>OZ043926.1:7527500-10027500 GCA_964056405.1 Acronicta alni
CCTGCCGCTGCGCGCCGCCAGCTGTGGTTTCACTGTGTGTTTGTCGTTTAAGTGTGTGCACTTCCCTATCAGGTTTTAAGACGTCTAATCTTGTGCGTAGACTTCTTCCCTGCAATACTTTTGCCGGGCTATCCCCTATTGTATAATGTTCCGTATTCCTATATGTTAAAAGAAATCTACATAATGCCGTATCGGGATTTAATTGTTGTTTGAGGGCTTTTTTAATAACCCGCTTACAAATTTTCACAGCATTCTCAGCTGCCCCATTAGAAGCAGGGTGGTAAGGCGCCGTGAAAATTTGTTCAATACCATTGCTTGTTAAAAATGATTTAAACTCTGCACTAGTGAAAGGGGGGCCGTTATCGCTCACTACTTGCCTCGGAAGACCAAACTTTGCCCAAATTTCTCTTAATACTGCTATAACTGCTTGTGCTGTCGTACGTTTCATGTTAATAGCCTCAATCCATTTTGAACCGGCATCAACAATGATCAAATAAGTTAACCCTGACAATGGCCCTAAGAAGTCAAGATGTAGTCGTGACCAAGGTCTGTTCGGCCACGGCCACGACTTGGGCGCGTGTTGCGGTGGCGCGTCAGCCACAGCGGCACACACGGTGCACGCACGACACACTGCTTCGACGGCTTCATCGATCCCCGGCCACCACACGTAACTTCTTGCTATAGCTTTTGTTTTTACTATTCCCATGTGGGAGTCGTGTAATTCTCTAAGAACTATATCCCTACAAGTTAAAGGTATTACTACCCTATGGCCCCACAAAATACATCCTAGCTCGGTATATAGTTCATTCTTCCGATTTAAGTAAGGTTTAAGTTCTTTAATTTCTACCTCCTTCGGCCAACCGTCACGAATATAACTAATCACTCGACTTAGCAAAGGGTCTGAAAATGTCTCTCTTTTCAAAATGTTATAGTCTAAAAGGAGCGCTTCTGTCGCAAAATGTAAATATGTTTGTTCTGGTAATTCATCAATTGACGCAGAATCTTTATGCATTTTTATTAAGCGTGAAAGTGCATCTGCCGTATTCTGATCAGTTTTTACATATTCGATATTAAAGTCATATGCTGATAATTTTATTGCCCAGCGTTGTAACCTACTTGCCGCGGTGCTGGGAATGCCAGTATTGGGACCAAAAATACTAACTAACGGTTTATGATCCGTACGCAGTGTAAACTTTCGCCCGTACAAGTATTGGTGAAATTTATCAACAGCAAAAATTATAGCCAACGCCTCCTTGTGGATTTGGCTGTAATGTTTTTCGGCGGCGGTGAGAGCTCGCGACGCATATGCCACTACCCGCTCCACCCCAGCTGGCGTGCGTTGCGCCAGCACGGCACCCAGACCGTGTGCACTGGCGTCACACGTCATCGTTGTTTCCAACGACATATCGTAATGTGCGAGCACGTCCGTGCTGCACAATAGCTTCTTAGTCTGACTAAATGCTATACTATGTTTTCTAGTCCACGTGAAATGTTTTCCTTTCTTTAATAGTTCGTAAAATGGATTCAAATATGTACTCAGATTTTTTATAAACTTACCATAAAAGTTTACCATTCCTAAAAATGATTTTAATTCTGTAACGTTACTTGGCTGAGCCATTGAAATGATTGGTTTAATTTTATCTTTATTTACCTTAACACCCTCTTTGCTTACAATGTATCCCAGATACCTAACTTCGTTAGTTAAAAAATCACATTTATCTCGTCTTATTTTTAATCCGTTCATCTCTAAGATCTCAAACACCTTGTCTATTGTCTCTAAATGTTTATCCAAATCTTTATTTTTTATTAAAATGTCGTCATAAAATATTACTACATTCGGTACAGCTTTGAAAAGGTTCATCATAAATTTTTGAAAAATACCTGGGCTTGATGCTAAGCCATATACAAGCCGTTTATATTTGAATAATCCACGATGTGTATTAATGACGGTGTAATCTCTGGAACATTCATCCAGTTCTAGTTGGTTATATGCTTGTGACAAATCTAATTTCGTAAACCAAACGTTGCCACAGAGGTCGCTAAACAAGTCATCTATCTTTGGAACCGGGTACCTATCAATCATTAAAGCACGATTAAGTGTTACCTTATAGTCAGCGCATAGCCTTATACCACCATCAGCTTTACGTGCTATAACCAAAGGGGTGGCCCAGTCGGAGCGATCAACAGGCTCGATGACGCCAGCGCGCAGCATGGCATCCAGCTCGGCGTCGACTCGATCGCGGAGCGCGTACGGCAACGGCCGTGCGCGACAGAACACAGGTTGCGCTCCCGGACGCACACAGAGGCTCACCGAGCCGCCGGTGTACCGACCCAACGTGCCATCGAACAAAGTTTTATGCCTGGAAATTATTGTGTTTATTAATTCACTTGTATTACAGCTATCTTTAGTCATACAATGCACACTAAGTTTCGGTATGTCTATACTTAATTCTGCTAACCACTGGCGTCCTAACAAATTAGTCGTTCCATTATCAAAAATATACAAGTCTAACATTTTTTTCCTATTTCTATATTGAACCATAGTTTCTATATAACCAAGTGGCTTAACTGTTGAACCGTCATAAAAACTTAAATGTATGCGACACGGTTTTATTGTTAAACTAGTAAAATATTTATTGTATGTATCTTTACTAATACACGACAAAGGAGCACCAGTGTCCGCTTCCATATCTAACAAGCAATTATTTACCAATAATGTAATACGCACCGGTTTATACTTAGTTAATGACATTTGATACATTGGTTCTTCCTCACTAAGTTCCTCATCACCTGTCTCGCCTATTGTTCTCGTGTGCTCGTACGGTGGCTCGTCAGCTGCTTCCTGCACCCAGTATGTACCGGGACGTTGTCCGCTCGACCGCCCGTTGACGCGGGCGACACCGCTGCTGCCTCTGCGCCCACTGCGGTTCCCGCGCCGGCCGCGTCCTGGTTGTGTTTTGCTGTTTATCCCGGTGCCTCCGCTTGAACTTTGCCTGCAGCAATGCTCTCCGAATATATCCGCACTTTCTGAAAATAGTCTCGCATGTCCAGTCGTATTCCCTGTCCGTTTAGGACACATCCTTCTCAGATGGCCAATATTCCGACAAAAACTACACTCAAATTTATTATATCGACACTCTGACTTGCGATGTTTATTATCTCCGCAAGCTGCACATGTGTTAATTTGCAATTTGTTTACGCCTTCGGTTATCTCTGTAGTTTTACTTATTTCGCAACTATTACGGTCTACAGCGCACGCGTCTCTTTCTGCTGCTTCGAGGGTAGTAGCCAACGTTACTGCTTTTGTATAATTCAAATTCTCTTCTGCAAACAACCGTTGTCTCGTAAATTCACTTTTTAGACCACACACAAACTGATCTCTTAAATTATCCTCCAATACAGTATTAAAATTACAGAATCTTGATAGTTTTTTTAGTTCCGCTATGTAATCTGCAATTGATTCGCCGGATAACTGTCTGCGCTGTCGAAATCTATATCTCTCTGCCATCTCCGAGGGTTTCGGTTGTAAGTGATCCTGTAGTAAACTTACAGCTTGAGCGTATTTTAACGATGACGGTTTTAACGGGCTTGCTAAGCTAGATAATAACTCGTACGTTTCTTCACCCATTAGCGATATAAGTGTGGGTAACTTTACATCGTCACTTATTTTGTTTGCTACAAAATACATTTCTATCCGCTCAACATACACCAACCAGTTCCCGGTTTGTAAATTAAATTCGCGTATTTTTCCGATAGACATTGTGTACCACTCGTAAACTGCACTGCTATGTCCGATTCACCTCGTCGCCACTGATGAATAAAAGACGTACTTCTCATTAAGCGTTTAATGCGAGACTGACACCTACCTGCGTTACACGTATTGTGACACTATGCATACTTATAGATATGCAACATAAGGTTCATTTTCAATTGAGAAAATTGGACAGTTTTGGATAGCTTGACCTGCTCTGTACCTACGCAAAGTAGATAAGTACCTACATAATTATTTATCAAATATATACCTACATAATATTTTTTTTCCGAAGCGACACTGATGACAGAAATGTTTGAGGTTTCTTTTTATTTCAAAAGCAGCGGGAATTAATTTTCTATTATATTTAAATGTACAAAGTGGTTATATAAAAGTTTTGGAACACATTTAAACTTTCCTCTTGAAAAGAAACTCTGAATTAATTTTATACAACCACGACAAAGAGGGCAATTAACTTATTTTAGAGTTGTGGATTTACGTATATAAATGCCTAAGTGTGAAGTGGTGGTTGAAAGGACACTGAAAAGCTTCGTAACTACATTTTAATACTAAAAGCGCGTGCTCACTAACTACTCGACGTCGACCATCGAAATTTAAAGTGAAGTTTGAAATAGATTTATGCAAAATGCTTAACCAAACTGTTATTTTAGTCTAGATCCCAGCTTTGTTAATACTAACCAGCATTTCCAGCTGTCGGACAATGTAGAAATGTATTTTTTACGATAGGAAGGGTAAGTCCCTAACGTAATTAAAAATTATACCGGTCCCCACAGCTTAAAATAAGTAATGTTTTAATTTTTTAATTAACCTGTTCCCTACCAGTCGGTATAATAAATACTGGGTGTATCTAAATGGGTTAGTATTCCAAGGCTTCGGGCTCAACTTGCTCACCGATAAATTACGCTAAGTAATTTATAGATGGTACCTCATGAAAGTTATACCTAGTAGGTGAATATTTTACATTTGAGTGATCACGTCTTAGGAGATTATAATTATTGGGAGAATGTATTAGATAATTAATCTTAACAGAATGTTCGAAAGTAAGTGTAAGGTTGCAATTAATTGCAAGGTTGCAGTGGTACAAAAAATCAATAGCAGAAATAAAAACGACAATCATTCGGGATACTAAATGAACAGTATATAATAATTATATAAGCTAAAATTTGATTTTGTTAAACTTAATATCCACATTAACATAACGTATTCCATTGTTTATACGTGGAGACCTATTAATGGCTAAATGTTTTTAATCACAATGATAAACTCATAACTTTTTTGCTGTTGGTCTTCCAAACATAATTATAATAAATAAATAAATAAAAGGGGATCTCTTCGACGAAGACAATATAACTGATATTGAACTTCACTTCAGGAAGTTCAGTTGATAATCAGTTTATACTGTCTTTCTATGGTAACAATGAGTGTTCACGCCTATAAAGCTAGGGACAGACATTCGCTCTTACATGATTTAATTCAATAAGAAATAAATCAAGATATTCTTCGCAATTTACCTTGAGATCTCTATGGACAATGCGCCTCTCGTGGCAGTACTCCACGGCGGAGAGGATCTGCCAGAACTTGCGGCGAGCTGCTTGCTCAGCCATACGACCGTACCTTGCGATGTAATCTGCAAACAACAAGCTAATATGAACCACAGAAATGTAAATAATCTCAAATGCGTAGCTATTTGCTAATAACCAACATTATAATTTATAAACCCTTTATGTAGGTACCCTACATGAAATTTAATAATGGCAATATTCGTCGCAAGATTTGTGGTTGGAATAGGCATTTAGGTTCTATGTATATACGCAAGAAAGTGTACTTCCTCTGGTTGGATACCGACTTCGATCTCTTTCTGACCCATAAAATAACGAGGAGCCTTGAGCTTGCATAAACACAAAATAAAATATACTATTAATTAATTCTCATGGTCTACATCAGCTCTTAGTCTCGACTCGACAAAAGACCTGTGGAAATGTATGCAGAACGTGAACCGCATATATTTTAGTCGAAGTAGGATTCAGGCACCCATAGGACCATATGTGGTGATTATTCTGGATCTTCAGAAACATTTAGACACAGTACTTGTGTTTATTTACAAAATATACCAAATATTATAAAGAATGAGAATAGGTACAGATAGAACTTGTATACTTACATCTTACTAACATAGGTACTACATATATGTATAAAATACGCTACGTAACGTAACCTACCTACTTATAATATTTATCTAAACAATTTGTCATTATGTGATTTCGTGGCATTGGCACTTATATCGTCTCTTATTGTTCTCCGGTTTATTATAATAGGGAATACCCGGTAAAATGATGATGCATCTGAATACAAAAGTATCTAGCTAGAACATCTACATCGTAGTACATTATTATGTATAGGTACGTAAGAAGTACTGGCAATACATAGCAACATTAATAATAAAGAATTGCGATAAGTGGGTGCGTATTCTTCATTGTCGCCTTATCTACGACGTCAAGAATTGATTGTAGATATTACTGATTGTAATATATCGTGAACCAACATATTTATCAATGTAAATAAAGAAAAAATAACTTTAAATATATTGTTTATAAGTTATAAATGTTAATATTATATATGTGCCTTTACTTGTTTAACCATAGTTAAACACGCATATTATTTTGGGTAGCACTGAATTGAGACCTTTATTTTAATATTTTTAAGGGTACATTTTAGACTCGTAACGACGGAATAATAGCTAACATTACCTATGTCCCTTGAGCCTGACCCGTTTTGTAGAGATCAAGGAAAATTACAATTCAGTAACTAAATTGGTACACTAATTAATGATGATTAATCATGCATAATAACTATGTACTTTAATATCTAATGTTATTATATTTCAATATTAGTTACCATAGGAGACGAGATCGGTGATTTTGCAAAATTCGCTATTTAATTTAATTTTGATACTTAATTTTTTATTAAGTTTTTAAATAATTAAACTTGTTATAAGACTACTATAGAACACAACAAACTTTTTTGAGAGAACAGCGGTTATTTATAAATACTTATCGTAACGATAACTTCAACAGCGAGTTCATTAAAAATAAGAACGAGTCAGCATCCAGTAAAACTAATATTTATGTAATGACAACAAGAGCAGGATTTCTTTGACACAACATGGGCCCGTTTTCGATCCAAACAGTACGGGGAACGCTGTCCCGTTTATTATTAAAGTGGGGCAGAGTGTATCTCCCACTCAAGCTGTAGACGCAGACCTTCG
Organism: Acronicta alni; assembly: GCA_964056405.1. Classification (NCBI taxonomy): domain Eukaryota; kingdom Metazoa; phylum Arthropoda; class Insecta; order Lepidoptera; family Noctuidae; genus Acronicta; species Acronicta alni. The sequence goes on from OZ043926.1 coordinate 7,534,538, forward strand.
ATACGTTTCCGAAGTTAATGAGTAAAACAAATTCTAATAATAAATTTACTCATGATGAAATGGGTAAATTTATTATTAGGTCAAAATTGAGGCCCATCCTTGGTAATGAAATAGGCCCCGTGTATTTGCCAATTGGTCCGAAGGGACCAACCTGAAGCTAAGGCACACACAACGATATGTGTACCAATGATAGTACATACATAATTTTTCGGTTTAACCCAACCCCAGAGGACAACCGGCGGTGTGTCAGCTCCGCCACATAATACATGTTATACCGAAGTGTGAACCCTGAGTGTTTAATAACAAAAGCTGCATGTACGAAACAGGAATTGTAAATTCATCCGCTTCGAAATGAAAACACCTGACGCAGGTGTTGAATAAAGTCAAACAACGTGCACATTGTGAATGTATTCTCATCGACTTGCAATAGAGTATTATTTCTACCTTCGTACATACATAGTCAAGCGATAGTGGATATATTCGAGAAGAAAGGGCAAAGTGCAGGGGACTAAATTATATTTAAATGGCCAAATTACTAAATTGGCACTAGGTACTGAAGAAAATTTCAGTGAGAATAGTTGCTAACTAAAACTAAATCGTTATAGATCCTAAATGAACATTCTAAATGAAAAATAATGAGAGAAACCTAAAGATGTTTTTCAAATACATATTCAATGATACCCCACTTAACGTAGTTCGTCAACTTTTTTCTTTTTCACAACATGGCGTCTGGCTCTGGTTGTCGCTATATTGAATTTTGATTACTGTCATGTCTTTAGTGACACTCACAAGATTAAGACAAATCTAATGACGTAAGAATCATCCAATCTGCCCACGCGCTTGGTCTCTATAGTGCCACAAAGGAACAAACATACATAGGCTGATAAACACATTACCCTCCTTTGCGTCGTGCAGTCGGGTAAAATGGTTACGCCATTATTCAAAAAGTAGTATAGTCAGTATTGTGTTATAAAGAACTAGATACCAATTAATTACTTTTATATCGCAATCCAATAATTAATTAGTGATATTAAAGGAAATCATAATGACGGCTTATTAAAGTTTCTCGTTTTTAGCAAATTTTAATTAAAAGTAACCTTAGTACTAATGTATTACACATATCCCTCACATTAAAAATGATGAATGGTATTAATTATTAAAGTTTATTAGTGGGTAACCTTCGTATTTACGATAGTAGGTATGTGTAACACACTGTAAAGTTACCAAAGAATTTGCAATTTTGATGAAACCAAGTGTTTCAAGTATGAAGTTGCTTGCAAATCAGAAGCACTTTTAAACATAAAATCCTTTTGGCATGAATCATAATCTCTGATGAGTTTCATATTTTAATAAAATTCATGCAAAAGAACCGGGATTCAAGCCTTGGAGATCGCAGTTGGATTTTGGGGGTACGTAGTCAGCTGTGCGCGAAATTGCTCCCCTCTTCCACCCACTACCCTTACCGCCGTCACTTACACCCTGCCAGTGACGTCACGCCGAGCCTGCTTACGTCATAGACAAAGCGGCCACGAACTTACCAAACGATACCCATAATCGATTTCGAGGTTATTTACTACGTTATATTTTTGGTTGTGTTTAGAATAAAAACACTGTATTCAATGAATAAATATGAATACGTACTGCTTACAGATTCATAGATAATGGTTAAATTAGTAGTTAAGAGTATTAGAAATGTTCACATGAGAGCACCCCATCGGAAAGTTTTTAGTGATATAGTGAATCGAGTCATAGTTACGTAAATAATAGTTTGTGTTCAAAGGAACGCCTAACTACTTGTTTCATATATTAATCTTGTAGGTAATTTAAAGGCATGTGAACATTGTAAATTACAGTGACTAACATGATGATCTCATCGATCCTTTTTGAAAACTGGTCAATGTTAAATACGTAATGACAATTAATAAAAAAAATATGAAATAACTATAACCCTATACTATCCCTACTAATATTAAAAATCCCTATCCCTATAATAAAAGCGAAAGTAACTCTGTCTGTGTGTGTCTGTTACGCTTCCCTGCATAAACTGCTGAACCGATTTTGACGAAATTGAGTACAGAGACAGATTAGACCTTTTGTTTAAAAAAATTTTTCGGGATTTCGGATTCGAGAAAAAATTTCGAGCGAAACCACGGGGAACAGTTAGTATAATATAAATAGGTTCAAGTAAGGTTGTGGCGATGATGTTATTAATATTAAGTTGGTAGGTACCTAACTACTTATTATTTAGAAGTTTTCCTTGTGGTGCATATGGTATAAATATATATTAAAATATTACTGATATTCCTACTTAATTTATCTAAGTAATACTTACCAAATATTTCTCCTTTGCTTGCATATTCAGAAACTATGTAGATCATGTTCTTCGTCTCCATGACCTGCAACAATAGCAATGTTTTAAATATAATTCACACTATAAACTATGTACAGCTTTTTTTTAGTATTGGCAGTAATAATGAAGACGCCAAACTTAACGTAAGCACCGTGTTATAATATCTAATTGCCCCAGATCATGCTCCACATTCTGGAGAGCCCAAAGAGTCCGTATACCTCCCGTTGAGGACTTAAAACGTCACTGATGCCTTAATAACCCTGGCAATTGATAAGAAAAGAAGAAGAAGAATTAGACTTGAGAGCACGAGAACAGCTCTTTACTCCCAAATCAATCATTATAAGTATGTATTTACAAAAAAAAAGTATATATGTATTATATCCATTGTCTAGTACCCATAGCACAAGCTCTGCTTAGTTTGGGACTAGATGGTGTTGTGTAAAATGTCCCAAAATTATTATTATTATTATTGGGTAACTGCTTCTTTTTCTCAGCTCATGGCTGATTTTAGCTACATTTACGGGCCGAAACCAAGTAAATGAAGCTTGTGGTGTGTTATTGGGGTGTGCTGTGTTGTGGGGCTATTTCGTTTTCCTCTATTTGTATTATTATTATTATTCATCACTAAAAAATATTCATTCTATCCGTATCTCAAACAAGGCTACTTAATATTTATACTTACTTTTTATTTAGATTTCCATACTAACCATAGCAATACGTAGTTAACTTATTCATACGCCCTGTAAGCAAACCTAACTACGCAGAACTAATTTCACTGCAACCTTCGTACATTCTTTATGTGTTTTAGTACTCACAATTACAGCCGCATGAACGCTACACACCATAAAGTCATTAAAATTGCAAATGGTCGGCTAATTAAACATTTTAAGTAGGGCTTATTTTATTAAAGTTATCAGAATAGAGAAGTTTATAATTAGTTTAACTGTAACACCCCGATACTCCTTAAATTTTGAGTTCGTCATTCAACATTATCATCATCCTACTTTACTTATAATATTATTACCTTCAATAATTGAGTTGCAGGTATGCAAGAATCGTAGCAGGTGGCGTTCTTTAGTTTCTGCCTACCCCCATGGAAAAAAGGCGTGAGTATATGTATGTATGTATAATTGAGTTGTGTTATCTGCCTTATTGGTCACTCAACCTAGATCCAATTAAATGATCCCAAGCCGCCACTAAGCATGTGGTTCTTTCTATCTTTGATTCGCAGATCTGACAGTGTTATTGGGGTTTTCTATGAAATTCTCAGTATTTTTTCATGAGTAGATAACATATCGCTATTTAACTTAATGACCTAATAGCACACATATTTTATATTTACCAACTTAACTCTATTGTTATATAAAGTAGCATGGTAGCGTTGTTCTTAAAACTGATTACCTAACATCTATCTACTTGAAGTTAAAACACAATTAAAAATTTGAGAACCAACGTGGCGCTAAAATAATTTAAATTACATTTGCTTCACAAAAACTTTTAATTGAACAAAATTTGCTACAACATGGCAAATGGTAAGTCGACACTAATTAATAAGCATCGTGTTTAAAATAACTCGATTGTCCTTTTAATCTTCTTAATGTCCCCTTTAGCGCCACTTAATAATTTCGATGGAAAAGTTTATATATTTCGTCTATCCAATGAGAGAGCCATTTCTAAATCCCGGACTAACTTTCTCTACTATTTTTATAATCCAATCCTTTCCTTATTTTTAAATGGCTTCTCCGACTGTAGCTGCTGTAGTTGTTATATAAAGTTAACATTTTTATTACATAGTGTTATTATTTTTAACGGAATTCCTACAAATTCCTTCTTCATTGCCGTTACCTGGCTTTTGATACTATGCCATTTTAAGACATGCATCCTAAATAACTCCCCACTAAATTTTATAATAAATGTAGATTATATTGGAGATTTTAAAGCAGTGATAGCCTAGCGGTATGACCATTGGACTGCCAAGTCGAAAGTCTCCAGTTCGAACCCAAGGCACGGACCTCTGACTTTTCGAATTCATGTGCGTATTAATAATTAATTATCACTCGCTTAAACGGTGAAGGAAAACATCGTGAGGAAACCTGCATACCTTACGGTTTGTGAAGTCTGCCAACCCGCACTAGGCCAGCGTGGTGGACTATAGCCTATTCCCTCTCAATATGAGAGGAGACCCGTGCCCAGCAGTGGGACAGTATATGGGTTGATGATGATATTGGAGATTTTGGATTCGTAATTATTGTCGGTTACGAGAGAATTAGACCTTCCAAATCAGAAGAAGACTCACTATAAAAAGTGAAAAGTTATCTTGAACCCTCAGTCGCCAGGAGTTGAGAAATACTATAGAATTTTGTTCCTTTACCATTACTGTTTAGGTATTAAAAGGAAAAAAAACGTCAATACCCACAATCGCTATACTACATATAAAAAGCAGTTTATCTATTGGTAAATGGAATCTATTTAGGAAACACCACTTAAGGCCCTGAGCACTTTAATCCACTATTAAAACAGAGGTTTTCGAGATTAGTCATATTAACCGCGCCCATGACCTCGGCCTTTAATTCATAGTTATCAATTTAAATACACACATGAATCAGTAGGTATCTGTCTTTTTAAAACATCTTCCAGCTGTTCCCAAGGTATCGTCACTATGCCATGAAAATGAATGAAATGCGTGTTCACTGTCGTTTATAAATAAACATTCTGGGCTAACATGATTGTTTTGTAACTGAAAACAACGGATATGGGTGTTTGATTGTATAATGATAACATCTCAATAAGCGGAAACGTTCCCGCCGTTTAAGGACAAAGCATAAACAGAAAGTGCCATTCAAGATGACAATGTTTGTACACAAGGAACTTGGTACCCCATTCAAGCTTTAATAATAGTATCAAATCCATTCATACTTTGGCACGTGTTACGAAACCCAGATTACGTAACATTGCATTGTTCCAATTACTAGAATTGGTATTGTGCTGTAACCTATTTGCCCGGTAGGTTTCATCTGTGGGACGGTTCCGTTGTTGAAATCAGCATGCACGCGGATTACGCCGCGCATTCCATAGCCACAACAGATTGCGCCGATTTCTTAAGTAAATTCCAGGCTTTGAGAACATGCAATATGGATGTGTTGTGTAAATGCAGTCAGTATTTATCTTTATTTAACGTTTTGTTTCTTGAGCGTCTTCTTTTAAATTATCCTTTGTCCATAGAAAGCATTTCTCAACATTATAGTAGACACTACATGGTACTACTTTCTATTCATAGTTCTAAAGCAGTAGAAAGTATCGTGGGCATGCAATTATAACATCCTATGAGATCATCTATTTCATCCCACATAAACTCTCATGACATGACGCATATATCTAAACACGTATCTTTGTTTCTTAATACATCTGCATCAGAAATTCACGGTTTATATCATCTCTTGTAAAGTGGATTTATTTTAAAGTGGATACAAGACGTCACCGGAATGTGCTGAGAGAAAAACACAAAAAACTACATGGCTTATCAACAAGACCCACGACTAGGGCCGAAATTCAGAGACGATTCTAAGCGTAAAATTATACTCCGTGGTCTCGATAGCTTACGTGGCTAAAGCGTCTGGTGTAGAGCGCAAATTAAAACCCTGCCTGATATCGAATTTTGTTAGGCTAAAATATATCTTGAAACATGCTCCCATGTGTCAAAATACACTAGGTACAAGACATTTACGCTTAGATTCGTCTCTGAATCTCAGATTAAGTTTTAAACCATTCCATATTTACCAACAGAAGTCATTTGTAGAATCGAAATAATTAATCTAAATAATCTTATGTTTATTATTTCCATGTCCATTATATAATATATATCATGATTTCAGTGCCTCGGGTGTTCTTTACCTATTCAGCAACTTGACGGTGCACCTCTAATCAATTAGATTCACCGCAATCAATACGAGGCTAGTACTTTTTCTCGACATTAGTTACAATATAGTAATACTACATATTAATAGACTCCATAACTGGCAATATAATGACATAGTCAAACTACACAGTAAACTAAACTAATACGTTACTAGGATATTTACAAGCATAAAAATACTCCGCATCGCTATCGCCTGGAAGCGTAGGTACCCAAAAGGCTGGCTGCATTACCAGCATTGCCATTCAAGGTGACAATCCAGCCAGCCTTTTGGGTCTGCTTAGGCAATATTACTTGTGTAATTTCATGGCTCATAAATAATGTAACTGGGCGTCAAAATTATAATTAGACTATGTTCTCACTCGTATTGCAGCTATTAGGTTAAAATTTAATTAAGTATGATGTAAGTAGCATCAAACAAGGCCTTTTCTGTTTGAGGTTAACCTTATTAAGAAGTCTACGAATTAACCTATTTTTATCCAGTCCAATAAGAAAGGTATACATGTAAATTACCAAATTTCGACGTGAAATATGAGAGCCAAACATGCGACTGCTGACGTAAATTGCCTCATACGTAAAGGCTATTCACATTGACTAAGTTTCTGACGTAAAGAACATTTGAAAGACAAAGTATATATACTATGTTAGACCGCTGCTAGTTTTTCTTATAGTTACATGTGCACATCGACTTTTCTTATCGTTAATGGAGCAGGACGACGTATGAGTCGTTCTTATTGCCACGTAAGCAGAGCAAAACACGTCCTTAGAAGCAATAATATGACTACAAAGTCCCGTTCCATTACACTAGTTTCAGCTGCCAACATAGCAATGTCACGCGTCAGAACTGCTAACGGCATGTCGTACTACTAGCTCATTTTGTCGGTCTAATGGCATTATTGTCGCATTATTCGGAGCGAGTCATGTGCACAACGTAACACGCATGTCGTTGTCGCTCCATCAAGCCGGTAAGTCTGCTAATTCATATATACATATAATATGACATTCGTTCCGCCGCTTAACGGTGGCCGAAGGAGTTTCTCTTTACCGACCACTACTGACCTATGTTGATCCCAATAACAGTTCACCAGACCGTTTTGTTTGCATTTTACGGTCTTCAATTCTTGTGTGTCGTCATCATGGCCTGATTCATGATTCGTAAGCATTAAACTTTTCGTACCACGCAAGGTATTTAATACTTACAATGGTTACATTTGTTACAGGAGGTAGGAATATAATACATGATTACTTACTCACACTAATTCAACGTTATTTCATAACTCACCTGGTAAAGCTTAATTATATGAGGATGATCCAGTCTCTTCATGATGTCCACCTCTCTGTAGACTTTTTGAAGATTACTGGCATCTAATTGCGATTTATCTATTATCTTAATTGCTACCTGCAACAAAGAGTAAACATAACCTTAATAAACAAGTAACGCTCGAGCCAATGATAATTATATTATTTTATTACTATATATATTACTATATATATATAATTATATTACTTACGAAGACATGAATAAAACGTGAGTGCTCGAAGCTTTAGGTGCAAAAATCTTGGTAATATAAAAATAACAAACAACCTTTTTGGAAAACAATATTTGTTTGCGATTCTTGCTACGAGCGGTAGATTCCCCGTAATCTTACAATCGTTAGTAGCTGTTTACAACAATGTGCCAAACGATATTAGCACCTAATGTTGATGTGCCTAAAACGTAGCCTAATAAACTTTTTTCAGCAGTCGTCATAACGGAACAATACCGTTAATGCCTCGTGTGTTTCCAGACATACAAAGAGGCGGTGACGTCAAGACGAGCGTCATTTCTGAACGATTGGAGCAATTGACGTGATTGCGCCAACGGATCCGTCCACCGCAGCGGGGTTAAATTATGAGACAGCAGAAATACTACATGAAAAGAAAGCTCTACACAACTGTTACATGAACTGTTATATTTTTTCGAACAATGCAATCCGCAAGCGAAAATAAAAAAAAATTTTTTCGCGGGTAAAATGAAAAGGACTCCTCAGACAAGACGGATGAAAAAGAAAACCACAATGGATTTCGACTGTCTTAATTTTTTTTTTCATTACAACATATTTCAACTTCGAAGCATTGTAAGATTTATGGAGGAATTCCCAAGAGCATTTTCAATTTTGATTAGCTTCCATTCCTGAAACTTCGCTTTTAAATCGTAGGTACTTTTTATTAAACTGGTTTTACCGACTTCAGCTGCTGATATCAGTCTCGCAATATAAAGTGACTCTGCTTAAAGTGATGATGGAAAAAATCCTTTTTAATCATGTAGGTACGAAGGTACAGACGCCAGCACATCAAGCTACCACAATATGTCCAATTTCTTCGATTGATTTTCAACTTTAATGCAAAGTAAAAAGGTTCATAATCAATTGGGAAAATTTGACAGTTTCGGATAGCTTGACCTGCTGGCGTCTGTACATACGATGTTAATCGTTATAAGTTATTTTTTCTTCTGCTCTTAGAATAGAAACTTTCGTAGAATAGAATGGGTAATTTTAACCAATCTAAGAGTACTACGCTCGGATGGTTCAAAAGAATACAAAATTGAGTAGGATATGAACTGTAATAACAGTTTGTTGATTAACTGTTCTTTCGGTTTATTAAATTAAAACAATATCATCTTTATAATATACAATTAAAACCAGCACAACAATTAATTACCGTTAGTAGAAATTTCACATTATAATATTTTTTGCCAAAACTAATACGTAAGAATTTAGGTGTATCGGATCATAATATATCATACTGGAAGCTTAAAATATTTACCAAAAGCTATGTAGGTACAGTATCTACACCTTTCATGCTTTGCTGAAAATTCTAATGGCGTGTCTGTTGTGTGATGTCTCTTCTTTAAGTTCAAATCAATCTCCAGAACCTGCTTTACTTAGTTAATTAACCAATACGGCCAATCTTTTTATTATAAATAACACCGCAAAATATGGAAAATCCACTGCGCACTGAAACTTATATCGATAAACTAAAAGTAGGTACCTACTGGGTAAACCTAAGTACATATCGAATGTGTCTAAAATTAACATCCCGTATAATACAAATGCGGATTCTTGGTCATAATAATATATGAACAGGACACAGGGACAGCCACGATTGTAATTGCAGTAATAGAAGCTGAACTACCGGTCAGTTGCTCTGACATTGACCTCATTGAACAGATAGCGGCATTGCGCACACGACTCCCTGACGTCACTACATTGGAAACACCCCTTTATTCCAGATTAATATTGCCACTCACATCACTTATCAAGGCAAGCCTTCGCCTATTAATTAGATTCATCTATATTCATATATGTATAACCATAATGTTCAATATTTAGTTAGGTAATCCCATGATCGTCACGTCATGTAAGAAGAAGGCAAGAGCGGTTTTTAGTCGATAGGAGTCCGATATACCCTCACACGTCACCAGGTGGTAGATGATCTAGGAGGATTTTGCGTAGGTACGGTAAAAAAAAGTTGATTCCGAGAAATCCGTAATCGTACGTCGTACCTAATCATCCTAATCGACAGTTTAATTTTGCAAACACAGCTATTTTTATAGTGCGTAGCTAAATTGCATCACAAATCACTAAGCAGTATTTTCTTGATTTCTGAATACTTATGTATAAATTATACAGTATAAAATGTAGAAAGTGACACGACGATGCGACAAATGAAAGAGAAAATGTATTTAGTCCAATTAAGTGGCAATCTGTTAATTATTGTATAATACTGGCATTACTCAGTGTCTACGTGACAGATTACAAGCTAGTTTTCTTAGCACTCTATTGTTCATTCATTCAAGAAAATGTCGTAAGTATCTCTAAAAAAATATTCAAGCAAGAAGTAGATACCTGCTAAGAATGGTAAAACACTTTTTTCTACGAGTGATTGCATTTTTGGGTTTAATAGTTTACTATTTTATCCGGGTTCAAAACAAAACATTATCAATTAAAACACAAAAAAAAGTGAGAAACATAAGCAAGAGGATGGCCTTGTTTAAGTATGCGTCACATGTAAGTAGTTCTTTTAAATGCTGTTATCAACACTGCGAAATGTCTGTGTTTTGTAGATAGCTTCTACTACATACGGTCACCGAATGCACGATGGTGTACCTATTTATATTTATAACATTGGATGGACAAGATTTCAATACCTGCTTCTCTTCACTCTGTAGCACCAACAACGGTTGCTTGTGGGTAGAGGTAAGTGGCCGACGCGGAATCTCTCGATTGCACAATGCGGAAAGAGTTTTCTAACGAAATGAACCGAGGACGCGGATGTGTCGTATTACGGATACACCTCAAACCTCCGCCCATCATGCGATAACCTTTATTGGTTGGGACTGGGAAACTTGAGGGTCATTGGCCGCTAACCCTATTGTTCCAACGTGAACAGGTACTTGAATTGGTGTTGCAAGAAATTTTCCCATATGCGAGCGAACAAGAAACCTTTATACACATTGTTCGTTCCTACACCTTAATTAATTAACAGTATTAGGTAGTTACCTATATTCTTTGAGTTTTCCTCACAACGTACACATACTTAGATACATCTTGTATTTATTCGCGACTATTTGTATAAAGTATGAATATAATCATTTACGATATTGTTTAACTTCTTTTAATTGTATGAGATCCTCCTTAAGTTTTTACATTAAGAAAATCATTATACGTACAATGTGTCGCAGCCATTTAGTAAAATTAGCCATTTATTTTAATGATTACTTAGCCAGCATTCAACTGGGTGCCTTGGTACTAACGTAGGTAACGTAACGTAACGTAACGTAACGCGTAGAGTATTTTATCCATTTTATAGATTTGCAAAATGATATAGGTAGATCATACTTACATGCAGATGTAAATATTGAGATGATTAGGTATGTGGAGCGACTACAATGGTCAAAATAAGGAACGAGTAAGTAATAATTGACCGTGATGAACCATATGATATGAGTGACGAGGAATAGGGGATCAAAAGACTGAAAACACATTCCTAAATTGCAACATTCCTAAAGTGTTCTCTCATGTAAGTATCCAATCCAATTTATAATCCATCATTGTACAATACAAAACAATATTTTAAAAGAGTAACCATGGAGTTTCTTGCCGGTTCTTCTCCATAGGAAAGGACTAATTTGGAACCGTGCACCTAGACTCGACATTTCATAAGTGCCTGTATATGGTTTATATGAAAATAAAACTATTTTGATTTTTAAAATTTTAAAGTGAGTAACTAAATACCCACTTAATAGAAAACATTGTTGTAATTAATGCAACCCATGTCCGTGCAAGATGCTGAATTGAATTGGTTTTGCTTGCGTATTCAATGCAATGACGATGTCTAAACTTGCACATAAAAAAAAGTAGGTACAGAACATTTAAATCATCTCTATTCATAATGATGTTATATAATTTTATATGCGGAAAACAGCGCTACTGAATAGCGAAATATCTATACAATAGCGCTCTTGCAATTATGCAGTCAATATAAAAAATATATAACGACATTGAAATTGATGGGAAGATCGAAAAAAATAAGAAGGTAAAAATACTATAACCGAAAATAATGTACGGTGCCAACAGAACACCATCATGTTTCTACATTATGCAATTTATTTACACCTGCCACTCAATTAAATGAACAACTAATTAGCGTTAACACAATACTCGGTATATGCGTAGGAATTGTACATATTAATTGCTTATCTAACCGGACGCTTTTTGTTAAATCCTAGATTAACCACAAGCCCGCGGGAATTACCTCTACAATTAGATTAATATTAGTGTCGCCACTCACAGTATCGATGACGCACGTCGGCCATTAGTTTTCTATAGCCCGAAACCCTAGTAACTATAATTAAGAAGCCAGTGTTAAATTAGCACGTTTATCTTCTCATGCAGGGCGACAACAAAGTAGGTTTGCGCCTTGTTGCTAACCATCCAAGATCTTGAAGATGACTCGAGACGCGACATTTGGTTTTCCGCAATGGGGATTTACCCAGATACCAGCTGTCAATGGCAAGAACGTTATTTTTAAATTTCGTCATAATATGTTATGAAGCCATTATAATAAATGTATCATAGCATCAATCTCATAATTATTATGATGCCTATTTTAGTACCTATTTTCGTTTGGATTTTAATTAATAAAAAAAAACTCAGTAGATTTTAACTGTTTTTATGTCTCAATGTATCATAAGAATTTTGTGGTTACCTAAGATTTTCTAGTGGTCATTCTTGCAATAGAACATACACATTGAGTAGGTATGACAAAATAATGCTTCTTCCTTTTGATGTAGTTACTTTTGCGTCAACTGATTTTTAATCTATGCATTTATTATTCATATAATCATCCAATAACCATTTATCATAATTAAAAGCGTTTTTTATCGAATAATTATGATAATCTTCTCAATGAAAATCTATTTGATTAGTTCGCAGCCGTTAACGACGCCTTTTTGTTTGATCCTTAGATACAGTCGCACTATAAAACGCTGACAAACTATCAGTCAAGCCAAGCCTAATGACGACAATGAAAGATAAAAAAATACTCTACTGTTCTTGCATAGCTGTTAATATAGACTTATATTAAATTTTAATAACACTATCTGTAATCAAATTTGTAGGATCTTGATTCTTGACTCACGGGTTGCATCTTTCTGATACATTCAGTCTCAAGACAATTCTAATCATTTTCATGTACAAAAAGCCAATAAAATCAAAACATTATTCGTTTTTGAAGAATAGCGTTAGTGTTGGTGGTAGTATTTCCAAGATTGGATTTATGTCTTCAGAAATAAATCACGTAATCTTAGTTGCCTTAAGTAAGAGTCCAAGCTTCGGCCGAATTCAGGGACGTTAAGCCCTTCAGCCACAATCAACAAGTCTAGACGACGATCAATAGACTCGCCAAAGCGAGACAGCATAGGTGGGAGGAAGACAGCCATAACCGTTTTTCTTCTCTACTCTACTATCCTTAGCAGGGGTGGAGGTGACAATCACAAGAACTGCTGTGAAGTAACAAATAAGTACCTATCCTTTGAGAAATGTTCAGAATAGACGATGGACTTTTAAAATGTAGAGAGAGATTTAAATGTTTGGATTATAAGATTTTCGCTGAAACACAGGTAGAAATGAAAGCGTAGACGTACGTAAATAGGAAAACTGTAAGTATAATTAATAATTATCTATTTACACAGAAATAAATACCATATTTCCCATACTTGCTGAGTTTGTGATTATTAAATTAAGTACTCACCATAATCTAGTCTACACAATTATTTAAAGTTCCGAACTTTAAAATAGATAGATAGATAGATATAGATTTCTACCTACGCATTTAGAAACAATGGCCGCAAGAGTAGGCAACTCCTAGTAAATGTAGTACGAAGCAACGTCGGGGAAGCGTAGTACCCTCCATTCTAGTGCCCCCCTTCCATCATGTCCGGAGAACTACAGACGACTTTTTCAAGGATAAAAACGGGAGACATGAGCGGAGCGTTCAATTTGTCAACACTTGTGTTCCTCCTCCTTCACTGTTAGTTTCTCACACTGATTATTGTAAAAGACTAACAACATGCCTTACTGAAAACAACATACCAAAAAAAGGGAAAAATTTGGCATAGGTACGTACAGTTGTACATGTACTGTCAAGGATAAATGTGGGTACTTATGTACCTTATTACTCGTATTTTGCCGTTGAACTAACACAAAACGATTAACATTTGAACGGTTGTTTCCGTTGTTTCGGCATCTTAGTATGTGCATCTTAGTAAGTAGTACTTACTACTTATACTGCACACATAAATACAGCAATTAAAGAGATTTGCTAGTATCACAATTTTATTACAACAATTTTCATTTCAAAACGAACAATTGACGTCATGACAGGAGATAACTACTTATCGAGAGCAAACAAACACGCGTGTCTCCACGTTATCAGGCTGAATTATCTCTTGATAAACGTATCCTAGTTGTGAGTAGTTTCACAGTACTGTATACATAGGTAAACACAATATTATAGTCAAAGTCATGCATGGAAAAAATATTAAAAGAAAGTTTCAAAACTAAGACGGAGAAGACGCCAAGGGTGACCGCCAGACTGCAAAATGTAGATAACAACCAGCTACTGACGCAGAGCTCCAAAATAGATAACGCATTTGCGTCAAGCGTACATTTTTCAAGCAGTGTAAACGGAGCGCGTGCCACACTATATGATTTCCTAGGCAAAATATTCGCCAGACTTGTAGCGATCACGCATCTCCTTGCTGACCACGCTTTCTTTATTTTACCAACCGCAACGCAATGATTCAAACTGTCCGGCCACAAATCGTTTATCAATTTTACACCACTGCGGCTTATTTGTATGGCATTTTGCGGTAGCTGCAAGTTACAGAGACGTCAGAATCTTTGAGGTAAAATAAATTTGATATATAGTACTAATACACCATCCACTGATTACTAGACGTGATAATATGTATAAGAATACAAAGGACCGAACATGGGTCGGAATAAAATCTTTCTCAATGAAATGCAATAAAATCCATGACTTCACGTTTGGAGCGCCGAATGTCTGGCCGTCACCTTGGTGTTAACGGCTCACACTGAAAAAAGTAAAATAATAAAAACAACACGATGCGTGCACCGAAGGCAAGGTCGATGCCGTGGTATTTCTGGACGCGGCAGCCCGCCGCCGGCACTTGTTTCGACTCATCCAACCAACTACGCTGAATCACTGATTGATAGACTACGTTCCTCGAAACGAAATGTTTCGCCAAATTTTTAAATTACTTGTTTGGCGGTTTGTTTATATATAACCCTGGTTTGCACTGTTACACATTTAACATTTGCCAGAAAAAACATCTATTTATGGTTCCAATTCTAGAAATGTTAATCCATTGAGGTCTCATGGTTAGAGCTTTTAAATCTTACAGGATTTTTATTTTTAGAGATTGCTGCAACTACCCTTAATGAGTGTTTAAAGCCGGGCCTGCTATTATTAAATTCGTCTTAAGGTTAGTAAGTTGTGCAAGGTATATTCCACATAATTATCGAACACAGCGATGGCCGAGGACGTGCGTTTTTATTTTTGTGCATTCATTCAACATCGCGTCCTCGTAGATTGCTTTCTGTGATGCGTCATCTTCACCGTGGATTCTAAACAAAAGTATTTATTTATATTCCGCATTATAGTAGCAGAAACCCTGAAATCGATGTAATCGCCAGTTAAAAGTCGTTCATAAACCCAGGCCGTGTGCCGTGAGTCATTCACGACGACGCCGACGACGTTGTACAGTGTTCGGCCAATGACCTACTTCGGTGCCATAGACTCTCTTGACTGTTAGTAGCCTTTCAAACCTGATGGCTATTGAAATAGTTACTTCTTTAAAATAATTATTGAACTTTGAATTCTTCCGGCTTCTTTAATACGATTAGGTTCAATGGAAATAATATGTAGGTAATTAGGAAGGTAGCATATTGTAAAATAATTATTTTTAAAGGTATCATTCATTTATTTGAATATTGGCAGTAATGTATGAAACTAGGTTAAATGTATAAAAAATTAAAACCAGACATCATTATCGACAAATTTCAATAATATGTATCAAATGGATTCTAATAAGGCTTTCTGTTATCGTTTTTCTAATCTGCTACCGTATCGTACCATACCGTGTCTACTGTATCAGCCAAAGACATACTTCAGTTTGAAGTGCACAAATAGAAAATTACCTTTGCAGCGACACTTTCCTATAATTTTTGAGTAAAATTGCTTTTCAAATTCCATTGTCATAGATACCTATGTAGTTTTAGTATTGTAAAATATACCAAGTATTTATAGTAACTAACTTTTCCAGGTTTTAGAAGCGACTGCTGAGAACTAAGTGACTTGCGCAAATATGCAATTAACAGTGGCGAGGTAACTGGGCCAGCGGTTGCTGACAGAAGAAGACTCAATCATGCATACTATATCCCGTCTGGTTGGTATGTAGACTGCTGCCGAGATAGGACGTTATGCCAACGTCCTAACTCGGTAACTGATCTAGTTAATTTAAAAGAAATTATTATGTCATGCACTATAAATAATTTCCAATTAATATTAAAGCTCAAGTTCTGTAAGCGAAGCTTTATTAACTCAAATAAACAATAGACTTCAAACATTTACATAGTTCTTGTCTTCAGAATTTTCAGCACATGGTTTAAAAACGTGTTTATATGTTTTGAGAGCTGTTATGCGATGTGTTCATTGTTCCGATACCTATTGATTTGATTATGTAATTCTTATTCTAACGGTATCATATCTTTTAATCTCATAATATCAATACATCGCTATTCCGTTTATTTAACTCCTCCAACCAATTATTAAAACAAATTAACCAATATTTGGAAATAGTCGCTGTGCGTAAGAATCTTTAGTATACTAGCATCTCCAAAATTAATTGCTAGATATATTGGTAGATATATCGTATTGAGAAGACGAGTGTTATGGTAAACGTTTTTGAGGCATTTTCGTCTGTTCCCTATTCAAATATTAATATGAATTCAAATAGATAATTGCCCCGATCAACGTACCTATAATTATCGGCCACCTTTGAAATGGTGTAGTTTTCTAAACACTTGAACTTTTAAATAAAATATGTAGTATAAAATATTTCTAACTGCAGTACCAGTACTAGAGACTTAAATTTATTTGCATTGAATGTACATCGTCGACGTCGTCATAGGTATGATTATTGGGTAAATAGTGAACTAAGGTTTGAGGCAGTTTCCTTCCTACATAGATCGGAATGATTCAAAAAATGAATATTTCAATTCTGAAGCGACTCATAATAAATATATATTGAATAAATATGTATTGAGTTTCTGCACTGAAGATCGAGGTATATTTTTTCATCATTGTGTTGTGTTTTCTTCAGTTATTGGACTTACTTGTTAATTTCACAAGCTCCATGATTGTAGTTCTCATTAGCTGTCGTTTTTACTTTCACTGCCTGCGCATTATATATTACATATGATATTGTATGTTGAGGTTCTAATAAGATTTACCACTTTCCATGTGATTAGTTCATTGTTTACAGAATGATAATTACAAATCGCCGCTATTTTCGCACTTTAGTTATTAGTGTATAGTGTCTGGTATAGGTACTGATGGTCCGTGTTTTGTAATTAATTTGTATACCTAATTAAAAACAACACGTCGTAATTAGGTAGGTATGGGAGTATTGAAAATATAACAGTGCCATTTAATAAGAATAATAACATATTGAGTATTGAAATAAAACTACTTTTTACGGATTTTATCGCATATATTGATATTATTAAAGGAAAATCGATACCTACCCAGGATGATTCGTGAGGCTATTAAAATTAAAAAACATCAAAATTTCAATAGAGAAGATGGCTGGGTCTTACCACCTGCTTGGAATCCTGTTATAGATTCTATTAAACCTAAATCCAGGCCTACAACTGCAAAGCCAAAGGATACTGTGAGCTCGTTCTGCGTAAATCGGATTGCCAATAATTAACATCTAAAACATGATCATTGAATATTGTTACTTTAAAAGAGACCATGATTCTCTGAGTTTGTTTCGGCGTTTCTTCTCAGAGGTCGTCAGCTAGAAAATGCTGGCTCCATCTAGTTTTAATTAATAATTAGTAATAAATGTCATTGATAATGTAACAATAAAAAATGTAGGGTAGCTGTCAGTAATTATATCATCAAGACCACCTCAGTCTACCCGTGACCATGGACGCTGTAAAAGGTCCGAGACGTCGGGATTAATAATATCAATATACGCGATAAAATCCGTAAAAAGCAGTTTTATTTCAATGTATAATATTCGCGTAAATGTCAGAAATCAATAACATATTGAGTATTTAGCGGAGAGACCTTGTGCCCAGCAGTAGAATGGAAGGTACTTAAATGGGTTAAGAGGCTATAGACGATAGATGACCATCTCTGTGGTCTGTGTCTTTTTGTGGTGTGGTAACTTAGAGCTTCAAGTGCCTCTAGTGCTGCATCCTCGTAGCATCGGCATTAACATCGAGATTGTCATTATGGAATGTAATGATGCCTTCCGTCATGTTTAATTCAATATTGTTAAATTGACTAAACTTTATTTTGACTAATGATATCAAAATACCCACCTTTGATAAATACGCAGTTTAACCGGTACCTGTGTAAAAGGTTCTAATCCTCACAGAACAGAAGTAGAAAATTATAAAAGCAATACCTCAAATACATTATATGTGTAAATTATTGATTTCAACCCCTTACCTCAGTCTTCGTTATTCGATGTCGCGCTAACTTAACGACGGCAAAATTTCCCTTGCCGATGGTCCTCTCGATGTCGTAAAAACCCACCCTAATGGGAGTTTTCGCAGGACGTTCACGGTCCGCCATTGCTGATTATATTATAATCATCAAATTCCAAATAGATTTTGTAGCACTTCGGAGGATTTATGCAAAACCATCCGTAACACTTTGTTTATATCCATCGAAGGCAGTCACTAAAATTAGAGCGAGTTATCATGTCAAGCACATAACATTGAACGGGTTTAGGCCCCTTAAATACGTCATTCAATACATAAATACATGTTTTGTTGTGATTTACGTTAATCGTTACTCCCTGGTAGAGTAAATCGTATCAGACACTACATTATATGTTCCGTATAAATAAACAACACAATTTCAGATTGTAAAACAGCTTTGGTAATCACACACTAATTAGTTAGTTCATGTTCCTCATTAGCACGTTAGATATTTTGTATGGGTACAAAATTTATTTACATTTAATAGAAAATCGCGCAGAGGCGGCGTGCGTATTATAATACACTTGGAACACCATGTCACGCCGCCGCCTCACCGGCTGTCAACCGGGTACTGAACTCGAGCTCGAGCAAGTCTCGCTCGAGTCGATCGAGTCGAGTACTCGTAGGAATCAAGCACACCACCTACCGCGGCGGAACACGCGCGCTTTCAGTTGCCTGCCTGCCAGCCATGTTGATTCTCTTCATGACGTCAACAAGCCGTTCGGTCGGTGCTAATCGTTAGACTTACGTATACGTATAGACAGACTGCATGCCTTATTATTTACGTTCTGTGATGTGTGTAATGATATCCATATGTAGGTAACATACATTTTTTTAAATTACCTATCATAATAGTCCGCCCGCTTTATGAAGATGCTCGATGTCGATCTTATGCGTATTAAAAATCACCAACTGCCACGTATCCTATCATTTAAATTTATTCTATAGCGTTACTGCTGGACACGAGCCTGTCCCACCGTGGGCGAAACACAGCCGTCAGCACTCCACATGAAATATCCAGTCAGCCATCTTTGCAGGTCATTCGTCCATGTAGAAAACTAGAAAATAGAGGGTGTACTATAGGAAGGAAGTAGTACCTAGCCGACCTCATCTTTATGAGCCTGGATCAATTCTTAATTAATAATAATTAATTCTTCGATAATATACATGAGTATTAATTTCGAAGGACGTGAATGACCTACTGCCACTTCAGCTTGCTGGTTCTGTGTGCTATGTTACATATGTAGGTAAAAAATAAAAAAACCAAATGTTATTGGACCAGACCTTATTGCAACTTATTGCTCCGACAGAGAAACCCCCCATCCTTTCAGGTTATAGGACGTGGAATACCTAAGTTCCATAAACTGGTGAGCGTAAAGCTTGGGAATTATTTCCGGTATTTTAATTTGGGTATCCTGTCAGGTTTTTTAGAGGCACTGGGTAAAGACTATCATATTAAAACAATGCGGAATAAACGGTGAAAGTCTTCAACAGTGCAGAGAGGATGAATAATTATGAAAAACCTGACGGTTACTCCGACGGATGCCGATTCTCATATTTATGGCAACCCAGACCCACTTACGCACACCAAATATGGAGGACTGTGGACTATGGTAAAGTAAGGACTGTAATGGAGATAAGTTGAAAAAGAGTCCAGCTGTAAGTAAGAGTTAATCTCCTGACCTGTAAAAATTCCGTATGTCCAGTTACCTTTCAACTTGAAATTCCGTTTCCCTACCTAACTAAAAATCTACCACTTGTCGTTGGCAAAATACACAAACCGTGCGAAGCCATTAAAAAAAAGAAAAAAAAAGGTAAGAGTTCAAAAACCTTCCAGAATGGCGCTAGCGTCGCAACAGTGTATGTATGGTATGAATGTACGGTTAAAGATATTTATTTTTCCCAAAAGATTACAGTAATCACTTACAGAGAAAAATACAATAATTTACAAAAATATATTAACCAATTAGCGTAGTTAGTAGGGTAGTTGTAGAAAAAGTAGATAAATATAGTAAGATTTGTATCAGTGTTTTAAGTAAAAAAGTATTCGCACAGAAACAATGCATGTTTATTAAAGGCCTATGACTTAGTGACCTGTAGTGAAGTGTTTTGTTCGAATTTTATGTTAATGCTATAATATTTTTTATTTACAATGTGTATTGTTTATTATAATTTGGCTATTTTTTATGTACTTTTATTATGTATATACAAGTATGAATGTGTTTATTTTTTTTTTTTTATATTTACTAGGTTTTATAGCAGAGGTAATGTAGTGTGGATATTGTGTTAATTAGTTTTTGATGTTAATAAAAAATCCTTTAAAATATGGCTTTTTAATAGTTTTTTAAATGTTGATAGTTTTTTCGTTTCTTTTATACTTTTAGGCAACCTATTATATGCTTGGGCACCTTCATACAGAATGCTCTTTTTTCCATAGTTAGTCCTAGGTGGTCTTAGAATTATTAGCCTGTCTAGTCTGACGTTTGTAGCAGTCTATCCTTTTTGTGAATATCAGTTGTGAATGAATATCTTTTGTCAAGACTTTCCTAATCAAGATGCAGGTACTATATGTGTAAGTTTGTGTAAGATTCATGAGGCTAGTTTTTTTGTAAATTTTTTCAGTGGGTGTTAAATAATCATATCCAAACAATATTTTTACAAGTTTATTTTGTGTAGTTTGTAATAGCTTTAAATTACTTCTTGCAGCTGATCCCCAGACTTCAATCAAGTATTCAATGTGAGATTTTACCAAGGAGTTATATATAGTATATTTCACGTTTTTGGGTAGACACTGGGCTATAGGTCGTAAGGCACCTGATAATGATATTAACTTGTCGCGAATTTTTTGAATATGCGGCTTCCATGTAAGCTGATCGTCCAATAATAGGCCCAAGTATTTCTCCTCATTAACTCTACTTATTTTTTCACCATTAATGATCAAAGGACTGTAGTTATCAATTTTTTATTTTTGGATGAGAATATGATATAGTTCGTTTTTGAAGCATTTATAGTTAATAAATTTGCCTGTAACCAGGTGTGTAAGACATTTAGATCATGTTGTGCTTGGGTTACTACTTCTTGTGTCGAATTACCCGAATAAAACAAACTAGTGTCATCAGCGTATAGAGTGATGTCGCCCTTTAATCCAATATCATGAATACCGTTTATATATATTAGAAAAAGTAGCGGACCTATAATTGATCCTTGAGGAACGCCGCAGGAAATTAATCTTGACTCGCTTTGATGGTTATCTATTTTTACCACTTGATACCTATTTTTGAGGTATGATTCAAAGATGTCATAAGCTTTATCAGTCACACCCAGGCCTCTTAATTTTGCCAAAAGTATTTCATGACTCACGGTATCGAAAGCCTTTTTTAAATCGATAAATATTCCCAAAGTTATTTGTTTTTTCTCAATATTGAGTCGAATATTTGTAACGAGGTCTATAGTCGCGGATGTAGTATTGGATTTTGGTCTAAATCCATACTGTTTTTTAGATAAAAAATCATTGAATGTTAAGAACTGATCTAGACGGTTATGTAATATTCTTTCAAAGACCTTAGATAGCACAGGTAACACCGATATGGGTCTGTAGTTACTTGGATCGGTTTTATTTCCTAACTTAAATATGGGACTCACTTTCGCGATTTTAAGAGAGTCAGGAAATAGGCCTTCCTCTAGACATTTATTAATACAATTTGCAAGACTTTCCGCTATCAAAATTTTAGTACACTTGACAACCTTTGTGGTTATACCGTCTATACCTGCGCTAGTGTTAGTTTTAAGAGTGTTTATTATTCTTATTATTTCGCATGGTGTGACTGGTTTTAGTGTTGATAATTGGTTACAGTAATGTTTAGGTGGGCTTAGGTGATGGGAATAGAAATTTTGAGGTATCTTGCTAGCTAGTTCACTACCTATTGTGGAGAAGAATAAATTGAAACATTCACAAATTGCTTTAATGTCTGTAACTTGACCTGAGCTAGTATTTAGTGTCAGTGGCCTACTACTGCTTTCGACTTTGTTGTTGGATAGCCTGTTGATAAGTTGCCACATTTTTAAAGGATTTCTCTTACAGTGTTTAAAAGCATCATTATAGTACCGATTCTTTGCTGTTTGGATAGATATAAACGTGCTGTTTCTCTTTTGTGTGAACTCATTCCTTAGTTGATCGTCATCCGGGTTTTGCTTTAGGTTTTTCCATAGCTGGTTTCTTTCGTCAATTAAAGTAATAAGGTTTCCATTTATCCATTCCTTGCGAGGTGGATTTATTATTTTAGTTTTACGTGTTTTGTTTTTTGTGATCGAACTCAACAGTAAAGCTTCTAAACTTGAATATTCAGAGATCCCTCTTGTGCCAACATCACTTTCTAGTGTTGTAAGAAGGTTGGCGTAGTTTATCGATTCATATTGTTTTTTCTGTACACGAGCAGGTTTGGGTCTGTTTATCTCAAAGTATATTTGCTTGTGGTCTGAGAGAGAAGAATCGATAATAGCCATTTTAAACGTATTGTCCTGTAGGTTTGTAATCACATGATCTAAGATAGTTTTTGTTGTAGATGTTTCGCGCGTACAATACTCCAGGTTGACTTTGTTTAATATCTTCATATTGTTCTCTCTCAGTATTTTTTTATACTCTTTTACAGAGTTTTCAGTACTAAGTAGATTAATATTGAGGTCTCCGAAGACAATAGCTCGTTTTCTTTTTGAAATATGTTGGTTATAGTGTTCTAGAAAGTTAACAGTATGTGAGTTAGGTTGTTTATATATTGCTCCTATATCCAGCGAGAGAGTGTCCAAGCGTACCCACAGGAAGTGGTTTCCATCTACACATTCTTCGTCCAAGAGGTTATGTTTCATGAGTTTATGGATATATATAGACACACCTCCACCACGTGAGTTTTTTCTATAATTGTAGTAGTGTATGTAGTTCGGTAGTTTTAATCTGATAGCTTCCTCTTCATCTTTAATCCATGTCTCTGTTAGCACTAGCACATTTATAGTAGTTTGAAAGGACTCCATGACACATCTTATTTCGTCTAACTTTCCTCGTTTTACAAGGCTTCTTACATTTGCGTATAAAAATTTTAGTGATTTATTATTAACTATTAACTCTGCATAATTGTTGCCGATTTCATAGGTTATCAAATGATTTCCCTTTATACTGTTTATTGCATTTCCTTTTGTGTCTAGTTTTTTGGCTGTTGTTTCGTTATTTTAGGTATTCCTTTTTGGTATTTTATAGTTAAGTCCTTTTCGCCATTTTCTATACGCTGGCGTAGTTCTTCTCGCAGTTTTAACATAGTCAATCGCTCGTTCGGTGTTCGATCAGAATAAATTCCAACAGTTTTGTCGTCGAGATTAGATCTTCGTCTTAATATGTTCTGAGTAGTTTCTTGAGACGCGAAACAAACTTTTATAGAACGCGTTTTGTTTTCATCGTATTTTCCTAGACGTATAATTTTTTCCGGTTCAGGACAAGCGGGGTATATAGCTGTTATAATTTTTTTAACTTCTTCTTTCTGTCTGTGTCTCTCTTCATTTCCATATTATCTGAGTGTAGTTCAGCAATGCCTGTCACTATTACGTTTTTGCTACGTTCCGTGCGTTGTTGAACTTCTGCTATTATATTTTCACAGATAGTTTCTGGTGCAGAGTTATTTAGTGATTCTATATTAGATTGTAGGATCTGAACATCATTCTCTAAACAATTGATTTTATCATGAGTATTGTTGACAGCAGTGGATAGACTTTCGATTTTCGTATTTAAAATGGTATTATCGGCAATCAGTTTTTCTGTTGTAGTTTTGATGTCCTATAGCTGTTCTTTTATTGAGAATACATCCTGCCTTATAGTATTGAAGTTATTGGTCTGGAATTGACCAAATTCTTTGAACATATCAAGAATTTGGGCTTTAAACTGATCGAATTGTAGTGAAAAATCATCATCAGGTGTTTTTCGCTTCCGCATAGATATTTTTTTAAACTCTTGTTCAGAAAGCTCCAATTTTGATAGGTCGGGTTGAGAGCTACTGGTTTCAATGGCATTAGTAGGTGATCGCAAGACATTCATCTTGTACTCAGTAAATAATCTTGGTAAAAATAAGAATTGTATTACCCACTCCGCTTGTCTCTCCGCTTATGTAGCATGTGCGCTACCCTGATGATGCGTACGCACACTGCTACCAGTCAGCGTCGATGTTCAGCGCCAGCGCTCACGCACACTGATTAGCACTCACTGTTATTGAAAATTAAGCTTTGTTTTCAATGCTATTAAGTGAAGACTTGAGTACTGTACTGTTTTTTATTTATTTTATAAAATGTAAACACGTCCACTCGCTACGCTAGTCGGTCGTATTATGTAGCAGTTGTAAACGGATTGAAGTGTGATAAAATGATTATTTTTGTTGAATAAAGTAGTTAGTAATAGTACAGTATACAAACCTCCAACTAGTTACGTTGTTATTTCCTTGTTTACTTAACTATCTTACTCTAATAACTTTTGGCGGGGTTTTTAAAATTTACACTGATGCGATTGTAGCGCCACCCTAATTTAACGCATTTCGACCATGAAGGTATCACTTTTTCTACAGAGATAGTCCTCCTTACCTCTACCCTCCTTAACACAAAGCTAAAACAGATAATAATAATCAACAGTAAATACGTTTTTTTTTTGACCTATCAACAGCGCTAACTACATTACCACAGTTCAATATTTATACTATTATATAAGCCCTATTAAGCCCTTGCAGTATTTTACTGACGATGACGATGACGTCCATAGTCAGTTCAATAATTTTATTAAACTAGTCTAGTTGAAATTCTGCCAATTTTGTATTGTATGGTAGTAGACTAAAAAACAAACGCACGTATAGATTAGATTACCCGACAAGTTTATTTTGAGGCAATACCGTGGCTATAACTGTGTAAATTGGTAACACTCAAAAACGTTCCAGAATGCCCATGGCATCTATTCAGGAATTTAGGCTTCATGAATATTTCTATCTTTGTCTGATTACTCATACTTTCAAAGAATATATGAATAAAGACAAGACTGAAGCCTAAATACATTTCTATGGCACTGTAATGCGACTGATATTTTTTTGCAATGTGATTGTGGAAGGCATTGGAGCTACATACAAATTTCATATATTTTCAAGTATTTTCAGAATTCTTATTTACTGTCTCATTATTTTAATAATTTAAATCTGTTTTATTTTAAGAACGCACATAGATACAGTCAGATCAAGTTTTAGGGGAACTGTATACTTACCAAGATGTCGGTGAGACTATTCTACATTTTTGACAAGAAAACGATGTATGTATCATCGTAGAAGCTTACGTGAAATCTAGAGCTTAAAATCGTTTGAATGTGTAAATAATTATAGCTAGAATAACGTCAATATGAATCAACTTACCGAAGATAATGTTCAGAATATGAAGTGCAGTCAAAAAAGCACAAATATGCGAAACAAAAGTAAAAAGGCCAAAGATCCTTCTGAAAATCCGGACGAAATAAGTATATCTAATCAAGAGAATTTAAGCGAGACATTAGCCAATACTCTTCATATTAATAATAACATCAATAGTAACCTAACTAATGGGACTAGTGATCATCCAAATGGTAGTCCTGCAGGTGTGAAGGACAAATCTGAAGCACAAGATGACTCTACAAGTGTGGACAAAAAAGATGTAAATAGTGTACAGTGTAGTGATGGAACACGTAAAGGAGAGTGTCAACACACACCTGCTCAAAACTCTGGCAAGTGTATTTTTGATGATACTTTAGAAAACCTCGAAAATGCTGTCAGTAACGAAAAGCAAGACTCCAAAGACGAAATTGAAATTATTTCGTACGAATCTGAGCTGCAGATGCCAGAAATCATGAGACTTATACAGAAGGATTTGTCAGAACCCTACTCTATCTATACTTATAGATATTTTATACACAACTGGCCTAAGCTTTGCTTTTTAGCAACCTATGAAGGAAAGTGCATTGGTGCCATTGTTTGTAAGTTAGATATGCATCGCAATGTTGTGAAACGAGGCTACATAGCTATGTTAGCAGTGGATGAGAAATATAGAATGAAAAAGATTGGTTCTAGGCTGGTTCGGAAAGCGATACAGGTATAGTATTATCATCAATAATAATTAATCAATAATATTTTTAGAAATATATATTTGTATTCAGTTACGATTTAAACTGTCAAGTAACAAAATTACTGACCAATAGAGAAACCATTGTTCTCTGGTGCCAGAAGCCTTATGTAATTTACTAAAATACTAATTAAGTATCTCAAAAATACCACTGTAAATAACTAACACTTATGTTTGTAAGAGGTATGAGATAGGTGTTAGTTATTGACAAAAAGATGTTACAAATATATTTCTTGTTCTTTTTTCTAATTGGATTCTTGAATAGACTTGTTTATAAGTGTCTTCAGAGCATAAATTGATAATAACTGTTTTGTTTCAGGCAATGATAAATGACAATGCAGATGAAGTAGTGTTAGAAACTGAAATCACAAATAAACCAGCATTGAAGCTGTATGAGAATCTCGGCTTTGTGCGGGACAAACGCTTATTTCGATATTATCTTAATGGTGTAGATGCATTGCGATTGAAGTTATGGCTTAGGTGAAATAAGTAGGTATCTAAAGAGAAATTCTCAACATTGTGTTACATACTTCTGGAGGCCATACTGTCTCAAGCATGTTTAAAACAGATGAATGTTGTTAAAATGGTGTAACCTTCTAATGCCATCCAAGAGGATTTAGCCAAATGTATAGTTTGTTTCAATTATTTTTAGTCATGTGATATGTTTATCTAATTTATGTGTTAAAAATTGTTAATGATAATATTTTCACGAATTCTTTTATATTTTGACTGTAAGATTTTAAAGTGGTTAATGTCCGAACTGAATACACAACTTTGAAGAGTTATAGTAGTCACTGATTATTTATATTTGTCACCCTGCAATGTTGATTTTTATCACATAAATCAATTTCATATTTCATACTAACTTAACAAAGTAGACATTTTTTGTCTACTTGATTTTTATGTACTGTTAATTAAATATATATATATGCAATCCTTGAATTCATAGTAAAGTATTTGAACAATAGCATTCACTAGATTTTATTTTTATCCGTATCTGATTCTAGTATAACCTGAAAAGGAAATGAAATCCCATATTTTATCTAATAATTTATTTTCAATCAGTATTTAAAATGTAAAAGTAGCAGTAATAGTTGAAGCAGCATCATATATAAATGTATTGTTCACTGGTTTGTATTGTTTGGTAACAATTTTAATGGCTTCATGAGCCACACAGCCGCCTAGAAAAGCAGACACACTATGTATTTCTGCTCCCCCATATCTACACATTTCATGAATATGATCATCCTTAGGGAAAGGAGAACATGATACATCACTGAGAAGCTTTGTTACACACACTTTCAACTTAGCAATGTCACCTTCAGGTTCCCAATCACCTGGAGCTCGGCAATGTTCTGATGTGAATATTTCAGCAGCTCTTAAAAGAACATAATGGACCATCATAACATCAGGTTCCTCAAGATGTCTAGCTATGTAAGAAGCTACAGAACTGGTCAGTTGGTACTCTGACACTATATTTGATCCACTAATAAGATGCAAGTCATGTGCATGTCTACAGAACAATTTCACATCAGCCTCACTGATGTTCTCACAGTGTAATTGGGCAACAATTTGTTGCACTTTTCTATATACTATTTCTGCATCCACAGAAGCTTGTGATCGGTACAAGTTTTGTAATTTGATAAAATGATCTGTTGATGCAGTCATATCTGGTAGAATACCTTTCACAGGAAGGTTACCCTTACCTTCACCCTCCACAAATCCTCTCAGAGCTGAGCACATTATCCAAAAAGGGGAACTATCTTTTGTCAAATTTGTAGCAGCACTACAGTATAAAAGTTCTTGGCTTTTTACAGGCAAAAATGTTGGTAGCAAAGCAGTGTTAACTGCTCTGATTGCTTCTTCAAAATTCTCCTCATTGATAGGAATATCATTTTCATCTTTCCTGATGAAGTCTTGAATAATAGTTTTAATCTCATTTTTCTCTTTCCTACTCATTGGCCAGCGATTTTGATTGTTCATTTGCCATTTTTGAACAGCTTTGTATATAATAACTATCCATGGTATGTGTCCATGATCTTTCAAATCAACAGCATCAATATCAAAACTATTTAAGTAGTCAGACAATGCTTGGAAAGGAACATCTAAACGTAAATCAGTTTGTTCATTATCAGGGTGAGATTCAATCACTGCATGTTCCCTCATTTGAATTCGAAAAGATCCTAGAAACCCAACTGATCTGCACAGAATCAACGGCACATTAACATCCCATAGATGTTGAGCCAGATCTTGAATGGTCTTTTCACTGAGTGCAGAAGCTATAACTACACTAAAAGCTTTGAAGAAATCAGGATTTTCTTTTAAAATTTGATCTGGTGGTTCCTGGACTGCATGGCCTTGAACTGCTGGATTTAATTCAAGTAATAATCGGAGTGTCTCTGCCCCCCTATTTAGAGCTTTACTAGAACACTCCAAAAAGAAGTTACTCCCAATATCTTCATCACTAACGATTTTATCATCAACTATAGTAATTGCTCCAACACCAGGAAGCACTATAGATTTTAAGATTTCCGTACCTAAGGCAGTAGCATTCACCAAACAAATGTGTCCATGTTCAAGTGCCGATTGGCCGTGGTCACCCCATAAACGAAGTTGCCGGTCATATTGTTTCGTCTTTTCACTTTGTTCCGGAGATTTTGGTGAAGGTGAAGCCATACCTATTCGACTATTGACAATATACCGTATTTTAACTTAATACTGATAATTAACGGAAGTGACTAAGTCTTTTCTTAACTTCAGTTTTTAATTTTTGCAATACGAGCAATCGGCAAACTATATCAGTTAGCTACAGCACTGACAGAGACAGCAGTAGGTAGACATGATATTGTCAGAATTGACAGATCGAGAACGAGAAGTAGTGATGTTGATAATCAAATAATCGAATATTTAAATAATCAACCATAATAGATGGTGGATTTATGATATTGATTACGTAATCGATTAAATAATTGTCAAAATTACTAAGATTAGTAATTTATTTTTTATTTACACTATTTATGAACCGCAGCAGATTATACTAGGCACATTGTGTATTAAAGGGTTTATTAACAATAGCCAAGTCTCTTTGTGCACTTACAACACCATTATTGGTTAATAGTGTTATTATTTACTGCAAAGTTTTGCAACCAGTGTGTTACGTTGTGGTGTTTCCTAACGAGCAGCGAAGTATTAACTGTTAATGTCTTATTATCAATGTCATTGTCAGTGTAAGATATAACGAACGTTTTATTTATCTTTATCTTGTGTTGTTCATAGTTTGTTACATAATATAAGAATTTTTAGATTTTATTATGACAGTAAAATATCAAAAATGTCAAATTCTCCCAATTGAATATGAACCTTATTGTCTTGTGTTTTGGTTGAAAATCAATCAAAGTTTGACAAATTGTGGTAGCTTCATGTGCTGTGCCTTAATACAATAAAAATAAATGAAGTATACTAAAGGATGTTGATTTGTTTGGAACTATTTTTCAGTGTGGCGATTCATCTCAAGTGCTGTGTAAGTTGTGTAAAAAGACAATAAAACTTTGCGGAAATACAATTACTAACCAACGAGAACATTTAAAACGATTGCTTAGCATTGTTGAAAATCAGCCTGTGCCGTGCCAGCCATGTTTGAACGCGCTAGTCTAAGTTCAATTCTATACTAGCTGTGCCTCTTGCGCACATATAATTATCAAATAATTAAAAACATATTTGTTGTACGTTATGAACAAAAAGATAGATTTGTTTTTATTTCTCATTGTTGTATAATTAATAATACTGTAACAGACTGTTAAAAATTATGAATGATACATAATTCTAAAACTTGAAAGTGATTGAGGAAATATTTTTATATAATTTTGGTTGCTATTGTTGTATATTTTGTTATAGTTTTGGTATTTTTCATATTAAAATATTGATTATATTTTACTTATATACCGCAAATGCAAATTTTGAATTTAGTTAGAAAACTACTTAGATAATCGATTACGCTTTTAAGTCACAATCGATTATGAATTATGAAAAAAAACGATTATCAACAAGACATTTGTAATTTAGGACTATGGTTACTTGTCCTTTAGTCTACTGTTACAACAATCTATATTGTAAATTGTAATATTAACAACTACAACGGTACAGTTACGGCTCAGTTAAAGTTCATGCTCGCTAATACAATTTAATAAACGGGCTGATGTTTTTGAGTATTTGCGATCTGTGGCCATAGACAGCAGCTGATGGGAAAAGTGATGCACGATACTTTTCCAATATCCGATATCGATACTTTGGTCCTTGACCTGTTTTATTCGAGTTGTCACTATCAATAAATGCGATAATATAATTTATTGTGACACTCCAAGAATTTTCTAAGAATTCCATGTCATGTACAAACTTAAAATCGACGAAAACCTACTGATGAAGACAATATATAATGCAATCTCAACTCTGTACTACTGACTGTATCAATCATTTATCGATATTGGAACGTGCGTGCGTTCTACTCTACCCAGTACCCTGTCTGTCTGGAAATGCCAAATCCAAATGCCAAAAATGGCTCTCGATCTCGAGTCTCGGGTAGAGTTGTTTAATTTTAATGTCTTGTCTTGCTTGTCGTTGTCAGTGTTGTGATTTGTGAAATTGTGTGATACCAAGTAATCAATCGAATACAAAAATTAAACAGTTTCAAGACATTTTATGAAGTGAGATGTTGAAAACATTCTCTAATACGAATGTGTATGGAAATGAATTTACAAACTTTATTTCAGGATTTTAATCCTAGGTAATGTACATTTATGTCTGGTATAAGTTATTAAATGTCTGGTAGGTGATTGAAAGTATTAAATTTTTCATTGTTTTTTACAGCAAATTCGTGGTTCACAGTTGTTTGCTAATATTTACTGCATTATTAGCTTTAAAGTTAGATAATTCAATTACATGGTCGTATTGGGCCGTGTTTACGCCAATATGGGTGTGGAAATTTCTTGTAGTTCTTGGTGCCACAGTGGGCACATATGTTTGGTGGCAGTACCCTCACTTCAGGTATGTAATTTTTCATACATTTACTATAAAACAGTAATCTTAAATTGAATCAAACATCACACATATCATTAGTAAACAAAGGTCAACAAGAATCACTATGGAACCTAGCAAACAATATTTAGATATTTTTTTTACTTGATATTTGATAATATTATTGTTTGCTATAAAATATTATACTAGTATTGTATTTAAATAACTAAACTTGTATTGATTATGTTATCTATTTTTACTTGTGTAGTAATAATTATAATTTAGACTTACTTTTTTAATACATATATTAATTTTCAGGCTGGAGGGTGAAGCATACATCCACTACAAAGCTATGCTGATAAGTCTTGCCATTCACTTAATTCTGCTTATGTTCGAGTTGCTTGTCTGCGACCAGCTGACCACAGTCCGCCATGTGTGGATACTGGTCTTCATACCACTAATTTTTATAAGCATAGTTTCTATTGCCATTTGCATATGGTCTGTGAAACATGATCGCAGTTATGAGGTTTGTATAAATTAATAGCCGAGCCAAGTGTCATTGCAATCAGATGGTATACAAACGCATGTCAAAAACAGAAACTATCTGTAGAATTGAGATCCCTAACCTTCATAATCAATAGGTAAATTACAGGTAGTTGTTGAAATTAAGAATTCAAGATACAATACATAATCATTTGCTAGGCTCAGTGGTATTAAACATGTCCACTTTGTAATAGCATGATGAACTCATGACCTACTTATTAAAGAATTGTTGGTAAATAGTGCATGATATAATATCTAAAGTCCATTTGGTCATTCAAATAAAATCGTCCATTGTGTACTGACAATATACTTATATAGGTAATATTTTAGATTCATAGGGTACTTTTAATTATATCTAATATATAAAATTCTCGTGTCACAGTTTTCGTTGCCATACTCCTCCGAAACGGCTTGACCGATTTTGATGAAATTTTTTGTACTTATCGGGGAGGTCTGAGAATAGGCCAACATCTATTTTTCATACCCCAAAATTTTTTTTTATGGCAAAACACCGTTTGCGGGGTCAGCTAGTATTAATATACATTTCTAAATGTCCAGCATTATGTAATATATCAAAATGCAATTTGCAAAGTTACATAAGTATTTATTAATGGAAATCAACAGTATTGTTGTTGTATAAGTCTAGACATAGGAAAATAAATCTTAGTAAATATTCATCATATTTTTTTAAATTATAAGATAAAAAAATATACACTACAACGTAAACCTTAGACACTTCTGATGTGTATATTTTACAGCCTGCATTAATATTATTTTGTTCTTTGCAGTTGGAATTATTTTGCGCTGTAAATATACTCCAGTTCATATTCCTGGCGCTCAAGCTTGACGAGTTCATTAGTTGGTCATGGGAAGTAGTATTTGTGCCTCTGTGGATACTGATGTGCCTCAGTCTAGTAGGTGAGTGTATGTACGTTTTATTGTCTTTTCTTTCAGAATTTTATTAAATTTGAGCTGCTGGTGTAAAATATATTAGTCCAATAGCCTAACCCTGCTCATTCTGAGAAAATATGTGCTGAGCCATGAATGGGTGTCTGTATAAATCTAAGTATTTGATATTTTATATTTTGTATACATATGTAATAAAGACAATATTGAGAAATCTGGCAATACATCAGATTTCTCAAATTTTTTTATTAGTATCCTTTTAGCATTTAGCTAAAAATCGGAAAATTTCCAAATTCCAATGATGTTAAATTTGCTTTGAAACTAGGGTAGAATGTGTACATACATAATGCAGCAGCACATAGTAAAGGTCCATTCTCTTGAGGGTAAGTCAGAATGCTAATCATGAAAGCCAAATCAATTTTGTATTCCTACTAATATATCTAAGTGCGAAAATAACTCTGTCTGTTACGCTTTCACGCCTAAACCGCTAAACCGATTCTGATGAAATTTGGTACAGAGATAAATTAGACTGTGAAGAAGGACATAGTCTACCATTTGTCTCAAAAAGCCCTTAAGGATGGAGGGTGAAGGAAGAAACCGGGCAACAGCATTCTAATCGACATAAATTATTTTTGTTTACACGGGAATCAATAATGTCGGTAGTAAGATACACTAGGCTGGTCGTTAGTGTGTTTGACGTGATACTTACATCTAATTCCGTAAATCTTGGTGACAAGTTTTGTCAGTTGCTTTATAAAGTTTATTGGTCACTACTGTTTGTAAATGGGAGAACTGTTTAGAACTTTATTTTATGCCTAGCTGTATTTTATTTAATTGCAATCTTCGCAACATCCCTAAATTGTCCTCTCATGTAAGTATCCAATTTATAATTACTGTTGTACCGAACATCATTGTAAACCACTATAATTTAAAAGAGTAACCATGGAGTTTCTTGCCGTTTCTTCTCCATAGGAAACGACCAATTTGGAACCGTGCACCTAGTCTCGACATTTCATAAGTGCCTGTATATGGTTTATATGCAAATAAAACTATTTTGATTTTGATTTGTAATGTTAATGTTATTAAAACATTTTTCCGTTACCAGGGGTCCTGTATAGCATTATATTTGCTGGGATCTTGCTCCGAACGCCTGAGGTCAACGTACAACAGCGGCGCACTAGCTTTAACTCGGCGTTAGCTTACACATTCACGGTCATACCTATATTGGTATTTCAGGTTAGTATAATTTTATTCATATCGGAACACAGCAATATAATATCAGAATAATTATAGCAAAGAATGGTACAGTCAGCGTCAAATAGTTAGTGACACTCAGGGTATTCAAATAAATAGACGCAACCAAAAAGTCAATAATATCGGTACAAACAAAGTTTCCATATTGTTGTCAACATTATAGTCGCTCAAAAGGTCGAGACATTTAAAACGTCATATAGATAGGTTCAGTCAAACCGTCATAAATATGGTTACAGTCATCCCTCCAATGGTATACAAGCATTTAAACTTTTGAACACTTAGTTCAAAAATATGGAACACATTAGAAAAATAAACCAGCATGTTATAGAAATAAACGGTTTCCCAAAGACGAAAACCTCTTTAGGCAATCTAGGGTTGTAATTGCATGTCTATTTATCTGTCAGTAATATCAATGTCAAGTGCAAAACTAAAGCAAGCTAGAAATATGGCTACGCATTAGTGACACCACAAAACATCGAATTATATATTTTAGGGAGGAAGGTGTCTCCGTAACAGATTTTTCAAATGAACTGGGAATATCCTTATGTACCTATCGTTTTAGATGTTACTTGTAGTTACCTATCGAATTATTCTCATCTCTCTAGATTCTCATTTCTGCATATTCGCACATATATGTATAAACAAGCACACAGTCCGCCTGATGGTAAGCAGTCGAAAACTAGAGAAAATTGAAAAGATGCAAGCGATTATCGACCTTATTGAGATTATTTTGTTGCTTATTTTTAATTATTCATCCACTCTATTACCTTGTTTATGTTTAAAATAGCAGTTTTTGAATAATAGTCAATAAGGTTGATAACTTTGCACCTCTTTTTTGCAAGCACTATCGAGTCTAGTTTTGTCGACGTTCATTGTTAAAATAAAATAAAATGATCATGATATTGAATCATAATATATTTTAATTATGCACTCTTGCTCTATGAGATATTATATAGTCATACTCATTATCAATGAGGTTTAGGTAAATCTATTTTCAGTCAGCTGTATATTGCTAAGTATCGTAAACGGCTATGCACGAAATTCTTTACAAAACAAAAGACATGTCTATGACGTCATGCTTAAAATGAAAAGGACAACAGTAGTTTCTATTCCTTTCATTTTTGTGTATAAATGTTTTCACATTAATTGATGTGAGAAATAATATTTAAAATGTATAGCAGTAAAGTTTAGTTTTCTAATGTGTTCCATATTTTTGAACACTTAGAATGCTTGGATACCATTGGCGGGATGACTGTTACCATATTTATGACGGTTTGACTGAACCTATCTATATGACGTTTTAAACGTCTCGACCTTTTGAGCGACTATAATGTTGACAATATTATGGAAACTTTGTTTGTACCGATATTATTGACTTTTTGGTTGCGTCTATTTATTTGAATACCCTGAGTGTCACTAACTATTTGACGCTGACTGTACCATCCCAAACCTTCTCAATTTTTTTAAGAAATTTTAAATATTTTAAAGTTACTTCCACCTTTTGACTGCCACGTTAATAACGAAAATCCGTGTTCTCTACGCCAAGCGACAAATTCTAGTATCAAATAATGGATAAAAAAACAAAATAATTTTGTTTAAGTATTTATTTTGAACTAAAAATAAAAGTGCTATTTTTGACGTGCCATGCCGTCGTTGGCGTCGTGAGCAAGTTTTCATTTGACGTCTATGTACAGGTCTGTAGCGGTCAAAAGGTTAAGAATTAAAATTATTTTGTTTTGTAGGTGCTACTAACGAACAAGCTGGACGATGGACTCCCGCTCTCGTATACCGTGGTGGTTAGCCCGTTGTTCGTCAGCTACGCCACCCTTATCATCATGTCCTTCAGCTCCAAGGGTGGTAATAAATGTAAGTATACACTAACTGATCACTGTGGTTCCTCAAGTCAGTGAGCATAAAATTCACTTACTAAATATCAAAAGCGTTTTTTTTTAATGACGAATGCTACTGTGAGATAACTAACACCAACATCTTTATAGTATTGGTTCGAAAATACTATGTAAGTAACATCATGAAATCTCAATCAATACTAATTAGATTAATTTGCAATTGAATTTTTCCAAGTGTACATACAATTATAGTATACATAATTTATGTTGATGACAGGATGTGATGATTTGTATCATCATCAATGGGCTATACTTAAATATGTACTATTGTGAGAAAAAATGTTTTTAAGTTAATCTAAGCCACTCAGATCCCGGCTAAAGCGTTCGGTATATTGAACCGAAGGATGCAAATATATTAAAAATTACTTCTTCCAAAGTTATCAAATCCTCTTATTAATTATTATTTTTTATTTATGTATGTGCGCTCCTAACTTTTTGTGTAAGAAGATTTGTAATGTTTTATTTATTTAATCAAGTATTATTCAGGGGTATCCTGAGTGGGCCATATAAAGCTTGGTGTCCTACCATAGTGTCCATATTAGATAAACTATTAATCATTAATTATAAATTTTCTAAAACGTCTATGTCTCATAATGGATATAGCTATTCGAAGAAGGCAAAGTTTTATATCCACTACACGAGTAAGTGCTCATCTACTTAGGGCTAAGGCATTCGCCACCGAGTTTCCTCACGACTCCAATAGTTTCAAAGCTAATTCAATATCAGTTTTAGTACAGAACGTTAGGTAAGTCTTTCTTCATTGCCATTGTTTAAAGTAGGTACTGGTTTTTGCAAACCTTGACCGGTACGCTCGTCTGTTCGATTTATTGATTTGACTATTTTAGTCTCCAATTGCTTCGGCGTAAATGACGATAAATTTTATAGCGGCCTAACTGACATACATTTTTAACATTTAGAGCCATCAAATTTAATAGTATAATTTTATGAGTTAGCCTTTTGAAAAGCTCGTTCGATAATCAATAATAATGTAGTACTTAACTTAGTTTTTTTTTTTACTTTATCCCTTATTTTATGTTGACACACTTTGTAGATATTTTGATACATTTCGCACCTGAAACATACATGGTACCTATAAGTTAATTCCCCGTTCCTCTATATCATTTTAAATGGGTGTTTCTAAGAGCAAAATGGTGATGACTTTCCAGCAATTTTGTTTCCAGGGTGGTTCGGTATCAGGAAGGACTTCTGTCAATTTCTCTTGTCAGTATTCCCATTGTTGCAAGAGTACGCAAACATCGCGTACAACAATAACGTGAACCGAGGTGCGAACGTGGTGCCCACGGAGCCAGCCGAACCTTACAGAGACGAAGAAACACAAAAGAAGGTCAAAGAGAAAAAATCACAGAAAAATCAAAAGAAAAACGAAATCATGAAACCAGTAGTGCCTATTACAAGTATAGACATGCCAGATTGATGTTTATATAGCTCAGTTATGTACTGAAACGTGTTCACTCGTTAGATATCTTCTGTAATTATCGGGCTTCTAAATGTTACGGTGAAGCAATATTAAACATTGTTAAGTTTGATATTAGGGCTAAGCTACACGTGTTTAGGTTAAACTAGAAAAGGATATTACATTGTGTACATTATTTTTTATTGTTATTCGTATAGGCTAATAGATTGATGTTTACTATAGTGCAGTTTATTTATTGCGATGTTCCAACTGGCTTTATTAAGTTTTGTATTTCGTAAAATGACCTCACATTCAAGTTTTGTGCACCTCCC
Source organism: Acronicta alni (assembly GCA_964056405.1). Classification (NCBI taxonomy): domain Eukaryota; kingdom Metazoa; phylum Arthropoda; class Insecta; order Lepidoptera; family Noctuidae; genus Acronicta; species Acronicta alni. The sequence continues at coordinate 7,572,671 of OZ043926.1, forward strand.
ATCGTTTAGTTTTAACCCTTTTTCTTATTTCTTCTAATCGCATAGTTAAATATAATACTTAACAGTGTTACATAGACAATACTACACAATGAATTATTTTGGTATAGTTAATATTTTTTGCAACATTGTATTAAAAGTGATAAAATTTTAAAGTATTTTATAAGTACCTGTAATTAAATCTCTTATTTAATGAAGTGGCTTTAGTATTAAACTTGGCAAGTAACAGTGATATTTGATAGTCATATCAAAATGAGCAATGTTGCTGTGTAGTGTCTAGTATTGTTGGTTTTCGTCACATATACATACTTCTAACAAGTTTTACATATTTTGCCATTATTTTTAGATACTACGGTTTTTTAAAGTCTCAACTTAGGGCATACGAATTAATATTTATTTTGCAAATCATTGTGCTTAGGTAAATTTTAGTAGAATAATTCTATTATATTTTATACTGACGGGCATGAAATTATACGTCTGGCAATGTATACAAGTGTATGCTTCGCATACACATTTATAAGCAAACTAATTGTCCTAATGACAATACATATATTTTAGGTATATTGTAAATTTGCCCGACGTTTGTGACGACTTGAAAATAGTTTTGACGATGTCTGTTTTGGGAAGAGGGTAGGTAGCGTTAAGTTTATCGGTGCCCGAGCTAGCGAAATTAGTAAAAGAGTTTGTGACAGACTCGGCACCTTATTTCTTGGTATTGGTAGTAAATTTTATAGAAAATTTGGATAATAAAGAAAATCCAAGTAGGTAATGTAAGAAATTGTAATAAAGAGATGTGTCCCACGTTTTAAATACTGTCGCTACTTACTCTAATTGTCAACACTCTCGAATGTTGTGATGAGATGTTCCGAGCAGAATAAAAATCGGAAATAATAAAACATCGTCACGCTTAGGAGCTAAAATTCTGCTGCAAAAATGCTTAAAGTCGCCGTATTTTTATTTTTTACGAAAATAGCAGGAGTGGTATAATTTTAATTCAAATTGCGCTGTGATGTCGGGGAGGGCCAGCAAACAAGGGTGAATTAGGTGATTAGGAAATCCGGTTTCCGATTTTTTCGAAAAAAAGGCTAGCGCCGACTAGTTATAGATGTTTATAGATTATTTTCCGCCCTAGTTTAATGGGCTGCGAGTTGAATTATGTTTTTATTGGAAACATCCAATATTGCTCGTGTTCCAAATCCAAAACGCATGACAAGTAGTATACTACGGCTTTCGTGATAAACAGCCATCTACGTAGCATGAAAAATACTATAATATTTCTCATTCGTGGCGCCCGACGCCCCGACGCACGCACTTCACTATTATTTATTGCCGCGACACTATTTGTTTTAACTTTTCTCTCGCCAAGGCTACATTTACGGCTTATTTTACAGTAATTTTTGACAACTTTATTTTAACAGCTTTTTCAATAAGCCAAGCGTTTCGTTTTAGACAACAACAGACAGTAGACAATAGCCAGATATATGTGCTTTGTGATTAATGTCGGTTACGGAAAAAATGGTAGAAGTCTGTGCCCAATCGTGACTCGTGGGCAGTCATCACGCTTTAAAAGTAATAGAATTTTGTATAAAATTTTTTGTCTTGCCGCGTCAGCAAAAAGCAAGTTTTTTTTTATTATGATACATATATATACTAACGTAATATGAATCATAGTTACATGAAGTAAAAACATTTTAACTGTACAGGGCTATAAATTATGTTACTGTGATATTCTCTTCCTATGATGTCGCAATACGCAATGTCGTTTGAACAATTACCTGAATAATTTGTTAATAATAATTTTTGTTTAAGTATATTGTTTCGCAAAATAATAAAAATACTTATCAACTACTTGTGTTACGTGTTTCATTTCTTAGTAGTGACTAAAAAAGGCAGGGCCCTTTAGCACATTTTTGATAGCAAAGATCATTAATACCCTTTCTTAGGAGAAATCTAGATAAGTAGGTAGGTACGTGTTCTATAAAAAATACATTATGTTTACAAAGTTCATAGATTGGCCGCAAACGACATAATTATATTATATTATCTACTTATTCAAACTAAAAGAACTGCTTGAAAATTATTTTCTGAGACCATGCGAGTAAAATTCATATAGGATATTTATATTAATTTTATTCGACTAAAATTAATATTTATATTAATCTTATTCTCATAAAAGCCTTCCTAATGCAGATAGCATTAAAAATAGACCAAACTGCTGAGTCACTTTCATAATCCGCATTGTACAGCAAGAACGCGTTTCGTTAGCACTAGCTGAACTCCCCTTGACCCGTTTGAAATATTTTTACCTAGTAGGTGTACATGGGGGTAATTTTGTGGATTTTCGATATAGATGGCGCCGGACTTCCAGGTTGTAATGATGGGTTTGAGTGTGGAGGCTGAGTAGCGGGTAGGGGTAAAGCAGTGGCATGAACATTGACCTAGTGATATGAACATTGGATTGCCAAGTCAAAGGTCTAGAGTTCGAATCCAAGGCATCACAAGCACACATCTATGACCTTTCGAACTCGTGTGTGTATTAATAATAATGAAGTTTTCCTTCACCGTGGGGAAACCTGCATACTGCATGCCTTAGAGATTTTCTAGACGGCGTGAATGAAGCCGGCGATCCCGCACAAGGCCAGTGTGGTGGACGAGAGGTAAGTTATAAGCTACCTTTTATTCTGTGAGGGGACCCATGCTCAACAGTGGTAGGTACAGTTAAGACACTGACAACAGCTAAACGAAATGATGGGTTGATGTTTATGACGTACCTACCTACATCGGTATCAGACTAGATACCTACGTATATGCGACAGCGTACATTGACCAGTATCTTTATGCTAATGTCATTAGTAGTGAAATTTGGTAGGCCGGTAGGTACCCGATCCATATGTAATGTGTAATTTTCCGTCCTTGCACCCTCCAAACTTAATTTAATCTGTCAATAGAAGTGTGCATAGAAAACTCTTCAACAATTTCGCTAGTCTTCATAAATTCAAGGTTGAACACTAATAAAAAGTTTAACGATCGTAATTCGCAAGTTGTCCAGCAAGGGTTTAGACGCTTAGTCGAAATACACCGGGGGGCTGGCACCGATGTCTCTACGCCATTGATTTTGTACACAAACGCTTTGGAGTAATTCAGTCGCTACCATGATACTCACCAGCTAGTACGAGTCATATTAAGTACATTTTATTTTTATTTTCGCCATAAAATATTTTTTTACCATGCTGTCAACAAAAGTGTCTAGTAAGAAGTGGATAAGCGAGGAAACGCCTGATGAGGAGGAATTATTCTGTCACTGTCGGGAGATGGAAATAGTTTGTTTTGCAGTTACTAAAGTGATATTAGACTCTGACAACAAATGGAAGGGTGCACTTGGCAAGAATAATGCACATTCATTATCCAATCGCAATTATATAATGGAATTAGTGAATATACAGGTAAGAAAATATAACCGTTTTTGTTTACTAAAGTCTAATCAGCTGATCGTAGTAAAATTAATAGCAACTATTTAATAATAGTAATTTTATAAATCAATAGGTAGATAACTCAAGTTTGATCTGTGATCCTTTGATATCATGTTTTTAAATTGTAAAGGAAATACAATTTTACTTGCCTACCTACATACTTTCAATAAAGAAAAACAGCATCAGCTGATTCATTCAACTCCAGTACCCACTACCTTTGTAATGGTTACCTAATCAAAGACGTAAAAGGTTTGCGTTATTGAGTACCATCAATTAATGATCTATTTTGTTTTCAGGTATTAGATCAAATAATAGAATATTTAATGAAATTAGTGAAATCATTTTATAAATTAAATCCTAAGTTAGCTCGATTGAAAAAAGACAACGGTTTACTTCAGAGTAAATATGATCATATTTTTGATAAATTGTGTAGCATGCGATTCGTGATGTTACAAACTATACATGGGCTTATTACAACTATATTGAATACATGCTTGCATCGTGAAGACTCCAGAAAAATGATAGAGTCATGTTTGAGGTAAGTTGGAAACGAGAATTTTTGTATAATATATGATTGTAAAAACGGAAAATCCTCATGGATCCTCCACCACCCGGGCAGGGTACGAGTATGTCGAACTCGTACCGACTAAAAACCGCACTTTAATCATGGCCATGATTGTACTTACCTATCATAGTACTTACTTTTCATAGGAGATTTTTAGCAGAAAATGAATTTGAATGAAAATTAATGAAGAAACCAGAAGACGCAGGTTCGAATCCTGCCCGCAGTCGAATTTTTCCTTCGCTAAATTAACTTTATAATCATAGCATGGAAAATGCAAAAAGAAAATTAATTACTTATAATATTTATGTTGGCTATGATTTTGCTCTGTTAATAGTTTGGTCGGAATATACAACGACTTGATTGGATTGAGTTACAAAAAATTTGCAGCAAAATTTAATATTGGAAGCAACTCATACCCAAACGTCATCAGCGAAACAAAAAATCTTACGCTGACCAAGATTGTTCAAGTAAGTGTTTTTAATATTTTATAACATATAGTATACATTAATAATATATACGTGTAATAGTAGTATCTACCTACCTATATTGTAGCAGTTGTGTGCGTACGTGCTAGGTACATACCTAATAGCGATTTATAATTTATCAGGAATGCATTTTCAACCTGCATGACGTACTTAGGTATAGTTTCAGAACATATTGTCATCACGCCTGTATTCCCCGAAGGGCTAGGCAGAGGTGTACTATTGTAAACCCCCAGTTAGCACCGTATGTTTAGGTCCCATGTAATAGCGATAGAGCCTATTACCATTAACTGAAAATTTCTTGAGAAAACCCAGTAAGTACATAATACTTTACTCGACTTGAGAATCGAACGCAGGACTTTTAGCGCAGTAGTCGCGCTTAGGACCACTAGACTAACGAGGCGAATAATAATAGACGGTAAAAAAAAATTTTTTGTGTTACCTGTTTTATTGAAACAAAAACCTAGGTACCTAGTGCTAGGTACGTAGTGTATTTCCTAATTTATAAACCCTTCGTGTATATTATGTATAAATACTTTTATACAGAAAAGACTTGAAAGGAAATTTATAAGAATGATTATGGCTAACATTGAATACCTACGTAATAATATGTCTTACCGATTACCGATACCATAGATAGCTAATATCAACAGTAGTTACGAATATATTCGTCGATAAATCTATGGCTTTACGATTGGTGCGGACAATCGATTGCACCTTATGAAATATTCATATGGTAAGCTTAGAGAAAACGAGCAATTCAGTTTTTTATGAAGTTCAGTTCATTTGGGTAAAATGCTACCATACGACTATTATTTCTGTGCTCAATAATTTTAATTTTATTGTTGAGTATTACAAAGACGACACGTTTGGCACAACTGCTGAGCGATCGGCTTCTGTGCGACAGGTAGTAGGTTCGATCCCCGCACGGTACAAATATTTGTATGACCTACAGGTAGTTGTTCCAGGTGTTTGTGTATGTGAAAATTTGTGTTTGTAAACGCACCCACGATACAGGAGAAAATCCTAGTGCCCCACACTAACGTTATTTTAAAAAAAAGAACAAAGAAATTGAAATTCCTCAATGGTACAGAAGCTACAAGTGCGGCTAAAGCGCGAGGTCTTTAGAAGGATTTTTTTGGCGAGGAATTGATTAGGCTCGATTCAGGTGGATTGTTATTGAGAATTTCTATGATATTTTTAGTAGATAGCAGCTCCGATTTTCAATATCTCCGGTTAATCGCTTAGGCTTGCCACTTAATACCTGAAAAACCCCGTCGAACTGTGTGATCACACTAATTTATCCTCGAGGAATACAGGCGTATATTATTATAAATAATTATAAATTTATTATTCATAGGTTTTATCCAAAAGCCGGGCTGAAATCAATTGTCAACGACTAATTAACTGTTTGGTGAAGGTATACCAACCTGATAATAACTCCGACAATGATTCCAGTTCGAGTACGGCGGAGAGTTTGGAAATTTATCAGTAAGTCACATTTGTTTTTTTTAATTCTGAAAATAGAATATTAATTTGAGTTTTGTAAATGTCCCTATGTACTCTGTGTAGGTATATAGGCAACATGGACGCTTATAGAAAACTAATGCGTCATATACCTAAGGATATTGATATCTGCTGATCATGGGGTCGTGGGTTTGATTCCCACAGGACACAAATATTTGCGTGGGTAAAACATGAGTATTTGTGTTTGTCTGGGTTTTTCTTATGTATTCTAAGTATACATTTACAAAAAAAGTATATAAGTAAGTATTATATCCATTGTCTAGTACCCATAGTACAAGCTCTGATTAGTTTGGGAGTAGATGGTGCTGTGTAAATATGTCCCAAAATATTTATTATTATTATCTAAACATAGTAAAAACAAGGTCTCTTCCCGCTGTCTGTCCCTCAGTACGCTAATATCTTTTAAACTACATTTCGATAAGATTTTCTCTATCAATTAGATAATTCCTTCGGAAAGTTTATAATAATATGTATAATACATGAGCTTTATTACATTGCACTCGTGCCAACACGGGGTATGTCACTGTATCATATAATAGAAGCTGATGGTGGAGGTCCCTAAAATTTATTCTATTGTAGTTGAATCAAAGAACAATTTCAAAACAACAATAAATTATCATAAATTGTCTATCTCATCACGTTTACAACGACCACCTTATAAAGCATATGCTAATTTCAGTACACTAACGAAGCACATAACACCTCCAACATCTACAATATCTCGAAATATGACTGTGGAAAAGCGTCGAGACGCCTTCATTGTGAACAAAAAACTGAAAATGAAGCAAGCGCAAAGCCTGATTGAACTAAAAAATGAACAAAACAAGAGACTTAACGAACTGGTGACCACGCAAAACTCGGATGCGGAAGTACCTTACTTGTCTCTCTTGACTAATGAGTACACCTTGGAGCATATTTTCAACAACGAAGGTATTATTTGGATATTTTTTTATTATATAAAGCTAGCGTTACGGAATCTTATTTTTTTTTTTAACCAACAACACTGACGGCGCTTTTCTCGCAGTAGTCGAGAAATTCTAATGAACAACAGCCGATATCTCGGCATATTCTCTGTACATTGTGGAACATATCTACCTATGTAATAAAAATTCCGTAGGATCGAACCTGCGACCCCTAGTAGATACAGGTGTCGATTGTTCTTGATGTTTACGTAGGTACAGTCAGCAACGAAAGTCGCTGAACATGTTGCAATCTTCAATATGATTTTTAACAAGTATGAAGTTAGTGACCTACGAAGGTTATGCGAAATAATTGCATAGATGACCATTAAATATTTAGGTTACCTTAGTAGAAAAGACCTGTTGCCAAGTTTTGGAGCTGTGACAATAAAAAAATTTAGCTGTGTTCAGCGACTTTCGTTGCTGACTGTACATATAATATTAATTTGTGTTTGTAAACGTAGGTACCCAAAAAAACCAAGTGTGGGTTTGCCTTTTAAAAAATAAATGCAAATTAAGTACTTCCTGCATTTAATTATTTTTCAGATAATATAAACAGTATCCTTCAAAGCGAAGAGATGTATATAGAAATACTTCTAGATACTGTAGCGAATATGTCACCTAATCTGCTCGGTGCTAATGGCGTAAAGAAATTAAAAAATGGTAAAAAAAAATTCCTAGCTTTTGATAAACTAGTAGAAAAATATATATTAGACACACTTGGCTACAATTTAAGCTACCATTCGTAGATTAATATTACTTATTTCCAAATATAAATGTTTAAACAAATGAAGATCATGATTATTTGTAGGTCGCGTACAGGCCAGTAAGAAGGCGGCTCACAAAGTGACCGAATATTACCAAAACATACTTTGGGGCGACGTTGGGAGCTGTCTTGAGCATATCGTTTTGTGGTGGTCTCATTATCCCTTGGCTATGAGGTACCTAAACTTTTGTGTTATTACAACAGTTAGATACGTAGTAAGAAGAGTACCTAGTAAACTTTTTAGTATTTTCATGCCTCGGTTTCAATAGCCTTGTGGTGTGGTCGTAAGCGCAACTGTTACGCAAGAGGTCCTGTCCTGGGTTCGATTCCCATGTCGAGCAGTGTTATTGAGTTTTAGAATTTGTTCCCGGTTAATGGCAATAAGCTCAGTCACCCCCTATTACATGGAACCTAAACATACCAGTGAACTGTGGGTGTACAATTAAATAGTACACCTCTGCTTAGCCTGTCAGGAAATAGAAGCGTGATGTTATGTTATTTTGATGTCTATAATACCGCAAGTCCGCAATTAACGTGGCTATCTACTACTAGCTGGCTCTTTCTTGTTTTTATAATGTATTTGACACGAAAAGAAGTAGATATGTTTAAGTGTTATTTGTAGACATACTGGTTCACTTCCATAAAATACATAAAGTGTGTTATTGTTATTTCAACATCAAGCCATAATACTGTCCAACTGCTGGGCACGGGTCTCCTTTCAAAGAGAGAGGATGTTCGTTCATTCAATGAGAGGGGTTAGCCTATAGTCAACCGCACTAGCGTACTGCGGGTTGGCAGATTTCACACGCTCCGCGCCGTCAAGAAAATCTCTCAGGCATGCAAATTTGAATAATTTTTCCAATCTTTATAGGTCACCAAACACAAGCCAGAATCTTCGAGAATGGCTATTTGCTACGTTTAATGTTAACAGTAAGTACACATAAGTAACGTTTAAAGGTGTTCCGAGGGTGCATTAGGCGAATATCTAACTTGTACCTATGTTTCAGATACTCCAGAATTAATACTGTCAGCGTTGAGAATATTAGCGGATGCCCTAGGATGTCACGTAACGTCAACATCTTGGGATAAATATTTTGGGTATGATAAACAATTTTTGCACATGTTAATTTGTATTGATTAAAAGTGCACTTATTTATGATTTTCTTACTTTTATGCTAGATAGCGTCAAAACATAAAAAAATGTTTGTTTTCAGTGCGACTCTGACTACCAATTTAAAGCTAACAACGATAAAAATAAATCCTGAAATATCGTTATACATAACAGAGGTAAAACTTTTTAAGGTGTTTTTTTTTTCAATTTCTCATAAAGGTCTTTGACACAAACACTCTTCTTCCAGAGCACAGAATCTGGAGCAAGTTTCGCGTTGATGCTGCAAGCATTAGTGACCCTGAATAATCAGTGTGAAGTTACTTGGGACTATATTCTAGGAGCGCCTTTAGAAGATTTACCGATTGTGGAGCAGATTCCTATCTTACATCGACTGGGCAAGAATTAAAATACACCGTGTTTTTTACCATCTTACAGCCGAAAGAAAACTATTATGTCCACTAGATATGTGGGACTAGGTCTGAAATCTTGAAAAAAAAAATGAAGCTGATTCTCAGAAAAAAGTTCAGGTCTCTCGACAAAATGTAGGATGTACCTAGCTGTTTTTTTTTGAACTTCATAGTTGATCCCATACCAGAAATTGTTGATCGTGATGAGTAGAAGTATATACTTTCGGCTGTAAGACGACAAAAAACACGGAGTATAACGTAAACACTTGATACAAGGGCCAGACAATATTTTTATTGAATAATGGTTTCGTTGATTTTAATAGATAGATATCATTTATTTTTCGGCACAGATCACTCTATTCATACGTACAGACTATGGTGTTTAGCAGAAACGCGGCGTCTAGCTAACTTATGGGAAATGAGAGACTTCTTCCGCATCGCGCACAATGACATGCAAGCTTGTATGGAACAGCTGATCAATTTGAGATTTGCTGATCACACTGTTACCATCGAATCAGGCAAGTTGCTTCTTGCTAGGTAAATAGTCATCTTTAATAATAAGCTGAAGACTTGTATTAGATACTTAGTCCATTTATCGAGGAAGGTTTTAGGCTATATAACATCACACTACGACCAATAAGAGCCGAGCAAAAAGGAAAAAAGGCGGGTGGCACGGCGGGGGGCAGCTAGTAACACATAACTAGTTTTAAAGGCTGTGTTAACAATTTTTGTTTTACAGGAAAAATCGGAGTACACGAAAACGTTTGCGCAAAAATGAGGGAGAAATTGGTATCGGAAGTCAAAGTCAACATACAAAAGCTCAAGGTAGTATAAGGAATAACATTGGACTAACAATGGAATTAGCGTACCTACACACTGAATCTGAACCAGTATCGACGCGATCATAGACAGGGTTATCGGTCAAATGGTTCCTTTCTCATATCCTAAAGATCATTTCGTCGCTATGGCATCGGATCTTCATTCATAATAAGTTTATGTTTGATGGCTTAATGCGTTTGTGGAGCGCTCTGTTATTAAAAAGATTACCTACTGAACACAAATGTACCTAATAATACTTACCCTCCTTTGCGTCACGTAGTCAGGTAACAACAATAATTTGTGTTCAGTAAGTATATTGATTTTGTGTTGTTTAAATCAATTGTTTCTTGTCCTTATAAGGAACTCTCAATGGTTAAATTTTTCAGGAAGCGACAGAGGAGATAATACAGGTGTTATCGTCAGTGTGTGCGACCACAAGTTTGGCGCACTTGACTATGATATTCCCAAGCAACGCGGAATGGCGGTTGGTTACTAGACCCCCGCAAACTGTTCACTCAATTTATGTCCACGAGTTCCTAAGTACGTATTAAGTAAATCACTATATAAATTCTACATATGAGTGCCCCACTGATGGACACAGGTCATCTCTTAGAATAGATCTAAGATAATCTCTTTAATTGCTTTGTATAATTTTTGCATGCTGTGGTCGCTCATAATTGAAGGAGTACACTGGCCTATAATGTATGTGACTTACTACTAATATCTTTTTGTGTACATCCTTTGTCAGATCCTTAAGAAAATAAATAAATAAATAGAAGAGGTTCGGCTATAGTCCATACTCCATCCCCTTGGCCGGGTTTGCTATTTCTTTTTTTTAAATCGTCATTCAATGTTTATTTTTCAGTTTTAGTTTTGCCTGCTAAATCTATCGGCCATTTAGTGGGTTTTGACCGACCATTAAAATTTCAGACTTTGTGTTATTACAATGATTATGTATTGGGATTCAATAATTCAGTGTTCACAAAATCAATAATGTAGTGAGATTAAATAATTTGTTCCATTTTAGATAAAATGCTACTACCAGTTATAATGGCAACACAAGACATAACGACTTTGAACATGGTACTCAGGATTATGTGCGAGTCCTGGCTTCACCACATCTACGTGGCGAAAGTTAAGTTTACGTAAGCAACATTAATTACACGCTTTAACATAATTTTTGAATGGCTGCTTTTGTGACTTGCTAGTTGCTTCAGCAGGAACCATCTAAAAATAATCTTCCTACATGCTAAACATGTAGTGTCGTTTTCTTGTATCTCAAAAAATATAATTATAAATTTTTCATATTTTTTTTCGTTGCACGCAATAATCTCACCTAGGCTAGTTTCAAATTTTTATTCAGGATTAATTAAATTTTACTATAATCAGCAAGGACGCAGCAATGCAACTCTTGGCAGATTTCAATGAAGTAAGAAACTGGTTGAATGAATGCAAACACCTCGCTACAGCATCAAGGAAACAAATGCTGAAGAATGAAGTCCTAAGGTACTTATGCTCAAAATGTGTTCTACTAAATATTCAATATAACTAAAGAGAAATATACCGCTCTGAGAAGTCAGTAAGCACATTTTCTTTGTAATAAATGAGGTAATATTATAACAGGAGGTGTGAAGGTGTAGGTAGATTGCTTCTGCACGCTCCAGGAGATCTGATATCTATGCAAGACTCCACGATGCAGTCTGCCCAGCAAGTTCGTAAAGAAGGTAAACACCAAAAAGATCTTTATGGTAACTGTAATTGTGGAAGAAGTGACATCCATCTTAGATTTTCTGTCTCATAAGTAATGAAAAAATATTAGCAGCTGTACATATAGGGTATTTCCAGGGTATTCCAATCAGTCGTGAAAACTTTTGTCAGAAAGAAACATCAATGACCTTAAATAGCTTTATATTTATTTATATTACTATCAATCACTAATAATCTTAAGGCACACCACACTCGACTGATCTAAATTTGTTTAGAAATACAAATCATTATTATTAAAACCCTGTAGTGTAAGCACAAAGAAGTGCGGGATAAAGGCTTATTCTCTGGTCTTTCCATTCTTAATTACAAGTGGCGGTTTAACACGGAACCTCTGGCACTCCTCCGCCTTGATACAAAATATAAAATTGGGTGTTGAGACCAGGCATTCATACATTTTCAATGTGGCACAAAAGTTCGACGCGAGTCATGACAGTGAAAATGGTGTGTTTAGTTTCAGATAACGATAATCCAGAACAGCTTATGCCTGCCGAGATGTACGTCCCCAATCAAAAGCAGTGGCTCACGCTACGAGCTAAGAAAATGAGAGGACCAATTGATTTTACACTATGCTGCTTCGTCCTGTGTTGATGTAGATAGAAATAAAATATATAATGTATTACAACATCAAATGTCATTTATTATTATTTATACTTATTTTAATATCAAGACTGAATTAAATGATTTCATCTTACATACATGACGCTGGAACTAAGAATAGGAAACACCGTAAGAGGGATTAAAAGAAATGGTCAGCATTTAAAAGAGATTACAATACCTCCGAACAAAGACATCATTGTAGAACTAGATTGATAACAGTTATAGTCCATATTAACCATAATAACTTTCTTTAACTAAAATTCACTGAAAGTATATAAGAAAAGGCGTCATAATAATATGGTCCAACATATTTGACGTTTGGACAAAAGGTCGATCCTACTCCTATTTTGAGCGCACATACATGGATATTATTATTTATCACCCAGGTCATACTTTAAAATGTCATATCCGGTCAATATATTTTATTTCCTATAAATATACACTCGAAAGCTTCTATAAAACACCTATTTTTTAATATTACGATAGGATTATTATAATTATTTTGATTTCGTAAATATACCTACATTTAAAAGAACATAGTCAATTTTCATAGTATCTTCAATTAATATTAATACAAAATAATTAAAACTCTGTCGCAAGCAATAAGCTGGGTATCGTAATGTCGATTTAACTATCGACGAATATAAAATTCAATTAAAATTAAATTTGAAATTCACACATCAAATTTCATTCTGCATAAAATTACATAAAATTACTTACTGATGAGAAAGCTACACTGATTTACTTTAAAACACGAATGATTCTATACGTTTGTTAATAGGCTATTTCGATCTCATTAAGCATTTTATGCTTCACCGCGTTAATGCGTTACGATGTTTTCATGACGACAGAAAATGCTATATGATAGTTAAGCTCTCGATAGAGAGAGCGAGTCTGCCTATAATAAGCGCCATAACTAAATACCCTCTATTCTGCCTTTTAAAACCTAATCTCACTATTCGTCATCAGAATCGGATCGCCTGCACTTCTCCTTCAACTTCTCGTACTCATTCCGCCTTATTAAATCCTCTTTTATCTTCTGCATGTCGCTGAGGAGACTGCTTACTTGCACGTTATCAAGTTTGTCTTGTGGTAAGGATGAGTCGCTATCCAGGCCTGAGTCATCGTTGGAATTGTCCGGTGCGACTATATCTTCATCAGATAATGCGGGGTTACTTTCTTCTGAACTCTCATACTGGTTGTCTAGTCGGTATGCTTTGGGTACTTTGTCATCGAGTTGTTTGCGTTTGAGAGATGCTGCGACGTCTTGTGAAGGGCTGCGTCGTGCGCCTGCACGCTTCTTCTTCTTCTTCTTCATGCTCTTTGCTATTACTCTCTTCTGGTGGTCCAGTTGTGGGAAGAGTTCTGATGATACAAAATCACTAGGTATAATAAAATTTAAATGTGACGATTTAAGTCCTATAAGTAATATGGTCTACTTATGTTGTCAATTTTGAAATATAATACCTATATTAATTTATAATTATTACGACGATTTGACGACGTATGTAGGCTACTCGAGAATTCATAGGTTCAATTCCTAGACATCAATATTTTATCAAATAAATATGCACATATGTATACCCAACATTAAACATAATTGTTTATCTTGGTGGTTCTATTGCATTATAAGTATGTATTCATATAAAAAGTAATTATAAGTATGAAACCCATTGTAGGTACAAGGTCTGCTTAGTTTCGAACTGTTCTACAAAGCAGTGACAGTCGCAGATCGAATAATCGAGTAGCTCTACATGAAAACAGAATTTTAATGAGTAGTATTCGGTGTATTTGTGTGTGTGCGCGTATGTGTGTGTGTGTGTATGTGAGTAGGGTATTTGTGTGTGTGCGTGCGTGCGTGTGAGGAGTGGGTATGTGCGTGCGTGTGAGGAGTGTGTGTGTGCGTGTGAGGTGTGTATGTGAGTGCGTGTGAGGAGTGGGTATGTGCGTGCGTATGAGGAGTGTGTGTGTCTGCGTGTGAGGTGTGTATGTGCGTGCGTGTGAGGAGTGTGCGTGTGAGGTGTGTATGTGCGTGCGTGTGAGGAGTGTGTGTGCGTGTGTGTGAGGTGTGTATGTGCGTGCGTGTGAGGTGTGTGTGTGTGAGGTGTGTATGTGCGTGCGTGTGAGGAGTGTGTATGTGCGTGCGTGTGAGGAGTGTGTGTGCGTGTGTGTGAGGTGTGTATGTGCGTGCGTGTGAGGAGTGTGTATGTGCGTGCGTGTGAGGAGTGTGTGTGCGTGTGTGTGAGGTGTGTATGTGCGTGCGTGTGAGGTGTGTGTGTGTGTGTGTGTGAGGTGTGTATGTGCGTGCGTGTGAGGAGTGTGTATGTGCGTGCGTGTGAGGAGTGTGTGTGCGTGTGTGTGAGGTGTGTATGTGCGTGCGTGTGAGGAGTGTGTATGTGCGTGCGTGTGAGGAGTGTGTGTGCGTGTGTGTGAGGTGTGTATGTGCGTGCGTGTGAGGAGTGTGTATGTGCGTGCGTGTGAGGAGTGTGTGTGCGTGTGTGTGAGGTGTGTATGTGCGTGCGTGTGAGGTGTGTGTGTGTGTGTGTGTGAGGTGTGTATGTGCGTGCGTGTGAGGAGTGTGTATGTGCGTGCGTGTGAGGAGTGTGTGTGCGTGTGTGTGAGGTGTGTATGTGCGTGCGTGTGAGGAGTGTGTATGTGCGTGCGTGTGAGGAGTGTGTGTGCGTGTGTGTGAGGTGTGTATGTGCGTGCGTGTGAGGAGTGTGTATGTGCGTGCGTGTGAGGAGTGTGTGTGCGTGTGTGTGAGGTGTGTATGTGCGTGCGTGTGAGGAGTGTGTATGTGCGTGCGTGTGAGGAGTGTGTGTGCGTGTGTGTGAGGTGTGTATGTGCGTGCGTGTGAGGAGTGTGTGTGTGTGTGTGAGGTGTGTATGTGCGTGCGTGTGAGGAGTGTGTGTGTGTGTGTGAGGTGTGTATGTGCGTGCGTGTGAGGAGTGTGTGTGTGTGTGTGAGGTGTGTATGTGCGTGCGTGTGAGGAGTATGTGTGTGTGTGTGTGTGTCATACCGTGTGCGCAGCTGAGCGCGGCCTCTGCGGCGTTCATCTCAGCCTCCTGTATGGAGTGCCCGCGTGCGGCGGCCAGGCGCTGTCCGCGGAAGTACACGCCCACCGTGTACACGCGCGTGTTCGTGGGGCCCAGGCACTCGATCACTCTGTAGTATTTACAAATTATTCAATACCGCCTTTTAATGTAAATTCTTATGTGCCGACTACCAGCAGCAGTAATGAGTTCATATTAGTCCCAAGATTTTGAATCTCGGGTTTTTCCAAAAAGCGATCGAAATCATTTCAAATAGGTACACCTGATATTTAAATTGCTCTCTCAATCTCAAAGATTAGAGCCTTTCAAATGCAAAAAACAAAATGACTCCTTTTAAACACAATACATACTTGTACACGGGTATATCGGGCTCCCCTCCTTCCATGGAGCGCAACGTGAGACAGCACTGCTGGAGCTTGGACTTGGGGTCGTTCCAGTCCTGATTCATGATGAACTCCTGCAGCCGCGGGAACAGGCACGCGTTGCAGAACGCCGTGCAATAGTCCAAGTTCTGGAAAATCGAATTTATTCGAAAAGTTTCTTCATAGAGATCGTCAGTTAGGAAATGTCGACGCTATAGAATTAAAAAAAACTAGTTACTAGAAACCTAGAGTTACCTTCTAAAGGTCTCTATACACATAAATAATTAATTTAATTAAACTCGAATTTAACACTATTGCCGTTCAATTAGCTTTGATTACTGTACTTACTTTGTCAACATACAGTGCACCAAGGAACGCTTCAAGTAGATCAGCCTTGTGTTTCTTGGTGGTGGGCTTTGCTTTAGGATTGTTGTAAATTGCGTAAGTTGACATGTCAAGGTCGTCGCACACCATGGCCTGGGTGCGGTTATTGACTAGAGATGAACGAAGTAACTGTAAATTAGAAGCAGTCATAAGGGTAACGCAAATAGAAAAACAAATGCTATTTTTAGAAGGGCTCTTTCAAAAAAAAATTGAGTCCACATTTCGCACCTGGTAGATAAAATGTTTACTGCCACACTTTTTTACTTTTTAGCTTCGAGAACGCTTTGTTTACGTACGTAACTTTTTGTTTCTATGCGTCACCAATTCGTTTGTTAGATCATTTGTAAGATCAATAATTATGGCATAAAGTAACTTATCAAATAAGAAACATGTTTACTATCATCTACATTGTCTGATGACGGTCTTGTGCTAGGCAGGACTAGGGATGGGCAATTCTAGGGAACATTCTCACATCGAGAACTTTTCTGTTAAATTCTTGAGAACATTCTCTGGGTCAATAATTTATGAGAATTTAAATTTCTGATGACTGTTTTCACTTATGTTTCTTTAAGATAAAAAGATTACTTGTATTATTTGAATGTTTTTTTCAGTATTACTAGCTGTAAAACCATGTTTCTCGGTAAATTCTCTTCAGTGAGAACATTCTCGAGTAAGTTCTCGAATTCTCGGGAATATTCTCGTTACTTGCAAAATGTTACTAATATTTCACATTGTTTTTTTTAAATTGAACAAATTATAGTTATTTAGAAAAGGAAAAATACGACCGCGGGCAGGATTCGAACCTGCGTCTTCTGGTTCGGTACACCAGACGCAGTTAGTTAAATGCCGAACGATGCCGAACCGGCATTTAACTAACTGTAAAGTAAGTTGTGTCGGTTGAAAAGCAAAAACTTGCATTTCAATAGGTGTTACTGACGTCACCATAAAGACGTAAATTCAGTATGTGAAGGAAAAATTCGACATGACGGGTAGGTATCGCGGTGGCTTAGTGGTCATAGCGTCTGGTGTACCGAACCAGAAGACGCAGGTTCGAATCCTGCCCGCGGTCGTATTTTTCCTTTTCTAAATAACTTTAAAATCTTAGCATGGAAAATGCCAAAAATATACAAAAAGATAGTTAGAAGGTAAGGTGGCATCGTTCGGCATTTAACTAACTGTAAAGTAAGTTGTGTCGGTTGAAAAGCAAAAACTTGCATTTCAATAGGTGTTACTGACGTCACCATAAAGACGTAAATTCAGTATGTGAAGGAAAAATTCGACATGACGGGTAGGTATCGCGGTGGCTTAGTGGTCATAGCGTCTGGTGTACCGAACCAGAAGACGCAGGTTCGAATCCTGCCCGCGGTCGTATTTTTCCTTTTCTAAATAACTTTAAAATCTTAGCATGGAAAATGCCAAAAATATACAAAAAGATAGTTAGAAGGTAAGGTGGCATCGTTCGGCACTTAACTAACTGTAAAGTAAGTTGTGTCGGTTGAAAAGCAAAAAAACTTGCATTTTCAATAGGTGTTACTGACGTCACCATAAAGACGTAAATTCAGTATGTGAAGGAAAAATTCGACATGACGGGTAGGTATCGCGGTGGCTTAGTGGTCATAGCGTCTGGTGTACCGAACCAGAAGACGCAGGTTCGAATCCTGCCCGCGGTCGTATTTTTCCTTTTCTAAATAACTTTAAAATCTTAGCATGGAATATGCCAAAAATATACAAAAAGATTGAACAAATTATGTTTCAATAATCAGTTTTACTAACTACTTACGTACGTACAAGTACCTATGTGCTTACCTATTTACGTACTACATATGTATTAACCTATCCCTATCCCTGGTAAGTAGATACTTACCTATTTACTCCTTATGTGCTTACCTATGTACTGCTTATGTACTTACCTAGGTACTGCTTTTACATATACTAATCTATGTACTACTTATGTACTAACCTATGTATTTACCTATTTACTACTGAACTAAACTATCTACTTACCCATGTGCTAAGCTAAACTTACCTGTGTACTCCTAATATACTTATTTATGTACTTACCTATGTACTGCTTAAGTACTGCTTATGTACTTACCTATGTACTCCTTATGTGCTTACCTATGTACTGCTTATGTCCTACTTATGTACTTTCCCATGTACTACTTATATACTTACCTATGTACTGCTTATGTACTTACCTATGTACTACTTATGTACTTACCTATGTACTACCTATGTACTGCTTATGAATCAACCTATTAAATTTTACACTAGATAACATGCTTCTACATATACCTATTTAATTATAAGTTTCAATAATATAATAGTATTGTATTTTAAATTGTCAGTGTCAGAGAATGTTCTGAAAACATTCAATATTGCAGAACAGTCTCGATGACAGAAAATTCTCTTACGGAGAACATTCTCTCGACCCATCACTAGTCAGGACGAGTTAGCGTTGAAAAACTTTAGCCGTCAGCTAGAACCGAGAGTGAAACGTTCTAGAATTTACTTACTGAAAGATGGCCCTCATGGTGGTCGGGGAAATGGCGGTATAGTCTATCGGACACGACCAGCTGAAGCACGGTATCGCCGAGGAACTCCAGACGTTGGTTGGAACCGAGGGTCAAGTGCGTGAAACCCACGGAACGATCGGTAAACGCACGCGCTAATAGTCGAATGTGTTTAAACTGGACGCCTGGAAATAAACACAACCGTCATGCTTGGTCCCCAAATGGCAGTATTTTGATCCCGGGGTCTATAAAGAGTTGTGAGCTGTAACCAAACATAAAAACAAAACAACAATCCCGAAATTATTGTGGAACTGTTATCTTAATCAGACTGAAATATCAATTCCATTTGTGTTACATTACCCTCCTTCCACTCATCTCGGTTTAAGGACTTCTGCGGCCAATCCTTCCAATATGGTTTTAGCTCTTCCTATCATCTCCTTTAGGGCTTGTCGCGACATCATCTAACGTTGAGTTTTCCCCACAGTTTGTCGAACATACGACAGATCGCATCGTCATAGACATCGCCAGCCCAGTTCCACTTTAAACTTGCGGCTTTCTGGTCATCGCCGGCCATCTAAGTTTTAATTTAGTTTGTAATTCATTGTAAAGAAATAAAACATACCTATAGAATTTTCGAAGTGTATCAACTTTTGTAGAAACTCAAAGTCCTTGATATATTTCCGGTCTCCGAGCGGCTCTTGTTCCTGCAGCGGATGAGGTCGATCCTTTACCCACACTTCTAGCAACTCTGGTTCGTTGTGCCAAAGTGCTAAAGCAAACACGCGATCAGCAACCTGAAGGAAAATTAATACAAGTGCAGACAAATCTTAGTTTCTAAGAATGATTGTGGAGAATTTTTAAATACAATGTAAATTTTAAAGAAAGATATTTTCAAGTAAGGCGTACAGCTATTCTTGAAGACTGGGAACCATTAAAGACTCGTCAAATCATCGTGTACCTAGCTCACGTTAAGCCTAGTGCTTAGCTCGCGTGTCAATGCTTGTCAAACAGTAACCCTAAAGAAAAACTAAAGTATATCTCTAGTGTTGTCTCACATTATTTAAATCAAAATGACAAAGATAGTAAGACAGGTACATATTTTGAAATGTCATAAGTCCTCCAGTCATAACAGCAGTTTACTAACAGTTTCGGAATAACTTTAGTGGCTGCATTTTACTTACCTCTATACCAGCATCCAAGAACAGTGCTCCCATGAGCGCCTCGAAGCAGTTGGCCATAGCGTGGCGCATCACTACCTCGCGACACAGATCCGAACCGTGCGCGTACAACATGTACTGCTCCAACTCTATGTTCTATAACAAATATTGTCCTATTTATAAAGCTAATAATTACAAAACGCGAACTTGTACGCTTACTTAGCCAATCAAAATTCTTTTGGATGTAAATCTAAATTTTTGGTTGTCTCGTGTTTTTTCCTGTCCTATGTGATGGAATATTTATTTACATATTCAATGTGACACAGCCGCGTCTAAAAGTTTACTGCTTATATTTTTAAATGGATTGATGATTACTGACAATTTTCGCGGAAAGTGGTATCCGCTGCTGAAGTTTATTATGCTAGGCTAATAATCTTTAATGCATTCCATAATGTACATATAAATTAAAACAGATGGTAAGCTTAAACTAACGATCAATTATGGACCCTGTTGGGCACAGCACAGCTCAGTACAAGAGAGGGAGATGTTATTGAATTCTATTTATTTTAAGGTGCAACGACGAAGTTCGTTAGTCGCATTCTTCTACGTATATCCTCACCTTAGCTAGCTGGGCCAAATGCTGATTCTGCACAATAGAAGCTCGATATGTTGCGAGTCCGCCTTCAGCGAGTCCCGGGAACATTCGGAACAGATGTATGGATGAGAGGAACTCCACGACCGCATCTCCGAGGAACTCAAGTCGCTCATTATGCTTTATGTCCGATTCTGTCTCGCTATGCTTGCCGAAGCGGGACATTATGTTTATAAGAGTTACGATACCTAAAAAAAATTAGGTTTTAAGTGATACGTCTGAATTCTAGTTACGTTTTCTCTGTAGAATGGAGAACAGCTATATAAATATTGAAAAGCAGTGTGCATCTACATTTAACAATATTTGAAAACTTTTAATAATCTCTAGCCAAAAAGTGGAAGGTTACGTGTCGGTTTCAATATTCTCCCACCGTTTTTTCGGCTACCAACCAACCCATGGGCTTCTATGGAACCACTACTTGTGCCTGTCATAATTTACCTAGAAATGCATTTTTAAAGCTTTTAATACCTTTTTTCCTCGTATAATGTATCCTCCTATCTCCATATTCAGGTTGCCGTATCCCACAGTTAGTGAGACTGTTCCTGGCATGATCCGGGTTCGTCCCGAAGTTCTCCCTGTACGAAGGGTGGGTGAGGGCAGTCTGGAGAAGCGCCCGTTGTTTAAAAACGTAGCCAATCTTTTTCTCGAGGCTGTCCAGCGACTTGTGGAAGCGTAGGTGTTTGACCAGAACAGGGATCAACATGGCGTGCTGAAAGTTAAGGTCTTAAATTAGTATAACTTAATCATCAGTATGTGTAACAGAAAATAAACAAAATAAAGGCCTTTAAAACGTTAATTAAAGGCCTTAGAAGTATTGTTTTTTTTTTCTTTCTATACCTAGAAGCATTTTCTTCAGTCATAACAGTGTGTTAATATGTTTTGCAAACTCTTTGAAGGCCCAAATGTATTCCTGCAGTTTATATAAAAAGCAGCTTTTCATTCATATTATTTTCTATGAATTACCACATTCA
Organism: Acronicta alni; assembly: GCA_964056405.1. Lineage (NCBI taxonomy): Eukaryota > Metazoa > Arthropoda > Insecta > Lepidoptera > Noctuidae > Acronicta > Acronicta alni. The sequence continues at coordinate 7,594,230 of OZ043926.1, forward strand.
TATTTTTTAGAAATTACTCAATTGAGCTTGTAATTCTAACTTTAATTTTGGCTCTAATCTATGTGAGACTGTTTCTGATCAATACTAAATGTTATTATCGTTCTGGTATCATTCATCATCAGGTATTTTCCCGTTTGAAAAGCACTCTTGATTATGTAAGCTAATGCAAGTCAGTCTAAATCTAAGTTAGTCCCAAGTACTAAATTCCAGCTCACCTGCACTACGTCGCACATTAGTCCAGTTGTATGAAACCCTTTAGACGTTATGGCGACAGTAACATCTCTCTTCATCTTGCTTTGAGTTCTCATCTCTTGCAACTTCCCTTCTTTAGTGGCCAGCTTCTGACGTTCTTTGACAGACGGCTTGGCCATATTGGCGATTAAGTGTCTGTACTTTACGTAGTAACGCCAAGCTTTTTGATACCTGTATATAATAGAGTTCGTTAAAAAAACTAAGAATAAGACTTTTTTTGCGACAGGTGTAATAGTTCTGACTCTTTCTCTCTGCGTCTCGCTATCCCTTTCTATCTTTAATAGCGCCGACATAATTATTAATCTCCTATCTTTTGAATTTCAATTTAATTATATTTAAACCGGATCAATACTTGATTACTCATGGCAAAGGTACGCTTGTTTAGTGCCTTTTTCTTATCAGACGCCCTTGTAAAAAGGTATTATTCGGTTCCAGCTGGTTAACGTTTTTCGGAAACCGCTACCGCTATGTTCTCTAGAAAATCCGTTTTATTTTAAAACGTTTCCATTCATTAGAGTTCAGTGTATCGTTGATGTGTTCATCATCATCAACCCATATACTGTCCCACTGCTGGGCACGGGTCTCCTCTCATATTGAGAGGGATTAGGCTATAGTCCACCACGCTGGCCTAGTGCGGGTTGGTAGACTTCACAAACCGTCGAGAAAATCTCTAAGGTAAGCAGGTTTCATCACGATGTGTGCCTTCACCGTTTCGCCTTCAACGCACATTGCTGAATTAACAAATATTACAAATTTTTCATACAAATATTTGTTCCGTGCGGAGATCGAACCTACAACGCTTGGAGCAGAGGCCGATTGGTCAGCCACTACGCTAAACGTGCCGATGATTAGTGCAAACAACTTACTCAGGGTTCCCAGCATAGCTGAGTTGCGGTGGCCGTATACCAAAGTGTACAATCTCGGGATAGTAAGACCTTAGAGCCGCAGGGTTCTTGCTATCCGCAGCACTGGGTGGACTGCGGTCCAGCTGGTCCACCCGGACGGAACATGGCTTCTTACCTGGATACGTTACTATCATGCCTGTTTAATAATAATAATTATATTACTATGTATATATCTAGTTATAATTACTTACTGTATAAATATTATAAATTAAAGTCCCTTCTCTTTTCATTTGTGCTTGTTCAGGCTAATCTCAAAACTACTGTAAGAATTTCGATACATACAGTATTTTTTTAATCTAGGAAAAGGTTATAAGATAATTACTAGTGTATAAACTTAAAAAAGATATCTACTGTTTTTGTAAATGTTTGTTTCTCTTGGATCTCACGAAGCACGGAAACGGATTGATAGTCGCCTATTTGGATACGACTCTACAACTTTGACATAAGGTTCAAATTGGATTACTTACCATGACTCTAAAATACAAATTCTTTGCATCTCAACAACGCCCAGAAAAAAAACTGTACATGTAAAGCCTAATGACTAACTTAGTTATCAATGTGCATTACCTTTAATCCTGTCAACAAACTTCTGCCAAGTATAATGATCCATTTTATGCACATCTTCCAATGTCTCTGGTGGTATTAGTAATCCACTTTCTTCCAATAAATACCTCAGGACTTCACACATTGATAAAACCTAAAAATATAAAGGTATCATCATCAACCAATATACTGTCCCATTGTTAGGCACGGTCTCCTCTCAGATTGAGAGGGATTAGGCTATAGTCCACCACGCTGGTCTAATGCGGGTTGGCAGACTTCACACACCGTCGAGAAAGACATGGCAAGTTTCATCGTGATGTTTTCCTTCAGCGGTTAAGCGAGTGATAATTCATTATTAATACGCACATGAATTCGAAGTCAGAGGTGCGTGCCTTGAATTGAACTCGATACCTTTGACTTGGCAGTCCACTGCTCATATTACTAAACTATCACTGCTCATAAGAGGTATAGGTTGGTTAAATGTTATATCTGCGAGTAAGTTCTTTATCATAGTCTTAACCAGAAATCAAAATGAATGTTAGTTATTTAGCAATATAATCCAGTATTAAAGCATGGTTTTATTAAAACATCTCAATTTCAGTACTGCGCGAGACAGAGATAGCACGAGAGTTGTTGCATAAAACCATTCTTTAATTGCAGGTGTTATATGATTCTCGATAATATACCTCACATCCCCCTTCCGAGAAGTACCGTACAAATCTGGGCATGAAATGGAATTGCGAGCACGTCGTATCAGTGCCTTTACCCAAGTCCAGATCGATTAGTTCCAGTAATTCGTAGAACAGAAATTCCTCTGAAAAAAAAAAGACGAAAATACGTGTTGGAGGTTGATCCCTTTTCGACTTGATGTTCAACTAGTTAACTGCCAATCTTGTGAATATAAGCAATCGATCAATCTTGACCAACCACTTTTCAACCTTATCATTAAAAGCATAAGGTAGAAAAGAAGTTGACCGTCAACATTCCCCAGAATTCAATTACATATATCAAATACTATAAAAAATTTGACCTTATGTACTAGCAACTACCACTAATAAGAATATACTTACCAAATAGATCCAATTCTTTGATGGTAAAGTTTTGCGGCGTGGGCTCCTCAACATACAGAATAGTGTACTCGATGTTAAAGCGTATAACTTTGCAGGTCGGCAATTTCGCGAGCTTGTAGTGAGAGAACATTGAGAAACCAGAGAACAGGAATTCGTGTTCATCGTGAGATATAATAGTAGGCGATTTTATTAAAAAGTTTGTTGGTGGCGATACTGTTATTCTGAAAAGAATAAATAAGATTTTGATATGGATTTATTTTACACTAGCTGTGCCCCACAGCTTCAAACGCTGTTCATTTTTCTTCTCGGCCTATTGTACTTAGCGTGATGGAAATAACCTTCCTCAACAATTGGGCTATGCAAAAATTATTTTGAAAAGTTTTTTCCATGTTCAAACAAAAAACTTCATATATTTATATTTTCTTAAGTTTTGATGCACCACAATTTAGTCAGAATGGAGTAAACCACCTACCTACTGGATTAGTTCTACACACCTTAACACACCTCAAACATGAGGTAAATATTATCTATACATAAGTATGTATATAATTACTTATCCTGACTGACTGATGCATCAACTGACGCAAAGCCTTAACTACTGGGGCTAGAAAGTTGAACTTTTGGCAATTAGTCCCTTCTTCTTTCTTCCCCTTTTATGTTACAGAAAGGAAGCAGAAAGCATCCAGAAAGGAATAATTTCACCCCTTAGGGGTTGTTTTCTATTGTGTGAAGCCAGATGGACCACTAATAATTGTTTGTGGGAAATAAAATATTTTTATTTATGTACTTACCTATAATGATATAGTTTGTCAACATTGTTTTGTGTTGGTATACACTTGGGAAATATTTCCTCATTCGCGTATACGCCGTGTCGCATGCCAAAGCGACGTGCACGAGCGCTACACCGACATAGTGGACCACCATTCATTTCGCCAGTGTTGTTAAACCTTTAGGGTCAAATAAGTATGGTGAATCTTTATTTATGGGTCAAATATAGTGGTTAATTTTATAAGGTTTCAGTAGATTAATGAGTCTGATCCGACATTACACAGCTGGTGTCAACAAGTTTTTTTAAATTCCTATAATACTTACCACATTTCAGGATGAAGTCTTCTGGGATGGCTTTGTTTCCTCTGTAATTCCAGCATAATCCTATCAGTATAAATTTGCAGGCCATCTTCATCCAAACATTCATCTTCACTCTCGGATGATGAACTTGCTTCATCCACTGGAAAGAAATTAAGATAAAGTTGAAAAACTTAAATACATAGTATCTGGTATTACATATTATACAACATTCAAAGCATTACTAACCACTGACCCTTCAAAAAAAAAAAAAAAAACATTTTTACTTATCAATTTTTTAATATACAGGGTGTTTGGTAGAACGTTGAACATACGAAAATGGTGGTTGGTTGGGGTCATCTGCTACCCACTTTATTTGACCTTCGCCGCACCGTTTTTTTTTTTACTTTTTTTAATTTCATAGAAAATTACCAGTTTTTTTTTACTTTAAATTCGAATATCTTTACTTGTGACGGGTAAAACAGGCAGGATGTTGTTTTGTATTAATGTCTAATTTTAGCAGACTCTCATAAAATTATTGTTTGGTACAGATTTTTTAGACATTAATACAAAACAACATCCTGCCTGTTTTACCCATCACAAGTAAAGATATTCGAATTTAAATTGATAAAAAACTGATAATTTTCTGTGAAATTAAAAAAAGGAAAAAAAAAACGGTGCAGCCAAGGTTAAATAATTTGGGCCCAGTGGGTAGCAGATGACCCCAACTAACCACCATTTTCGTATGTTCAACGTTCTACCAAACATCCTGTATAACTTACCACTATGTTTACACATGGCTTTGGCAGTTTTTAGAGGTGGCAGCTCATCCACTTCAGGCCGAGCTTTTCTTCCCCTTTCTATCAGTTGTGTGAAGAATGTTTCACAGAGCTTCTCTAGCTTACTAGTCTGTTGGACCCCTTCTCCTTCATCTAATTGCTTATAGTACAACTCAGCTGGTGAGCTCCTGTACCACAATTTTGAAGCCTAAAATAGTTTCATATAAATATACTACTGAGATTTGCTTCCATATTTTTCATCAACAATAATGCTGTTTTTAGATTAATGTTTCCAATTTCTTTGTTAAAGGTAATTGGAAAAAAAATAGAAAATAAAGGTGATTAACAACATGCATGTTGCATGGGGGTTTGTTGATATTAATGTTTACAGTTATAAACAGTTTCTTTTTGTTTTAAAATGTCTTGGTCATGTTAATTTTGTTAAGAAAGGGCAATAATTACCTCTTCTTCATCCGAATGGTGTTCTCTTGACCACTCTTCCATTTTTTGTATGAAGTCTTCAGAAGTTTGGCAATAGTTCTTTCTGTAAATATGTATTATTTTAACAATAAAAAATCAGGCCAAAGGTAAAAAAAAAATTTTATCCCTACAAGAAATACAAATATGAGGCCAATTCCTAGAATCTTAACATCTAAGAGATACCTATTATATTTTGAGCTAATTATGCTATTCATCATTTTACACATTACATAAACTATATAAGAAGAATGAGTCATCTACCTGTATTCTTCCAAAATTTTCCCACGGTCAGTCAATGGTTTAGGGGTAGTTTCAGTTCGTGGATCATGTGACCTCTCCTGTGTTCGACTGGGCATGGGAGATTCCCTGGGAGTTGATCGATGACTTTGCCTACTTGGGGATCTATGCAGTCTTCTTGCATCATGAGAATCATAGCTGCGACTATGACTTCTATGATCTCGGCTACGAGATGGGCTATGACGTCTTTCATATTCACATCTTTTTCGTTCATACTCCCGTCTTTCATCAAATCGTTGCCTGTAATATCTTTCTTTGTCCCTGTGACTCAAATATGATGGACTGCGGCTGTGGCGGCTATGATGTGATGGGCTGCGGTGACTATGATATGATGGACTGCGGCGACTATGATACGATGGACTCCTGCTGCGGTGGCTCAGGTGACTAGGACTGCGACTGTGGTGACTATGATGACTAGGACTTCGAATTTGTCTGTGTTCACGGTGTCTCTTCTCTCTTTCCTTTTCGCGTTCTCTATCAGAACCCTGTTTACTATGTGAATAACTATGTTTTGAGGTAGAACAATGATGTTTATCAACTGAATTTTTTAGAACTTTAGGATCTCTTTCACTGTGAGATCCTGATGGTTTAGTTTTTGAAAAACTAAAACTTGTTGAGGTATGGTTTGATCTGTCTTTAGACTGGCTACTGCTATACCTCATGTCTGAATAGTTTTGTGGGACAGTATAAGGAGGCGGTACTGAGTGTATGCCGATCGGCGGAATGGGATAAGAAACAGGAGGGGGTATATTCATCGGAGGAAGGTTTGTCATGGGGCCGTAAGACGGCGGCGGTTGGTCGACCGATGGCAACTTTTGCGGCGGAGGAATAAAAGGTGGTGGATGGGTAAATATCTGAGGACGCAGTATCGCCGGCGGGACCTTAATTGGTGGTGGCATGTCCAACCGCGGCGGAGGAACGCTGTAGTCCACAGGAGGAGCCGACATTTCTGTTTCGTAATTATCAGCCAAGCCTGAGTGGTTTTTCAAAATTAACACAGCCAAGAACAGAAATAAAGATTTACATTACAGTCAGCTTATTAGGACAGCTGAGTTCAGCTGATATTTAATCAAAGTAAGTAAGTTAAGACATTATAAATTGATGGAAATTGTCGTTTGGCTTTTAATTTCTCGATAAATTTTTTGCAAAATAATAATTCAATAAAATTGGTAAGCAACAGAACAACACTCATTTGATTTGATTCATTCATTATTTTCATCTGACAATTGACATTGACTATTTTGACAGTTAACAGTTGTCTTGTCTTTGGTCTGATTTTTTTTTTGTGGCAATTAAGCCGTTTGCGACTATTCTGCCAGTGTTTTTTTTTATACCACTACGGTGGCAAACAAGCATACGGCCCACCTGATGGTAAGCGGTTACCGTAGCCTATAGACACTTGCAACACCAGAGGTATCACTTGCGCGTTACCGACCCTGTAAAAATCTTGTCTCTGGGGAAAACCTGGACCGGGAGCTGATTCCACAACCTAAGCGTGCGTGGGAGAAAATGCCTCTGGAATCGCATGGTATGAGACCAAAGTGGTTCAAGGGTACGTGGATGAACTCCACGCCGATGGCGAGAGGTCCGATGTAGAAAGTAGCCGTTGGCATCATCTCAAACAATTCCTCAGAACACCGCCCGTTGTACAAACGGTAGAACACACAGAGAGACGCAAAGTCTCTCCTCAGACTTAAAGGTTCCAAACCGTTTGTGAGATTGGGTTCATTGACAATTCTAACTGCTCGTTTCTGGACCGCGTCAAAAGGTCCAAGCTGGTATCCTGGTGCTCCTGCCCACAGGTGACAACAGTACTCCATATGGGGCCGGACTTGCGACTTCTATAGTAGCAGTCTTTGCTCCGCTGTGAAGTACCGTCTTGCCTTATTGAGCACACCGAGTTTTTTGGATGCCAGCTTTACCTTGCCTTCTAAATGACTGCGGAATTGAACGCAGCTAGAAATGTCAATGCCGAGGATCCCAATGCTGTTACTGATGTCAAGGGAGGTATTCTGGAATTGAGGAGCCACAGTAAATGGGGTTTTCTTAGCGGTGAAGGCGCATACTTGTGTCTTAGCAGGGTTGAAATGGACTAAGTTAAGTCGTCCCCAATCGGAGACTCTAGCTAGAGTACTCTCGATTTCAGACACAAGCTTTTCCGCGAGTTTTCTCCAGCTTGGAACGAGGGATGTTGGCACGCCCCGTATAATAAGTATCCCCGGTACTGTCGTCAGCATAACAATGAATGCCTTCTATAGATAGCTTATCATTGATGTGCAGCAAAAACAGTGTAGGGGATAGCACGGAGCCTTGCGGAACACCAGCATTAATGTCCACAGTATCGGAGCAACTACCATCAACAACGGCTCTTATGCTTCTGTTGGACAGAAAGCTGGCTATCCAGTTGCAGAGTCCCTCGGGTAGCCCGTATGATGGTAACTTCGATAGAAGACCCACCGGGGTCTTCTATCGAAGTTACCATCATATCATTCGATATTATTCGATATTAATACATCATATCATTCGATCGGGTCTGGCACCGGCCAGACCCGATCGAATGCCTTCGCTACGTCAAGGCTAACAGCCAATGCCTCTCCCTGTCTCTCAACGGCTAGGGCCAAAGCCATATTGGCGATCGCTGATCAAATCGTGACCCTCCAGATACTTCAGGAGCTGTGTATTTATTACACGTTTAATCACCTTACAGAGCAGGGAGGTTATTGCAATGGGCCCTGTAGTTCGACGGATCCGATCTATCACCCTTTTTGGGTACTGGATGCACAAGGGCAGTCTTCTACGGAGACGGAACTTTTCTGGTGGAGTATGAAAGTGCAAAAAGGCGCGTTAGCACAGGACACAACGCGGGAGCACACTGCGTCAACACCACTGCCGGTATGCCGTCCGGCCCGCTCGACTTCTGAACGGCGGGAGCTGCTATCTCTGGAGAGATAGCAGCTCCCGCCGGACTTCCTTTTGTGTTACGCGGATTTCCGGCATAGAGCTGCCGCACCCAGGGATGTTAGGTGGTACTGCTCCTGAATCATTCAAGGTCGAGTTTGAGGCAAAGAGGGTGCCAAGAAGTGAGGCTTTCTCTTCAGCGCTGTAGGCCAGACTGCCATCAACATTGCGCAGTGGTGGTAAACCATAGGTCAGGGCATAGTCATAAGCAGCCCTTCCCGCATAGTTAGTGGACCGAGAGCCAAGCCACTCGATGTGGTGGGTATTAAAATCCCCTAGAACCACTAGCTCTGCGGCAGGATACTGCTCCAGTACTTTGTCAGTCGCTGATTGCAGGTACTCGAATAATCGAGTTGTGTCGAAGTCACCGCTATGAGACCTGCAGAGGCATGCGTAGATTTTGGTGTGGCTACCGAAATCCACACTCACCCATAAGATTGACAGGTCTCTGTCTTCAAGGCCGTGAAGGCGGCGACAGCAGATATCCTCCCGGACGTATAAGCACACCCCGGCTCGGCGCACAAACCTGTGTTCCAGCTTGTACCCAAGGTATTGCATGTACAATGTATCATTCCGGACAAGATATCTGCGTCTCCGTAAGAAATAGGTTCTGCTGTGCAGTTTCAAGATGTTGATGGACTCTGCATTTATGTTACTACGAAGACCCCTGAAGTTGCAAAAGTCTACATTTTGTGTGGACGGGGATGCCGCTGAAAATTCTTTATTTTTCTTATTTCTGGCCATAGGTTGGGTGGGATAAAAGATGAATAGTTGGGTTGGCAGCAAAGGGGGCAATAAGTGTAGGGCCCATCCTCCAGAGTCAAACGTAGGTAAAGCAGCTTGCTGGCACGGCGTGCGGAAGGGCCCCCGGTTCACCCCTATACCAGTAGCCGGGTCCACGGTTTGGTCTGATTTAATTAATTTCGATCATAGTCATACATATAACACAAACTTTATACCCGGCAACTCCATCTTTATTTCTTCTATTCCTTGTATATTCTCTGCATTCTCTCAGGCTCAACCGATGAGCAATTTTCATGAATACAATTCAGAAGAGTTGATCAAAAAAAAATAATAAAAATTAAAATCTTGAATTAATATTTTATTGTTTAACATATTTATATTAGGTAACTAAATGATGATACATAAAAATATTAATTTCTGACACTTACGCCATTATACATTGAAATAAAACTATTTTATTGATATTACGATTGACCATGGACGCTGTAAAGGGTCCGAAACGTCAGTATTGCAATTAACCGACACAAACCCAAACTCTACACTTATAGGTATAGTAGTTACTAGAATAGGTAGGTACTAGAAGAAAAAAAAAAATTTTATGCAAAGACTAACAACTTTATTATGTTTCCATTCATGAATCCAATGAATAAACCAAATTATGACAAATATCCCTCATCTTGGCACTCCCAAGGCATTCTCCATCCTTATAGAGGACTCCAAACTGGCCTTCTGTAAGTGCTCTTAATTTATTTTCAAGTATTATAGTTAGTCCTTGTGGATTATTGACAACTCTACAAGCAACTAAAGGTTTTGTGTGTTGAAATCTAAAGTAGCAGTCCAGTACATTATTGTTGCCTAGTTCTGGTGGTTCACTATGTATCCAATGTGGAGGATCTGTGAAACATATGTTATTCCACAATGCAGGATGCTTGGTGCCTGATACCTGGAAATACAAATAATATAACCAATATCACACAATAGTACTATCTAATAGTCTTGTCATTTTAAGGTATGAACTAAAACATAAAACAAAATGCTTCATGCTGCAACCAAGTTATCCATGAATTGTAGGTTTGATTCTTATATAAAACTGATATTTTAAAGATAGTAGAGATTGTTGTTCCGGGTCTGGGGAAAATCCTGGTGTGGGGCAACATTTTATGTTAAAATTAAGAATATATTATATACCTACCACATAAATATTGTTTGATTCCAAGTCCTTTTTAAATATAAAGTATGCCTGTTTACAGCTAGGCACACCACATCTTTGGCCCACAGTCCACTTGTGCAGTCCCTTATGTTCTCCCACCACTTTGCCAGTATCTATGTCTATGAACAGTCCTGTCTTTGTTTGGATGTACTGTAAGTGCAAATAAGTGTTATTAATTTATTAATTCTTAGAGAAATATTTTTTATCTACTTTTTTAACAATGCAAATATTTAACCCTTTGACCGCCACAGACGTCTATAGACGTCAAATTAAAACTTGCTCACGACGCCAAACGACGGCATGGCATGTCAAAAATATCACTTTTTTATAGTGCTTGGCGTAGAGAACACAGATATTCATTATTGACGTGGCGGTCAAAAGGTTAAGAAAGAAGGAAGAAACTACTATGAGTAAATGAACTGCAAATCAGAATACAGGTGTAATATAAGTATTATTATTTATGATAAGTAGGTACTTACTTCTTCAATGAAATTTTGAAACTTATTTTTCCCAATAAAGCATATTCCAGTACTATCCTTCTTGTTGGCGACATTCAGAAGTCCCTCTGCTTTAGCTATCTCCCTTACTTCTCTTTTTAATAAGTTTGCTATGGGAAACATGCATTTTCTTAGAGAAAACTGCTTTATTTGTGATAGGAAAAATGTTTGGTCTTTGTGCTTGTCTGTAGGCTGTAACAACCTCACTCCTGAAAAAAAAGATGGATTAATGGTAAGTACACCACAACATATCATCATTACCGAATAGATGTTTAATAGTGCTCATTACCTTCATTCTCATTGTATTTTTCCAAAAATGGACCAAATGATGTGTTAGCATAGTGACCAGTAGCAATAGCATCAATTCCTAAACTGTTCCTGCAATGTTGGAAAAAGCTATCAAATTTAATATATCTATTGCACAAGATGTCTGGGTTTGGAGTGAGACCCGTCTCATACTCATTAAGCAATACGCTGAATACATCATTCCAATACTCTTTTATAAAGTAAACTCTATGCAAGGTAATATCTAGCTTACGACAAACGTATGTTGCGTCTTCAAAATCTCTTTCATCCGAGCAAAATCCGGCTTCATAGTTGTTATCCCAATTTCTCATAAAAACGCCTTCTACTTGGTATCCTGTAATAAAGATTTTGTTGTGTTAAACCTAATGCAAACTGAACAAAAAACCTATAAAGTGCTTAGTGAACAAAATGGTACAGTATGTCACAACTTGAAATTCACCTGCACGTTTGAGTAGAAGCGCCGCTACAGCACTATCTACACCTCCTGAGATACCCAAAGCAACTTTTTTGAACATAGCGAATTAGCAACTTAGATAAGATATTTTTGGGTTTATTATATTTTTGATTATAGGTACCTCTATATAGGTAAAATAATAATATTTATTGTATTACTGTATTTTAAAATCTAGCACAATGACTTGAATCCTCCCTCCACCCATACACAGCCAGTGGCATAGATATTAATATTACACTATAATAATGGCCAGTGGCCAGTCACGGACTCACGGCCAGTGGTTAGCTGACACTTGACAGACACAAGGTACACAAATGACACTTTTTTTTTATAATTTCTGAAGCTGACAGCACAGTGATGGTCAACTCGAGTCAACTAGAGATAGGCTTAACTCAAATTAACTCGAGTTGAATTCAATCTAACTAGAATTTGAATTGGCGCGGTAAATTAACGAATCAAGCGAGTACGCGATTGGCGCCCTCTCATTCATTTGTGATTATATTCATTAACTACAAATGCCGTCAATTGTATCTATCTATCTATTCAGCCGGTAACAGCCACTGCTGAGTGAAGACCTCTTCTCTACCCTGCCACTGTTGCCGATCTTGAGCAAATCTCATCCACCGATTCCCCACTGCCCTCACAATATCATCCAACCATCGGCCTGGTGGTCGGCCCTGCGATCGTTTTATAGCCCTTGGCCACCATTCGGTTACTGCTTCGGTCCAGAGAAAGAATTTCCGATTTATAAATTAGATAAATTTCCGAAGATTCTCCCGTCTTGGTAAGTGCCATCTCCACTTAAGTCTCACGATCCGTATACCTACATCTTCGACCTGGTCGGGTTCCTTATTCATAAAAGAATATCTTCCGCAGTAAGGAACGTAACAAGTATTTCAGCGCGGGTATGTTACGTTACCGTATCGCTCAATAAAAGATACTCATTAAAGGTCATTCTTGTATATGCCCCCACTTCCTTTCAATCCGATGATAAAGTGGAAGCATTTTGCGAGGAAATAGAGAGGGCATACGAATTACCCCTGCTACTATACAGTTATTATGGGGGATTTCAACGCCAAGATTGGCCTCCCTATGTTAAGTGAAAAATCTATTGGCAAGCATGGCATAGGAAATTGAAATCCGAGGGGCCAAGCCCTTGTCAATTTTCTCGAGAAAAAATCACTATTTGCTATGAACACTTTCTTTAAAAAACGTAATAAAAGAAAATGAACTTGGGTGAGCGCCGCGCGCCGATGGCAAAACTAAGAATGAAATCGATTTCATCCTCACCCCGCAAAAGAATACAATCACTGCTGTGACGGTAATAAATAGTTTTAAGACCAACGGTGACCATAGGGTTAGTTAGAGCCACATTTCGATGTAATCTCCATAAAGAAAGATCTAAAATGATAAGGAAGAAGCAGAACAGCAGAAGTACAACAACATCAGTTACAATTTATTACAAAGATAAAATCAGCTCGACCTCAAAAACAAATTTGACGGGTTAGAAGACTAACATGGATGTGGATTCTTTAAATTATACATTAGTAAACATAGTTACGGAAACTACTAAAAAGCACTTGATGGGGAAGACGCCGAAAGTTGAAAAACTATCACCAAATACGCTATCTCTATTGAATCGAAGAAGAGAAATTAAAAATAATAAACTTTTGGAACAGAAATAATGAATAAAACTATTAAATTTTATTTAAAATACAACACAAAAATCATAATCGAAACAATTAAACACAACAGAGGCCGCAAAGTATTTCGACGCAGATTACAGGTGCACAAATTTGAATTAAATAAACTAACCAATAATACTGGTGATGTCATTACAGATCGTGAACGCATTGTACGCACTGTTGAAAAGTTTTATGGCACACTTTATAGTCAAAAACTAGGGAACCTATTGAAATTGATAGTGAAGACATACCACCTATAATCGAATAAGAAATAGAATTTGCCTTGAAAAACATGAAACGCGGTAAAGCATCTGGCGAGGATGGAATACATGTTGAGATGTTGCAAGCAGGAGGTCTGACAGTGCTAAAACCTAAGTAATTTACCTAAATCTTGGAAAAATGCAATAGTTACCATCACACATAAAAAAGGAGACAAAAACAAATTAGAAAACTAACCCATTAGCCTCATATCCCAGATTTATAAACTTTTTGAAAAGGTCCTCTGTAAAAGATTAACTCGTGCACTCGATGAATACCAGCCAATAGAACAGGCAGGATTCAGAAGAGGGTATTCAACTATCGATCATATTCAAACAATCAAGCAACTGATGGAGAGATGCAGAGAGTATAATCACCCATTGTGCTTTGCTTTTGTTGATTACGAAAAGGCTTTCGACACAGTGAAGCACTGGGCGGTTTTTAGCAATATTGAGAAGCATTATGTTGATATCCTACGCGAGTTATACAAATCTGCCACAATGCGAGTGCGAATGCACATACTATCAGACCTTATACCTATTGGCCGAGGAGTGCGCCAGGGTGAGACTATCTTACCAAAGATTTTTACATGTGTCTTGGAGGACGTTATGAAGACCTTGAACTGGGAAGAGAAAGGTATTAATGAAAATGGCCATTAGTTGACACATTTGCGATTCGCCGATGACCTCATCTTAGTAGCAAAAAACGCCAACGACCTTCAAGACATGCTCGTCCAGTTGCATGAGGCATCTGTGGGCGTTGGCCTGAGGATGAACATGACCAAACCATACCACAAAGGTACCGACAAACCACCCGTCGCGCATACCTAATATCACTGTCAACAATCACGACATAGAGGCAGTCCATGAGTATGTTTACCTTGGGCATCGTTTATCCTTTGGACGGGGCTCGCAGATGCGAGAAATTTCCAAGCGCATTGAATTGTGGTGGACTGCTTTTGGGAAACTGGAGGATGTTCGTATGTCTAAAATACCGCAATGTCTAAAGACCAAGTTGTTTAATCAATGTGTGTTGCGGCAACACACATTGATTAAACAACACTGTTGCCCATTCTCACTTACGGATCTGAAACATGGCCTCTAACAAAGGAGCACATGTAAAAGAGCCATGGAGCGTGTCATGCTAGAAATACAACTCGTAGATCGAATACCTAACGTCGAGATTAGACGTCGAACATATGTGACTCGTATGTCAAAATAAAATTTGAGGTTAACTTAGGAGTACCGATTATTGGCGATTGTTGATTTTTTTATGTTAAGAAGATTTAGGCCAATATTACTTAGATACAATATACATGATTCATAGAATAAATCCCCTTTTTTTTTTGGTTCTCAATGCTTCAAATTATTATATTATGATTATTTTTTTTAATACTTATTAAATGCACTCAGTTTCACCCAGTTAACTTGAGTTAAATCGAGTTAAGTGAAGTTCAACTCAAGTTATCTCGAGTCGTTTTATTCCGAGTTGGCAGACAGCACTGACAGACAGGATGACATGAGGAGAGGAGGAGGAGGACACTCGTAGCCAGACAGAGGATCAGAAACTATTCCTCTGTCTACGAGTACATTGCAGTCTACACACACACACAGACTAGTGACTACATAGAATCCACGACCACAGATTAAATTTTATTATACAATCTTTGCTACTGTACGGTGCGAACCGCAGATGACGTCTTATTTTGTAGATTTATTTTAGTGTGTAGTCTACTACGGTTCTTTGATTCTTTCTTTTCATTTCATTATCTGTGACACTCAGTGATTTGACAAGATTGTTTGTTGAACTGCTGTACTCGTAGGTTATTCCGGTATTTTAAAGATTTTTACTATATTTTACCATCAAAATGTCGAACATCAATCTACAATGCCTGTTAGGAATACAGTGTAATGATTTCGTAATGATAGCCGCTGATCAAAGCAATAGCCACAGTATTATGCTTATGAAAGACGGTGAGTTAGCGATTTTTCGATCCCAGATTATTTGTTGTCTTAGTTTCTGCATTGAAGTAATTACATATTATTTATATTTTAGATGAGGAAAAGATCCATAAGATATCTGATAAGCTGATAATGGGTGTGATTGGCGACCAAGGGGATTCTACCCAGTTTGCCGAGTACATTGCCAAGAATATCCAGTTGTACAAAATGCGTAACGGTTACGAGTTAGGGCCTACTGCGGCGGCTAATTTCACACGCAGGAACCTTGCTGAATACCTGAGGAGCAATGTAAGTATACTCTGTGTACATGTCTTTGTCTTCAAAGACGTGGTTCAGCTTGGTACAGTGGCCAGCACATCAAGCTACCACAATCTGTCAAATTTCTTTGATTGATTTTGAACTTTAATACAAAACGTTAAGGTTCATATTCAATTGGGAAAATTTGACAGTTTTGGATAGCTTGACCTGCCGGCGTCTGTACATCCCTTACAAGAGTAAGGGATGTGCCATGCTGGGGACAACATAACAGATCACATTTGGTCGAAGTATTGCTGGCCATGGCAGCCCCCAAGGTTAAGATTAAGTATTAAACTAAGAATAGGTAACCAGGAATAAGGTACTGCAAATTTGAATAATGGTTTATTCAAATTATGATAGTATTATTTGTCTAGGATAAGTTTATGAATAATAACCAGGTTTGGCTGAATGATATGAAGTGGCTGCTATCAGTCCTTCACAGCACAGGAGCAGCAATATATCTAAAAACTCAATTTCAGACTGTCAGACTTATTTACAACTTTTTAACTATTGCTGCCAAGTCAAAGGTGTCGAGTTGAATTCAAGGCATGCACATATCATTGGTTATATTAATACCACATAACTGCTGTAAAGCCAAATTTTCAATGTTATAATACAAAGTTAGGCCATAATACTTAAGCATTATTGAAGTATCTCCAACAATGACTTCAAAATCAAGTGTGTATAACACTTAAATGATGAAGGAAATAATTGTGAGGAAACTTGCATACCTTAGAGATTCATTCTTAGACAATTTAAAATGTTATGTTCCAGACTCCTTACTTTGTAAATCTGCTAATGGCTGGATATGACAAAGAAAATGGTCCAGAACTTTACTTCATGGACTACATGTCATCCAGTTTAAAAGTACCTTTTGCCTGTCATGGCTTTGGGGGTTATCTCAGTCTGAGCATCATGGACCGCTATCACAAGAAAGGTAAAGAGCATAAGACTGTTTTTATGACATCATCATTCTGTTGTAGAATCCCATAAGAATTCCATGGGGGCTGGTAGCCAACAAACTTCCATGGGTGCTGGTAGCCAACAAACTTTTAACTTTTATTTATGTTAACTAATTTAGAATAATAATAATCTGGTGTACCTAACCAGAAGAAGCAGGTTCGAATCCTGCCTGCGGTTGAATTTTTCCTTTTCTATATAACTTTAAAATCTTAGCATGGAAAATGCCAAAAATAATTATACAAAAAGATATAGGCACTTATGTTCATATACATTTTCCCTACCCATGATCAGTATGTTAAGAAAATACTCACTAACTGCAATGTAATAAAAATAATATTATTTACAATGTTTCTTTTTAGATGCCACCGAGGAGGAAGCTTATGAAATACTGAAGATGTGTGTGAAAGAGGTCCATAGAAGGTTGTTTGTCAGCCTGCCTAACTTCCAAGTTACAGTTGTCAATAGGGATGGAATCAAAGTTCTACCTGTTATTAACTCTGAACTATTGAAGTAATTTTCTCATAATAAAGTAATGTTTTCTTTACAATTGATTGTTTACTTTCTACTTAAATACCTTTATTGGTAGTCTACATTGAGCCGAGACAGCACACAGTT
Source organism: Acronicta alni (assembly GCA_964056405.1). Taxonomy (NCBI): domain Eukaryota; kingdom Metazoa; phylum Arthropoda; class Insecta; order Lepidoptera; family Noctuidae; genus Acronicta; species Acronicta alni. The sequence goes on from OZ043926.1 coordinate 7,611,569, forward strand.
TGCACCCATTTGGTTATTACTGTATTATAATAAGTAAAGGGAAGTGGGTATGATTAAATTAATATATTTTTTGATGTGTTTGAAATAGTGTGCCACCCAACCTTTCAAATTTTATACATAGTGTTGATATTAAATTAAGTTCCCAGAAATAAAAATACACAGTCCCTTATTTCTTTTTTATTTAAAATAAATACTACAATTTTTTTAGTAGGTACCTTAAGTCTAAATTATATCACCACCAACCAGCCTTCCATTATTCACTTAACCACCAGCCTTGTTCCTATCTGGGCTAGACGCCATACTCGTATCCTGATTGTCCATTTGTGAACTGTTAGGGTTCTCACCGTCACCCATGTTGTCACCTTCATTGTCTGAATTATCTGTAACAAAGTCAATTAAATTCAAATTAAATTATATGTAACAAAGTCAATTAAATTCAAATTAAATTATATGCAACAATCATGTGACCTGCAGTTAAACCCCAGAGGACTTTTTGAGCCATCAAACAACAAAACATGTTTCCAGGCACTGTACTAGTAGCAAAGTTTCCTAACTATCGCTAACAGCGATAGTTAGGAGTTAGTCACTTTGGTCTCTGAACTGGCTCGTTAGTCTAGTGGTCCAAAGTGTGACTGACATAATAGATGTCCTGGGTTCGATTCCCAGGTCAAGCGGTGTTATTGTTTACTATAACATTCTCAGTGCCAGTTCGGTTTGGATTTGTGCCTGGTTAATGGCAATATGTTTGTCATGTGACCAAAAAATAGCATCAGCGAGCTGTGGGTATATGTATAATTTAACGTAACCTAATCCTTTGGGGAATACAAATGTGATGGTTCTGTATGAACATGACAATGGATATAATACGTATATACTTTTTTTTGTAAGTAATACATACTTATAATACATAAGAAACACCCAGACATTTATGACACAAACATTTATGTTCATCACATAATGTCAATTTATGTCATGTGGGAATCCAACCCACGACTTCGTGATCAGCAGTCCCAGTGATTGGCTCACGAACCACCAGACCACAGACGTCGTCACATAGTAGCAAGCTGTCGCTCGTAATTACTCGCCATGAGTAATGAACTTGTGGCGAATGAGCTGCTGGCGTTCTTACAGCAGAAGCTGGACGTGATGGACAAGGTGTCCGCTGTCCAGATCTGCTCAACGAACTTCAGCCAGGACGACATAGCTGCCGCCAAGCTATTGCTGTACAGCGTGCTGAACAAGCGCGACCAGATGGTGTCGCGCCGGCGTGACGGGACAACGAAGAGCCTAGAGGACATCATCAGGCTGTTCAAAGAGACCGACCCCGATGACGTGCCGACATTTGTGGCAAAGGAGCTCCACAAGCTTCCCCCTGTCACTTTCGACCACGTCGATGTCACGAGCCTTTTGAAGGACATTGTTCTTTTAAAGGCCAGTCTCGCGGATGTGCTGGCGAAATTAGACGCATCCCAGAACACTATCGCCGATTTGCGCAAGGAAGTTAGCGAGTTGCGCAAGACCGTGGCGGTAACTAGGTCACCAGTCGATGCGTCAAACGTAAACACGCGTCGCGGAGCTGCCCTCGACATATCGTCAACGAGTTCCGTGTCAGCAGTTTCGTCGCCGGCGCACCCACCTATTGCTGAGCCTGCAGAGTGCCCCTCCCGCGCACCCCGCAGCCCCGTGCCTGTTGCCGCGGCTCCTCCGCGCACCGCCGCTCGAGCCCCTCGCCCCGACCCGCTGCCAGTGCCTGCAGCCGCAGCAAAACCTTTCATAAAAGATTATGCTAGCGTCACCGCGAGCGTCCCTAGCGCAGCTAATACAAAGCCTGGGCCATATAAGGCAACGGAAAAGGCTGGAAATGAAGATGGTTTCATGACGGTGCAAAGGAGGAAGCGCCGTATGCGAAGCAATAAGAACCGCTGCGGCAACGCTCCTACGGAGCCCAACGTGAGCCTGCGTGCCGCCAAGCCGAACACACCGGTGTATATCTCCCGCCTGCACTACACCACTAGGGCGGAGGACATCGTGGAGTACGTGCGCCAGAAGACCAAGTACACGCCGAGGGTGCAGTTGCTGGAGTCGCGCCGGAACGTCAACTTTAAGTCGTTCGTGGTGCGAGTACCGAATTGCTTTCTGCCCCTCGTCATGGAAGAGGACTTTTGGCCGCAGGACGTGGTGTTCCGTCGCTTCCGCGGACAAGTGCCACCGGACCGCACAGTGACTTGTGCCTAGTGAAGTGTTTACTAACATATGTTAAGTTTTTATTATACTAACACTTTTTGTAATATTATTATATATGTTAGTCTTTAAGGTATGTATTTATGGGCCATAGTAGCCTGAAAATAAAGGATTTATTATTATTATTATTATAGTACCGACACGAGTGCGACCGATCATTTATGGAAATTTAGTAGGTGTGGTAATAAAGATAATTTTGACTTGTCTAATGTCTATCATGCTACTGTTATGCAGCCAAAGTACGATTAACAAATTTTATGACAAATCGAACTACTACTAGGTTACTGTCCGAAGATTTAGCATATCTATTAGTGATACAAGATCTTTTTCTTATGTAAGTGTAAAAGTTGTGGGTAGCTGAGTAATAAGTTTGATTAATTTACGTTAAAAGTACCTATTCGATTAATTGTTTTTTCGTTAGTAAAATTGATCTTCTGAAAATCGGTTCGAAGATATGCGATCCGACCGGATTGGGGCATTGATATTTAAGATCTTAATGGAAAGTGCAATACGATCCTAGAAATCATATCAAATGTGCCACCTCCCAAGTGTGTATTTTATGCTACTAATTACCTTTCTTATCTGCTGGCATATCTTCAGTCCTGTTAGCAACTTGAAAGTGGTATTCCAATTCATCAAAATCAAATACTTGATCTGTTGGTAGTAGACATGGCAAATATGCTGGAAATGTAGGTTTGCAGGCAATTACTGTAAAAAAATATGTTGAAGTGGGTAAATAGGTTATCGCAGATCTTGAGAGTGATTCCCGTGATTCCACCACTAGTGTTGAAGGTGGTAGTGGTTTTAATCAGTATGCTGGCCACCTGGCTGGAGAGTCCCACATAACCATACCGAATCCCCAAGCGGGGCGGCAAGCACAAGGCATATTTCACCACCCAAATAATAGGTTGAAATAGGTTAGGAGATTACATTAATAAGATTACAGTAATAGCTACTGAATTTAATATCGATAATATACTTAGTTGTAATGATGTCTATGTTCTTTTGTTTATTAGTAGGTATATACAAATATGTTTCATAAATATTTTTTTGATAAATGGCAACACAAGAGACCCTAGACTCCTTACATGGGAACACTTGATTATCCTCTGTGTTGAACAGGTTGTGTGTTTCACTAGTCTTTGCCAGGAATTTTGTCAGTGCTCTTTCAATATCTCTCTTCTGTGAGGCAGCTTTCTCTCTTATTGCTTCATATTCAGTAACTGGTTGTTTGTGGGTCTGGAAAAAAGAACATACTTTCATTTATTCATACTCCTAGTATCATTTTCCTATGTTGAGGTTGTCTTCAGTCTAATCAGTTGCAAGTGAATATCAAAAAATGTATCATAGGTATGTGAGTGCAATCAGACCACAACAAAATTTCTGGGCAATATCACTGTTGACTAGTTGTCAGGCTTCTCAGGTTCTACTATTGAGTACCATTAACAATAAAATTGTCATAGGTGGTTGTATGACAATTGGGACCCAGCCTTCACATGTTCTCTGAGGCATGAACAAAAGAACTTAAATTATGACTTCAAAATAATATATATTTATTTTAGTGTATGGGGCAGATTTATGATCAGCAGAATAGAAAATGTTGTAGATATCCAATATGGGTTGAAGACCATGATGATATAATTATGTTTTAATGGTAAAATGTATTCAGCACTTACAGGTGTCCTTATGTAAGCATGTGGATCAGGTAGAGGTGGCAGGTGGAATGGTATATGAGGAGCAGGCTTAGCTTTTGATCCAGCTGATAGCATAGCAGGTGTGCGAGGAGCTGGAGCCTGTTGTGGTGGCTGTATTACATGTCTGTTTGGCCTGGTTGCATACTGCTCTAAGCCTTGTAGACTGATACCTTAAAAAAGAGAAAGAAAATAAACAGGCTATAAGCACCACAACCAATATAATATAAATCATAGAAATACATACCCATATTCATGAGTGCCATAAACACATCTCCAAGAACTGGCTCCACTCTTCCTGATAGTTCACAGTACCCTTTAGCCGAGTTGCCAACTTCTGATAAAACTAGAATACATAACAATTAGTGCTATTGAAGGATGACTGAATGCATTATTTGTCATAAGTAGAGTATTATGAAGAAATGCCAACATGATTGATGATAATATAGTCTCAAACTATTTTGTTAAATACTCCAAATTACTAATCAGAATAAGCTTAGGTGTCACTATTGAAGACAACTACAGATGCAACCCTTGCATTAGATATCCATCATAACAGGTCCACTGCTGAACAATGGCCTCCCCCATAGACTTCCACAGCTACAGGTTCCACAAGTTACCCGGTTGTCTATTCATCTTGTTGGAGATATCAATTATATACCATCTTATGCTGCACTTTCTAGTGTGTGGTCACCACTTGTGAGCCTTTTGGCCATCAGTTCTACAAGCTGTGTCCCCTGCACTGCTGCAGTCTGCTAATCCTTTAAGCTATGTCAGCAAATTCTATGGATCTTCTCATTTCTAATTCAATTTAATTTATGAATATTAAATTGCAATTGAAATTAAAATTTGGATATATTTAGCAAAAATGACAGAAAAAGATAAATTTCATTTAAAGTAATCAATAATCTAAATACTTCCTGTATAACCCGAAGGATTATGCAGAGTTGCTCTCACATTTCACTGGTATGTTTAGGTCCCATGAATAGTGGGCGAGCTCATTGCCATTAAAACACCAGGCATAAATTCAAACCCCCGAGCAGGTATTGAACCGAGGACCCAAACGTAGCAGTTATTAATCTAAACGTATCCTTGTGTATTTCAAGTTGGTTATGTTCTAATGTTCATCTAGAACTATCTGTCGATATGCATTGTCTCGAGATAGAAGATAGACATACTCCGCTATACAACCTGCCTGCACTGCTGCAAATTCTGATTGATTACTTACAACATTGCAGCATTTCTGTGAGCGTTTCTAATGACATCTTGTCAGCAGCGTCAAAACCAGTTTCTAGCAGTACAGTAGATACCGCTATATTTAGAATTCGTCTACGAGCATCAGTACCACTCTCTATTTTCTCAGTATTCTCTGCCATATCTTTAAATTACTAACTTATTATCTGACTTTACGCACGTAACGCAATACAAAACAACAAAAAACACCACTGTTTGAGTTTTGACAAATACTGACAGTGACATTTGTTTTGACAGATTTCAATTTGTAGTTATTTTTTTGTAATATTTTTCACATGGCCTCAGAGGCCTTTGTGCCAAACTTAAAGTTATAGATTGAAATAAAACTAGTTTTTACGGATTTTATCGCTTATATTGAAATTATTAATCCCGACGTTTCGGACCCTTTACAGCGTCCATGGTCACGATTAGTCAGTCTACCCGGAGACATAAGGAGTACATAAGGTACTCCTTATGTACTCCTTACATAAGGAGTACATAAGGTACTCCTTATGTACTCCTTATGTCTCCGTATGTACTCATAAGGAGTAGATAAGGAGTACATAAGGAGTACATAAGGAGTACATAAGGAGTACATAAGGAGTACATAAGGAGTACATAAGGAGTACATAAGGAGTACATAAGGAGTACATAAGGAGTACATAAGGAGTACATAAGGAGTACATAAGGAGTACATAAGGAGTACATAAGGAGTACATAAGGAGTACATAAGGAGTACATAAGGAGTACATAAGGAGTACATAAGGAGTACATAAGGAGTACATAAGGAGTACATAAGGAGTACACAAGGAGTACACAAGGAGTACACAAGGAGTACACAAGGAGTACACAAGGAGTACACAAGGAGTACACAAGGAGTACACAAGGAGTACACAAGGAGTACACAAGGAGTACACAAGGAGTACACAAGGAGTACACAAGGAGTACACAAGGAGTACACAAGGAGTACACAAGGAGTACACAAGGAGTACACAAGGAGTACACAAGGAGTACACAAGGAGTACACAAGGAGTACACAAGGAGTACACAAGGAGTACACAAGGAGTACACAAGGAGTACACAAGGAGTACACAAGGAGTACACAAGGAGTACACAAGGAGTACACAAGGAGTACACAAGGAGTACACAAGGAGTACATAAGGAGTACATAAGGAGTACATAAGGAGTACATAAGGAGTACATAAGGAGTACATAAGGAGTACATAAGGAGTACATAAGGAGTACATAAGGAGTACATAAGGAGTACATAAGGAGTACATAAGGAGTACATAAGGAGTACATAAGGAGTACATAAGGAGTACATAAGGAGTACATAAGGAGTACATAAGGAGTACATAAGGAGTACATAAGGAGTACATAAGGAGTACATAAGGAGTACATAAGGAGTACATAAGGAGTACATAAGGAGTACATAAGGAGTACATAAGGAGTACATAAGGAGTACATAAGGAGTACATAAGGAGTACATAAGGAGTACATAAGGAGTACGTAAGGAGTACATAAGGAGTACATAAGGAGTACATAAGGAGTACATAAGGAGTACGTAAGGAGTACATAAGGAGTACGTAAGGAGTACATAAGGAGTACGTAAGGAGTACATAAGGAGTACGTAAGGAGTACATAAGGAGTACGTAAGGAGTACATAAGGAGTACATAAGGAGTACATAAGGAGTACACAAGGAGTACGAAGAACTTCGAGAACAGCTCGTTGAAACACTTGTTGTGTCAAGGTTGAATTATGCCGACGACACTGTGTATGTATGGCCTAAGTTTATTGGTCGAACCGATCGCCTTATCCCGAGAGTGCAGAATGCTTGCGCTCGTTAGATCCCTTATAAGGATCCCTTACACGTCACACCATTTCTTAATAGACATTCAATCCTCAAAATTAAGTCAAGCCGATAATTGCATCTCTAAATCATTGCATGCGTGTCTCCTCTTTGGTGTCATCAAATACCAAAAACCGAACGAAATTGGTACGTAAGGCTGATCGCCCCTGCTCCGCTCGCCACGCCGCTCCCACCTCGCTCGGCACCCGCGCCCCGTGCGCGTTATATTCGGAGCAGTACCTACTTATTTATTGTGTACCTACTTACTTACAGACGCGCTCCGTAGATATTGGCGAAACTTAACTTACAAGCGTGTTTTCGACCAAATGATTTACTTACTTATTTTTGTTTTTTTTTGTTAATTTTAAATAGAGATTGACAAGAAAAATTAAAAAAGTCACCCAACCTGACGCCGCTCCTGGCGGACTGGCGCCCCGGGCCATGGCCCGGATGGCCCTAGGGTAAATACGCCCCTGCTGATGCTATTGATCGTTTGGTAAATGGCTCGGCTCAGTACTGCTTTACTCGTGATCCCATCTTGCCAGAGGCTGTGGGACGGCCAACCGTGCTCGTCTGATTGCCGTGGGTGAGTGGGAATCGGGTCTTTGACATAGGAAATATGTTGGATGACACTACTTTTCAGCTCGCTACATGTCTACGTCTATCCAGACGTAGACATGTAGCCAAATATCAAGGAAACTGGGCGGGTACTACGTATAATTGTATTATAATAAATAAGCATTTATGTTTTTGTATTTTTGGCATTTTTTATGCTAAGATTCTGGTTATTTTAGCGAAGGAAAAGTTCAAATAAGAATTTTATGATAAATAAGAAAAAATGTAGGTATCACAGATTAATTTAAACAGGCACTCAGATTTAGCTTGAGCATTTGCACTCCTAAACTAGTAACACAACGTCTAGTTATACAAATTAAAATATTCATCATCATCATTCTCCCCCAAATAACATAAAATTAAATACTTGGTTTCTACAGCGCAATACGTTATAAGTGAACTGGTGCCTGAGGAAGTGAGGAACTGAGGGAGGACGACTTTGTGACGTTTGACACTGTTGACACATTGACAAAATTGCATTGACATTTGACACTGACAGTTTTCTACGTAATTTTATTTTGACTTGACGTATGTGCGTAAGCACAAAGCATCGATTTCGTCACAGTTTTTGTACAATTTCTTAGTTTTTTGGCTGTATTTTCAAACTAGAATGTATCAATTTTGAAAATAAAGTAACTTGAGAAACTCAGTTTCATGATTTTATGAGAAGATAACTTCAAATTAACTTATGTGTCACTCATCAGTCACCAATAAAGTAGAAGCAAATTGGGTAAGTACTTTGCCTCATCATAATTGCATTTGTACAAATTTTAATTTTCCAAGTTAACAGCAGAATACCAAGTGATCACGACAATCTCTTTATTCCACAGCAATAATTACATTGGAAAGTAATGATTATCTGAGTCCCAATAATGTTACAATAAAATTAGTCAAGTATTGTTGAATTAGAAAGTTGGTAATTGCCTAAACTAAGTTATAAATAGTTATAATCGACGAATTCTATTATAATTAGTATGTTGTATGATGTAATTAGCTTGCTTAATTGTTATAGTGCTATTACAGTAAACTAAGATTTGAACTGTATCTTACGTACATCAAGATTTTTTCTATTTCAGTTAATTTGGAGTAGGTAAGAGAATAATTTTGACGTCTTTTCAAGATGGTTAAAATATATGCACTTGGTGTACTTTACAAGGGTGTCAACAGTGCTACACTTCTGAAAGCAGCATACAATCTACAGAGCTTTAGTATATTTCAACGGAGCTCAGTCCAAGAGTTTATGGTCTTTGTTAGTAAGACAATAGTTGAAAGAACTCAACCATCATCTCGGCAGTCTGTTAAAGAGGGAGAGTATATGTTACAAGTTTATGTACGAGCTGATAACTTAGCTGGAGTGCTCATATCGGACCATGAATATCCAAACAGAGTGGCTCATACATTGATTACCAAAATACTTGATGAATTTACAGCAGCTGTACCTGCCAGCCAATGGCCTACAGGTACTGAAGATAAAACAGACTTCCATCTGTTGCCAGAATACTTAAATAAGTACCAGAACCCTAGAGAAGCTGATGCATTAACAAAAATTCAGAATGATTTGGATGAGACAAAGATTATTCTACATGATACAATAAAGGCAGTGTTAGAGAGAGGTGAGAAATTGGATGATGTTGTTGCTAAGACTGAGAGTCTATCGATGCAGAGTAAATTGTTTTATAAAACTGCCCGAAAGACTAACAGCTGCTGTAATTTCTAAGGAATTTGATGATATACCTGAATTGGCCATAGTTTAATAATGTAATGTTATTGATGTGGATGTGTAAGGCAGAGTCAATATTATTAGCCAGCCATTATTCTACCCACTTTAAAAATGTTAGATTTATGTTTTTGTAAGTATTTTTGGCATATTTGATATTGAATGAAGTATGTATGATTACATAATTTTTTTTATGTATTTTGGTCTTAACCATGATTACTTTCAAATAACAAAGTGTAGTAGAATATTGTGCTATTATAATTTAAAAGATGTTGCTATGATGCCAAACCAGTGTGATCATCACAATGTTGTTATTAAAGATACTGATGTATCAGTAGGTAAATGCTTGCACCATGGCCTAAGTGTTAAAATACAAATATAACTCTAGTAATGCATGCACACATCCAAATTTGAAAATAAACTATGTGTAATTATAAAACCTAATACATAATAATATACTTAACATGATTTTAATTAATATTATGATTTTGAACAAATATAAATTAATAAATTGTAGGTGAAATGTGTGTTCTGCTTGTATCTAAGTATCAAAATTCTGCCATTAAGTGCCCTTGCAAACACTAATAAAATCCAGCACTCCTACTTTAGACAATATAAATGTTAGCATGTACAGGACCAGAACGTCTTCCCATCATGACTAGCACCTTCAAGAATTTATTCTTGTTCAACACCAACACTGTGCAAAGTCTTGTACCATCCAATTTTTTTAGTGTTTACAAGAAGTTTACATAGTGTTTACTAAAAGTAATATTTATTGGTGTAATGGATGTGTGTAAGCAATTATGTTATTATTATAATAATTAATATAAATAAATAATGTATGTGTACCTATGTAGTAATTGTTAAAAAGCTAGAATAGGGTTCCGAGTGTCATGCAATGTAATGTTTAAAATAAAACAAGTCTAAAGTATTTTGAATGTGTCTAAATGTAAAGGAGGTTTGTAAATAAAATATCTACCTATTTATGCAGCGCACAGTTTGTCATTATTTTTAGTCGTTTCTTTAATATTATTCTAATTTTACATTATGGGTACAATCAACAGTCGGAATGGTTGAATACTTTTCATTATATTATTTCAGACAACACACTTCATTATACTACTAGCTTGTGTTATTACAATAATATTAATTACTAGCGACCCGCCCCCGCTTCGCACGGGTGCAATGTACTAATAAAATACATGTATTATACATATAAACCTTCCTCTTCAATCACTCTATCTATTAAAAAAAACCGCATCAAAATCCGTTGCGTAGTTTTAAAGATGTAAGCATACATAGGGATATAGGGACAGAGAAAGCGACTTTGTTTTATACTATGTAGTGATTACAAGATTTACTAGTAATACAATATTGTTTAGGAGTTATTTACAAGCTAAACTGACGATAAATAACTATTATTCCTCTTTACTTTGAAATCGCTAATTATTATATATGACACTTTAAGATTTCATGAAATATGTTATGTGTAGTAGTAAAATTGAGTTGTCGCTAAATCACTTTATAAATTAGTTTTGAACAGCGAGATTTCTTAGAGCTCAGCTTTGGGTTTCCTTTATATTATTTTTGTGTGTATGGAGTTACAAATAATCGAATACCTAGTTCTAGGTGTATGCAGAACTGAGTTGTAGACTCCTCGCTAAAAACAAATTATACTATTATTCCTCTAGAGTTCCCTATTTACAATTGTGCAAGAGTATAATTTCCAACTTACATGGCGCGAACTTGTCACAAAAAAACTGAATCCCTGAGATTCAAGTAAGCTACATAGCGTACTGCATTTAAATTTAATACTTCATTCATTTGTATAAAACAAAATCTGTAATACATTCCTACTTCTTGGTAGATTTTGTTATAGGCAGTCTGATCCTGCAGATAAATTATTACTATCCAAAAAGGATAAGTTATAAGTAAATTGTCAAGAAACTCAATATACTTATACAATATGTTTAGAGAGAAAACCCTTTTGGTTGACTAATGAAATAGTAAGGGCCGGTAAAATTATTAAGTAATTATAATTACAATTAGTTTACACATTTTTAATCCAGTAGGTATGCAAATATTTATATTAAAATTCCTCGCGTAGAATAGTTCAGGATATTGATAGATTGAATTAATGACAATTGAGATAAGTGATTAAGCACCGCATGGGAAGCCTGGTTTTTCACCCTGCTGTAGGTAAAAAATGGCTTATGGATCCTCCTCCTGAACGAGTACCTACTTCGGGAATCCCCCTTCCCTGCAGTGGGACTTGATGAACGTGTCCCTGATGTACTGGACAGCTTTTAATGTCCCACACCATCTTCACTTGGGACACATCACACAGCTCATCCCCATGTTTTTCTATTGTGTTGACTCCTTCAACAATTGCTGCTCTTAATGTTTCTTTTAGTGACACACTGACCCATTGTGGAGACACTGGGATCACGTCGGGTCGTTGTGGGGTCACCAGTGTGGAGGGACGAGGTGTGTTGCACCTCCAACCAAAGGGAGGATCCTCTGACTAGGAGAAATGTTGCTTGCGCGATTCAGGATTTGCTTCGTTTCTATATAGCGATGTATGTCGCTACACATACATACAGCCACGCCTTTTTCCTATACGTGTAGGCAGAAACTATAGATCCCTACGCCCATCCTACAGGAGCCTAAATGATCCTTGGGAGCCAATCCATAACTAGAGTGGGAGCCAATCCTTAACTAGAGTGGTCATACAGCTTGATGCGAACGCTAGGTAACTACCTACTCAAACTTCTTGGGAATTGAAACGAAATTCCTCGCAGTTCGATCTTGGTAGGTACTACTACAGGTATCTTTAAGTGTAGATACGATATTTTTGTTTTTGAATTGAACTTGTACCGGCCCAATATTATTATTACATTGAGAAAGTTGTAAGCCTTGTAAATTTGGATGTGATTTGAAATTTAAATGTATTGAGTAAATTAAGTAGGTAATATCTACTTTGTATTAACATGTTAATGGAAGTTTGATGTTATTTATTGTATAATTGCTTCATGGCGTGTTAGCCTATAAATAAATCGATATTTACAATTTATTTCTTGTAAATCATTTTTGGGGTTTTGGACCGAAGGGTGAGAGTTTTGTGTTTTGATATGTCTCAGTAGGTAACTACTATTGCTGTCGTTTTCATAGACCTTTATCTGTAGAAATAATTTACTCACATCGAAACTAGGTGGTTTTTAGAATTCCTTATTTCTATATTTTTGTATTATTTTGTTTGGAAAATGAACATTTTAAAATTATGTTAGTAAAGGAAAAATTCGACTGCAGGCAGGATTAGAATCTGCATCTTCTGGTTAGATACACCAGACGCTATGACCACTAAGCCACCGCGAGTTCCACCCGCCAGGTCGAAACTTTCCTTCACATTCTGAATTTACGTCTTTAATGGTGACTTCATTGACACCCATTGAAAATCAAGTTTTTGCTTATTTACATATTAACTCGTCATCAACCCGTACCACTGCTGGGCACGAGTCTCCTCTCACAGAATGAGAGGGATTAACTATTATTTTTTTTGCATTTTCCATGCTAAGATTTAACAATATTTTTCCTTCGCTAAAATAATTCCTAATATCCATAATAAAATAAAATAATTTACAAAACGCTTGGTTTAAAAAAAAATGAGGATTAAAAATGTTAAAATAATCATTGTTGAATTAATAATAATATGAGTTTGGAAAACTGTAATAAGCTGAATTTTAGATAGGTGCGGTGTTTTCTCGTTGGTAAATAAAAGACTACAGTGAAATAAAAATACATATATTAATTACATCAATATTAAATTACAGCCAACATAACTATGTAGGTTACAATAATAAAATATACCTATATAATTTTCATTGAAACAAAATAAATAATAAAAACAAGGTATTCTTCCTTATTAGTAGAGCTAATTCTAAAATCATTGACTATAGAAGGTTGCAACCACGTTTTGTCCAGGTAACATTTAAAACAATCCTCCTACAAGCAAGGGAGAGCTCACTTATAGTAATAGTATTATTATGGAATTTACTCATTAATTCTATGATTAATTAATAATGAGTATTGATGTCGGGCGAATCAGCACATGAGAAACTCGTATAGAGGGCGCCCATTTGTAGGTTTTATGCACTAAAACTATCACCTACATTTAATAAACTACAATACAGTTGTAAGCACACTAAGGGTTTTAATATTCTTCAATAAAAACGAGTTCGCCTGTGACCTAGATACTAGGTAGTATGGACTAAATATTCAAGCCGGAAACATGCGCCGAATCGCCCGTCATCCTTTAACCTAAATAGAAAGATCGAGATTGGTATTACATGATTACTGAATAATAGAATTTTTGCAGCTAAATTTTTGGCATCAAGCAATGAAATAGAAAAAAGAAGAGAAAACTTAAGCTTTGGAATAGTCAACCAGTGAGATTTTTCCATACAGAGGTACCTATTTAGACTGAAACAGACAATAGGTAGCTAGTTCGCTGCGGAGAAAAAGTCGTCCATGCATATTCTAGTTAGTGCGAAATATGGTCACTGCAGTAAATTTCATATACTTTTAGGGTGTTTATATTTATAGTTCAGTTGAATAACGGAACGAACCATGACAAATTCCCTGTCGGTAGGTACCTACCTACTGGGCAACAATTATTTTATTGTGTTATTATAACTTCAGTATTGTTGATTCTTGTCAGTTTTTCTGCCAAAAACTTTACTGACGCAGAATGACGTAAAGGCTCAATCAAATAAAATTAGCACCTTTCGGCTATGCTTGTCTACTTGATCGACTCAAAAGTTGATCACGGTTACCTATTTGTTCACAAATTCATCCACTTGGGAGTCCGATTCGATACTTATTCTGCGCATGACTATATTTTAAAATAATATAAACTTATGAACATATCGGTTATCAAGTAGGAAAATCGGGCTGGTTTTGGGCATGATCAACATATATCAATCAACGTAGCAAAAGCTACGAAACGCTTGCCCCTTTTATCAGCATTGCATAAAGATATAGTTACTACTTTTATATAATATTATAAAACAGCTGACATTTATTATGTGAACATCTTGCACAAATAAATAGGTATTATTGATTGGTCAAACATACAAAGAACAATTAAGAAAAACGAAAATTATTCTGGTAATGTGTGTTCATGATTACATCTTATTGCAGAAATTCTAGGAAGGTTCTATCGTTAAACGGAATGCACATTTTCATATGAATCGTAGAGAATATTACCTCCATTAATTAGTTCTGAATTATAAACATCTACAGTTAGTGGTTACAAATCTCACTGGAAAGATAACAAAATATGTAAATATGTACTTAAACAAAATTATAGTAGGTATGTACAAACAATAGTCAACACAATATAGAGATACATTGTAGGATATAGTGAAGGCAGGAAATTACGTAATTGATAATCAAATAGAAACATATAAATGCCCTTTTTTAATTTTCCGCTCAGGAAATATAACGTTAAATATATATTCTTTATTTAGATCGCACTACTTAAAATTATGTTACTAATGATAAAGAGATTTCACTATTATAGTCTTACAATATATCTCTTTAACACTCAAGTGTTTATTTTTTGTTTATATCTATGCACTAATATTACATTTACACTGTTCCCATTTGATATTTTCAATAAATTGTAAATATTGGCTGACAAGTGAATGAAAAAATACTGAAGTTTCATGAAGGTGGTGTTGACAAATACCAAAATAAAAAAATAGGCAACATGCAAAATCAGTCTTCATGTAACTACACTGGACCGTTGCTAATTAAAACAATGTTACCCACTACTTTGGAGATTAAAACGCCGAAATGCAAAATTTAAAATCAATTCCTTTAAAGGCAGGTTAACGTTAATTACAATAAATTGGTAATAGTTTTAAAATCTACTGTGGACTGCGACTAATATTGAAACTCGCTAACTGAGAGACAGCTTGCTACACGATACGGAACATAACTCGAGACAACCTTTATCCATATAAATTACGTTCAAATGTCATAAAATTATAAAAAGTTGCAAAATTTGTGATGTATCAATAACCTACTTAAATTAACTGTTAACTCTTTGAAAGAGTCACGTATATTTTAGAAACTTAAACAGTATGGTTTGCAACGATACGTTTATCGCGAGCTACGGGTGCACGTGACGTGTGGCGACACAACATACATTAGAGATCCAATCGCAACGATCCTCACACTGCTCACGTGCAACTGTGTGCTCTTAAATAATAAAATAATAATTTAATATAGGTACTTAAACTCTAACTTGACAACAATACACAGACAATGCAGCTATAATGCATGTGCAATAATTAACAAATAGATACATATTTAAACATAAAATAATTATAAATGCCTTTTCATTTTCCGAGTAACCAAATGAAACTTAAATGTCATACGAAATCGTATCAGCTATACAGAATAGCTATCGAATCAGTACTCAGCATTTCTCATAGCTTTTACAGAAGTGAGAATAAATAGGACATTCGCTCATCTAAATTTTAAAGCAAAAATGAAAAATATATTGCTATACATTATGCATCTTCTCCAAACATGATTTTCTTACAACTACTTACACATTATAAAAGGCATCGTTTGATACAAATAATTATTCATCAAAATTATTTGAATACCGCAAATCACTGTAAATCTAAATAAGAAAGAAACTTCTACGACAAATCACGACACAAGCAACAAACTGACCGATCGGCGATTACTAAACACAACGATTATATAGTTTATTTTCACATAAAATGGCCACAGGTCACACATTCTACGACTTGCACCCGGGAACGCGTTTTGTACTAATTTAAAGGTTTGCAATAAGACACTACTAGATAATAAATGATTAATCTGTAGGCGACCAGCACCGCCCACTGGTGTCCGTCCACCATATTAATTTCACCGAGCATCATGAAGTACCGCCGACAAATAAGTGTTCAAACTTCGTAACGTAACTTTGGTGTTCACTTCTTTTAGATAAAGTACAGTATAAAAAATTGTTGTGACGCATCCGCAACGCGTCGACGCCTCATCCTCGGTACACAGATCGACACAGATCTTACGAACGATATCCAGAGGTTATCATCGTGTGGGAGTTCATTTGTTCGGCATATGAATCTTCTTGGATCTGAAGTCATATATCTTGCGGCAGAAGAGCACCAGCTCGGGTGATACGGAAGGTGGCAGCCGGGAGTCGGTGGGTGCCACGGCGGGGCTCACCTCACTAGCCGGCATCGGCGGCACGATAGACGGTGTGATACTCACGCCTAACTCAGCTGCTCTTAACCTTTTGCGATACCTGTAAAGATGACAACGATTGTTTGTCTTGAATGCTATCTAATCAATTAATCATACTAATATTATAAATGTGAATGTTTGGATGTTTGTTTATTTGTTACTCAATCACGCAAAAACGGCTGAACCGATTTGCATGAAATTTGGTATACTAATAGTATGTGACCGGGAATAAAGTTTACTTTTTATCCCGGAAAAATGTCGGAATATCCCGAAAAACGAATATAGGAGAACTACTTACGGGATTTGCATGTTTCATACACACATAGTATGTGACCGGGAATAACAAATAGGATATATTTTGCCCCAGAAAAATGTGGGAATATCCCGGAAATATCGAAAAACTAATACCTTACGGGATTTAAATGAAATTTCATACACACATAGTATGTGACCGGGAATAACAAATAGGATATATTTTACGCCAGAAAAATGTGGGAATATCCCGGTAATCCCGGATAACGAATATCTTACGGGATTTGAATGAAATGTTGGTACACTAATAGTTTGTGATTGGCATTGGCATATTGAATACTTCTTTTCTAGGAACAGCGGGTATTTCCATAACATTAAGTACTTCTATATCCCATGAATACAATCCGACAACAATTGTGTTACTAAGTCTAGGCGTACGAAGTCGCGGGTAAAAGCTAGTAAAACATAAAACTAAAATTGTTTCCCTAGTGTTATTTTTGAAAATTTTCGTAACTTTGTTGGAGCGACTTCATATTCGGAGCACACTGACTGATTTATGTAAGTATGTAGTTTCGAGACCAACGCATCTAAGAACGTACAGTCAGCGTCAAATAGTTAGTGACACTCAGGGTATTCAAATAAATAGACGCAACCAAAAAGTCAATAATATCGGTACAAAGAAAGTTTCCTTAATATTGTCAACAATACAGTTGCTCAAAAAGTCGAGACGTTTAAAATGTCTTATAGATAGTTACAGTCATCCCGCCAAAGGTATCCAAGCATTCTAAGTGTTCAAAAATATGGAACACCGAAAAATATTGAGCGACTATATTATTGACTATTGTCAACAATATAGTCGCTCAAACTTTGTTTGTACAGTCAGCGTCAAATAGTTAGTGACACTCAGGGTATTCAAATAAATAGACGCAACCAAAAAGTCAATAATATCGGTACAAACAAAGTTTCCTTATTGTTGTCAACATTATAGTCGCTCAAAAGGTCGAGACGTTTAAAACTTCATGTAGATAGGTTCAGTCAAACCGTCATATATATGGTAACAGTCATCCCGCCAATGGAATCCAAGCATTCTAAGTGTTCAAAAATATGGAACACATTTGAAAAATAAACCAGCATGTTATAGAAATAAACGGTTTCCCAAAGATGAAAACCTCTTTAGGCAATCTAGTGTTATTTGCATGTCATTCTATTTATCTATCAGTAATATAAATGTCAAGTGCAATACTAAAGCAAGCTAGAAATATGGCTACGCATTAGTGACACCACAAAAGATCGAATTATATATTTGAGGGAGGAAGGTGTCTCCGTAACAGATATTTCAAATGAACTGGGAATATCCTTATGTACCTATCGTTTTAGATGTTACCTATCGAATTATTCTCATCTCTCTAGATTCTCATTTCTGCATATTCGCACATATATGTATAAACAAGCACACAGCCCGCCCTGATGGTAAGCAGTCGAAAACAACAGAAAATTGAAAAGATGCAAGCGAATATCGACCTTATTGACATTATTTTGTTGCTTATTTTTAGTTATTCGTCCACTCTATTACCTTGTTTATTTTTAAAATAGCAGTTTTTGAATAATAGTCAATAAGGTTCAAAACTTTGCACCTCTTTTTTGCAAGCACTATCGAGTCTAGTTTTGTCGACGTTCATTGTTAAAATAAAATAAAATGATCATGATATTGAATCATATATTTTAATTATGCACTCTTGCTCTATGAGATATTAGTCATACTCATTATCAATGAGGTTTAGGTACATCTATTTTCAGTCAGCTGTATATTGCTAAGTATCGTAAACGGCTATGCACGAAATTCTTTACAAAACAAAAGACATGTCTATGACGTCATGCTTAAAATGAAAAGGACAACAGTAGTTTCTATTCCTTTCATTTTTGTGTATAAATGTTTAAACATTAATTGATGTGAGAAATAATATTTAAAATGTATAGCAGTAAAGTTTATTTTTCTAATGTGTTCCATAATTTTGAACACTTAGAATGCTTGGATAACATTGGCGGGATGACTGTTACCATATTTATGACGGTTTGACTGAACCTATCTTTATGACGTTTTAAACGTCTCGACCTTTTGAGCGACTATAATGTTGACAACAATATGGAAACTTTGTACCGATATTATTCACTTTTTGGTTGCGTCTATTTATTTGAATACCCTGATTGTCACTAACTATTTGAGGCTGACTGTACATACCTATAATAATTAATAAAATTCTTAAACTTTTTATCATCCCGCAATAGGCTGGAACGGGTTGGAGTATGTATCATTCTAGGAAAAGATTAGTGAAATATAACAGTTCCAGTAATGACCTGCAGTACTCGTTGAAGGTGAGTACGTAGCACTTGTCCTCTATGCAGGCGACGGAGTTGGCGTCGCGGTGCCGTGACGCGAACACTTCGTCGGGCGCGTCGTCGTCCTGCCGGCCGAGCTCCGTGTGTTCCGGCCGGTAGTACCACACTAGAGACACCATCATCTCGCCTGCACAACAAAATTATACCAATTTTGAGAATTAGACCAATAGTTTGTAAGTATTTTTACTTTATTTAATTGAATAATAAGTTATGAATGTTTCTCACGGTCCTCACCATCATCAGGGTTCTCCCATAGACTGGCGACCCTGGCGACGTAGGGCTGCGCCCGCGCCAGTGACGCCCGTAGCAGCACGCAGTCGCCGCGCGCCACACTGTCGCCGCTCGCGTGCGTCATGCGCGACCAACACCGTGCCGTACGGTCCAGTCGGGAGTCGTTCTATTAGTATAAGCACAAACATAATATTATATTTATTTTATGATTCCTATTTACTAATAATTCAGTGAATAACATAGGGTCCCGGTGCCTGAGAAAAAAAGTTTTACTATCGTGTATCTAATATTTATAATTTGCTAAATGACCCGAACCCCATTTATAAACCAGTTTATAGTTGAAGGACATAAGCTTACTCACATTGAGGTAGACTTTAGATAGGTAGTGTTCCCCGTCCCAGGTCCAGCCGTTGCTCCAGCGCGGTGACACATGCGGTTCGAGCACAGGCAGAGAAAGTGGAGCGATCAGACGGCGTCCGCGGCGGCCGTGGCCTGCGCCGCGGCGTCGCGCTCGCCTGAACGCAGCTCCTGTCGGCACTGGGGATGCACAAGCTTCCTCTACCACTAATGTTGCTTCATCTGTCTTGATCGCCGGCCTCTTTGAAACCAACAATTTTACTACTTTCTCCACGTTCTTGGCTTTTAGTTCTCCGTTTGTCAGCTTACATCGCTTCACTGTCGTCCTATCCAGTTTCGCCGGTTTCGACTTCTCCTTATCAGTTTCTTGTGACTTTTTCACCTCCTCATCTTCAAACTTTTCTGTGGTTTCGAAATCAATTGGAATTTCCTCCACTTCTAGTTCAAAATCTTCTTTAATTTCCGTAGCTTTCGAGATTTTTGCAGGTATTGACATTATATCCAACGCTGTAGCATTTACAAAGTTTTTATTGTCTAAAACTATTTCTGGTACATCTATATCAATTTGAGGTATGTCTACGCCACTACATATAGTAACTTCTGTTACTGTCTTTGCAGATGTCCTCAAATTTTCGTCAACATCCTCGGACTTATTTAAGAGCTTGCGATCCTCCTCAGGACCAGATTTTACGGTGGGTGTCTTTAATACTGATTTTACTCCGTGCGTGACTTTGGAATCAACTTTCTCTAATTTACACGCCATTTTTTTGCCTATCAACTGAGATACGGCAGCAAGTGTATTGGCACGGACGCTGCCTGTACTGCCTACGATATTATTGTTTATATTTAAGGTTTTTTTGGCGCAATTCTGTCCAATGTTTTCATTGGGCGTTAGGAATAGTTTAGCAGGATTCAGCTCAGCATCCAAGCCCTTCGCGTCTGGCCTGTCTATGCTATTCTTTCTTATAAGATTATCAAGTAGTAGGGCGCTTTTATTTTTTGGTTTTGTGGGTAATAGTTCCTCAGCCACTGCAGCAACGGGTTTGAGCCTCACATCGTCCTCAAGGTTGTCGAGAAGCATCTTTTTTGGTTTCGCGCAACTCGTGGCAGTTTCTGATTTCCTTTTTATACTCTTCTTTTCTCCGGGAGGTGTCTTAGGTATTCTTTTTATTTGCGTCTGTTTTTTCTTGGGCTCTTTAGTGATAGTTTCCGTTCTCAGCATATCAGTTTGATCACCCGAAACTTTCCTCCGCTTTTGGAGTTTGACATGTTCACCAATTCCATTCGTCTTGCAACCTTCTTCTAGTTGCGTATCTTTCATGTCAATCTCTAGTTTAGGCTTCGAGTATCTTCGCTTGACAGCTTTGGCCGCGTCAGTGACCACAATAGCGTCCAAAACTGTAGTACTGTTATGTTCTCTAAGTGCCTGCGCGTCCGGTTTTCTAGCTGCGTTATACGTTGGACCTTCATTCTCTTTTTTGACATCGACTAGGGGGGTCGACCTTTCATCTGACGAAGATAAATCAATTGGGGCACACGTCGGAGGAGAAATAGCGAGCACATCGTCATCACCGTCGCTGTGGTGCGCCAGTGGGGGTTGTGGCATGGATAGGAGCAGGCCGGTATCGTCGCCTGCGAGAGATCGTCTCGCCATTTCTTTGCCGAGACGAGCGCGGCGCGGGGCCACGGGAGGAGGTTGTGGTGCGCATGCTCCAGCCGAGCCGCGCGCGGGAGAAGGTGGCCCTAACGCTTCAGTTGGTCCGGGTATGTCGCCAGCGATTCGCAATTTATCCCGGACGTCGTAGATTTCACGTTTTGGTGAGACGCCACCCATAGCTGGCATAGCACAAGGATGTGGAGCATCCGCCGCGGCTGGTGGTTCCGATTCTAACGGCGGATCCTAAAACAATAGAAGCAAAGTATTATTCAAGAATCGGTTTAAGCCATGTGGCCTCATGTTATCATGGCATGTTGTAACCATCAATAACAAAGATATCAAGAGTACATTACCTTGCCGCTGCCATGTGTATCTGCGACAGCGTCGAGTGCGCACGCCCGCACCTTCGGTCGGAAGGCGCCCCCGGGCGGCGCAAGAGCAGGGGAAACGTCTGCTGGGCCACCACCGGCTGGGGCTTTACCAGTAGCGGGCCCAATAAGCACGTTTTTTGGACACGCGTTTAATGGACACGGGCATCCGCGATATTCTGTAACAATTTACATATACATAAAGCATCTCAAGAAGAAGTAAATAGTTTTGTATTAATGTGCATGCGTCATATACTCTGATTTGCTGATGATCGCTTTTGTATTCAGCTCTTTGTAATGGTGCTTTGATTCATGAGGTAATTTCAAGTTTAAATAAAATGCTGGTACTTACCTACGTAAGGTATCCTTTGTGGTGGATGTTGGTAACATGGCGGCGTACCATAGTACTGTGGTGGTGGATATGGTTCACTACCGACGCCCACCATCTGGAAACATGTGTTAACATAAGTTATGGCTCAAGTGTTAAGTAATGATTTATGGTTATAGCTGGGGTCGCCAACTTTTATTACACGTTATGATCGTAAAGAGGTCAGCACTTGTAAATTTTAATGTGAAACTTCAATTTATCGCGCAATTTTGACGGGTCATTTGGCGGGTTGAGGGTTGTAAATTGAAAATGCGATTTCTACACGGAACATAGACAGACTTTCTGTAGCGTTATCACGTTTGGAAAGATATGAAAATCAATGAGGCTGACAATTTGTAATTCACTGCGTCAATTCAGTATCATTTTCAATGCTTCCGGGACAAGTTAACGCTTCTGTCGTAAGCGCATATTGAAGATAGAGTGCAATTGGTTTAAAGAAATAATTGCATATGACCTTGATAAATAATGGGTTTTAATAAAAAATAATGTTAAGACTTGCCTGCGCATCCGGTTGTGGTGGCGGCATGTGGTAAGATCCTGGCGGCCGGTAGTAGCGGCCATAACAGAGGTCCGGATAATATGGCGGTCCATATTGTTGCAGTACCTTGGAAATTAGGACAAGTGCTTTAAAACAGTTGCTTCATATCTTGAAGTAAGTATAATGTCATTGTGACCAAAGCCATATTTATAGTCGAGATCTTGATGTTATATACAGAAGCCAGCACTTCAAGCTTCCACAATCTGCCAAATTTCTTTGATTGATTTTCAACTTTAACACAAAATCATAAGGTTCATATTCAATTGGGAAAATTTTACAGTTTTGAATAGCGTGACCTGCTGGCGTCTGTACCTAGTTACTAATTATGTTCTAATTAAAACTGTTTGGGCGAAAATAGACCTACACAAGAACCGTATGTAATGCTAATTACGACTATAACAATACTAAATTATATTCTTCGATTTCAAATTATGCTCTTTCACTTGTAGAGTATAATTTGAAATCGAATCGCAGTTGGTATTTACTACTTTAAATTTAAAAATGAGATGTAGCTCTGCCTGTTTGTATGATTTTATTTCTAGATGTTTCTACATTGTACTTACTTACAACCCACTTAATCCTTTGAGCAGTTGAATAACTAATACTATATGATGTAGAGATGTAGGACTCACCGGTGGATGCGGCGCGTGGTAGTGTGGATGATACCTGGCGAGCGCGCGCTCTGCGTCTGCGCTCGTTTCTTTGATAAGAGGCCCTGCTGGCTGGTAATATCCTGTAACAACCAAAAAATACTTTACGAATATTGTTCAATCATTATTGTAAGTTAATTTTAAGTAAATATCATCACCCGTGACCGTAGACGCTGTAAAGGGTCCGAAACTGGTCAAGATTAATCATATAATTATCGCGATAAAATCCGTAAACAGTAGTTTTATTTCAAAATAGAATCAATTATAAGTAGGTATGACGAAGGAAAAAATCACTCGGTGAAAAATAATTTCGCGTTAGGTACACACATCAAAAAAAGTTTGCGATCAGTAGCATAAGCTGATATAATTTTTTAAATTGAACTTTATCAAGAAAAAATCTTTGTTGTGTGTTTTCTTTAAATAGAAATTCCCTGTTTGAAAGAATCTAAAAAGAAGAAGAAATCATTATATAATTTACCGTAACAAAAAAGATTACGATTTTTCAAAGTGATCGCAAACTATTTTTGATGTGTGTACGATGGTGAGTAGGTACCTAGTTATAGGTAATGGTTCCGAGTTCGAAGTTTCCTGGAATAAATTCTTAAGTTCGCCGTTGATTAGTTCTAGTAAAGTTTAATGCGAAAAACATAAATAATAAAATTGGGTCATTCAGAGATTTATTGGAGATATTGCATTTTTGCCGTTTAGGATGTGGAGATACTGGAACTAAATTTAAAAGGGGTTTACCTAAATATATGCTAGGTAACTTAACAAGTTTTAAATTACCCAAAAAATAGATGCTAGATAAAAATTAAGATGGATAAGATATATAAATACCTACGCCCTTATCGCTACATGAGAAACAAAGGGAAAACTGAAACAGTTTTATCGTGGCCGCGGATCGTACAACTGTCGGATGTGGTCAGCACGACGCGCAACGTGTTCTAACGTCCCGCACACACATGCGCTCATAGGACTTCTTCACACCGCATTCGTAGATAAGTGCATATGCGCCACCACTTCCGATTGTGTCAGTTTTAAATTTTACCATTTATTATTGGTAAATAAATGGCTTTGATATTGTTAGGATATTGATGAATTTCAAGACTACGGCCTGGTTTTATACTTTCAGTGTCTCTGTAAGTGAATAAAAGAAACGGACATCACTCGCACGCTTTGCCGCCAGTCGTTGAGATAGAAACATCGAATCTCAGTCCGATCATTGATTGCGTATTTATTGTTGTGTTGTCCCGGTGTAATCCTGACTATTTTTTAAAGATACTCGAGTCCATAATAGTTACCCAATCTGTAGATAAGTAGATCTTATGGTTATTCTCTAGTACTCTATGGCACTCCTAAAACGCGACAAATATTTGTAAATAGTAGTAAGTACCTAACATGTGCAATAAGCACTTCAGTGGAGGCACACCCCATGTGCTGATAGTGGCCACCGGGATGGTTTTAGTGGGTAACAATCCCACTCTCCTCGGTCTAAGCCCGTAGACCGGTTACCTTTCGAAGGTTATCTAAATAACCGACAGGGGTCGAAGATAGAGTCGTGAAAAATAACGCTCACAGCGGATGTTTACTTTTCCTAATAAATACTTATGTTAAAAGTGATCTGAGTGACCCTTGGAACCCATGTCACGGACCTCTAAAAAATCCCTTAATAATAATTATTATATTATTACCTAAGTATAATTTATTCATAAGATGAGTATCTAGAATGGTTTATTATTTATTTTGTTTAACTTAACATAACATAACATCGGTAATAAAAATGCATTGCATCAGTCAACCTTAACTGCCATATGTAGTTCCGGTAAATTCTGCGCGGCGCTAGTGCGCACTCGTACCGTTATTATTGCAAACTTCGTGGTCGGCAGATACGAGGGCGAGTAGGCGGCCCTAGGTTGGAGTACGGCACTCCAATTGTACCGCCTCTTGAACTGTAGCGGGCTTTGCACGATCTTTTTACATAATTTACTCTTCAAGATTGTTATTTGTTACTGTTAGCTTGTTACAAATATTGTTTATAAAAAAAATACGTATTACAGCAGATGTATGAAAAATTTAAGACTCATTCAACACAAGAAAGGTGCCAATCTTATCAAGTAGGTACTTAATTAAGTTATATCAAGTAGCGTATTAGGTACATTATGGGAGGTAATGAAACAATTATAAATTCACGGTTTTCCATTTGCCATTTTGTTTGTTTAATTTAGATAATTACCTGTTTACCTATCATAATAATTTTGGGAAACAATAATTTTAGTGGTGATTTCTTTTTATTTTCAAATCTATTACATAAATACGGTACGTAAATAGGTACTAATATTTAAATTTATTGTGCGCAGTAGACAGACTACGATAGATTTGTTGCGGATCATTTGTTTTAAAGATTTAGTGTCTACTTTAACGATCTAATAATACATTAATAGTGTGTTGTTTATTCTATAAAGCCTAAGCTCCAAGCGTGCGTGTATTTTGCAACTTTACAAGTCAGCATTGTTTTACAGTGAGAAGAAAAACTTAAGTAAGTAAAAAGAAAATTACAAGCCGTAAAACAAAATCTAATTTTCTGTTACAATTGAATAAAGCTTTGTACCTTTGTTCATAAAAAAATATTACGATATCATAAAACATCGTTGGAGTGTTTATTAATTAATTCAGATCACTATCACGCCAGTACCTAATAAAAGCTATAAAAACAAACATGTGATATTATAGAAAGGGACAACCCTATATTCGAAATTATGTGAAGGATAAGGACAGAGATGTTAAAGCCGTGGGGCAGGTGCGTTCAAAGGAATAAACCCAGACAGAAAGATGCGAATAAGTGAACATAGGTACCAACATATTATTTTAACTTAGTTTAGTTTGACTTGAAGGTGTAATATTGCTAATCTAGTAATTAATATACTCTATGGTAACAGTATACAGGTGAAGATATTACACCAGAGATCGAATTTAATTAAATGATGACAATTTAATATTAATATTATCTATGTAGATTATGGATACAATTTTTTTTTAGAAATTAAACCTACTTAACTCAAGAGTTTAAATGAAAAGTTCTGTGAGCACTTCAGTATTAAAACAAAGTACTTACATACCTACCTACTTATTAAAAAATTAAAAAGCATTTTGATTCAATATGGAATCTGCCTACCCGTAATGACCATAAAAATAATAAAGCCATAATACTATTTCTGATCGGCATGTGTTTATAAATTAAGTAATGATCCAGCGATTTCCATTAGTCTGTAAACTAAGAAGGCGTTTAAAACTTATCCGTGCCATTGTATGCTCTAGTCTGTGGTTAAAAAAAAACAATTTACGTTGCAAAACGCGGCCTAAAAGAAGCGGTCGGTTTGCCTTGAGCCGGTATGAGGGCCAGCTGCAATTCTATATGGGGCTCTATTTCTGAAACAACTTTTTGTGCTTATTTTATTATATCTACTGGTTTCATTGTTATGTTACAGGAGCCATGACTCCGATTTTATTATTCTAAGAATATGACTTGCGATTTTTTAAATTATATTTAGAGGTTTTTGTACAATATAAATTAGGCAGGAATTAGGTTAATCAAGCTTGTTAAGCTTGTTGTCGGCCAATCCGCACTAGGCCAGTGTGGTGGACTATAGCCTAATCCCTCTCAATCTGAGAAGTGATCCGTGCCCAGCCGTGGGACAGTATATGGGTTGATTATATTATTATTAAGCTTGATAATGGTAATATAATGATTACTAATATGGAATAGGTCTGTCTTTTTTATATATAGTTATAACATACCACACCGTTACGCTTGTATTCTCCGAAGGGTTAGGCAGATGTGCAGGTAATCCACAGGTCGCCGGTATGTTTAGGACCCATGTAATAGGGGGTGAGCTTATTGCCATCTACCGGGCACAAATCCAAACCCAGAGCTGCTACAGAGAATTTCATAAAACATCCAAGAACTCTGTTCAATCTGGCAATCGAACTCAGGACCTCTACCGTCAGTCGCGCTTAGGATCGCTAGACTGATGAGGCAGTTATAAATACAATAAAATAAATACTTCTTACACATTGCACAGGTTTGAAAGTTACATCCTATTGCCTGTATGACAATAGGATGTAACTCTGTCGGCGCTTGCTATTTTGTATGTTTTATCGGAAAAGTGAATGTTTATGGTCGTGAGTCGTGTTTTAAGATATTAGGACAATAATCGAAGTCTTTCCTTACCTACGCTTAAACAACAGATAAATGTATTGCTGTTTTAATTTAAGTTTAATATAATTTAGGCAACGTGTTTTATACCTACGAGTAAAGAATATGTAAAACCCACTTTCTAATTTATATGTTTTATTTCTCTTAATTTTTTTGATTGTCAAATTTCAACTTTCAAATTTCAAACTGTATTTGAGAATCTTATAGTTATGCAATTATAGTTATGCAAATGCTTAATCTTCTTAACTAGGGGTTACAATACAATCTATGCATAGACAATAGAACATTGATAATAAAAAATATATGTTTAGTGTCAAAATAGAACCAAGATTTTTAATATTAATTACTATTGAAACACTACTTCCCGAGTATAGGCAAAGGAAACCAATCAAAGAGCCAGTTCTAAAAAAAAAACAACTCAAAATCCGCAAATCACATTTAATAAGCCGCTTAATCGTTTAACAAACACCGCTTGGACCGGTACCGTCTAACCGTTCAATTAGCGACAGAGCGGGCAATTAGGCTCGCCGCACACTGCACCACAAAAAGCGGCGGGCGACGGCCGCCCAACACTTGCAAGCGATTAGCAACCTAGTACGGCGTACGTATTACGATTACGACAGACGATTTTAAGATCAAGCTTGTTAGTTGTTATAGCAATGTGAAACCAGACTAATTAAACAATATTTTATGTAGATATACTAAATGTTTAGAAAGTAGAGCTATTAATTTAAGCTCAATTTGTAGCAAGTATGAAAAGCACGGAATAAAGCCCTAGTTGCTTTTGCTAATTTAAAGCACAATGCTAAACCATGAATCAAAAAGAAGACTTACATCGGGTTAACAAAAAAAAAATGGTAAAACGAACTTCTGCACAATTTCATCAACAGTCTTTTTATTAAGACGTTCGAGTAATTGTTCATTTCCATCCCCTTGTTGGTATTTATAAAATGTTTCAAACTTGGAATCGGGGAAGTCTGTTAAAAATTAAACTTTGCTGCCCCTCTGATGTTTACTCGGCAATGTAGGTACTATTGTACAATAGGCTACTACCCAGAATGTACAAATACAAGTCTCGATTTAACCGCCAGTAGATTCTGTCATTAATATTGAACTAGCTAACAATCTTAGCTTTGCCTCGAGTTGGTGATAGTTTTAAAATTACTTTATAGTATACACAACAGTGTAGTTACCTACACGTAGTTTTAAGCTTTAATTAGCCTGGCACAGTCATGAGTTGATTAGCGGTTTTATTTGTGGGATATTGTAACTGACTTTGTAAACAGAGTACATAACAATGATAGACACGTGTTGTTTATTCTTATATATTTTTTTTTAAAGCATAGGTATTGTGTGTGTAAGATCAGAAAGCGCAGCAGACTGTGTTTATTGTGTCATATTTTAAACGTTATCAATCCTCTTTCTTATTTATTATAAGTACGTACTTACAAAAGTCATATATAAGTATTATATGACTTATATATATATATAAGTTTGTACCATGCTTGAACTAGACAATGGATATAAATCCATTGTCTAGTTCAAGCATGGTACAAACTCTTCTTAGTTTGGAACTACATGACTAAAATAAAAAATTGAGCTTAATATGATAATTATATCATGACAGCTTAAGATGTTATACTGTTAGCAATGTAATAAGATTCTATATTTTACAAATATATACTGAAACGAGGGGACTTTCTACAATATTGGCTAAAGCAATAAATGGTTTCATTATAAGTAAGTACTTATTTGGCTATTTTATCACAATTTTTATATCATCTTAAACCCAAAAAACTTGTCGACGGCGTAGTTTTCCAAATCAAGAAATTCAAATTGAAGAGTTTGTATGTGCATTCCTGTGCTATATTAAAATTGGATAAAATTGTTTAACAACTTCACACGTTTACGCCAGCTGAAACCATAGCGATTCATGTGGTCATAAATAAAAAAAACTACGGTGGAATTGTGAATGGAAGGGATCCAAGAATATTTAATGGCGTTACTAATTTGGGTATACCTTTTATTACATGGTTTTAGAATAAAAACGGGTTTATTGGAGTATCATAAAATCATAACAGTTCTACTTTCTACAACACGCTATAACCAGAATCAAAGCCTTGTGAAAGAGTGAGTCTTTTAATTCCTACAACTTATTATATATGTTTATGTTGTGAGCTGTTTAATTTCGAAACTGTTTTACTTGGCCCATATTCCGAAGCCGCGTTAAATTTCATGTCTCTAGACATTCATTACACCTAATTATTACGTTAATTTTCCGGGAATTCTCCAAATTGTTACGAAACAACATAGTTTCAACGGTCGGTACAGCCATTATCTGTAGCATCTGAAGTATTTCACTGTTGATGATCAAAGAGCCACTGAACTAAGCAATATAGAACTGTGCTGCATAGTTTTCATTACTCGTTATGTACTGGTTCATGTAAAATTTTGTAGGAAACTTATTTGAGTCGTTCTGCTTCTCTATTCTAGGCACTTAGTTCGAAGACAAAGTCAGAGTCAGATGTTTTATTTCTATTAGAACATTAGGTAATAGTCAAAATTAGTTGCACGGACAAGTCAAAATTAGTTGTACACAATTCGTAGTAAGGATGTCTTATTCACTGTAACACAGTCCAGTGTTTTGCTTATTTACATTTTTCTAGCACCACAAAGTTATTTGTCGGTAGATAGACTTTATTTTCGTATCGTGTAATAAAATTTTCGTAAATCCCTAAGTCGAACTTTCAGACAGTTTAATAAGCTAGATGTACGATGCAATCTACGAATGATTGAATGAACAAGATTAACCGAACGAACGGTAGCAGTATGATCGCGTACTCACAACCAGCATTTTAGAAAATGATCCCGGCTGCTCGTCGCTCGGATAGAAGCATAATTTTTCAAACGCGAATTCGTAACAGTTCTAGCAACGTAATATGCGGACCACCGAGGTAGATGAATGATGCCACCGTGACAAATGTTGCGATCTATTGTAAAATTGACACTGGCGTGAAGCGCAAACTTTAAATAAACCTAATAGACGCAAATTATGCAAGTTTTATTTTAGACGCGATGACTCGTTTGCTTGTTGCTCTTGAGTTTTGTGTACTACAGACATGATGAAGAATATTTTTTTAATTTGTGGCTTAGTTTTATAATTATCAATATCGGTTTTAATTTTTTTATGATTTCAAGTACCTACTCCCTTGAACGGGAGTGTTGAATTTATAACAAGAAGTGCTAATAGCACTTCTTGTTCTGCAAAGTTCACTCAGTAATAGGTAGGTAATCATAAAAAGCAGTAGTAGGTGTAGGTAATCGCAGCGTTTACTTATACCCGTCAAAAGTTCTCAAAGGAGTCCTGCGTGCCCAACCCAAGACTTATTTATAAAATTCTATGATATACCTAAAATAAATAATAGCACTGTATGACCGTAACTACACTTTAATCGATATCAATAAAATTTTAAACTGGCCCACAGAAAAAGCTAACAAACGCTATTCGAATTTTGAATTGATCATTCGATATGATTTGAATTTAGAACCGTGCCGCAGAGTTTATTCACACTACTCAGATCGACCGTGAAATGAAAACAATCTAGGTAGGTTCCTCCTATATCGCCACCATTTCGTTCCGGTGCAACAGATTTCGTGTAAAAATACCAATGGTGTTAATCTTAAGCCAGTTTTGGGTTAGTAAATCCACTTCTTTGGGATTTTAATTAAATCAAGTTTAAAATTGTTGTCTGCGGATATCGTCTGCCAAATAAAGTGACTAAAACTATAATCACCAAAGATAATTGAAATTAATGTTATAATCGCCGCAATTGGTCGTTTATTTAACGTTTTGTATGGTAGATGTAACTTACAGAATAGAACTAAATATTTCCATTAAGGATTTTGGTTAATTGGTGCGGGCGTTAGATAGTTTCGGTTGACGGCCCGTGGGAATAACGTTTCTATAGAGCGAGGGCAGTCGTTAGAAAAAACCAATTACCTCGTACAAAAGTCAACATAATAACGTCATCGAGTGATTGCCCACTCGCCAGGAATCAATCTTGTGAACAATTAATGAAACCAGTTAGGAAAACGTATCAATGAATGATATTAACTCATGATATTTAAGTTGTGCCATCTAGTAACACTACTTAAATATTAAAATAAGGAATATGAAATTAGTTTTGCAGTATTTCTTATAAACTCGACTCTTTTTATTAGTTTTGCTTTAAGAAAGACCTAATAGGGCTTTCAACTGTGGTTTACTTTTTCTTTCTTATTATATAAAAAAAAATTTTTTTTATTTATTACATTGGATATAATCGAACATCACAAAATAGAATTTAAGCAGCATTTTTTTAAATTATTCTGTTGTACCTTTATTTATCTCATTAAACCAATCATAAATATAAGGTACCTACCTAGTCACTAGTTTCGTTGATGTTGTTTCCAATCCATTAGATGGCCTTAATAATTTTGAAAAGCTACTTTTTGTGCACACTAGGTATTTTTATTTGATTTGGTTTACTTTCATTTAAAGACTAGCGAATTCATGTCGAGGGCTTATACGCTTCATTTTCTTTGCATGGGCTTTCTTTACCATACTATAGTAAATATTTAATTTACTATCCAATCCAATTATCTAATCACGCCGAATTTCGTGTATTACTAAATCATAAAATGATCCAATAAAAAATATTGTAAGTATCTACTCAATTCAATCACGGTTATTTCAATGGGATTTCAGTTTGATGGGGGTCAAGCCACAATGTGAACGACCGCAGGCAATTGTGCGGCAATCGGTATAATGATTCAGAATAATGAATATACTAAGTGAAAAACACCCATTATAATAAGCATGTAGTCGGTCGATGTCTATTATTAGTCCTTTTCTTTCTATCTATCGTCGTACTGAAGTTTTAAGCGAGCGCTATATTTTATTCAAATAATTTATTTACGTAAGTATTACGCGTTTGTATAATTTATGCATCATAAATAACATACATAGTACACGAAGACAGAAATATATAGAAGCGTGTAACATATTTTTCTCACAAAAATATTCGGTTTATGACAATTAGGATTTTCACACATCCGGCTTGTTAACAAGAATATATTTGTTGAACACCAATTGAATAATCGCGTGATGTTATAAGTCGAGTATTGGCTTTCTATTTATAGAATAAAGCGCATATAATAGAGTTCATTGTAAAAAGTTACACGGTTGACGCACGGGTGTGTTTCCAAACGTAGAATAGCAAAAACTGTGTAGGTACGCGGATTCGCGAGGTCAGCGCCCTGAGATTGGTTAGACACGACTACACGCTACGTTGTTTTTTTATTGCGACTTTTTGTCGTTCTCGCGTGCGTTACCCTCACATCACTGTTTGTAATAAGTCTTTCCTGTACTTTCCGATTGAAGAGTCACGCATCTCTGTCACTCTGCGATTGTGTTAAATAAACTTTGTAGGCAACACTATTAATACTTACAGTTGTTGAGTCTCGGCCAGATGACTAGACAGGCGTACCAGTGAAAAACGCGACTGGACAAAACATAATTTACATCGTTAGCAGTTTTAAAAAATAAAGCTTGTCTACGCTTGACTCCATTAGAATTTTCCAAGAACTCCACTTCCCATGCAAATTTATGTGCAGTTTAGTGCACTTTTATGTAGCTCAACGAGCTATGTAGGTACCTATTTTGCAGAAAACATGCTTAATTGAATTTAAGCGTGTGAAACAATATCCTTGCGTTATTGATACAAGGTTTTGGAATGGGTAATTTTAGAAGTAAGTCCTAGGTATAAAGTAATAGCCGATCAGAAATCAAAATATGATATTCCCACCTATCTAATCATTGAAATTTATATTCTAGCGATTCTAGGTATATCTCAGTAAAACTATCAAAGCGACAAAATAACACAATCGGTTATAACATAACTGGGTGTAGGTAACAACGTCAGTGTTTGTTTTCGTAGGCAAGTTTCTAAATAAAATTGAACTGAACTATGAATAATAATGCTGAGTGAGCCACGCGTGCTCATATCATACCCAGATGTCATATTTACAAATCGGTGCTGCAGTAAAAACAATTCCGATGATCGCGTTTCGCGGAAAACGTTAATAAAAGTCGTTCGTTGAAGCGAAACGTTCCTAGTGTTAGCTCCGTATCTATTCCGATTGGACTCGTTCACTGTAAACGTCAGAGGCGGCCTTAACTTGGATTGTGCGCCGACTTCATTGCGGGCGGGCGGGCGGCAGCGAAGTGTTAATTTGCATTTATCACTTCAAGATATACATGCTGTATATGAATGAGTCTGTTGAACATATTTGTTATGTTATTGTTTACTTGACTTTTTCTTAACAGAGCAGGTCAATTGCATAATGTAATTAAGTCTTAAAGTAATCTGTTCTCCAAATTATGATTTTTAGTTCCACTCAGCTGACAAAATTTATGGTAGCATCAAATCGATTATTCCTAACAAAAGCAAAGTCAATCGGAAGGTAATTTTCTGGAAAATACAAATTGTGTTGTAACAATGTCACTAAAACGTTTATTTATTCAGAAAGGTACAAAATGTACAAATATAAGAGCCGCGCATCGTAAAGCGTGGTATAGTGTACATAAATAAAACAAATCGTGTACGCTGGGCTCACCCCTGCGACCTTGAACGAGTAGGGTTGGCCCCCTCCGATGCACGAACCGATTCATCGAGTGTTATTATCGTGCAGTAAACACTATACATAGTTAATGGTTTTATAACTGTAGCCACCTACATCACTATAAATGCGCTTTTGTGTATAGTACCTATGTAGAAGTATATTTTTAACCAAATATATAGGACAGAGTAAGTAGATTAGGTGGATGAATACTATTTATAAATTAAGCAAGATTAATAATGATGTTGGTTTATATTCAATAGGTACGTTTTTATCAGAAGATTAAGATAGACAGATATTAATTTTGAAGATAAAGAAAGCCAGACGGGTTGATGATTAACAATCTAAGCTTGAATATTATCAGGTTTATGCAACCTTGAATGATATATTAATTGATTTAAGCTTAATATAATCTTGATAGAGGTCTTACAGTCTAAAAATTCATACCCCCCTATTAAACGTGATTATTTTGATATGTAAAAAGAAAACCATAACTAATTAATGGTGTGAACTACGCAACGGCTTTGATCTCTTAGTAAAAAATGACGAAATGTAACCGATATAAGAGCAGTGGATTTTTGCGAAACAGTATTTCAATATCGTTTTCGATGTGAAGTTTTAAATTACTAAAGTATCTCAACTACTAAATGATTCGGTAAGAGAGATATGATGTCAAACAACACAATAAGTAAGACACTAAATGTCAATGTAGTATTTATTCAACAGCAATATCCGGATTCAATCAGACAATTAACAGCGACTGACATAGAGAACGATCGAGGAACGCTTTTATCGACGTGGGACGTTAGAATGACAGTGACATAATTGCTGGTAAGTAACGTTTGACATCTACACAGACAAGCCGCTTATCTTAGTCTGTCAATTGAGCTTTGATGGAAATTAACATGTTAATTGTTTTCCAAACCATTCTTAACGATGTTAAGAGGTTTTTACATTACGATGGAAGCGATTATTGTTTCATTCGCTTTAAAATGCGACAAGTATTGTATCGTTCATAAATGATTCAAACGTTCATTGATCATATTTCATACAAAGAAAAGGTTTTACACCATCAAGTGTTAAGTGGTTTCTCATGGGAAATTTCACACACACATTTCTGTGTGTGTGAAAATGAACCTTATGATTTTGTATTAAAGTAGAAAAGCTATCAAAGAAATTTGACAGATTGATGTGATGGCCTCTGTCCTATCTATTCGATATATTGGAAAGCGAAAATATTTTTCCAACAAACCCAAATCTGAGTGTCGCGTTATCATATAGGTAACCTAGAATAAAACGCGTCGTCTGCGCCCTGCTCTAAATATTGCCGCCTAAAAAAGGAAGTGTGTCGATGTCCTGAATGGTAGTGACTAGTGGGTAGGCAGTATATTGACAATGGGCTTGTCAACAGCGACGGACAGTCGCGTCTGTGCGCAAAATGAGCACCCCAGGGCGCCCGCGCCGGCGGCGGCGTCGACCCGCTCTATATCCTGCACTAGGGTCACCAGGATTATGTCTACGGAAACTTTAAATATATTGTGTCCAACCTAATTGGTAAAAGCAGGACCGTTGTTCATAAAATGTCAACAAACTTTTTCTATTAAGAGAGAATACATATTTTCCAATATTTTTATAGCTAAGATTTGTATTATTACTTTGAATTATACCTACTGTTGATTTTATATAATATATTGTTCACGTGCAGATGAAGTGTACGATTAGTAGAAAAAATATTAAATTAAAACCAGTCGACTACCTACTAATGCTAAATGATGTTATAAAATACAGAAAATGCTATTTCATTGCGGTTTCAGTAAACATTTTCCTGTTCATATCGGTAAAACCGTTTACACTAGAACTATTAGCTGTGAGACTTGGATATTATGGTATAATATCTTGGTTTATAGGATCGTGTGAATTTACCGAATGGATATTTTCGGATATTCTCCGACCGTTCACCTCGTCGCACTAAAAACTAGGACGATGTACGTGTGATGGAACGAATGGCAGCCCTAATTGCGGCCAGACATTTAAGTGAAATAGGCCGTCTGTACATATTGAGAACGATACCTACTGCCTCCATAGACAATATGAACAACAAGGCTCATTTTTTTAAAAGGAACACCATAAACACAGATAGCTACAACATGCAATTTTTATGGGATTGTAGAAGATAATAATTGTATAGTAACAATTATCATAATTGACGAAGTCTGTGGCCAAGTGGTTCGACTGTAACTACTGATTACGAATTCGAATGGGTTCGATTTCCACAGGACATGTGGAATTGTGATGAACATAAGTGTTTGTTTTTTGTCTGTTTTTATATGTTTGAAGTAGTGTATTTACGAAAATGTACATAAGTATTATATCCCTTGTCTAATAATCATATTACAAGCTATCTTTAGTTAGGGACCAGATAGATAAAAAAACGTGAATCTAGGAAAAATCCATTCTATAAAATTACTATAAAAAATTCCCTTGCCGCGAAGGCGCTCAGTAGAGTCATCAAAAGGATTAATATAGCTTGCAATGCTCTGGCAACATCCATGGATCAATTACGCACGCCAAAAAAACGAAATTTGTTTACAGTAACGTGGTTTTAATATTAATACGCTTATCCTAAATTACTACACTTTTATATATTGCATGAAATAAATCAAGTACCTACTCAATTAGCATCTTGGCTTTGTGTTGTATGGAACATAAAATTGGTCGCTTCAAGGCCAGTGGGTATTATGTACAGTTGAGTAAACACTGTCTGCCGGAATCTTAATGAATGTAAAATTATTGCTTTTTGCGTGCTCGTATAAACTATATGTAATTGATATATCGCTAAATATGTGAAACTCGATGATACGACGAATTTCACGTCGTTGGTAACGTGTGAACATTTTTAAATCAATGGTTCTATTTGCATGTTAATTTATTACAGAAGTATATTGATTTTGTTGTCATCATCATTGCATATGGTAGTCGTAATGCATGTTTCTAAGGTTTTCAGCCAGCTTGCGGCGCCTGGTGTGAGTTTGTGGACTTCCGACATTCTACTGGGGAAAGAGCGGACAAAAAGTGGTGGGCATTCGTTTTCGTTTACCACATGCGACAGGGTCTAATCAGGTGCTCCGCAATCGCACTGTGGTCATGTGGTGACTCCCTAGATTTTGTTGTGAAGTTATATAATAATATACATATTTCTGATTCAGTAAAAACATACAATGAAGACCATTGAGGCTCTCAGCAAACATTTTTAACAGAACAATTTAATTAACTTTTAAAAACGAACATTTATTTACTAGTATTTCTTTCAAGTTGTGAGTTTAAATTGTAATTGATTATAATAAATACTATTCTATTCGTCGTTTAGCAATACATAATTTGAGTTAGTCTTGTCATACTCTATGAATGCTCACACTAGCTGGCAAGTGATTTGCATGAAGAAACCATTGGCCTTGGTTTTGGATGGAACATCATCGTTACGATGAAACTTCCCATTTGATATTTGATAGGCTTGAACACGATTTCTTTATTTGTCTATTAAGGGAACGTGTTTTATTAATTTTAAGTATGGATTATAGCACATAAATTACGATTAATATTGTGAATAACTCGTAGTTATGGAAGTCAAAAGTTCCTTCAACTAAGTATATAAATACATTATAATATGTATGTATTTTAATATTTTAATGACCCGCGAATTTTTAACTTCTGCAATATTACTTACTTGCTAATTTAAGCTAAGTTAATTGCTACTTACATGATTTATAAAGCGTGATAACAACAATTAAGTATAACCGACGCTACATAACTTTTAACACAATGTAAAATATCTATCAAAAAGTTAATTCCTACTAATCTCTACTAGTACCTTCTTCTATTATTATAAATGCGTAAGTAACTCGATCTGTCTGTTACGCTTTCACGCCTAAACCGTGAACTGATATTGATGAAACTTGACTTTACAGAGATAGATCAGACCTTGGAGAAGGACATAGCCTTTTGACTCGAAAAGCCCTATGGGATACTGGTGAAACCGCGGCAATAGAACCTATAAAATAAATATGCGAATTAAGCTGTATTTTTCAGTTTTAGAAACTCAAAACGGGACCTTTCTACACACAGTGTAGCAATCAGAAACTTTACAAGTTGGATCAAACAGAGATGGAAGATAAACGAGTATGTAAAGTCATTGGCACATCGCATCGTGCCCACTAACACGACTCAAAACTGTCTCAGATAAAAAAAATTAAAGTTGTCCGTTCGCGCGGCTGTTGAACATGCTGAACCCTAGCCCAGTCTCCAGTAGTTCTGTCCTCGTAAAGTGTTCGTACTAAACGGGTACCACCATTCGGTTTAAGATTTCTTTTATCAGCTTAAGCCTGTATAGCTCCGAAAAAAGTAACAATGATCGAAAAAATATTATGCTTCTTTTGCATTTCAACTGTGTTACCTCTGGTCTTTTTTCATGGTCTCTGGTCATTTAATTAATCTAATGTTATTCAATTTTGTTAATGTTTTGCTAATGTTATTCAAATTTAATTTAATTCCAGCTAATTTAATTCAATTTAAGTTTGGTAATACTTTGTTGTGAGTGCTGTGTACGCCTTTAGTCCTGTAGTTATTAAGAGTGCTTTTATGTATAATTGTAATGCATGTGTTGTGACTGTGCTTTTTTAAATAAATAAAAATAATACTCAAATGGATTCCATTCGAGATCAGCTGTTAGTTTGTTTCCAAATCAACTTAATGTGTGTCTGATGCCTTATTTTACATAGTATAAACCAAAGTCGATACCCGCTGTCTATCCCTCTATACGCTGAGATCTTTTAAACTGCGCAACTGATTTTGATATAGTTTTCACTATCATTTAGATAATTCCTTCTGGAAGACTTATATGTATAATACATGCGCGCTATTAGTACATTGCACCCGTGCGAAGCCGGGCCAGTAGAAGTCGCTAGTTCGATTTAAGTAAAGATCGCTATAAAAATAATTAGAATGCGAAAATTCAAACTTTGTCATTCGAATAATTAAAATACGTATTATATATTTTCCATCGCAACTAAATATTCATACTGTGAATAGCAATTGGCATGAAATACCTATTATTATATTCCCATTTTATAGGGGTTAAAGTTCGTTCTGTACTTACTACCCAAAAAGTTTATTAATATAAGCAACGTGGTTAATTAAACACTATTAAAATGTTTATGCTTATGTTAGCTACGAATTCAGTGTACGACAAGAATATCTAAAGTGTAGAATGTACTTAATTAACCTCTTGCTCATTGTCTACTAATCTTATCCGTCTTGGCAGTTTCATTCGCAGCTGCCTAACAATCTTCAAGAAGTCAGCTAAGGTTAATTTCCACACTAATCTCGGGTTTAAAAAAGCAGGTTGTAAAAACACTACCCGAGTTTTTCCGCGCGTCGGCATTGTGGTGTTATCCTCGGAAAATGGGTTACTGAGGTAGGTGTTTTAAAGCGACATTCACAAGGGCGAATATACTTCTTATTGTAATATTCGCACGCCATTCTTGGAGCTTAGCTTTACTTAGTGCCTACGGAAACCATGGTATAACTTAAACTTTATTTGGCAATGCAATCTACTGCTGCGTTTTAAAGCGAAACTACACTGTACCTACTATATGGTGTATCATAGATTATAGTGTCAATGTTCGTAAAACTTGTATTTACCGTTTTTGCCAAATGTAGTTTATCAATTCAGAGTCGCACGTGTCGCAGTATATTAACATTCGTGTATCGTTTTGTTTTCCATCGAAATATCCATTATTAACTAGGTCTATGTGTCCACTCAATCCACTAGAGAGCCAATGACAGCAGCGCTGGCGGACTGCTGTCTAAATTAAATCTGAGCCGACAGCGAGCCGCGCCGCGCCGCACTGAAATGTATGGATTACATCTCAATGTTCGCGAGATCGAAATAAAATACCGGAAATTCCTATTTTCCATCTACTACTAGAATTTATGATGATATTTAAGATCTCAATGTCAATTTCATCGATTTAAATGTTATTATGATTCTTCTTTGAACCTATTAAAAACATTAACAAAATATCTTGTTATTGGAATTTTCTTCTTAACGATGCGAAACGCGTCGAAAAACATAATATCTCAAAAGAAGATAATAATACCAATACATCAAATTCATCAAAATCAAGATGGTTGCTATAAAAAGTATTATGAATTCCAAACTCGCGCCCAAGTGCCAAATCCCTGACGGGCGACGAATTTTAAACAACACACAGTTATTGATAGTTGGATTCGTGTCGTGTTTTATTTGCCATTCTGTTAAATGTGCCCGAAGAGACTTTATTGAGAATTATCGTTTTAAATTTATTGTAGATCGCGGGGAAAAACTTTATTATTGTCGTAAAACTTACATTCTAGATTAATACTCGGAATCTACACATAAATGTGTACTGTACTATCTAGAATAAGTGCTTTTAAATGTGAATTGAAAATCTTCATTTCGTGAGCCACTAAACATTTAACATTCATGGACGGAATGCATCCTGAGTTAAGTGGAAAAAAAAACAAAACTGTGCGGTTTTGCAGTGTATGTGAATGTTATGTTACAGCATATTGTTGTAACAAATATTGTATTTTTCACGTTAAATAATTTTTGTATGTACAATCGAGGTATTATCATAAAACAATTGCGGAAGTAATTTAATGCATGTATGATGTGATGTTACATCATTACTTACATCATATTTTTATTGTTGGTTTAAAATGAGGCGCGTGTTCAAGTTCAGATTTGGCAAATTAATTTACTTTGGGAGTAGCCTTGTGTCAGTGGCATTTACAATACAAGTAAATTGCAATAAAACAAAGCGTTAAATTCTCGTGTGTATTCCTCAACATGGTTGCCAAAAATATACTTACGTTTTAAGTATATCTACGTGTATAAATAAATGTATCTAATCTGTTTTAGAAAATGTCAATAAAAGTATGTATACAACTAACAGACTAGAGACTTTA
Organism: Acronicta alni; assembly: GCA_964056405.1. Taxonomy (NCBI): domain Eukaryota; kingdom Metazoa; phylum Arthropoda; class Insecta; order Lepidoptera; family Noctuidae; genus Acronicta; species Acronicta alni. The sequence goes on from OZ043926.1 coordinate 7,652,916, forward strand.
CTGAGAGTTTTATTACTAAAACCACTGTCTATTTTTAATTAACATACTGTCTTCCTTCACTAACAGGGCTTAACAAACATAATGAAAAACAACTAAGTACCTAAAGCAAACAAAACAGGAAAATACTTTGTGTAAAATTTTAGTCTTTGGTTCAAATATCCCTTTGGAAATTCCGTTTCGGTTGAGTACGGTGTTCGGGCCCCGGCCGTGGCGGGTTACGGGTTACAACAACGTATTGAAAATGACAACCCTATTTACAAACCACAGCGGTTAACACGTCGCTTGCCGCCCTTTGATTCATAAGAATTATTAATATTCTTTAATAGCCTGAACTTACGTACACGGTACTTAATATGATAATTTAATGGCGTATGGTTGAAAATAATTATCACGTAACGATGGCTCGATCATGCGGTCGTTAATTTACATTTTTGAAGGTACGTTGATATTCATATTATTGGTATTAATTTTGTCATTATTTGGACATTAAAAATAATAACTTGTTAAAGTTTGAGTGATTATATAAAAAATATTAAGAATGTTCTTATAAATAATGCGCCACTTTTTTGGAAGTCTAACAGATCTTTTTTGTTTTTAAACAACTTCAAAAGGTTTCTCAATATGACAGATTTTAATGTATATTGTATATAATCTTCATATCTTCGAAGTTTGACGAATATCTGTTAATTCTTAATCTGTGTTTGTTACCATATATTTTTTTCAAAATCAGATGAACGATTTTGGGAACAACGGATAAAATACATAAGCTGATATCAGGTTTTATTTTCCTTATTTCGAAGTGTAATTACGTCTTCTACATAGGTCCTACGCACCGGCTTCGGGACGACTACGCGACGTTTATTTGATACCTACGCGGCGTCTACGAGCCGACTACGCCCCGTCTACGAGGCGTCTACGAGCCGACTACGCCCCGCCTACGCGGCGTCTACGAGCCGACTACGTCCCGCCTACGCGGCTTCTACGAGGCGAAGAACTACAAGGCGACTACGCATCGCCTACGCAGCGTCAACGTGTGCATACCTAAGTCTAATTAACGCCCTAAGATAAATACTTAGCGGCACGACACTACACTACGTTTTGGACAAATTTCGCTGATATTACAAACAACAGTTAAACGAAACGAAGAACAACCGTTGGAATAGAATCGAACCAAGTTTATATTAAAAACAAAGTTTGAATTAATGAAATTAATATGAGCTTGATTACTTTTTAATGTTATTGCATACGATACGACTTTGCATTTGATCGCAAGTATTGTAGATATGATGGCAATTGAATAAAATGGCGCTTCGGCCACTCTCCTCGATTGTTATTATTGAACTTTTCAATTGTTCCCTATTGCAGGTCACATTGCGCGCCTTACTTTATAACGTACAGTCATGAATAAGCGTTAATTTTTTAAGCTTGTTAATATAATAAAGTAAATTTGTTAAGTTTTACAGAAAAAATCATATTCGTATTTTATTTGATGGTTTTTTTTTAAACACGTTTCTGTGAGGAATAATGCTTCGATAGCAACTTTGTATCGAAAAACATGCGTCACTAATATTTAAAATAAGTATAAATATAATGGGATAGTACGGGCTCGCAGCTAAGTAAAAACTACGCTGATCAACTGATCTGATGCTGCGCTAGCTGCGGCCAGTTTGTGGATGGGTGACCATTCTTAACAATTCGAGACCCCGCCGTGACTGAGAGCACGTCAAGCCTTCGGTCCCGGTTGTCATACGAACATTCACACAGACAGTTGTTAATGGTAGTCAGAAGCCCAAAAAGTCTGAAAATAATAACCGGTATTACCCAGAAATTAGGTTGTGGAGCTTTGATGGCAGTCGCTTCGTGAAAAATACTAATATTCAGCCGTATCTGGTTAGACAGGCAGCTGACTACAGCATAGTTGGGTTATAGTTTATTATAAGTTTAGCGCAACTTGTTTATAATATAGTATTTTTCAATATTTTTTCCTCACTGTAACAAACTTTTATTTATAACAAATTAATAACCTAGGGTTGGAACTAGCTCAATATCGTGAGATTTTACGTAAAACAGGTTTTAATTACTATAAACGGTATCGATTACCCGTGGCCATATTTTAAGAGAAAATGCATTATAATTAGGTTAAAAAATATTTTTATTTTTCTGAAATAAAAATTGGAGTATGTATCCAGGATGATTTTGTTGGTGGTTACACAGATTTTGTTATGTGTAATATGCAATAATGTATAATATATGTAACAACATTTTATTTGGTATTGATTCGTGTCCTGTGTTCAGCGTCATAAGCATGAAGCGCTTGTAAAGTATTTGATTGTTATTACATTAATTTACGACTAGCTGTTGCTCGTGGTTTCACCCGCATCCCAAAGGGCATTTTGAGATAAAAGGTAGCCTATATCCTTCTCGAATGTCTAATCTATCTCTGTACCAAATATCATCAAAATCGGTTCAGCGGTTTAGGCGTGAAAGCGTAACTGACAGACAGATACTTTCGCTTATTAGTAGGGATAAAGACGGAGCTAGAGATTTTATTTAAATAATACTATTAAGTTTTTTTTTTCTAACTGTATATTATATTTTGAAATAAATAATTACAGCGTCGCTGTAAAGGGTCCGAAACGTCTGGATTAATAATATCAATATAACGCGATAAAATCCGTAAAAAGTAGTTCTATTTTTATTCACGTAAACGTCAGAAATCAATATGAATAATATATTTATAATGTTTAACAATGAAACTTTATTTGCTTAACATTTTATTTTTATTAAAGTAACGGTTCAACCCAAGCTAGATAATATCACGCTGCACGGTTAGTATTAATGCTAGCTCATGTTTATTTTAATAAAATTAATTCAATTCACCGTGACGGTGACTGCTTGAAATTGAAAATGCGGAAAAATACGTGTAGCAAAATGGAAAGTAAAACAAAAAAGCAACAATTAAATGAACAATACGTTTGACACTTCCCGATCTGTGATTTGAACGCTTAAAGTTCAGTGTTTTCAAGGTAACACGATACACTGAGTGAGTGAATGACAGGGTACCAGGTGAATGAACAAATACAAAAGCACCGTGTCTCCAGTGAAAAAAATAAACAATAAAATGGACTTACTGGCGTACAGCTTTTTCCACATATTAAAAAAAATAAACAAAAATCAGAAGTTTACAAGTAATTAAGTCAAATTCGTGGACGCGTCTAACCAGGGCAGTAGGAAGCCACAAAAGTAAAGGCTATCAAAAGGCAGTTAGTGCGCATATCAAGATATCACGACAATGATAAACGCGAGGTCGAATCTGCTTTTTGCGAGGTCTTGACGCGGCCTTCGCAAAAATTAGCGCGATTTACATAACGCATAGGTACATTATTTACATTATCTAGACGAGTGCGGATATTGATAAAATAAATGAAGATAACGACGTGAGATCACATCTAACCAAATATAAGGAAATGATTACATTTAAACGTGCTAATATAAAAAAAAAAACTATAAACACACGCGGCTATAAAACCTATCACAATATAATTATAAATAAATAATCATCAAGTAGAATGAAGCCCACGAAACAACGCTTGGTATTTATATTTGTAAATAGTATTTAACCTTAATATCTACATTAAGAGGCATATTGTATATATGTTTAAATTATGCTTAAATACATTTCTAAATTAACCTAAAAGAAACATGAGAACATTTAACATTGTACTGTCAGATTATAATAAATTCTCAATGCCACTACACCCGCCTCGTTACGCAGTGACGAAATTACAGTTGTATGAATAATGGAGACATAACATATAATTATAAGTGTCTCAGTAATCTTAAAAATAGATCAGTAACCCCAATCACTATTTTTAACATACTTTAAACACGCGTCGGCTAACAAAAACATGTATGAAGCATGTGCGTAATAGGTATATTAATTTGGGAAAAGGCTCTAATTAAACGAATTAAATTGCTTCCAGTAATAAAATGACCATTTACCAGCCGATGTATTAGGAAGTTCCACATTCTTTTTTATACACATTGACGATATCAGACATGACGTCTTCCATTATTGCCATCAATATTTAAACACGACCTAAAATAGATATTTTATATCGCCAGATGAACGATCAACGCTCCAAAAGAAGAGTAAGCACGGCTTTATTTAAATCGTAAAAAGGTACCGTGGGTGGCGATGCCGTGATTGCCTCGTCAAAGTATACAGATGAGATTCCCTACGGCTAATTATATCGACAATCAATCGAGAGAGTGCCGCTTGCGACACGAATAGAATCGATATAATTATAGTACTTAGTTGAAATGAAATAATAGATATCGGTGTAGTGACGCGCCACCGCATTGTACAATGCCGACCGCCCTGATCAGTCCCTTTAAAGTTATCAAAGTGCATGATGCGGGCGAGCCTACAACTAATATTATTTATTAATCACCCGATGGAACCAACTGATATTCAACCGACGCAAAAGACGCCGAGTCAAGTTTATCGAGGGAAGCAACCGGTGCGTACTTCCTCTCAGCGTGCCGAGGGTTGCGCCAACGAGAGCCGTACCGAATGACGAAATTAAATTGCCGTCAACATTTAACCGAGCAATTAGCGAGCGGGTTTATTGGCCCAGTATTAAATGACGTTAAATACAGAGCACTATATGATTAAGATATGTATGGGGAAACATGATACGCGTCGATTCTGAAGGTCGTTGAAACGCAATCAACTATGGTTTACATTGAAATGTGAAAGGATACGATCGATTTTATTGTAATTATTAATTGCGATTATCAAATTCAAAAGCACAGAAATAATAGAGGTCACTGCATAATCAAGTATAAAACTTCACCAAAACGGGGTTTTAAAAAGATTCGTTTTATTCACCGTCGATCTATGATAATCTCACGTGCAAACAAATAAGGAAATGGGAAATAAAATGAGCTGCAAACGTTGAGCGAATTCGAAATTTAAATTCTATATAGTATTGTGTACTGCCAGCTGTGAGACGTAACGTATCGTTCAGATAAAACAAAAGAGTTTAGTGTTTACGTGGTGCGTAACATAGGGGTGAGATATTTATTGGTCGTTTTTATTGTCAGTTATATTTGTGAATAATGGGACATGGGAGCGCGGTGGGACGATGCGGGCGGGCGCGCCGGGACGGGTCGACCCGCTGACCCACTCTCGTGGTACTTGATTACTGCACCGAGGATTCAATTGGACAAAGGCTGACAACACGGTTAATGCGATTATATTCATAATGTTCCCGTACCGAGCCGCTGACGTTAAATATGCAAATTGTACTCTGTAATTTGCAACCTCAGTCCCTGTCTGTGTTGAAGGAAAGGTCAAGGTTGTTTGTTTTTTTATTGTGAAACTCACCGTAAGTAGAGGTACGAGGCATTCTGTCACACAAGCTGCACGTGCATGTCGGCTTACCTGAAACAGAATATTGATATGTTAAAAATAAAGTTAACTAACACAAACTAAACTAAATTAAATATTCGTCTACTCATATGCCTTTAATAAGAGCACGTATTCAATTTCACATGACAGAAATTACAGGTCGTAGTAGGATTATGTCCGTCTGAGCCTAGTCTAACAACTACCTGCACACAATTGAATTTCTATTGTATTGTTGTCATTTTAATATCGCATATATATAGTTCCTGCCTCTTTATTAGGCTAGTGGTCGTGAGGGCGACTGCTTCGCTAAAGGTCCTGGATTTGATTCTCTAGTGGAGCAAAGCGAAGTCTATATGAAATTCTCAACAGCAGCTTGTATTTGTGCCCGATTATACGTTATGTTAGTTCCTAAATGTGGCAACAGTATCAAGTTTATAATCAAACTGATTTTGGAACGGCATCGTTGTAAGATTTCAGCAAAAGAAGGGCCGATAAATGTAAAGAGGTGCTGCATGTAAAGAGGTCCATTACTGCGATGGAGTTTTCAAAAGACACGTTTAAGGCTCAGCTTAGTTTGCTTCCATAAGTGTTTCTTGCCAGTACTGTGGAATTCTAAATAGGATCTGCATTGGAATCTGAGGATTTTAATCGAGCTGAAATAAATCTATATACTTTGGACAGTTAGAACACAATAGCTGCTCAGACTTCTTGAAGTCATTTAATAAATATCAGTAACGATTCAGAAGTATTTATTTACACTATATTTTTATCAGAAATTTAGGTTGTGGATGATGATGAGACCCTTCAAAATGATCAGCATAGTGTGTTTGGATATCCACGAAAGAAAACTCGACACCTTTTCTGGTGTCAGCATAAAATTTACCAATTATTTCCCTGTGGTAGAAACCTGGTTTAATATAGCATAAAAATTTATCCTACGTTTTTAAAATAATAACTTTTTACAACTAACATTTTGTAAAGTATTTGACATGTTTATTTGCACGAGGTTATCAAGATTCTAATGAATTCCCAATAGAACACTGGGCAGTATGCATACGTAATATGTAATTATCAGCTATGGCCGGCTTCGATTGTAATACAGAACGCCTTAGTGAGCGATAGCCTTTCATTCAGCCAATTACCCGATTAAATATTACTAAAGTATGATTGTATATTTGTCTGTCTGCATGGGAATTACAGAAACGCTTAGAATTATACCAGGTGCTTGATTTTCCTCATTAATAAATGAGTTTGTTGCTACAAGTTGTTAGTTAATTGGTTACTTCACCATATTATCTATGTTTTAGGGAAGTAACTATAGCTGAGCTCGTGAGAAACCTGGTTTATGCTCACTTATCTTCTTTTAAAACATCTTAAATACAATCATTTAATATCCTGTCATTTTCAAAAGTAAATTTGTAATATATGTTGTAATATATGTTGAGTTGTTGCTTAATTATATCTGACACATTTATATTTATTTATTTATTTATAGTTAATTAAAACGGTTGATTAAAACCAAAAACATTAATTTAACACAGTTTACTTAAATAGGTACCTAAGTGGGAACAGTGGACACTCTCGCATACTTTCTCTCGCAGAACATCAAACAAACTCGCATAATTTCTCTCCATCCATCGGCAAACAAATCACATTCAGGATTGACTGCCAGGAGGGCATTGAGCATCTCTAGAGTACGACATATTGGAGACTGAGCCCTGGCGACCGTACTATATCAACGACATGCGTAACACGACAGACAGACAAATGATTGAATATTGTTCAACATCAAACTACTATTAGTTACAAGTGGCCGTAATGTTTTATGATATCGATAATTTAATGCGTGACATTGCAAAAGCCGCCGCAGTGAATACAGCCAATAAATAATTCATTAACGTGCCCTTATAAATACCGCAGATAGCTTCGAACAAACTACGGTCCACTAATTATTTTTTGAACAAAAACACATGAGGGGACTTTAATGAATGTGTTTTATGTTGATTCATTTAATTCCACATAATATTATTAGTTTCACGATCCTGCACTGAATTAATTTATTTCCATCGAACAAAAAATATAGAACATCGAAATGCAACTTAAATTTAGAACACATTTATTAGTGCTAGAATATTTAAATATTCATGTTCTTTTTTATGGAAATTATAAAAAGCTTTTGCTTTATGCATAGCGGGTGTTTAATGTTTACGGTTGGAATGAGAGGGCGAAGGGCAGAAGGGCCCTCGCTCGACTGATTATTGTTTTACTTAACTTTTTATAGTCCATCACACCGTCACGCGGCCACCAAAGCTCCGTCCTTAGAGTAGGGTGGTATTCGTCGCTTAGTTTTGTACAATATATTCGTGCATGTACAAAATCATTTTAGTATTAAACTTTTATTTGAAATTCAGTTGCTTGCGATGACTTTAAAGATTCATTCTTATTTACGCTAGTAACGCTTTTATTGGCAAATCCTTCAAATTAGAAAATGAAATGATATTGAAGGGCCGCCGGCGCATCCGCAACTTTATTTGCATATAATACAACGTATTTCCGAAAATTTAACCATAATAAAAAATTATTACTTATGAAGAAATAAATCACACATAACTATAGGTATTTTTAAAATAATAAACAACCTACCATTTCATGTTGAATACAAATTTGACGATATTTATACATTATTTAAAGTAATGACGAATAATTTACATTCAATTAAATGGTAAATTTAAAATAATAAGGATATTTTTTTTATTCACCGAAACTCAAAACAAGTACAGATATACTACCTATAGTTTGTAATCAAGCCCTATATGATTAAACTTTAATTTGAGTTTAATTCTAACTAAGTTCTTACTAAACATTCTACAAACGTGAACAGTATCTAACCCGAAAGTTTAGTTTCCGGTTTACCGGTAAACTACTTCGTATTCAAACCTAAAAATATGTAGCGTATAAAAATATACAAAGAATATTCCCGCAGTCAAGTGAAGGGTCTTTATTTCTATTCCCACATACTCGAACATTCGTGAACCAAGAGTATTGGATCGCTCCGAGAGGCGGCACTAACCTGGACTGGCGGTATAAAGCTCACCATGCATAGAATGTAGTTGCTAGTATTATTTCCGGTTGAATTGATAGGCTTACTCAATCTCGAAAATACTTTATCGGATATAATGGATTTCGAATTCCTGAATGGAGAGGTAAATATTTGTTTGAATATTTCCAACATTATGTTGTACATGATATCTGATTCTAGTATATCCGTATGATAAATAGGTATCCAATAATTCTGTTTTAAAATTTAAACTGATTTTAAATTGTGGTTTAGAGATATCATGTGTCCTACAGTATTTTTATTTTCAGTGTTTTTAGCTTTGAAATTTAAATAAATATCAAAGTTAAAATACTGAAGGTTTTGAAATCAAAACCTTGCAGATTTAAAAAGAATATGTAGATTATATGTATTAGATATATAGGTATGTCATATCATATAAAAGAGAATATAATTTATGTTTAAGTAATGTAATATTAACAAGAAATATAACTCACCAAAACAAATGATTGTGAACTCAAAAATGAAATTACAATATGAAAGAACTTTATTTAAAAAACCGTATGAAAGAATGAAATTCAAAGAGAGACAATTCACTTTCCGGATGGCTCTAGATTCGTGTGAATTAATTCAATGAGTTGATTATGCCCCGACCGTTTCCTGGAGCAATAACAACGATAATGTCGCTCGACTGTCTCCTTCACTCGTTAGAGTTTGACAGAGGCGTAAAAGGGAAAAAAATACGGGAAAGATTGTTTGGTGTTAGTGACAGTGAGATTTTTGTGAGTCATCGCGCTGGGGGAGTACCCGTGACGTCATCAATGTAAACATTGTAGCCCAATTTAACTCGTTATCGATTACAGCAGTAAGTGCCTCAACAATTCTAATAATGGATGCTTTGTTTCTGTCATGAACTGAATATATCCTGATGACAGTTTAATACGAGGGAAACGGTCAATGATTTGTTGTTTTGTGGTGTTATGCATACTTCGTGCACTTAACAACAGCACCTTAGATATAGAATTTGAAATATTAAAAAAAAAATATATAATAATATGTATATATTTAATGTACAAAAAACTTTAGAAAGGCGGTCTTAATGCCTTAGGCACTTTCTACCAGACAACCTTAGGGTGATGCAAATACAGTCATGGTTGATGCACCAAAGATTATTATTACTGGGAGAACATAATATTTGACACTCTTATTATACCTATTCCAATTAAATAGAATTAGCTTCAAATAAATTATCTACAAGATACTAAATATTGCCCGGTAATGCAGTGGAGTACACTTCCTGTTTCTCTCAAATTATTATCACATTTACGAGAGGACTAATGTTTAGAACAGAATTCGTAGAAGATCTCGGCGATACATTAGGTAGTAGGTACAGTCGAGGTCACTACCGCCTGAAAAAAAAATGCTTTGATTTCTGTCTGGTCAAAAGATTTTTTGCCGTAATCGTATAAAAAACAGGTTAGAAAAACTTTAAAAAGTAAAACCCAGACGTTTGTGTAATGCGATGCTATTGTATTTGCAGCTAATCCTACTTTACGTAGAGTAGAATATTCCTGCAATTATGTAGCCTGTTTCAATTTAGAGAGGAATTTTTCAAATACCTTTTTACAGAGTACAAACACATGTGTTAGTACTTTCGCGATATTAGTGTTAGTTTTGTTTGATGCTAATCGATTTGTACCGACAAGAATATTACTTGTCAATCCGTCATTGAATCACCGTACCGTATCAGGGTACAAATAAATGTACAAGTGACAAGAGACATTGGAATAGATCCGGATTCGCTCACGGATCTGTGCGAGGTCGGTTTACATCGTGCCGACGTATCATTCGCGATAACATTAGAATAAACTAGATAAATGCAGAGAGTACTCGTTCGGCTTTAAGCTTATCGTTGGAATTTACAAGTTCTAACCGTTAAATATTTCACAGATCGCAATTAAACATAACGAACGTTCTTTACCGGCTCGCGTAAGTACCTGCTTTCATAAAAACATGACTGCAGAGGAAACAGACGAGAAAATCCGATAAACTCTGACGTCATTTGCATTTCTTTTGTTTTCATTAAAGCTCTTGTGGTGCATTAATCCTGTGCTGCACCGTATTTTAGCTTACATTACCTGTGTATGTTTGAGAGTGTTGGAGGGATTACAAGCTATTGAATTAACAGATAGTGCTTTATATCAGGCTCAAAGCACTACTAAGCATCCTTTATAAGTACGAATTTATAGCCTGTGTATGACATGCGCAAATCCCTATAATGAGGCATTCGAGTGGTCTCATAAAAATCATGCTATCGACATTTAGCGATAACCAATAAAACTGATCAAACGTTTAAATGTCTAGATTTGCTATAAACGCTTTCCTAAAAATGGTTTGATATGAATGGAGGAGGCGAAACCGGATATTAAACGCCAGCTTGTCAATTGTTATATTTAACTTGTCGAGTGCTGTGTAAGTTTTTGATAAAACTTAATTTCCGCGGGTACCTCTGTATTTGTAACATTCCATTTTTTGGGGGGGTTTTGTGTTTTATCTTCAAGAATGATGGAGATGACGTTAAAACGTAAATATTATACAAGTTTATACGTATAATAAATTCACTTGAAATATTAATTTATTGCTTCTTGTTTCTTATAGTAATAAATTAGCCATCAAACATGGAATCGTCAGGATGTAATATCAATTAAATCAAATTACGCCGGTTTTATCCGCTACATATTTTCCCACAAAATATAATAAAAATTCGTTTTTAAAGCGTTTCCTGTGTCTAGCCATGATACTGTAAAAAATGTATGATAAAACCTGTGCTCACAGTTTGTGACTCACTGCATTGCATGTTAACGCGTGAAGTATTAAATACAATGTTTTTTTAAAGTTTCAGTTCCGTAAATTAAAATGATCTTTTTTCCAGTGTTTTTTCATGATAAAAATCATTGCGCAGTATCTTTAACAAAGCGAACACACGGACAATAGTCCCTGACTTTTGAACAAATCATCATTGACGCAAATTGTGCTGCCTATTTATGCGCATACGTAAAATATATACAGACACAAAACGTTTATAATATAAATACTGATAGAGTCGATATTACCGTAAGCGTCGTATCGTGAGTAACCGAGTAATTAATGCAATGAATTGAATAATGGTAATAAATTGTTCATCTTAGTAATTTTAGGTAATAAAAATGATAAACGCGCATATTAAAAAAAAATAGTGTAATTAAGTAACCCTCATTCGATAGATATGATAAAATAATGAGCATATTTGAAGAAGAGCATAGTATATCTGTTACGGTAAGAGTGAATAATTGAAGATTATTAATAATTATCTATTATTATTAATAATTACCGAAAGTCGAGGTTAAAGTGATAAATTTACATAAGTAACGCTCAAGGACCAAAAACAGCTCACAACGCGTTGTGGTCAATTATATTAGTTGAGCTCCAATATGCAAGGAATTATAAAAACTAAATAAAATTAAAAGTCGTACTTAGGCCAGGTTAGGTTGTTAGGTTTTTTTTTAATAATTATTTAAAAACTAAAAGTAATAAAATTCGATCGTTTATTCACATTTACCAAAACATGTGGTTATTATTAATAATTTTGTAAAAATATTAATAATTTTCAATTAATCAGATTTACCGTAACATAACCACTAATTCTCTAAGTAAAAGATGAGTGATATAAACTATAAATACCTATTATTTTCAGATTTGTCATTAAGTATATATTTATAAACAAGAAATATTTCTGTAACAATTTTATTTGAAGTTTTGACTGGTGTCTGGAGTGTCACAGATTAGTCAACAAGTCTTATTGTGGGAACACAATGAGTTCCAAGGATGTCTCTTTGGGAATCCCAATTCCATCTCGTTAATCTTTCAACGTCGTTTAAGTGCAATAAATTTTGTAAACGGTATTTTCTCCGCTTAAAGATGTGATTCCAACGAGAATTAAAAATGTAGGGTGAAGATTGATAGCTCAAAATGTAAATAGAGTATGACAGGTAAACAACAGTGTTTATTTTTAAAATGTGCTGAATTAGATTATTTCAGCTTTGTCTATTACACAAAAAATCCCATTGAATCTTTCTTTATTTTCTTAAACAAAGGTTAGTATATAGGATAAGTAAATTACAAATTTATTCGTACTACTAATACATAAACTAAATAAAAGTTCCGTAATTAACATAATTTATTTTATAATTAGAGAACTCTGTGAGTTGTTAGTAGGTGATATATCAACTTACTTGTTTGTTAGTGGTGTTAATGAATACGTGCGAACTACGTGTATGGAGCACGATACTCACCGCTGTTGGCGTAGTAATCGTGAAGCGTATACAATGGATAGTCACCTAGTTTGAACAGGTACGCGGAGAGGAGGACCGCGTCATGCCTCGGGTCCTGCCCCGCGTGGCTGGCTGCTGGCCGCATCAGCGACGATATGGAAAAGTCCGTCATCCCCTGCGCGGCACCACCCCATCCGTTTACACTACACAACTTACACTCCTCCTTCATTATTTCAATTACACTAATAAATATACTCTATAATCCGTTTTTTTTGTACTCGGTTTGTACTGGGCACTAGTAAATCACATATAAAAATATCCGTGGGCTGGCTCACACATCACAGGAGTTATCACAGCAGCGTTCGGCGCCTGTAATCCGGTCCTATTGAAGATACAAATTCAGCTTTTGAATAGACATTTTAGCACATCTCGGGTTTGGACCAACTTCGTTTTCCTAGAAAGGAAATCAGCCCAAACACGATGTTTACCAAGACATACAAATCGCCGCACAACCGCCAACTTCTAAATCATTGTATACTTATTTAACTATTTTTGACATCGGTGACTGGGTGGTATACGAAACTTTCGTACAACATAACAATTGCGTTATATCTACATATTATATATCTCTCAATACGTAACTGGGGATGACCTTTAACACTGTAATGTCATCTCGTGAATTGAACCAAATACGTTCATCAATTTGGAAATCGATAGCTATATTTGCGTCATAACTGCAATTACATAATAATCGATGAATAGGTAGGCAGAGACACTGCAACGACACATAAAATTATTATGTAAGTAATTTAATATGTGTTTTGCTTCATGATGTCAAATTTAACAGTCGCGAATGCAGTTAAAGCAAGTTATTACGTGGTCTCGGGGACGTTTGCAAAGTTAGTTTATCGAGATATGTCGGCGATTATGCATGTGATGGTAAACAAACATAAAACGTAGTTTGGTGTGGTGTAGGCGAGCGCTGCATTGCGGCTTTGCCGGGTCAAAGGTGCAATGCCATCGTACAATTTCAGTTGCGAACGATGCGCTATTGTTTGACATCCCTGTACTGATTCTATCAGTAAAGCCTGATCAACATAATTATCTACGTTACGATCTGTTTTGGACTAATTGACTAATTTAAACTGCGTCGTTCTGAATGTGTTCGACGCATTGATCGTTGTTCTCGAGACAGCCTTGACGTCGTCTTGACCCAAGTTCTCAATGCAAATTCAAAATAGAACGATACTTATGATTAGTGATCAATAGTTTTGAATTCTAATGTTAATATTTTTAAATATTGGTTCAAATCAACAATGAAATTATGGTGTATGTTTAGACATAATCTGATCAACAAGATGGACCGTAATCTGCGTCATCGATCAAATTAATCTGCAAAGTGAACGCCTAACAGTTAGCTCTGTTCGCATATCGAAACACAATTCCTGTGAATTCTACAAGTTTCTAGTCCATCGATGATTCATAACTGTTTGTTTACACCACAACTTGTGGTGATTGTATAATGCTGTAGCAAAATATTTGATCGGATTTCACAGAATTGCCATCAACTCTAAATATTAAAATATGAATTAGGCTGTGGGCCTGTGGCGCGTTTTTCCAGTGTCTGACTGTTTTTTATTCCTCGTTATCCATTGCTATTCGCTTACGTGCACGGAATAGCGTCGCAATAATGCACGTGGCCTTGAGTCCGCGCCGGTAAACAAACGTCACGTGTGTGCCAGTGGAAACACATATTAAAAAATCGGTGCTCGCGATCTTTTCCTACTGTTTTGTTAGTCTGCTACGTGGGTACTTAAGTCACGTGTGACTAATGATTTATACATAAGGCAAAGAATTACTTATCTCTTGCCGTTATATCTAAATATATCTATTGCAGTGATAAGTTTTTGCGTGCGTGATTATGATTTCCTGAATATAATTAATACCTAATCACAGTATTTATAAGGTGAAATTGCGATACCTTTACGTAGATAGGTACTTTTATCCATAATTGCAATTTAATACCTTTATATCAAGCTACATATGCTGGAATCTTCCGAACACTTTCAGACTTAAAAAAACAACCTTAATAATAGGTGTAGTCGCACGTGCGATCGCGGGGTAGGCAGCTGCTATGACAGATGTTGTCGACGGAAGGTTCCGCCGTCCCCGCCCGGCCCCACCCCTGCCTACCTGCCCCACCTGACTTCCAGCTACACTCTCTTTAACATTATTATATTAAGCACACATCAGTAACCAAGGACCATAATATAAACACGAGGCACCCTAATTAATCAAGTCTTTCAGTGCCACAATTATGGGTCATAACGATAAATCAAATCATGATAAAATTTGCAAAAGAGGAGTTGTTATCTTTGCGGGATACATTATAGCATTTCCGATTCTCAGAATCAATTGTTATTTTGCACGATTTTGATCGTATTGAAGGATTCCTCGGACCTATTCTGTTCAGAATTATTTGAGCCTCAATCCAAAGTTTTAGTATTAGCAAATGGTGACAACGCTGTAAATATTTTGGCAATGTTTTCTGGCGATCGCCCAATAGGACAAGCATTCAATAAGGTCTAATAACAAGTACCCATCACTTGATAGCACAGCTTAAACGATGAACTTTGGTTGACGTGTGCACGTGTCATGTTTGCTCTTCTATAATATATGAGTTTGCTAGTTTCGTGGAGTTGGTTCACAATAACTCTTGTAGTTAAATTCTTTTGGCAAAGTTCCTTGGCGGCTTCCCAGGGACATCATCACCAATTCCCGATGCAGTTTATTGTTTCGTTCCGGTGCTACTGAGGAATGTCGATGGTATTCGTTTGCTTTCAATATATATCAGTTTTCAGGTCAAAAATGTCCCGTAGATAAAATCAATCGCTCGAAAGGGCAGCCCCTTCGATGCAGTTGGCAACCAATGTTGGCGGGGACCCAATTTGTGCCAACTACGGCTCTGCACTTGCATCCACTCGTACTAGATAATGTTATGATATGTTATTTACCCTGTGCTGTTAATAATTTATTTCTATCTGTACATAATAATATATAGATGATTCATTGTGCTATTCCAATCATATATTATTTTGGTTCGTGACCATGTGCCCATAACATACATAAATTCGACATTATTTCAGTGATACAATGTTTTACAATAATCCACTGAGAGCCTTATTGTGAGTGAATTATCAGTATCGATTACCGCTATCGTGACAGCGATAACGCAACACAATGAATAAATAATCTAACACTCACATTATATGTTTTTATGGTCTTTTGATTTGTATTTCGTACTACCATTTAGAAGGAACGTACTTTTAAGAAGCTGTAACATTTATGTACCAATTGGTTAGGCGTATTAAGAGAAGCACGATCTCAATCTCATTAATCATTATTAGCAATTTGTCGATGGCTAGTTCTATGTAAGCCAAGTAACGAAAGCACACTGGTTTCACAAGAATCACAAACTGCTTACATAAGGCATAAAGCGTCTTGCGTAAACTCCACTTAGGTGCACAGCTCTATCGTAAGTTAGCTTTAAGTTCACGTACGTCGGGCCGTGCGAAATAACAGATCGATTATATCGGCCCTCCTTATTGCCCAATCGACTCTATTAATATTAGAACTCGTTGAAGGCTGTTGAAAAGAATTACAATGGGGCTTATCTAACAAGGAGCGTTAAGAAATGATGATTTATTATATTAATTTTGATTACCTATTAGTCTTTCATTTAGGTGTTCTTGTATCAAGAGAAATAATAAGGATTTTTGTTTCATAGATCCCAATATTTGTAGTTAACAATTTGGTTCATATTTTTGATGTTCTCATAATCTGCCTCATACAATCTAGTCACGGTAATTGTCGGAAAATTATATGGGAACAAAATGGGAGACAAAGCAATTCGTGACGACCTACATACGTGACGTAGAAAGGAGCAATGAAAACTCTCTCCATGTCGGACGAGCATCAGACCGTGACACTCAGGCTAATTTGAGTCAATCATGGGCAAATACAGTTTTTCATTTGTACTCTTCTCTTTTTTCTCATATGAAAATGTTGATATAAAAATATTTTGAATAGGACTTTCTTTTTCACCAGATTACTTCAAAATTCCTATAAATTATAACTGAAGATTCTTAAGAATTGCCAGTTGTATAATCCAACGCTTATTAATAAGCGGTAATTAAACCATATCTTATCCTTACTCAATGATAAAGGAAAGTGCAAAAGATAAAATTTCTAAAGCTATTTATCAATGTAATTGATAGTTATCGGTGTTAGGAGAGTGTGAAATTTTGCAATAGAACCACATCGTATACAAGAGGGCCGGAGGGCTGGAGAAAGTAAGCCTTTCACTTGGGCCTACTGCGCTCCGTGGTACTAATTTAAACAATCATACGCAATCATGCCTATTGTTGCAGAGCTATTTATTTGTTTCAAGATCAATAAAGTCAGAACATGTCCCCAAAAGCACTATTACAGAAGAATTTAGCGATGACAATTTTATTGGATTCACCTCTATTTATCCTCGTAAAACCTACAAAAGTCGTCTTATCACATCATCTAATCGATGATATCCTTGACGTAATTCGTAAGTCGAGCGGATTTTATGGAAACAATCAATGTTTTCCGGCATTATCACTGACGTGTGTATCCAATGTATTTTCAATCCAGTTATGCAAATTATAATGGATTCTTTTAGGTATATTTATTTCAGAATTGCGTCATTTCTTAAGCGGCAAATTAAACTCATCGGGATGTGGTTTGTTCTATTAAAACAAGCGAAGTATAAGATTAACTTGAAAGTTGAGAACGGTTACGTGAGGTAAAGTTTAAGGACCACAAAGGTTGAAGTTTGAGTGCAACCTGCAGCAACAGACCGCAAACTCACTAGTGAACACACAAAGCTTTAATGAATTACATTATGGATGTACCACTCAGTTATGAACTGAACTGATGTTAAAAGAAAATGTAGGGGCAAAGCGTCCGCAAACTTTTCTGAAAGCAATTTGCTTAAAATTAGAGAACAAGCGGTAGAAATTCCGTATAACATAATTACACTTTGATGAAATGAAATCTTTCTTAGTTATTTGACGTTGACTATAGTGCTTTGAAAGTTTAATGGATTAGAAGAGTTTAAGGACATCTTTAACGCTAAGTGCTTTTATAACCATGGTAATTATAGGGTTTGTTTTCTTCGCGATATTTGCGATGTTGGTATAGACTAATTTTGATGGTTATAGCGACTGTAAAATTACATTACAGTACATTTCAAATATTCATCATGAGTAACGATTACATATTTTTATGATTCATGTTTATTGTGAATAATATAAATAAATGTTACATTACTTGTCCCTGTTTTTATGTGTAGATTTTCATTCTTTCTACTTTTGCTTGATATTTAAAAATTATGGGTTGAAAGCTCGAAGTATCGATTTTCCAAATCTACAGGTACATTATTTACTTTTCATAAGTGTTGTTTTGTGTCGGATTTTTTTATTAGAAGTTTGGTAAATTATTTCGGATGTAGATCATGGTAAGCAGCCGATAAAGCTCTATAAAGTCCCGCTGAGTAGGGCTGAGTGTGAAATTTTTAAGTTTGATTTCTAGGTTGTGTTTGGCTGACTTTATTGGGTTTTTTATCTGCACCCGATTATAATGGTATTTGGCTGGTCACTTATTAGGTACTTGAGAATAGGTATGATCTGGCTATAAATTGTATCTGTCAAGTCTGCCAAACCCTTCAGAGAATTCAGGAGTGATGCTATTAGATGTTCTATTTCCATTTACAAAGTTTATAGGTATTTTGTTTATATAACTACATATACAAACAAACAATAAAATAACATTAGTTTCCTTTACAGAGTGCGTAGATAATAATTATGAAACGTTGATCTCCATAATCCCAAGCAAATTGATTACCGTGGTGTATTCCGTGTTGGTATTTAGTGGAGAGCCAATAACAGCGTTCCAAATCGCCCCTCTATGCCAGCGTAATAGCTTGTTTGCCGCCTTTTGTCTAACTAGGGCACTACCTCGATGCCATTAATTTATAGCATTGACAAGCTTGGCTTATAGCTCAGATTCCTCTGAGGTTTACTATGAATATACCGAGGAATTTCAGGTAAATTCAAGGATTTTGTTAGAATTAATTTGGATGGCTCCATGTTGGAAACGCGACACATTATTCTTGAGTTTCTTAGCCTTCGTATGTTAGTAAACAATTTTGTTTTTGTGAATAACATTAGAAGGAGGCCTTAAAAATCTTCATTATTCCGAGAGCGATCTTTACGGGACTTAGATTTCACGGTGCAATGGCAGCATTTACAAAGTATTTGCCTATAAGAGTTTCATTAGCGATTCATAAAGTTTTATTCTGCTGATCAAGTACATAATTTAATAGCTTGTTTACATTCTGTGAATATCGTAATGTGACACCGAGAGCGGCCCATTTACGTCAAACAGCTTATTTGATGATGCCGATGCCGGCGCGATAGCGATCATAGACGCAATGAAAGCCGGCCCGCGACACCCAGTAGCCGTATGTAGATTCGGTAGCTTTTGCGACCTCGTCCTGCAGACAGAACCCGTTTCGCACAATACCACAATGCCCACAATTTCTTTGCACGATCTGATCAACGGCACTCGCCGGCCGACACCACACCGCTACATACGCGACACTATATGTGACATTTACATGTATTGGAAGTTCAGTTACGTTTCACGATCCATAAGGTATCAAAACATCCACTGGTTTGGCACAACACGACACTAGATGTGAAATGTATAGCTGAATTCAGGTTAAGTCGCGAACGGAAGCACTGCTCAGATAGTGCGTCGTGTTTACAGTTGGCGCGGCGTTTTGCGGTTTGAGCGTGTACGAGACGACCGCTCGCTTCCGTGGTTGACAGTCGACTGGCGGCGGTCGCGAACGAACGAAAGAAAGCTGTCGTGCGCGGCGGGACGACGGGAGGCGAGAGGCCAGCGCGGGGTGCGGGCGCGGGCACACCTGCGGGCGGGCGGGAGCGCCTCTTGCCTCTGGCGACGCGGCGAAGCTTCCCGCTGCTACGCAATAAACGCTCGATAAACTTTCTCATTAGGCGCGCCTAACCGTGTGACCGTAAGCTCGTTTCTGCTTGCACATTAAATGCAATGCAATACGACAACATCCATGTAGGCAATTCACACTTGAGCATGCACCGAGCTTTCGCCTCGTGCGCAAGCTTGCCCGCCGGAATCGATGCGTGTGCGCACTCTATTGAATTTCAGACTTATGTTAAACAAATGGCACATAACTTATTGAATAATGCAGATGCACAACAGATTATTGAATATACTAGGTACATACTAGAATTATTTACATGTACCTACCTATATCTTACTGGCTGTTTGTCGGTAGGTAAATCCTGTCTGAATAAATAACCATACATTATGATGACAATTTATTGCAACATATTATTTTCGAGTAGGTATAAAACTATACTAGTTTTGGTAGGTTATGTATCTATTGGTCTTTACTTTATATTCTAAGAACCATTCATTGGAAAAGTTCCAAAAGTTTTTTTTTTTAACTAGGTAGGTCTGTTACCTAAGTGCTTTTATTGTACCTACTGCACATTAATTTAGCCTCCTTGAAACACCACGAAATTAATTCACTATTACTAATAATTGCACTACTTACTAATAAGCTCATGAACCTTCTTGCTTAGTGTTTAATTAGTAGGTACCTATTAAGTATAAATAACAGCCATTTCTTGATAATATTCGTATTTTTGTATTACTTGTCAACGATTTTCTTTAGTTAGAATTTGAAGAAAGTATTACTTTTAGGTCTCCTTTGTCTCAAGTCAAGTTTTATTTGCATTTAATGTTGTCATCAATATACTTACAAGAAACAAAAGCCTTAGATAAATTGTGTAAAATAATACCCTACAGAAGCTCGTTGGTAATTTACTAGTATTTATCTCTGTTTCAAATACCAATTAGTATCAAGTTTCGTAAACAACGAAGGAAATAGACAAAACATTTCATGAGATATCATACGAAATCAGTACTTTTTTTATTACGAAACGATAACAAAAAAAGTACAAGTATTGGATTTCGCAAAGAGCCAATAATAAGGTACTTTAGTTATGTACTATCTGAATTATTTTGTTATAAGAAAGTTTTCCAAATATTAACCGCAAAAGTAAAGTTTAGGTCATATTTTTTTTTAAATTTTGAATTACAACGGCTATTTATGTATTAATATGGCGTTATTTTACGCAACGAGTAATTATCGATAAAATAAATTTACCAATCATAAAAAGAATTTATGTGTTCGTTGTTTCGGCATTAACACCTACGGTTTCGTGGTCGTGTATACCACGGTTTCGTCCGTCTGTGTGGTTTGGACCACTAACACGCGGATAGTCCTAGTGTCGTTAGAAGAACCACTACTAAGCCGTACCTATAGACGTTGTCTCCGCCGGTGGTGGTTCACTGAGGCGCAAATAAATTCGTAAAACCTACGGGGATAGTGCGGCAATCTCCGTAACGTAATAAAAAACCGTACCACCAACAAATGGCCTGAGAATATCGATACCTTTCAGAGATTACTGGACAACATGGCTATTG
The DNA here is from genome assembly GCA_964056405.1 of Acronicta alni. Lineage (NCBI taxonomy): Eukaryota > Metazoa > Arthropoda > Insecta > Lepidoptera > Noctuidae > Acronicta > Acronicta alni. Next base: position 7,674,325 of record OZ043926.1, read on the forward strand.
ACAGTCACTTTGTGTAAAAATATCAGCGGTTAATTTCTCGAAACCGATCCCAACATAATCGGCAAAAGAACGACAATATTGTTATTGTTAAAACATCGCATCGCATTGACATAATATTGTTATTATGTCAATGCGATGCGATGTTTTAGCGATGCTGCAGTGGGAGACAGACACTTGCTGCTTCATAGTTTATTATGAATATAATGTCCATCGGTTGTTCAGCAACATATCCTCACGCCGGTGTCCACGTGGACTCGGCACGTGCACCGCGCACGTGGCCGCTGACGTAGGTACATAGGGGAGCTAGTGTGCAAAACACCGGTACTGCAACATACAACAACATTTATTTTGCTATCTGTTACAGTGTCTAGTCTACTATAAACGCACTGAAATATACATTTACATGCTGACACAATTCACCTGTACAGCGCTTTGGTGTACAGTCCTAAATAAATCAAGTATCTTTCCAGGAATCGTTAGATTTCCCGCAGAGCGAAAATAGAGCTGACGTCACTCGATTTTGCGTTACATTTTACTACTCTTCGTTAACTAAACCCACTGAGATCGATAAAACACCTAGGGCCCCACAGAAATTTTCCTAAATGTTTTAGTTTCCCTCCTTAGAAACATGATTATCCTGAAGGCTAAAACTTTAAAACGCAATTTCTTAAATAAATCTGTAATAATGCCTGAAATATGAAATTAGAAAGTTTAAAATAAAAACGAAAGGGATCGGATCTCAAAAATGTGCCTCGATGAAACTTAAGACATTGAAGAGTCTTTAAGCGTCGTAGACATAAGAAAGACAGTACATTAAAAGTTAAGTGACTTCCACTTGGAAGAAAAATTCATGATATCGTGAAAAAATCATGATAGACAGAAATATGCGACATAATCTACAGATAAGAAAATTATTCAAGTTGCTATGCAAAGTTTATAATAGTGTAAATGGAATATAAGTAAAAATGGTTTTAAGATTGGCTAGATAAGATATGATTGACATATCAATGACGATGTTACATAAATTTATATGAAGCACCTAATGTTGGGGCAGTATAAAGTTACATTCAATGCAAATGACAAAACAGCGGGCAGAGAGTAGTCACAAGTTTCCACCAGGTGATTGGCGGTTGATCTTTACTTACCTCGCAAAGTTTAACTTCGGGCAGACGTGAGCAACACAGGGTATCAAAGATTGGATACGGAGCTTACCAAGTTTTAAGACAAAGCTGTATCACGTAAAATGAAATAGTGTTAGTGGTATTAAAACATTTCTCAAACTACCATTTCCAATAAATTCTATTGCAAAAAAGGTATGATCCGCTTGCAATTTTTCCTGGAAAAACTAGTTATGACGATATTGCGCTTTTAACTTACATATTTGTAGCACATGAATGTAGCTTTTTTATTGTGAATGGCTAATAACAATCAACAGGAAACACTCGAAATTTTGTTTTAACATTATCTTTATGATCATTAGACTTGTACTTACTTACTAATTTTACGAAAATAGAATATAGATAATGTGCAAGACTTATATATACATTCCATACAATATACCTAAGTATAATTGGGATCTTTCATATCGTATGCATATAGTAAATTTAGAACTCCATAAGGTTAAGTTTATAAAGAGTAGGAAGGTACATCAAGCTACCACAATCTGACAAAATTTCTTTGATGGATTTTCAACTTTAACACATTATGATAAGGTTCATATTCAATTAGGAAAATTTGATAGTTTTGGATAGGTTGACCTGCTGGGGTCTGTACCTTTTAATCAACTACTACAAGTAAAGTGATATGAACCGTATAATAATAAGCGTGCTGAAGAAAAATTAAACTTTATTAAATTAGTCTTTGTTTATTTAGGTATTGAAACATGCAAACATTTTTATAACATGGTGTCATCCCACAACCCGACACGGTTGTGGTGACGCATGACTACATAGCCTATATCTTTAATGAGTTACCTTTTCAATTTCCTTATTCCTATACTCATTTCCTTATTTAAAATCCTCATTTATCATCTGCCTCCTGGGGAGGCGGCAGGGTCCGTATGTACTACTAAAAAAAATATTCTGAATATATAAGTAGTTGAGAGTGCCAAGTACCAACATGCAACACAATCTTACGTGATAGTTGGGGTATGTTGTAATAAAAAAATATATAATATAAAGAACTGGACAATGACACTTATTCATTGTATTCTGATAATGGAACTTCCGAGACTTCATAAATGTAATTATTTTCGACTGTACAATAATATATTTATAATATATAACCTATAATAATTATCTAAGTAAGTATAATTGTAAGTATGTATCATTCTTATTCTTTTTTATGTACATTTATAATATAATGTTCTTTATGTATCTATGTGATTTTTTTAAACTACTCTGTTAGTTTACATACTTGTTGCCATCTCTGCATCACCTAAAGTCGACTGGTAGTAAATGCCTTAAACATAAAGCCCACCTTAATTTGATTAATAATGACCCAATTAATTTGATTTTACATATTGCATCAAATATAAATATGTAAACAAAAGTAAAACGTAGTATATACCTTAAAAGTAGAGTCGTTTCACAGGAAAATAATAAATTATCCTTTCATTGCAGAATTAGTCTATTACAAGACTGGGTGGGTGTAAAATAATTCTCGTTGTTAGCTGACATTATGTTAATAAACGTAATATAAATATGTTAATAATAAACGTAAGCTGTTTATTATTTTCCAGAACATGTTTCAGCTTTGGGTAATTTTCAGCAGTATTGCAGATATATTTCCTTTTATGTTACTTAACATATCAAGATAGATAGACTGTCTCATTAGTCTAGTGGTCCTAAGCGCGACTGCTACGCTAGAGGTCCTGGGTTCGATCCCCAGGTTGAGCAAAGTGTTATTGGGTTTTTCTATGAAATTCTCAGTAGCAGCTCGGAGTCTGGATTTGTGCCCGGTTAATGGCAATATTTTCGCCTCCTATTACATGGGACCTAAATATACCGGCGAAATGTCTGCCTAACCCTTCGGGGAATCCAGGCGTGATGGTATGTTGTTGATAGTTAACTATTACTTTTGTTGCTAATGGAAACATTATATTTGAAAATGTTGTTTTTATCGTCAGTGTAGCAGAAATATACAGAGTGGAACTTCACAGCCTGTATATGTATACTGCGAACTAGTTACTCTAGTAGTAGGTATATATACACCTAGAGTTGACTTATGGAGTTCCAAAAGTTAATTTTAGTGTTATGAAATTAATCATTTCGGAAATGAAACACATGAATAATAAAATTACTGTAAAATAACTATATAATAACTATCTCTACATAATATTTAGGGCAAGTTTTTATAATAATGATACACACTTTTTAATTTAACTAATATTTCTTGCTGCACCATTAAGCTATGTTGCGATTTTTTTTAACCTTTTTACCGCCAAGGACGTGTATAGACGTCAAATGAAAACTTGCTCACAACGCCAACGACGGCATGGCACGTCAAAAATACCACTTTTTTTAGTTCAAAATACATACCTATACAAAAATTTGTTTTTTTTTTACCTATTATTAGATACTAGATTTTGTCACTTGGCGTAGAGAACACGGATTTTCGTTGTTGACGTGGCGGTCAAAAGGTACCTAAACGTTAGGTACATCCATATTCGAATTACTAACCAACAAATAAACACACTATTTCAGAAATTTCAAATTAACTTATATTCAATCAGGATATTCCCTTAATCTCGAAAATTTCCTTTATCTTGATTGATAAAATTAATAAGTACCTAAGTATTACGTGGAAATGGAGCTCATCACGTGCGCTTTTACTTTTTTATTTATTTATATTTGTCGACTCAAAGATTATGATTAGATAACTCTAAGTATTAATAATATCAATTGCATTTAATCTAAAGTAATAAGATTGTTGTGTTTACTTAATGCTGCGAATACCGACATAATTTAAATAGGATAAAAAAGAAAATTTCGCGCTTCCCCCATATCTTTTTTTGATAAAACAAAGGCTTGGTGGTAGAATCCAGTGATACCTCTGGCTAACTACCACCCTCACAATTAGGAGACCCCCTAACCGTTTTACTGTTACCACCGTAAAGTTATTTACTTGAATTGCATGCTCCATCTTAGACCCTATTTGTGTTTTACATATAGCAAAATCCGTCAAACGAATCCACAATAAAAAACGAGACAAAACAGTTTCATAGGTAGAAGAATGACAAAAACCGATAAGTAAAATATTAAAAGCCAATATAATAAAACAGAGCTGCAGTAACAATAATATGAACGAGAATGTACGATTCAATGGCGTAGCATATCAAACAACAAATACTTAAGCAATCAGATTCGATGTCTCGGTAAGTTCTCCGACTACCGTCGCAATTCGCTGTATGCAAACGAATACATATTTTAAGTTGAACCAAGTTGAATAGCAGGCTACGAGACCGTCTGCGGATCTGGGTCAACACGTTTGGCATCCCGATACAATCACTAGACGTCACAACTTTTACACCAGAAAGAATAAAAAACTTTTTACGATACCCTTAGTACCTACTTGTTTGTATACAGCTTTCAAGAGAGGTAGGGCATAGTGGGAGTAATTCCACTCAAATTGGAGCTGCCCGACTGGAGAAGTACCTCCCCCTTGCCGAAAATCGAAGTGAAATAACACTGCTTTGAGCTATGTTGTGTTCCTTACGGTGAGAAATGTTGCCAGTGCTCCTCGAGGAAACGTTGTGTTGGCAGTGGGGGGACTTTGACCCTTATACACTGCCAACCCAACTATTCCTCTTTCATTTTACAGGGTCGGCAAGGCGCACGTGAAACCCCTGGTGTTACAAGTGTCTATAGGCTACGGTAATCTCTTACCAAGGTGGGCCGTAGTTTGTATGCCGCCTTAGTGGTATAAAAAAATAGTTCAAGATGTATGGTTGTAAACCAACCGGCCAAAAAGAATTTAGGTGTTACTGACAGCCCTCATCATCTAAGCTCCAAAAAGCTGGTTGCTTATGAGACCTGTGACTAGTAATGTTCATGCCGAAGTAAATAGATTCGACGGATAATTGCATATTTTTATTAATATCCATAATTATTAATAACATCGATTTTGGCTGGGTTCGTTATGAGCTTATATGCAACCCATCGAGGATTGGAGAATTCATTGATCAAACTTATTAATTATAGATATTTGAAAATCGTAAGACCATTGCTTGATTGAAGCATCATAAAATATGACAAATATAATCATATAAAATAGAATCATTAAGATATGTGTGCGACACACACTCAGTGTATTAATTAATTGAACTCGTTTTGCTACTGGAGCGTCGGTTTTTCCACTTAGTGATTTTTTATGTTCGATCAATTAGTAGATATATCTCGGTGAATTTAGTTATAATGTGTCCTTATTAAGTACTGCGAGTTTATTTCATATATTTAATCGCATCAACTCAACAGGGAGCTGGTTGCCGTCACAGTAGAGCTTATGAAATTCATATCCCTAATGTTTTCATTACGTCTGGTAATGACACGAGGAAATACGAGGGAAAAGGCTCGCCTGATTGATTTTAATTGGTTTTATGACTAACCTTGTAAAACAATTTAAGCGCGAGGGTTATCCTGTCGCCTCAAGGGCAATACTGACAGTAATTACGAGGATTTGCCTTAATAATCTATCAACTTAAACAACGAAATCAGTTAATTGATGCGAGCTTAAATCCGTAATTGATAACATTTAGGCTAATTAACGACCTATGTATATTTGAATCGATTATTTCCATAAACGACAGGAGCATATAATTTAACATGTATTCTGCTCATAAGTATGCTTCATTAACATTTTCCGTTCCCATTACGGAAACAGGCGCGGGCTGTTCGAAGCTAAACCGCGCGAAACGAACTTCTTTTTGTTTGTGGAAAAAGAAAAAGAACAAAAACACAAAAGTTCCAGCCAGCTGCGCCCGAGCATCCTGTCGACGTCACTACACCTTTTTGCATCCATTGATCACGGCGACATACAGCTATCCTATGCTGCCGAAGCGGGCCATCCCAAGGGGAAGCGAGATGACAGTAATGAGTGGTTTCTCCATCGAGATAATAACGGCAGTCTTCCGCAAAGCGCCTGTTCTTTGATAATGCGTTTTGTTGCTGAGCTTGTTGATTTTTATTTTGGTGTGAAAGGGTCCCGGGGCGCCGGGGACAAAGGGTAGTCGCTTGTCCATAAATTGTCTTTGTTATGACACAATCGCTTAGCACATGGGGATTTGTCAAGCTCATTATATTATTTGCAACCGCTACTTGGAACATTGATAACAGACGTCACTCGAGCGATCAAGGACGAATTGAGATATAATCGTCAAAACAAGGCATGATCAAGGCATCTCATAAAGCATTTTAGTATTATTAGTAGTATTATTTATTGTAACGAAGAACACTTTTGCGGTTTTATAATCTTAAAACATAATAATCACATAACTGCGTAACATCATTGTTATCTGTTACTTGTCACTCACACTGATACTGGACATAAAAGGTGCCCGGTTTTACTCAGCAGCTTATCTAGGGATGTACTACTCCAACTACAAAATGATACATACGTTTAAAGTCATGATACAATAAGTTTTCAAAGGGTAAGGCTAATCAAAATGGCCAGCATATACATATATAGCGATATACGGCAAGCATGTGAAGTATGCATCCGTAGGTAATTATGAAATACGCGGAAAAGGTTTTCAATTGGCACAATATATTTTATACATACCTTTAAATAATTCCAACAATAATATTCACTAAACTTATAGTTGATAAACAAATAATGTTAAGTATTTATTTAACAACGAAGTGTATGTCATAATTAAATTATAATTAATATAATCATTACAATTCAAATTGTAATTGGAGTTAAATTTACTATTAATTTATGAAAACTGTCTTGTATTAAGTACCTGTTGCTAATTTTGAGTGCGTATTAAAATTTACTATTGTGGGTATATCTGTTTGTAAGGATCATTGTGTCCTAAAAATAAAAAAAAGTACAATCTTAAACATAATATACACATTCCATCAAGCCTGTATTCTATTCTTTGAAGGGTTAGGCAGTACAGTTAGCGACACGTTTACTTTAAATACTTACTGATGTTTACTTTAGCCAAAATATCAAGATAGCGCCAGCCCTGACATTATAATCACTTAATATTAGTCGTTGACTGATAGCTAGATTGTGGAGCGGTTAAGGTCAAGTTTTATCTGAGTATGTCAGCGATGTATCCAAGCTGGAATGTTATGAGTACCGCCGAGGAAGAGGAAGTACCGAGATACTTCAAGGCTTGCGACAAAGATCAACTATTAAATTATTATATGTTGAGTCTTCCGGTGTACACACGGCTATATATCAAACTATAACTTTCCAATATAAGTTGATCTAGCATTGTATAGGTTTTCCGTATAATGAAAATTCAGTTTATACTGGATTTGTATAGTTTGATACGGGTATGAAGCCGGGCGTTCCGAGTGGTTCAATAAATCTGATACCGACAAGCTTCCTCTGTTGACATGATTGAAATTTGTCTCCTCTTGGTTAGTGAATTATATTTATTACGTAAATGCCATTTAAACGATGGCACGCTCATTTGAGTTTGACTGTATCTATTTATATTTTATTAGTATATCGATATTTATTATCCGGACTATGAGCTTTGGGGCATAACATCTTCCTGACTTTAGCTTTGGGGCAGGACATGAGATCTTTAGTTAAAAACCTACGAAACTGTGTATTAAGATCTTGGGTCTCATAAAAGCATATTCTATAAAAATCTACAGTAAAAACTACAGGAGCAAACAGTATTTTATCAACATTAAATTATCATCATCATCATTTCAGCCTATATTGCCGTCCACTGCTGAACAGATTGGGGTAGCTTGATGTGTTGGCCTCTGTATTTTTCAAAATCTTTAATTATACGTATAGGTACCTAAATGAAACGGAATTACAAATCTGAATCTTTTCCAAGTTTCATCATCATATCAGCCACAAGAAATCCACTACTGAACAAAGGCCTCCCCCATAGACTTCTACTAGGATCGATTTTAAAGTTTGCTTATATGTAGGTACATAATTATCATCATCATCATCAACCTAGTAACTGTCCCACTTTTTACTCACGATGTTGTGCTCTACCGTTTAGGCGAGTGAATAATTAATTAATACGCACATGATTTCGAAAAGGTGAGTGCCTTGGACTCAAAATCGAGACATATGACTTGGCAGTCTAATGACTACATCACAGGTCTGGCACAGCTGACTATGTTGCTTACACATACACACATCAAAAAAAGTTTGCGATCACTAGCATAAGCTGATATAATTTTTTAAATTGAACTTTATTAAGAAAAAATATTTGTTGTGTGTTTTCTTTAAATAGAAATACCCTGTTAAAGAATCTAAAAAAAAGAAGAAATCATAATATAATCTACCGTAATAAAAAATATTTCGATTTTTCAAAGTGATCGCAAACTTTTTTTGATGTGTGTATAGGCCACGTATATTACAATATTTCCGAAGAGCTTTTTAAATTGCCAAAGAGCTGGTGTTCTAAAATATTCTTAGGTCAGAAAGCATGTATTGTTTCATTATGTGATTAGAACATGAAAACGGAACACGCACGATACTATGATGTTAAGTGAAAGGGCACAAAAAATAGCATATAAATAATATGATAAACATCTAATTGCTGACAATCAAACGTAACGGTAAAATATAACACAATAGCAACGTTAACCAAACAGTTACAATAATAAAATAAATAAGGGCACATCTCTACTCATCGACGTTCGGTCATTAAGGTTAGTGTACCGCAAAACCTTAAAGAACCGTTAAGTGGAAGAAGGTAAGCGTATAATACGCCTAATATCGTGGCCTACTGTGTACGGAAGCTCCGGTAAACAGTTCTCCCCTAAGGGGTTCGAATCTCGGCAGGTACAAATGGTAGTGTGCTGAGTACGGAACCAGTTTAACGGTCGCAGTCCGGACCGTTAACTGCGAAATCGTCGCTCTATCACGAGGTATTAGGCTGTGAATAGTTAGCGCCACAGATTATGTGGACTTGTTAGTTCTGTTCACAGATTGCTTTGTACTGCTTTTTCTCTTTGCATTCAATGATAATGAATTCATAGAGGTAAAAAGTATTTTTAATAAATTTGATGAAAAGATTGATTGAGTTAAGGTGTTGAAAAAGCGTCTGTTGGACATATTATTTGGAAAATTAACTGGATTATTAGTTATTCACATTAAAAGTCAACCGTTTTCTTTTAAAAGAAAATGAAATTCGAAAATTAAGTAACTTTTCCAAGAAATATGGACGCAGTGAGAACTAGTAAATATATTTTGCTTATAATTTTATTAGCTAGGTACTTTAGAAGCCGCTGTCTAATTTATATTTTTTAATTTTAAATTAAACAGTTTAGAAGTTATAGATTTAGCTTGGAAATTGTGCGTTTTATTATATTTATTTTAGGCGCCCCTTGTTGCTGTGGTTCAGAAAATGTATGTAAAACCACGCGCGTATTTGAATGCGATGTCAAAATTTCAAAGCGTTAGCTGAAGAACTTTCGGAGATTGATGATTATTGATAAACGAATATTCATATCAGTAGGCAAGTACTATATTTTAATAGATTTAACCAACAAATCTAAAGCTCAACAGCAATCTGTTTCTATTATCTTTTTGAAGGTGTCGTTAATTGATTACACCAAAACTAAGAAAGAGGCTTTTCTAATTTCAAAAATCGTCTTTTGAAGGATTTACTGATAAAATAACAGTATCTAAGCTGTAAACGCTTACTTTTTTGCTTTCTTTATCAACACAGCTGATTCATAAAATTCAGATAATGGTATCAGCTGATAAAATAAATTTGACAGAGATAAGATACCGCTGACTTTGTAATCACGAGATTTGGGGCTGTAGTCTGAACATACCGATAAAAACGCCCAAAAATGTCTATGTTAAAAGCTAAATTAATCGCATAAAATGCTTACGTTATTTTATTAAAACTCGTTACAACTTTTGCTTTATCTCGAAGCTTTTGACCAACAAGGTAAACCGCGTCACATCCCTACGTAAGTAGAAAATAACGTAACAAAATAACAAGTTAAACTAACGCTAATAACTAAAGCTCGTTACGACACGTCCCATCTGCGTAAGCCTGTTGATCCGCACTCGCGATCCATTTACCTTGTTAGTTCTGCACACTTCGCGCCTTCCGATTCACCCGGCGGGTGCGCCATTTAAGCAAACCTTCATAATTTGAATGAGGAACAATAATTACAATTGTCTCTTTGTATTTTTTTGGCATTTTCCATGCTAAGGTTATGTTATGTTTATATGTTAATTATATCTCGTTTGTTATATGTCCTGCTTGTAATGGAGAACACGCTGGGTCAGTGTTATGTTCCAAGCGTTTATTGTTGATCGAGACATTATGTTTTTAATGTATAATAAGAAGTTTATTAGTAGTACCTACGCTAGAACGAAAAAATAAAACGTTTATTGTTTCAAGTTAAAAAGGTAAGTAGGTACCGGTAAAGATAGACTTTAAAAAGTTATTGTTAAAAAAAATAGCTCCCGCATGACAAGCTTTGGGTCGTGGGGGATTTTACAAATATACAATAAATGGACACAATTACTTAAGTACTACCATTAGAAACAAAATATCTGAGGATCACACAGCATTATTTGTCTCGAGTGGGATTCGAATCCACGGAACTCAGCGCAAAATGGCTATGGCCAGGTACCACTACACAAAACGTGCACTTGTAAATAAGAGTTTTGATATACCTATATCAATACAAATGATATGGAATTTAACAGTAAATGCAAAATATCAAACTTAATTCTAATATTATGTATCTATGAGAAATTTATTCCTCTACTATATACCTACAACTAATTAATTACATCATCCAAGTAAACGACCCATGGATCTCAATTTATATTATTATTTTAGCATAAGTCATTGACTCTAAACTCGTGATTTCGTGAATAAGCAATTACGGTTACCTCTTAGGAAAATTTAGATATAATTTTAAATACTCAATAAAGTTTGATAAAGGCAGTGTTATAGATTAAAATTAAGTAGAGTGACGACAAAATTGACGGCAATGACTTAGCCATCGGTTTGTTCGCCGCAGGTCGCGGGTTCGATGCTTACACTAACCAATATTTTTATGGGAGTTGTTCTGGGTCGGATAGCTCTTTTGTATATGACACTGTTGCGTTGAACGTTTATTTAATAAAAAATAAGTAATAGGATTGTTGCAATATTTTTATATCAATTCATAAAATCTTTTAGGATAAGATGAAAGATTGTCTATTTAATCTTAGAGTCTATCCAGCAGAATCGGCCTGAGCCGACGGTATACCACGCTACTCGGAAAAGCCAAGTCAATCTGTCGTATTGCTTGCTAGCTGTCGGCCGAAATCACACCGCGTCGTCCTTATCCGTCAACATAAGTATTTTTCCTACCGGCCTAAGCCGATTCCGCGTCGATAAGTGTATGGAGACCTTTATAAGATGTTCATCGTATTGACGAGAAGAGCTGTTGATAGTTGATAGCGCGCCGCACATACAAGGTTTTACGACTCAGACGTCACAACCGATGGATCTGCTAAACAACGTCATTTTTTTCATTCATTGTCAGTAATATAAGTTATCTAGAGGGTGATATAGTTTTTGAAGACAGCAGTTGTTGTAGAAAATTTGAACATTTACAATAGAAAAATAGGTATTGTAATGCTAGTTTGAAATAAATATAGATCAAAATAAAAGAGCGATGCAAATACCTATCTCAGAAATTTTATGTAGGCATGTCGGTAGATATGTCACATTACATACATATAGTGCGAAAGGCTTTATTTATAGTGTATTGCGTAATTCCTATGAGAGTTTCTCTTCTATTTGCAGAGAATCCGAATAAGTTGTTATTAAACCTTATTTGGTTTCTGGGTCGGTTCGTCAGCTTATACGTAAGCAGGAGAATATATTAATTTTGCCAGAACTTACAGACTTTACAAGTAGTAGATATTGCATCACGCCTAGTCTACTAAAATGGTAGATAGTAGTGTTACATACATACACTCACGTCTTTTTCTTGTAGGGGTAGACAGAAACTAAAGAACGCCACTTGCTGCGATTCTTGCATACTTTTTTACTTCGTTCACATTGCTACTATCTTATCATCAATCTAAGATTTATATTGTATTTTTATGAACTTCATATTTTTGGAATAAATATATTATATTATTATATTATATATACACACTGGTTGCGAGATACCTACCTATTGTTGCTTGCAAATAAGACTATTTACCCCAAAACTATCATACCATGCAGGAAAAACTAATAAAAATCCTAGTTTAGGCATCGTTCTCACCACACCGAAGTAATTTCTTGTAAATACTTTATTTTAAGGCGAATTTTATTTCTAGCCAGTTTTCCTATTGTGATTCAAGCATTCTTCATAACCAAATACGTATAGAATTGTACAGTGCAGTGAGTGGATTGGTGCCGCCGTCCGGCAATAGTCCCGTTCGGGCACACAGAGGAATGTTTTTATTCCTGATTGTGCCCACAAAGAGGTCCAGTAGTCGAGTCGGGCGTCACTCGCCTAGGGTTGCTATAACTATAAACAAAATTGTTTTATCCTCGAAAAGAGGTTCGTTTGTGAGCCATTTGTTTTAAGCGTCACAATAAAGATGAGGATCCGCTATAAACTAGCGATACGTTGAATATAGTGTGTTGAATTTTTGGTAATATACTTAACATATTTTATTATATCATGAAGAGTAATAAGTAATTGTTAATAAGTAATAATTGTAAATAGTAACTAGGGGATATTCGAATGCTGGGGCTTGTAAAAAATATGTGGGGATTTAAGTATTATTTTTCACTTAAGTATAACAATCTTATTTAAAACATTCATTTTATATAAATTAATAATCAAATAAAACAAATGGAGTTTAAACTGATCATGGATAGCACACCCCTATAACGTCTACATTTCCATGGGCGGGCTCCGCTAGACGTCACGCCGACAGCATTATAAAGCAGGAGCGGATTTCCGAATGCTCCTCAAAGCTTCGCCGAACATAAGATTTTCGCGTGTCAATTGAATGTAGCTACTTGATACAAGGATGCCGGTGTAATATACATGTTAAACATTATTTAAGAAATTTAATCAAATACTATTCAACTGGAGGGAACAACCTTCCTTTTAGACTGGTGGGATTAAGCTATAGTCCACCTAGTGCTTGTTTTTTTATGGGATAAGGGGCAAACGAGCAGACGGATCGCCTGATGGTAAGCGATTACCGCCGCCCATGGACATCCGCAACACCAGAGGAGTCACAAGTGCGTTACCGGCCTTTGCTTGTAGGTAGAATACAAATCTTTGTGGACATTTTGGTGTTCTTTAAGCCAGCCCTTCAACTACTGAGCTATCACTGCTTTAATTGTATTTTTTTAATTCACGGTATTACCCAGAAATATTGTATACATCTGGGGAAATACTGCGCATTAAAAAGAATTTCTAAATCCGCAATCGAAGTACCTGCTTATTTATTTATATTACCAGTATTACTTCCAGATAATAATTTAATGTTTTAGAATTTAGATATGATCTGAAACAATATCATAACGCAATTAATTGATTACGATAATGAATATTGATATGCATTCAGATTGAAATGGACATCACTATTATGAGTAAATAGTTGTTGTGAATATTATTACATTATTTGTTGAAGATACATTTATTGTAGTTAAATATAACTATTGAACCTTGATATTAATAACATTGTAAAATTGAATTTTCCGTGTTGTGATAAACATATACTGATTAAAAGTTATTTATTTTATGACCGCGTTCACTAGAAGATTACATTATTGTATTGGTGATTCTACGGTTAATATGAAAGTGATATTGGGTTTTTTCTATCAAAGTCTCAGTAGCAGCTTGGGTTTTGTAATATATTTCCGGTTAGTGGCAATAGCCTAGCCCTTGGGTGTACAGACGCCAGCAGGTCAAACTATCCAAAACTGACAAATTTTCCCAATTGAAAATTAACCTTTCTTATTGTATTAAAGGTGAAAATCTATCAAAGAAATTTGACAGATTGAGGTAGCTTGATGTGCTGGCCTCTATACTAATGGACTGTTGGGGTATACAGGCGTGATGGTATATGTACTACTTAGATAATTTTACGTCTCATAACAATGCCCATAGCATTAGATAAAAGAAACGTGCAGCGGAAACAGTAAGTTTATCAGATAATGTGCTTATCATAGCGCAGATTTGTGTATAAATAACAGGCACAAGATAGGGAAAAGGTCATAAAAAATATATTGTCTTCCGTCACTTCCCCAAGATATTCCATCCTTTATCGACGTAAATGAAAAAGGATATCCGTCCGGCCTATAATATACTTACCGACGTGAAGGAATAAAACTGCTCAAACGATTTTCAACGTATCTTACCTGAAACAAAAAGGTTCAGTTTAATTTGCTGGGACTTGTAATAGAAATAGGCTTGCGTGGGTCGCGTCGCCCACACTCTACCTTCCACAACTTTCATGAAAGTATTCCTATCGACATAACTGTATCTGTTGGTTCTAAAGTAAATACGTGACTAAGTTAATACTTGTTTGGTTCGAAGTGTTGATAGCATAAGGACTAATGATTTTCAAGTAAAGGGTAAAACTTTTATATGGATGTAAGGGATAGCATCCAAGATCACAGGTGAGTCGAGGTGTCGGGCGTGACCATGGATGCTGTAGACAGCACCCATATTCCCGTCGTTATCCTTTAGGATCCCATACGTCGGGATTTAATAATATAAAAATATAAAGAATATCGAAATTCCTAGATATATCAATAAAAAACGTGAAAAAATATTTTTTAAAACGTTATGTATCAATGTAAAATCGTAAATAAGTGGTTTTATTTTAATATCCAATATTGATTTCTGACATTTACGCGAATATTATACATGGAAATAAAACTACTTTTTATGGATTTTATCGCGTTATATTGATATTATTAATCCCAACGGTCACGGGTAGACTGACAGTGTAATATGTAATGGACAATAAAACGCGATAAAATCCGTAAAAAGTCGTTTTATTTCAATATCCAATGTTTATGTAATACACTTCTTAATTATAATAACTGATAAGATTTAGAGAAGAAGATTGTATTATTTGTATAGCCTGTAAAAGTTTACAAGGAGTCAATGTACTATATGTTACGGGTAATGCAAGAAGATAGAGTAAACCTAGGTTTACCCGGAATGACTTAGTATTACCCAAGCTTTTTGGGTAAAGTCCGAATAATATGTAAAATAAATTTTAATTCGGAGTTTACCCATAATCACCTAGGTCTACCCAACTCTGGCTGGGTAATGTTAGGTGTTGCGTAATTTACGAGCACGTGGCACTAATGCGGGGGAGGTGCCGGTGAGATATCGGTTAGGTTAGGTTAGAACTGTGACCACACAACGCCAGAACCAAATCTGAATGTTTTGAGTGTATATAACAATATTTTGAGGTGACTATTTTGCTGCTCGATCCGTAATTTTGTCGCTCAATCAGTAATTTTGTCGCTCAATCAGTAATTTTGTCGCTCAATCAGTATTTTTGCTGTGCAATAAGTATTTTTGCTTAGGATTGTTTTGTTATACAAAACGACATTTTTTGATTGGCAGTTAAATACTAGCCTATTAAAACTAGTTTATGCACTTCATAAACATTCGTCTTTTAATGTTTTTTTTAAATAATTAAAGTTAAAAATGCCCTTGGATTTTCATTTTACTAATTAATTAGATACATTTTTAACATTACCCAGCCAGAGTTGGGTAGACCTAGGTGAGTATGGGTAAACTCTGAATTAAAATTTATTTTACTTATTAATCGGACTTTACTCAAAAAGCTTGGGTAATACTAAGTCAACCGGCTAAACCTAGGTTTACTCCATCTTCTAGCATTACCCGTAACATATACAAACATTGATTACATAATAATAATGTTTGATTAATTAAATTGTTTTCGTAGGCATGGCGCGATCTCGATTGAAGAAATCAAGCAACACCTCATGACCACTTCTTGTGCACTAATAAAAGTAGATAATAATGACTAACTGAAACTCATAGGAACGTTCAGAAGTACCATTCAACCAACAACAATTCAATCAGTTCAATGGAAATGAAAATGTAAGTGCAGGCGAAAACCTCATAAATAAATATTGCATACACATCTTGGAAAAATAGTGACGGGTGCAAACAAAAAGCACAAAATACGTTACATCGTGAAGATTATTATGTAAAACTGTGTACGATTTAGTCGATATTACGTACTTTTTTATAGAAACTAGAACATAAAACGGCAAACGGGCAACACGATGTCCGCTTGGGTGTTTTATGTGTTGAGTATGTATCGGTAATGTGTAGGACGAAGCCAATGAGTCACCACACTATTTTTGTACTTTTCCGTAGACCGACATTGAAGTTTGGTGGGCAACGAAATTCTGATTATGTAATAGATATTAATCTTCTTTATTTAAAACTTTAATATGTTTTGTTGTATAATTTGAATATCATGAAGTACCTATTAAAATATGGTATTGTAAACAATGTAAAGTTACCGATGAAATAAATACTAAGTTTTTGTGTGAATTTATTTTCAGTCTCTGCACCTGGGACACCCATAACATCTGTTTATTTTTTAAAGTAGAGTGGTTTTCGCGCTCTAATAATTAAAGAGTTCGAATGTTTTACGACTATTCAGCTCATTCGTAAGTAGTTTATGTTTGCAATGGTAACACTCAAAAGAAAATCTTTGCATTCGTTTTGGTACGTGTACTCATCTGACTCATAGGATGATTCAGAGAGAGTTTTGAAAGACTATTATGACGTAATTCATGGTCGCAAAGGGTTGTTTGCTTTTGAAGTATAAATCACCTTTAACTATGTGAAAAGAAGCCTTAAATTTTATTGAACAATAATACGACGAAATACTTACCCATGAATGAAGCCAAGACATATAAAAAACGTTTGTTGTTGAATGGAGGAGAGTCGGGCGCCAACTAAGCCATTCATCTACAAAAATATTTACCGTAGGAAGTTCCCGGCTGACGTCTCGGGAATCCCGACGGTATGTTCCTGACTACCTGCCCCGGGCAGCCGACCGCTGGGTGGGATAAAGTACTACACTACTAGATCCTTCGATAACCGACAAACTCGCCCCGCTAACACCGTGTAATACGAGCATTGTAGGTTCACAGTCGACAGATTGTTCTCGGTGAACAACTACTTATTTATGTATCTACTCGTATGTTAGGCGTAATCCATTTGCATTGCTTCGGGATAAATCTATTCTTGGAATTCCCCGATACTAAGTATATCGTTGGGTAACTTACACATTTAAAGCTGGAAGCACTTTTTATTGTTACATATCATACTTTTATTTTTATTGTAAGAAATCTCTCTCGGTACAAAGAACTTTTCATAATACTTCACATTCTTCACGCCACGCTTGTTTAAACAAAAAACCTAACATTTTCTTGTTACATAAAAGACAAATTACCGTTTTTCACGCAAAAGGTGCAGTTCAATTTAAATCACGGCAGGGCTCCCCACAACGAACTCAGGGTACCCCAGTGGAAAAAAGAAAAAATGTGGGTGCTCCTTTTTCAGCCACCCCTTTTTGAAAAGCCTCACGTATCACGAACAAAGACGTGCAATGCTAATAAAAAACACTGGATCATTTCAAACACAACAAAGCCACGGAACAACAAATGAAAATCAATCACTCACCATACAGAACCAGTTTACGATTGCACCTCGTAACACCGACTATGAGAACTTCACGCTTGTAAACGTCAACTTTAATTGATACAATGTTATGTTTGTATTTGTGGTTTACTAGGATCTCAGCAAACCGAGATAGTCACATATATATTCAAATAAAATAAGTCTTACGATGTTATTGAAACACGTCCGGACTTCTAAGCGGGAGCTGGGATAGTTTAAGTTAGTGGGCTTCCCGGAAAAATATGCGCTGTAGTCACAATATTATTTTGTTGCTAGAAAAAGTTATGAGTTTATTTTAAAGTCGTGAATATAAATGACTTTTTAAAGTCAGAGAGAGTTTACGGTCACTAGTCCGCTAGTGACAAATGCCATGTCCAACTGACGCATGTTGGACTGATTCATACGAAATTGCAACCACATTAACGTATTGTGTTATAAATAGGGATATAAAGGTTGCAACAAGTGGAGGAATGTGTTTTTATTAAAGAGGAATTGTATTCGTAGGGATATTGTTACATTTATCATGCGCTTTGGATGTTATCTTATCAAGGGTCGGGACAAGGTCACAGTCATGTTCGAGCTTAGCTGAATTATGAAGTTTTTGAATAGATTAGCACTAGATAATTGTCTTATCTGTGTCCAGAATCATCTTTGTATTTTTAAAAGACATTGTATCCAATGGAATGGATTGGTTACTCAAGAGGATCAACATAGGCACCACGTTGGTCCGTTTCTGTGCTATCATATTACCGTACATGTTATCAGACGTATAGTATATAATCGACGTATTTATGCAATGTGATCAGACCCTCGTGATTTACCGTGCTGAGATGTGGAATCTTATACAGGAAAAACCGTAGATACATGTTGAGAGTAGCACAGAGAGGTATGTAGCGTTCTTTGTTTTCCATGACCCTGATAGACCGATATCGAAACGTTCAGATTTTTTATATAAGATTTTAATTTTACTTTTCATATATTCTAATCTTTTTTTAAAAATTTATAGTTCACTTCAATTCAATTTCATGAACATCCATATGTCCAGATTCAAAGATGCTCAAAGGTTTTTGACATTGGAAATCGAGTAAAGGAACTCTAATGGAATTGAGCGGGGCACCTGTAAGGCTTGATGAAGACAAGTGTGGTGAGTCAAGAGGTTAACCAAGGACTGGAAGAAGGTATATCGTACGGTGACGACATTGATACTATTGAGAGTTGAACATGGATAGGATTGGCAAAAGATCGAAGAGATTGGTAAAACCAAGTAGAGGCATATAGCCAGTGATGATTGAAGTCAGATGGATGATTATAACATTGTCTAAATACCCCATACTATCACATTTTACTATCATAGAAGTACTTCTTTCTATACAATTGCTTGTAACAATATTGAATGAAGTTATGACGTAGCTTGTCGAGTATTAAACATTCTGTTGTCGTCAACATCGTGATAAAGGATAATAAAACTTGTGTAAACATGAATAAGCAATGTTGGTAGGTACGTACCGATATGATCTCGGTACCTACTAGCTACTAAAGCTTGATCTGAATCACGGACGTATCTACAATATATAATTAGGTACGCCTCCAGAAGTGTTGCAATCGTGATGAAATGTTGCGACGATGCTACATAAAATGGTGTAAAATAATATTAATTCCAATTTGTTACTTAGTAGATACCCTAAGTATTGAGGTGATTCATTCTGTTGGGTATTTTCAGTAAATAAATTACAACATGACCAACAGATGTGTGGACCCTCCTCGTTAATGTGTGGAAGGTTTTAACACATCGAGATACTTCCGCGCTAGAATACGTACCTAAAGCCGTCGGTTCCAGCGGTCATGTGAACACCAATTACAATGGTTTGTGGTAGTCACACGCCCAAAAATCCTGACGAGTAAAGTGTAGCCTTAGGATATTCATCATCAACCCATAGGTATATTGTCCCACTGCTGGGCACGGATCTCCTCTCATATTGAGAGGGATTAGACTATAATCCACCACGCCAGCCTACTGCGGGTTGGCAGACTTCATAAACCGTCAAATAAAATCTCTAAGGTATGCAGGTTTCCTTACGATGTTTTCCTTCACCGTTTAAGCGAGTGACATTAGGATATTGGTATTATCAAAATATTTGTTTGCGGAGATCTGATGGCAAAATCGCTTCGTGTAAAATACTGATATTTAGCCACATCTGGTTAGACTAAAAAAAAAAAAAGGCTAGGAGAATGATGAAAATGTTTTCAACATTCTACTAACCAACAGCAATAATTAGTATTGCGTAAGTTTTAGGTTGGTAGAGTACTGTGAAGAATCATCTGTGTAACTTTTGTCAAGTTTTTTAGGCAATTTCATGGTCATATTTTATTCAATATCTTATCAAAATGCTGAGAAATATCGAAGTAAACAAGAACTAATGAGCAGTATCTACGATCTTTTCACAGCGGCCTACAAACCCCAGTATTATGTTTATTTATCCACCGTACATTTTAACTGGAACCAATCACAAATTATAGCATAAGTATGGTATCAATTAGCACCATAATGTGAGCTTTGTCCATGGATAAATGCGGTCAATGAGTCATTTCACAGAGCTAAATACCCATTGTTGCGTTATGGCGGTGTATTTGAATACCGTGGACTTATTTCAATTTTAGTTTTACTGTATATGAATGGTGCTTAATTATTATGTACAGTACAAGTACAGTAGTGTAGTCCGCTTATTAATTATTTTAACTTAATCTGGCAGTGTCTCATTGTTTTGTTTCCGAATCAATTTTCTTTCTTTATTCTTACGGATGCGAAATAATGGACTGTTTTTTTTGTCAAGACATAATAATCATCACAATTCACTAAATTCCTAGCCTACTTCAGTATTTTTCAAACTGTGGGTCGCGACCCTTAGAGGGGTCGTCAAGTCTTTCTTGGCGGATCGCGCTAGCTAGTTAGTTAAAAAAAAAACAAGGATTTTAGGTTAAACTAAAAATTATTTTTCAGGACATACACATTGATCTGGGGGGTCTCCAAAATTTTTTACTTGTAAAGGTCACATGTTCAAAAACTTTGAAAAACACTGGTCTATTTTAATAAAAACATTTTGTATTTGTCCACTGCACGGTTAATGTAAATAACGTTAAAAAAACATTTAGTGTTCTTTTTTTAAATGCCACATCAGACGAATGAGATGCTTCAAAAATCAAAATGCCAACGTACAGTATTGCAGTGTCTAAATATAAATCACGAAAACACTTCAAAGAAAAAGGCGAAGATTATTTAAACATCGAACCGCGAACTGTAGTACAGTATACACCTTGACCCAGTTATAAACAGACCCCGCGGGAGGCAGTCCTGGTATACGACATTTAAAGTCAAACTTCGTTAGACCTTGCTACTCTACCATCTGAAATTGACCCTGGAATCAGGGTCAGCGGTAAGGGAAAATTTATTTTTAATCATTTATGGTGACTGGTTGAAGGAAGGACATATTCTAGGCCTTATAGTAACCTAATAACCATAATGAAAATTAATCTTTGCTTTACAAGTATAACAATGGCTTCATTCTACAAACAAACTTACTGAGCAACGTTTCTTTGTATGTTTTTTTTGCGTTTTTACCAAATTCATAAAAACAAAAGTATTTGGTTATGATTACAGTATTATTAACTACCTACCTCATTAGTTTCGTGTTCCTGAGCGCAATTGCTAAGCAAGTGGTCCTGAGCTCGATTCCCAGGTCGAGCAATTATTGGGTTTCTAAATATTAAATCTTAGTGGCAGCTCAGAGCTAGGATTTCAGACTGGTAAATGGCAATAAGCTAATAAAGGCGAACCTATACATACTGGCAAACTGTGGAATTACAATTAGTACAGCTATGCCTAACCCTTTGGGGAGTACAGGCGTCAGTATTGATCACGAAGTCGTGGGTTCGATTCCTACAGAACATAAATATTTGTGTGATGAACATACGTGTTTGTGTTTGTTTGAGTGTTTCTTATGTATTTGCAATCAAAAAAGTATTTAAGTATTGTATCCATTGTCTAATACTCATAGTACAAGCTCTGCTTAGTGTAGGACTAGATGGGACTGTGTAAAATTGTCTAAGAATATTTATAATTAATTAATTTATTAGTATGTTACAGTATTTCTCCTTTAACTAGTCACGTATGCACTACAGATTCATGTCACATGAATCTGTAGAGTACAGTCAACAATAATTAAAATAACTAAAAAACCCGACTGCATAAAAACACTTTAAAAAAAACTAAAAAGACAAAAACAAGTCTAGTAGTCCAGACCTATGTAAAGTAATATTGAATAACTACACCATTTAAATGTTTTCATGATCGATAAATACATAAAATAATAAATTATAACGTAGAATAAAGTCAATCTTGCAGTCGGGACCCATTATTGGGAATTTTAGAGACGGTCACGATTTTGAATGGGTCCCGACGGCAAGATTGACTTTATTCTACGTTATAATTTATTATTTTATGTATTTATCGATCATGAAAACATTTATGGTGTAGTTATTCAATATTACTTTACATAGGTCTGGACTACTAGACTTGTTTTTGTCTTTTTAGTTTTTTTTAAAGTGTTTTTATGCAGTCGGGTTTTTTAGTTATTTTAATTACGTAACTTGTTTCCGGATTTTTAGTGCAAAACTACGAAAAATCTGCAGACGCTTAATTTAAAAATAAGGTGTGTTATTTACTTGTGCAAGATTTGATGAATGCATGTATTGATATATTTGATTATAATATGTAATTAAGTCATTTATTTCAGTTATGTAATGGTTTACTATGTGTATGTATGTGTGTATGTGAGTCACCCACATATTACGTAAAGAAAACTAAATAAGTATAGACTCCAGCAATTCAAGCTATCCGA
Organism: Acronicta alni; assembly: GCA_964056405.1. Lineage (NCBI taxonomy): Eukaryota > Metazoa > Arthropoda > Insecta > Lepidoptera > Noctuidae > Acronicta > Acronicta alni. Next base: position 7,697,093 of record OZ043926.1, read on the forward strand.
AACTGTCAAATTTTCCCAATTAAACATGAACCTTACATCTTTGTATTAAAGTCGAAAATCTATCAAAGAAATTTGACAGATTGGGGTAGATTGATGTGCTGGCGTCTGTACATAAGGGCAGTAAAAATAATTCAGAATGCTTGATAAATAAATTATAACAAACAAATCGTATTTCCTAACCTCAATCTAAAACTACCTACGGACATTAACGAAGAAATTATTTATATGAAAAAGTAGATTATTTCCTACAAGTCCCTTAACAATAAAGTAATGTAATGCTTTCGCTAATTGCTACCGAAAATTTGAGAATACATGATACGGAATGCTCAAAACATATTTTTCAGCCCACGCATTAAAGCGCATAAAATCCGCCATTTTGTTTTTTTTTAATATTTAATTTCATATACCCAGTGACACTCGTGCCATCAAGACCAATCTAATGAGGTATCATTTATCTAAATCGGTTGCACCGTTGAATAGTTACGAGCGGACATAGGAACGGACATACATACATACATACATACATACATACATACATACACGTCAAACACATAACCCTCCTCCTTCGGCAGTCGGGTAAAAAATATTGGTATACAGGTAAGTAGCGAACGAAATCTGAGTCTCTGTACAGATTGTGATTAAAATAATTACCCGTCAAAGGGTTTGATGTGTAGCAGCTTACATTACCTACGTTTTGACATATACTGCGTGATACATAATTACACAATCTCTAACAAAACACAAATGTTTAATTAGCTGCCTGTATACTTAATTATTTTGTCGACCGTACACGTATGCACTATGGATTCATGTTACATGAATCTATAGTGCATACGTGCAGTTAGTTTCTTGATGTGGCATCAGTTTAGCTTATGATGTTATGAAGCCGTTATATCTAAAGTCGTCAAGTGCATTCTCCGACGTACTAAATTGCTAGATTTAATCTAAATTCTAAGTGCCATTTCAATTATACGCTTTGTAGACGACTGATAGACAGCTTGTCTTTGAAGTATCTACGTTTTATTGAAATACCCAGTGTATTTCAATTAAAAAGGAGATGACGTAGATTGTTGTTCGTAGTTTCAGTACCTAGCGTCCCAAAAGGATTATTATTATTTTTTTAGTCAAAAGGTAGCTTAGGCTATGTCCTTCCACAGGATGCACTTTGTCTACTTGCCACATTCAATCGTAAACTGTTCCGCAATTTAGGCTTGTAAAGGTAAAAAAATATAAAAAGATAAACTGCTGATAGGATTACTTTCGCATTTATAATATTAGTATGATCATAACAATACTATACTTACCTACTATGTGGAAAAATAATCTGGGCAGCCAAGCTTTAAATGTAACGATGGAAGAAAAAACATTAATCCAATTAGTAGTCACAAACGAGACGCTTGAAAAATGTCTGCGAATACCGCAAACAAATGCAATAATTTTAAAGTAGTCCTTGAAACTAGTTCACTCCCGCGATAATTGTGCGCCACCACGGCCGGACATGACGTCACATGTCTTTATGACCGTTACATGTGCGAATGTGCCTATAAACTCCTTTGAATAGATTTCAAAGTGCTTTATACTTTTTGAATTTTCCATGTTTATTGTTTTATGTGAAGTGTTTTCCATTGAATGTGTTGCATTGCAACATTATACCTACTATATATTTTCAGTACATTTCATCGGAATGTTTTTATATATGCCAGTATTGTATTGGCATAATATAAAAATGTTCTCTTAGCCTTTACCCAACTATATTAGGGTCGGTTTCTAGACCAAATACATGCGGCTGAATAGCAGAATTTTACACGAAACGAATGCCATCAAACCTCTGCAACTCAATTTCTGGGCAATACCAACATCAGGCAGGCTTTTTGGGCTTCTGACGACTACACCTAGCGATTGTCAAAGGTGTTCGTATGGCAAAAAGAACGGCACGGAGGGGTCTTGATGTGTTAAGAATGGTTATCCATCCACAAACTAGCCGCGGCTAGCGCAGCTTATCCTTGCAAATCGGTTAACTAGCATAGTCAGCACCCTCGCTAAAAAATATTCAGCGACCATCCAAAATACAACTGTTACTACGTTATAATAGGTACTGGTAGTTGTTAGCGGTAAGCCACATACTGTTATTACTTACTATTTCATCCTTTATTAGCCTTAAACCGACTTAGTTCGCCAGACTCCAAAAAAACAAAGAGGCAAGAGATCTCGCTGTGCATGCATTATTTTAAAAATTGTACCTCTAAAATTGCAGAAACCGTGAAAAAGGCGGGTGGCGAGTGGATAGGCTATAGTGGGCGTTGTGTGCGAGCGTGCTCTATCGCGCAGACGACGCGCGACGCCGACTCTCCGTTAGTATGTACGAGTATTACTCATTGCTTATGTGTGTGTGCACTTGGCTTGCTACCATCAGATTTTAGGATTTATCTTTAGGTATATTCGGAGTTACTCGATTGTAGAATAAGCTTGGAAAGGACGCAAATATTTTAGATAAATAAATTCTCATGAAATCATCATTATCCTTATGACTAAGTATGTTGAGGTTGGCTTCTTGTGTAATCATAAATGAGTGTTTTACACTGGGCAATACCGATACTCCAAAGATTTGAAAAGATTGTCTCTGTGTCTAGAAAGTTAATTATTTATTGCTGTTGGGAACACGAAATGAATGATTTAGGTATACTATCAGATCACAAAATTCCAAACTCATTTCGGTAATTCGAAATTATACTTACTTCAGTTCGCTTTGGATTTCTCAGTAAAGTATTCAAATCAATTGGAAAATCCGCTCAGATACAGTTTAGTTACAATTTGAAAAATAAAATATTGAAACAAGATAGATATTTATAGAGTAGACGTCGGTGAGACAGTGGGGTGTACACTGCTGTGAATGTGAATCACTTCTCTTTGTGTTTATTTGTTGGATCTTCAATACCTACCATGTCATTTTGTATTAAGTTTGATGAATACAAGCATTTTGAAGTTGATTTTTGTGTATGTTTGAATAAGTACATCACTGAGTACATCTATATTAATTTTATTATTGGCCGTTACCCAAATGTGTTGGTGTCAGCTACCAGTCTAACCAGAGCGACTGTCATCAGATCTCCAATCCAATTTTCTGAGCAGTATTTTTAGGTTACCGACTAACGATTGTCATAGGTTTTGGTTGGACAACCGTGACCGACGGCTTTTACGTACCCCCGAGGCACGGACGGAGGTATCTTAATATGTTAAAATTGTTTACCCATCCACCGACTGATCGACTAGCTGAGCCAGTGCCTCATTACGCCAGCGCGGGACTATCTTATATCTAGGAGCCCATGCATTGTTTTAGGTTATCAAGAACAGTGCTCCACGAGGAAACGTATAATATATTTCTTGTCCATCCATGCAAAGGTATATGTACCACGTTACCTTTTACCTCACTGTAAGCTTTTAACACTGTATGGTATACAAAAGTATATTCTATCTACATACCTACCATTAACCGTAATAAGTTTTGTGAATACGATAAAATTTAAAAAGAAAGAAAAATGGTTTATCCTGTTTGCACACAGGATAAATAATAGCTGTTGCCCGCAGGTATATGGCAGCCTATGCATAATTTTACTTCTCTTCTTGCAAAATTTTGAAATGAAAATCTGTTCAGCGGTTTAGGTGTGAGAAGGTACAGACTTAATACAAATAATACATAATAATGAATCTATTACTTTTTTTAACACATGTGTACTTACATTATATACCTATAGCTACGTTAGGATACTTTAACACGTAAAAATACTCCGAAACACACCTCGAAAACCACTCTAAGTGGTGGAGAAAGCTCTGACAAATCCACGAAGCAATTTGCAAGATTCGTCCGGACAGACACACCGGCTTACACGAGAATATTGTACAAGCACACAAGTGTATCTACACCGGTTGACGACACTACGTTTGACTGGAAACTGTAGGTATATTCATGAAAGAGAGAGTAAGAAGAATACAAAAGAAATAGCGTAGGTATAATATTATATAAAATTTCGTTAGCGTTCTTCTTACTGTCTCTTCCTATATAGCTAGGAAGAAGTCTTTTCAACAGACAAGAGTAAAACTAAGCAAGTTGCAGTTACTCTTTTTTACTCTGACACAAATTCGAACGCATTTGAACTGAAAGAACACGACACGAAGAACAAGAGATAATACCTATAAAAAGAAAATCTTTTGTACAACGAGGTGTACAGATAGATGATAGTATATGTATGTAAATTATATAGAATAAATACTTTCAAAATAAACATTACCTACGAAGTGAGAAGCTCCACAAACTTCTCCGAACTTAAACTTGACACCAAAGCAATAGTTTACTTACGAATTCCAAAACTTTACTACACTGAACTAGGTATGTTTGATTATGGGAAGCGATGCGAGAGATGACAACGGAATCCTAATAGAGAGATGAAAGACCGTCTCGTTTTCAATAACTGGCACTTGAAGCCAGGCTATTGAATACACCACGATTTCTCCGACAAAAGATTTTCCATTTTAAAATGAAGAGTTATTTTTAAACTTTCAAAACATTCAGCATTAGGCTCTGTAGCTTGTGGGGGAAATGATAAAAATTTCAAGGGGTTTAAATCAAAAACCTGTTTGTTTTGAAGTGCACTCTTTTATTTGTGTACGTTTACATTGAAACGTTTATGTTGCTTGTACAAGTGTTCTTAGTTCGTGAGTTACTGGGACGCATTGATACGAGTGCTTCTAATTTGTTTGAGAAATAAAATACGTTTGTGTTGCACGGGTCGTGTGATGCTGTTCTCGGTAATAGGAGAAGCGTATATATAAGTAGAATTGTTGAGGTAGCTAAATAGGTTGTCAAATAAAGTAGGATGATAGAGAGAGAAGATAATTGATTAAATCATTGGTTTCAAAGAAGTCATAGGCATTTAGATGTAGGTATGGATTTGATTTCTACATAAATTATAAACAACGTGTTACAAAATACCCCGTAAAAATATAATTAATTATCAAAGTCATAAATTTTGTTAGCTGTCATGTCAGGGATCCAGATTATTTAACAGAAAGGCATTCGTACTTATTTTACCTAATAATTGTCTACTTTAATAGTTTTTCTATTTTTCATTCATAAATGTTGTTGTTTTCCTTTTTTTGGGATATGTTATACAGCGTTACTACGGTTCTTAAATATTGTGAATGGACTCGTTATAAGGCCCCATTTAACCTCCTTTCAGCTTTATGGGTAGTTTTGTAACATCCTGTATATCTAGATCAAACTAAAAAGAAGAAACAGAGGTAGGGGTCATAGTGGGCGTAATTCCACTCAAATTGGAGCTGCCCGACTGGGGAAGTACCTCCGCTTTGCAGAAAATCGAAGTGAAATAACACTGTCTTTCGTTTTACAGGGTCGGCAACGCGCAAGTGATAATCCTGGTGTGCCATACGCTTACCATCAGGTGGCCCATATGCTTGTTTGATAACTTAGTTGTATAAAAAAAAAATATGAATATTTGGATAACAAAAATACATAATAAGATTACCTACCTGATTAACCATGAAAATGTAGGCACAATATGTCAAGAGCTTCTCCGTTTTGCTACAAACTATATGCAGTCGGCAAGACTAAACAGTAACATTGTAATCTGTTATCGCTCTGCTGTATCTAAGTCTAGGTTGACACATTTACGACTACTACGACCCACTTAGTCTACATTAGAAACAATACTGTAACTTTGTAAATAAGAACAGTTTGTCTCAAGTTACGAGTATGACCCAAATAGTGTTGTAAAAATACATTCAAGTTATAAACGATAACTCTACAATTCGTTTCATATTTATTGCTATAACGTATACCGTACCTACGTATTGTTATTCGTAGTTTCGTTGTAAGTCAAAATAGTTATAACAAAGTTAAACAAGCATTATGTTCCGGAAAGCATTAATAAATCTCATTATATATTTAACATAATAAGTTTGTTGTTAATCCAGGAGCGGGCCGCGGTTGATAACTGCTTAGCAAGGCTTTCCGCTTAATGAAAAGCCAGTGGTCGCTGGATATGACCCGCTTTTCTCTACATCCTGTGTTCTACCATCGCAGTTGCTCGGTTGCATTTTCGAATCCAATACACTAGCTCATCACTAATGCTTACTCGCCAGTATAATTATTATTTAAATTAGCTTTGCATTTGCACTTTTAAACTTGTGCATACATCGCCCACACGTTTTCTAAAGTAGTTTATGACGCCATATTAGGGACACCTTTCTGTATGCTCATAATAAAAGCTTTTGGGTTTTAACGATTGCAATTGTGTACAAAGTGTTGACAGATTGCAAGCCAAGCGGTTAAAACACAAGGTAATCCTTTTTCGTCAGTTTATTCTTTCGCCGCGAGCTTGCAGAACGACTGATTGTGTTTTTATTTTGTTTTTAAATGGATGTTCATGGCGCTTGGTAAACGGCAAGGAGATTGATTAGCAACCGGTCAAGGTTATTGTTACGGAGCTATTTAACGTGTAAATAATGTTACATAGGTGTAAATTCTTCGCAATTGGCTCTCGTAGCTTATGGAGAATAATTTCGAGCACGCTATGTTCCCATAAATTCCAATTAACGACATAAAAACACAAAATTATGATTACATTCAGAATTACCATTCACACACACAAATTTAATTTATGATGCAAACAAAGTATTAAATATTGTAATTATATCTTTAAGGCCAATATATTATTGTTTTCTTTACTCATTATGTTGAAAGACTGACAGAACTAGTTGTGTAGTTTATTCTTTTGATAAACACGTATATTTATTTTAAGCGCCGATCGTTTTTGTGTTAACTTAATCAATTGGTTTTTTATCGACTACAAATTGAGACAGCAATTAATCTAGGTATCCGACACAAACGATCTCGTATTTTTTATTAAATAAAAGTCGATCTTTTTCGTCGTTTTGTTATTGAATGTAGGTATAGAGTTTTGTAATTACTTATTTGCTGTTTAACTAGCTTTCACTTGCATCCCAAAGGATTTTGAAAAAGTCTATATCCTTCTCCAAGGTCCATCAAATTTCATCAAAATCGGGTCACTGGTTTAGGTGTGAAAGCGTAACAGACAAACAGGATAACAAATTTCGATAAATCGTGGTCAAGCTTCCCATCATCTTTTGATTCTTATACCATATTTGATAAATCATTTATTGCGGATGATCAATCATTTTATTCTAGAGCTTCATTCTACATAAAAATATTATAGAAGTACATCTATTAATTCATACATAGTATAGTATACGTCCGTACGTTTATACGAAAGAGTACCAATTTTAATGTTATGTTTTCCTGTGTAAAATATAATATGCTTCTATAACGATATGGGTATAAAATACCGATTAGGTGACTATATGAATTTTAATGAATCAATAAATATCTCGGCCCTTCCCAAAGTGACAATTATTGCTGAATAAAATATTAACAGAAATTAAGAAAAATATAAATTAGAAAGTCGCCGAGCTGGTTGTTTAAAAAGGTCGTTTAAATCTACGTAATTCATTGACACAGTAAATACTCAGCTTTTATGAATTGAGCATTATAATTACTATTCAATACGTGTTGACTTTTATGGCTTTATAATTATTTATTATATGGCTGTCAATATTTGATGTACATACTTGCTATGTATGGCTTTATATGGAACCGGTATCTCTTTATAAACTTACAAATATTTACAGTTTAAATAAACTTATGTACTGGTGTTTAATTTTGTTACTTTAGCATAATTAATAATGATTAAAGACTTTATGACTATATTATCACGTTAATAACTGTGCCACTGCTGGGCACAGGTTTCTTGTCGGAATGATAAGGATTCGCCCATATTTTTTTACTTTAATAAGATGTTTTGTGCGTAAGAAAATACGTAATTAAGCTAATTACAGTTATTGAGATCACAATCTGCCATCTCTCACGATGTAATAAACTAAATAATTGTTTTTGGTCAATTGTACGTAGTAAACGAAGCAGAGCTTGTACTATGGGTACTATACAATGGATATAACATTATATTACATAACAAACACCCAGAAGACACAAAAACTTATGTTCGTCACATAAATATTTGTGTCCTGTGGGAATCGATCCCACGACCTCGTGATCAGCAGTTCGACACGGGAACCACTAGACCACAGACGTCGTTATAACTCTACCTGAAGTATTTGAATCAAAATTAATCCTTTATTATTTACTTATTATGACTATGGTCGAAGCAACTCATACTAAACGGTTACTTTTTAAGACACGAATAGTGGAGGATTAAATCGGATTAAATCAATGTCCAAAGGGAAGCAGTGATAGCCTAGTGGTATGATCATTGGACTGCCAAGTCGAAGTTATCGAGTTCGAACTCAAGGCACGCACCTTTGACTTTTCGAATTCATGTGCGTATTAATAATTAATGATCACTCGCTTAAACGGTGAAGGAACACATCGTGAGGAAATCTGCATACGTTAGAGATTTTTCTCGACGGTTTGTGAAGTCTGCCAAAACCGCACGAAGATGCCTGTCTTCTAGCCCAGACAGTTAAATATGTTTTTTTTTTAACCTTCCCGCCATCTATACATTCTTTCCAATTACTAAACTCAATACAAGTATACTAAAACCAATGTAATAAACCTTTCTAAACGTAAGTCTACAAATGTAAGTTGTATTCGTTTGTGGTACTTTACACCGGTTCGTTTAGTAAATGGTTGGCGGTATTTATTGTTTAAGCGATAGGGAAGCGGGTAATTGGTGGAGGTAAACAAAATTAACACTGTTTAAAACCCGTTTTAAATGAAGACATTCAATGTTAGTTACAAAGTTTAATTTTCTTTAGTAATTAGTAGCGACGCCGACGGTACCATTTTGCTTTGTAAGTTAGTTATATTCTTGTCTTTTTTTAATTGATGAAACAAAGATAACTAATGTGGTAAATATAATCAATAATTACAAATTTATGTAAGTGGGTATTTTGAAGTATTTTTCTTATTTTAAGTTTGGGAGATTAAACGCTGCGGAACCCGCTAATAGTTCATCAAACTAAGAACAACTATTTGGACCTAAATGGTGCTGTGGAAAATAAAAACAGATGAGTTATAATAATTATAATCATTATAGTCTATGGATGCCTAATAAAATGACCTGTGTAAAATGACCCAAATATTAATTTATCTACACTACAATAAAGAGGAAAGATTTGTATTTTTGTGTGTATGTTTGTATACAAAAATAAACTAAAAAACTACTGTGCCGATTTCAAAAATTCTTTCACCATTGGAAAGCTACATTCACCCTGAGTAACATAGCTTTTATTGCTAGAAGAGATTAGGGAATCTTATGTCCACCCGTGCGAAGCCGGGACGGGCCGCTAGTTTATTATATATTTATTTAATTTTCCTTCTAACAATTATGGGAGTTAAATAAAATTTATCAAAGAAATAAAAATAGATGAACTTAAAACCACAGATCACAAAGAATGTAACTCACTAACATATAATTGAAACATAAATTTAAATTTCAGTTTCCTTGTAACCTCTTTTTGTATTAAAAACAAACAATTCCCGCTATTTCAACTAACATGTCATAACAACAAACTAAATCCGCATCAACACGGCCCGTCATCACAAAATAAATTTACAGCCCGGGAAAGTTTATTTCGATTCGTTTTTTTACGCCAATTTAGATTTCCAGTTACGATACGAACAGTAGAAATGCGTCGCTGTAATGAAAGGGGACGGTTGTCAACGAATTAGTGATAGCGTACTTTCATTAATTTTCAATAGAAAATGTATTTTTTTCTCGTTTATAATTGAATCGAAACTTTTTTGTGTTTTGATCATTTTTTCACGTGTAGTGTCGATGTTCATTAGTATCTACACCTTTGTCTTGATGTATATCCTCCTTGATAAGGTACTATCATGTATGTCTGTCATAATTACTATCAAAATTCCTATATACATTACAAATAATTAATTAGCTACCATAAATTTTCAATTTGTCGTATTAGAAATTCAGTCTAGTTTCCAATACGGGAACACAAAACATGACCACTTTATTCGGTAACTGTGCCACAAATTGTAAAAGCACTCTGAGCCATCACAGAGGGGCCCACAAGTGGAACTAGATAATTAATAGTGGGTTTATGGCAAGGGAAAGTCAGGCGGACAAACACGGCGTTTCGTTATTCCACCATTGTGACGAACAATGGCCGAACCGCAAGCTGTCAACCCGTCGCCGGAGCCGCTACAATAAGGACACGCCTAGTGAAAGTGTTGATTATGTCAACTGAGAGAAAGAACGACTCGTTATTGATATGTAATTGTTTTAACTTATTGTTTGAGCTTCAATGGCAGGCACTTTTCTGGTTGTTCAGTGCTCAGTATTCATAATATACTGATATGAATAGATAATGTTAATTGTACTTCTCTATGTACAGACGCCAGCAGGTCATGCTATACAAAACTGTCAAAATTTCCCAATTGAATATGACCCTTATTACTTTGTTTTAAAGTTGAAAATCTATCAAAGAAATTTGACAGATTAGTGTAGCTTGATGTGCTGGTACTCTGTACAGAGGCCAGCATGTCTCGGTTCATGTTCGATTGGGAAAATTTGACAGTTTTGAATAGCTTGACCGCAGGCTGCCGTCTCTACCTCTACCAAGTTAAAAATACCAGGAAATGAAATCTTCCTTTTAGTTTAGCCATTCGGAACTGTAAAAGAATCATTGCTATTTTTAGGACTGCAAATGCAAATGGATTCTGATCATTTATCAATATCGTTCAGTTTAGCAGTTATTAATAAGTTGGGTAGTGGAGGTTTCAGACATACTATTGCACCGAGCTGCAAGTAGATATAACTCATCTTCATCATTACTAATACTAAAAACTTATGATAAATTACAGTTCCCGCTGCGCTGAGTTTGTTTGTTCGGGCTTATCTCGGAAATTACTGTACGGATTTTCATACTATTTTCACCAGTAGAATGAGGAATTATCTAGAAAAGTAGGATATAATTTATGAACATGAACCCGTGCGATCTCGGGCGGGTCGCTAGTATGTGGTAAAACCCTTACACTATTTTCGTGTTACTAGCTCGTTTACGATACTTTTTTATTAGATTGAATGCGTTGACGACAAGGCTGATAGATATACGTACTTATTGGGTTATCGGTTTCTCGTAAAATAACTTATGAAAGTAATGTGATAGGTACCAATATCTCAATATCATTTATGGTGCCGGAGATGAGCTAAGTATGTTGTAAACTATTAGTAATATCATCACGCCGAATCTGAGCAGAAGATATATTTTTTTATCAGGTATATCTACGTTTCATTTAAATTAATAAATTGTGATATTCAAAACCTAATTACGAACAGAGATGAAGTCGGCAAACCAAAGTACCTACAAAGGAAGCCTTAGCAATACTTATAAAAGGAAATACAAACATATTTTTTTACTGTAATTGAAGTTCATAAAAGGTTTATTTTTCTCAACAAGTCTCGCCAGACTTATTGTTGGAGAAAAGTCCTGGAATGAAGGTTATACGTGTTGAAGGAGTTGTTCACGGAAAGGCAGCTATGAGCTATACAAAACTAGGACCTAGAATTCAGGAATCCTATTTACACAGAACACAGCTTACAAAATGAATTGCTTTACGTTATACTTGCTGTTGCTTGCGTGTTTCACCTACATCCGAAAGGTATTTTTGAGATAAAAGTAGTCCACGTCCTTCTCCAAGGTCTAATCTACCTCTGCATCAAAATCTATCCAGCGGTTTATGCGTGAAACCGTAACCGACAGGCAAACACAGTTACTTGCAATCGTAATACGTGGCATTTATAATATTAATTAGGGAAGTAGGTATAGTATCGAGATTTTACCGGACATGTCTAACTCCATCTATAATTCTAGATAAAGTCAAAAGACTTCTTAATATGAGATATATAGAACTAGCTTTCTATAACTATATCTATATCATCAAGCCTGTATGGGGAAAACAGATTGAATAGTAAGTATGATCCCATCAAAAACATTCTGTAAAAAACTAGCCAAGTCTAGATGGAGCTGCTTGTTTATCTCTAAAAAGTAATGAAATCTAGCTAGACAAAGTCGTGCCAAGTCTAAGGTTCCTTACTGCGATTTCTTTATTATTTATAGTTAATGTTGTGTGACTTGGCCGTTGACTTGCCGTACCATCCTTGGTACGGCAGTGTTTGCTTCGCGCTCGTCTTGGCGGGGGCACTGCCGTGCCCCCAGATACTCTACGTACACCCACAGTTCGCCGGTACGTTTAGGTCCCATGTAAAAGGGGGCGACCCTATTTCCATTAACCGGGCACGACCCAAATTTCTAAGCTACTACTGAGAATTTTATAGAAAAAAAATTACAAGCTAGCTGGTAGTTAAAGAAATTGAAAATAACTTTGGTTACAATTACATTATTTCATCGTAAAATATAATAACATAAATGTTAAAATATTCTGAAAACAGAGTGGTAGATATTCAAATACAATTTCTTTACCGTTAACATTGATTCTAGTAGAAACTCTCAAGCTTAAATTATTTGTCTTATATTTTTGCGAGAAAAATAATCTATTGTTACCTCTCGAAAACCGGCAGAAAAGCTACCGCACATTTTAATTATACAGAGGAAGGTAAATTAAAAAGCAGCCGTCCGTACCGATCGGCGCAGTAAAGGAGGCTGTAAACCCCGACTCATCTCACTTAATGTTTGCTTTTTGCAAACGGACGAGCCTTTGTACAAACAATTGAACACGTAGGTAAACAAAAGATTTCATGTGTTGTCGCTGTTTGGACGACGGTACTAATGATGGGACACGTAGCGATAGCAATAACGGTTTGTTTTTATGAACGGTATCTATTGAATGTTCTGCTTGCCAGTGCCTGTGTTTGGTTATTTAAAATAGAGTATTTATAAAAATAAGCCGTGATAGCCTAGTGATATGACCATTAGACTGTCAAGTCAAAGGGCTCGAGTTCGAATCCAAGGTACGCACCTCTGACTTTTCGAATTAAAGTGCGTATTAATAATTAATTATCACTCGCTTAAAACAATGAAGGAAGACACCATGAGGAATTCTGCATGTCTTAGAGATTTTTATCGACGCCGTGTGAAGTCTGCCAACCAGCGCTAGGTCAGCGTGGTGGAGACTAAAGCCTAATCCTTTTCATTCTGAGAGGAGACCCGTGCCCAGCAGTTGGACAAATATGAGTTGATGATGATGATTTATAAAAATACTGCCTTATTCGCCTGGTGTTTCTAAGCGCGAGCTGCTATGCTAAAGATTCTGGGTTCAATTCCCAGGTCGAGTAGTGTTATTGGGTTTTCTATGAAATTCTCAGTAGCAGTGTTAAATGGGACCTAAACATACTGGCGAACTGTGGGTGAACATTCGTACACCTCTGCCTAATCCTTCATAAAATCACGCCTGCGAAATACAGGCGTGATGGTAGGTATGTCTGTATGTATACAAGTCTCTTTGATAGCTAACATTCACACATTATTTTTATTGTTGGTTTTTACCAAAACAAGTTGAAGTGTTGTAAGAAAACTTCGACGGCGATGAGTTACCACAATGACATTGCAAACATTCTCATAAAAAGGTCTTAGAACCTGCATATATATACCATAACCATGAATCAGGAAGTTAATGAACGTGGTATACCAGGAGTGTAGTAGATGGAAATCTATTATAGACAGTCCTTGCTTACCTCATGGGAGAGAAGTGTTACGAGTATTAATATGTGTTTATTTAAAGTGGCCAGCACTTCAAGCTACCACAAATATATTCAATTGGGAAAATGTGACAGTTTTGGATAGCTTGACCTACTGGCGTCTGTACAATACGGAGAATTACCTTAAATTACGAGTTCCTATAGCATACAAAGTGTTTCTTGTTTGATATATTATTTATAATTATGTGAATATTATTGACTTTATTATTAGAATTGTATTTATATTTTACATTACGTTATTTTATACAACCATTTATGGTTACTGTTTTTGGTTGTTATCTTGCATGTAGGTACCTACTGGAAACCGCATTGTATTGAAGAACCGCATAACAAATATATACACTTTACGTCATTCGTTAGATATGGATTATTTTCATACAATAATATCAATAACAGGAAATTTCTTGGTTATAATTTGGTTACATAATCTATAAATTTCTCTACAGAAAACCAAATATAATAATCCAAAGATTGAAGTAGGTAGTTACTACAGTATCATCATCCTTCGAATCTTTTCCCAACTATATTGGGGTCGGTTTCCAGTCTAACCAGGGTGTCTACTCCCTAAGCACGAAGTCCGTAGTTTTGAACTTCGTTACGAGCATTTCCTACTCCGTATCACCTACGGATGGATGATTCGTTCGGGGCCCGAACTAAGAATGAATGACAACACAATTTGACAGTTGTCCCTACTCTCGATGTGTTTTTACCCGTTCGAAAAATTGAATTTGACACTTGATTTATCGGACTCCGAAGTTTCGGAGAACTTTCGAACGGCTCGTAACTTCGTTGACGGAGATAGGGAGTAGACCCTCAGATGCGGCTGAATATCAGTATTTTACACGAAGCGACTGCCATCAGACCTCCACAACCCAATTTCCTGGATAATACTGATATCCTGAGGATAGACTGATTGTCAGGCTCTTTTTTTAGGCTTCTGATTCCCACGAACGACTGTCATTGATATTCGTATGTTAACCAAGACCGACGGCTTTACGTGCTCTCCGAGGCACGGACGGGTTTCAATGAGTTAAGAATGATCACCCATCCACCGACTGGCCGCAGCTCGCGCAGCTTAACCTTGTCGACCGATTAGTCAGCGTAGTTTTTACTGAGCCATCAGCTGCAGTAATCGTTTTATATTTCTCGTGTCGCTAATTAATAAAACTTGAGCCTATTAAAAATGTCAGCTTATTGAACATCAATATCTTTAATGCTTACGTGAATGAAGATACTGGCCAGCTGTATTTTAGGCGCCAATCTCCGAACGCACCCTTGCGTACGTACGAAGAAATTGGGGAATAATTTATTGCCCAATTAGTAGCCCCTCTTTCTCAGAAAAAATATGAAAATCAGACCCTAACTAAGCCGATAATTGCTTATTTACGGAACCCACGACTTTGCTGAACGTGACGGACGAACGGAATTTCATTGGAATTTTATGAGCAATCTTAATTAAAAGTACATCGTTTGTACTTCACTTTACGTGGTCTGATATAAGCTTATTAATTATTTGAAAACAAATTAAATAACTTCGGAGCTGTTAAATTAATTTTGATTTAGTCAAATGGGAATTTAATTCGCTGATTAACTTCTGTTGACAAATTAATATCGTGTGGAACTGAAATTACTAATTTGTATTGAAATAATTGCGCGGTAGGTATAATGCAGTGTTCAATTTAGAATGAGTTGATCAAATATGTTATTTATGTTATTGTCGTCTATTGTAATGTTGTTGATATTGTTGATATTGGCTATTTTACGGCGATATTGCGGTATTTCACACGCTCGAGTTATGTAACTGGAATTGGAAATAATAACACAGTTTATGTCAAATACCTAAAATGCAGTGATAGCCTAGTGATATGACCATTGAACTGCCAAGTCAAAGGTCTCGAGTTCGAATCCAAGGTCCACCTCTGACTGAATTTATTATCACTGGCTTAAACGGTGAAGGAAAACAGGATACCTGCAAGTCTTTGGAGATTTTCTCGACGATATGTGAAGTCTGCCAAGCCGCATTAGGCCAGCTTGGTGGACTACAGCTTAATCCCTCACATTCAAATACCAGCATCACTGCTGAAGCTGATATTTAGGCAATAATTAGAAATATAATTTCGAAGAATAAAACCTTATTACATTCCAGCTCTGTTTATATAAGATGGATAGCGAAAGCTAAAAATGTTTACATAGTATAATGTGTCATCGATAACGCGATGTTCGTTTATAATGTGCCGAAGAAAAAAGCTTTCCGATGTCGAACGTTCCCCGAAAACAGTTTTTATCTGTATCCGTTCATTTATCTCTTAAAATAAAAAAGAGGCCTTTTCTGTGAATTTGAAACGTTTTGTTTTCCTATCGATAGTTGTATCGATAGGAAAACAAAACGTTTCAAATTACACGTTTACGTGTACGATTACGTTTTAAAACACTATCTGTTTTATCTTCACGACTGTTGAGTCGTGAAGATAAAACAGATAGTGTATGATGCCTTAGATTAAGTGTGGAACATCATTAGAGAAAGTGACGTGTTCTCTAAATACTTTCTTATTTGTCCAATTAACGAGCTTCGCATCAGCCTGTTTATATACAGACAGTTGTTTTAATTACCGATAAATTATTGTACGAGACTGCCGGGAATTACGCCTTGGAGCCATTAATTGTCTGTTTGACATAGATAAGTTCATGAGCTTCTAATATAATTGTTCTATGATCAAATAGAGATACAGATAATATTTTGTTTTATTGGTCTTATTTACGTGTGCAGAATCATTTTCAGTTTTTAGAAAAATGTAATCAAAGCGGTTTTTAAATTAATAATAATTAGTGGGTGATGTCAAATCAGTCCTTAAACTACTAAAATTGTAATTCTAGCAAGTTGAGAAGTATTTTTATTTTCACAAAAGAGGATTTATTCTATCAGTGGATCCTCCTGTCGTTTACCTTATCCTATTTGTATTCATTCTCACCCTATAACACCACATCACACGATTCTAAGCCCTTCTCATAACGGCTATCCGTCATCCCTTTAAGCGATCCGGGATGGCGGAGTGCCACCATCCCTTTTACGTGATCTTCACCCAAGAGCATTGTTTTCAGATTTAACTAACCGACTGTCAAAGCTTCCGCTATCGTTCATTTCCTTGTCCCGTATTGAGTTAGTTTTCTGTTTCGTAGTGAACGTTATTCGTATTGTTATTTTTAATGTGATATCGCAATACAAGTAAAATTATCTGTGAGTTTATCTAATTTTGAATTCACAACGATAAATAAGTTAAAAAACATAACATTGCAAAGGAGGTTTATTGTTGACACCTACAGTACAATAAATATATATATAGAAATAATAACAATCCATCATAAATGTCGGTTGAGATATTCATCTTTTTTCTGATAAGACAAAAGCTTTTAAAGATATCACATTATTGGACTTGGTATTCTAGACTGTAATAACGTGGCGGCGTCGTTAATTCAAAAATAGAATGTGATTAATTTATTTCTTTTCTAATATTCCCGTAACATTTATATGCGGCAGCTAATAAAATAGTGATGGTATCGTCAGCCTTCTGCGAATGAATGTAATCGATAATGGAATTGTCGATTCACACGTAAACATTCCGGACGATCAGTCGGCCGGCCTCCCGCAGTGTTTTGCTCCTGGCACAACTGGGTCAAGGCATACTGGAGACAATACACTTTTTTATAGCCGGTATGTAAGGCTCGTATTCGGTCGACAGTTCCAACCAACCAACGTATGAATTTCAATCATTCCTCTGTTAAATTCTACTGCTTATTAATCATCGGTATTTGCAATTATTAGGATCAATATGGAAAGAGTTTTATGTGAATTAACTTTGAATATCGAACTTTAATCCAATTAAAACCTTCAATGCGTTTTTATCTTACGCATCATTGTTAAAAACGTGGAAGGCAGCCAAGGTAACCATTTCATCAAAACACTTAAAAATAAAATTCATTTGTTTAATGCCATCAGCGTCCGATACGAAAATAGTCACTTATAAATTGACCAATTCATTATAGGCAACGTCGAGCAATTTGTCGATGACTTTGCCTTATCTACGTTAAAGATCAACACCAATATATATCAAAAGGGATGCAATTTGTGTCGCATTCATCTATAACTTTATTTTTTGTCTAGCAGATACAGGGAATTGTAAAACAAGACTCATTATTTTATAAATGCGCGCCTACGTGACTGCAAAAAGGTCGTAATATTACGTCCTTTTACTAAGTACAGACGCCAGCACATCAAGCTACCCCAATCTGTCAAATTTATTTGATAGATTTTAAACTTTAATTCAAAGCATTAAGGTTAATTTTCAATTGGGAAAATTTGACAGTTTTGTATAGCTTGACCTGCTGGCGTCTGTACCTAGTTTTCTAGTAAATAAATGGTACGTTATCATTAATACACATTCTTAATAAATTTAATATATCATAACAATATATATATTTATTTATGCTATTACATTTTAAATAGTTGTAGTAGTGTAGAAACAAAACCAGAATAATTTCGTAATTAATGCATTTTCCCAAATAAGTATGTTGTTTCAAACAACAATCATTAGATTACGTCGTTTAAATATCGCTTCTTACTTCATTTAAATTAAACACAGCTCCAAGTTAAATAAGTTGGTTATTAAGCTCGATGAGGAAACGAATAAAGTTATGTTAGCATCTGAAATTCGGCAGAAATCCAAGAAAGTTGGATGTGATTCGCCAACTCAGGCCCCTAAACTTATCAAAGTGATTTGGCAAACTTGTGCGTGAATTCTTTGAAGATGCTTTCAATCGAATATATATGGGAATGTGTAGTGAATTTTGATTTATTCGATAACGTTGCATATCACGAATACTTAGAATGAGATATTTCTTTGTAACATAAATCGCCCTAAGCTATAAGTAAACATCTTGTATACATTTACAATTCAAAGTTCCAAACGATTCAAAGTTATTCGTGGTGGATTACACTACAACAATAAAACAGTGGCCCCTCTAAGCCACTATTTAGTTGTTGCGATTCGAAAGTAGTATCAGAGTTAAGCTTTAAACTTGTATCAACACTAGGTGCATCTGCTGGTTAAAGCCCAGAGATCACAATACTGACTTGTTGCTGGCTCTTTGCCTACACGTTCCGCTTTCAATAAGTTTTCCTTGAGTTGACTCTTAAAACTTGCACGAGTTGACAAACAGCTGCTACTTTCTTTCTCAGTAAATAAAATATAATAATAACCTGTATTAAAACCTGAGTGTTCGTGAAATGCTCGGAATGGATACATTTACTCGATTGGGTTTATAAAAATCTTTTTACACCAATGTTAATATCAATATTTCAAATCGCGTCAGCGTTGAAATTTTTCAATTTATATCATGGCAGCAATTTACGATTCGATCTTTTTTGCGAACATTCGATTATTTGTGTACAATCACCCACACTGTGGGCAATCAGATCGAAAATATTTGTTTCGAACAGTCCGTTTGGAAGCTAATCTCTTCTGATCCCTATACCACAATGTTTGAATGTAGATCATTGTTGTGATACATGTATTGAATGTTTTATGAATTATTAACATGCTTGATTGATGTTGAGCAAATAGGTTAAATGTTAAAAAGAAAAATGCGATTACGGCAGAATAAGGTACTAAGAAAACGTTTGGAATATTTAAGGCAATTGTGAGTGCTCTGACAATCTTTTGAAATGCGAGCTTTGAGTTGTGTTGACTTATATAAACGTTTGCATGAAAAAGTACTTATTCAGAGGAGAGGCTTTTTCAGAAAGGGGATAATAGCCAACAATGATACATTTACGTACTGAAATAGAAATATAAATTCGTTCTATTGATTCTTATCATGCTGTACAATTAAGATTATACTATTATATTATTATTATATTCTAGCTATCTTTCACGCTTGAGAGTAAAAAAGAGGTTATTCAAAGTAGCTTTAGTTTACTTTCGTATTTTCTGAATGTGAACATCCTGGAGATAATAAAGGGGTGCGTATAATAAGTTCAAAAGGATTACTACACTGTGTCATAATCTCTACTACGCATAATCCCTACTAATATAATTCTGTCTGTTTCTTTTCACACTTTCAGGCCTAAACCACCTAATAGAGACCTTGGAGAAGGACATAGGCTACCTTTTGGCTTAAGAAGTCCTTTGGAATGCGGGTGAAACCGCGGGAAACTATCATCATCATCATCAACCCATATATTGTCCCACTGTTAGGCACGGGTCTCCTCTGAGATTGAGAGGGATTAGGCAAGAGTCCACCACGCTTGCCTAGTGCGGGTTGGCAGACTTCACACACCGTCGAGAATAATCACTAAGGTATGTAGGTTTCCTCACGGTGTTTTCCTTCACCGTTTAAGCTAGTAATAATAATGTAATAAATATGAATTCGAAAAGTTAGAGGTGCGTGCCTTGGATTCGAACTCGAAACGAAACCGCTAGTACAAAATAATTATAATGCACTTTTTTGGACAAACATAATTCGGAATGTAGATTAAGGTAGGTATACGTTTACGGTAGGTATGCATATATGTAGTCTGCTATACTAAACTGTCTCATATATATCTTGATCGAAATTAAATAACTTCATTTTATATTACCATCAACAGTATCATCATTTTATTCTATTATACACTAAATGAGTATCTATAATATACGCATCTGCAACGTATTAACAGGCACCTAATATAAACAACAGCATTGCGAATCGATATTTCTACTCAATATCAATTTACGAAACTGGAACGTTCATTGGTTCAGCAAATTTAGCGGATCTACCGACAGATGACAGCACTCGTAAATATTTTGACAGCTCCAGTTTGCGTTTGAATGGAAATGGCCGTTAATGCGATTAGTATCAGTTACAAATCACATGATAGATCCGTGCTCATCAAATCGTAAGGAAGCTGCCATTAACTGGTATTACGCAATGAACTAGATAGACTAGAACTAATATTTAGTCCTAGTTTTAGGTATTTAGGTTTTGGTAGTTAGGTATTTATTGTTATTTGCTTATCTCTATGTTTTCGTTTTCAGTAGTTGTTTGAATGTAAGTAACAAAACACAACACCTTGGGTACGTTTTTATAAAAGGTAGATTCATACTAAGTTAATGTTTTAATCTGAACTTCTGTTGAGGTCCCAAATTGTTAAGAAGATGTACAACGTGTTACAAAATACCCCGTAAAAAATATAATTAATTATGAAAGCTAAAAATTTTATCAGCTGTCATGTCAGAGAACCAGATTATTTAACAGAAAGGCCTACGTACCGTACCGTATATTTTTCTATTTTTCATTCATAAATGTTTCTGTTTTCCTTTTTTTGGGGTATGTTATACAGCGTTACTATGGTTCTTAAATATTGTGAATGGACTGGTTATAAGGCCCCATTTAACCTCCTTTCGGATTTACGGGTAGTTTTGTAACAACCTGTATATACTACCAGTTCACCGGTACCTTTAAGTCTCTACTTACTTTACTAAAATATCATATAAACAAAATTGATAAAGCTCATATTGAGATCAGACAAGGCTAGACAAGTCTCCATTACAACAGTTCTCTTTTAAGTTAGTTCGTATCATTGACAATAAACTGAAACTTTGATGTCAAAGTGCGTTACATTTAGCGATTCTCATTAGACTTTAGTGCGCAGAATCGAAATGTATTTCATCTTATGTAACATGCAGATGTATCTCCGGTCCTTAGACTCCGACTGATCTCAAAGATATTAGTTGAACATTATATATGAGTTCATTAGAGTTTATGAAAACTATGTTCATAAATTCAGTCCATTGACAGCTCGATTCGCGCAGTAGTCGAGCTATCGGCTGAGTTACGGGTTGTGGTTCTACAGAAACTCGAAAGTCTGGTGTTAGTAAATGTAAGATTTGTGTTGGTAAATGAACCTACGATATAGGAGAAATATTAGAAGCACAAGGTTTTTTTTTTTAATTAGGAACCGTTACTTTCTAATAAATCTAGTCAGTTTGTAAATTGACGGAATATTGTAAACCGCCAACATACAATAGGTACAGCATACATTTTCGTAGGATGGTTATAACACATTTTCCAAAAATACTTATTTGCGCGGGGCCGAGCACTGTAGGGGTTCACTACTAAGCAGTTGTTTGTACAAATAATATAAAGAATAGTTTCGTAAATTTCAGATCAAAATTTTTCGAAAAACTTCATCTATAAACTGGACAATATTACAAATATTACATGTGTAAACTATTGGTGATTTCAATTTTCCAGTGTCATAGGTAAGTCGTAGCTACGCTGTGGAAAATTGTAATGTCTTATAATTTTGTTATTGCTTATTTTCAACTAGAAGGATCTTTCTTACCCTTATGGCGTTACGAATACGAACGAAAAGAGTAATCTATACCTTAATCTTAATCTTAGCAGTGGGGGCTGGCATGGCCAGCAACACTTCGACCAAATGTGACCTGTTGTGTTGTCCCAAGCATGGTACATTCCTTACTCTTCAAAGACGTGGTTCATGAAGGCGGCTAGCCCACTAAGAGGAAGGAACCTGTAGTCCTCTGGCTTCGGGTATCCGTTGCCGAGATGACTCATCCGTTTCGTCGCTAGGACGTCACAATCACACAAGATGTGCTGCATGGTTTCCCTGAATTCACCACAAGCTCTACAATCATTGTTCAAGGTCAGCTTCATTTTATGGAGCATGTCATTGGTTGTAAAATGCCCTGTGAGGGCTCCGATGACAGCTCGGGCTTTGTCCCTTCTATTGTTAAGTATGAATTTGGAGATGCGTGTAGTGCTGCTGCCGAAAAACCTTCGTGAGTGCTCTAGCCCTAAGCTATTGCACCACAATCTATACCTTAGTAGGATTATTTATTCGTGAGTATTTTGTATTTTTCTTTCTCTATATAGTCATCGTCACCAGACACTGCTTATTACTATTTAGCTGTGAAACATACGCCTAAGTCTTACGACTCTAATTACTCTAATTAATCAATAATAATCATCGTTTATTATGAACACGGACCAGGAATAACACATCCTATAAATATCATTATATTTTGTATCTCAAGCAACTGTTTATTTTTTAGTACATAAAAAAAGTAAAGCTAAGTCCTCTATGTCGTTTTGTGTTCAACTAAAATTATAATATTTCTTTCAAGCTTCATTAGTCAAGTATTTATGCTAGTATAAATTAGTTATTCCCTTTCAACTTTCTTAAGTTACTTACCACTTACTATTTTTTAAATAAAGTCTAGTTACAAGTTTCGCTCCAAAGTTCCACTAGAGGAGTTTTTATTCGGTAGAGCTTTAGCAAATATGCTTTGAGAAGGAAAATATAACTGCAGTGTACGGAATAACCAGTTACGTCATCTCCAGACGACGTCTTCCATTGTTTCGGATCCAACCTTCCATATTTAAATTCTGGATAAGATGACGTCAATAAACTTTTAAAAAGTTACGTTGTTCTATAATTACAGCTTATAGAGCTTTCCCTTCGCTCCGAGTCGTGACAGATTTCCATAAGCAGCGGAACGGATGGCAACACACACGTAGACGAATGAATGCCATGATTAAAATACATAAATAAGTAGGCTAATGATTGTAGAAAATGTTGATTATGTGTTTATTCACTTTTAAACGTTTAGGGCAGCGATTTAAATTCAATGAGTTACCTTGCTTGTAATAAAGGTTGGGTTAAATGTAGTTATCTCTAAATATTATAAAACAAAGTCTGTCTTGATGTTTTTCCACTTATTTCTTCTAAACCACGTAATGGTTTTCATACAATTTAGATGAAATTTTCACTATTATTTAGATTATTTTTTCCGGAATGACAGGAATAACTGTAAAATACATGTATGTTAGTAGTATATTACCGTGCGAAGCCGAAGCAGGTCACTAGTTCATTTATAAACAAGAACTTAAAAATGATAATATGAATGTGATTAAGTCAAATACTTAATAACTTCGTTAAGCATTTTCTACATGAAAATGCTCAACGATATTGAACCGAATTTTCCGGAAACGCGCAACAGTTTATTTATTTAATACATATTGCTTTAAATGAAACTGTCCATTCATTGGCTGACCTCGGATCATTATTTACAAACAAAGGAGCAAAATAACACCCCGAGCACGGATGTAACCAATTTTCCTTGTAACGATATACTCGTGAACTGTGTACCAGGATCACAAAGATCATAGGAAGCACTGCAATAAGCGTTAACCATATTCATTTGCTATTAATTGAGACGTGACAAGACACCCGTCGGCGAATGAAGCTACCCCCACACATATCAACCTTATTTGTAAAACAATAAGGTACACTTCCCAGATTACCCTAGTGGCTAGGGTTGTCAGTGCGATGCTATCGGTTAGCAGAACAACAACTGTTAGCTTGTTCGCACGCCTTATTTGTGGTTTTCAAAGCCCCACTGCTGTACTTACCACAAATATAGACTCAATAAATGTTTTGACTATCTCGGATTGATCGGAACTCGCAGCGTTTGTAAATGCTGGCAATTTTTTAACTAGATCAAGTGGTTTCACTTTATCTGGCTTAAAAATACATTGAATTGGGATCCATGTTTTGTGTGCGGTGTTATATTTGTGGAGTATCTGTATTTTATTATGAAAACGATTTCCTGATAGTTAAAACGTGCAAATATTACAAAAGCTTTGAATTAATAAAGCGAATAAATGCTCAACATGCGATCTTATTTCCTTTGAACTTGTAAGTCGACTTACATTTTAGAGAAAATCATGAGGTATCTTCATATAAGTTTAATAGTAGATAATTTTAGTTACTATTTCGTGTGTTACTGACAACCCTAGACATCAGACTGGTATAATTGAAGCACAAAGATGACTGTTATCTGTTAGGCAACGCCAGGCACCCCTTTCAGCCTTCTAAAGTACTAACTTGACGTACTATGTCGTACTTACTTGACTAAACTTAGCTGTTTAGTTTGCACTACTTAAGTGTAGTGTAAATGTCATAGAAGTATAAATTGTAGTAAGCACAATATTTAAAGTTTTGAATATAATTAATACATTAATTAAAACTTTTTACTAACTAACTCTTTGAATTTAGTGTATTGATTTGAATTTGAATTATTTCCCTACTTAGGTACTTATAGTAGTAAATAAATAAAATAAGGGTAACATAATGCTCAGTAATTCAGTGAACTATTTGACAGGCGTGGGAATGATGCCGGGTCATTTGTTGTGGGTAAGGGTTCATGGGGGAGGGTAATGTTTGACAGTGCGGACGTTTAGGGGTTAATATAGTACCTACATTTATATTGTTGCACTTTTTTAGATTCACTCACAGATGTGATATTGTTATTATTCCAAATTAATGTGTCCATGAAGTTTGTATTATTTTGAAGAGTTTATATTGTTTAAGTTTTCAGGTTTTATTGTTACTTTAAACAAAAAATACACTCGGCATAAACAAATACTAGTAACTATGTGTGATACTTATATTTTTTTTCTTTTCTTTCTCAAGACTATACCCAATTTACTTTTTTCTTAATAATTACGCACAGCAAAAACGGAATATTTATTTTGGAAAACCAACAGCTATACAAAAAAATAATAATAATTAGGTTAGGAAACATTAAGCCAATTATAGGTTTTCACGGATAGTTATAGAAAAACACTTACAGCTATTCGGGCGATTTTATAAAATTAAACTTAACTAATACATATAAAGTATAACAATATATGTAGACATATTATAATTAGGACAGTTAGCTATATTTAAAGAAATCAAGGTTCAGCTGTCTGCGAGCTACGCCACTACTGGTATTAAATGGATCAAAAGAGTACTCTTTGCATAATTTATTAAAGTCTCTGCTCGCTCGCACTATATATGAGTTTTGCCTATAGTTAGAGCATATATCCTACAAATCATGTATATTTACACAATTGTACACTTACTAAAATGTAAGTCAGAATCAGTGAAAAATTCCCCAAAACGCAAAACCACCCCTCATTCAAACAATATGAAACGGCAAAAACAGGAAACAGACCGTTTACAGGGTTGTCGGTGTATAAAAAGCGATTTTCTACATAGTCGGATTGGCGGCGTAATGGGCCGCGCAAAGAGTGTCGTCCGTATTTCGCAGTATCGAGTTCACGCTCGCTCTCTCCAAATAAATTACCACCCAGATTGACCTAGAAAGCTTCTGGCTGTACGGAACAATGATCTGCACTACGTACGATAAAATCTGTTGATTTATTTACGGTACCCTACGAAAAATACTGCGATGGAGACGTCGTTCGCGATAATCATTTTGTTTCGAAGCTCCTTGTTTGGTTGACACTAATCTTTTGGTTGCTCTGCCGTTCGTAGAACTCGCAGATGGGAACAGAGATAACTCGACAACGAATAATAGTGTCGTTCACAAATAAAACTAATAAATGCAATTTTTTTATAATGTAAATTGGTGCAGCTTTCGAGCAATATGCTGGTCGCGGGTGGGATTCCCGAGTAGAACAAAATTCATATGGATTACAGGACCGACTCGACATTTGTTTGTGCATGTGATATCTATAGGTATTTGTTGAGGTCCAGAGACTTCTGGACCATTGTAATGTCATGGTCGTGGGCAATTTCATGGATCCTGTGGCCGTGATTATAAGTAAAGAGAAGGCAAGTGTGGTTTCTGTCCGCATAGAGTCCAACATACTCTCCGAGGAGGCAGAAGGTCCACGAGGATTTTATAGTACGATAAAAAAAAACATTATTTGTAAACGTACAGAAGAAAACTTTTTTTTAAATAATAGATATAAGGTAGCCAAAGTTTATGATGAATTGCGACCTTTAAACTATCTGTTGTCCTATAAAAATGTTCAAACACTGGCACTGGTTCAACAGTGTTTTCCAAACTTTTCAAGGTATATACTGTGATCTCGATAAATTTCAGCTAAAATTCGAATATAACCGTTTTGTATTTTTATTTCAACATTTAAGTAATTTGGTTGTAATGAGTTATTTCTTGCGTTACATTTAATTTAGAATGCGTTGCGTGACGCGATTTCCTCGAATATTCACGGCAAATGGTGACGTGGGATATTTAGAAGTTTTGTCGTATATATGGAAATAACAGTTGAGATATTTCTTGGCTTTCTAAGTGGAACGTCCTTGGGAGCTTTTACAAAAGAAAACTTTGTGCGCTAATTTCATGAACCGTGTGCAAAGAAGATATTTTTATACTTAATAAACTACTTTATTTTAAAGTAGGTAATGTTCATAATCTTATTAGCCATCTACCCCTATCCCAATTTGCTCATTGTCGGAGTATTACGTCTTTTTTTGGCTTTAGTGTTTTATTTCATCACTTACTTCCTTCTCTATCATGTCATCTTTTACAAAATCAATTCAAGTTTTTTTTAGTGTCCCTTTTCCTCTTCTCTTCTCCTTCTTCTTTTTCTTACTCATCCAAATTTTTCTCTCATGTTCTTTATCCTTGTGCCCGTAATCTACAATACAATATAAACATTGTATCCGATTAATCGCGTGTCGCATTACATCTGTACTGCAGTGTCGTTTTTGGATCAGAAAAAGATCTTCATGAAAACTTGAATAAACACGTGTGTAGATACTTTGTGTATCATCATTAACCCCTATATACTATCCCACTGCTGGGCACGGATCTCCTCTCAGAATGAGAGGGATTAGGCTATTAAGTCCACCGTGCTGGTCTATTGCGGGTTGGCAGACTTCATACATCACCGAGAAAAATCTCTGAAGCAAGCAGGTCTCTGAGGCAGAATGATAATTAATTATTAATACGCACATGATTTTGAAGTCAGAGGTGCGTGCCTTGGATTCGAACTGGAATCCTTTGTCTTAGCAGTCCAGTGAATATAATTAGGCTATCACTGCTTTTTTTGCTGGTATGTTTAGGCACACATCCAAATTTAAGCTGCTGCTGAGATTTTATAGAGAAACCCAATAACTCTGCTTGACCAGGGATAACCCAGGCAGGACATCTAGCGTAGCAGTCGCGCTTAGAAAACTAGTTAATGTACTAAATCGAAGTCTCTACCTACATAAAACATAAGCATATCGCGCATAATGTCATGTTACAACAATGTACGACAACAAGAACAAAATGTTATGTGATGAAGGTTCTGTTGAAAATTCTGCACGTTGCAGGGTTGAGCGAATGAAATGTATGAATTATGTATGTATGGCTAGATTCTGGCGGACAGCGATACTCGCTAATATTATTACGATGCTCCCGACCGTTTACGTCATACACCGATCGTAGTACTGAGTATGAGTATTCGTTGATGATTCTTAATTTAAAACCTGATACTTGTATTTTGATAAGAAGTATTAGGTAGGACTCACTAAATTGTGTAGGCAGGTAAGTGAAAAGATTTAAGAGTTTATATGAATCGAGACCATATAATTGAGTAGTTAATGTTCAATTTCCTAAATACTAAAATCGTACCAGAAAATTCGGAGGTACCAGTCGTCGATCAGCATCATATTTCTTTTCTGCTTTCTCCCAATTATGTTGGGGTCTAACTAGATGCGGCGGAATATCAATATTTTACACGAAGCGACTGCCATCAGACCTCCACAACCCAAACTCTGGGAAATACCGATATCCTGACAATAGACTGATTGTGAGGCTTTTTGAGCTTCTGACTACCACTAAAAATTATCATAGGTAGTCGCATGACAACCGGGATCAGACGGCTTTACGTGCTCGGGCATGGCGAGGTGTCGATCTGTTAAGAATGGTCACAAGATTGCGGCTAGCGCAGCTTAACTTTGCAGATCGGTTGATCAGTGTATTAATTCCACTCAAATTGGAGCTGCCCGACTGGGGAAGTACCTCCGCCTTGCAGAAAATCGAAGTGAAATAGCACTACTTTGAGCTGTGTTGTATTCCTTACGATGAGCAAGGTTGCCAGTGCTCCGCGAAGAAACGTTGAGTTGGCAGTGTGACTTTAACGCTTATACTGCCAACCCAACTATTCCTCTTTCGTTTTCAGGGTCGGCAACGCGCAAGTGATACCCCTGGGAATGCAAGCGTCTTATAGGCTACGGTAACCGTTTACCATCAGGTGGGCCGTATGCCACCTTAGTGGTATAAAAAAAGTGGAGTTATATCTTAGCCATAAGCCCCTCACTAGTGGACAATCCTTGCGAAAAAAAATACTGTTCCCGTCATTTAACAGGATATGTGATATTTAGTTCAAGAGGGGTTTTCCTGGCTCGGTTCCGGTTTCCTAATGAAAATGTTCGTGACTTTACCGAGCGCGTCTTTTTTTCTGCTACACGAAGTATCAGCCGAGTTCCGTATTCCTAATAGATTAAGTACTGGTAATTCATCTGTTCGGCAAAAGCTGCCTCAAACTGAATTTATAGTATTACCTAGTCTTCTAAGTGGTTTATTTTTTAGCATGCCACTACGAATTTTGAAAGAAAATTGTTATAAACCTTTTTTTTACATATAAATTTTTATATATAATGTTTTATTTTGTTTGTAATATTTTTATTAGATATTAAATTAGGAAAATTCTTATAAAAATGTGATACAGCTAGGTACCTACATACTATCATCATACATTATTATATTTATTTAATTTGATTTATTAAAGTTTAATTTAATATATCAAATTAAATAAATAATGTTATAATCTAGTAAAATATAATCTATTTTACTAGATTATAACCGTCCTAGAATAAAATATTTCATTTTGTAACAACAATTCTCTTCTATGCTTTATTGGTTGTCCTTAAATAAATATAAATAGTAATAAAATAAATGATACGGTGATTTGTATTAGAAGAGTATGTTCACGTAGCAACGTTTCCTCACTGTAATTCAAATGAAATGGGTATGTATTATACATGGCTGTTTCCGCTATTTTTTGGCGCCAGTCCACAAAACTCAGTTTAATATCCGTTTTTGAGGAATCGTTAATATCTGAGCACATTTTGTTTAAAACTGTACCTACGTGTCAGGACAAATTTCGGCGCAATATTTTAAAAAGAAGTTGTATTCACTGTATGTGGGTTACTCTAAAATAGAGACGTACGTAACACGGTTCAGGATTACGTTGAAAATGCACGATAGCGTAAATTTAATTAAATTTCCATTAAAGTAAGGCAAAATAAGCATACTGGGTGTACACTGAGTACCTAGCTATTAATGCCAGATCGGACACACGACAACGGCAATACATCAAGCTATACAGTCAAACTATAAAAATCACCACCACCACTTATCTGTAGATTTAAAAAACTTGATGGTAAATTATTTAAGCAAGTTTTAAAAAAGAGGCTAATTATAAATGTATTTTATAATATGCTTGAATATGTTGCCATAAAATAATGATAGTGTCACAATGGAATTTTGAAGAAAGAGTCACAGCAGCTTTGAGTAGATCAATCCCAGCCGACGGCACGCATGCATCAGTCATTGTGTAGCGCGACCATATTAGAGGGAACTCAACGACCCGTCGCGTCGCACGACGTTACCAGATCGGCGGAACAACTGCGAACACTTCAAAAAAAACTCAAAGCCACCAGACAGTTAAAGACTGTGCATCTTTATACGGGCTTCATTGTCTTTCTTTCTAATTCTAATTATTTGTTACTTTTTTTATTATTATTTTTTATTTTTCTTAGTTTGTTTATTTACTGCAACTTAACGCTTACACCCTAGAACCTTATAACAATTTTTATGATTGATTGTATGGGATTGGGAGTGCCTTTAATAGTTTTTAATCAAACTTAGCAAGGGCACTTGTTGCAACACACATAAACATTAAACTTTGGCCTAAATTATAAGTGATTGTAATGATTGTGATTATTTATCAGTGTTTATAAAAGTGTAAATCGTGTTTCTATGCAAATAAACCATTATTATTATTATTATAATCTAGCCTACATGGTACTCACATTTACAATTTCTGTTAAGAGTAAGTTTAAACAAAAATATTTGTCAATAATGTCAATCATTTTGGTATAAATTATCATTACCATGTCAGTATAAATAAATCGAATAATATCAAAATATATAAATAGAATACATTTAATAATAAAATAGAATACGATTAATGATTATCATATACCACTATACCGTTATTATTAAAAATAGTTTCTATTTCAGTGATATAAAAGTATAAATCACTGAAATATATAGGATAATTATAGACCTATTACATTTCTTATTTCATTTCTCGAAGACTTTCTTTTATGATAAGGGGAAGATTATTTAAGTAGGTAATCTAATTATTATCTTCCGGATACCTTACTTATTTGATTTCATAGCATTAAGGTTGCCCCTATTACATGGTTCCAAAATATGCCAACAAACTGTGGGTGTACATTAGTACACCTTTGCCAAACCCTTCGGAGAAGATCTACTGTAGTGTTTGCGTGTATGTGACGCATGTCTTCCATAGATATATTTTATTTTCATTTTGTTATTATTTTAATTTTCCGTGCGTCATGTCGACGCGAATAAAAGTATTTTCTCTTTTTTTTCTTTCAGTATGAAAATACATTCTTTTAAGAGTTATTTTCAATGAATAGTAACCATTATTATAGTAGTTATTTGCCATTTCCATTAACTTTTACCTACTGACATTCCGAATGTGTACAATTTCTCAAACATAACAACTCGATTTGAAGCTTCATCCAATGCACACAAGTAAATGAATGCCTTTACAGTGTCGTCGGTTGTACCACGTATTGCAAAGTGGGCGAGTGGGCGGGCGGAATGGTGCAGGTGGATTACTTTTTTATACTTTTCAACCTATTTGTTAATTTAGTTAGCGAACGTTGGAGGGATTTTGTTTGCTTACTCATACATGTAAGGCAAGTTAGATTATCTTTGTTCACTTTGTAAAATAAATCTTCATTTTTATAATATTTTAATGCCATTGTACTTTTTAAATAAGCCCTTTGTCATGATGAGGCAGAAATACGAATAGAAGTAATGAATTCAATGTAAAGTGAACTTTGTATATTTTGTTAATACGTTTTGTTTTTGCTTCCAAATAATTATGACCACTTTTATAAGTTCCTTTTCTAAATTAATTTTGCTCAACAGTTTGTAACATTTCACTTAAATAACGTCAATGTTCAACCAATCTGAAGTGATTGGTTTCATCGTTTTAAAGCGAAATACTCGTATGATTAGAAGTGTTGCAATTGAAACGCATGTGGGCGTACTGCCTGACATTTTCCGGCACGTGGGTAGATGCACGTAGGTAACTGAATCTGATATGGTTTTCAGGTATAAACAACATTTCGCAGAAATAATCACGTACAATTTTATTTATTGTTTCTAACAATTACTTATATTTTTAACTGCCTCAGAAGCCTAGCGCGACTGCTACACTAGAGGTTCTGGATTCAATTCCTAGGACGAGCAAAGTGTTAGGTTTTTTTTCTATGAAATCACAGTAGCTCGGAGTTGGGAATTTTGCTCGGTTAATGACAATAGGCTCGCCCCCTACATTGGACCTAACCATACTGGTGAACTGTGGGTGTAGGTACATTTGGTGCACCTTAACTAAAAAAAAATAAAGAACTGCCTTAAAATAGGCTTGCTTCCATGACACCCAACAACGATATTCGTCTCAATCTGAGAGGGGGGGTGGGGAGCTTGGGCCCCGCAGTGATTCAGTAATGCCTTAATCAATTGTTCAGGTCTACGATATCCATCTAAATGTTTCAGATATTAAAATTAAAAGCGAATTAGATCTTTCACATGATAGTATATAGACTCGTATTGCACACGTACATGCAAACATCCTATTCTATCCTACTTCCTACTATCCTCCTAATATTATAAATGTAAAAGTTTGTGAGGATGGATGGATGGATGTATGTTTGTTACTGTTTCGCTAAAACTACTGCACGGATTTTGATGAAACTTTACAGTATTATTATTTTTACATCAGAATAACATATAAATAAGTTATAATTTATAACGTTTTTGAGATAATTCGCTAAATTACAACGATAATTAAAAGTAACTTTTCACAAGGACGAAGCCGCGGGCAGAAGATAGTATCCGATAGTTGTGTGTCCGATAGTATCCGATAGTTGTGTTAGGCGTCCTGTCTGACATTTTCCGACACGTGGGCAGATCACGTCAGGAACGTAACGTCAATCTAACACCTACACGTGTGTACACGTATTCAGATATCACTATAAAGAAATAGCAATAACAATACTTAGAAAACGTAATAGAAATAAACCGTGTTTATTTTTAGTTTCGGCTTTTCTGTTATTGCAATTTTTTGCAAAAAATGATTCAAGTGTTCCTACGAACGTTTAGCATTTTTGAGTTAGTACAAGCATAATGTTAAGTAATAACTAAGTTGATCAACCCATCTGCAAGGTTAAGCTGTGCTAGTCGCGGACAATTTGTGGATGGGCGACCATTCAACACATCGAGACAAGACCGCTCCGTGCCTCATAGAGTGTAAAGCCGAACACATATGACAATCTTTAGTGGTAGTCACAAAGCCAGAAAGCCTGACAACCAGTCTATCCTCAGAATATCGGTCTTACCCAGAAATTGGGTTGCGGAGGTTGGAGGGTGGAGGATGGCTGTCGCCACATGTAAAATACCGATATTCAGCCGCAACGGGTTAGACGACAACCCAATCACAACATAGTTGGGAAAAGGCTTGAAGGAAGAAGAAGAGAAGCATAACGTTAAACAAAGAAATAAAATTCCATCAAAAACGTAACTACGGGATCTATAATACGGGAAAATTCGGAAAACTCAGCTTTTCACAGGTTTCTGCGCCGCAAACGGTCGGTATTGGTTACTCAATAAACAAGAATTTGTTAGTCGTTTTCATAATAATTGTATAACACGTTATCCAGTGATATTTAAAATTAAAATTTTATTATAGGTATTCAATACATTTTAATAATATGCTAATTGAACGTTGTAAAGTTGATATCATTGGTTGATCCGAATATTGGACTCAAGGAAGCAGTGTAATACCAATCGAGATACAAAAATGATAAGGTGGAATTTTCATCAAACTGGTTTTGTTGATATTATAAATGGAATAAATTATAATAAAAGTCGTGAATCTCGAGTTACATAGAAAACCGTGTGAAGTGCTCCGTTTTGTAATAAAATTGTGAATAAAAGAGACGTAAAATCACGAAACGTTTTTAAGAATGATCTTAAAAAAGCGACACTCAAAGAAATGCAGGGGGAAGAAGGCAATAACAAAAAGCATAGTCATTTCGATCAGGTAGAGATAATATTTTAATAATAATTACCAAACTTTGATTAAAATATTATGTTTGAAACATAAAAAAATAATGACCCACAATTTGCATGATTTCTGTTTCACTATCAAATATAAATCAGCTAGTAGGTATTTTAAAATTAATGCTTAATTACTACAAAAACGAGTTTAGTTAACTCATTAATAAATTCGTAATAATTCCGAGCGGCTATTGGACAAAGCTAGGACATAAAACAATAAACCAATCTCAGTGACAACTCAATGTAATTTTTTGCCGACATCTTGTCAAGCTAATGTGTTTTAAATAAAACAAAAAGTAGTCATAACGTTTTGAATATTAGATATTCGTACATTTGATTGTTCTATCTTTATATCTTAATTAAAGCTTGAATCGTGTAGGTTTTGTTTTAATGAACAGTTAATAATTGATGATGATTGATTAGAGATTGAGATGGAAGGAGAGATAAATGAACATTTGACTGCCAAGTCAAAGGTTGCCAGTTCGAATCTAAGGCATGCACATTTGACTCATGACTGGATCAATTATTAATAATTAATTATCCTTCGTTTAAACGGTGACGGAAAACATCATGAGGAAACCTGCATGCCTCAAATATTTTCTCAACGGCGAGTGAAGTCGGCGTGTCAACCCGCACTAGGCCAGCGTGGTTGACTATATTTTAATTCCTCACATTCTGAGAGGAGACTCGTGCCCAACAGGTTGACCAGTATATATGGGTTCATGATTATGATTGATAATTAAAGAATATTATCTAAAGGATAGGAATTAATAGAATGTATTTAAAAATGGAGTAGGAATGGTATTTATGAAGGACGTATTAAATAATATTAATACAAAATCGTTTTACAATCTATTAGTTTTATTATATTATACATTTACCGATTGTTCCTAATGGAACAATGTATTGCATGTAATCATGCAATACAACAAAGTGTAATAAAATATCTTTTAAGTTTTAATTAAGTACATAAATCATGCGAGTTTATTTGATTAATTTCAATTCACTGAAATGGTTTACTGAACTTCATATTGTTTCTTCACGTTTGTTTCATGTAGGTATAAAGGAAGAAGAACAATTTTCATTATAACGATAATGATAGCAAAACAAACAGTAGCTCGGTTTCACAGTATATGTCAGAGGTCAACACTCTCTTATCACTAAACGAGATATAAATAAAACCTAACTTTGTTTCACATGACCTTTGTGTGGGTGTTGCTCCACTCCCCGTGACCTTTGACCTTTTTGGTAGAATATGTGGGTGTTGGAGGGAACTGCGAAATTCTGACAGTGGGCGGCAACACACGCGACAAAATATTGTTGTTACGTGGAAATTCGGCATTGTTGACGAAAATATTGATATTGGTTTGATTTCAGATTCTTTTGGTGAGGTATTTAACATAGCTAATATTGATTTTCCGGATAGTTTACTGTTTATGATAAATATAATCCTGTTGCAACCCTAAAAACTAATGAACGATATTTTATAAACATTGCTTTTAACTTTTTGAACTTTGACATTTCTATTAATTTATACACTTCTTCTTGTATTATTTTATAAAGCTTTGTATTTGTATGTGTGAAAATGTTGCTAGGGCAAATAATTGTTGCTTTTATGTGTCTATATATGTGTAAATTCTTATGAAATTACATACATACTTTGCGTAATTGTTTTTTTTAATATAATATTTATTTGGGACATTTCACACAGTGCCGCTATCTAGTCCCAAACTAAGTAAAAGCTTGTACTATGACATAAGAAACGCCCAGACAGACACAAACACTTATGTTCATGATATAAATATTTATGTTCTGTGGGAATTTAACCCACGACCTCGTGATCAGCAGTCCAACACTCCAACCACTAGACCATGGAGGTCGTCATTTATTTTGTTTGTGTGTCCTTGTGTAAAGGAAATTCATAATTTTTTCACTTCACCTACTCGGAAAGTGACTCGTTACTACTCTATACCAGAGAAAGTAAGTCAATTAACCTGGTTTTGATTTTTTTAAATACAGATACAACTGAATTTTGAGCAAGGGAATGCAAAATTCGTACTTATTTAAAAAAAAACTTACCAAATAAATGCTAACAAACCTTTACTTGTGGTAATAGCCGAAGCAATGGATTTTGAAAATTCAAAAATAGAATATTTAATTTGTGTTATGCGCGCGCTGTTGCGGGATTTTATTCTATTAATATTTATTACTTAGTTTAATTTATTAAAAGTTAGTATGTTTATAGGTTCATGATATGTCTTATAGAGGCAACTCTAATTAGTTTCTGAAATTATGTTTATATACTTTTCCTCATAGATGAAGCAAAAAGTACTAGGTTTCACTTGGCGGAAAGTACAGATTACAAACTCGTGTAGTTTGCCGCCCTCGCATCTGTCTACTATTTCATTCTTCACTTCAATTATTTACGAAGCTACCGATTTAAGTGCAGTATATCATTTCATAATCTTCTCATTAAATTGAGATTACTTTTAGGTAAGTACGTACTTGTGTTTGACCGTAATCGGTTCAGCAAAATTTTTGTTGATAAATAATAAATTCCACTAGCTAATTAGTTGTTAAACATTATACACATTAAGAACAAAATGCGGCGCCGCCGGTTACGACACTTCCGCTGTTTTCATGTATGAGATCCATATTTGGAATTTCAATGCGTCACGTTGTCATTTAAGTTTGATGAATTTGGCAGTGCATGTTGTTTGGCAGTGTTTCTATGTTGTCTGATAAATGATAATATTATTTTTATTAATGTAAAATCATGTAATAGACGGTGTGGTGTTAATACTCAATACTCATTAAAAAGCTCGGCATTAAGGTATTTATTAAGAGGCCTCTGGAAGCACCTATCTGGAAAAACCATTAAGTATGACTCAAACCGCGATCTCATAAACAATCGAATGGTTATTTTTATGTAGTGTAGTTATTGTAAAGATATAAAAGTCTATCTGCTAGATAGTATCTACTAAAATTTGTCAAACAAGAGAGCAAACTGCAAAGTAGTCTGAACCCAAAAGGTTTTATTCTCAATGCAAGGCAAGACTATTTAAGGTCAAACGAATTCTTGTCAACGTAAATAAAAAAAATATATTGAATACTAGCTGTTGCTCACGGTTTCACTCACATCCCAAAGGGATTTTTGAAAGAAAAGGTATAGCCTATATCCTGTAGCAAATTTCCTCTAAATCGGTTCAGCGGTTTTGGCGTGAAAGTGTAATAAAGCTACTTTCGCATTTATAGTATTAAGTAGGGATTAAACTTTAACGATTTTTAAATCTTGAACAACGTGCTCGACTGATTTAGCCTTTTCCACTTTGTGTTTTCAAAATGTATTAGGTAAGGATGTAGGTCCCAGGGATGTGCCCTTAATAGGCGGTGCACAGGGGGGTTCTGGGGTGGTCTATTAAGAGGACCCAGTGCCCCTCTCCATGTGCTGATGGTGGCCACCGGGGTGGTTTACATACCCCCGTAGACCGGTAGCCTTTTGAAGGTTTCCCCCGTAAACAAAAAAAAAAGGTAAGGATGTAGGTACATGCTATAAAATCCCATTCAAGGTCTGGGAAAATTTAGCCGAAGCTGCGAAGTCACTGTAGGTATTACGGCAGGGCCGTGAGGTATTTTACTGCATTCACTAAATTAGGTCACTAGAGATCACCCTGTTCAATTTACTAGCTATATAAAAAGTTTAAACGTGTATTTGATTATAAAGTTCTAAAGTCAGTGCCCGTTTGATAACTCCGCTGACATATGTATTTTATTGCGGTTTGACGCAAGTTGACGCAACGTTATTAAGGAAATACTTACGTAATATTTTTATGTGTAGGTACCTATCAAAATGACCGTGAAACGACTCCCCCATTTAATTTTTTTCAATTCAGTCTTATACTACATTTAACGCGACAGATTATTTCTTTAACAAGCTTTAAAAAATATGTATTAACTGTATTACAGAATTAAATCAATTCATTTAATAAAACTGCAATTTACGGATAAAAATTAAGTCTACTCGTGTGTCAGATTTACGAGTACACAAAAAAGTTATCAAATTTATTATAAATATTTATCAAATACAATAAATAGTAAATAAATGATCTGGACAACTAAGAGTCTTGCACCGATGAACCATTGAGAGCGAATAGTAAAAATAATACTAATCCCGCTAGTAAAATTAAAAACGCTACAATTATAAATGTATACATTGGTGAAAATCTTGCTGTGCATTAAAACAATACAATTTATTTTTTTCTCGCATGTCCCTTTTTCTAAAGAAATCGTTTCTAATTGTAGTTATTATCTAATGTGGTTGAGGAACGACTTCTTAAACAATCATTTTATAGCCGATATTGAAATCGTAAGTTCAATCAGTACAAAGGACTTAAATCCCTATTCATTAGACATGATGTTTTAAATTACATTTTCTGCAATCATATCAACAACGTGCCTGAAAAGAAAATGCGCAATAAAAAGTATGTAATCTTTTGGAATATAATAAACTACGCATCAAAAATACTGATTGAGCGACAAAATTACTGATTGAGCAACAAAATACAGATATCGGTTAGGTTAGGTTAGAACTGTGACCACACAACGCCAGAACCAAATCTGAATGTTTTGAGTGTATATAACAATATTTTGAGGTCACTATTTTGCTGCTTAATCAGTAATTTTGCTGCTCAATCAGTAATTTTGTCGCTCAATCAGTATTTTTGCTGTGCAATAAGTATTTTTGCTTAGGATTGTTTTGTTATACAAAACGTCATTTTTTGATTTGCAGTTAAATACTAGCCTAATCTTTTTACCACAGCCAATCAGTATAAATTAATAGTCTGCATTCATAAGGGTTTCAATTCATTCATTCTAGTTTTCATCATATTAAATGACAGCTATTTAAATGTGAAGGTAACTAATAATCTTCGTTCTAAGACCAAAGAGCATTTTATTTTAAGTAATTTACTTACAGAAAAAATATTACTTAGATATTTTCTTTCTATTATATATTTCTATTTATAAGATTCCCAGACGTCTTAAGTAAAATCGACTCTACGCGAACAGTATTATGTAAAAATCAGGGAATAAAATGTACAAAGAGAGTACACTTCCTTCTTAAGGTTATTTAGAAGTCAATTGCGGTCTAGATTCCAGACATATTCAGAGAAAAACAAACTCAACAACGTATTGTATTATTTTCGCGAAGAAAAGAAAGTATTTCTTAAGGCCTACCTTACACAAACTTCGAATTTTAACGTTAGTAGTACCTATACTACAAACGTTAAAATTCGAAGTTTGTTTTGTTAGTTCTCTGGACTTCTTAAATATAATAATTTTAGATAATATTTTCAGCTTATAGGTACTTAACTACACATTCGAAAAACAAAATCAAT
Organism: Acronicta alni; assembly: GCA_964056405.1. Classification (NCBI taxonomy): domain Eukaryota; kingdom Metazoa; phylum Arthropoda; class Insecta; order Lepidoptera; family Noctuidae; genus Acronicta; species Acronicta alni. The sequence goes on from OZ043926.1 coordinate 7,736,582, forward strand.
AAAATAAAAACGACATAAGAATCTTATACAAAAAATCAATACAAAATTTTCAAATAATAAAAACACATTACGTTTCAGGCAGAATTAGATACTACGCAGTTGTGTAGGAAAACCTCGGTCTAGAGGTCGCGCGAGTGTCCCGTCTGACCTCTATGACCTGAAGCGACTTAATAACGAGCTGTTTTAAACACATTATAAAACGATTTTACTTCTTCAGATTCTATAATACTTTATGGCATAAACTGATTTCTTTGGTAGATTTTGATTTATACACTGTGCTTCGTGAAGATTAAAATATTTTAAAGTTAATTACGTATTCGGAAAAACGTCAAAGTAAAAAGAGACAGAGTAGTAAGTAGCAGGTAAACAAAGTAAAAAAAAATATTTACTTACATATATTTTGATAATGAGATTATGTATATTATTAAAATAATAATATCATTTAACACAAAAACAATCTGCTTATTGCTGGCAACCCCAGCTTATGACAACATTGCTCCGCGAAATTTAACTGATTTAAATTTGTTTTATAGGCCTACGGGAATAAAATATATTTTTATAGACAGTAAGCGAGGACCATGACTAATATACTATGGAGTTTCTTGCCGGTTCTTTTCCATAAGACCAAGTTTTTGGAACCGTGCAATTAGTTTTGACTTTTCAAAAGTCTGAAATAAATTATTTGACTTTGACTTAAACGAACCAGTAAAAAACGCTTACTTTGTAACAAGATTTCTTTCCCAACTCTATGACAGTTGAGTGAAGGACGTAGGTACACGGACAGACAACAGTCAGATAACAATCTGTACCTAGTGGATATAAATAGCACAAAGGTTCTTATTATAGACTTCAGAAAAGAGTGGTTTCTTTTAAGGACAAAACAATATCATGTAGGACCTTTTTGTAAGATTTACATCTTGTCGGTGATATTTTTTCGCTTAATTTGTTTTTTTGACCTTTGATTTCTCCCACCAGTACTTATTTACAGTTAAAAAAAATTTACGAATCAATTGACTAATAAATAATAAATTATAGCCTGCTGGTGTTTTATCGACTGGATTCCCTGTTTCATTATATAAATATCAATTCTATCTATCAGTACAAGTAGCGGTAAAATAAATTATATGTTTCCAAGTGCTGCCCTCTATCACATGTCATTTGTCGCAGTAATGGGGCTATCATGGTCACGAGTAATGGTAGAACATCTCTAATTATCGCAATGAGTGTGAAGAAAATAGCAGGTGTACGACAGCTCAAGTTTTATTCATTCGTTCGAATAAACGTCATAGAACTATCATTAGTGCCTTTTTAACGGACCGATGAACTCCGCCCACTAGAAGAAAATGCATCTTGGGTTTTTATAGAGTTGCCTCAATCGAGTATTATAGATGGTACTTATTCTATAATCTACATTTCAATTGCAAATAGTCTTTGCGGTTTGAAGTGTACCTATTTCTAAAGAAAGTATTCTTGTACTGAAGTTTGATTTATTCGGATTACAATTTCTTAGTGAGTTAAGATGATTAATATTATTAATTACAAATTCAAAAATATATCGACCATTCATGACGTGTCATTTACAAAACAAAAACAGAAACAGCAGAAGAAAACCGTAAACAAATCTACCTAAGCTTCACCGTTCTTAAGCAACATAAAACTTTGCAATAACTTCCACAAAGGCGTTTGATTATCTGCTTAACGCGTGTTGCATAAAGAAAACAAAATAAGTGTAAACAAGACGGCTCCACATCAATTAGCGCAGAGCAAACAATAACTTTCCGTCACTTGCGAGGTGACGACTCGGAGACTTTGTTCTGTGGTTTACGTAACAGACACATAATCGTGTTATTTGCGTAATCTGTTGCGACTCATTCATACGTGTATATTTGTTATTTCTCTCGTCGTAAATTGACACCAAAATAGGGAAACCACACTGTAAACAACGAGCAGTCAAAGCAACAAGTCGCGGGGGCGGGCTGCGCCATCGCTCCCGCACGACCTCTTCCGGCCTTTTACGACATTTACGATACCATCTATCCTTATCCACTACCCACAAGATATACGGATCAGGCCCGCTGATGCGTAATAACCCCAATTTTCATATCAACCATACGTACGCAACTTTCAGGAAATTGGCAATCGTTTAAAACTCAGTCAAAGCACATAATTTGATTCCACATTTTTCCATGAAATGTGATCAAAGTAATACGCAGTATACTGTACAAAGTATGTAAGTATGCGCTTACTACGCCGTACTCACAAGCTTTGCAGTACGACAAAAACAAACAGTGTTGTACCATTCGCGTGTTGCACGGTGCGAAATTGCGTGAGAGAGTCGTCGGTGCGTTGGTAGTGACGTTCCGTCGCTTGCAACGGCGGCAAGTCAGCGATCATCGTGGAAAGGATTTGTTTTGGTGTCGAGCACGAGCCGCGTGGCGACGCGGCGCAGCGCGCTGTACAGACTGGCGCGCAATTCACCAGAAAGGAATAGGTGGGATACACAGTACGCATGCGCGAACACAAACGCGGGAAGCGCTTTCTAGAAACGACTTCCGCAAACATGCGCGTCAAAGGGAAATGCGAAAGCGCTCGACATTTGATTTTTTGTGGTTTTAGGATACATAATCTTGTCATTATTATTAATAGTTGCCTTTACATTATACACCAAGCAGAAAGCTTTTGTTAAGTCAAAAGTCATCCGCACGTTAGCCTGTTTGTTTACCAAGATATCCATTATATTATTGAAAGTGAGCGCAGTTATTCATGAGAGGATCCAAATTGGGGAGCTGTTACATGAAAGTGTTCACGTCTCGGAAACAAAAACATTTTTCCGATTTAGTCTTACTTTGAATATATCTGATACCTACCATTGATGCAGTTCAGACCATATGCACACAAATAATGATCATAAGCGATAAAGCCTCTTTGGAATTGTTTTGTGGACGAAGCAGTTTTACACGATTGAAATTAAAAGATATTTGCCACTTAAAACTTAAAGAGATTCTTAATTGATTCTGAGAACTAGCAATAGGTATTAATACTGTTTACTTTGCTCATTGAACGATGTGAAGTGGCAAAAAGATCTTTAAATTATAAAAACCTCCAAGTTCTAATTGTGACTTGATTGTTGACAAATTTGTAGTAGAGAGTTTCTGATTTAGTAAGTTTGAACTACTCGAACCTGGCTGCTTTTTCCCACTGGGAATAAAATATATAATTATAAAATTATGCATTTTTTTGTTTTAGATCATATTAAGTACTTGCTTAGTCTGTGATTAATATCTGACAAAGGAAGGAAGCCGGTAGGTAACAATAACTAAAGTAACTTTTAGAAAATACTACATGATATGCTCCAATATTTTCCCCTTAATATATATATCCCCACGCATTTTCCATTATAAATGTCTAGAGGAAGCCTATATTATTAAATTACATTAGGCACCGAGAATCCCATCATTTTAGCTTGCCTAAGTAGGACATTAGGTCAAGGATGGCTCCGCTCCCCAGGGCCGATTCCTTGACTAACTCAGCTTCATTATTAACTAGTTTCCAAGTTAAAATGTTCTTTGTTATGGCCACAATTTATTGCTTAACTTGGTAATTGGGATTAATAAAACAAACATAGGTTAAGATGAAGTTGAGTCGTTGTCGATCCCATGGGGATTTCCCGGATTTCAGCCAAAATTAAATTTGCAACTTAGAAACAGATTTATTTTCCATTGTAATCGAAGAAGCTTTGGTACACATGTTTTTGACGTAATACCTATACCGTAAATTTTAACTACCATATTATAAAATTAAAAGAACAAGCAAGTAAGTGCTGAATTATTTTAATTGCAGCAAGAAGTGCACTTAAATACAATTACAAGCTAAAATCACCCGTCAATACACGTATGATGTGTCAGTTACAAGGCATGTGTTGACCGACCCGTGATAAATAGCAACGATGTGAAAATATAACATAAAGGTCTCTAGACATCGCCGCACGATCACGACGAGCGGATGCGATTCCAACGATAACATCTATATTAAGAAGTATAAGCGGGGACAGTTCTTCACAATCCCCTCTAGATGATGTCTTAAATCTTGAAGGTCGTTTAACATGACCGAGATCACTGATATTACCCTAATATAAGTGTAGTAGATGTTTTACGAGGCATTCAGCTCGACGGCCACCGAGATAATTTGCGTGGACGTGTGATAAAATCGCCGGGTCCTTATTTAAGGTCCGTTGCGGACGAGCTAGCCCATTGTGCTGTTTAAGCGACGGTTAAGTGGTGATTAGGAGGAGTACATCTGTGATACAAGCCGAGATAAATATCAGCAAGTAAACATGGGTTACGGTACATTATTTGATATTATGAGAAAAATGTTTTAGATTTACACGTTGTAATTTGATATTTTATTTTATATCTGCACAAAGCAAGGAGTTTCTCTTTTCTTTTGATAGTAATCATTCTTAAATAGTATATATTAAAATTAGTTCGGTATACCCACGGATTATATAAAGTTCAAGTTGTTTCAAGAAATGTAAGCTGACCATCTGTATACATTATGGAATGCAATAAAATTGATTTACTGAAATAAATTTCAGTTCAAATATTATTATTAAGAATATATAGTCATTATAGTCATACGTATTACTTACCTTACAATTACTCGCCTGAATGTTATTTTAAAATGTCGCTTACCTGCAACAGAAAATAAAATATTCTATATAAATAAGTCTTTACCAAATCCGAGTTAACGAACTGTAAGTGTTAATTTCCATAAAATAAATGGTTGGATAATAAAGAGCATCGCTTTAACTATTGGATTGAGCCATGGACACCGCCGGTTACGGAAATATTTGGTTTTATTTCCGAACGGGAGAACGAGCCGTGCCGTTTTGAAGCAAAACGTTTAATTGAAAAATGCCCGCAGTTTCCAATCTATTTTTGTTTCCGATGTTATCTATGAATATTGTGTAATTTTTTTTTATTGGCGAACGATAAACGGCGGGCAGAAACGAATATGTTTGCTGCGAATGAAATAGAGACGTGTTAGTTTGTCTGCGCGGCTAATAGATTAAGCGTTTTGATTCTATTGAATCATTGTAAGAGTTCAGAAGTAAATAAATAAAGATACTTTTTTTTATGAATAAATAAAGTATGAACAAAAATGTGGCGCTTATGTATATGTATACAGTAAGTACTATAAACTACTTAATAAAATGTTCAAATATGACGTTAATGCTCCATGTGCTATGGAAAGCACTTGTCTAAGTTAGAATAATAATATTCTTCTTCTTTTAAAAGAAAAATAACAAAAAAGATAGCATAAATAGGTACTTTTAAGGATTAAAGTTTGTGAAACATAATTATATATTTTGCGTACTGGAATTGTAAATATACGGTCAGCCTAAGCAAACTTAAGTAGGCACACTTAACAAAAGGAAGTCATGGTAATTCAGACGAAAAAATCTTACACAAAGAAAACATTTCTTAGAACCAACTTAATTGTATTTGTAGGACAAAGGTCGTCTCGGCCCTGAAAGTCTATAAACCAGAAAGTATGACCCAAATATCGATGATGTTTGCTTAGGGCGGGCTGTCCCATAAAACTTAAACCATTACTCAGGATTCTGTCAGTGAATGATATAGTATATCGAGAGCGAACGACTTTTTGCACCAATACCCATGATTAAATACGTTTAAATAAATGTTTGATTAAATTTACGTAATTTAATGATATTAATAAGATTGTTATTGATAAATGCGTTCATGATACCGCTATACTTTACCTATACGTGGATATTAATTTCGCTTCCTTTTGGCATACTGCCCGGAAAATTATCGCAATTCACTCTACACAGCTGTATTCATAATAAAACATTTTAGTCCATACTTTTTCATTGAATATAAAGGGCAGTAGAAATAAAGTTGTTATGAAGACGGCTCGGGCTAATTATCTCATTAGTTCATTGTTTGAATTGATAAAACCAATAATACTTAATTAATATTAATTAAGTATTAATAGTGTGATATAAAGATTGAAGGTAAGAGTATAGAGCAAGTGAATGAATTTGTGTATTTGGGAAGTATGTTTACAAGGGATGGTAAGATTGATGCGGATGTGGAAAGAAGAGTAAATGCGGGAAATAAAGTGAATGGTGCTATACATGCGGTTGTGGCTAACCAGTCGGTGTCAAAAAAGGCACGGATGGCTATCCACAACGGTGTGTTGGTACCTACACTTATGTATGGAAGTGAAAGTTGGGTATGGCAGAAGAGACATGAAAGTAGAATAAATGCTGTAGAAATGCGTTCCCTGCGAAGTATGTGCGGTGTAACTCGGAATGACAGATTGAGAAATAGTGTGATAAGAGAACGTTGCGGCTTAAAAGACGATGTAGTGACGAGAATTGAGAAGAATATGCTGAGATGGTTTTGGCATGTCGAGAGAATGGATGAAAGGCGACTAACAAAAAGGATTTATATGGCGAATGTCAGTGGAACCGCCGAGAGGGGACGCCCTAGAAAAACTTATACCGACCTTATTGGTGAGGTTCTTCAAAAAGGTCAGGTGCGTAGTACTCGCAACCGGCGTGTATGTATGACAAGATGTATGAATGTGGTCGAAGCGAAAGAAGTATGCAAGAATCGTAGCAAGTGGCGTTCTTTAGTTTCTGCCTACCCCTATGGGAAAAAGGCGTGAGTGTATGTATGTATGTATGTATGTATTATTGGTTTTATCAATTGGTGACATTGCTAACATTATTATTTCCTTTCCTATAGTACTTATAGTACTATATGTTTCTTTTACCGCAATAAATAAATAAATACTTCGATTATGGGCGAAATCTGTGTCTGATTGTTTTTGCTTCTAATTTATTTAACACAGAGTAACTTAGCTCATCACTAAACAGTGAGTATATAGGATGAATAAATATTTTAAGTTAAGAATTTGTATGGCAATTAGTAGTTAAGTAACGCTGAAACGATTGAATTTTGACTGACAGGCTAAACCTGCTGGATTTTTGACACGCATCAAATATGAAAACAATACCCCGCACCGCTACGTCATCCATATTAAACAATCAAAGCGGACTGAAAGCCGACATCGCGTCACGCACAATATTAAAATTTGCCGTTGTGTAGTGTCGCTATGTTGGTACGAATTTTTGGCGATCCCATGTAATGGGGCACGCAAATACGACTGCGAACGACAGCCCACCAATTACAAAATCATTAATAAACACCCCGAAATATGAAGTGGTGAAATAATAAAGTTGGAGCGAGTCGCCGCACGGCGCAAATTGTCGGTTACCAACCATAGCTTGCGATTTATTCATAAAAGTAAATTGGCCACGTGTACCCACTGTTGGTTTATTGGATAGCCGCGGTAAATGGTATTATTATTTAAAATATCGATCCATTTCCGGTACTGCTGTATAAAAAGCGCCGAAAACTTTGAAATCGAAATATTTAGTCTACTTTATGAATTGTGTGAAACGGTCGATTGTGATGGAATTGGCGGATTTATACCCTATACTTACTAATATATTAAAGCTAAATATTTTGATTTTTTGAATGCGCTAATCTTTGTAACTACTAGTCGGATTTGAATAATTCTTTTTGCATATGATAGCCCATTTCTTGAGGAAGGTTATAGGGTATTTAACATCACGCTACGAATTTTAAGGATACTGTCAAGGTGGGCGGAACCGCAAGGCATAGCTAGTTTGACATATGTCCTATACCGCTGACACCTGCTAATTTAAACTGCAATAGTACTAGAATTTGGAAAAGAGGGGCTCGTGGCTAACTAATAACTACGCTGATCAACAGATCTGCAAGATTAAGCTGCGCTAGTCGCTGTCAGTCTGTGTATAGGTGACCATTCTTAACAGAACGAGACCCCTCCGTGCCTCGGAGAGCACGTAAAGACATCGGTTCCGGTTGTCATGCCAACATTTATGATAATAGTCAGAAGCCCAAAAACCTAACAACCAGTCTATCCTCAGGATATCGGTATCGCCTAGAAATTGGGTTGCAGAGGTCTGTTGGTAGTCGCTTCGTGTAAAATACTGGTATATGTATATGTATATTGATTTCTGACATTTACGCGAATATTATACATTGAAATAAAACTACTTTTTACGGATTTTATCGCGTTATATTGATAATATTAATCCCGACGTTTCGGACCCTTTACAGCGTCCATGGTCACGGGTAGACATCTCATCAGAGTTTACCCATGACCATGTGAACGAATTTAATTTTGCAAATTATCTAAGAAAATCCTGGTTTAAGTAGCTTTTCAAATGTATATTTTCCCAACGTATACGAAATGTAATTCTCGCTCGCGGAATGAGTTCGTGAAATATACAGTAAAACTAGGAATAAAACACAATATAATTGTTAAATTTCAATAGTGGGTATAAATCACTTTACGACTGCGCAAGCGGTGCCAGACGTTTGTACTATGGAGGATATGGCAACGGTATAGATGGATTTAGTTGCTTATCGCCCATTCTCAGAATCACTTCAATAACCGATTCGCTCTTAATGGCACTCCTACGCAGAGAACGTATTCAACTCGTTATCGCCATAATAGTTCTTTCTATAGCTTATCGATTGAATCTTTGATTGCATTTCTGAAACCGAATTGGAACAACACTACCATTATATAGACAAGGATTGGCAGGATCTAGGCCTGCCTAATGAGCCTATACTGGACTTTCTTTCTGAGTAATATATATATAAGCTGATTCTGATCTATATTTATAAGCTGATTGCTCCGAAGTTTTTGAATCCTAAAAATTCAGGAATATCAAAATTTAATCCAAAACTTAGTATTTGGTTTTTGAATTAATTAAAATAACCACTATTTATTTACTATTGTTTAATATTTTTCTAATTAAAAAACCTTATTAGGAATATTAAAAATGTTTAAAAAAATAACCATATCGGTCCAGCCATTCTCGAGTGATGCTCTAACCCAACGAACAGAATTTAATTTTTATTTAAATATAAGTATATAATATTAGGCTAAGTGGCTGTTACTGACTATTCGATTTGTATAAGGTTCATTTAATACCTATCAATTACATATTTATAATCTCCAGAGGAAGAGAATGAGTGCCACTTTTAAATTCTGAAACTAGAAACAAACTAAAGATGGCGAGACAAACTCTCAGAATCCATTACTACGTAATTTCACTTAAAAGACCAGAATGGAAAATGGAGTAAGCGAAAGCATAAGTTATTTGTTCTTTTCTCAGCGGAGTCTCGTCATTATATACATATTTATTACTAGTGCCACAAAATCAATTCCCTTTGCGACGTGACTTACTTTATGGTAACAAGATTTAGTTTTACGATACGCAAAAATATCTTTAGGTAAAACATAATGTTATCTGCTTGAATCTATTCGTTGCACCGCATGTCGAATAAATTTGTGAATACTTGCAAACATTTTAAGCTTTATTTCATGGAAATATATATGTTCTGGTAAGCTCTTCTTTTCAACAAGTGATGTTTTAGATATAAGGACTCCCAATCACAAACATGACATGTCATTGTTGAGTGTAGGTAATATTATAAGAATAGGAACGAAAGAAAATAAATAAATTATATACATATATTCGGTTAGGCGTACGGAACATAAGAAGAATTAGCTTTCATTAGAGAGCTATGGATGGTGTTGCACTTTAAAGAGTGTAGATCTTACATAGATGAGGAAGATTCCTACGGAAAATGATATATTTAAATGAGAGTTTAAGTAAAATGACATTTCTTATTCAATCAAATGAATACAGAGCTTTAAATAAAGCTTTCATTTTCTGATTTCAACAGCATCCAGAATTTAAAGTCATTTTAATTGCGTAGCATTTTCGCCGAAATTGAGGCACAATAAAAACAGATTTGCTTAAATTTTTATAAAGTGCAAAGGTTAAAAAACTATTCATTTTAACTTTTTTATCTTATCCTAATGACTGGAAATGGGGATTAAAATAAAATTAACTACACCAGTAATACTTAATATTGAACATTAGAACATTTTACAATAAGATATTCTCGTAAATACATACATTTATGTACATTCTAGCAGTACTATATTAGTAGTAGTACATTCTATAGCAGCAATAGCCTAGTGGTATGACCATTGGACTGCCAAGTCGAAGGTGTCGAGTTCGAACCCAAGGCTTTTCGAAATCATGTGCGCATTAATTAATAATTAATTATCACTCGCTTAAACGGTGAAGGAAAACATCACGAGGAAACCTGCATGCCTTAGAGATTTTCTCGACGGCGTGTGAAGTCTGCCAACCCGCGCTAGGCCAGCGTGGTGGACTATAGCCTAATCACTCTCAATATGAGAGGAGACCCGTGCCCAGCAGTGGAACAGTATCCATATACTGTCAACCCATGTTGATGATGTACATTCACGCCGTTTTCCCACACGGGTAGGCAGAAACAGACAAGTACTACTGAATGATACTTATTTAAGATATATATTTTCTGTTTATTTTTCTCCTGTATCGTGGGTGAGTTTACAAAAACAAATTATAACATACCTACACAAACACCCGGACCGGAAACAATTACTGACTAGTAGTTTTACAAATATTTGTTCCGTGCAGGGATCGAACCCGCGACACATGGCACAGAAGACACTACGCGAAAGAAGTCGTCGTTTTTATTAAGTTATTTGCTTATCTTAAATATTTGCTAAAACAATTCATTTTATTTTTACAATAAAATTGCAAACGAATTTTTTTTTAGAAGAAACCTTTCAACCACGCCTTCGGTCAATTAGGCTTAGTTCGTATAATTGAGGTATAATTAAACAGATTACGTGATAAAGGTGACTTCATATTAATTGGATAAGCAGTATTTATGTATACATCAGCATAAATACGCCCGTAATAATAACTAGGTACTCATTTAAGGAAATTATGCATAATAATGATAATAATTAACATGACTATGAAGACGACAGCGGTGGTATGATATTTGGTAGTCGAAAACGTGTCGTCCTGTGTTCGAATTTCAAATTGAGTAGGTACATTATTATACGAGTCCATTCACAATATTTAAGAACCGTAGTAACGATGTAAAACATACCCCAAAAAAAGGAAAACAACAACATTTATGAATGAAAAATAGAAAAACTATTATAAAAATATATAAAAGTAGACAATTATTAGGTAAAATAGATACGTAGGCCTTTCTGTTAAATAATCTGGTCCCCTGACATGACAGCTGACAAAATTTTTGGCTTTGGTAATTAATTATATTTTTTACGGGGTATTTTGTAACACGTTGTATACTCTAGTAGGTAGGAAATTCTCAGTAATAGCTCGGAGTTTGGATTTTTAGCCGGCTAATTGGGTCGCTACCTATAACATCAGTCTTGAAATATTCTGTTGAGCTGAAAGTGTAGTGTGTACATGAGTAATTTATGCCTAAGCCTTCGGTTATAAAGACATGATGATGAAGTATATGTTAATGTCATATGTTAAAGTAGCTAAGAACGTGCGTGTGTTTTTGAAAAACTTAGGATGTGGGTAGTTTTTAATTATCCAGTAGCTTCATATAACTCATAATAAAAGCTTTTGAAATATGATTTTAAAGATAGTTTTCATTCGGTTCAGAGACTTTATCCGTGCATAACGTATTCATGGTTACTCACATTTCCGTCGCAAAATTTCCACGTTTGCTGAAAATAATTAATAAAGTCTACGCTGCCTTTCCAAGTTTCAGTTTATTTGTCGGTCGGCAAACCAGTTAATTACGGTTTTATGTTTAAAATTTTTATATCCAATAAAACGTTCTTACTTTTATTTTTCTAAGAATTTCTCTGCGCACCGTTTAGCTTTGTTACGTCGACTTTATATTTTCATACTTTTGAAAGAAATACGGTTTAAAGTTTCAAGCTTTTGTTCGGTATCTTATAGTAATTTCCTTATAAGAGGGAAAAAACTTAAGGAATTTCGTCTAGTCTCCGGCAACCCGTAAATTATTACCAGAGTGACTTTCACATAGTTATTTAAGTGCGATATATCTTTGATAATTAAGTTAGACTTATTTTAATACAACGATGAAGACAAAGCGTCTTGTTTTTACTGAAACGCATTGTACAGGGTGCAGAAGGATAATACCCACTAACAATGAAATAAGAGACCCCAAAAAAACATTTCATTTTGACGTTCGTAGTGAAGAGACGACAAAAACAAGGCAGGAAAAATAAATAATGGAGCCCAATTAACTAAGAAAAGAGCGACTACAGCGAATTAGGATGCCTAGATGCGGTACGCAAGTGTTTTGTTAGCTTAGTACATATTATAAAAATAATGTAAAATTATTGTTAGGTTTCATTCTTTATCAGTTTTGTTAAAGGTATTTTTCTGTTGTCAAAATATTTATTACTTATGCTTTATTTGACAGATTATTTAAAGAAATGTGTCAAACCACCATTATTTATCCTGTCATATTAATTTGTTGTTTCAAAATTTAATATTTGAATTTATAATTCACTTCTAGTGTTAGTGCGAGTATCCGTGTCGTGTCTACAGTCTGTGTCCGAGATATTTTGTTGACGTAAATCGGAATGCCTGTCTTTGTGCATAATTTGTATTTGCACGGGATTGCGCTTTAAATAATAAAACTCAATTAAATTCTGCACAATTTTTTTGAACTGAGATATTGAGTTTTGTTTTATTGCTTTTGTGATATCTATAACTGTCCAGGTACTAGTAAATAACCGATTTCCTGCGTGCGAGCATGGATCAAATCATTTAAAATGTTGATACGATAAAATTAGATAATATTATCATAAACGGTAGAATTTAACTATCTCTATGATTTACGATAAAAATTGTCAAAATTGTCTTGACTATATGATGACACAAGCTGTCAAAAAAGCATTTGACAGATGAAAACGATAAAATTCGATAATTAAAAATTCGATGTTGTAACGATGTCGACAGTTCCATGCTCATAACACTGATGGGCAATTTCAGTGGTAAACTGCAGCTTATTATGGTGAAGAAATACCGATCAGGATTCGAACTATGCCCCAGACAGAATGGCGATCTAACTAGTGTATATTATTAACAGCTGAAGTATAGAAATCTGCTAAATCATTTTGTGAATGTAGATATATGGTGTAAATTTATCATCAAATCATGCCTTTGAGGATCAAATGCCATCGGCATCCCGGATAGCGAGAGTACTTGCTATTAGTAACGCGTATAATATGACGTACAGTTTACCAGGAACTAATTAAGGGATAGTGGTCACTGTCCATAGTATTACTGACCAGTGATGGCTGTAATTGGATATGTATTGCACTCCGCATATTGATACCGACGTTGAGGGATTGCATTGGCATAGCAAATGATGTGTGTGCCTAATTGCACCTAATAATATATTAATTAAAGTGGTGCTTATTACTGAAGTATTTAATGGCGCTAATAGCTGAGATTAAATAACAGTTTCAGTCCTCAAACATGGGTATTCTAACATCCCCGAAGGGTTAGACAGAGGTGTACTAATGTACACCTACAGCCGGTATGTTTAGTCCCATGCAATAGGGGGAGAGCCTATTGCCCGTATGGGTCTCCAGTAGTTACCAGGTAAAATGTATTTTCAAAATGGGAACAACAACAATAGCAACAGACGGATTAGTTACCGCAGTTTGTTGTAATACTAAGTATAATAATCAACTTATCTTTACTTTTAGATTAACTTAATTAGAATAAACTTCTTGATAAATCTCATCATAAAGTTAATCTTAAAGTGATAAATGTTTAATTACTTAATATTACTACAAAACTAAATTATAACTTAGTATAATTACATAAATGTAACTGCTTTTTGTAAGAAAAAAAAAAGGCAGGTAAATACGCATATTATCTATGTAGTTAGCTGTCCAATCTGTTCCAAGTAGATGTCAGACTCTACTAATAAACCCGACAGCCCTCGAAATAACAGTGAACAAAACGAACCTTTCCTATCTCCTACGTAATCACGAGAACGGGCTAAATAGGCCCAGAGTAGTATACAGGGCCATAATTCCGTCCAATAATCCTTGATGGTGAAGAGTTAAATAAGGCTGACATGTTATAGCATATTCTTGAACACCATTTCCTCAATAATTTTTCACCAAATTAAGGTTGACAGCCCTACTACTTGTTTTCGAGTTTGTGTCACTTTGAATTTGGAAATAATTTGGAAATAATTGAATATACAGAGTAAATAATAAAATTTTATGTGTGATTAATAGGTTGTATAGATTACTTGCTCTCATCCAAAAAACCAAATATTTTTAATGATATTAACGTCACCACATTTTTTTAAATGTTGCCCAAAGTTAACTAGTCTCTTTACAATTCGGAAACACCCAGACCTATTTGTTTCATTAGAGCCCGTGCGGAGGCCAATTACTGTACACAGAACAGTGTGGAGTAGATTTAGTTAAAAAATACCTTTACCTTTATTTTAATTTCTAATATTTTAATATTTACCTACAAATTTTTTGATCTTTTTTATGGCATTTTTTTTATAGATTGGTATTAATTTTTGGCGTAAATGGATTGATTCATTGAGTAGCTAAAGGGAAACGTTCCCCTCGTCCTATGGGACCTTATGTCATCGGTGTTCCTCGGCTGTGCAATATGTCACCCTGTTTAGGCCTATCGCGTGTGATTTAAAGGGGATTTAATCACAAGCGTAGCGATTACATCATCACAAGATATCTTTAGCAATTTGATTTTGATTGCAGTTTTATACAGAGCGACCAGTGTATCTTGAAACTTCATGATGGCGTTACTAGAGGCCAAAACAACAAATTCAGAATATACAAACTTAGTTCAATTTTTTGCCTGCGGGCAAAATATACTGACATAAATTGATAACAATGATGTGGTTAGTATGTTTTTACACTGCTCCGTTTAGGTTTTTTGTGGTCATTGGTAATTTTGTGTGGGATTTTTTGGCGGAAATAATAATGTTCCTTGTTTGTCGATGGACATCTAATGAAAACAAACGAGTATAAAATAATTTTAGAGTGTTAGTACCTTTACTTAGTATAACAAGAAATTTATTTTTAGTATGTTTTGTTACAATATTTTTATCTCATAACTTGTGGGTCCCATATCAGTATTAGACAATAGGTAGAATAAATCTCGTCTAGAGGCGGTCCTTTCTATTTTCTTAGAAACCTATTTAAGAATACGTAATTCTCGTCTTGTCTGATATGATTTATAAAAGTCGGTCACTAGACACAACACTTTAACACAATATCACGTTATTATTTTGCCTCAAACTAAATGCTTAAACAATTTAGGAATGTATTGTATGCACCCTCTATAAACAGGAAATCCCGAGATTTTGTTTGTGAAACAGTGGTTGGGGTATTGGGAGTGAAAACGCCGGAGTTAGGGAAGGGGGCTACCCTTCCCGACTAGGTCAAGGGTCACTGGATCCGCCGCTCGCAGGGCCCCGCCTCAATGTATATAGGATAACGATAATAGCTTATTGCGGCCTCATTACACCACTAAATTGAACCACTTATCACTTACTCATACGTTGTCATTCATTGAGATTATACCATTTATTCTGACATCAATTATCGCGTGTCATTCATGCGACGTAATAACGTTTGTAAACAAGTAACCGTCGGTTGAAATAAAGCAACAAACGTGCGGTATGTGATAAAGTAAAATTGTGGCTTGCGCCTGCTTGATATCAAATATTTATGCGCGAGCGTGGAAAGCCGCGGGCAGCAAACGCCTCGCAATGGCGCGGAAACTGTATAAAGCGTGTTATCCGACTACAAATAACATTTTTAGCGGAAAATAACATTGGGAAACTGACAGTGTTTACACTAAAGTGGTCTTGAAAATGAATTGACTTTTCACCATTTACGCCGACGCCGCCGTCAAACGAATGGGAAACGCAATTTCACACATTTCACATTTCCTCGCTCACCTTTACATTTTCATATTGCGCTTCAGATGTATCTTACAAGATTACCGCACAACGAAAGCTTCTAAAGCCTTACGATTATGAGAAAAATAGATAAAAATCCTTTAACCGATATAATGCGCACCTAAATCCGGCTTATGATAAAATCCCTCTGGTATTTGCTCGTTTCCAAGAATTATTGATACAATAAATTGTTTATATCAATAGACTGGATAGATTTTACCAAGAAATTTGCCAAAGTCATTAAACCGTAACTTTATCGCTTCAACTTTAATTAATTCTTGTTTATTTTGTTAATATAATTAGTCAATAAAAGAATGTTAAGTAGTTTACGACGGCTCTAATTTACGCGACACAGAATTATGGGTAGCTGATGTTTAGCGGTTAAATATAAATTCCGGCAGCATAGCAGAATATTGCCATCGTAATAAGCCTCTCCTGGACGCCGAGACATTTTTATTCGAGTCTCGTTCGCACTTCATTTTATTTTTAGACAAAACACCGCCATGCATATTCGAGCTTTCGGTTGTTTAACTGCTGAAATCATTGCTTAGACGACTGGCGAATTTCACTGGCGAAGTGTTACTGCACGGTACCTAGTACGTAAAGTAGAAAATATATAAATAAAATAAAAATATCTCACCATGTTTTGGTCATAGGGGGAAGGGCTATTGCTATTAACCGGGTGGGGGTCCACGAATCGGAACTCTGGACTGTTACTAAACTTTCTTATCAAAAAACTCAACAATACTTTGCCTGACCTTAACTGAGAAACGAATCCAGGACTGAGTAGCCGCGCAGACTTAGCAGTAAGTTTAAACTTCCATCGTAATTAGTCAAACGAGGTGAATGCAGAAGAAAATCTCATTTTTATCTACGCAGTGCGAAGTTTTAAAGTAAGCAGTTGAGTGTACACTTGCCGATGTTTTAACTAAGAAAACCCATTTCTTAAAGATCTCAACCGTAGCTAATTCAGAGTTCACGAGAGACCAAAGAAATTCAAGCCGTTTACAAACTAAAGTCCCAGTTTTAACATTTCCAAGTGCAAACAAGTCTCTGAAACTTGTTCCTAGTTGTGGGACCACACGGGACGTGTTTATTGCAAATAGGAGCTCAGGACGGTAGTGGAACTAAACTAAGCGGGGATTTCGTGTAGTGTGCGCCGGCCTCGCTCCCCGTCTGTTATCATTTTATTTGTTTGATGGATATTGTTGTATCTCTTGAAACTGTATGAACGAAATCTAAAAGACTCCGCGTCGGGCCTTTGAACTTTGTTTATTTTAGTCTTTCTCGGAGTAATGGATAGATTTGATGAAATGTGTCTGACACACACACTGTTATATACACGTACTCCTGCTTTGCCCTTATTTAATTGTTATAGAGTTCATAGTTTGAGTTATAGATTCCAAGACTCGTATTATAAAAAGTGCTTGAACAATTTACTTAAATATGTTTAGATTACGGATTTCTATGAATGGACATTGTCAAAACTGTGGTTAAGTACTGTGCTAAGAATTGATTTGGAATACAGGTTTTAGTGTAGTGATAAAGGATGTAAATGTATTTAAAAATAAATATCGATTTTGGGTCTTTACTTATATCATAAAAGCCTTTAGTAAATCCTCCATTAAATTGTGGTGATAAATGTGTACTTTGTGGTGTCGACTACAATAAAACGTAATAACGTTTAATTAAAACGGTAATAACCGTTATGAAATTAAATTAACATTTAAAGATTTTACGTATTTCTCAATTCATTACGAAGTAGCACAATTAAACTGGTTGTGTCAAAGTTACCGTAATTTTAACATCAACTCAATTCTGATAACAAATAACGTTATTCTAATGAAGACCTAAAAGTTAAGGGATGTAAGAATTACCGAGTAATTGAGAACCACCGTCAATCAAGATTGTATTTAATCTGTTTAGCAAAGAAGCTTTAATAATATATAATACTAAACAGATTTTAATGTAATGAAATGGAGAAAAGAGTAGTAGCTAAACTGAAATAAAAAAAATACACTGTTATAGGGAGGGTTCATAGTAAATATGAACCCTCCAGAGGGTCGTAACAATTGTTTATTTATTGTCTCTGCTGCATTGTTTCTTTGATAATAACCTGTTATAAAATCTTTGGCGTCGTTTATGTATTCGAACAAGTATCTACATGTAAGTTACATTTACTAAATCGTACTGAAAATTGACACTGCGCCGTGTAAAATAGGTAGGTATCTTTCAAACAATTTCCATCGCAACTACCTTACTCAAACAAAACGGCAAAAGAATTAATTACTTAACCGAGTGTCGGTAGTGAAAGAACTTCCCGGCACAGAATTACGGCGGGCTGCGACGAGCTACTGTAGAGTCTACTACTTTACCTTCTGACGTCAACTGCGTGCATTTTAATGGTCCATTTAATTAGGCGAACAGTTGTAGCGTTCACGTTGCTTGCCTTGCGGGATTATTGCATTTTGTTTGACTTGCTGCGAAAACGGTTGCACTGTTTGCCTTTACCTCATTATCCCGCTTTTGTTTTGAATTTGGAACGTGAAATGTTTTTAGATTAGACAATCGTGTTTGGTTTACCGATTGTTTTTGTAATATTTGATTGGATTTATTTATTCAAATAATTTTAATACTTAATGCTGAAATCATACTAATAGGTATATATTCTAATATGCGTATACTGTTACGCCGGTTATGTGATAGAACGACTGAGATGACCCACGAACGTTCTGGAAACACGTCCGAAAGAGCGGGGTCAATCGCGACACTCGCGTAGGTATAAGTTATAGGTATTATATTTATTATTATTATTTTAGGTACCTATAAGTACCTATAACGACACGGCGGCTCGCGACACAATGGTTTGAGGTCAACGCCCGCTAAACAATAGACAACCGAGTATCTACTCGAATTATCTAGCGTTTTCGGGATTATTCGATTCTGGAGCGTTCTGAGCCGTATAAATAGCGGTCGTGAGGTACGAAGCGACTACAGTGCGAGAGTAAATTGTGAAATATGCAAGTATAGTGACATACTGGTGATTTGTTTTTTTAAGTATTGGTGTAGTTAATTAAAGTTTTCTTTGTTTATCGGTTAAATTTGTGTTATTTAATTTATCCCGAACCCCAGCTCGCAACAATACCTAAGATATTGAGAAACTGATTCATACGCAGTTTCCAGAAGGTATTCATACATATAATTTGTTTAGCGGTCGAATGCAGTTAAGATAAATAGTACTGTGGTCAGTATTTATCATATTTTTACTATTACAAAATAAAACGTGTTTGGTTTTTATAAGACCGCCATACCCTGCCTCCCCTGGGGGCGGACAAGCATGAGGAGGATTTACCGTACTTTAAAAAAAAAATCGCACCACTCACGCACACCCTCTCACATGCAAACCTTAGTGCGAAATATACAACTTTTCTAAATATAATCAATTACTGTTGATTATATTTAGAAAAGTTGGCGAAGGAAAAATTCGACTGCGGGCAGGATTCGAACTTCTGGTTAGGCACACCAGACGCTATGACCGAGTTTTTTCTTCGCTAAATGACTTTAAAATCTTACCATGGAAAATGCCAAAAAAAAACAAAAGATAATCAATTACTGTTTGGGTAATTAACATTTTTTTATGTGAGGTAGGTAGGTACTTATAATATAAACATTTCGCTTCCATACTACTACTTACTTATACTATTATTTATCACTACCACTATTGTACATATTTAATTGGTTCGTAATAAATATCAGTTACGACTGCAATTCTACTTGGCCTCATTAAAACCGCCGAGTGCTTCACTTGCAAGTTCCTCCGCCGATATTTCTATCAGAATAGTGTCGTTAAACTTTATAGTTATGGCTGTTGTGTTGGGGAATTCATCTATTTTTTAGACTAATAAAACACCGTGCGTTATGCTCGTGAACGGGTGCTGATTGTGGTAACTGCTCGACTTGCTGTGGTTTCGGTAATTTTATTTTCATTTTAAACCGCTTCGCCTATAAAGCAGTGGATAACCTAAATGATACGACCATTAGACTCGAACTCTGGATTCGAACTCGAGACCTTTGACTTGGCATTAGGTCTCGAGTTCGAATTCAAGGTACCTTTGTCTTCTCGAAATCATCTGCGTATTAATATAATTTATTATCACTCGCTTAAACGGTGGAGGATAACATCCTGAAGAAACCTGTATAGGTACCTGAGATATTTTCTTGACGGCGTTTGAAGTGACGGTGTGGTTGACTTTCATTCTGAGAGGAGACCCGTGCCCAGCAGTGGGACAGTATATGGGTTGATAATGATGATGATTAATCTGGTGGTTCTTAGTGCGACTGCTATACTACAGAACCTGGGTTCGATTACTAGTTGTAAAAGTGCAATGAATAATAAATAAGAACTTTCTGTAAAAATATATATTTTTTTTCATATTATTTTTACCGCTTTACGTTTAACAGACAGAAATTTGTTCCCGGGGACCAGCTAAGACACTGAGAGGCTGTTAAGGGTACTCGTTTTGGGGATGTCTAAACTGTAAAAATGACATTCAAAACTAGGAGTATTTATATCTAGAATAAATGATTTTGACTCAGAAAGTGTAAATATATGTATATACAAAGACAGCCTCTTTTCCCACCGAGGAAGACAGAAACTGCGCTACAGTAGCTACGATATATATACTTCTTTTGCTTCATCTTTTTGCGTATCCTTGGTCATACAAACGCCCTGGTTACGAATAAGACTATGACCTGCCTCTTTGGAGGACTTCAACGATGAGGGCAGTGTGCGTCCCCTTACTGTGTTCTCGCTGACAATAAGCCTTATACATTCCTTTTGTTAATACCTTTTCATTAATTCTCTCGATATGCTCAAACCAAGAGTAGGCAAAAGAGGTAGGGCATAGTGGGAGTAATTCCACTCAAATTGGAGCTACCCGACTGGGGAAGAAGTGTACCTGCGGCTTGCAGAAAATCAAAGTAAAATAATACTGCTTTGAGCGGTGTTGTGTTCCTTATGGTGAGCAATATTGCCAGTGCGCTGCGAGGAAACGTTGTGTTGGTAGTGGGGGGACTTTGACCTATATACTGCCAACCAAACTATTCCTCTTTCGTTTTACAGGGTTGGCCACGCGCAAATGGCTGCCACTTTAGTGGTATAAAAAAAAAACCATCTCTGCTAAATATCGTGAAATAATACATGAACTTTGTGCAAGTCTATAAACCGCTTCGCATCCTAAACAAATATTAAATAAAACCCGTCATAGATCATTATATTTATCATACCGGTTATTCATTGATTACTTGACCACTGTTTATATGAGGAATGACGCAATTAATAATTGAATTTGTTTAGCTTCAGTGTCATAAATAATTTAAAACAATCTTTGGAATTCGTAGATATTATATTAGGTATATTTGATACCGGGAAAATATTTGCAAGTAATTATTTAATAGGTAGAGTAACTTCATGAACTTTATAAATCAATGTTCTTCGGTAGAGTAACTTTATTATTTTGTTAAAATAATTATAAATTTTAGCAAGCCTTGCAACCTTGGGCCGCTTTTTGGAGTGCATACTAGACACGTGACTTTTTTTTTAATTATGAGAATGAGTTTATTTCGATTTCATACGCTAAGAACCCTGCTATTTGATACAGAGTTGTAATGCTTCGATAGTATAGCCTTTATAATCAGTAATAATTAAATTTTTATGTAAGAAGTTTATGTAAAATTCAGGAATTATGTGTATTTGTGGGTGAGTTACCGCCTAGTCTCATTGTAAATGAATACCTACTGACTACAATTTCATGCAAATCTTTATCAACGGTGATTAATTGCTTAAGGAGCATTTATTGAAAGAAACTATATCTATTTGTAATAAAGTTTAGTTTGCATGTATTGGTACTGACCTGGTTCATGATTGGAAGCTGTCGGCGCGGAGAATGCGCTGGAGCAGCCGGGGCGGCGCGCCAACCCCCCAAGCTCCGGAACTGCACACCACAAAAACACACGTTTTATAGTAATGTCAACAAAATAGTTAGCTATACAGGCAGCTAATTAATAATCTGTTTTGATAAATAGTAGATAATAATAGATAGTGTTATAATGTATCACGCAATGTGTTAAAACGTAGGTATTGTAAGCAGCTACATACCTAACCCTTTGGCGCGTAATTATTTATGTCGAAATCTGTATAAAAATTGATATTTCGTTTGCTATCTATATAAATTAGTATACTTAACTATTTTGTTGACTGTACCTACAACAACAGCATACCATCATGCTTGCATTCCCCGAAGGATTAGGCAGAGCTGTACGCTCATATACTCCAACAGTTCGCCGTTACGTACAGTTGCGTGAAAATATAAATAAAACTAGCTGCATTCCGCGGCGCTACCCGCTTGATCGCGTTGCTATTAACGACAAAAATATAAAATTAATTCGTACGGCTGTTAAACTACTAGTTTCTAGACTGTGATGTTTGTACTAAGCATTGGTATATCAGTCAGTTAGTCTCTTGTTTTATAACTGTGCCCCGCAGGTTCACCTGCTGTATAATTTAAAAGAAATTGCGTTTATTCAGACTTTTTTTCTCGGCTCCTTAGGGTTGTAGTGTGCTGTTAAATATTTTATCAAATGCAGAAAGATTTTTGCAAATCCGACTAGTAGTTCTAGAGATAAGCGCGTTCAAACAAAAAACAAACAAACTCCATGTTAGTATAGATTATTAAAAACATTAAAGAATACCGAAGCGAACCGTATTATGAGTATTTTGAATGTTGAGTTATAGTTTATTAGCTGGGAAAATGACGGGTTTATTCAAGGGCTATAGCCAAACATATTCAAACACACATGGATAACTCTTAAGATTTAATTAGTAAGTATATGTAGTATATTGATTTGCTTAAGGGACGCTTGGCTTAACTTTAATTACAAGACACTATTTCGTCAACATCACTTAAACACAGTAATTTTTGGATGGCGTTGACAGAATAGAGTTCAAATGGAACACCTATATTTATTTCAGTAGATTAAAAAATAATGATGTAAATATTTTTAATCTACTTGCTCCACTATTGTTTTCAGGGAGGAGATAATTAGTACATTATTTAGAAGTTGGCAGCTTTTAGCAAAAGCAATTTGTTCGCCTAACCTACTTTATTCAAATCTGTTCAAGATGTTTACGATTTTAAGTTCAGATTTAGTTTCAGAGTTATGCTCTTTCAATAGAGCCAAAACTTTCAGACTCAGGAATTTTGTTAACATTCAAGAAGCGAAAACATGCAGAAAAACGACGTCGGTTCCTAGAATTCTGGATGCATTTGCTTTAAATTTTATATAGTTAGGTTAGATAGATGCGAAATAAATTTGCTTTGTTTCTACAAATTCTAAACTTCCTTGAAAAATATAAAACTCTTTTCCTAACTCGAACGCAACGCGAGGAGCCACGAGTTAAACAAAGAAAACACAGCTAAATGTACTTCAAACATATCTCGGAGTTGTCATACATTTATCCCGACGGCAAGCAAGACAAAAAAGTGAAGCTGGGGCGGCGAATGCGAAGCGATTAGCGTTCGGCTTTCATGATTAACTCACACAACTTCTCTCTTTTCCCCTCGTCCTTCGCTATTTTGTTGTTCCCCTGTACCGAGAAATGTACAAATGGTTTTTCTCGGCAAGATAACAAATAGGCCACGGCCGCTTAGACACTAATCGGGTTTCACCGAAATGGGATTTCACTAAGCTATGAAAATTAAATGCTCTGCTCTCGAATTCGAATTATCCCGAGATGAAAATTAAATAAATTCAACTTGCCCTGTAATTTAAGCTTCAATCTGAGCGAACTTTTCTCTATTCGACTGAACTTCGCAGCTAGCTTGTAATTGTTTTATTTTGACGGATTCGCTCCATAGTTTACACGTGCTTTAAAAATAACAAGCTCATAAATCGTCGAGCCTCAAACGAGTCATAATTTTCCAGCAAAAAATAGGATGTTAACTTTTTGCGCTGACGTCAATGTGTAGATACCTAATTTGGATAAAGCAAAGCTTAGTGTGTTAAAGTGCTGTAAAATTTCACACATGTGGAGTGCTACACAATTTAGAATTATCTCGGAATTGAATTAAATTGAATATCAAACAGTTGAGATAGTGCTGATGTCGAGTCAGTGCGGTGAGCGAGCGCTTAGATAAGTGGCCGCTATTTAATATCTGCAAGATAGGGGGTGCTGGCGCTGTGCCACCGGACCACGGTGAATTACAAATAGGCATAACTCATAACTCGAAAAAGCAAGAACTTAACTCAATTACTCGCGAAATAACTCATTATACTTTAAAGAAACTGTTTATGGTACTCGAGACGCTTTAATAGAGGCAATAAAGTAATATATTGCATATTACCTGTCAGAAATCGCTTAACAGCCCTCATTTTGAAGAGCAAAGTATCCATGGAGTGTAAAATGAAGAGGTTTTATCTTTTTTTATTGTGTTGTCACATATTGTGATAAGTATAAACGAAGGAAAATGCACATAGCACGTGAAACAATTTATTAAGCTTAGAAAAAAAAATAGCTTAAGATTAATTATTGAAATTCGGTTAGCAGAAAAAAATACAGAACTATAATAAGTAATATTGTTAAAACATATTATTAGCCGCCACCAGCCGAGGAGGAGTCGGGTTAAACTTGATAATATGACTGGTAATTTAAGCCAAAATGTGTAGAATAATAATAAAATTATGTCTTGTCCTAATTACAGGACATGGAATAAAAAGAGAAGACCCATCAATTATTAATATTTGATCAGTGGGGAAATTGGTTAATACAGTTATTGCAAAAGGGATAAGGGATGAGGCAACTTAATAATGGCAGAGGATTGTTGTGGTCTTACCTGGAATGAGGTTGGGCGTGAAGCTTCTGGGTGAGTGTGGTACAAAGGAACTGTGTCTGTCCTCTGCCCCCACTAGGGGAAACAGGACAAAAAACACGATATATTCAATATTTGTTAACTAGAGATAATTAAAAACCTGGTACATGGTTGGTTGTCAAAAGACAGCCGTGATAGTTATTCAAATTAACTTGGCAAAGCACCATTTTGGCAGCATAGAGGAGAGGTCTTACCTGACGCGAGATTGGGCTGGTTAGCCGAGTAGACTGTAGCGGAATGCGGCGGAGAGAAATCATGTCTGTCTTCTACCCCCACTAGGGGAAACGGGACAAAAAAGAAGAAAAATACAATATTCGTTTATTCTTAAATTAATGGAGATATTAAAACCTATTACAAGGTTATTTACAGTTACAGCTGTGGCATTTATTCAAATTAATTGGGTAAAGCAACTTATCGGTAGTATAGAGAACGTGTTACATGATACAAGATAGGGCAGGTTAGGTGAGTAGACTGTAGCGGAATACGGTTGAGGGATATCATGTATATCTTCTACTCGGGGAAACACAAAGGAAGCGGAATATACTGTTTCGAATTTCTGTTCGAATTAATAAAAATAATCAAAACCCTTCTATAACTTTGATAACAATAATAACACATCCGTAAATTAATTTGGTAATGCACAATTTCAGAGTAGAGGTGAGGTCTTACCGGAACCGAGATTGGGCCGGGTAGTCGAGTAGACTGTAGCCGAGTGTGGTGAAGAGGAATTATGCTTGCACTCAGCCTCAACTAGGCGAAACGGGTCAAACAAGCAGAACATAATATATTATTCATTAATTTCCAGATTACCGTGGGGAAATAACAATACAAATTGTAACCTAAGTTTAAGAGATAATTGTTTGTAGTTTGGGTCTTTGTGCATGTACTCTAAGTTTAGTGCAACATTTGTTCATTCTATTTTTTATAGGACAATATTTAATTACGTGGTGAAAGCTATAAAGACATATTTTAGTTTCTGAGTTCAAATTGGTTATATAAGAAGTTAGAGAGTTTAGTAGGTAGGTAGTTTTTTGTGGAGATACCTACAACATTCAATTTGTAAATTGTGTTAGCACCAATTGCAGTGACAATGGTCCAGTTGGAGTAAGCGCAGGCGCAAGGGACGTTGTTTAAATAAGACATGCTTCTAGCATAATTGGTATAGCGTGAGTATTAGTGATTAAATTTGTTATTGTTGCAGATACTCGAAGCACAGCAGAAGCAGTCACCTGCATATCGGAAGCTTGGAGACGATAAGATTAAAACCTTACCTGGAGTGAGTGTAGACGTACAGCCTACTACAGACCTCGGTGGTGAAGTATTGTGACTGCCCTCGGCCCCGACTAGGGGAAACGGGACAAAAAGAGAACATAAATGTATTAATTGTTTGCAGTTTAATTAAGATAAGTGAGAGTTTTATAATTGTACTGATAAATCATTATCTATCAGCCACGGACGTCCACTGCTGAACATAGGACTCCCCTAATGATCGCCACAAAAATCGGTCTTGCGCAGACCGCATCCACCGACTTCCCGTGACCCTCACGAGGTCGTCCATCCACCTAGTTGGGGGCCGTTCTACGCTACGCTTTCCTATGAGTGGTCGTAAATCATTAAATGATAATCAATTTGTAAATCTATCAATTAAGTAGTAGTTATTTATCTTTAATGTATGTTATTAACAGAACAACTTATTATAAGTATACATATTCCGGTGCATGCTGATTTAATCCTAGTATAAGTTATCCCTGTATTTTTCAGACAAATGAATGTAAATGTTCTTATGAGGAATAAATGTCTTAAACTATAAAGTTTGAGTTCGTCTGTAAAGACTACTTTTTTTCTTCCACAAAATGTAAGTATAATAAAAGAAAATAAAAAAATCTTTATTGTGACAAAAGTAATAAAAAACAGTAAGTATATAAAGCCCTAGACCCCACACTTTCCCGTCGTGGAAAGTCGAGGGGTCTAGTCTCTTTCAGTCCAGTTGACATAGAACTTGGCATAAATACTTACCTAGGTACAGAGTAAGTTTCTGTCTATACTGCGAATTTTAAAATTGCTAAGTACTTACCTAGTTATTAAGTTAGAGCCCTGGTTTATAATAAGAGCTAGCGACCCAGCCCGGCTTCGGAGTGAATTATGTCATGTTTAATTTCTTGATTAGTTTCATGCGATTTCTAGCCTTATCACAACTTGTTTATTTTCGACCATTACTTGAAAAATAACAAAATTCCTGTCACTATCGGAAAATCATTATTCGTCAGTGCCGTGAGATTTACGGAAATAAATAAGGTAAATAAATAAACAATATTATTAAATCATTCATTATCAACCGATCTACGGTCCCACTGCCGGGCACGGGTCTCCGCCCAGAAGGAGAGGGTTTAGGTCCACCACGCTGGCCTAGTGCGGGTTGGCTTCATTCGCCTTCGAGAGAATCTCTCAGGCATGTAGGTTGTTGTGTAATATAATTAGTTATTAATACGAAAACTCAGAGATGCGTGCCTATTCGAACTCCCTACCTATGACTTGGCAGTCCAACGTACATATCACTAGGCTGTCACTGCTGTGTTTATCATTAAAACGAAGCAATTCAATTAAATTTAGAAGCGAGCTTTATGCTCGAGTATTACATGCAATTTCAAGTACCTACCTACGTAATAATGTAAGCGCAATACCACTAGAAACTCGCTGCGTTAGCGTAATAAGCGTAAAAGATACATTAAACAAGTTGGTTTCTGTTTACGCGTTCACATATCATTAAACATATTCTGGCTCTGGTATATTATTTATCTTTGTAACTTCGTTTTATTACTTCCGCCTTATTTGTCCGCATAACAGTCTTATCAAAAGTAAATTTATAAACTTGCTACTTGTTGTTTTACTGGAAACCCAAAGGACTTTCTGAGAAAAAATGTAGCCCATCGTTGTTCAAAGTCCAATCTAGCTCTATAGCAATATTCATTAAAATTGGTTAAGCGGTGTCGGCGTGAAAACCAGACAGCTTTACTTTCGCATTTGTAGTATCAGCTTGGATTAAAGAACAGATTAAAATTTCATTAAACTGTGATGAAGTTCTTAGACAATTTGATCCCATGACCCATACACAAATAAAAGTCTGAATCAGAGAAATAATAAGAGCTATTCAAAATCAAACCGAAAACATATCACATCAAAAAATCTAGTCACTGAACAAGGTTTTCGAATTGAATTCGAATGAACACTATTTTGTCTATTTTCTATAGCTTCACAAAATCTCTAGATTTCAGTCATTCAATTTACTTAGTTGTTAGTTCTAGTATCATTATTCCGTTATTAAAGTATTTTTGTTTGTCTAACACAGAGCACAGAGTGTCAGCTACAGTTGAGTAGTTGCTGGCAGCGGTTTTAATGTTTGAGCACAGTTCCAACTAAAGGGATTAAAAGTTTATTTTGCACTGACAAACACGACCTCTGTCGGTCAATATTTGTAAACGTTGGATCCATTTTGGAAATGAACAAAGGATTTAAAGAGTATTATAATGTTTGTTTATGCTGTAGAACATATTTTTTTATGTTGCTATTACATTTAATATGTTGAAGGAAGTAACAGAAGAGATGGCAATGGCAGAGAAGTCAACGGCAAATATTTTATTGCTTTTAGAACATTAAGTTTAGAGTTACTTTTAAATAATCAAAGACTAGAAGCATGATTCTAATTTATTGTAATTAATTGAAATATAATATGAAAGATTCAGTGAAGTTTGTAGAATAGTGTATATCCAAAACAATAATACCAAACGTTGCAAAAGCATCGGTTTTCTTACAATAAGTAAGTTTTCTTTCATAACAATTTATGCTAAGAATTTCTTCTGAAAGCGAATCCTCAAGTAATACAAAAGGAGAACATAAAATTGAAATATTGTTGTAGAACTAGTTTCTTAGCGATATTTTAGGTAAACATTAATACCGCATTATCCTTTACGGACCAATAAAACTTGAAACGAAAACCAGACTGAAACTGGAACCAGACATGTCTAGGGATTACAGAGAACATTAGTTGGAAAATGAGACTAAAACGTAATAGATTATGTTAATAGGTGTTATAATATTCTCCGGGAAGAGCTCGGGAGGCCAAGATTCTGCTTCGACATCTGCAGGCTTGGCTACACGCCAAACTAGTTGTACCTACTTCAGTTGCTACTTAACTCACAATCTGTTTATAAAATGTTTAGAAGGGAGTCGACAGTAAAAACTTTATACTCCTTACTTTATTTCAAGGGTAATTACGGCCAACTGTTGTTGAAGTTATCTTGAACGAAAGTATCTTATCTTTTTAATGGTGTAATTTAAGTCCTGAACGTATCAATTAGGGTGATTACAATTTTGATTGCATATTATGGTTGTGATGTTAAGGTTGAAAAAAAAAAATGATTGTATGTAATTGTAAAGTTCAACATAAAATGCTAAATTAATCAAATAGCAAGGGCATGCAATAGTGAATGTACACACAATTCTCATTTTAAAACGTCACTGAAATATAATCAATTAAAAACTGCCAATAATTTTGAATACAATATCGTAGACAAAATAATGTTGAAACGATTCATCAATTTATCAATAGATATAAAAAACATAAAGAAAAGACAACATAACAAGTAACAAGCCAACATGATATAAAAATTAATAACCATAACGTGAACAGCGGTGGCACAACGAATGAACGAAGCGAAACGAACAAAAAACGTCGGGCGTAGTGTGAAACGCGACACATCGGCTGCGCTTGCGCCGCCACCGCGCGAGGTCGGCGCTCGTCGAAAAACATTGACCTATTAACGCGCGATATGAGGCAACCGGTCATGATAGATACACTAGAATCTAGATATTTGCTTGTACAACAGTCAACGTTCTTTTAAACAATGAATAAATTGTATTTTCGATAACAAGAGAGCATCAATGTGGCTGAAGCAAAATGAGCAATGATGAAGCATAATGACTTTATCCTTGGTCGTTAGTTTGTTTGGCGCAGCATCTTAGCAAATTGGTTCCTGTACTACAAATCGCAGTATTAATTATTCTCATACGAAAAAAATATTTGTATAGGTTTAAGTCTACGTTTATATACATAATTGTATAGGCACACCTAAGTTAAAAAAGAGAATTCTAAAGTATAGTGAAGATATTTTAGAAGACATATTATATGACGTAGGGCATCAACAATATTTCGTTTTACAAAATCATAAAGTATGAAAAGAGTTATGGAATATAAAACTTCATAATAAACCTGTTTCTGGTGATCTACGTGACTTTTATATAATAAAAGTATAATATAAATGTGTCCATGTGACGTTATAACTCGGGATATATGATGAAGGTTATGGAATAATAAATAACATGGAAATACATTAAAAGGTTCAAAGATCACTTGGTTTCGTGTTTTCGGTTGTTATAAATATATTTCTGGACATAAATACATCTGAAATTGCTTTCGCTATTTTGTTTATAGTATTGCAAATTTTAAGACTACACTGCATAATCGGATGAGCTACAGCAAAAATACTGGACAGTCAACTTTGTCAAAGCGAAGAAACGAAGCCGCGGCCAACAGCTTGATTGCAATCTGAACAATGACTGACGATCATTCAAGTATTTGCCTGTATTCTGTCAGAGGTAAACTAAGTAGGGAAAAGTATCTTGTCCTGTAGACGAAGTTTTATCAAAATTAATTCATTAGTTTGTTCTTATGTAGAAAGAAACTAGGAACATACAAGTAAGAACCACATCAGAGTAAAGGAGTTGAAAACTAATATTTTGTATCGTTTGCGAAGGGTTTATCCCTACTCAATATTATACTTAGATGCGAAAGTAAATCTGTTTGTTACGCTTTTATGCCTTTTGATAGAATTTATATTAGAACATACAGAGATAGATCTACCTACACTACAGTAGACTACATTTCGGTCTCATAAATTCCTTAAAAATAATGATCCAAACTACTCAACAACACGTAAAGAATCATCATTTTATAGGGCTTTGGTAGAACTCAAAACTAGTTGGACAATCCGAAAACAAGCTTGCACGAAATAACACCGTACACAATCATAAAAAAAGTCAACAGAAGTAATGGATATGCAAAGAGTGACGTGCTTCACAACTGTCATTACTATTCTAACCCGTCACTGTTTAAAGTGTTAACGTGAGCAATGAGGCGTTGTACTCTTTGAATTTAAAACTTACACAGCCCCACACGTTGTTGGTCAGAAACTAGTACTTTCATGTTCGAAATAGTAGGACCCGATTCGTTAATCCATATATTTTTTATTATAAATTATATTTATTTCTGTAAATAGAACTTTAAAACTAGACATTTTTACAGGGAATATTTAATCGTAGATGGCGCCAGCATTTCCTATCTGACTGAGACTGAAAAGAAACTTCGAGAACCATGATTTCTTTTAAAATCCAGACAGCAGCAGTATTCATGTTTATCAGATATATTTATATGAATATTACAAAAAAATCTGAAATAGCCTTTTGAAGACCCATAGCAGCTTTCAGTTGATCAGTGTTTACTAACGGCAGCTTTTACTTTTTTGTTTATGACATCATAACGACAATTATTTTTTGGTTCATAGAGAACATAGTTCAATATGGTCTCATCTAATCTAATCTTATATTGGTGATTGACTATTTAATTCGGATATACAAAACTCGTTTGAAGGTTTTTCTCTTGCTTTAAAGTTACTGAAATAGGAACGACGTGTTAGATAGATTGGGCATGACTATGTGCATATCTACTTTTTAATTTAAGAATCGTGGCTCAATGTCTGTGTGCACATGCTTTAAGCTTTGTTGAGAAATGGTGGATAGATACTCGATAGTTTCAACGAAAAACCAAACTCATCATTCAGAACTACTTTATTGCGTCTCCTTTCGTCTATTGTTTTAGAGTAGCATTATTTCCTAGCTAGGTATTGTAATCTCCACATTTACATCAAATAAAAACCAACGTAAAATTGTTTATATGAAAGTCTTGAAAGTTGCAAACTTTTTTGTCGGAACTTTTCTGCTCTGGCTTACTCGAAAACAATCAAACGGAGTTTCACAGGTTTCGCTTTTTATTAAACGAGGCGAAACGCTGAAGCTGAAGTCACGTGTAAAATCCAGTAGTTATAATGTTGCCAAGCCGAAAGAGCATTAAGGTACTCACGGTAGTGAATTGGTAACTTTCGTTCTATAAGTTTCCCACTCCAAATTTAGAAACATTTAGAGATACCCCATTCACAGACTTGATATAAATATATACGCCATGTTTTATACATAATATGAGACAAGCAAAAATTCAATATTAGGTACTGTTTCCCGCGGTTACACTTGCATCCAAAAGGCTTTTTGGTTTTTGAGACAAAAGGTAATCTATGTCCTTCTGTACCAAATTCTATCAGAATCGGTTCAGCGGTTTAGGCGTCAAGCGTAACAGACAGACAGAGTTACTTTGGCATTTATAATATTAGTAGGGAATGAGATAATTTATCGAAAATCTGATTATTCTTAAGAAAATATTTTACAAGCAAACTTTTTGTAATCGTTAAGTATAAAGAAGATATTTAAATGGGGTGATCACGGTAAATGCCTTCCGGGCTTATAAGTTTAACGAGGGCGTTAATAGCAGGAAAACTTGAGCCCTTACCACGCTTACTTTTGATATTAGTGTCGTATACGATTATTACTGCCGATCGTAAGGAAAGCAAAGTGTATTATTACGGTAAATGTAATTCGCTTTAAATTGTTACTAAGTATTGATAATTTCCGGTCATTAGTCGTATTAACACCAAAAGCCAACAGCATAAAGTGACGATTAACAAATATAATTTAATTTAATGAACATCTTTATTACGTATTGAAATTTTAATAAAAACAGACTTCATTTAAGTGTCTCTGGAAAATGTAACGTTAAAATCTAACAAAGTTTAGAAATACATCAATATACATTTTCTCTTAGATATAAATTTAGATAGTGCTTATCAGCTGAAAAAATGACACCTCGAAGTAGTAAATACAACTTATGTGAATTAAGATTGGCGTGTGAATAAATTGTATTTCTGAATACATTGAAGAATGATAATTAATAGAAGGTATATCGTACGAGAGAAACCAGTTTCGTAGATATTATCACCACTGATGATACAGCTCCGCTCGGTACGTATTATTATTTATATATTGCTTTTATTCATACTCATACACAATCTACCGCCGGGGATATTATCGGTTGGATCGCTGGAAAAAAGATCTGACGCTCCATTGACGATCTAAATTAAAATTTCGCTAGAGCGATACGAATATCGTATAGTAATTTACTTGACAATTTGGAAACGAAAACGATATCGCCATAATATATAAAAATATATAATAAAAGATTTAAAATATATTAAAATACAAGATACCAATTATATCATAAACGTAATTTACCTGGGTGTGGATGCGTGTGTTCAGCGGGTGGCTGCATGGATGACAAGGCGGAGAGCGGCGTATAGCGGGCTCCGTCTTCACGTGAACATCCCTCCTGTGGACATGTTCATATTTTAGGTATTTAATCTAAATGATATTTTGAGTTTTCATGACTAGTAGGTACTTTA
Source organism: Acronicta alni (assembly GCA_964056405.1). Classification (NCBI taxonomy): domain Eukaryota; kingdom Metazoa; phylum Arthropoda; class Insecta; order Lepidoptera; family Noctuidae; genus Acronicta; species Acronicta alni. Next base: position 7,770,107 of record OZ043926.1, read on the forward strand.
TCCACGTCAAGATACTTCAAGTTACGTCATAAGCTCGAAGATAGAAATAGGAAGAGGGAGGGATATACAATAGGTTGACCATTTTTGTTAAGTGGAAACCTTTAGATATAAAGTTGGATTATACAAAAATACTAGAGACGGTAGCAACGTCTGTTAAGCAGCGTTTCCATCGACCAAGAAGGAGGATTAAATTACACTACGGCTTAAAGTACCTAAGTGAAATGTACCGTCGGCTATCGGTATCGTATGTAGATCAACAAGCTTGTAATATGCATATCTATTTAGGTTCTCTGACGCTTCTGAGAGTTTAACGTAACATAAATAAGATTTAACGCGTCAGACGATATAATCTGCGTCAAGGGTAACACGATGGTTACTCCTTTCACGCGTAAATCCTTCGCGCCTCAATTGATAACAAGAATGCAAACGAGAAACACTGTTCATGTCAAACACAAAAAGGTTATTTTTCTGTGTAGACTTTCGTGAGACAAAGCGATGGAGGATAATGTGTGGATGAGGTCCCGAGGCATGTTTACATAGAACTTACTTCATTACCGCGTATTAATGAGAACTGAAGTGCCAGCGGGTTTATAGTCTTCATTACGTATGGGTTATTCCCCGCTTAATTTACTAACTTTCTCAATTTAAAGGGGTTGCCTGTCACCATGATTGAAATCAACAAGTCTTTGATTTATTTGAAATGGAGTGCGGAGTTACATTGACAGCTAAATTGTAGTCTTACCTTTTCGCAGTTGGCTGTAGCTGTTGTCTGCGTATGACTTGTTGATGAAATGCGGTACTGCATTCCTGACACTGTGCAAAATCCCTCGTGATGATGAGTAGAGTACACGCCGGTTATGGTCACGTCGGTGTCTTGGTTAACTATAACCTCCACTTTTTGTTTTCTGTCCGACATAGCGGATTCATCACTTTCTGTCTTAGTTTCGAATTCGTTTTTTGATTCCGACTTAACGCCGGAACTTACCCCGTTTTTTGACTTCTGAGAATAAGATTCATCGCTACATGAGTCGGATGTAGTGTCATCTTTGTTGGACTTAGGCGAACGTTTTTCGTAACTAGCAGCAAGAATCGCAGTGGCATTTAAACTTGCCATACGTTTTTGTACAACCATGTCCTTTAAGTCCATTACTATCTCGTTTCTGTTACGCTTTTTCTTTACGGGTACACCCGCAGTCTTTTTCATTTTAGCTGGAGGCTTTTCAGTATCTGGCTTGTTTGGAGATAATTTCGGTGAAGCCTTCTTTTTTTCTGGAGTAGTAGCTTTTTTCTTGGTATCTTGTTCACTATCTTCACTGGAAGAAGTACAGGATTTCGGATCCCAGTACTTGCCCGCACTTCTAATACCAGGCACTCCCCGCAAAGATCTCTGAGGAGGATTATCGTCCGAACTTTCGGAACTATCTTCTTTCTTTTCTTTTTTGGCTTCATATTCTGATTCTGAAGTACTCTCTTGTCTTTCTGTTTCCTTAGGTTTATTATCCTTCTTTTTAGGTGTTGCATTTTTGGATGTACTCGGTAGAACTTGTCTGTCTATTGTTTTCATCAGCCCTAACTCCATATGTGTTCTGCTTTCGTTTTCATAAAGGCAATGGACTTTTGCTATTGCATTAAGAGATGCCATTCGATGTTTTTTAGGCCCGGTCCACATCGACAAAAGCTTAAGCCGCCGCTTACTGGGCTTTTCATTGCCTAGTAAAGCAGAACTTTCTTTCAGATTAATAAGTGAATCTTTAGACAATTCTTTCAGTTCTTTTGATGTAGTTTTCTTTACACCATCTGTAATTCTATTTTTCTTAAACTTTTTATTTTTTGCTTTCTTACTTTTTGGGGTATCAGATTCAGAAGACTCTTTGGTGTCATTATCATCATTAGACTCACTAACGCTTTCTTCAGATGACGTGTAGTTAAAAGTTTCAGTATTTAAAGCAAACTTAGAATTATCAATATCTTCATCGGAGAGATTGCTTTTTTTTGTTTTCTTTTTAAGTTTTGTTGGAGCTTTCTTTGCAACAGGATTAGGCTTAACACACTTTTCAATGTTTTCACTTTTACATGGTGAAGTTTCATGTTCTAGAAATTTGATTGGACTAAAAGGTTTTCCAGTTATACTTGATTTTCGAGCCACCATTTTATAAGATTTACTTACTATAGGTTTTGGTTTTTCTTCGGTTTCTACTTCACTACTAACCATATTGGATTCAACGCTAGAAGCAGTGCAAACATTTTGGTTCTGGTTAGCATTTAATTCTTCTGACCGTTTGTTTTTTAGCTGTTTTACAACTTCTTCGATCGGCCGATGGGGTGAATACTTTTTCTTTTCTGTTTCATTTCTTTTGTCAATGACTGTACCTTTAACTCTGGCTATGGGTCGAACTCTGCCAATATTTTTATTGACAGGACTACGAAAGTCAGACAATATGCTTTTTGGGGAGTCCACTTTTTCCGTGAAAGTATACACATCAATCTCTGGTCCTTGAGACACTAAAGTATTGGAAGAGTGTTTATCTCTAGTATTGTCTTCCGCCTTTGTTTCTAACTTCATAGATACAAATCTTTCAGAGACACTTAGGTTTCCTTTTGAATTTTTGCAACATTTAACATCTATATCCACTGTACGAGGTGATCTAATGGAAGTAAAGAATTTGGGAGGTCTTTCAGTTTCAGATCTAGGTGTTTCTGATTGATTATTTGAGGTAGCTTTAGGTGGCGTTTTACAAACTGAAGATTCTGAAGAAATGTTTGGTTCAATTTTTTCACACTCAATCATCCTGGTTTTACAGTCATCATCATTCCGAACATTAGGCATGTTTTCTTCAGTCGTAATGGCATCAACTTTGTTATCTTTCTCTTTGTCTTCTTTTTGTTCTTTTCCTGCTGATTCTGGTTTAGTTGGTGTTGAAGCTTTCTTTTTTTCATTACTGGTAGCGTTACCTTTTTTAATAACCGTCTTAGCTTTAGAAAATTTCGGTGTAGCTTTTTTTATTACATCTTTGTTAACTTTGTACTTTATATCTTTTTTACCTTTTCCACATTTCTTTGCATTAGTTTTAACAGGTTTAGATTTTTTATCTGCCTTAGTAGTTTTTTTCGGGCATGCTTTTTTTAAATTTTCTGTGATATTTTTAGACGCGTCTTTTTTCTCCTTGGAATCTTTCTTGAATTTTTTTGCTGGTGAATCACCTTGCGAAGTAGATGGTTTGGATGGTCCAGGTTTAGTAAATTCTGATGATATTTCATTTTTATCTCCAGCTGTGGAATCTTCGTCATTTTTAGAACTAGGTACGTCATCTTTAGAAGATTTTTTTTTGGGATTTTTTATCAACGACTTGCTCACCAAATTTTTCACCTTTTTCTGCGTTACGGCTTTTTTTGTAGCTTGCTTTGCAGTTAGGTTTTTAAATGATGTTTTAGTCAATTCCCCTTTCTTAGGTAAGGGTTTAGAAGCTTGTGACCGCATTGTCTGCTATAGTCATATGAATTTTACCGTCATTGATGAAGTGATTCTTGCGATCACATTCTGAAACAAAAGAAAGAGAAAGATCACTTTAAACGAATTCATTAAAATAGCATCAGATACTAATACTATCAATATGCATATAATTGATAGAATGCCAGCTGCAACCCGTTTTTAACTATCGAATCTTGCAGCCGTCTCTAATCGAGCAAAAAAACTTTTTTGTATGATATTCCCCGCGACAGATGGCCGTTAGTTATTGTTACGCTTGGTCTTCTTTAAGACACGGAATCGTAGGTAATCGGAAAAAATATAGGAAGTAATATAAATGCGCGTAAACTTTTGTAATTTTTAATCTCATGTAAAATTAGAGAAAATAGCCCTCGAATCATGCATTAAAGACGCCTTCATGATTGACGATAGATATTACATAACATTTAATAGATTGTTTGGTCCAGTTTGGACAATCATCCTTGCCATCAATCTTAGTAGGTTAGTGGCAAGAATGACTGCCTAGGATTCCAGTTAATTTTGATGATGAGCTAATAAGTACTAGCTCATCTTAAAATTAAATTATCGTCATAGCTATTTAGATAATTCAAATTTGTTTAATATAATTATCATCAGATCAAAATTAAATACAAATAAGAAATAATCGTTTATCGATAAACACGTGTTGAAGGCAAAATATAAATTCCTGCCAAAGTAAACATCTGCTTTGATAACCTGCGCTCTCGCATACACAAATAAACCCGACTCTACACCTTTTAAAGGTTTTTTTTGTTGAAAAGGGACCAAAACTAACCGAATTTTATACCTGAGCACGTGCCGTCATTAGTGGCTACAAAAAAGATAAGATATCCGCCTTGTGCTAACAGAAAAATAAAAGATACATACAAGTAGATTAGGTTGTTGGCTGTCGGCAATAATAATGTGAAAGTCTATATACTTCGAAGCCGCTGTCGGCTTCATTAAAAATGAAGCAATGATAAAGTACTTAAAAATTCTATAAAAATTGAGTGATCTATGTAATAAATAAATCAAAAAGTATTAATTTAATTAGTAACTCTTAATGTATAAAACCCTTTAGATGGCGACATTATGGCCAAAATCGCTCATACTAATAAAATGAATTTGTACGAATAATATAAACATTATATTTTTTATGTTTTTGATTATAAATTACCATGCTGAAACACAGAAAGCGTTTCGAAATGATATTTCTAAGATAAAATCACATCTACAAAATATCTACATGTTGCTTGAAATGAAACAGTCGTAAAAGACTAAATGTTCATTGAGGTCAAACATTTTGAGCGAAAGCGTCAGTGTGGCCGAACTATTTCAATAAAAGTTTTTAAACGGCCTTCATACCGTTACTGTGTTGCTCTGTGATATGTTACGTTATTAAATATTTTGGTTGAACATAAAATATATTGTGTAGAGGTATGCTATACATTTTGGATGCACAGGATATTCTCCATCTTTTACTTTGATTTTAGGGAAATAAAATATCAATTATCATTTACTTTTAGCTCAATAATACAGAACTTTGAAATACGAATTTTAAAATCTGTTGTCCGAATAAAAGTCGTTTGCATGCGCAAGCCGTCAACCTTACGCCATCATTATTTCAAATTACTGACTTTACTAATTACACTTTAACAGTTATTACGTTGCGCTCTTATTTTGAAAGGTTAAAGGTTACATAGCAACTGCGCCCGTAGCAACACGAGATCAATCTTATTATTCTACCAACTTTTCTGTGAAGCTTGCGTGACCTTTGACATTGGCAAAATGAGAGCAAACAGACCACAAGTCTGTTCCAGACGATAACAGGAGATTCAATACGGTTTATCTTCTGATTATTTTACAGTTCAAATATTTGTTTTCTATGAAAAACGGTTTTAGCAAGCGACTACTGTTTGAATTTGTAGCGGAGTTCCCAAGACGTGTTGATTAAACGCATTTATTTATTACATTAGGTATGTGAATTGTAATGTCCTTATGTTCCAATATTGTGATTATTTCATTCATATAGTGTTTAATATATTAAAATATGTTTAAGCATAACGTTTGTTTCTATTTTCAATTCATCTGTTTAGATGACCTTAATTTAGGTTGCGTATTGCCTTACCAAGTAAATAATTTAAGTATAAATGAACATTTATTTATGAAAGAAATACTAAATCATAACAGATATCAAATTCATCAAAATTCATGCAAACTTGACACAGTTGATGAAAGTACAGCCAAGCGTAAAAGAAAAACAAGGATGGCTGTCCGACCCTATACAAGTTTATAAATATAAGCCAGCATTGAGAATAAAATTAAAACTGAACTTTCTCGAAATAATTTAAAGTGCAACTCGCCTCATAATTAACGACGAGTCTTTTGTCAAGTTAACCTAATAGGGAGAGCCGACGACAGAACAGCACTTGTCATTGTTTCAAGTGCTCCATTTTATTTTTATCTCCGGCCAAGGAACCGACAGCTCTCCCGTCAAATGTTTGTTTGTCAAAGGACTCACAATAGGTGAAAACGATACCGGTTTGTTTGGTTAGGTTTCTCAACATGTTTTAGTTTGTATTTCTTGGTTTCTTAAAGTAGGTATATTTTACGAAAAACAACAAATCCTTAAACACGTAAATACATTGTTATCGTGCAAAAAGTTAGCCGTTATGTTCGTAATATATTTTTACATTATAATTCTACATTTTCAATAAAACAAAATATGCGGTTTGATTGACAACGACCATCAAACCGCATAATTTTTAACTAAATACATGTGTCTACTGTCATTACTTTTGAATTTGTTTTACTTGAAATATTGTGGTCCGTAATTCGCCATTTTCCTGTCGAGTCTAGTGGGTGGCCAAGTGGCAAATTATAGGTGGAATACGCCGCCCCATCTCTTCCCTAAGGCCTGCAGAGGTCAGACGGAAGTCGCTCCCTATCGAACCATGAATTGGCCGTAAATCATGAATAAAGAAATAATCACCCGCATACTAATGAGCGGAGGATCAGTTACTTTAGGCAAATCGGAGCTTGACGTTGTAAGATTTTACCTCTATTAATTTATGGCTACATTTGGCTTCAGATGGCGTTCAAAGAAGACAAATAGGATACTTAGTTACAAAAATCGCGATCTACACAAACGTGAATTGGACTAAAGAGGATTGATGATGTTTGCGAACAAATATCATAAAGATATTGTCTTTTCCACAAGTCCGACATAGACTCGACTATGACAAATGAGTCTTACTTCGGCTTCTAGAAACTTCATGTATGACTTATTCGAGTTTAAAGACTTTAATGGAGAATGGTTGTCGCAGGTGGCGTTCCAGTTGCTTGCAAATACCATTAGTGCATAATTCAATATATAGCTATAGTTCTCAGTTATCGATAGGCTCTCGATAGATAAAAGATTCTTATAGGAAGTTTCTTCTCTTCAAGTGCTGTTTAAACTAATACATTTAATACTTCTTGAAGCTCTGTAAACCTTTAGAGATGCAATGAATTTTATTAGAGTGTGTTTTCCTATCCTATCTATTGGTGGGACTGTTAATTTCTTATTTCTGTCGTCTATTTGCGGCGCCTGACTATGAAGTATGTAACTTTACTCTATTTGTATACTGAGTACTAGTATTAGTGATTGAAATATTCGTTTAAACACTTCGTTTTAGTATTTATTGCTCCTGTATATACTCTCGATTAAAATTACTTATTAACAACAGAAATAAGGTATGTAAAAAAATACAAAGATTTCCAGCTCCAACATCTAAATCGAGCACAAAAAACTCAGTTCAAATACATATGAAATACCAATACAAACCGTCGTGTTACACAAAGGAATCAACGTCAAACCAATAAACTATTTTATACAGATTGTTGTTATCCCTTTCGCCAATAAGTTGAACATTTTTCGCAGCTCAGTGATTTCGAGAAACCATGGTTGTTTTTAGCAGGATGGGGAAGGTAATACGCGGGAGGGGGGACTATCGATCTGGTTCGCGAGCCAGCGTCCTAACATCCGTCATAGCGACTCAGATTCACTTTTACGCCATTTGCCCGTCAATTACAGGTCCTGAAGCCTGATAGGTGAGTATTGATCACGGTAATAAATAGTTTGTTTACCATAAAGTCTAGAAGGATTGACGCATTGCTTTTACCAAATAACTATAGCTTTTAATAGACTATATAGTCTAAATTATCTTATCGTGTTACTAGAAGTCCAGTACAGAGAATGAGATATCGGTCGGATTCGGTTTAATCGGTAGGGTGAAGTGGAATTTGTGTTAAAGTAGTCCCGAGGTTGGGGGACTGGTATGAAATCCGTGACGGCTTTCGGTCTATGCGATGCGGGTTTTACTTTGGCACAACAAATATGGCATTTTTGGGGTGAGAGTGGTTGTGCATAGGTTATCTTTTAATAAAAGGCTAACATTGCATTACATTACAAATCCATGAACCATTTACAAGGTATCACTAACATAATGTATTCATAAACTGGCTAATAATTTGCCTGGTTCGCAGCCTGATTGCATTACCCAACGATTGTTGCCACATCCCTGTCAATTACTGTAAGCCTGGTACTCTGCGGCGAGTGCTGACAGTCTCCGGCTTACGTGTTTACTTAGCAATAACGGGATGTTCGTAACGTCATCTGTCAAATAAGGTTATTTAAGCTAACTTGGAAGCACCTAGAACCGTCTACGTCTACGACTAGAATGGAATAGGCTATCCTCCAGCCTGTTACATTGACGGATTGGCAAATGTAGTATTAGATTATATTCTTCTAATGTTATAAGTAGAATACGTTACCCTCTTTTTATGACAAATATTTTTTTAAAGGTTATATAAGAAAGAGATTTTATTTATGCTTATTGAAAATTGAAATAATGAACCCGATTCAAATAAGAATATTGGACATCGATATAAAGATTTCTTACCAATTTCATCTGTAAAATTGGTAAAAAATATCCGATCTTTATATGAGATATAGACGAGACATTTAAAATATCTACAAGAGTATTGAAACTAAAATTATTATACGGTTTTATTCGTGAACCCATTTCCTTAACGTTTTCGTTACGTTAAGGAAATGGGCCACTCTATTTAATACGGAGCGGAAGGTTCAGTAACTGGTTACAGAAACGGTCAGTTATTTAATTAGCGCAAATGACTGTACCGATCGAAGAGCGAATGCTAATAAATCGTCCATTGGATTGCGCCTTCAACCCCCACCCCAAACCTTTTGTTTGCGAATGAAAAGAGGTGGACAAAAACATTGCAATATTTTTAATCGTTTCTTTGTCAACCTTTAATAAGATGAAGTCTATCGGATTAGCTTTTTCCTCTGAGCTGGAGAAATACAGAATTTATATTACAAAATTATTTTGCATTAAGAGCGCTTTGTCCATTAAGTGCATCGATCATGTATAAAAATAAAATAAATATTAGAGCGATAAAATTATTAGTAGGTAAGCTTTCGAAGTAATATATATTTATAAAGACGGGTGTTGAATTAAATTAAATTTACGGGTTTAATTTAATTTCTAAATATATTCTGAGTGATTGAATAAAGTTATACCTATTTGGATTGTAAAATCAATTCACGACATTTTATAAAATAATTTAGTTAGTTTAGAATAAATGGTCGAGCAGGTGCGTTAAAGCTTTCTAATTTAAATTCAGTAACTTCTAATAAGAATTCAAGTATCGTCAATATTCAGGACTATTACGTTTTTTTTTGGTTATACATAAAGTTTAATTACAAAGAAAATTAAATAATTGTAAGGTTTGAACATCGTGAGGTTTCTTATCAGATCCTGTCGTAGTTTCATAGCTAAGGTACCATTGTAATTACCTGCAATTAAATAACAATTGTTACACTGTTACTTATAGTCATTAAATATAACCGACTATTACCTAATATTACGACACGTTACACTGCCAACAATATATTCAATTACAAGGTTATTATAATTACTGTAATTTACACATGTTTACCTTTGTAATTGTGATACAAATTGTAATTATTGTAATTGTATCATCCGCTATGGCATTAAATTGTAGTATCGACGCAACGTGAACTTATTTTAATGAGATAATTATTTGAAATTTTAATAATAACATGTGAAAGGTATTGTCAAATTAACTTTGATTGCTGCGTGCACTTTTATTTGTGATTTTTAATCAGAAACCAGCGGGGCTCCATCAGAAGAAAGATTTATGAGCTCTGAATAAAGAAATCAAGTGTCAAAATTACAGGTCTTCGCGTCGCAAGCGCACGCACACCGGGTCTTTTATCACGGTTTAATATACGTCCGCCATTCATTTTTGCTTTGAACTCGCAGCTCGTCTCTTGACAATTTTTCTCCCTTTTGTTAGGCTAAGGAGGCGTGGAGAGCCCACTAGATATGAATACTGCTGCTCAGGGAAGGACTCACTTAATCCACATCTACATTATGAACATGAATTGAACAATATTCTAACGCGGTTAGGTACACGCAGAGTAAAATTACTCATTTTAACTAAGCGGTTTATTACATAACAAAATAATATTATTTTAGTAAATATAGTAAAAATTAATTGATCACTTTTAACATGAGCGTTAGAAGTCGAGAAAATTGATTCTAACATTTGAAATTTTAATAGCAAAACACAATCTACTTACATAAGTATGAGAGGATCAAAGGATAAATATTTGTAGAATTTATTTATCAAAACTAAACATAGCCTATGTTACTTCGGAATAGCGTAGTCTTTCAGTGAATCGACGTTACTCATAATTTTCAGAATCAGATCATTAGTTTCGGTTTCACCCCTCCCCCCAAATTACATACAAACTAAAAAATAATACCTCTTTGAATGTCTTTTTATATTTTTTGGGATTTTTCATGTAAAAAGTTTTTACTTACTTATCTCGGTGGTGGTAAATTAGATAATTAAACTAAATGTTATTTTGTATTCTCATGTAAGTGGCTTTATTGTCTTTTTGGGAATAAATGATTTAAACTGAAAAAGGTCTGTTCGCCGCGTACGAAGCAAACACCTTTTTTTTGTAGTTTTTAAATTGCTTTATAGACGATGGTAAATGGAGAGGATTGAAAATATACTTATTTTTGGATTATAAGAATTATAATTATTATTTAACTATTCTAATGGTATAAAATGGTTAATTAACACTAAATGATGATTTGATTTGATTAGGTTGCCCGCTGAATGCGTACTAACTGAACAATCCGTTAAATTGATGCATTTATAAAAATGCGCAAAGGCAAAATTGCTAAGCTGTTCGGTTGCGTTGCTCCGAACAATTTTTTTATAGATATTTTAGTGGTCATAGCGTCTGGTGTACCTATCCAGAAGACGCAGGTTCGAACAAATTTTTCATTCGCTAAATATCTTTACCTCTTGTTGTTGATGAATAAATAAACACATGTATTCTCTCCCTGTTTTATTGACCCCAGGTAAATTTTCATATGGGGGTTGTGGCAAATGTGGTCACGTGTTCCATGGACCCCCGACCGTAGGGCGAGGGAAGGCAAGAGCGGTTTGAGTTGGTAGTAGCCCGACATAGCCATCCATGATTATTTTTCACTACAAAAAAGGAAATTCAATTTACATACGTACAATAAAATAATAATAATAAATAAAGATTTTTTGACTATTTTACACAGAAACATCTAGTTCCAAACTAAGAAGAACTTGTACTATGGGTACTAGACAATGGATAGATATATACTTTTTTTTTGTTAATACATACTTAAAATACACAAGAAACACCCAGACAAACACAAACACTTATGATCATCACATAAATATATATTTGTATCCTGTGAGAATCAGCAGTCAGATACTCGAACCACTAGACCACAGACGTCGTCCAAATGTAGGGTAGTCAGATATTATACATATATAGCATATGATATGATAGGTATTGCAATGTAATCCAACCTTTATTCTTCTCGTTTGTTTTAGGGATGATGGATGCTTTGAAAAATACAAATCCGTTATTTTCGCTCTAGAGGTAATGTAAAAAACTCGTCGCTGTCAACCCTATTAGGGTTTAGTGACATGTTACATATTTCAGATTCCTAGTTAGATAAAAAACCCAATAATAAATAACATTTGTGTCTAGTAATTTCACTGGCACACTTGAACGCCATTGTCGCATACGTGACGGCGGGCGCGTGCTGTGTAGGCTACGCCAACGACACAAATATGTGACAAAAAATGCGTTGAACTATAACATTGTATTCGATATTGTGGACGAAAATAAAAATTGAGTTTATTATCAACGAAGTTTTGAATGCCTATTTTATTTTTAGGTATTTGTTCTGTATTTGTGACATGTTGTGAAAGGTATGCGCGTGTGTTTATGCTCTGGCATTCAAAAGGTGAAATGACCTGATTACAATATACCTACTACTGATTTCTGACACTTAAGCGAATAAGACAATCTCCTGCCCACTCCCAAAAGGGTAACGCGGAGGTGTACATTAATGTACAGCCACAGTACGCTGGTATGTTTAGGTCCCATGTAATAGGGGGCAAGCCTATTTCCATTAACCGGGCACAATTCCAAATTCCAAGCTTCTACTGTACTAAATATCATAGAAGAACCCGTTTCGAATCCTTTGCAATATCCTGGTTATGATTATAGTATTATTCCAATATGAATGAATTTTGTTTCAACAAAATCAAAATCCTAACAATACATTTTTATTGGCATATACAAGTGCACACTTTGGTACGTGGTACGATTTAAGCGGAGAGTAGCTGCGGAACCCGCGGTAGCCAATTATCCGGTGAAACGCCTGTTACCCGCTATTATCCGATTAACTTAATATACAATTAGTTGGTAGGAAATTTTAATTAAGATGTAGGTATACTGTTAGCTTTTATATGCCGTCTAGTTAGGCGCATACATGATGTTGCGTTGGGCGCCAAGTTTGGCTAGAATTTAATATTGTAAGTATACAGAAGTATATTCAACTGGTACCTACTGTTTTTTGGTTTGTTTATTGTTTTTATTAACTGATATTTGGTACCTATTATTATTAAGTATATTTTTTTGCCTCAGTTGCGTACTTTAATATAGCCCTCCATATTATTATAAATGCTTTCACGCCTAAACACGCTAAACCGATTTTGATAAAATTTGGACAGAGATAGATTTTGGGTACGTTTTGATAGTCTGCTTGACTGAAACTACTTAATTGAAATGTGGTACCTATATATTTTTTTATAAAATGTTGGGCGGTGCCATTTTGATAGTGATCAGCGTTTAGTTTAGTGTCTACGTTTTAGCCAATTTGGATAATCTCGACAGCCAATATGTATAGTTACAGTTATTCATATGTTTTTTTATTATAGGTAAGCTTTCCTGTAAGATTAGTTTTCGTTCGTCCTGAAGTTTTGTCTCACATTCCAAAAAAGTCTTAGTTACAACTACAATAGTGATACCTACCTACTATTGAAGTTGTGATTCGTCCCAAATTCCAAGTACTTTAAATGGTAGGTGGAAGGTGGAATTAAAATGAAATGAATTTATTGTTTAATATTTGTGGTATTTGTTTGTATGTAAGGTGAATGCGTAATTATTACTTATAGTCTCGCAGTATATAATGTAGACCGTCACGTAGACTGCATTACACTGTTTATTTTCTAAAGAGTTACCGCTACACTCAGCGATATTAATTAATGTTTATTAATCAATAAATTCATAAGTAATCGACTTAGTGTTGTTTGTGCCTATATCTTTACAATACTTTACATAGACAGCACATTTTAATTCGACAGTGTAATAGGTAGGTACATACATAGGAAAATTCTCAGTAGCAGCTCGGAGTCAGGATTTGTGCCCGGTTAATGGCAATAGGCTCGCCCTCTATTACATGGGACTTAATAACATACCGGCGAAATGTGGGTGTACATTAGAACATCTCTGCCTAACCCTTGTGGGAATACAGGCGTGATGGTATGTATATATTTATACACAGGCTCTAAAATGCAGTTCCTCAAATTCAATGTCTTATTTTTTAGATAGTGACCAGTATGAGGTAAATTATTCAAAACTTTATAATGTTCAGGATATTGGTAACTGTGATAATGATGACAGCAAAGTCCACCAAAAATGATATTTTCTGGAAACATATATATCGGCGCAATTACTTAGTAGTTGCCTAAATAATAATTAAGAACGTCTAAAATTATATCATCATTATTGTTTTTAACGTTTAGTTCAATTTATGAAATATATCGGCGCAATTACTTAGTAGTTGCCTAAATAATAATTAAGAACGTCTAAAATTATATCATCATTATTGTTTTTAACGTTTAGTTCAATTTATGAAATAAAATAAGGAATTACTTTGTTTAACAAAAATTGTAAACAACACGTGCGCGCAGTGAGTCACGTGTTGGCTAGTATAAATAGAGGCGACGGAACGAGTTATGATTCATTACTACTCGAGCCGTCATACTGTGCGGACCTGTAAGTATTATCAAATAAATCAATTTAACGCTATTTTGAGTATCACTGTCACTATGGACAAACAACCCCAAATGGATAGCCAGTTTGAGGAGGAATGTGACGTCAGCGCTGCTGACGTCACCATTTTTAAAAACACTGCTGCTCGGGATTCTTCGATATCAGAAGTGGGATCCGAAGGGATCCATGGCACTTCTTCATCAACACTTGCTGCACCACAACCCCAACTACCGGGACCAGTGCAGTCAGCACAGCAACCAATGGATACACCTATGCCCAGTACATCTATGGGTGGGGTACCACCTGAATTCTTCACGAACATGATGAAAATGATGCAGCAAATGTCGGAGCGTTTATGTAAACCCCTGGAGCCAAAAGTGAAGATCAACGATATTTATCTACCATCCTTTGACCCGGACTTGAACGTTGGGATTCGAGAATGGTGTCAACATATAAGCAAAGCAATTGAAACATACAACCTTAGCGACTTTGACGTACGTATGAAAGTTGGAGGTCTTTTGAAAGGAAGAGCAAAGATGTGGGTGGATGACTGGATGGTCACCACATCTTCATGGGAGGAACTCCGTAACAACCTCATTACTACGTTTGAACCCGAGAACAGATACTCACGAGATATTATACGATTCAGAGAACATACTTACGATCCATCGAAGGATATCGCTGAATTTCTGTCACGAGCATGGGTTTTGTGGAGAAGAGTTACCAAAGATAAGCTCGGTAATGAAGATGCAGTAGAAGCGGTAATTGGATGTGTAAATGATGAACGTTTGCGCATTGAATTGCTTAACGCGAGGGCTACTACAGTACCAGAATTAATTTCGGTCGCATCTTCAATCCGAACAAAACGATCCCATCCAGGATCAAGTTCCGTAGTACCAAATAAACGTTCAAGATTTTCAGAAGCAATTACACCATCATTGTTTTGCCGTATATGCAAAAGGAACAATCATACATCTAATGATTGCCGCTATAAACCTCGAACAACGGATACTAAACCTGAAGAATCAAAACGTATAGAGCAATACAAACCAACAAATCCACAGACCTGTACATTTTGCAAGAAGCTGGGCCATACATACGAAACCTGTTTTCGACGGGAACGCACAATCACTACAAACATTAACAACATAGAAGGCCATAAACTTGCACCCATCAACGTGGCAATTGGAAGCAAGACCTTCAAAGCCGTTTTTGACAGCGGTGCTGAATGTTCAGTTATGCGAGAAACGGTAGCTAACACCTTACCAGGACAAAGGAATCAAGTCGTGAACTGCTTAAGAGGAATTGGGAGATTTCCGATTATGTCATTAACAACATTATCCACAATTTGCACTATTGATGACATCGCAGTCGAGTTGCAGTTTTATATACTTCCTGACTACGAAATGTCTACAGACATACTTGTTGGGATGAACCTAATTAATGGCACAAATCTATGTATGACAATAACGGCAACTGGAACTAAACTTATTCATCAACCATCCATCTACCAGATCAGTAAGAACAGTCCAGTTTTTGAACAAATAGAGTGTGACCTCACAGATGACAACGAAATATCCCAATTACGCTCACTGCTAAACAAATATGAACACTTGTTTATACACGGATACCCAACCACAAGAGTCAATACGGGTGTATTGGAAATCCGATTGAAGGACCCTAATAAATATGTGGAAAGGAGGCCTTATCGTCTTAGCCCTATGGAAAGGGAGAAAGTTCGCAAGATTATCCAAGAACTCTTGAAGCATAACATCATTCGTGAGAGTAAATCACCATTTTCGAGCCCCATCATTTTAGTTAAGAAAAAGAACGGAGACGATCGCCTGTGTGTGGATTTTCGTTAATTAAACACGAATACTTTACGGGATCATTATCCACTACCTCTAATATCTGACCAGATCGACCAATTGGCGAAAGGAAAATACTACACCAGTTTTGATATGGCAGCCGGATTCCATCAAATTCCTATATCGGAATCATCAATTGAGAAGACTGCATTCGTTACGCCAGACGGACTCTATGAATATCTCACTATGCCGTTTGGACTGAGTAATGCGTGTTCAGTCTATCAGAGATGCATCAACAAGGCATTATCCTCGCTTTTGAATGACACTGCTCAAGTCTATGTGGACGACGTACTCTGCAAATGTGCGGATTTTTCAGAAGGATTATCGAAGATTGAACACATACTCCTAGCACTACAGAAGGCCGGATTTTCAATCAATATTGATAAATGTAGTTTCTTCAAACAGTCAATTGAATATCTGGGCAACATTATTTCAAACGGACAAGTTCGACCAAGCCCGAAGAAAGTAGAAGCCCTAGTGAAAGCTCCAGTACCAAAAACACCGAAACAAGTACGACAATTTAATGGCTTAGCTGGATACTTCAGACGATTTATCCCAGATTTTTCACGCATAATGGTGCCATTATATGAACTCACTAAACAAGGTGCTGAATGGGATTGGAATGAGCGCCATGAAAAAGCACGAAATGACATCATTCAAATCTTGATATCAGCTCCAGTACTCACTATATTCCAAGAAGACGCACCAATTCTACTATACACTGATGCAAGCAGCCTGGGGTTTGGATCAGTTCTAGTACAAATTATTGATGGACGCCAACACGCAGTGGCATTTATGAGTATGAGGACTACCGACGCGGAAAGCCGATATCACTCCTATGAGTTAGAGACTTTGGCAGTCGTACGGGCTATCAAACACTTCCGTCAGTACCTGTATGGACGCAAATTTATGGTTATAACCGACTGCAACGCTCTTAAGGCATCCAAACACAAAAAGGATTTACTTCCAAGGATTCACCGCTGGTGGGCATTCTTACAGAATTTTGATTTCGATATTGAATATCGCAAAGGAGAAAGATTGCAACACGCGGACTTCTTTAGCAGAAATCCGACTGATTTAGTAGTCAATATCATGACAAAAGATTTGGAGTGGCTAAAAGTAGAACAAAGAAGGGATGAAGTACTACGACCGATAATGGATTCGCTCAGAGATAACAACTCAATAGATGGATATCTCTTGGAAGATGACTTGCTGAAAAGAATCGTGCAGGACCCAGTTTTTGGACAACAAACCTGTTCGGTTGTACCAAAAACATTTCAATGGAGTATCATAAATTCTTACCATACAGCCCTCAAACACACTGGCTGGGAAAAGACTTTACGGAAAATAAAAGAAACCTATTGGTTTGACAAAATGAGCACCATTGTCCGAAATTTCGTAGACAATTGTGTCATATGCAAGACATCAAAAGGAAATTCAGGAGCCACGCAAGTCCAAATGCACCCTATTCAGAAACCATCAACAGCTTTTCAAGTAGTACACATGGATATAACCGGCAAACTAGGCACACCGAACGATCAACAATATGTCATAGTAACAATAGATGCCTTCACAAAATACTCGTTGTTTTACCACGCCACTGATAAGAGTCAGCATAGTACGCTGGGTGCTTTGAAACGCCATGTACACCTATTTGGCCCACCAGTACAAATAATAGTGGATGGCGGAAGAGAATTCTTAGGCGATTTCAAAATCTACTGTGACCGGTTTGGGATAAATATCCATGCTATCGCACCAGGAGTTAGCCGAGCCAACGGTCAAGTGGAACGAATGATGGCAACACTCAAAAATGCTCTAGTCATGATCAAGAATTATGAAACTGAACAATGGCATACAGTACTTGATGAGCTACAATTGGCTATGAATTGTACTGCACATCGGGTCACAGGTATTGCACCACTTACCCTTTTAACACAGAGGAAACATTGTGTACCACCAGAATTATTGAGCCTGGTGGATATCGATGAACAGACTGTGGACATAGAAGCTCTCACCAATTTGGCTCAACAGAAGATGACCCAAACTGCAGAACAAGACAGACAACGCTTTAATTTACGAAAAGCGAAAATACACCCATTCCAAAGAGGAGAATATGTGCTCATAAAGAACAATCCTCGCAACCAAACTTCCTTGGATCTCAAATATAGTGAGCCATATGAGATTTCCAGGGTGCTAGAGAATGATCGGTACCTCGTTAAGCGAGTTGTTGGTAGAGGACGACCACGAAAGGTTGCTCATGACCAACTTCGTCGCGCACCACAACCTGGCAATCCGGTGACCGTATCGGCGGAAATCGAGCAACCTCCACCATCTGAGATGGCCGGAGAACCTTTACCAAGTACATCACGCGCCGAATCATGCCAACAACCAGCACAAGATCAAAACGAGGAAAATCAACCAGCTGACTAAAACCAAGTGAGTACAAAAATTTCTCTACCTGCAAAATTTTAAAACTCGCCATATCCTTCCTACTTTAGAGCCCCTGTGCATAGCACAGCATCGACCTTTCCCTACTTTCCTTAGAGCCTCTGTGTACCACGGTGAACAAGACCGCCCAGAGCACAGCATCACACCTTCCATTACTAATCTTCGAGAATCTCCGAGAATCATAAAATCTTCGAGAATCATAAAAATCTTCGAGAATCTTCGAGAATCATAAAAATCTTCGAGAATCTTCGAGAATCATAACAATCTTCGAGAATCTTCGAGAATCATAACAATCTTCGAGAATCTTCGAGAATCATAAAATCTTCGAGAACCAAGAATTACCATGAATTTAAAATGTATTGGCAAAAATATAAACCCGAAAAGCAACACAGTTGCATACGGGTATCAAACTCAGAATAAGTTTAAATTGCTTCAGGTAAACTACAAATGTCATCGACGAGATTCGAACAAACCCTGTGCAGGAAGGAGCTTTGGGAAACGGATTGGTGCAGAGCGCGCACCACCCGTCAGAATGGCCGTATCGGCGCAATTACTTAGTAGTTGCCTAAATAATAATTAAGAACGTCTAAAATTATATCATCATTATTGTTTTTAACGTTTAGTTCAATTTATGAAATATATCGGCGCAATTACTTAGTAGTTGCCTAAATAATAATTAAGAACGTCTAAAATTATATCATCATTATTGTTTTTAACGTTTAGTTCAATTTATGAAATAAAATAAGGA
Organism: Acronicta alni; assembly: GCA_964056405.1. NCBI lineage: Eukaryota > Metazoa > Arthropoda > Insecta > Lepidoptera > Noctuidae > Acronicta > Acronicta alni. Next base: position 7,789,147 of record OZ043926.1, read on the forward strand.
ATTACTTTGTTTAACAAAAATTGTAAACAACACGTGCGCGCAGTGAGTCACGTGTTGGCTAGTATAAATAGAGGCGACGGAACGAGTTATGATTCATTACTACTCGAGCCGTCATACTGTGCGGACCTGTAAGTATTATCAAATAAATCAATTTAACGCTATTTTGAGTATCACTGTCACTATGGACAAACAACCCCAAATGGATAGCCAGTTTGAGGAGGAATGTGACGTCAGCGCTGCTGACGTCACCATTTTTAAAAACACTGCTGCTCGGGATTCTTCGATATATATGTATAATTTGTATGAGTATCCTGAGTAATCTTTGCTTAATGGTTCATTAACGTTAATGAATATCTGTGAGTGCGGTAGTTAGCCTTTATATCGCTAAGTTACTGCCATCGCATGTCATTGACTCACGTGACGCTAAGTCTAGAATGTCAAGTTAGTGATTACAGCGTAATTGATATGGCAAGCAATAGAATTTATTACTACACACCTTCGTCATAAATAGGTGAAAGTTATTGTAACTTGACGCTTGAATAAAAAGTAAAAACATTTTCTTTTATGAATGAGCGTGATTTAAAATGAGAACGCGTACTTTCTCTTTTTTTTGTAATTCATCGTTTATTTTTCTTTTAAAACCGTTTATTTTAAAACGATACTTTTTGCGCTAGAGTTTTTTTTTTATAGTGTATAAATCCGCGTGGAGATCCGACGGAATACTCCGGCCGCAGGGAATGTGTGATAGAGCGGACCTGACCTCAATCAATATAATGGTGAAGAAAATATCCATAGCCCTGATCATACACCGTGGAACACAATCATGAATGATCGACAATCGACAAAAAAAAGAGGAATCTGATAAAGCCGACACGTATTTTTAGAAGTACATTACTGCGCAACCCCAACAAAAGCCGCAACCAAAGTCATGTGTGGTGAGTACAGGACTCACAGAAAACGGCACAAAATCAATCTTCAGCCATGTTTGAGGCAACTCATGCTCCCATTCCTAATTTAATCTCCAGTAGGTACAGCATGCATGCATGAATCTAACTCTATTTAACTTCAGTTGAAACCCCAATGCTTTCCATGTTTGTCATCAAACGTACTACGTCACTACAAATAGTCGGTCGACACTCGCTATGACGTGCGTCCCCCGGCGTATTGGTAATGACGTCACATCCGCCCTACGTCCGTCCCTGTGATCGCCTTAAACGAGTCAAGTAGGTAACCTTTACCCGCGATCACAATAGCCCCTATATTTCAAACCTATCGGTTAGTTATCAGATTTACGATTCATATTTGCACTGTCAGACTTTCGATTCGTTTGAGGATAAAAACATTTTTTTCGTCTATGAATAACGATATTTATGTGGAAAATGTCGGTAAAATGTACCTACATGACCTGACTGAATTTTTGCTGATCAATTTACCACTCTATTTACACCTTTAGGTGGGCGTGGGCGTATCAATAGATACTACTTTATGTACTTCTTCATAGAAGTGAACCTTCATTGAATTGACCTCCATTGAAGCATTAGGAAGGTTTTTCTACCTGGGCTGGTTTGTGTGTATCGCATTCGCACTGATATTTTGCGTTTATTACTTTGTGTGTTTGACATAATTGCGATTTTGACGTTCTGTGTATTAGCTGTATTATTATAATTAAGTTAATTTGCGTCTAATTACAACCGAGAGTTGTCGACAGAAGGATAGTGAAAAATTCGTTTATACCATCGTTTCACCATAGACCCCCTAATTATTTCTTTCAAATTAACCCTGATATATGTATTCAGACATAGGATTTCGCGCCACATTTTTTTCTTTACCACAAGTGTTTCCGAGTAAAGAACAGCGCAGAGTAAACGGACAACTGCTCGCGCGTGCTCTCGTCCGTAAAATATTTATATCAACAGTAAGGATCCTCGAGAACTCGCTGTTGTACGCTAGAGCAAATTGTCACTTGAATACTATTTACAACTCTATATGAAACCAATAATGACGATATTTAATTAATTATCATCACAATTAATTTTGATTTTAATATTATTCAAAAAGTGCTGAACCGATTTCGATAAAATTTATATGGGACCACCTCTGAAGTATGACCTCCCAAACAATATGAGTTTCATCGAAATCAATGCATAATTAGCGGAGTAATCGCGTAACAAACATACAAAAAAATCATACACCCCAATTGAGAACCTCCTTGTTTGAAGTCGGTTAAAAATTTTCCCTTTTTCGCATACTCTGTGCCGACCCTAGGTATCACGCAATTGAACCGTGTTGCATTTTGGGGTGCTTTCCTATTCATCTTTTTTGGGGTGTGAGTGCGATCCGTTCACAGTAGCGTAGCGTATGTCATTGAATATTATGGGCCTTCGAGGTCGGTTCTATTATGGTACGTGTTTGTCACATACCAATTGCCTCAGATTTAGATCAATTGCTGGATAAGTAGACTTTGAATGTGGCATTTTCTTTTCAATTTATTTTCTGCATCAAATGAACGTTTCGAATATGGAATGAAGGAAACATGTTCTGTATATTTTTGAGAAGAATTATTTTATTTGTTTATTATTATTTCATAAATTTCTTGTATGGATGTTTTGTTTTACATATGTTTTTGGACAAATTCGATAATAGCCATATTAGTTTAGTGGTCGATTACTACGTTAAAGGTCTTGGGTATATTTCCCAGGTCAAGAAAAAGTTTATGGTGATTTCTGGGGTATTCTCAGCAGCAGCTCCGAGTATAGATTTGGGCCCTGTTCAATGACAATAGGCTCGCTCCCTATTACATAGGATCTAAACATACCGTCAAACTGTTGGTGTACATTGGTACACCTCTACCACCTAATACAGGCATTATGGATAATGACAATAAATTAGATTCGTATTTAGAAGAAATAAGAATTAGAGAAATATATAGACACTAGCGGCCCGTCCCGGCTTCGCACGGGTGGACATAAGATTCCCTAATCTTTTCTAGCAATTAATATAGCCTATGTTACTCAGGGTGAATGTAGCTTTCCAATGGTGAAAGAATTTTTGAAATCGGTAGTTTTTGAGTTTATTCATTACAAACATACACACAAAAATACAAATCTTTCCTCTTTATAATAGTAGTGTAGATAAGCTGATAAGAATGTGTAAGTACCCATTGATCTCTGTTTAACACAATACGACTAAGTTAAAAAAACTGCTATTGTTCATAAAATACAAAACTTACCTATGCACGTTGTAGGTATTGTTTGAACATTTTTCGTGCAAGCATGATTGCACAGACAAAATAGGCGTAATTAATATTTTTCGTAGGTATTTGAGATACTAAACTATAACTATAATAATAGAAAATTAATCGGAAACAATTGATGATACTAGTTGATTAAACCTAGCCAAGAATTACTTGCTCTATGATCTATAAAATAGATTAAAAGCTTATTTTATCAAAGGGCAGATTACTAAGCACCCCTTCGCTACAGCCCAGGCGCATCCCTCGAAAAAAGCTTTTAAACTTTGATCGACAACTTGAGACGAGGGTAAGGCGTCTTTTTAGAGTTCTTTTTAAGCTCGTTTAATCTCATTTCTCCCTAACGTCAGTTCTGGTACCTGCTGAAAATATAATTCAGATAGTTTCATGACCTATTTCACCATCTCCGAGTAAGTTCCCATTTTACTTAGCAGTTAATTTCATACAAATTCTGTTCCATTTTTGAATTTATTCGGAGAGTAACTAATACTCAGGTAATGGTGGAATAGGTGTACAGTCTGATAAGGTAATCTCCTAAATTAACAAACCATATCAAACATGAACAAATTATATTGTAAAGGGATCAAAAAGTTATCCATTTATGACATTATAATTGAATTAAAAGTATTTTTATTAATTTCATCAATTACTGACTTTCGTATTAATTAATAAAAGAAAACGTATTTCCAATTTACAGTTAAGTTCTACAAGTTCATTAGCACCGTCTTTACTCATTGTTATGTAGCGATAAGGCGCATGAATGATACCTACACATTTGTACTGGAAAAGGAAAACACTCATTTTCCTGTAGAAAACATGAGGATGGTAAAACAAATTATATAATGAATAATAAGGAAAAACAGCCGCAGAATTTGGGTCCCTATGATTTGTTAAAGCGATTCCAGATTAGGGCGCACAGCCGGTGTCGGGGTAAATTTCGATTTCCGTCTATTGTAAAGGTCTGGGAAAATGAAATCACTTGTTAGGTTCGCCGAAACAGAATCACTTTTACGCCAATTCGGTTCAGCTCAGCCAATATATCCGCAGTCAGTTCAAATGGCGATTTTACCGCCATTCTCTCGCGATTTATTCATGGTGCTACGGTATGTATTTTTACGAAGCCCTTTATTTATTCGATAGAGGCTGCATTATTATTGCTTATTGCTAGACTTTTACTAGAATATAACGTTTTTACGATGTCGAAGGGAGGAAATACTGCTGCGTGACGATTGCAAGTTAAGAGTCAACTGAGAAGTATCGGTTGTTGTGATAAAAAGACGTTACTCAGTATTCCTAGTTTATTTGTTTTTGCGTAACAGCACCCCATCTTAAATCGTAAATATTGGAAGTGATTTAGAGACATAAAGAACTCTTTCAGCCGTTAAAGTCTGTTCTTGGTTGTCAGGAGTATCTTTATTGAAAGGTTTTGTATATTGTTTTATAATTTCGATGTACGATCACATAAAACACACAGAGTATTCTGGCAAAATGAGTAAAAGACGGCGATGGAGCTAACATATTTAATTAGGTAATTGGTAGTAGGTATATTACTACGTTCATATTAAGTAAGTATTCGTTCTGAAATGATAACAACTCACTGTTATTTGTATCCAAAGCGTTGGCTTATGCGTAATCTTTACATAAACAATTTCAATTAAAAGTCATACTTATATTGTACTAACATCTCTTTGAAGGAAACTTTTTATTCCTCGACGAAATAGCGAAGAGAAAAGACAAGAAGTTTATTACGAAAGTTTATCTTATTCGCGTTCCTTGCCGAATTGGTTATCAAATAAAACTTTCGCAAAAGAAAACAAATGTGTTCCGTTAAAAGGGCGGATACACGCTTCTTGGGTTACGTATTATTTATTTAGATACTTTGCCTCTGAAATTCAGATAAGTGCCATTAATTTAGGCCAGACAGGCGAAGCCGATTTGGTAAAAGAAATACTTGGATACGTGTTTGTTTGTTGATTCTAACTTTTGTGAGCTGGTAGTGAGATGTGTCAGGCAGACGGAGCGAGGGCGGGGCATCCGTGGCTGGTGTTTTATTAATTTATAAAGTCAAAGTTATTTATTACTTGAAACTGTGTACGCATACTTAGATGTTTAATAAAAATAAAGTACTTAATCGACTATAACTTACAGATTTTTCTAAGATTTTAGATTAGTAACCTAAACTAGTGAGAGGCAGAAGATCCTCTAATAATAAACTAATTTAATATCTACGATTTAATATCAACATATAACTTCGCGATATTTTGTTTTTAAAATTTATTAATAAACAACTAGTCATGGCAAATTTATTTAATTCTTATAACATCGAAGTAATAATTAAGGCATTTAAGCAAACTTTATAGTTTTATATTAACGTTGTACAAATTAGCTTATCTCCCACCTGAATCTTAATTTCTACTTCGCGCGGGACTAATCTTGATGGCGCACGAATCGCGAACAAGTCGATGTGCTCTTGTGTACATGCTCAAAAAACAAAACTAAGTAAGTACTCGAACACATCAAAACTTTCCCTCTTTCAAACCGAGAACCGAACACATGTTGACGCATTCATTTAAAATTCGCCGTTGTAAATCGTCTGTTGGTTGGCACAATGTCAAAATGGCGGAACAATTACCTACGTTGTCAAGTCCATAAGGATTACGCGTCGTCACGCCACATTTCATGTCGACCAGACAACTTGGCTCGTCATTTTACGTCAGATCCGGGTTCGGCAAGCTCTTTACCACTTTTATACGTCGTTTTATGGAAGATTGTCAAAGTAACGCGTGAAAACAATGGGAGAGTACGGCAGAGCACGCCGAGAATCGCTGAATAAAAAAGAATAGCTAATAAAATGATGATGCCGGATGGTGTTTGTGGGTGCGCGTCAATTTTTTGCTAATAAAAGCTCGTGCTTGTTTGTAAATTGCTGTTTGGTTTATTATCAAAATATTTTTCTCTTACGAATTAGTTTGGAAATTATTTTCACATCTCACTTTTTTATCGAGGTCGGAATTTTCAGAGTAAATTATTATGATACTGATATGACGTTTAAGATTTATGAAAAAAATAAGTATCAGCCTCATTTCTTGAGGACTCTTAATTTAGAATGGATGCTCTTTATTATCAAAATGATCAGTTTTCTTTTACAAGATTACTAAGCGTCAAGAACATGAACAACAGCGACTGCTACGCTTGAGGTTCTGGGTTCGATTCCCGGTTGAGCATTGTTATTGGGTATTTCTATGGAATTCTTAGTAGCAGCTCGGAGTTTGTATTTGTGCCCGGTTAAAGGTAATAAGTTCGCCCCCTATTACATGGGACCTAAACATAATGGCGAACTGTATCTATATTAGTACACCTTTATTGGCGTATATTGCTATAAACTTTCTTTGTACAGAAGCCAGCACATCAAGCTACCACAATCTGTCAAAATGATAGATTTTCAACTTTAAGACAAAGCTATAAGGTTAATATTCAATTGGGAAATTTTGACAGTTTTTGATAGCTTGACCTGCTGGCGTCTGTACATAAAATAAATTCAGGAGAAGTGAAGGTATCATACCTCAGGTATACTATACAATATAAACTTTGGGGTTGAAAGCTTGTTTTAGCTAAAACAAGCGAAGGATGAATTCTCTGAAGAACTCTTGTCAAATAAAAGGTAGTTTCTGCAAATACATCCGAAGATAATAAACTGAGAAGTGATCAATTAATCAATCAAAATAGTTTTATTTTCATATAAACCATATACAGGCACTTATGAAATGTCGAGTCTAGGTGCACGGTTCCAAATTAGTCGTTTCCTATGGAGAAGAACCGGCAAGAAACTCCATGGTTACTCTTTTAAAATATCGTTTTGTATTGTACACAATGATAGATTATAAATTGGATTGGATACTTACATGAGAGAACAATTTAGGAATGTTGTGAAGATTACAATAAAATACAGCTAGGCATAAAAGAGAGGATATATATATATATATATTTTTTTTTTTTCCGATAAAATATAAATACCAGCTACCGCGCATGGATGGGGCGCATGGGTTAGGCTGTAGCTGAGAAAATCTCTCAGATAGGCAGGTTTGCTCACGATGTTTTCCTTCACCATTTAAGCGAGAAATTAAATTTTAATATCAACATTCTTAGCTAATAATTACATATTTACAAAATATATATACTTACCTATACCAAAACAAAAAATAAAATAGAAATAAATAAAAGTATAAACGCTAGTAGGCGTCAAAGTATTCCTCGGCATCGCTGTCGTCCGGCAACGTGCCCAGAAGACTGGCTGCATTGCCACGTTGAATGGCAATGCTTATGCGTTCCGCTAGAAACAAGCCAGCCCTCTGATCATGTGAAGAGTCGACCAGTCTCCTTGACATTTCCTTGAAAAGGAGACGGGCACTCAGACCCCACGACCCGAGCGTTTCGACTCCAAACGGCTCAAAAATATAGTTACCAGATAGGTTACTATATTTGCGCCGTTTGAGAGTCTCTGCTGCAGCAGCAGCAGCACCAACGCAGCCAGCTGAGCTTGGAAGATGGGATGGAGCAAGGGTGTCAACACAAGTTGCATCCCACACCAGAGGCCTACCCATCTTCCAGGGCAAAAGCGACATACCATCTGGTCTCTTCCCATCGTCTCGTACCAAGCCGTTAGGTTCTAAAACAGCTGGTACGCCGGCGGTGGCAAGAGCACGACGAAGAATGTCGTTGATGCTGGCATGTCGCGCTATGCGGCCTGCACTTCTGCAGCACGACAGGCCATGATGACCAAGGCTATCGACTGACTCGCCACAATGACAGCGATGCGGAGCAACACAAGGAGCACCCTGACGTAGGCATGTAGCGAGCCGAAAAGTTGTGTCATCCAACATAGTCCATATGTTGAATGACGGAAGTGCCTGAAGCCAGAGACCCGATTCCCACTTACCCACGGCGAGAATGATTTCGAAAAGTCGAGAGATTCGTGCCGAGATTCGAACTCGAGACCTAACACATCCTTTGACTGAAAATATTGTATTTAACATCTACGTACGGTACAAAAGAAAAAAAAACAATCATCAACTGGGTTGTGGTCCTTTGGCTTTGTTAATAAATCCCGACTAATATTATAAATGCGAAAGTGCCTCTGCCTGTCTGTTACGTTTTCAAGCCTGAACCGCTGGACCGATTTTGATGAAAATTGATACAGATATAGATTAGACCTTGGAAAAGGACAAAGGCTATCTTTTATCATAAAAATCCCTTTGGGATGGGGATGAAACCGCCTAATATAATAGTCAGATCAAATATACTTAACTAAAAGCAATTAAATTACTTTCATAGCTATTCTGCTGAAAATAAATCTAAAGTATTTAAACACGAACGGTATGCTCTGGTGTTCCGAACTACTATTTGCATTTTAAAATTCATGTTTGAAAATGTTTGCTCACATTTTAGTAAACTTGTGTTTATTTCGTTTATATTTGGCATGTTTTTTACTTCGTTTCGCAAACCATTTAACGCCTGCGTGTTTTAAATTAACGAATTTAAAAACAATGATACACGTGTATAAATAGTGTACGCTCTACGTAGGAAGGACGGGGTCATTAAACTGCATTACGAAGTGGGTGCCTAATTAGGAACCTTTCGTTACGTAATTGACGAAGTTCTTCGTTGTCGCTCTGTAGATATCGAATTAAAAGCGAGTTATACAGGTTTTTCGAAAATTATCATCTCAGTGCCACGCAGAAATCCTTGACGAATTGCTGGGCGATCTTGGAACTGCAAAAACGTGCTTAAGGAGCCTATCTAATTGCTTCTGGGTAAGTATTTCAACCTTATGCCAAACTTTTAATTTTTTAGCTGATTCTAAGACTAAAAGTACCTACCTACTAAGTTTACCAGATTTTTTCTAAATTATAGAATTCGTAACACGATTATTCTAAGTTAAGAGTAATGAGCTTAAAATAGCGAAATTGCTGTATCAAAACCTAAAAGCTACTCGCTTTCAAACCAAAACCACATTTATCTGAATTTTGGAAGGTGTTACAGCCAGAGAGAAAGCGTCAGGTTAATTACCCAAAACTTCTATAAATATCGTATTACGTTTCTGTACTCCTGTGATCGTGTGTTATCCAAATACACAAAGAATATGAATATCTTTGTTTATACAGATTCCGTCATACTCTCTCGTCCCGTCTGTCCGTCGGATAATCGAATTCTCTTTGTTGACAGTTATGAAGTTGGAACGTTAACTTAGTATCCACCTTGTAACTAGCTATGTCATTCTGACAATTAGATCATAACGCTTCCTAGGGTTGTTTGACTTCCGTATTTATTGTAAACTAGCTTCTGCCCGCGACTTCGACCGCGTGGAAAAGTTACTTTTAATTAGCCTATATGTTATTCTGATGTATAAATAATAATACTGTAAAGTTTCATCAAAATCCGTTCATTGGTTTTAGCGTGAAAGAGTAACAAACATACACACTCACAAACTTTCGCCTTTATAGTGTGATTTACTTAGAAAAGACGTGTCAGAAAAGATTTTTACTGATCATCATTGAAATAAATAAGATGAGGTACAGATTAAAAAAACTTACATGGTATATAAAGAGTTAATAATAATCTTGAAATGGATCAGAAAATGTGCGCGTAGCGGAATCTGGGCCAATTTAGTTTAATTTTACTTAGAACTAGCGACCCGCCCCCGCTTCGCACGGGTGTAATGTACTAATAACACGCATGTATTATATACATAAACCTACCTCTTGAAACACTCTATCTATTAAAAAAAATCGCATAAAAATCCGTTACGTAGTTTCGAAGATCTAAGCATAGATAGGGACAGACAGCGGGAAGCGACTTGTTTTATACTATGTCGTGATGTCGAAAGTATTTTCACTTCGTTTCAACCCCAATTCATGACAATTAGGTCCTTTTTCCTAGCGCAGCGAAAATACAAAGCAGAATAGATCTCTTGGTGCGAGAAATCAGTGAGTTGATCAACTAGTTGGTCCGCTTTTATAATTACCTCAAACAAACTGGCACGCGTTACTTATGAATCGGTCGGATAATTGACACGTGGACGAGTGAGTATGACTACTTCGCGTACGACGACTGTGTGCATTACAGACTCATGAATATATTAATACTTACGGTGATATAATATATTATTGTTCATTGTTCTGCTGTTTGATCGTGCTCGTTTCTTTGGATTTTTGTAAGGTATTAAGCTAGACAAGCTATAGTCCTATCTACCTCTACATCAAACTGTTGTTTTGTCTATAATTTTAAATGGGAAAAGAATATCAGTTTAAAATTAAAAAGAGATTGATGGATGGAACTGCCTCGTCAATTCAGTGGTTATAAGCGCGACAGCTACGCTAGAGGTTTTGGGTTCGATTCCCAGGTCGAGCAAAGTGTTATACGATTTTTCTATTAAATTCTCTGTAGCAACTTTTGTTTGGATTTGTGCCCGGTTAATAGCAATAGGTTCGCCCCCTATTACATGGGACCTAAACATACGAGCGTACTGTGGATTTTCATTAGTACACCTCTGCCTAACCCTTCCAGAAATACAGGGGTGATGGTAGAGATGGATGGATTGTGTTAATAGCATATGGAGAAGAGAAGAAAATGACTGTTATAGAGGCATGAATGAAAGACTAGGTAGTAGGTAGATACTGCGCTGACGACCCTAAGTAAGGGGTTACTGTTAGAATAATGGTTGGAAGATGACAATGGTGAATTTCAAGTACCCAAGGTTGAGGAAGGTTACCAGTGAGGAAACGTTGTGTTGGCAGTGGGGGGGACTTTGACCCTTTTACTGCCAACTATTTATTTATTCCCAACTATTTATTCGCCAACGCGCATGTGATAGCCTTGGTGTTAAAAGCGTCTATAGGCTACGGTAACCGCTTACCATCAGGTGGGCCGTATACTTGCTTGCCACCTTAGTGGTATAAAATGAAACTACTTATTGGTTCTATCAGTAAGCGCAGAGAAACTGATCCCAAAAGCTTATCAGTATCGTAAGAAGTAAAACAAATAAGGAAGTAAATAAAATACAATCCGTCTCTATTTTGTAAAAGGTTTGTTTTTCCGCGAGTCAGTAACAAGTTACAATTATGACGGTCAGTAATTGAGTGAATGACTATTTTATGACACTCAAGCTCCCCTCGGTGGTGTGCCCCTACTCTTTAGGGAGCTGTAGTAGTTAAGTATCGCAAGATAACGTAAAAATATGGGACGTGGAAAATATGCGGAGTATGAAAAAGATAGGGTGAACTGAACGAGGAGAGCGAGACCGAACGACGTGGCATAACTTAGAGAACGGCTCTGGTTAATCAATGATCTTACTTGATTATTTTACTCATATACTGAAAAAATAAATTGTGGGGAAAAGCGCAGGACAATGTTAAGATATATATGGTTGATATTGAGTTTCTAAATTTTAATGACTTTTACAAGTCAATTTTAATTAATACTAGATGGCGCCGGCTTTTCCAAGCTGACGAATTCTGAGGAGAGATGCCGAAACAAACTCAGAAAAGCATGGTCTCTTTTAAAGTCAAGACAGAAGGGCCCTCGCCCACGGCGACTTTTTGTAGCGATGCAGTCGCGATGCTGTCGCGCGTCCTCATCGATACAAACGCGAAGTGGTCGCTAGCTGTGTGCTCTCGCCCACGGGCCCAGATTCAGTCGCGATGCTAACGCGATTCAGTCGCGATGCAACGCGATTCTGTCGCGATGTAAACGCGATTCAGTTACGGCACAAAAATAGCATTTAAACAACAACAACAGTATTCATGGTTATCAAATATACCTATGTTTTACTATGTAGGCAAATCTGAACTGGCCTTTTGAAGAAAGAGCCATAGCAGTTTTGAGTTGACAGTTATCAGCCATCGTTCAACGAATGGTCATCGCGTAATAATATTTCTTGATCTTTGTTTATTCAAACCCAATATGAATGTACAGTTTAACGCGTTTTAGGCTACGACTGCTCCGCTCTGGTAGATTAGGAAAATATTAACAATATAACTTTTAGTTTCAAGTAAGTTACATTAAAAATAGAGCACAAGCGAGCGAATACCTGAATTTTGTGCAATTCCGTTAATATTTTCCTGAAGCTGCGAATAATACCGAGGTACTGTTCGCTGCGCTCCAATAATGTCCATGCAGCCCAAACATAATTTGCATCTACACTGATTAATGGCCTAATCAAATTATCCAATTTAGGAATAGATATGAAATTATTTAGCTATTATTGACACCGCTGTGAAATTGGAATCTCGTATAATAACTAAACAGCTATTTGCTCTGCGGTTTCAGAAGCACTTACTTTAATAATGTTCCCACAATTGTTATGATAATGAAAAGGTAATCTCTCGTTTGGGCCTGTTTACTGCGTGGTTGTTTTACGAATGCCGTGTTTGTTAGATATCCAGTTGTAAAGCGAATTTGTATAGTGGAATTTAAATCATCTATTTATGCGCAAACAAATAGGGGCGGTTAAGGGTATGTGAAAGCTGTATTATATGTACATGTGTACAGATATTTTGGGATAGGGATGAAGGCATCGTTCTCTCCGGAAACCGTTCTAGCTTTGTATGTTAAAGTACCTACATATGCGTGTCTGAACATTATTGTGGATAAGGAAAAGCTCCTTTGATTACATTTTTCGGGTTCACATAGAATTTCCTCAGATTAAAGATACAGAAGCGAAATTCTTTTAACCTTTAAATAAAGCAAAGGCTATCGTTTCGAGCATCAGTTGTTCGACAAAAGGAGCAACTGAAGTAAGGAGGTTACTAGGAGCATATCGACTTTGCGCCGTCCTACAAACCTGTTACTACATACGCACAATCACGACCTTTAAGCTCAATAGCCTGGAATTCACGCATACTGGTAGACTGGTTACTTAAACCGTGCGAAATTGTAGTTCTGCAAAGAAAAATAAACCATAAATATATACTAAGTAGAGCTGTAATATACAATATTTTGTGCTACGTTGTGTGGTCCTGCTAACAAACAGACCACCCCTTTGCAAGTATCGTCGAAGGCGATTTTGTTTTGTTTTAGAATACGCTTGGCACACTTTCTAAGCCATTGCAACTCTTTGAGGTTAGGAAAAATATGAAATAAAAGAAACTATAATAGGCCTTAATCACAAAACGGATAATTACAGCTTCTTTAAGCCCAGTTGCCAAACCCACGGTAGTAAAATATAATAAGGTACAAAGGCCAGCACATCAAGCTACCCCAATCTGTCAAATTTCTTTGATAGATTTTCAACTTTAATGCAAAGTATTAAGGTTCATTTTCAATTGGAAAAAATGGACAGTTTTGGATTGACCTACTGGCGTCTGTACTAATTACAAGGCATGGCCTATCTTTATTGTTGACTAGCTGGCCCGGCAGATGTTGTTCTGCGACCCGCTTGCAGCGACACCTACCGGGTCCAATTGTGAATTTTAATCAAGGGACTCACTCAAACACGCACAAATAGTTTCATCAAAATCGTTTAACAGTTTTTGAGTTTTAGCGAGACTTAATAAACAGCAATTGATTTTTATATACAGGATATCCCGAAACTCAACGCCTAGTGGGTACCTACAGTGCGATAGGCTATACCAGTTCAAATCAGTTTTAAAAAATAAATTTCATGTTACTTGGTTAAGTGATAATAGGAATACTTTTGAAAATGTTGAAAATCAATAATGTGTTTCCTTTGTAAGCACAAGGGACGTTCTCTATGGCTACTCCCGATGCCATATTATAAGGAATTTTAAACAATTAGTACTAGAAAATGGAATGATAGCACACCATTTACATAGAGTAACTTGAAAAGTACGCAGAAGTATAAGAAAATTAGGAGAAATAGGAAGATATTTCTTGTTTTTGTAATAATGTTGGTCAGATACAATACCCGTGCATACCACTGACACGGCTGCCTGGCACACGCCATCCTGTTTGTGTTACGAATATTGATCAATAATTCGATTCATTCATTGTTTGTTCATGATCGCCACGCTACACTTCTTATATATTATTTAATGAACGACAAAATGCATAAAGAAACAGAGGCGTACGATTGCTTGCTGTGCGCGCTATTTCGATTCCCGCACGGTAAAAAACATTTACATAGACTGCATCTGGGTGTACATACCCAGATGTGGTCATCTTCAGCATCATCAACCCATATAAGTACTGTCCCACTGCTGGGCACGACCTGGGTCTACCACGCTGGCCTAATGCGGGTTGGCAGGCTTCATACGCCCATTGAGAAAATCTCTTAGGCATGCAGGTTTCCTCACAATGTCTTCCTTCTACATTTAAACGAATGTATACATACTACGAACTTACCAGCGATATTTCGAAAAACAAAACGATGGTTTTGAAGCTAGAATAAAAAGTATTTGAAGAACATAATATTTATTTACCTCACCAATTATGTTGAAGTCGAGAATTTCAGTACGTATCAATACTAATACGTACTATCGCATCTAAAATAAGTGCCTTTTAACATAGCAATTTTCACAATGTAATATCGTAAACCAATATAGTGAGGCATTCCGATGTCCTCAAATCAATGTGGCTATCAACTTCAAGTGTCTAGCGACCCGAAAGGATTGTCATGATAGCGTCGACAGCGGTAGGTACAGATCTGTGACTACAGTAAGGGTCAGATTACTTCATAGGTATATCCTATCAACGTAGTTCCTTTGAGGTGTATTTAGATACCTACGTTAATATTAACGGCTCTATTTGCCCGCCAACTAGGCCGTAAGCCGTTGGCTACTCAGCGTAGCCGGTCAGTATTCGAGTCAGCAACCAACTCTACCTACACGAAATAAATAAATTGACGATATTACGCGGCAAATTAGCCGCTAAATTGAGAGACTAGATAAATGTTAAAAATAAACTACCTTTCTTTTACCATAATGTGAACGCTCGAGCTCATAGTAAGCCCCAAATTAGAAGGTCAATGTAACCTTATGATTAGCCGTGGGTACCTGGATTTTCAGAATACATTAACAAGAACAAATAATATGCACTTGAAAAGGACACCAACTTGTTTCTGTACTATCAGCTTTAAAAGGCTAATGTATTCAAAAGCATTTATCTATATTAAATACCGACATCGGAATCTTGTAACAGTATTACGGTTGGCCGTGTTATGTTGCGAACCCTAACATTTGAGTCGGCTAATAAAATAGAAGTAGGCAATAATTGTATGTTATTTACGACTGACTCATCGATAGTAATGGCTTTATAATAGTTTAAATATCAATGGTGTTTACTTTAAACAATAACTCAATCAATTGTACGTAGCTATTTAGGATTATTGAAGGATGAATAATTATGTTGTATGCCTAATATTTACTTATAATGTCGATTTTATAGAAATAAATGAGATTATTCACCCCTATCATTATCGATGTCACAAAATAATATATTCCCGGTGTATGTTGATTTTGACTTATTAACTTTAACGAGAATATGTATGAGTGCACCAAAAGAGAAGTTCTCATTAAACAGATTTAATGAGAACTTCTCTTTAGGCGCACTCATACATATTCTCTTTTATCGATGCGACATTTTAAGTTGTGGAGATATCCTAGATCGACGATTAAACAATTACCAGAATGTTACCTATGTTACCTATCTCACAGACAATCGGTCGACTCTCGACACATATTTCACTCGGTAACAGCATAGTTCAACGCATCCATACATTGTTCGCTATTCCAGCGTGAATTCACATTTCTCATAGTCCAGTTAATCCTATCCTGCCTTAGATAACACACGCGTATTTGCACCTGTACAATAACGTCAACGGTTCTCGTTTACATGTACCGAAACAAAGAGATGAGATTCACCTACTAACCTATTTCGCTGCAGTGCCTAGTTATATCTTTGTATAGCTGCGAATTGACTGGCTCCCCGCGTCGACCTATTACGTATCCACACTATCAATTTAGTCACCCCTGCGACTGCAATTACAGTTGTTATTGCTATTTTTCAACTTGCATTAGTATTTTTGTTTTGTAGCACTTTTGTTCAAAATTAATAATAATAGCATTCGGGATATTAATTATTCAATTAAAGCTTTTCTTTGTTTTCTGAAGTGTGATAATCCCTAAAGCGATTATTGTAATGATGAAAGCTTTTGATTGAGAACTTCTATCATTCAAGAATTATTTTTTTAAATATTTGCTAATGAGCGTAAACAGTACGTCAGTTTGAATGAGGTTACCCCAGTGAACTGATAAACGTCAAATCGTTATCAAGTGACGTATCAAAGTTAGCGCAATTAATCGCGGTCGCAAGATACGTAGTGGAAGCCAGTCGTGTTCCGTACAGTTAATTACTCTTGTACCGCCGCCGTTCAACAATATTGGCTCATGTTATCCCCACAATACATGTACAGGGATCGTTTTAGCTTTATGTCCGTTTTTGTGTGTATGAATTATTGATGCGGAATTGCACGTCACTAATTAGATTTGTTTACGTCAAAATGGTTAAGTCTATTAATTGTTTTGGCTTTGGCAAAGATTTGCTTGAGCAGCATTGTGAAATTGTGATTGACCTACTTTGTAATTTAGTCATAAATCTAGTAATAAAAATCGTACTACGCATCTGACCTTTTGTATAGGACCTATCAATTACATTACGTCATCGGTGTGGCTTTATAGGGCTGGATACCTTTTTGATCTGTCTCCTACCAATGTGGTACGCTCCCTTTGACTGGCTATTAAATGACACTATATTATTATATTCCTGAAACGTATTAATATTTTACTTATCATGATCTTGTGGTCTTTATCAATAGTATGTTATTTCATTTACAGACAACACCTAAGTAGTTATAATTCAAAATTATTATAGACTTCCAAATTTGAATAAATTAAAGTATAATATTTTTTATTCTCCCGTTCGAATTCAAATCTCAGTAGTACCTAAAGAATTCCCACTGTTGTACGATTTGCTTTGTTGAAGACTAAAATAACTATTGGTAATCTTTTAACAAGAAATGAGGCGAAGGGAATTATTTCTGTAGCTTTTGTTGTTTAGATAAAATAAGACCAATACCTATAGTTTATTATAGAATGTCTTTTATTTCAAGGTGATGCGAATTTTCGATGTAAAACGTTTTTTCCCATTCAGTTGGAAAGAAAAATATCGTAAAATGATTTTCCTTACAGAATACAAAAGAGATAATAGCAGGAATATTGTTTTAACAAATTAAAAGAGGATTACGTTCTTTTATTCTTCCGTATGTATATATATATACATATAAATTCCTAGCTGATTCGACAATCAACAGATGTCTGTCTCCCGTCCAAATTGTAATAAATTTCACCCACCTTTACTTTGTTTCTTTTTGCACCCTAACCTTCCTCAAGAATTGGGCTAGGTATCAAATACAAAATAATTTTTCAAATCCCACTGGTAGTTTCAGAGATTAACGCGTCAAACAAACAAACAAAAAAGAACGCTTCAGGCTATTAGTATAGATATATTTGATGCAACTCGCGCATAAATTTATCGTTTATAAACAATTGTAACCATTATTTTGATATCCTTCGGTTTTGTTTTTCTAATAATTTAATTCTAAAACAGCATAACTATAGACTGATTAAAATTATTTATTCAAAAGTGTTATATTTGTAACACTCTTGAATTTATAACAAATAAAACAATAAACCGGCCAGTCGGCTCATAACAAGCTCTTAACAGATGTTAAGTTAGGAGTTCCCCGGAGGGATCCCTTATAATAAAGTACCATTAGTTTCAACTAATATTGGTCGCTATCGGCTAACTTGTGGTTAGGGTTTCACCAATTAGTGGTAGATTCGATTTTATGTCACCTTTTATTGATGATTAATCACCCTTTGGGCCTTTCCCTAACTGTGTTGGGGTTTGTTTCCAGTATAATCAGATGCGACAGAATCAATATTTTACACGTAGCGACTCCCATCACATCTTCGCAACCCAATTTATGGGCAATACGACTTTTTATCATAAGTATATACTAGTTGAAAGGCGTTTTTGGCTTCTGACTACCACTAACGATTGTCATAGGTGTTCGTATGTCAATTAGAGCCAGTGGCTTTGTATGCTCTCTGAGATACGGAGGAGTTTCAATGTGTTAAGAATACTCATCTACTCACTGACTGCGGCAAACACAGCTTAACCTAGCAAATCTGTTGATCTGCTTACTTAGTTCTTCTCCTGTTATTGTCGATAGTATTTTATTAATACCATGAATTAAGAGGAGTGTACCTACCTTAAGAGTGCGCAAGCGCCTCAGGTAGGAATTTAATATTGTTGTCGCTGACTCTATCGGTCGCGATGCGAAGGGGTGCACACACGGTGAAACAACACTAATTTTACAAGATTTCCACGCATATTTGGTGTTTCGCAAATTCGGGATTGGTACCCTTCAGTTATTAAGTCGATATTTTTTTGTTAAATGATCTTTATATTACTTGATATCATTTTCTTCGAAAATTGCATTAAGTTTGGCCGTTTTTAAAGAGAAAATTACAAATGTTTAAGTGCGCGTTATTTTCTAAATATACATTTAAATGATTTTTACTTACCTAACAGTCTATACATAGGTATGTGAAAGACCGTACGAGGTGCTATCGAAAAACAGCTGGGTTAAATAATCTTCCCTGAGGTTTTTGCGGAAAAACGAATTATTAACAGTTCCTACTAGGAACTAGGTAACTACTGAAACCCTACGTTCTACAATAAGCAATTAGCAATGCCTAATTAAAACAAAATCTTATCCCCTTCAACTGTTTGAAGTTGATAGAGACGGAATGATGGTTAACGCTAATTATATGTTTCATAAAATGTCCATGCCACCCTCTGTCACCCTCAGTCTAAAATAAGCAATTAATTATTTAAATAGATATGAAGAATGTGTCTACGGATGTTGTCACCTTATGTGGAGTCAATAGTTTCCTTAAAGGGAGGCACAGGTGTCGTATTGCCGGACACATTTATCAAACGGGCGAACACTGGTTTGAATTATGTCCCGACCACCTACGGACGAAACTGCAAATGTTCGGAACAGGAAGCTATGGAGTGGGACCCGGGACATTTATTTTTTGCACAAACTTAATTGTGTTCGAAGTTTATCTTGTGGCTTGTTATATGGTTAGCAAAAGTAAGTTATAATTGAATAAAGTTTCAAAATCGTTATAAGAATAAAATTTTACTGTACTTTTTTTTGAGAATTTATTATCGTATTATGAGCATAAAATATTTACTTTAAAGGTAAAACGCAATATTTAATTGAGAAGTGTTAATTGACTTGTTATGCTGATCGTACATGAAATTAATTCACTGTAAAATGTGTTTCCTTTGTAGGCTTCAAGTTAATTAATCCGTGTTAAAATTACATTTAATCGTGGCTTGTGGGTATTATTTAAATAGATTGTAAATAAAATTCTCAGGAAGTAATATTTTCAGTAATATCAGCTCTTCCATATATTTTAACTTTTGAAAAGGATAAAAACCCGAAGTGTGTTATCTCTAAATAGTGTATATGTATAGCAAAGTCGCTTGACGAGTGTATCTTTCCGTTTCTCGCTTACTTTTTCTAAACCATGTAGGTAATATATTTATATATATGTATATGTATGATTTTCACTATCATTTAGATAATTTCTTCCGGAAGGCTTCCTTAACTGTGATTACAATGCATGGGTACGGAGCCGGGGCGGGTCGGTAATTTTAAGTAAAAAGAGTTAAACATTTTCTTTTCGTTGGGGCGGCGATTACTTACTTACTCGCACCGATAAAGAAGATATTTCAGTAACCTGACCTTAGTACATACCATTATCTCTTGATTTACAGCGTACAGCCTATCTAGGATTCTATTATACCGTTAATAAAATAGAAAAACTTCGAACAAGTTATAAATGGTCGTAGATTACACTTACATAACCCAGCTTTGTCTACAAGATATCTACTAGATAACTAAGTCTTTCAGAATTTAAAACTTAATAAACAGCACTTCTCACTGCAGTCTCAGTATCATAGTAGCGGTTTTTCTTATCTCAACTACAAAAGCCGGAGGAAAACTTCCCCTTTGTATATCGTACTTTGGTGTAATCCTGAGAACGATCAAAGTCAACTTAGTTGAAAGTTGGGCAATGATGCGAACGGTCTTTTACAGTACTTTGACAAACTATCATATTGCAAATAGCGACGTGCACGCACCACGCTTGTCATACCAGTGGAAAACAGACAAAAGTGAAAAGAAAAAATGTATTGGGTTACCGAGAATATTATTCAACTTGTTTGTGTCCACATTGTCGTGGATCTTTTTCCTTATTGGCAATTTTAGCCATTATTACCGGCGCCAATGGAGCATTTAAATGACAACTTTTTTATGCGGAGATTTATACAATATAGATAGAGACTTATAAATATACTGTCTCTATCAATATGGACGCTCTGAACATGTTTTGCACATTATTTTTTAGAATTAGCGTAATTTTTTTCTTTTTTAGCTAGTTGCGCGTTTCTATTACTGGGTCTTATGACTAAGAACCAACATTAAATTTAACAACTACCCTTTGGTTACATAATTATTAATTATTACAAAATAATATGTTTTTAGTCTAATACTGTTTTGTTGTATTACTGCGAAAATTATGCAGATTATTGTGAAAAATAATGAAATAGACAAGAACGAATAGATTTCCAAGAGATAAAAAATCAAACGAAAACCAGAGCCAGAACAAATAATTATCATCGTCGAATAAAATATGTACCTATCTAGTTTCATAATGTAAATACACATTATAAAAAATACAAACCAAAATACAGCTAAACCAACAAAAGCATACCGAAAGCATCGTTCTCGTCACAACACCGACAAATTAGCACTATCTTCCAGACACAACGGCATAACATCACATAACATTACCTATCTTAATCTTAAACACAACATATGCTCACACGCCACCATATAATTTTGCAGCCAGTGCAGTGCAATCGTACCGCCACACACCGACCGCAACGATGATCTAAGTGATCTAAGCACCGACTACTTACTTAG
This sequence comes from Acronicta alni, assembly GCA_964056405.1. Classification (NCBI taxonomy): domain Eukaryota; kingdom Metazoa; phylum Arthropoda; class Insecta; order Lepidoptera; family Noctuidae; genus Acronicta; species Acronicta alni. Next base: position 7,810,476 of record OZ043926.1, read on the forward strand.
CTTCATGTACGCCAAGTTAGAGAACCAACCACTCATCGGTGTTATGGAAACACTCCTTAATTTTGATTGTTGAGGTTCAGTGACATTTAAAAAATAAATTTATGTTGTCGAATTTTAAAGAACCCTTTAAAGTTTAACACGGTTAAATTGAACAACCTACATTTTTATTTTTTATTTGTGAATATTAACTGTATGATTATGCAACTCAAAATATCGAGACTGACGTTATTTTTTTTTTCAATATTTTTATTTTTTATTTAACAAAGAATGTGGCCGTGCATGGAAGTCACTGCGGGCTTATCTGTCGGCGAGCGTACATATTATTCTAAAAAGTAATTAAGCTTATTCTAATAGTACATTATTTTCTGTTACGAATAACCTTTTCAACATAGACTTGTATCTTTTCGAACTCTATTTATATAATATTAAATTGACATAATTTTTTGTACCCTTTACATAAATACCCCCTAATTTGTAAACATATGTTATAACATGATGCAACACTAAACACTGAAATTTTTATTTTTTATTTATTTATTTACACAAACATTTAGAGGTAACAAAAGAAATAAAATCTATGCCGTGTAGGTACTCCCTGAATTAGTGAAGACCACAGCATGCGCTAAGTATGAATTACTAATTATAAAAGAACATATGCATTCTAGATAGCGTGGAATGGAAGTACAAATTAGGTAATCATTTAAGGAATTCATTCATTACTCTTTTATTTATTTATTTATTTAATGCTTTATGCACAAATATAGTACAAAGGCGGACTTAATGCCTAAGGCATTTTATCGTTTTGGATATTGATTATATTACCTACAAAGTCTTGGCACAGCGGCGCAATGACAAAGATTAGTTTTAAAATCTGGAATGTGAAATAAATTATAACATTCTTTCGAGGAATGCGACGTATTCTAATTCTCAAACTACCTTTATAAGTCGACAGCAATTTATAAAATATCAGAAAGCTACTATGTAATATTATCTTAATCTTAGACACGACAAGATCGCATCACACGCCATGGTATATAATTTTGCAGCCAGTGCTGTACCGCCCGCCCCACCGCAACGACTACAAAGCTACAGGCTACATGAACCAAGCTGAGAAACTAACCTAACCTATGTTATGAAAACAACCCTTTAATATCGTATGGAGCTGTTATGGAGCTGTTATGGAGTATTTTGGGGTTAAGATGAAGTAAGTTAGAAGTTGGAATCTCCTGGGGTTGAATGTAAAGTTATTTGATTACTTAATTGATTGTAAAAAATAGAAAATATTCATGGTCCTAAATTAATACTCAAGCTAAGTTTATATGAGAATTGTATAATAGTTTATCGCATTGCACCGTAAAAATACTTACATATATATAAATTGTGTCACCTAGCGTTTATATGGAGCATAAATTTAATTGTAATAACATAGAAATAAATACTACTGATAAATACTACTGACTATAAATAAAACTGTTGGCAGTACGTGCTAAGTTTAAATCTGTCATTTGTCATGACCGTAACTTTACCGCCTACTTAACAAATCGTTAACCCTTACCACGCGACCGCCTGCTGAAAAAAGCTTGAGTGGCAACACAATAAACCGTAAACTATAGAAATTATAAGAAATTCTTATTTCTTTATGCTTAAATGGAAAATTATACAGATACATTGTGTACCTAAATGTACGTTATTATTTCTCGGTAAAATGGAAAATTAACCCTATAAGTACTAACAAGAAATGTATTATCAGTGCTCCGCGAGGAAACTTTGTGTTGGCAGTGGGGAACTTTCACCCTTATACTGCCAACCAAACTATTCCTCTTTCGTTTTCAGGGTGGGCAACGCCCAAGTAATACCCTGGTGTTACAAGCGTCTATAGGCTACGGTAACCGCTTACCATGAGGTGGGCCGTATGCTAGTTTGCCATCTTAGAGGCATAAAAAAAACTTTTTTTTTTCATTCGGGTGTCATTTAGTGTTATTTAACGAAACGAGACAACTGTGTGTGTATATACATAATACTAGCAACTCGCCCCGACTTCGCACACAGATAGAAAATATATCCTATGTTACTCACTGATAAATGTAGCTTTCTGTACCTAGGTGAAATATTTTTAAAATTATAGTATTTTTTGTGGTTGTCCATTACAAACAAAATAAATCAAATCTTTTCTCTTTATAATATTAGTTACATTTAGACTAGCTTAGTTAAAGAGGTTAGAAGCTATTGTTTTTATGCTGTATGCAGAATTTTATTAGTCAGAGGATAAAATAAATGTGGTAAATTAGCACTTAGGATTATTATGTTATTATACTAAGTCATTTTATGCTGATAAACTTGCAGCACAGGCGAAACCACCACGCTGCGGCTAGTAAAATTTAAAAGCAATCTAAATCTAAATTATAAAAACTTTTTCATGATAACAAGTTTCCAAATAATAATTAATCTGCGTCTGAGCTGTTTACGTACTTACAATAAAAATAAAGCAGTCAGTGATCAAAAGTTACGATTAAACTTTTGAGACTATAAATCGTCTTCAGTAAGAAGTACGGTAAAAGGACCGACCGTAATATCCCAGACAAATTGGGTGTAGATCACCGATCAGAAGGTCACCATTAGGATTTCTGACCACACTCAATCAGTAGGAGTCATATATCTATAGGTACATTTAGTTTGACGGCTTGGTTTCGCAGAAGATGTTCTTTATTTGTAAATTATTGTTAAAGAAGGATTGGCCGCATACAGTTCTTAAGCTAAGTTGAACAGGGGGAGGGTTAGGAGGCCTTTGCCTTCAGTGAGACGATATTATCTGAATAAAAAAATATAACTTAGAATTTAATAACTAACCAAATATGGTTAGTGTTTGTTTAAATTCAGAATGCGGAATGACTGCATATTGTAGGTATACCAAGAGAACGACGCAATTTTTATGTTATTGTGATACATTCCTACGTCTATTCATCGTAAATATGACGCTGGCTTTTTATAATATATAATGTCTATAAATATATTGATTAGATAAGCATATTTTATTAAGCTTTCAACTGATTATTATTTACTTTATTTTATAGGCAACTAAAACAGAAAATTCTCCAGCATGAAAACAAAAACCTAATTAAAAAGGAAATATAACAAAAAAATATAGCAAGATCTCTTTGTAGCCTCTTGAACTCTTGAACGCGCATGGTAATTAACCTCCGATAAAAACATTTTGTACGCCCAGTTAACAGGAAAACTACTGACAAAACTGCTACATCAGCTTGTTTTTAACAGCTTTCTTACAACAACGTCTATTTTATTGTTAAAATAAATTCATTAAAGCAAAATACAGATCTTAAAGTAAGTGTTTTAAAATGTATCCTCTACAAGTTGTACTTTGTTGTTTAAAGAGTCATTAAAATATTATGCAGTAACACTGACGTCAATGAAAACTTCAAGTATTTCAGGATACACTGTACAATACACAATATTACATTTTAATGCGTCTCCGTACGACATAAACTGCGAATTTGAATATGTTGAACGTCTCCGACACAATAAAGTGTTGTGCAACTTGTGCTGTGACGTCAGAGAACCAATGATGCATAATATTTAGCTAAAGAACAAGCCTTTCAGATGTGATGTAAGTGTAAAACAAGCGGTAACCTTCTAAAAATGTAAAGGAGGACGTTTACAAGGTTCTTTGGTACATACATATGCATGTACTATCGTATTTTATTGTTTTATTCTGTGGAACTACTAACATTTGATCACGCGCTGCTTTTGTATATTGTTTTTGGTCATTCATGGCATTTGTTGAGTTAATCAATTGAGTTTCTTAAGTGTTCAATCTTTTTTTCCAACGTTGCCCCAAACTGGATTTCTTTGTATTGTAGACGTTTACAAACATATAACAGAACATACAATTATATTTGTTCCGTGCGGGAGTCGAACCCATAAACCGGGAAGCGGGAGCCGATCGCTTAACCAATCTAATACAAACATTAATCTAATAAAAACCTTTCAATCTAATACAAACATGCCTTTGTCCTTAATGGGTTGAAATTGAAATACTCTCAATGCCAATGCACTACTCGACATCACTTGTTGGTTTCAAAAGCTGATAAAAATCTCCTGAAGTAAAAGGGTGTAAGTGACACTTTTATATTCCCTGCAAAAAGATTCAAATTACTATAAACAATTATCACTGCTACACAATACTCCTTGACGAAACGTTAATCGTAAAAAAATGATTTGTAAGCAATTCATAATGGATATTCATTGTTTTTAAATGAATGTGTGAGTTGAGAAAGTTTGGCTGGTTCATAAATCACATTTCAAAGTCGCAACAGATTAGTCAAGGGGATAATAACATGTTCAAATCATCATTAGCGTGTATTACAAGTTATGTTACCAACCTACTGAGTAAATTGTTAATTTTAAGACCTCCCAAGATAAGGAAAAGGTGATTCCGAATTCAGGTGATCGCTTAAATATTTAAATAAAGTTTGTTACCAAACTCATGCTAAATGTAGGCAATAACGATTAAATAAATAAGTACTTACTTATTTTGTTTTCCCCGAATTGTTTGTTTTATTGATTTCAGAAAGGCTATAAATCCATCGTGGCTGCTATTAATTACGATATTATTATGTCCCAGTTGTCACTGTAATAATTAACTTTGTAGCAATTACACATGACAACACAACAAACTATACCCATTGGAGCGCCCGTATTCCCTCATCATAGCGGTGATTTTTGTAGTGCAACTGTATGGCGTATGGCGTATACCGACGTAGAATCGCAGAGATTATGATGATGAATTGCCGTCTGATTATAATCCACAGATTGTCTATTAATTTATAGCAAAGAATATTACGCTATCTACAGCTATTATCGTAAATGATAGTATATTAGATAAACAATTGGATCAGACAGGTGCTGAAAGAAGCCAAGGAGAAGCAAAGTTTATAACAAAATGTAAGTTGTCATTTGGGAGTTCACACAATATTTGAACTTTGAAATAGCTATTACATACATACAAACACCTAAAGTAACCATGAAAAATATAAGATGGTTTAAGATCGTTGTTGATGTTAAAAATAGTTTTGTTATCGATGCAAACGAAACAATGGTAATTTATCTTTTGGTATATTTGTATGGTCACATGAAAACATGCATGAGGAAAATTTTATAATTTTAGCAACACCGGGCAATGAAATGCGACCGCCTAAGATCCCAAATTATAAGACAATTCCGTTAATTGAGATGTAAGGAAGTACATTATATTTTAAAGTCAACTACAATCTGATATCTACCTTATGAGTAATTTCTTGTTATAGGTACTAATTAACTCCTAATTGAGTATATATTATTTAATTAGCTTATGTTAACTAAAAAAACTTCTACCTGTCGCACCATATCATCTAACAAGACAATATAAACCTTTCATTACCACAAACAGGTCGTCAAAAGGACATTATTTTGATCCACGAATAGGGCGATATCTACATGTGTGGTGTCGGAACACCGCGTGGCTTTACTAAAAATAACACGACAATTGAGTTATCTGACAGATCCGTCTTTATTCACTTCACTAGTCTACACGAGGTTTCATCTTTGGATGTAAGAAATCTATATTGTGGTTATGTATGACTGCCTCGTTAGTATAGGGGTCCTAAGCGCGATTGCTACACTTGATTGAGGTCCTGGGTTAGATTCCCAGGGCGAGCAGTGTATTTGGGATTTTCAATGAAATTTTCGGTTCGGAGTTTGGGTTTATGCCCGGTTAATGGCAATAATAGTTAATGGCTCGCTCCGTATTATATGGGACCTAAACATACCGACGAACTGTGGTGTACATTGGTACACCTCTTCCTAACCCTTCGGGGAATACAGGCGTGATGGTACCCATGTTCTGTTATATTGTGTTTATTAATACCGACTTGTGTTAAAAAATAAATTATGTTGTAAAGATAATTCTATTAAACGTTAACACAAATTGTAGGTTGTAAAAGAATAGCAAGCGAATTTATTAAATTAATTTTTATGCAAGTATCAAAACACGTATTGTTTTATAAAAAAAATATCTAAAAATTAAAGGCGAAGCTAAGTATACATATATTTGAACAACATACTTAAAATTTAAGACCCTTTTAGCAATGATATGTGCAATTTAAATAAATTCGATAACTTAAGAAGAATAAAATATATATTCTTCTTAAGTTATTATCTAGGTATAGTAATCATTCTTTGCGGGTTGTAAAAAACGAGCTCGTTTCGTACCTTTTAATTAATTAAATTATGTAGAGTTTGTACTCATTCAAATGTCAGATATAATTGGGTCCTGTTAAATATTACTAGTGTCTTTAGTTTTGTAGATTCGAATCGAATATAATTTTTTACACATTTATAATAATGACAAATGGCAAACTTGCAATTTAAAACTTTAATGAAAAAGTTTTACATGTTTTATTTTTTATTTTATTTTATTTAATAGGGACAAAAAACAGTAACATGTTAATATTATAATACAATGATGATTAAAGATAAGTAGGTAAACATGTAACCCACACCATTGTCCACGGATAAATTTCAGAAATAAAGAAAAATCTAACTGAAACGGATAATTACTTAATTTTATATTAATGTAAGTTTCAATTTAAGTATTATATTATAAGTTAAGATTCTGAGGAAAGTGCACTTATGGCTAATGTTTTAAATTTTTTATTCGAAGTATTGAAAATATCCAAGTCCAAGAAGTGCGTGTTATAAGTTTCCACAAAACGACGAAGAGGTACTCGTGCCCCCGCGTTAGTTTTACATGAAATGTATGTTGTAATGTTGTAGGTATATTCATTCTATCTTACGAAGACCATTATCGGGTCGGAATAGGTAGAGTTTTTAAGTAGGTACCAAATGACATAAAACGAAATCCTAACATGGATATGCCTTTAATCCAGGGATCGATGTAACAATAAAACTTGTAAAGTATTTAAACTTGTCTTCTAATACTTTTTACCTAATTTGAACATAAAACTAAGTAGAAATATTTAAAGTTATTTAGAAAAGGATAGAAGATAGAAATATTTAGTTTTTTATTTTTATTTATAGGTACCTTTATATCATTGACATTAAGTTCATTTTTTTTATAATTAACAGCCTTTGTGAGTTAGAATGTCTATCAAAACATTTAAGGGACCTAGCTCCTTACCTACCAGTCTGTGTAATAATCACTACATAGTATAAAACAAATTTTACTTTCTCTGTCCCTATATCCCTATGTATGCTTAAATCTTTAAAACTACGCAACGGATTTTGATGCGGTTTAAGAGGAAGGTTTATATGTATATTGCACCCGTGCGAAGCGGGGGCGGGTCGCTAGTTATTTAAATAAAACTGGTTTTATCTTGTTTTAATGATAATGTTAAATCCCTACATTTCGGCATTTACAGCGTCTATGGTCACGATTCACGACTCATGAATGGACCTTTGGAGTTTTCTTTCAATGTCTCATATTTATTTTCGAAGTGTTCGAAGTATTTTGTCTTGATCTTCACTTCAAACAATTTATGTGTATTTACTTAGGTAATTTCTCCTACTAAATATTACTGTACTGTATCTGACGATGAAATCTGGTGGTATTTTAAAAGCTTAGCTATAAAAATTCCACCTGATTTCATTTAGCTAATGGAATGCCATAAAATATAATATTCAGCAGGTATTTATTGAGTAGTGAATGTTTGGCAAGAGAAATTTAATTAATAATAATAACATTATGTAACTTAATTTCAGTTTACATTTTATATAAAAAATAAAACGGTTGTATTTTTGTTGCATAGGCATATATAACTAAGCATGAACGACGGAATGATGACAAATTCTAATCGCGAATTACTTAGATAAAATTTCCTAGATACGTACCTACATGATAATTATGAATCCCCAGTCCCACGTAGACGTTTAATAATTAGGTAATATATAGCTTCACATGTGATATCGCTACGTATAATCCGAATTCCCTATTTCATCATGGGGTGTAAAAGGGTAAATCGGTATAACGGATGAGAAGTACCTACACGAGTAAGCTTCCGGGCCCACATTCATCTAATAAGCGATGTCATTTACACTCGAATGTAAGTTGTATTTCATGCGTTTATTATGGTTATATGAACCCTAAAATATCTACTTTAACTGGTTTCCAAACATAATGAAACTGAGATTTAATCGTAAATGAACAAATAAAAATGTTAGCAGAATTCAGAACCTAACAAAAATTTACCTAAATAAAATAACACGGAGACGCTACGTAGGTGCGTCCCAAACAGTTTGTTGTCATATACATATATGTGTTTTCATTCATTTTGTTGGAATTTTACCCTCTCATTTCGTCATGGCAGAACGAATGCGCGTTTTTGTGTGACCAGTGAAGTAGCCATAAAACACAGCAATTATCAAAAGTGCAGCGGCGCTCTGTCGAAAAAACAAATGAAAAAACTTTAGGACATTGAGGGACAAACATATTATACTTATGTATAAAGTCTATCCAACTGTGCTTAATGTTTATACACCAGCTTGTATATGTGAATGAGAGAGTCATTAACGTTTTTATTTCTTGATTTATGTCCCTGGACTACAGGCGCAGCGCGTGCCAAGTATTTATTACGATGATTGAAACGCGGTTAAGTCTCTAAGTTTATCCACAAGAAATACAAGCCAGATAATAAACTTTCGTATGAAAATAGCGCGGATCGTCTGATTTTCTTGAAAAAATTTGATGAAAATATTACTCGCTCAATTTACGCTGAATCGCACGCTCATTCATTGTAAAAACATTACTTTCGTCATGTGCTGATGTTCCCACGTCGACATTTTCCCTCGCAGCAGCACAGTGACAGTTAATTAATAACAAGTTAGAATCTCCGCTTCGCAGACGCAATTCGCGGCATAACACTCTCATTCCTAATGTAAAGTCCCTAAGTACTGTTGCAGACTTTTGATTGGGACTCCGGGGACACTCGCCGGAATTCGTCGACGAGGAAACTCGACTATTTGTCGACTGTTTAACGAACGAAATAATTTACTTATTCCTTAATGACAGCCCGCGCGATCTGTCACCGTGTTGAGTTATTGAGACATTTATTACGCTCGCTTGACATTTCAACATGGCGGGAGAGAATGATATTAACGATGTATGTGCTATTGAGTGTTTGTACTGTTTTCTAAACAATAAAACGTGGCCGTCGTCAGCTAATCGATGAACTCAACAGAGCGCATGAATTGACTGGAACTGACTCAGCGTTGTATAAAGTGGCGATAAATTTACTCGGAGTAACGAGTCTAGCCAGCGGTCCCAAAGTGACAAACGAGAGATTTGCCGGTGGTTTACTACACTAGCTTTAGAAGATTAGTTTCTACTGGTTTCGAGCTTATTCCAGTTAAGTTTCAAACTTGATTACGTATTGATGTTAGAAATAATTCATTTGGTAAATATTCAAGTTACCAAATAAATTATTTCTAACATCAATATTTGTTTGTTTAGTAATCAAACTTAAAAAGCTCTAAGTTATATTATTTTAAACTCTTTTTTTCACTCAGTAATAATGATCATAAAACTTGTTCATAATAGAAGGTTCGTTGAAGCTTACCGTTTCCTTTGTACCCAGAGGTTTGTTTAAGCATTCAAAACAGTCGTGTTAATTGACAATCTTTTTGAAGATGTTCGGAATGTTTGTGCTCGTTTTATTTGTAAACAAAACATGCGTTACGAAACAAGAGACAATCTTTGTCGTGCAAACAGAAAGGGTTCATTTATCATTATCTTAGTTGAGTAGATAGCTCGCGTCCGACAATACACTCTGTATTTACTGACGTAAATTAAGCGGTAACTGATTAATATCTAGTGCGATTATATTGAAACAAGGCGGCACAAGTTTGATCAACGACTTAACTTTCCCAATGACACCTCGTAAATTTCCGAGGGAACCTTGTGAATTAAAGTAAAAAGGCTTTATGATCATGAATAAAACGTGTCGAGGGTACTATTAAGTTTTCCAGTTAAGTTCTCATTATGCGCGAGTGGGCCAGCATGAATATTATATGCACTGCTCTTCATATTATAATCCCTCAATAATATTTTGAGTAGTCACATGGTTATTTGATAGCCATTTAGTTTGAATTGTGGATTTTCAAGTTGCTGCATGGAATATTTTACATCGAATCGTCGAGGAAGTACTATTTTGATCTCTTATCGAAAACGTAAAAACATTAAATAAAATAGCAACGATAAAATCAGTCAGTTTATTTCAATAATTTACATATTTTGAGTTTAAATTGAGCATTAAATGTATTAACCTGTTAAGGAACTATTAGCAGACATTAATAGAAAAACAACTGGTTAATAAGTTAAAAGAGTCGTTAAACAATATTAAACCTTAAAGCAAAAGGCTAGGGGACCATAACAGCGTACACTTTAAAAGTTAACTCATCTTTTACGATCGTTATTTGACATTCTTATTGTGCAGCCCAATAAGCCCGAACTTAATGGAAATTACATTTTAATGTCTATGTTAATCGGGGATAAAAATGAATTACAATTATTATAACTGTAGATATAGCTTGCTTTTAAAATAAAGAAAAAAGGAGATGAATAAGATAACAAATACCTAATAAAATATCGGAATTACCAATACATCTGTGCTATATATCATATGCTCGTGGTAGTCGTAGTAATAACTACGCTGATCGACCGATCAAATCGATCTACAATGCTAAGCTTCGCTTCCCGCGGTCAGTCTAAGTATGAATGGTTATCAAGCACATCGAGATCCCTCGGTGCCTCGGATAGCACGTAAAGTCGTGTCAGTCCCGGTTATCATACGAACCTGCCAACTAAGCCTGACAACTGGTTTATCTTGAGGATATTCCGAAGAAATTGATTTGCGAAATTCTAATGGCAATCGCTTCGTGTTAAAAACTGAATACACAGAAAGCTGACTCCAGATTATGTATTTAAGAAAAGTCTATGGGTGGGATAATCATGACCTCTCTAATACCTACCTGCAGTTTTAATAAACGAACTACGCAAACACTTTTACACCTTTAACTCAAATAATGTTTATAAAATGTATAAGTACGCTGTACACGTAGCTAGAGCGCCAAGCAATATCAAATAGAAAGTTAAAGTATCAAAACAATAAAATAGCCGACTTGCTTTATTGTTTGGCGCGTGAATGTACTCAGTAAGCGCTCTCAACTTTTCTAATACTCCGTTTGAACGGAGACCAAAACCGAAACTTGACAGTAAAGTTCGCGTAGGTACATCAATCGCAGACTCCGCAAATTTGCCCGCACGCTTCGAATTACAGAGCGAACAAAATAATAGATTCAACGACATACCGACTATCTGTCAGATAGCTACGTTGAATCGATCAATTCAACCCCCACAGATAATATTTAAACTAAAATGGTCGGATTTCTGGTTGACGATCCAACTTGTAGAGTTGTAGCTTGAATAGGCGCATAACGGCCGGCGACTTGCTAACCAAACTATTTGTGCGGTGCGGTGGCGCCACTATCGCTATAACTACGAACGGAATGGGAAGCGGAATATTGAAGGCACGAGGCTCAAGTTCATTAAACTACCGTTTGAACGTGATTTCTCCTAACAATGTTAGAAAAGGAGACTTTCAATTATTCGAAAATCGATTAAGATTGAAATTGGTTATCGTAACTAGTACCTACTAAACGAAAATGTTTTATTTGAGACGGCCTTCTATGTAGAATTTTTGGTAGGTAACCTGTTATTATTGTAGGTATTTCTGCAATAATATTTTTATATTTTCTATTCTTCTTTTTGATGAAAACTATATTCACGTTTGTACAATTTCTTATTAGTGAAAATTGGTTATCTGTATCTATATTTACGCAAATTTATTGTTATATGCATTATATCTATCAAAATAGAGTGACTTCAAAATCTTGCTATTTTCTATCATATACTCACTTAATTACTTACCTATAAAAATTTATACTTATCCCTATTCATTTTGAATGAAATATTTATACTATATCTATAGATAGTATATATTTATAATATAATAATCCCAAAGGGTTAGAATAGGTGAACCTACAGATGTTCACCCAAGATAAAGTGGCGAGCCGATGGCCATTTACCGCATACCGGATACAGATCTAGACTCTTGAGCCGTTACTGAAAACTGAAAACCCCAATAACACTGCTTAACCTGGGGATCAAACCTAGAAGTTGCATTTGCGACCACTAGAGTGAGAGAAATAATCATGAGATATCCAAAAATGTTTAAAAACGATTCTCGTCCTATAAACTGGGTCCATTCTACGCTAGACCATAGCCTGACGACCGTGACAGGCTGTGATCCAATATCACATATAGGGAAAGAGGACGGAAGTGCGACTTCTAATTGCGAAAGTAATTTTGTGTGTCTGTCTGTCTGTTACTACTGCTAAACCACTAAACCGATTTTGCTGAAATTTTCTACAGTGATAGAGTAGACCTTGGAGAAGGACTAAGGCTTTCCTTTATCTCAAAAAGCTCTTTGGGATGCTGGTGAAACTGCGGGCAATAGCTGATGATATATGCAATGGATGTCGTGGACTTTTATTTATAGTTAATAGCTGACCCCGCAAACGTTGTTTTGCCATAAAAAAAAATTTAGGGGTATGAAAAATAGATGTTGGCCTATTCTCAGACCTCCCCGATAAGCACAAAAAATTTCATCAAAATCGGTCAAGCCGTTTCGGAGGAGTATGGCAACGAAAACTGTGACACGAGAATTTTATATATTAGAAGATTAAAACAGTTGATTAAAACCAATTACATTAATTAGCGTAGAAACAATATGTTACATTAATACAAATATTAACATAGTTTACTTATATAACTAAGTGGGAACAGCGGGCACCCTCACATACTTCCTCTCGCAGAACATCAAACAAACTCGCATAATTTCTCTCCATCCATCGGCAAACAAATCGCATTCAGGATTAAATACCAGGGCATTGAGCATCTCTAGAGTACGACATATTGGGGACTGAGCTCTGGCGACTGTACCATATATATCAGTAAGTACAGGTCTCCAGATATCGTGGATGATCAGCGTGATTGTACTAATACAACCAGTGAAATGGGCATCGCGTGACCCGCACCGCCTGAACGATAACACTTCTTTAAACTACGAACGTGCAACGTACATTTACCAACACCTCAAGTATTTGGGGGAGCGAAATAAAAGTGTTCCGTTCGGCGCTTATCTTCCAAAGTTCTTTTGTCATTGGGAGAAGTGGATTGTTTTATTTCTTGAAACGGATCGCCAAGCTGACACGATTTGTGGTGTAAGAATGTTTTTACTCCGATTCGTACTGAATTATTTACGTTGACCTTTTTCAATTTATTTTTTATTAGAAAGATGAATAGAGTAAGCAGGGCCGATTAATATAGTACCTACCTACAAAGATGTTTTTTTTCTGGTTTATTTTTTACCGCCTCATTTGGTGTAGGCGTCGCAGGCGCCACTGCTGAGAGTGAGGGTTCGATTCCCAGGTCGAGGAAAGTATCGATAATAACGGGTAGACTGCCCGTGACCATGAACGCTGCAAAGGTTCCGAAACTTCGGGATTAATAAAATCAATATAACGCGATAAAATCCGGAAAAAGTTGTTTTATTTCAATGTATAATATTCGCGTAAATGTCAAAAATCTATATTCCTCTTTATTCTTGCTTTTCTCAATTATCTTATGCAATATACTTAGTTAGAAATGTATAATGATTATAAGACAGAATAATACCATCTAGCAAAAGCAATATTTTATAGCTTAGAAGCTTGAAAGACGACGTTAATGTAGGTTTTATTTAAAAGATTATATCTTAAGGCGAAGCAAAACGAAAGCAAATGAAGTAAGAAAATGATGAAACACTTGATCTGAGATAAAATTATGATGAAAATAAATATTTTAATAAAATTCTATGTAGAATATTGTGTAAATGAGAATATTCAGAGGTGTTGTCGTTGTTCTACTTTTCATAAACAATAAAAAAACATTGTTTATTAAATTTGATAATAATTTTATTTTATCGTGTAACTTTTTTACGTAAGTGTTATTGTTATTTCATGTTTTTTTTATATCACTAATGTGGTAAACAAGCATAGTATATATTAGCCTATAGACGCGTGTAACACCAGGCACCGGTGCCGACCCTGTAAAACAAAAGAGGAATAGTTGAGTAGGAACATTACTTGGCTACTTGTACGTGAATTGTTATAGTATTCCCTTTATGCAAAAATAATATATATTGTATGTATAGTATTTATATACATTATTAATATTTATTTTATTAGATTTTTATTTTATTCTTGTTTGAATATATATATATTATTATACACAACCGCCCGTTACCAGTTTCTTACATGACTTGTCCATCCCATGGTTGTCTGTAAGAAATTGCTTTAAGCGATAAGACCGCCAATTGTAGATACATTATGTGACGTTTGTTTTCTTTTTGTAATTTTCTCTGTATTGTGTTATACAATAAAGAATATTCTATCTATCTATCTATCTATCTATAAGGGTCAAAGTCCCCACTGCCAACACAACGTTTCCTCGCGGAGCACTGGCAACCTTGCCCACCATGAGGAACACAACACAGCTCAAAGCAGTGTTATTTCACTTCGATTTTCTGCAAGGCAGAGGTACTTCCCCATTCGGCCAGTTCCAATTTGAGTGGCATTACTCCCACTATGCCCTACCTCTCTTAAAAATGTTTAATGTTTTTTTTAATGTATTGTATAGGCTTGCGTTAGATTACTGCCTCACCTATGTTAAATGACGATGAAAATGATGAAAAGTAATTTGACATTAAACTATGACGAAAATTAACATTTTAATTCAATTATAAAGTAATTAATATCACTTAGAGCCTATCCGTTTGGTGTATTATCGTGACAGCAACGCTTCGCTATGAACCTACAGACAAACAATTTACACTAACCAACTACTGACATACACAAGCATTGTTCCCATCTAGGGAAACATATTGTAAACCCAGATAAAATAAAGGAGCTCAACCCTAAGCAAATCCTGCAGTGTTTAACAGCCGCAGGGTTTAGCGGTGAACTCTAACGCTAATAATACCTTCTAAGAGCTTAATAATAAAGTTCAAGCTTCCATAATTATGTCAAGTTTTATTGAAATTTTGCTCAAGGAAGCGTAAGTTTACGTTTAGATTCGACTGAAATTTGGTCTACTCAGTAATTACAAAAGACCAAGTATGGACGCAGTGGTATGCAGGTACTAGAGACGCAAAAGCCACGATAAATAATGTTGGGTTAGCTCCCGTACTAAAGATTTACAAAGATGAGTTTATTTTTAAGTAGAAATATCTCTAGTCTATGCATATTTCTTACTGCAATACTTATTTCATCATCAACCCATACACTGTCTCACTGCTGAACACAGGTCTTCTCTCAGATTGAGAGAGAAAACTTATTTGATTTTACATAAAAATAATATTTATTTGTATTACTGGATACAAGCCACATTCAAATAAATAATTACACATGTCCATTGTTACGGCAGCTATTTGCATAAACAGACGGGAACAGAGCTCAATAGTGGTCAGTGAACATAAATAACAAGATTCCCACCGCGAATATACAGGGTTGTCAAATGTCACTTAGTTTGCAATACATTTAGAACGTGTCACCAATTTATTTTCGGCTTGATTTAGAAGAAAATCCTAGGGAATATGGATTCACATCTCAAATATACAGGTTTGTCACTTGTAATCGCAATAAAAACATGACTTTTAGATTGTTGTGAGAATTTATTATTTGATAACCTACCAATAAGTACAGGTGCTTATTTCGTTATCAGAATAAAATAAATAATTATTGGTATCTTTTTTTAGAATAAATTTAATAGATAGGTACCCACCTCATAAAGATATTTTAAAATAATTCTGCCCGTGAATGTCAGGGTTGTCGTTTCCTTTAGTTTTATTTTAAAGTTCGAAGGTATTACCGTATTATTATTATTGTTAATACAGTACCCCGATTATCCAAATATCGATTATGCGAACATTCGATTATCTGGCAACGTGCAACGAGACATTTTAGACAAGTTTATTCCCGCTATAGTGTTTCTTATTATTTCTTCTTTTTTCAGACACCTGATTGATACTGATAGTTTTTTTAATTTTTGTTATTTACGCTTTGAGTTGAAAATCTAAAATTTTAATATTATTTTATTTGAATTAGAAATTGATTATCCGGATTTTCGATTACCTAAATGAAATGGCTTTATTTGATTCCCATAGTCGGGATTCTACTGTATGTCGATCTAGTCTAACAAACAAATACAGGTGACCATGGTTGCAACAGTTACGAGAATAAACTAGAAGATAAAATTAGCACTACATGTGTACGTACTTTCTAGGGTTTTCGTTCGTTTGAATATGCCATTTATTATCAATTTCATAATGATCTGGTTGTCTAAATTATATTTTATTTCAGCTTGTATGATAATATGTATTAGAGAACTTATCGATATCCATACTTTTATATTAATATTATAAATGTGAAGTAACTCTGTTTGTTACATTTTCACGTCAAAGCGTTGAACCAATTTTATTAATTTTGGTATTGAGTTAAACTGGACTTTGGATAAAGACACAGGTCACTTTTTATCTCAAGAAGTCTTTTAGGATATGAGTGAAACCGCGGACAATTGTTAGTTATTATATAAACATGCCTGTTTTCCCCGAAAGGTTAGGCAGAGGTGTACTAATTGTACACCCACAGTTCGCCGGTATGTTTAGGTCCCATGTAATAGGGGGCGAGCCTATTGCCATTAACCGGGCACAAATCCAGACTCCGAGCTGCTACTGAGAATTTCATAGAAAACCCCAATAACACTTTGCGCGACCTGGGGATCGAACCCAGGACCTCTAGAATAGCAGTCGCGCTTAGGACCAGTAGACTAATGAGGCAGGCAATTGTTAGTTATTATATATTATTCAATTTTGAGTAATTTTCAGTCGGTTACCTATGTAGATTTTCTCATGACTTTAGAACAAAGAACATAGTATGGCTGCCAAGTACCAACCCTACAACTTATTGCTTTTGTTACGAACACGTGCATGTTTTGTCTATTTTCTAAACTTGGAATCTTGTACTTAGTCAGATACAAGTATTGTATACTTGTGTGATACCAACAGATGTCAAAAAAGGATAGAATCATAAGTTAGAAAAAGACTTATTCGAGCTGTATTGTTAAAGTGATCCTAAGCGCAAAGTTACGCTAGAGGATTTAAGTTCGATTCCCAGATCGATCAAAGGGTTATTCAGTTTTTCTATGAAATTCTATGAAGTTCAATCGCATGCCATTTCACAATTTAACTGTTTCACGTCGATATATATATATAAGCAGTGTGTTACAGTTTACAATCTCGCGAGATAGATTATAATGTAACGGTATTTACAATTTTACGGTGACATATACACGTGAGTAAGAAACATTTGAATTGTATTACCCAATAAAAAGTTGTCTTATCTATTTAATAAATCATTACGCAGTACTCAGCAGGGAATGCAAATAAATCATAATTATTGTATTATAATTACAATACTCATGAATATTACATTCAAATGCGAATAAATTTCCGCGTTAATAAAAGGAAATGATTTGTTAAATGTTTCCTTATACATTGCAAGAATATTTGTAGTGAGATATAAACTAGCAGCTACCTCCCAGCAAGTTGGTAGACAGCTTTAAAACTAGATAGCTATTAAGTGCTAACAGCGTTGTAGGGTTGGATTGGTTAATAGGAAAAGGTACGTCTCTACTAGTCTCTAGCTTGTATTTATATCTTTATTCGAATCTGTCTATGAACCCTGTTTTGTTTATTGAAAAAGTTGCTCAGCATTTAGCTGGCTAAACCAACGGGGTCCGAGTAGGAGTCATGACACCCCCATATCTTACACGTCAAATTGAAAAACCTACTACTACTAGACGTTTTACTAATCCTTACTAATATTATAAATTCGAAAGTAGTGCCTAAACACACAGATTTTACAACTCGCAAGTGAAGTCTAAGGAAACAGCTGACCAGAAGATCTTTCGAGTTTAATTTACAATGCTGTTTTTAGTGAAAAAAGTGAATGAATTACTTTTTAATTAAAATTCTAATTGGGTTAGATAGAAATATTGATTTTATACAGTTTAAAGTTGAAAAAACTGCAATAAAAACGTAAAATTTAAGAAAAAGCCGACGAAAAATTCCACCGCAGGGGGGTCCAGAATCATGCACTGAAGTCATGGTCAGCCGTTGCGCTTCGATGTCCCTTCCACCCTATATAACACCCACCTCTACCCTACCCTTGGGGAAACACAGGCGTGATGGTATGTTATGTGTCTGAAGATTGATTAACACAATGTGTGGCGGGCTTAGGATTTCTTAAAAACATACTGTGAATAATTTAACAAATTAAATGCAATCACCCAGCTCAGACCTAGCTAGATCCAAATTAATTGGATCTGAAGGACATTTTTTTGCCACTCGTTTGGAGAATCTGTGCCTAACTAAATGTACGAGGATGGCAAACGGCAGAAAATAAATTTATTGGTTTAGTGCATTAATAGTTAGTATTATTATGTCAAGAATCAATAACATGTCATTTTATCATGTCCTATTTTATCTATAATAAAGCTAAAGAGGTTTTTTATTTGTTGATTTGAACGCGCTTATCTCTGAAACTACCAGTCGGATTTCAAAAATTCTTTTTGCATTTGATAGCCCTATTTTGGGGAAGGTTGTAGGAGATAATATCACACTACGACTCTTACGAGCTGAACAAAAAAGTCTGGGTAGAAAAAAAAAATTTGGTCGGAACAACGTCTGTCGGTTCAACTAGTCTAGAATAAGAAATTAATAGATACTTACTTAGAAGGTGATTATTAATTTATTGGCATAGCTTAGTGTCATAGGCTATTATATATGCATATATTATTAGCTTAGTATATTGCACCCGTGCGATGCCGGGGCGGGTCGCTAGTGCTTTATAAATGAAGGTAAATGCATTGTTGGTTAAGATTAAAATGATGTCAATCTTAATTACTCGTTCAATTAATAATGAATCTAATTAATTTAATCTACTAATAACGTATTCTGTTTCTAAATGACTGTTTGTTAATCGTGATAACCAGTAATAACAATGATTATTTAATATACGAACTTTTCATTTTGGTCCAATAAAGAAGATTAAGGTCAGCCAAAACATTTAAATTAAAATTAAAATGTATTCTTTCTATTTTACTGCAATCTGTTCCTAACTCGTCACCCCTAAGTAAATAAAGTACGTAAAGCTTAATAGCGTCGAACCTACCTACCTTAATAAACGGTGAAAACCTCATGGAAATCGGATTAGAGGTTTAAGAGAATCATTCTGACGGACCCTTACGTATTTAATGGAAAGCGTGCCTCAGCACTAAAAATATTGAATTTTCTGTTTGAGATTTGGCTTAATAAATGCTACATTATATTTATTAACGACCCGCCCCCGCTTCGCACGGGAGCAATATACTATGTATTATACATATAAACCTTCCTCTTCAATCACTCTATCTATTAAAAAAACCTCATCAAAATCCATTGCGTAGTTTTAAAGATTTAAGCATACATAAGGATATAGGGACAGAGAAAGCGATTTTGTTTTATACTATGTAGTGATGATAACGTGCTTATCTGAATAATAATAACACGTTAAAATAACAGTAATATCGATACTAATCCCTATTAATACTTTAAACGCGAAAGTAGCACTCTGTCTTTTACGCTTTTACACCTAAACCACAGAATCAATTTTGATGAAATTTGGTAAAGAGATAGATTAGAACAGATAAGTTAGTTTCTTTCGGCGTTTCTTCCGGATGCCGGAGCCATCTAGCTTAAAAAATATTTACTTGTAAAAGTGTATTTAAAAGATCTATTTACAGAAATAAATATGTATCTATAATTTATCATAGACCTTGTAGAAGGATATATGCTTACCTTGCTTGCCTTTTGTCCCAAAAAATCCTTTGCGATACGAGGGAAACCGAGAGCAACAGCTAGTGCAAAATAATTCTCAACACTAAGTTGCAAAGTTCTAGACAAAACCAACAGATGCCAACTCTATTACATTAGGTGTCATGATAATAGCTTCTTACATTGTAAGATGTTCACGCCCGGTAGTCTCTGGCCTCGCAACTATGTTAATTTAACTGCCTACTTGCCCACTTGATGCCTTCATAACTGATTAAAATTAACTTTAAACACAGTTAATATCAATCAAAGCTAGTTATCAACAGCTGCGCTCGCATGCAATAAATTTTACACCAGCATGTGAGCGAATTTAAAAATAATTTAATTACATTTTTATAGACGATAGCAATGAATCTGGTGCTTATCAAGGTAATGACAGATTATTCGCATATTGAGGGTCATCGACGATTTAGCGGATTCATGTGGTTAGTCTAAAAAAAGATCTATAGCAGATTTATTTTAACCAGTTGGCAAAGAATCCTCTTAATTAATTAAGAGCTACTTGTAACATCTTAAAAATATTGATTTCTGGTCTATCCGTGACCACAGACGCTGTGTATCCGAAACGTCAGGATTAATAATATTAATTATATCCGTAAATAGCTAAACATTGAATTACAAAATCTCTATATCCGGTTTTTTTTTAATTACCTACTCACCGAACTGTTTTAAGTAAAAATGATGCATAATTAAATTATGATAGTGATCCGGATTTTATTTAGTGAATTGCAAAATGACGTCTTCAATACATTTAATAATAGCCCTAAAAGTCTCAGATTGTAAAAACATTATTCAAAAGTACGATGTATCCTTCCAATTAAATAAATAAAAACCATGATTACTTCCTTACTTGATAAATATATAAAAGCCCGGGGGAGATACGAAGAATCTCAGATAAACGAATTTAAAAATAACTCATTTCAACTCGAGTTACCGCGTTGCAACTGTGGAAAATAAGTCCTAGAAAGACTTAACTATGAATAATAATTACTTCAGCGATCGTTTAAGACTAAATTAATGAAACTTTAAAGCTAGAGAGTGTTAAATTAAAAAGTTATTCAGCACCTTAATTGAGGTTGTGCCTTAATCATTTTAACAATTTTGCAAGGATCTTTTAGCAGCTCAAATAATCTTTAAAAACAAAATGAGGTATTACTGGAATCAAGTTCATAAAACTTTCTTGAATTAATATTTTGCGGGAATGGAAACTGCCAGATGGGCTGATCCGCGTAAATTGGATCGTTCGGTTATTTTCTCAATGCACCAAATTTATGTTCGGCTTAAATCTTGTTTGTCGTTTATGTAAGAAGCCATGTCGGTCTAAATTCATTTTGTACGTAACTATAGCAGGTTGACCTGATTATGCGGCCGCATTGCAGTGGATCTCAGTGGATTTGGACAACCTCTCATAATATCAGTGTTTGAACATAAACCGCTGGCTGCACTGATTGTGCATTTTTAATTCTTCCAAGTTTATCGCTTCCACAGTTTCATTTAGTACTATAATAACGCGAGTACAGATTAAAAACTACTCTCAGTATTGTTCACAATAAAGAGTAGGTAATTCTCTGGCAGAAGTAAATTAAAATTATTACATTGGGGCATTGCCACTGTTTTAACTTGTGCATGTGAGTAATTATGTACACTTTGGATAAACAATTCGTGTAATCTCATCACGTAGTAAGTACGCAGCGTGCGGCGAATCTTCATATAGAATGGTTGTAAGTAATTGTAGGAATCAGCATTGCGACAGACCCCTATACGTCAAAGGATAAAGGAGATTTAGTACGTTCCCAAGCAGATTATGGGATCTATGAAATCTCTATTACTTGTAATCCATTTGAATAACAAATAATGACATTATCTGTAGGTCATTTAGTTAAAGTGCACTAAGTAAAACAACACAAAGAAAAAGCAGTAATAGCCTAGTGTATGACCATTGCACTGCCAAGTCGAAGGTCTCGAGTTCGAACATAAGGCGCGCACCTCCGACATTTCGAATTCATGTGCGTATCAACAATAAATTATCACTCGCTTAAACGGTGAAGGAAAACATCATGAGGAAACCTGCATACCTTAGAGATTTTTTTTGACGATTTGTGAAGTCTGCCAACCCGCACTAGGCCAGCGTGGTGGACTATAGCCTAATCCCTCTCAATATGAGAGGAGACCCGTGCCCAGCAGTGGGACAGTATATGGGTTGATGATGATGAAGTAAAACATACCATCAAGCATATATATTTTGGAAGAGTTGGTCAGTGCTGTACAGATGTACCTACCAATACCTTCACATTTCCGGTATGCTTAAGCTCATGTAATAGAAAGCGTGCCAATTGCCAAATAAAAACTGAGTTGTTACTGAGAGTTTCATAACAGAAAAACCAAATAATACTGCTCAACCTGGGAATTGAACTCAAAACCTCGCGACCTAAAGATCGATGACGCAGTTAAGTAAGCAAAATACAATTTTATAAAAAGCCATACCTTGCGTACCTAAGCTATTTCTATTTCATATCTGAAGTTAATGAAAATGTAATGAAGTGGATAATAAATCAAGATAAAATCTTTACTTTATACACTTTTAAAAGCTATTCTAGAGAACTGAAAAGAAGTAAAAGCTTCTTATTTTTCTTTCTTTGTGTACTTGACAAGTGGATTTATGACTGTTTTTAGTTATTTAACCAACGCAATTTATCCGATAAAAAGTAAAAACACAATATAAAAAGCAGTGATAGCCTAGTGATATCACCATTGGACTGCCAAGTCAAAGGTCTCGAGTTCGAATCCAAAGCCAACCTCTGACTTTTCAAATTCTTGTGCGTATTAATAGTTAATTTTATTATCACTCGCTTAAACGGTGAAGGAAAACATCGTGAGGAAACCTGCATGCCTAAGAGATATTTCTCGACGGCGTGTGAAGTCTACCAACCCGCACTAGGCCAGCGTGGTGGACTAATAGCCTAATACCAGCTGTGGGACAGTGTTGTTGATAATGAATTTATCCCATACGTGAGTCAATACCTACCGAGTAAGTATTCTCATTTCACACGATATGATCTCCTTTATACCTAAATTAAATGCGGTAAAATTAAAGGTTGAAAATATTATTGTACTAAGTAAACATTGCATGTAATATGTGATCTGTGTTGACGATTCAAGTAAGAAAAATAAAAAGTAAACGAAATTAACTAAATTAAAATGAATCATCGCCATCTTCCGAGCCTTTTCACAGCTATGTTGGGGTCGGCTTCCAGTCTAACCACATGCGGCTGAATATCAGTATTATACACGTAGCGACTGCCATCAGACCTCCGCAACCAATTATCTGGGTAATACCGATATCCTGAGGTTGGACTGGTTGTCAGGTTTTTGGGCTTTTGACTACCACTAACGATTTTCATAGGTGTTTGCATGACAACCGGAACCGACGGCTTTACTTGCTCTCCGAGGCACGGAGATGTCTCGACGTGTTAAGAATGGTCACCCATCCACAGACTAACCGCGGCTAGCGCAGCTTTATCTTGCAAATCGGTTGAAGAACTTAGCCAGGAGCCCTTCCACCCGTTCCTTATATAACGTAGATGAGCAATAAGACGGGAAATTCCCATAGGATTGGAAAAAATGACCTCACTGCGGGTAATACCGCGGGAACAAAGCTAGTATAAAATGAATCTGCCGTTTTTACGTTCAACAACGACGCGGTTTACAAACGTCCAAAAAGTGAACTCGCTCGCAGACTGCCAACTCGAAATGTTTCTCCATTAATTTGTTCTGGGTAGATTTTAACATTATTATATTTTCTAGGATTCTACCTTTTATTTTTTCTTAGCTATTACATTAATTAATTATTACAGTAATTGTTCTTTTTTATTGAATTATTTCGTCGTATATTTATACAGGGTGTTAATTACCCGTAAAGCCGAAAAGAGGTTAAATGGGGCCTTACAACGAGTCCATTCACAATATTTAAGAACCGTAGTAACGCTGTATAACATACCCAAAAAAAAAGGAAACAACAACATTAATAGTTTTTCTATTTTTCATTCATAAATTTTATGAATGAAAAATAGAAAAACTATTAAAGTAGACAATTATTAGGTAAAATAGATACGTAGGCCTTTCTGTAAATTTGGTTCCCTGACATGACAGCTGATCAAATTTTAGGCTTTGATAATTAATTATATTTTTACGGGGTATTTTGTAACACGTTGTTTAACTAATAATTATCTTTGTTCCTTATCTTGAACATCTAATTTCGTCGTTTTATCATTATGACAGCTTCTTGAATTTGATAATAATTTACCATCTGTGATAACTGATAACTTTCTACAAGATTCAATCCGGTGGATATCTGTTATGATAAGCCATATAAATTATGCAAATGTATAATTTATTTATTTTGAAGTTTATTATTGTTGATTTTTAATTAAATTTATATTAAATCTACGTAAAAGCTTCAAATACTGGTATGTTTCTGGTCTACTGTATACTTATAGAATAGAATAATCTTTATTGAGCACCATGATAAGGAACAACAATTTGAATTTATTTAATTAAGGGTACAATGGCGGTCTTATCGCTAATAGCGATATCTACTAGACAACCTTTGAATGGACAGGAAAAAAGAGAAAAATGGAGTTTATTTATATAATTATATTCAAATAAATAAATAAAGATAGTGACTTAACATTTTACATAACATAACGTTCTACCACGCTCTACTCCACGAAGGGGTAGGCAGAGGTCTATTAATGTACACCAATAGTTCACCGGTATATTTAGGTCGCATTTAATAGGGGGCGAGTCTAATACTACTACTATTACTATGGCACAAAACAAAACTTCAAGCTTCTACTGAGAATTTCATAGAAAAGCCTCTGTTCTCGACCTGGGTAAAGATACCAAGATCTCAAGCGTAGCAATCGCTTAAGAACTTTACCCTGACGAGGCAGTTAAAATATTTTATCATCAAATAATTTTCAATAACATTTTCTTTAGCAATCTATTCTACGGTCATGGTCGTGGTAAATTTCGTGGATCCCATGGCCATGACAATAGGGCAGGTGGATCCATAAATAAATAAATAAAATGCATTTATTTCAGGAAGTGAACATTTCCATATTGGTACAGAATAATTATTACATGTTATTTTTGTCCAATCCAATACATGTGACATGCTTGCTACAGCAGTGCCGGATATAGGGACAATCTACCTTAGTCGCTATCATTTCTTAACGGTAATCCTCCCCGTCCCTTGCTCGAGCCGGCCCGTGCCGAGCCAGTAGCTTTAAATTCGCCCCTAAATAATTTAAACCCAGATCCAGCCGTCCCTAGCTGCCTCCCCAGCAACGCCCTGAGCCGAGGTCCGAGTCCCGCAGGGGACGCCCTTAGCTGTGTTGCTTAGTTTATAAGTTGCCCCTGGCTGGAGGCATTTGGTGCCTCGCCACCTAGTCCGGTTAAGTTTTTAAAGCACCCTCGAGCTAAAAACTATGTCCGACATAAAAAAAAAAATGTCGCTATCATCGCCAGTACGGTAAAGATGTTCCGTATAAAAAAAGGTGATATATGTATACATAAAAATAAGAAACAGTATATTTAAAGCGCTCACAACTCTATCTTCATTCTGTTTTATTAAAACAAAATGCCAACGATAACTTAAATTTATAGCCCGTTTATGTCGATGTCAAGTTTTTATGAATGAGGACATAAATATTTGTATTATCTGTGGCCTCCGCTATGGATCGACTCCTGGCACTTCCCATGGGGGTTGCAAGTGAGATTAGCAGAACGTTGCTATCAATGTCGAACTAAGATTAATAAAATTACTCTGCTATCCGCATTGTTACATTGGTATAATTTTTACTTATGAATGTAACCATTCTGTTCATCATAGATTGATGAACATGGATGGATTTGTTGATTGATGGTAACGATGATGATCATCATAGATAATTATCTTTCGTATGGAAGAAAAGACGATAGTAATTCTCCTTCTAACTAAAACTGTACGCCCGGTATCTCCTTACCATTGATAACGAAAACAGCATAATCTCTCTAAAATTTCTCATGGGACACACCCGGTTACATTTGGAAAACTGAATTGCGGTTTTCCTATCCACAAAATAATAAATTTTATTCTAAAAAAAATGTTATTGGGATTTGTTGAAAGCGGTTTACAATACTCCACATATTGAGTAAACCGTGAATATTCAAAATTGAGCACACCGAGGGTTGAATGCACACACAATAACAAAATCAATATTTACCGTATTCGGCGTTTGACAATAACTTTACAAATAGACTTTTGCCTAGTTGGCCCATTCATGTTGTTGAATGAATTAACATAGTATTACATTAATTGACCAGAGCTATGTTTTAATTAATGCCTATCATCAATATTCATCATTGATTGCTTAATTTGGTGAAATACACTATAGTAAATATATTTTAGGATGAAAAATTGAGTTACAAACTTTAGGATAAAGCTGTGGGTTGGTACTAATTAATAAAAAAACACTCATTATCTTCTATACAGTAATCGAATAAGTCATATATTATGAATTTTTTTAAACATGCAGACTGTTTGCACTGCTCATACTTGTATAACATTTCAAATCCCAGAGTACCTAGTATATGGAGCGAGCCTATGGCAATAAATTTAAATATTTAAAGTACGTTTTACCAGACCGGAAACGCTAAACAGAATAGGAAGCTAATCACAATAATTTATTTACTTACAAGCACCGTAAAAACTTCACATAATAATATACTTAGTTATTTTTACGTTGCTTTGTAATGTTATCTTTAAATCAACTTGTTATTTCACACGGATAAGTACGCACCATACCATACAATTCAGTGATATTTAGGGGCATCGGGGCTAAAAAAATCTATATGGGCGGGCAAATCCTAAGTCGGCGCATGGGCCGACATTTTAACAAAGTACCTACTCAAAAATTATTCTATGAAATTCTCAGTGACAGCTCGGAGTTTGGATTTGTGCCCGATTGATGCCAATAGGCTCACCCCCTATTACATGGGATCTAAACAAACCGGCGAACTGTGAGTGTACATTAACCTAACCCTTCAAGAAATACAGGCGTGATGGTATGTTAAAGATATTTTTACATTGTGTTTACGGCCTAATCGCGACAACTGGTTTGAAATCTTGTATATTTTTTTAATACGATCCTATAAAGATAAGAACAGGTGGTTAATATAACATAATTGACAGTTAATGTCAAGTTGTAGTTGTGACCACGCAGGTTGGTTTAATCGTCTATTAAATAATTGAATTAAATTATAGGTACATAATTTATTTAACTAGCAACTCTATAAACAGAAACAAGTATTCAATCTGGTGTTTGGCGAGGCTACGTCCTTGTTTATACTGGCTAATTAGCTAATTAAAGAACAACTAATTGTATTCAGTGTAGATAAATATTAACATAGTTTTTTTGTTTTTAAGTTATTTTAAATCATAAAACATCCTGTAGACCTCGGAGGGTTAAGCAGAGGTGTACACTAACGTACACCCGCAGTTCGGTATATTTAGGTACCATGTAATAGGGGGCGATACTATTGCCATTAACTGGGTACCGGTTCCAAATTACGACCTCTAAGCGTAGGTAGAGTTGCGATTCCCGCCAGGTTTTTTTTTGTACTCCGAAATTAAACACTTGGTGTACTAAGATATGACTTGTCACTTGTCCTAGGCTTGTTTATAGATACAACCACGTTCATATTTAAAACTATCAAATTGTTGCCGTCATACATTTGTTTTTCTTAGAAAGATTTAGGTCACTTCCTGTGTCGATTTAAATCCACTATCAAACTTGTTTGTGTGAGAGAAGTAAAGTTCTAAAGGGTGAAGTTTACCAAATGGAGAAGTAGGTAAGTAGCTATCTAAGGGACTTAAAAGGGTTATAGAGGGAACATTAGGAACATTTTCATACAGAAATGTTGATCCCGATTTCATTTGTTTTCTCTCTATATCAGGCTGACATAAAATATGACGAAAAGAGTTAGAGCGAGTTAGACAAAGCGATTCGTTTTTATATACTTAATTTGATTGCACAAAACAATTGCTATAACATATAGTATACTTAATCTGTAGTGCGTAGTATTTTATTTACATTTTTATTTATTAAATGAATACGCTTGCCTTTATTCGTTCCTTTGCTTTGCCTGACAAAGAATAAATAGGGTCAACGCAATTCAAGTTAATATTCATCCAGTCTCCTGCTCACACTTATTTATACAGTTAAAAGTTGCTTGGCGCCGGTTGTATGTCCTATCATCAAGCATTTTGTTTTACTGAATGCGGTATAGGTATTATTTATTTATGTACGGTCAGCAACGAAAGTCGCTGAACACAGCTAAATTATAAAAACATGATAGATCCAAAACTTGTCAATTTTTTTTTTTTATTATGAAGGTATGGAAATTATTTAATTACATCAATGCAATGATTTCGCACAACCTTCACAGGTCGGTAATTTCATATTAAAAATCGTATTGAAGATTGCAACATGTTCAGCTACTTTCGTTGCTGACTGTACATATATCATCCACAAGACTCAACGAGTAGGATTGATCTCAATTTGTCTATTGTACCAAAGAAAACGAAATCCTACAAAAAAGTATGAAGCCGAATTTACAGACAAAGCTACGATTAGTATATCGTATGATATAATATTCGAACAGCAATAGCACAGAGGTGATTAATTAATCGAAATCAAAGCATTTGAGTCAATCATCCGAAACAAAATTTCAATTGGCCGTCGAAAATTATTTGTAATAATTACAAAACAATTTTCACACGGCGGCGGGCGTTTAGCTATTCAATGTACGTATTGAATTTAGATTTTCGACCTAGAGCTAATTTTGTAGTTTTTAGTGGTATCACAAAAACGTAGATAAAACTAGTCGAGAAACGAAGACCAAGTGTCATGCTGTTCTAGTATTTATTTTTAATTTAATGTTGGTCTCTGGTAAAATTATGTCGTGTTCATGAAATTCGAAATTTGAATACGCTTCGAATTTTCATGATTAAATCTTTTTGCGAAACAAATACAATAATCTCTCTTCTCTACTCCTGTATATTATACTCATCTAAAATCTGTAACATTGATTAAATCGTAGCACAAATAGTTGTAGAAAAGCAACGCGTTTAGTTTCCCATCACAATATACTGAGTAGAATGAATCGAGATACCGTAAATTGATATCCGATATATCGAGATATCAATCCGAACGCATTTACGTCCGCAGTATTTACAGAATCAATTTGTTCGGAACAATTTCGAGACTAACAATTTGAAAAACATTTTGCAATCAACACAACAAAGAGGACCCTTTTAGGACTCGGTACTAAGTCTTTTATTTGGGCGTAGAAACTGAAACCATTGTGCGCAAACATTTTTGTATCATTTGCCACCCACGAAAGGGAGCATCAGTATTACGTAAAAGTACCTCCGTTTAAATTGACAGATTAACTTAATAGGCAGTCAAGTACTTAAAACAGCGTTGCCACTTTCGAATAAGTTGAAGATGGAGGGAAACGTACTTTCTTCAGTAATCGTCGCGGCCGTTACCGAGACGTGACTCCACTGTGCCATGGATTAGCTATGCAAATAATGTAATAAATAAGTATCGCTTTAATAAAGATGGTATTTAAGGGACTGATGAAGGTCTTAAAAATAATTAAATTACAATATTTATTTCAGCGGCTGAAATTCGGCTCCTGCGCTACGGGTTAACAGTTTTGATTCCCGCATGGAAGAAATTTTTGTATGGACTCTACATGGTCGTTCAAGTTCTGTGTTCTTATATGTTACATTTGTGTTTGCAAACGCACTAATAATACAGATATAAATGCTAGTGCGGGGAAAACTTTTAATAAACCGTAGTTTAACTAAAACTTCGTTAATCTCGAATTTAATCAATGAGAACTATGTAAATATTACCGAAAGAAAAATTCTATCTCAGACAGGATTCAAATCTCCGCTCCTTCGTTTAAGCACCGGAACTTCTTTCGCCAAATATATAATATATATCTTTGGGAATGTTAAGCATGCGTTTAAGCCAAATATAGAAACAATAATAAAATATCCATTCAAGTTAATAAGTACTTAAACGAAGAAAATGTAACAATGAACATGAACTTTTTCGGATATGTAAAAATATTTTACCAGGTTGCCAATTAAACATAAAATTGTATTACCTACCGCAAAACTGGGTTTATTCACGAATTGTAATGAATGATTCTGAAAAATAATAAAATGTAATTGTAATTTCCTAGGATCCAGTGCAACAATTCAGTGGTTTTAATGTAGGTATCGTTAATAACATTCCGTATTAGCTTTGTTTTTAATATTTTTTTGTTGCTGAATATTATTGTTATCAGAAGCTTTTCAGTACGCGTTGCATGATCAATGTAGAGATGGCCTATGTTACCGAAACAGATGTAAGTAATAACTAAACTGCCTAAAAATAAAAGTCGGTAAAATCCAGCACGCTTGGTGGTAGGATCTAACGATCTACCACTAGCTGGCTAGCTACCACCATAACATGGAAGACCCAGATCCTTATAGGATATTTGCTTGAATTACGAACTCCATACCCTATTTTTGCTTTCCATCAGACAAGAATCAGACAGATTCAAAAAGAATAGCAAAAATATGTTCATAAGTTTTATACAAATACGTCTGCAAACACTTGCAGAATCGAAATAATTTTACCTCAAGAATGATTACTAAAATAAATTAACCGAAGCTTAACAAATACCTTGCGCCCTAGACAATGTTCACAATAATAAGATTACTCTAAAATTTCTTGGTAAACAAGACAATTGAAATGTTAGAGAGTTTATAAAGTAATATACTAGACTGCGCGGCGAAGCTGCTTCCATGAAATGTGTTGTTAATATTTAAAAATGTTGAGCAAGCCCTTTGAGAGTAGAGAGAAAATATTTCAATGAAAGTTACGAGATTGAAAATTCATACGATTTGTTCGAGAGTATCTCGAATACAGCATGGAAATAAATTGGATATCTGATTTCACGTATATTTTCAATTGATTTAAGATTCCGCAGTAGATTTTATTTACAGCTGGTAAACAGACGAACGAATGTAAAATGAGTAGATGACGAATGCCGATAGAGAAGAAACCTTTGTCTTTCTTCAAAGGATCAGTCAAGGTGTTTATATTTGAGATTTATGACTGCCAGTATCTGTTCAAATATATAACTAGGAGTAAATAAATCCGATCCTCTGAAAGTATTTGCGAAGGGATCTTGTTTACTTAGCGCTCCGTAAAAGGTCAGATACGTTGATCTCTATGAAAATTAAGAACACTCAACTTTGGGGTTGGTTTACGGTTTGAATTTATGGATATTAGTTTTAGACTTGAGTTTAAGCTCGTCGGTAAAGTATACCAATAATATTATGAGATTAACCTACGTCTAAAAAATAAGACGTAAATTTAAATTAAGTAAGTTATTGTTGTTTTCCAGCGCTGGTATTGCTTATAGAGCTTTTAAGTCTGTTGGTTTTTCCTGTTAAAGAATGCAAGTTCTTGTACTAAGTAAAGAAGATACATTTCTTATAGTCGTAATAAAGTTTAAGCGGACATTATTGTTATTATTTGCATAATTCGGCATTTCGCTTTGCATAACGAGTACAGACCCATGAATAACAAAGTCTACTTGTATATTCGCACTGGCGATGGCGCACTCACCCTCACTACACTGGAATATTATTATTTATTATGTACTGTAAGGTATAAATTACAGATTTATATGCAAAATATAGTATAATTTTCTGACAAGACCCTAATTTCAATTTTCGCATTAATCGGGACCAGATTAAAGAAACAAGGTAAATATACATTACACACGAAATTTTCGGCAATTTGGCTCAAACAAGGGTTCAAAGGAAGTCATTACCAGGTGGTCCATGAATGATAAAGTCCCATTTTCCACAGCATTAAGTACTGAACAGGACAAAAGATTCGCGGCAAATTGTCCACACGAAACCACGTGCGGCGCGACCGGGTTCCCAACGTCTAACTGCGCACTCTAGCTGCGCGGTTACCCTTAACGTAGGTACCCTCTTATTAATAACCTACCCGACCTCCTAAACAAAGGAACTCAAATCAGTTAGGGTCAAACCGGCAGCCTTACAATTAGGGCCGAATCAAACCATCGTATACAAAATGCATTCGTTCATCTCGACTACACTTTTGAAACAATCCAAACTACGCTTATGCTTCGACACTGGCATATGACGCGGCAAAAGAAGAAAAACGCGCAATATGCGTTGAAAAGAGACGGTACTATACGTATTAGCTGTTCGTCAGAGTAAGACAGCATCAGACATTTTGTAAGCTGATAACCAGAGGCAGCGAACAGAGCGAGGGGAACCATATTCTCGCGCGACTCTGCATGAATGTAATGAATTAAAATTCAATGGTATACAAGCAAGACTTTGTGCGTGAGTGTGAATCGCTTTTAACTTAAAAGCTCACTGTATTTGTATAAGTAATGTGTGTGATTTTACATATCACGTAAAGTGGCGGGTTTTTTACATTCAATAGGAAACCAATTAGAAGTTAAGACTTTCATTATTAATGTAGCTTCTTAATCTATTAGTAACTTATTATGACTATCAGGTCAGTTATCAGTGTGATCTATAAATCTTAGTTTAAATCTATCATTATTATCAAATGTTACACAAATGACCATGGACGAAAACATTTCGTAAGACCAAGTGCTACTCAAGGTTCAGACAACCTCATTCATAAGACAAGGAAACTAAAAACCGGAAAGATCATAGTTTTATTCGCACTGTACACCTACTTTATCCCTATCGATTCAAGGACACTAACTTACAAAGAATACACAAAGTAAAAATAAAGGATTCATTGCAACCGGCACAGTGGGACAAAGCGTAAGTAAACGTGAACAAAATTTTGCGGGTGATTTTTACCTATACATCCATGGAAATGCAATCCATCATTGGATCCTCGCGTATCCACAGCCGCGACACGCACACAGGGGCGCCAGCGCGCACACTCGCGCACCGCACCTCCTCACGCGAAGGGAAAATCTTCACACACGACACAGATAAACATGTCAACTGCTAGACATTGTTACCCTAAAGTCCTTTCACGTTTTTCACCACAAAATCACCATTACACACTTATGATAACACAAACAGCATAAATGAACACAGAAACACTGGATTATTTTGCAATATCACCCGCGTTCGAGTCACGATGCCGACGATTTCGACAAAAATACGCGTAGATATTGTAGTGTCGATTCGGCGACTGTTCTCCCCGCCCTGTTCCAGAGGCGAATGGCGCCGCCATATTGAATCTCGCTACATTGGGGCACAGTAGAGCATCTAGCGGCAAGCATAGGAACAAAAGAGTGAACTCACGTACCACACAGTGCTCAAAATGTATATAATAGTCGTAGTTTGGACAAAATAAGGGTATTCAAGAATAAGAAGTTAGTACAAAATGCAGATTTTGTCAAATTTTCTCATACAGAATTGTATATAAACAGTTAGCTTTAACTCTACTGGGTTTAAACAGATTAACCGGTGCGTATTGGTTACGTTTGCGACTTTAAGGTGTCGCGCTGATCCGCTAGATAGCGCTGACAAGGTCAAAATAATATACAATCACGTTATAATATCAATATTCATGTTTATGTATCAGGTTGGAACATAATACGGCACGCGCTTTATTGTTCCGAAGGGTTTTATGTAATCGAAGCGTTGTAATACGTACATTAACTCCATCAGCATTTAATCGTTCGAATTGGGGTAAATTGGGAGCGTTCTAAAAATATTACATTTGAAGATTTGGGGTAATATGGGTAACACGTTTTATTTTAAGAACTTTATTCAAAGTACAAGAAAATGAAACAGGTTACGATCAAATTCTTCGAGTACAATAGAAAATCTGTCCGGACATTTGCGGTGTGCAATCATGCCTTATTCTTCCAAGATGGAATATTAAATCAATGGATGTAAGTTGTTATAGCATCGATTGCGGTCGACCCACATGCTCTGCGTTACGCTCACGACGTGTTTTATGCTCTTTCAGTGATAAAAGCCTCGTCGTTGGCTTCCTTAAACCACGACATTGTCGTTAAATTAGCTGTCGGAGGTAAAAGAAATAGGGTCTTGGTTTGCGATGGTTTGAAAAAAAAAAGCGCAGTTACTTTGGTGTATTTTCCTTTAGTAATCTTAAAATATCATGAATTAGAATATAAGATGGTTGGAACTTGTTTCCTAAGCTTTTATTGCTACCAACAAGAGTTGAAAAAATAACAAAGAACTGAAGATACTCTTAAATAAATTATATTTTATTTTTTACATGTTTATCTATAATTTATTAAATTAAAGCATCTCCTCATAACATTAGTATTTATTTTCTGTTGTTGCTCGCCTCTATTGAAAAGAGGGTTGAGTGTAGGTATTATTAGTATCTACTTAAAAATTGTTGCCGAATAAGGTATGCAATTATATTTAAATTGTTCATGCATATGTTAATCCAGTTTCAGTGTACACGACGGTATCAAACTCTACTACTAATGGGATTAAAGTCAAAACTTTCTCTAAATTTCCAAAATAATAATTTATTTATTTATTTATTTTCCACCTTACAGCTATCATTACAGTTTTTTTTTTTATCCCCCAATGCGATAGTGTAGTTAAACAATTTTACGTTATAAGTATTAACTACTTTGTGTATAACAAATTATATACATTGCTACCTTTGTGAATTCATTCAGAGTACAATAGTTTTGCATGGCCACAAAAGTCTTCATTGGCAATAAGCCAGTGCTAATATAGAAGTGATTGTGAGTTTAGTCATTAAGGACGATGAGGTCGTTCCACTGTGCAGGCCTTTTACGGGCCATGACTAAAACTTGCGGCTTCGAGCACTGGGCAGTTGGGCACGGGCAGTTTAAAGGATTGTTACGGCTAATAAAGTAAGCATTAATCAATATAGGCATTGTGAAGTTGTGTTTAATTTTGATATTCGATACAAAATCTTTTAAGCTGGTTTTGTAATTTCAATTAAATTGTACCCAGAACTCGCAACTTGTGTTTTGAAAGCTGGGGAAATATACTGTTTCGTTTATAGGTGATCAATTTATAATTTAATATTGACCAAATTACTGACTGGACTAAACAAAATTACTAGACTAAACAGCTTACAAACATTCAAGCGGATTTTTAAGAACTCCGAGAAGGGTTTCGCGGGTAGCTACAAATGTTTCATTTTTATTTAAGTGTGTAGCAACAGATGGCAGATGGCTCCCCAGATATTAAGTGTAACCGCAATGCAACATATTTACAACTTGCAATACTTTGTTGGTACCTTTCACGTCTACGTTTACTGCGCCCTACGTTTGTGTTGAAAGTATCTTATTCCTGTAACTTTGCACTCTTCAAAGCTCAAACCGTAACACGGTAATGCTGTTAGCAGAATTCACTATACTTAATCGTACAGTATGACAAGATGTCAATGCCCTATTGGGCATTGACATCTTGTCATACTAATCATCTCATAAGCACTCGACACTTCGAGCATTTTATAGTTCCGTAACATTACCCATCATTAACCATCGGTTCTGAAAATAGGTACATACTCTTCAGAATCGATGGTGAACAAATAAAGTTTTAAGAGGCTATCTAGGAAATGCATTCTATCAGATATAAAAAAAAAAGTTTGTACACAATGTGAAGACATCGCGTAAGATACACACAAAGAAATGCATTTGAATTGACGATTTCCTTCTTTTTTGAAGTCAAGTCACAAAAACAAAATAAAAAGGTATAGTTTTAAAAACCAATTTACGATGCAAATTTAAAAAACACTGTGTTTTTTTGAAATAACAAACCATCACGCCTGTATTCCCCGAAGGGTTCGGCAGAAATGTACTAATGTATACCCACAGTCCGCCGGTATATTTTAGGTCCCTTAAAATAGCGGGCGACCCTATTGCCATTAACTGGGCACAAATCTAACCTCTGAGCTGCTACTGAGAATTTCATAGAAATACCCAATAATACCCCTCGAACCCAGGACCCGTATAAAACCCCTATACAAACAAGGTAGTTTTTATAATTATTGAAATATTCCAGCTCAGTCCTTAATTTTTCCTTGTTCGTCATCAGAAAAATCTATAAAAATATATTAAATCGTATGAATATCGAATTCGATACACATTCAATGTATTCGAATATTTAATAAAATGTATATTGAATGTTTTACGTGTATCCTATCGAGTATGCTTTCCAAATATATCTTTTCACCGTAATGTTTACGTATCGCTCGCTACTTAAACGGTCTCACTCCACATACTCTTTAGACGACAACTCAATCGAATCGAAGTAGCGAAGTATGCACTTTGTTATTTAAGTACAGTACTGCATTGAACAATTCTCTACGGGATATAGAGAAAGTGTATTTACATGTAAGACTGTTGTTGACTAATTACTTAAATACGCTGTTAATAATTAATCGATAGATTATCCAATAGTCTTCCAATATAAAAAGAAAAAAAAACATCTTATTTTGTTGTTTCAATCCCAGACCACATCTACACTTACCATCAGGTGAGATTGTGGTGCATGACCACTGTGTGTGCTGCAAACGCTGATGATAATATAAAAAAAAACAAAAAAATGTTACATTCATGTCATACAATCTGAATTATATGGCTGAAAACAGCCCTTCAGATAAAGTTAAAATATTAGCCTAAAATTAAAAATGATTGTACAGACGCCAGCACATCAAGCTACCACAATCTGTCAAATTTATTTGATTGATTTTCAACTTTAAAACCTACGAAACAGGTCCATATTCGATTGGGAAAATTTGACAGTATTGGATAGCTTGACCTGCTGGCTGTACCTACTTCAATTACTATAAAAAGTTATGATTTCTTTTTAGATACACTAACGACCTATATTATAGCGGCAAGAAAATAAATGAATAAAAATCAATTTACAAACGCCGACTAACTTTATTGCAAGTAGATACGTTATCTACTATCGCGTCGACTTTCATGCAGATTAAACCAACGCTAAGTAAGTTTTCAAGTATTTTATATCTTATCGTTTCTAGTAGGCGTTAAATTTAAAGCACAGAAATGCAATTGTGTTGGTGACCAACATTTGTGGATGCAGGCAGAATCTGCATGATCCGTATCATGCACGTATGCAGATT
This sequence comes from Acronicta alni, assembly GCA_964056405.1. NCBI lineage: Eukaryota > Metazoa > Arthropoda > Insecta > Lepidoptera > Noctuidae > Acronicta > Acronicta alni. Next base: position 7,847,827 of record OZ043926.1, read on the forward strand.
AATGTGAAATAAAACATCTATATATACGGTCAACAAAAGGTATACAGGCAGCTAATTAATAGTCTGTGTTTTGATAAAGATAGTGTAATAATGTATCACGCAATATGTGTCAAAACGTAGGTATTGTAAGCAGCTACATACCTAACCCTTTGGCGCGTAATTATTTATGTCGAAATCTGTATAAAAATGCATATTTCCTTTGCTATCTGTATACTTAACTCTTTTGTTGACTGTCCATAAGTACTCAGTGTCAATATCATCCCCATCTTCCTCCAAGCTTCCAAGCCAGTTCTGTTCCAGCTAGCTTCCAGTCTAACCAGTTACCTGAATATCAGTATTAAACAGATATACAGGCAATACCGATATCCTGAGGATAAACTAGTTGTGAGGCTGTTTAGGCTTCTGACTACCACTGATTGTCATAGGTGTTAGTTTGACAACCGGGACCGACCTTTACGTGCTCTCCGAGGCACGAAGGGGTCTCAATGTATCAATCCAATGGGTGACCATTCACAGACTGAACTTGGTAACCGCAGCTTAACCTTGCAGATCGGTTGATCAACGTAGTTATTACTTAGACAAGAGGCCCTTTAATAAAAAAATTATAATAATAATATTTTTTTCTTTCATCGAAACGCACTTTATTCGGAAATTCATTGGATGGACGATGTTTATATACTTAATGAGGTGTTTTAAATTACATCATACATTATTAATACTACTAGTAAGTATACAATTAGTTAGTTTTAATTACTTAAGAGGCGTGGGCTTGCAAAGAAGGACACTGGACTATAAGGAAGTAATTTTTAATCATTTTGAAAATGTGGATTATCTAGAACATAATCCTCGCCTTTTACCGAAACTTTTATCTACCAAAACCTTAGGATGTTTCTTTATGCGCTTTTGGACCCCAATTGCCGGGATCATTGTTTTCGGCAGAAACTAGCAAATCCATGTAATATACCTACATATTAATAACACCAAGTAAACAGTCAACGACCACATTGCAATAAAAAAAGTGATCGATACTTTTTACTTTCTAGTAAATAATCTAAGCGTAAGCGCATAAAATTTATTTCACCATCATCATCAGCCCATATTCGTCCACTGCTGGACGTAGGCCTCTCCCATTGAACGCCACAAAACCCGATCTTCGGCTTTCCTCATCCAGTCACTGCAAGCTGCCTTCCGCAAGTCGTCATTCCACCTGGCCGGCGGGCGTTCTACACTACGCTTACCTAGACGCGGTCGCCACTCGAGAACTCGTTTGCTCCACCGTTTATCAGTTCTCCGCGAGATGTGACCGGCCCATTGCCACTTTAGCTTGCTTATTCTTTGAGCTATGTCTGCAACTTTGGTTCTCTGACGGATAACTTCGTTGCGAATTTTATCCCTCAGAGAGACTCCGAGCATAGCTCTTTCCATAGCTCGCTGTGCGACTTTAAATTTGTGGATCAGTCTCATCGTGAGTGTCCACGTTTCGGCTCCGTAGGTCATTACTGGTAGGACGCACGCATTGAAGACTTTCGTCTTAAGGCACTGAGATATGGGTGACGAGAAGACTTGACGAAGTTTTCCGAATGCTGCCCATCCCAGCTGTATCCTCCTATCGGCTTCCCTGTGGAAGTTGTTTTTACCTAATTGGACTATTTGCCCGAGGTAGGCATATTCCCGAACAACTTCGAGAGATAACCCATTTACAACGACCGGTCCTGGGGTAACAAGGTCGTTGTACATAACCTTAGTTTTAAAATTTATTTGCGTGGACGTTACTGTGACACTGCGCACTGCAACGTTTGACTATTACCTGATTGGTTCCGGACGAGCGCACGATTCGCCTCAGTTGCGCCTTCAGTAATATCATAATTATGAACGACTTCAATGTATTTTCGTGACATTTAGAAATTATAACTTACTTTTGTAAAGTTCTGTGTATCGTACAAATTTGAAGGTTTATTCGCAATTTCAAATCAAAATAAATGACTTCCTGCCAATAGACTCCAATTGTTTCAAGATCAGGTCTTGGTCTAGACCGGGTATGCCGTCTTTTTTATATTGTCCGACCACCTGGCTCCATGTTTAGGTCCCACGTAAAACAGCCTATTGCCATTAATCGGGAACAAATATGTCCAAACTCTAAGCTGCTACTGAGAATACTACATAGAAAAACCCAATAACACTTTGCTTGACCTGGGAAATTAATCTAGGATCCACCGACTGCTGGTTACATTCTTCCTCTTCCTTTTCAGGGCCCCCAGAATAAGCTCCATCTGTCATCATTCCTCCGACAGATAATATGTTAATTGTACTACTGGTGTATAAAATGCAACCGGTCTTCTAATGCAAAACATTCCAAGTTAACATGTCTTAGCGATGTTCGCTTTGGTTATGCTCCAATTTTTAAGCTGTTATGTTATTGTTAACTATTAGTTATGCACTGCCGCCATCTCGAAACCGTTCGCTTCACTACTTCAATAAATCTACACGTCTTACATACATTAACGTCATATACTTACGAGTATAACAGTACTTATGTGAATCGAAATGATCGAATTGATCTAGTTATCGCAAACGCAGGTGCTGCACGTGAGGATCAGGTACAGGTGCGCTAGACTTGATTCCTTCGGCAAAGTGTTATTAGGCTTTTCTGTTACCCAGATGTGCTCTCATATGAGTTCCTCAGAGGGGGTTCTGTGAATACAGTGCCCGCTCCATGTGCTGATGGTGGCCACCGTGGCCACTAGGGTGGTTTTAGTGTAAACCAGTCGTCTTTGGAAGATTCCCGCCGTAAACGAAAAAGGTTGCTAAGTTTGGAATTTGGATTTGTGTTCTATTAAAGCAAATAGGTCTGTATATTCTATAACATAACTGGCGAACAGCAGCATTCTGCTAAACCTTTGGTAGAGTACAGGTTGGTATGAATTAATAATTTTAGCTAGGGTTAAACTAGAGTACTTACCTACCTTACTCTAGGGTTTGGTAATGACAAACTATGCTTTTTAAAGTTATTAAACAAAGGAAAAATTCTACCGCGGGCAGGATTCGAACCTGCGTCTTCTGGTTAGGTACACCAGACGCTATGACCGCTAAACCACCGCGATACCTACCCGCCATGTCGAATTTTGCCTTCGCTTTCTGAATTTACGTCTTTATGGTGACGTCAGTGACACCTTTGCTTAATAACTTTAAAATCTTAGCATGGAAAATGCCAAAAAATACAAAAAGATAACTGTGCTTTTTGTTAAAACCAATTTTAAACCAAGTTAATGTACAAAAATACAACACATCGCAACGTTTTTTAAGTTTAGTTTGCTTGTTAATATTTATGTATAATAATTATTTTATTTGTTATTACGTACTTAACGTTATATTATATTGTATTTTATGTGATATAGGCCCTGTAGGCTGAACTAAGTAAATAAAAAATAATTTTAGTTATTAGTTACTTTAGAATTGATTGGTAGATAAACCAGTCATAGATTTCAATCTACTTATATCTAACTAAAAACCGAACGTTACTCAGTACGTAAACGGTGCACGTTGTTTACAATTACAGTTAAATTGTTTACAGATGTAATTACGTAAATGTTTAGCTAATACATCCAGGTGTTAACATTTAGAAATAAAAACATTAAACAAAACTCGTAAATGCTTTTATAGCGCGCTTTATAACTAACATCATAATTACACAACATTACATTTCTTATTTCAAAGGTTTCAGTATTCCTAATTTGGGTAATCAAAATATTTGTTCTAGGGTATGTGAACCTTATGGTATGTTTAATGTGCGTGCATTACGATACAGTTCGTAAAACCGGTTGCCCCAATTCGTGTGTAGGCTATAAAACCCACTAAGTGTTGTGTGTGCGTTGTGAAAGCCCGATATATTATATTGCTTTCGTGTTTTAGATCCTACGTTTCGTTTGATGATATGTAAGTATGTACATACATTATTTCTTCTAAATAAAGTTATTTATGATCTTAACCTTCTCAAAAATTTGATGATGATTTTAATTAACTTCGACATACCTACACGTAAATGAATCCAATAAAATCTGGTTCTAATTCTAAACTCTAACGAAGCAAACCCTCTAAATTTTCTGAAGAATCAACTCCGAATCCTTTCTACCAACATACAGACAGCTGTGTTTCCAATTTTTTGCCCTTAAAACAAAAATTATATAATCATATCAGCAGCAGCTGTATTGCACACATTCCTGAACCATGACCTTGGGGCCATGGATATATGGCATGATACAGATACCTGCTGCGTGAATCCCACGGCTCTCATGGTACCAAGTAGTGTACCCGTCTAGTTGGAAGGTTACGCTGTGTTTTATAACATCAATTAAAGGAGATCTACTGAACAAAGGCCTTGCATCCAAATATTTCTGGCGATCTTTACCAGGTCACCTGTTTGTCTCGTTCCACCTGACGCCGCGATTTTCAATGCGTGGTCTTCACTAAAGGACCTTTCTTCTGCTCTATACTTGAATATTTTTAGTTCTACGATACAAATAACAACATATACCTGTGTGTTTTAATGACGTAATTTCAACCGGTGTGTGGTAAAATTATAGGTGCAATGTTAATGAATTGGAATGCGTAGCAAATGTGTGGTTGGGTATAAATTATTGAATAATTGGCTGTAACGGAATGCGGAATGGTAAATGACTCTATTATCGCATTGTCCACCTGTTTCATTTTACCCATCGTACAAGCATTATTGAGTGAAAAAGTTTTTAAATTTTCATAGAGAGACTCGGTGAATAAGTAATTTGCAGGTCAATCTATCTGAAAGGTTAAGTTGCGCTTGCCGCAATCAGTTTGTAGATAGGTGATATTTTGTTAGCACATCGAAGCCCATCCCTGCCTCGGAAAGCACGTTCCCGGCTCAAGCCATCGTGCCCGGTAGTCATATGTATACAAAAATAAACATACATAATTATTCAATTAATACCTTTTAAGTTTTCCGACCGGATCGGAGATCAGTATTACCCAGAAATTGGGGTAGCGTAGGTCTGCTGGCATTCGTTTCGTGAAAAGTATTAATTTTTATCCTCATTTGTTTCGACTGAAAACATAATTAGGAAAAGCCTATGATAATGATAATGGGATGGTTTCAAGATAAAAAAGGACCGTGGTCTGGGTAGTACTACTATAAATTAAATACCACTACGTCTATGTTCCCCGAAGGGTTAGGTAGAGGTGTACTTATGTACCTGTATCCTTAGTTTGCCGAGGGGCGAGCTAGTGCCATTAACCGAGCAGAAAATTAAACCCCCAACTGGTGCTGCGCGAATTTCGTAGAAAAACCCAATAACAATTGGCTCGATGCAGTTTACTTTTAAAATAAAATCAATTACTTAATACTGAACGATTTCGCATACAAGTGCACTTCCCTCTAATAGAGTTAACTGAAACCAACTGTTAACATTTTAACAAACGAAGCGCAACTGCAGCTAAATATGCATGCTGATATATTATAATGACGAATTTTACATTATTCAAGCTTTCAATATTCATAAAAATACTATTAGATATACTGACGACATCTAGTGGTCCGAGTGTCGGATTGCTGACCACGAGATCGGGTTCGATTCCCACAGGGCACATGTATTTATATGATGAGTGTTTATATCATAAGTGTTTGTGTATGTCTGGGTGATTCTTATGAATTATAAATATGTATTTACAAAAAAAAGATATGTTTTAGGTTACCTATATTCATTTTCCACAGTACAAGCTCTGCTTAGTTTGGGACTGAGATGATGTTGTGTAAAATTGACCCAAAATATTTATTATTAAATTTGAATGTATGTATGAAGTTCATCCCATATACTGTCCCACTGCTGGGCACGGGTCTCCTCTCAGATTGGGAGAGATTAGGCTATAGTCCATCACGCTGGCCTACTGCGGGTTGGCAGACTTCACACACAGTTTTCCTTACGATGTTTTCCACGCATGAATACGAAAAGTCAGAGGTGCGTAACTTCCATTTGTACTCGAGACCTTTGACCTTTGACCTTTGACCTTTGAGCCTTTGACTTGGCAGTCCAATGGTCATATCAATAAGCTATAGCTTTTGAATAAATGTTGCATTTTTATTTTTGAGCCTGTCAAATTTTTAAAGAACTTTAAGCAATTTCTCCAATTCATAAGTAAAAAAGTCTAAAACTTTCTTTCGCTAGTGTTGAAGCGTAGCAAAAAGTACAAGGAACATTCGTTTTGAAAGCCAGTGCGCCCGCGCAGACCTCAACTCCGTTGTTGATATTGAAAGATCACACAAGGCATAAACGAAAGCGGTTGCCTGATTTCTTTAAAAGTTTTAGGAAGAACGGAGTAGATTTATAAATTTGGATAAATGCCGGTCTAAACATTCATTTATCAGTGAGTGAATATCATTATCAACCCATATACCTACTATCCCACTGCTGGGCACAGGTCTCCTCTCACATAATGAGAAGGATTAGGCTATAGTCCACCACGCTGGACTACCGGGTTGGCAGACTTCACACGCCGCCGAGAAAATCTCTAAGGCATGCAGGTTTCCTCACGATAATCAATTGTTATTACGCACATGATTTCGGCATTCAGATGTGCGTGCCCTGGACATGAACTAATATAAGTGAATATATTAATTAATATTCGCTTGAAAAAGGGTTATTATTTTGTCCCATTGTCATGCTAAAAGCAACCGTTTGTAAGGTTTGTAAGGCTAAATCATGTGCTTCTACCATTAAATGTATGACGTCACATTACATATCATTTATCATAACTATTTTTACACAAGTAAACAAAGTAAAAAGAACGTCGCCCGATCCAAAAATATATTTTGCGCCCGAGTGATACACTACTTTTCATCACCCACTATGAGAAAATAAATAGCGGGCAGTAAAGCCTTTTTATTTTCCACCCACTTTTTGAATTTGGAACATCTTAGTGTTTAACGCCACACTAAGATGTTCCTAATTCAAAAAGTGCGCGGCAAAGATAATTGCGTCGAACTTATAAAGAGGATTAAAAACTCATTACTGCCCGCTAAAAGTTTCTTATAGAAAACACCACCTTTGGGTGCACTTAAAGGCGAACCAAGTCGTCCTTTTCGAATAGATGTGATGAAAAGAATCAATCTTGTTTAAAAAAGTCTCTTGTAACTTATGCCATACATCATGATTCATGCTTCATTGGGCACATTATCGTTGGGCAATTTGCATGCTCCGAGCCACCGTATAACGGGAGCTAAATTGGTATAACGCACGTCATATTTCATATCATTCAACTCATTCATTCGATCGAACTAATCTACCTGCTATCAAGTATTTGAATTGTGATTAATCACTTTTTGGTATAGTTTAAAAAAGGAGCATAGTTTTTTTTTCGTAGTGATTTGGCTTGCAATAATTTAGATTAGGTAGCTAGGTAGGTATTTTTAAATTTGGAATTGTACCTTGAATTTTAATTTTTATAAATTAAAAAGAATTAATATTATTGTAATATTAAATAATTATAGAAAAAACGTTTCTTATGCAATGCGATTACGAATCAAGGCTGATGGAATCAACAGAATATTATGTACTAATTTGGAAAATTAAATTGGTTGTTACTTCAAACGCATTTAAATTACGATAATTATTCAACTTTCTATGTAACTTTTGTGTCTAAATAAGGTGTAATATTGTGTGCAGATAATTCTTTACTGTACTTGTTTAACATTTTTTCAGAGGGTTTATATTATATAAAAATATAATTATAGTAGTATATATCTTTCTTCACAAAATATTATAGGTTTACAATGGTAACTACAAAGCTTACATAATTGTGTCCATAATAACCAGTTAATTGGTGATTAACAAGTAATTTAAAAAAATGCGTTGTTGATCAAGTCATCTATGTCTAGACAGTATAAAAATATCATGCGGGTTTACTTGATGTGTGACGTCATTCTATAAACGGTACTTCCAGATTTTTTGTAAGTACGGTACTTATTTGTGTGTGGGTAGATTTTTATATTGCTCACAGCTATCATAAGCTCAGCAGTGCCGTCACATTGTTGCTCTCGTAAATAAAAGCTATCTCAAAGCTTTTATTACTCGTATGTCATGTACACAACGATGTAAACATTATTACTTCTTATAAAAATGTTGCTCTTAAATTGTTTTTGGCGGATAATATGAGTCGGAGTTTTATGTAGCTCCATATTTATTTTATTAGTAAAAGTATCTTAATTTTGCCCTTCTGCCAAACTGAATTATCTATTAGTTAATAATAGAGAGAAATACAACGTAACTCTTCTCATTATATAAATCATAATAACGTTAAATGTAAGCGTAATTTATGTAATAATAATATGTTTTATAATCGCAAAGCAATCTTAAAAATAAATAAAATCTACAGGTTTATTGATATGCTTCTCTAAAAAGAATATTATATAAGAATCGCTATAAAACGTTTACGTGGAAAGTAAAACAAATCGTACATTACATGCGTGTTACTGTGAATAGAGGTATACAAAGCCTCATAATGCATGCAAACACCGGGACACGTAACTAACAAGCTTGTTTGATTATGATACAACAGTTGTTTTATTGACTGCATAATAAATTATTAATCTGTAGAATTACAATAAATATATCTTTTGACATAAGTTTATGCATAGATAATAAATCATTTGCTTTGTAAATCTGTTCAGACAAGAAGATAAATAGCCGTGTAGATCGAAATGATTAATAATTATCAATTAATACCTACTGATTTGTTAGATTTTAATCAATAATTGGAGCAATGACGAATTATAGCGACTTGTGGGGCTTGTGGATATTTTAAATGTTATATTAATTATGTAGAATGCCTTGTTAAGTATTCTAATATATATTATTGATTATACAGACTACATGCAACGGAGATGAGAATTTTGAGGTGGAGATGTGAGTAGAATAAGGAAAAAGTATACATATAAGAGACAGTCTGAGCGTGGCGCCACTCGCCAGTGATAAAAAAGGGAACCATTTGTCGTGGTTTGGGCACGTGATGCGGACGAGCTTTACTGCTACCGAAATGCTGGCCCTCATTAGCTAAAAAGAGATGTGCCGAAAGCGAGAGAATCCTTTAAGAAAGAGGAAAAGTGCTCACCTGATGCTACCTAAGCGGTGACCGTAGTCTATAGACGTTTGCGACACCAGTGGTATCACTTGCGCGTTGCCTGTAAAACGAAAGAGGAAAAGTTGGGTTGGCAGTATAAGGCTCAAAGCTGTATGTATGCTGTATTTCACTTCTATTTTCTGCAAGGCGGAAGTAATTCCCCAGTCGGGCTCGGGAAACTCCAGCTTGAGTGGAATTACTCCCACTATGCCCTACCCCTCTTAATAATAATTCCTATTCGTATCGTACTCGTAATATATACATATATAGTATATATACAATATATCGTCAAGATATTGTTGATATTCTTTATAAAGCCGTTACAATGAAAACTTGATGAAAAAATTATGCACAGTGATTTATTAGTACGCATAGAGGATATGTAGTAAGTTGTGATTTAAGTTTGATATTATAATAATTATTATGAAGCCATTTCCAGGATGAGTATTATCGAGATGATCATTATCTACTCAACCTTAATGTAATTAGCTTAATTATCTCTCTATTAATAAAAACGAACGTCTGCGATCACTGTTGTGGAATTCGCTACCTCCTGAAATTCTTGATAATAGAACTGTTTAAATTAAAAAAAAAAGTGTCAAAACCATCAAATACCGTAACTTCTTATGTTTGCATCTTTATATTTATTGATTTTTAGAAAGTGTTTATGTTGTTATATAACTAAGTTATAAGTTATATAATAATAAGTAATAAAAAATGAGTAATATAGTAACAGTAAATACATATGTATTATTTGTGTATTTATTATAATAATATTATCTAATGTATTTGTAATATCTTATGTGTTTGCCTGTATGTATCTATTTGTACCCTCTGCTTTTTTCTTTTTTTTCCCTCTTAAGTCTAAATTTCTTATTTTATTTTCTCGTCTCGCATGTCTGCTGGAAGAGATGTCTCTAGAAGTAAGCAGTATGTACCTTTGTACTCTATAGTACTATGTTCTCAATTTTTTTTGTTAAGTGCGTACATAAATAAATAAATAAATACTTCAACGTAATACCATTGACTCAACATTGCCTCACTGATAACTACAAACTTTCGTCATGTATAGCTAGTTTATACCTAAACTTGAAATTTGGCAGATGGTTCTAAATTTGTAGCTGTCTATGGCTATAATAGTGTGTACCGTGTAAGCATCCCAAAAAAGAATATCTACAAACAGAAATGTTTTGTTTTGGAGTTTATTGCGCAGCTTCTTCTTCCTAGCTAAAACAGGCAGGCATTTGGGGGGTTACCTAAAATGTAAAAAATGACGTCCAAAAAGTACTGCCTAATAGTCTATCTTGAATAAATTATTTTGACCTTGACTGTGAAATAAGAGATGTTCCCAAGATTTCTATACTTCTTTAAGTTTCTTCTTAGAAATGGTCAGGTATCCCGTCAGTTTCGCCCATTGCACTTGGCCCTACGGGAGGGTCCGTCCGCAGTGGCATCGCGGAACTTGTGAGAGCGATTCCCGTGATCCCACTACTAAGTGGACAGTGGTAGTGGTAGTGATTTTAGTCGGTATGCTGGCCACCTGGCCGGAGAGCCCGACATAACCGTCTCACATCCCCGAACGGAGATACATAAGTCGCATTTCTCACCCGAAATAAAAAGTTGGTAGGTATCTACGTATCTAGAAGCCTTGTGACATTGCCTTGTCATCATCATCATCAACCCATATACTGTCTCCTCTCATATTGAGAGGGATTAGGCTATAGTCCACCACGCTAGCCTAATGCGGGTTGGCAGACTTCACAAACTGTCGAGAAAAATCTCTAAGGCATGCAGGTTTCCTCACGATGTTTTCCTACACCGTTTAAGCGAGTGATAATTAATTATTAATACGCACATGAATTCGAAAAGTCAGAGGTGCGTGCCTTGGGTCCGAACTCGAGGACTTCGACTTGGCAGTCCAATGGTCATACCACTAAGCTATCACTGCTTACTAGGCTATCACTGCTTTGTGCTCTTAGCGACATTGCCTTGTGCTCTTAGCGTTTGCAAAATTTTTATCCAAATACTATATATATTGATATATTTACTTTACTTATATTATTTTAATACGAGGATATTACCTAATATCATTTGTTATTATTATAATATTCATACATAGAAAATAAAGCGATGTAAATGCACGCTTCGGAATTTATTAATCACACAATACATTTATAATACATACAAATACTTAGAAAACTTATACAATAATTTATACTATTTGACACCCAGACCCAGTCATTTCGTCAATGTAATTTTAAACATTGTTGAAATATTATTTTGTCCTTGTCAGCGCCTTTTTCAGCAGATTTCTCAACACTTGATTGAAAAACATAAGTAAAACCTGCTGAGATATGTAATGATAAAGCTCTACTTTTATATTATAATCATGTCTTGTAAAATGTCAGTGAGTGACCATTGCTTAAGATAATGCAACACAAAAAAAAAATATCAGCAGTACAATAATGAAGGCGTGACGAACTTTAAAGACATTTAAAATAAAAAACAAAAAACAAACCATGTAGGCGTGACAAACTTTTATGACATTTACATTAAAAACAAACCATTCGGAAAACTGGTTTATTTTGATTTCCAAACATTTATGAAATAGCCTAGTCTTCTCAAATACATATAATTGGTATAGTGCGGTTGCGGTACGAGTGCGACATATTATATATAAATGGCGTAAAAACTGCATTTAGGCGGTTGCGGTACGAATTCGACATTACACAATTATCCTGCCGCACCCCCGGGGCGAATGATCCACGAGAATTTTCCGTATACTATAGAAATAAAGCTGTCTACAAATTACAGAACTAGTGAAGTCGTCCCAAAATTATTTCTTAGACAAACAAAAATATTAATATTTTAATCATTAGTTCTAAATATTTAAAGTTGTAAGGTGCAGTACCTAAAACACCGCATGTATTTATAAGCTAGATTTTGGATAAATGTATCTAGATTTTGGATAGATGTATTATTTAGTATAAAAATAATAATAATAATGTTTGAGACATTTTACACAACACCATCTAGTCCCAAACTAAGCAGAGCTTGTACTATGCGTACTAGACAATGGATATAATACTTATATACTTTTTTTTTGTAAATACATACTTATAATACATAAGACAAACACAAATACTCATATTTTATCCACACAAATATTTGCGTCCAGTGGGAATCGAACCCACGACCCCATGATCAGCAGTCCAATGTGTTTTCAAGATTATAAAATTAATCCCAAAAAAATTAAGAGAAATAGAGAATTTAAATGTTTTTAAAAATAAATTAAAGATTTTTTAAATTTTAGACCACATTGGTCGATCCAAGAATTTCTTTCTATCAAATCTGTATAACCGTGAAAGCACATATTGTTAATATAACTCTCGACTAGCTCACCATCTTATATTTGTATGCCCACGAGGCGGGTCACAGAAGAACTTAAATATTTATATTAATTTTTTTACGACCAATTTTACATGCGAATCACAAATAATTTTATTGATTTGATTTGATTCGATACTTTACATTTAAATCTATCGCTGAATACTTAAAGATTACATGAAAATGTTGCATAATTTCGCTTATACTGTGCAATTCATCTGCCGTTCGTCTGGCTCCAGTAGTGTTATAACCACAATTATATTCTAAATTACAACCATTAATTTCTTCATCTCTAGTTGTGCGTTATAATCTATTTTATGTAGTTGTTGATTGGCGCAACTTGCCTAAGCGCAGTTTATCTTCCAACTATCTAGCGCTGCCAACTCCTGCGTAACCTCTTTTCTGCACGCACGATTTACTAGGTGTAAATGTGTGTGTGTGATTTAACCTGTGTTTCAATGAATATTAATGTAACTTCACGATCTAGCCCCAAAGCCTAAGCACAGCTTGCATTATAGGAAAATCGAAAATAATAATAGGTATTAACAATAATAAGAATTGTGTTAACTAATGTTCTAATTGCCAGTAGCCTCGACCAACATCTAAAGAGGCTCTCGATAGGTGGCTGGATCAAGGGTTTGATACAGAGAGCAGTACTCTTGGACACGGCCGGTATTGTTAGGAGGTTTCTGTCTCTGGGGCCCCGACCACCGGTAGATTGGATCGTACTCCCGATTTTTGGATTTTTGGCACAAGGCCACCTAATTCTAAAAGCTACCTCTAAAAAAATCATGGAGCAGACAGGGGCCCCCAAAAAGTTCTAGCAACGCCAATAAGACAGAACCATAGAAGTAAAGGTAATCAACTATTAGTGACAACTATTACTATTACTCGTACTACTGTAACTTCAACTTTTTGACGGTCACCGTAATTGACTGTGGGTGTTATCTTGGTTTTAGTAAATTGTCGCAGAGCTCGTTATCTTTGACTAACACACGGTTCTTTGACCCACTTAATCACTTGTACAAACGTAATCATTTTGTGACATTGAATGAAACAGCTCGGTCAGTATTATAGCCGTGGCCGACATAACATTCATATAATTATGAGCAATTATTTTTTCTTATGAAATATTGCTTTATTACTTAGGTAGGTAACAGTGCATCGTAACAGGGCTGCAAAAAAAAAATCACCTTATTAAATTATTGTTCTGATTATGCTCTACAAAAACATACTGTATAATTATTAAATTTAGAAGTCCATTCGGTATTCCAAACGTGAGAACGTAGATTCGAATACTGACCAAGGAATCCTCCCGACTTAACTAAATATTATAATTATTTACCAAAAAATATTTAACTTTAAAATATTTATAAGTAGTACCTAATCTTCATTAATATAGTAAAATTGTAAGTTGATTTAATAACAAAACTACAGTATTTTATGCAGTGTAGAAGAGAAAACGATTACATATTTTGCAGCCTCAAATTGTAGTGCTACTCATACATATTTACAGTCCTACTTACGGGCGGCAACCCTATTATATGTGTAGATTATTATTTTGAGATGATAATAATCACTGTGCTCCACTTTTGTGAAAAATGTTTTCAATTCTTTTAACAAAATCCATTATATTACAATCTTGAAAATAAAACACCATTCAGTAGTTTCTAGTTCTCCCGGCTATAATTCTATTTTTTTTTTATTCCCATTGGGGTAGCCAGAAACTGCAGATTTCCATTTGCTACAATCCTGGTTCACCACTTTACCTTCATCTACATACATTAACCTCATCATACATGATCGTCGGTGCTCTTAACCTGGAATTAGGGGAAAGTGGGGGAATTGGGAACACTTAACTTAAATGGGCAAAAAAAATGGCTTTTTTTATTTAAATATAATCAACTTTTATTAAGAAATAAACATTACTTATCTATTTGCTTATAATTGACAAAATATATCATAATAATCAACTTTTTATAAGACATATTAATAAAAACAAAAAACCATGCCGTTCCTTTTTACCCGACACCTTATGGGGTAATTGAGATCAGCCCGTGGGGCAAATGAAAACGGTATGGGGTAAATAGAAGTGGCGCAGGAAACAGTAACCATTACTTTCGGCGACACAAATCACACACGTAACCTTTGCTGGTCTCGCCCATAGTGCATTGTTCATGTGCCCAAAGCTTACAAATAGAGCACATTATCCAGTCTTCTGCCGGTGGATACTCGTATTGAATGTAAGGGGTAATTGGGAATGTTCCCAATTACCCCGTTTCTACCGTTCCTAATTACCCGCAGTAAACAATTTGAATAAAAATGGTCGCCATCCTCGATAGCATTTGTAGTGAGTTTTATAACACGTGGCATTTGAAAACGGATTATCCATACAATAAACTTACGAAATATAGTGTCAATGTACTCAGAAGTATGACATTTACATCCATTGTATGAGAACACAAAAATTTTAACAAAAATGCAAAAAAAAATGTTTGACTCACCGTGACAAGATGCGTGCGGAATTCCGCTCCCACTGTCGCTCGCGCACTGAGGGGCGAAGGACGCGTACCTTGAATAGTCGCGAGACGGGATAGGAGGACGGGAAGTGTGACTTGTTAACGTGTTCCCAATTACCCGCCGTTCTCAATTACCCTACTTTCCCCTATTGGTGGTTATACTAATGTTTTATTGAATTTTAACATGAGTGATGTTCTTTAAGGAGTCTTTAAGAGAATCCTTTGAGGAGCTATGAATACTTTGGACATTCATGCAAACGGAGCTCATGTTCCGGTTAGAGGCACCTTGGTGATCACATTTTCAGATCCTTTCACGACACTAATACCCTATGTGACCGGCATACTTGATTGCGCAGTCGACTCTCGATAACAGTACCCTTACTCAGGGTCATCACTCATGACAAAATTTCATGTTGACTGTACAAGTATGTGTAGTCCATTTATAGTCATTCGTAGTAAAATAAGAGTAAAAGAGAAAATAAATACTTTTCCAAGTTATGACCATATTTTGTTTAAGCTTAGCAAGTTTATGTAACAACACAGGTTTATTAATGTGAAAGGCTTCAACTTCAATGTGTGCGGTTCGTCTGGTTTTTATGTTATTGCACTGACGGCTTGCTATTGAGCTCGAATAAAATTACATAAAAGTGATTTCTACGCTGAATTTCTGGATTAACAATATTGGTATACAATTTTTGGAGTATTGCCAGTTGTTTTTGGTATACATCGGGGATGGAAAAGTTAAAAGTGTTCAGCTTTATTTGTATTATTTTATTGTATTCTAAAATACGAGTATTCGCCACGATACAAGTGTAAATGAATATTTCGACATACTTCAGACAATTTATAAGGTCAATGAACTTTTTTAATGGTTTTGGTTCGTAAAATTTAAACCGTTATTATTTTATTCTCATTACATTTTAATTACAGTTGTTGTGTATAGTGATTTCTAATTCAGAATAAAAAATAAACATTTCTAAACAAAAAGGCTTACTATATAATGTATGGTATTATTGTTTCCTTCATTCAATCGGTAGATCGCGTGTACTAGCAAATATAAATTACTAATAAGTACATACATAATTCACTCACTTCCGATTTTATTAGGTATCACAAGTCGTCGGTGTAGAGTTAATTAGCTATTCATTAATCTTTTGCAAAAATAATACTGTTCGAGTACACGTTAAACAAGCTACTACATTGCAATATAGAAGTTTTACAAGTAAAAAAAACAGTTGAATGAAAGCTTTACTAGTAAACATATTCAAGCCATTTGAAATGGTGGTGTGATGAGAGGCATCTCACTTATGGGCTGTTATATATTTTTTTTCTCTTCTTATTTCTTTAATCAAACTTAAATAAACTTATTCACTATTATTCCGAGTACAATAGTGTGTGTTATACGTTTCTAAATCTAAAATCTTTAAATTATTTTGTATATTATAACGTGTAACTGTTTTTTGTCCCAAATTAATAAAATAAAAAATTTTTGGAAACGCTTATAAAATATAGCTAAAAGCCTATGTCCTTCCTCAAGGTCTCACCTATCTCTGTATCAAATTTCATTAAACTTGGTTCAGCGGTTTAAACGTGAAACTAGACAGACAGTGTTAGGTACTTTAGCATTTATTATTAGTAGGGAGGGCTGGTTAGTGGATACACCTTTTTTTGTAATACGGAAAATCTTCATCACCTGGGGAGGCGGCAGGGTATATCGGACTGACTTAAAACCTGTTAAGTCATGGATATATAGATTTTTTTTTACCACTAAAGTGGCAAACAAGCATAAGGCACCTGATGGTAAGCGGTTACCGTAGCCTATAGACGCTTGTAACACTACGGGTATCAATTGCGCGTTGCCGACCCTGTAAGACGAAAGAGGAATAGTTGGGTTGGTGGTTTAAGGGTTAAAGCCCCGCCACTGCCAACACAACGTTTCCTCGCGGAGGACTGGCAACCTTGCTCACCTTATGGAAAACAACACAGCTCAAAGCAGTGATATTGATTCACTTCTATTTTCTGCAATCTCCCGTTATCGATAAATAAATAATGGTCACCCATCCCTAGACTGGCCGCGGCAAGCGTATCTTAACTTTCATGAGTGATCCAGATGGATCACTCAATGCTTTATTTCGTTATGCGGTATATCTCTACGTTCATATATTTATTATGATTATGAATTAATAATAATATCCTACAACGTATTATTAAATGTTTTTTGCAAATGAATTGAACTTCCAATAAATTGCATTTATATTCATGTCCCTGATTGGTTTGTTTTGTGTATATTTTTTGTTGTAGATACGTCCGTCCTGCATTGCTTTGTTGGAAAAACGAGCCATGTTTACAGAACACGTTTGTGCATTCCCCTCACGTCCCTTTTGTTAAAATAGGCCACTTTTAATGAACTCGCTTGTGAAAATGAACCGACTTATTCAATCGTCGTTTTAATAAATTTTACAAGTATATTCAACATACTCCTCTATATCATATCGAGTCGTGGTGTACGGTCAGCAACAAAAGTCGCTGAACTCAGGTAAATTTTGAAAACATGACAGTTCCAAAACTTGTCAAGAGATTTTTCTATTATAACAAAATCTAAGATAACGTAAATATTTAATGGTCATCAATGCAATGATTTCGCACAACCTTCACAGGTCAGTGACTTCATATTAAAAATCAGCCACTTTCGTTGCTGACTGTACCTATCTACCTTTTTCCCGTTAATAGATAGTATGGGTGTTAAGTTCCCCGCGACAGAAGTGCGCATTGATCGGACGTTGTTTTTTTTTAATATAAATGAAAATGTCTTGTTTCCATACAAATGTTTTTTTTTTATTCTACTAAGGTGGCAAACAAGAATACGGCCCACCTAATGGTAAGCGGTTACCGTAGCCTATAGACGCTTGCAACACCAGGAGTATCACTTGCGCGTTGCCGACCCTGTATTGAAGGAGGAATAGTTGGGTTGGCAGTATAAGGGTCAAAGTCCCCCCCACTGCCAACACAACGTTTCCTCGTGGAGCACTGGCAACCTTGCTCACCGTAAGAAACACAACACAGCTCAAAGCAGTGTTATTTTACTTCGATTTTCTGCAAGGCAGAGGTACTTCCCAATTCGGGCAGGTCCAATTTGAGTGAAATTACTCCCACTATGCCCTACCTCTCTTAATGTATTCGGATATCATTCAAAATTATATTAAAAACCATATCTTATACCGTCAATCAACACGTATAATTAGTTATAGATACATACCGACTCTACCACATAATTAATGTAACGTAACTACCGCAATTAATAAAGTATCAATAACCGTAAATTACAATTACCTAACCCCTAATTGCAATTACCTAACCCCTAATTGCAATACCAAATAACTTGATTGAATACTTGATTATGAAGTTAACACCTATAAAATTGTAAAAATGCGATTAGCGCTCACTGCACTGTAACGAAATCATGATTTTTATTGATTTCGTAATCAGTTTTCACGCAGAAATTAATATCTGTCGACCACAAAATACGATAACTAAAGCGTTCAATGTATTTTTATGAATTCCGCGATTTTAATGACAAATGTAATGAAAGATTCATTTTATTATTTATACATACCATCACGCCTGTATTCCCCGAAGGGTTAGGCAGAGGTGTACAAAAGTACACCCACATTTCGCCAGTATGTTTTTAGGTCCCATGTAATAGGGGGCGAGCCTATTGCCATTAACCGGGCACAAATACAGACTCCGAGCTGCTACTGAGAATTTCATATAAAAACCCAATAACACTTTGCTCGACAGGGGGATCGAACCCAGGACCTCTAGCGTAGCAGTCGCCGTTAGGACCACTAGACTAATGAAGCAGTGATTTTAATATTTATTGCTAATAAAACGGTACGACTGGCGTATTGGTCGAGTAGGTAACTGACTTCTTCCCTGGGGTTTTATAGGTTCGATCCAAATGTTTGTACAACCTACAGGTATTCTGGGATTGGGTGAAATCTATGTTTGTAAAAGCACCCACGATACAAGACAAGTTTCTATTACGAGGCAACATGATTAGAATTTGGTTATCTACACCCTGGCATGGAAGAGGACTTCTGGCCGCAGGACGTGGTGACCCGTTGCTTCCGCGGACAAGTGCCACTAGAACGCACTGTGACTAATGCTAAGTGAAGTGTCGTACTAACTTAGGCTTAAGTTTTTATATAAAAAAACATTAATTATATTATATATGCTAGTTTGTAAGATATTGTCTATGGGCCAAAGTAACTTGAAAATAAAGTTTTATTATTAATATTACAAAAATATGCTACTGTTGGTTTGCCCGCGTCTCTACCTGGTGATACTTCTTTAAGGCTTTATATGAATCTTGTTTCGATGAAACTTAGCCCATCGTCGGTTTCTCAATATTTGTATAGTACAGACGCCAGCAGGTCAACCTATCCAAAACTGTCAAATTTTCCCAATTGAATATGAACCTTATTGTTTTGTATTAAAGTTGAAAATCAATCAAAGAAATTTGACAGATTGTGGTTGCTTGTGTGGCTTCTGTACATACATAAAACACCCAGGCGAACTCAGAAGTAAGTACTTACTAGTTTTTTTAAAATGCTGGCCATGCAATATTGGTATATTCTTAAATAAACGTAAAAAAAATGGTCCTTATTTACTTACTTACTATATTAATTATATTTTGTATAAATTTATGGCCATTTAATCAGAGAGTTCTTTCACCTAAGAGAATGTTAGGTGTTTCACTTTGCTCAAATAGCTGCGTTATATAACAATATGCACTAGACACTATTTACTGTTCGGACAATTACATAACTCGGTAATAAAACTTGGGACCTCTCAATAGAAACACCAAATTGGTTTGGAGGATACTTACTATTACGTCGCGAAGGTTATGCATTTAAATGTTATCTAATATGAAGTAAAAATTCTTCCACCTTTTTCGTTTAATGACATTTTATTTAAAAGTGTAACCGATTTTAGAGTGTATTTTTTATAAAAAGAATACTAAAAATGTTTATTTCACAATTTACAAACTTTTACTTTTTATAAAGATATAATAAATTTTAGCAAAAGAAAAATTAAATTCCAGACGGTGCTCGAACCTTCATCCTTTTGGTTTAATAGACCTTTAACCACAGCCATCGAGATTTTTCTTAGCTGAAATTTATATCTTTGAAAATGCGTTAATGCTAAAAACAACAAAAACATACTGCTATTTTCATGATTTGATGGCTAAACTCCATTTATCGTACAGAGATCCGTACATCAAGTTACCCCAAACTTACAAATTTCTTTCATAGATTTGGACAGTTAGACTAGACAGTTTTGGATAGCATGCCTATCTACCTGCTTGCGAAATGAACATAAACGTATGGATATTCATACTTATTTGATCGAAACAGAATAATATTTTACTTATTTTCTTACAAAGTACAAAATTGTGTTCGAAATAAGACCTAAATGTTTATTAAATATGCATAATATTGTAATGCTGTAATTTTTTTTAATATAGTTACTTTTTTCAATAATGCTATAATGAAGACACAGGTTTTAGAATGCAGTAGTCGGAAATTTATCATGACAATATCCACCGTTTCGGAATACCTACTCTTGAAGAAAGCTAGTTACGTTTTGTCGATATTGCCTACGCGGCTACATGCATTCATAGTAATTTGATTATAGGTATGTATATATAATAAAATATTTATTCAACCTCCATCTTAAATTCAAAGTAAGTACCTAATAATGATAAAGCATTATAGAAAACGCCTAGCCAATTAAATGTTTAATGTCACAGAGAAATTATTCGAATGTTGAAACCCGAACGGAAATTACTGTATGAGAGCCAAGGAGCAACTAGTTCCACCTACTTGTCTCGGACAGACATCGACACTACCGCATGCCGCAAACCGCCAATCCTGTACCAATCAGGAAAAAGTCCCGCTATCTCTCCCTTATTTAGAGATACACTACACAAGCGCGGCATTTTACGTACTACGGTACAATGTTATGTCAAAGTAATGTCAATTAATTATTATCTTTCTTAGTTATCTTTAACAAGTGACTCATTACACTCACAAATACATATTGTTATTTTCTTAAAAGATTTTTTTCCATGATTAATGACCAACATAACGGTAGTCCCATAAGAGTAGTTGCAAAGCAGGTCTAAGTAACAAGGCATAGCTATGTCTTTAGAATTCATTCATCTCTAAATTAAAATATGTTCTCGAACATACGCCAGGTCAGTTATAAGGTCGTCGTGTTCTTTGTAGGTTGATATAATGATATGGCTGGAGGCAAATCAGTGTTTTATTTTGCCATCAAGTTTTATCTACCATGTAAAGAAAAATAGCCGACTTGCAGTACGGCATTCCTCAGCAGGCAACAGCTCCGTAGTCTCAAGCGGCAAACCCGCTGTACACTGAACAGTCTTAGTTCGAAAGTAGACTCGCGGTTGTGTGGACGCCCTCGCGTAAAACAAACGCGCACGCGCGCTCTCGGAATACGGTGGAAATCTAAATTCAAATCTGTCACTTCCAAGTTTTTTATTTGTTTGTATTCTTAGATAAGTGGCCAGTGTTGTGTTTTGAATTTGACTAATTGGATTTAAATCGGCCTGTGCATACATCGGACACCCGAATTGGATACTAATTAGTGTATCGATATTTTGATACCTATTGGATTGTTTATTGGGTAAGTACCAGTACCTCATTATGTGCGTTAATTGACTCCAATTACAGCGTACAATTTAATAACCGGTATTTCAGATTTCCAAACTGATTGTAGGCAATTTTGTTTCGAGGATATTTAGTTCGCACGCATCCGCAATTTACTCCCGTCCATCAATGTAGAAACTAAAATTGATTTAATTCTGAAATAAAGCTAAATATTCTGTTTAAATTATACTCATAAATTAACTTGCGTAGTCTAGCAAAAAGTCAAACGTACTGCAACACTTTTTGTAAATGAAACAGTAAGAACTTAGTTATTTAATCATTCACTTTCAAACTTTTTCGTTGAATAATCTAGAAATTACGTTATCCAAATAAATAAATAAACTTCTCCGTGATCCGTTAAATTAAATGTTTTTAATTTGGTTATGGATTCAGTGGATTGGATATGGATTCAAGCAGTGATAGCCTAGTGGTATGACCATTGGACTGCCAAGTCGAAGGTCTCGAGTTCGAACCCAAGGCACGCACCTCTGACTTTTCAAATTCATGTGCATATTAATAATTAATTATCACTCGCTTAAACGGTGAAGGAAAACATCGTGAGGAAACCTGCATACCTTAGAGATTTTTCTCGACGGTTTGTGAAGTCTGCCAACCCACACTAGGCCAGCGTGGTGGAGTATAGCCTACTCCCTCTCAATATGACAGGAGACCCGTGCCCAGCAGTGGGACAGTATATGGGTTGATGATGATGGATTCAGTTTGCTTGTACATGAACTTACTGTTATATGCATAATCATGCAGCCGAAAGCTGGAGGCTCTTAGAAAAAAGTGGTAAAGTCATCACTGTCATCAGGAATGTATGAGAAGGTTTGTCGGACACGTACCGAGTAACCGACTTAAAACCACCTGTTGCTAAGTCTTAATACCTAACAAACAGTTGAAGGCTGTATTGGTAATAATTTATTAGAAACGTATTACTTATACAAAAAGAAAAAATATACACGTCGACTTGAGAACCTCCTCCATTTTTTGTTTTTCTTTCGTCATGTTTCCAGAGGTAATTTTAAATAATAATAATAATAATAAAAATCTTTATTACCACTTTTACAGTATTTCTATTACAGCTAAAATACACTATGTAGTACCGTAAATGGTTCGCGAATTCTTATAAAATTAAAAAATTTAGATCATCCTTAGGTATCCTCCAAGCCTTCCAGTCTGACCAGATGCGGATGAATATAAATATTTTACAAGAAGCGACTGCCATCAGACCTCCAAGATCTTAGTTCTGGGCAATACTGACATCTTGAGGATAGACTGGTGGTCAGGCTTTTAGGCTTTTGACTACCACTAATGATTCTCATAAGTATTCGTATGACAACCGGAACCGAGGGATTTACGTGCTCTCCAAAGCACGGAGGGGTCTCGATGTGTTAAAAATAGTCATCCACCAACAGACTGACCGCGACTAATGTAGCTTAACCTTACAGATCGGTTTATCAGCGCAGTTATCTAATTAGCTGAAAATCTGAAAAAGGAAAAAACTTGAGAGGTGTCAAGGGACACCCGGATGGAACGAAGTTCCTTTCATTAAAATTTAATAATTAAAAATAAAAAAACCTGTATACACTCAACAATTCACAACGCGCGAAATTCAAATATTGTCATTCACTCAATAATATTTGAATGCTTGTCAACAATATAGTTGAATTTCGAAAAAAGATTTTTTTCCGTCTAGCCCCCTTTCACAACGCGCGATAAGGAACTTCGTTCCAAAAAATTGCGCCGAAAAGTAATGCTTCTATAAAATTTCGGCAACCGATAGTCTCTTAAGATTACTTTTGTGTGAGTAGTTGAAGTCATTCAATCAACAGCTATCGTATATCGACAAGTATTTATACTCGATGAATTTCACTCGTAGTTTTAAGATCGTAAAGATTTATTCCAGTATCGTGGCTACATATTTTCACTCGCATACTCTAAGTCGATTTGCATCGGAATCGAATATGTTTGCGGAGTCGATTTCACGCCGACACTCCGGATGCCAAACGGCCTAGATGCGGTTTACATGCACAAGTGCGAAACTCAAATGACATGTAAAACAATCGAATTGTATCCGATTGAATCCAATTGTTTCCTTTTAGCATACAATTATGTATCACATTTATATAGAAGAGGAGGGGCTCGTGCTTAACTAATAATTAGGCTGATGAACCGATTTGCAAGGTTAAGCTGCACTAGTCCCGGTCAGTCTGTGGATGGGTGACCATTCTTAACACATCGGGACCCCTCCGTGCCTCAGAAAGCACGTAAAGCCGTCGACCCCGGTTGTCATACGAACACCTATAAACAATCGTTAGTGGTAGTCAGAAGCCCAAAAAGCCTGACAACCAGTCTATCCTCAGGGTATCAGTATTACCCAAAAATTGGGTTGTGAAGATCTGATGGCAGTCGCTTCGTGTAAAATAGTGATATTCAGCCGCATCTGGTTAGACTGATGGGCGACCCCAATATAGTTGGGAAAAGGCGAGGAGAAAGAATAGAAGAGATGTAAGTAGGTACAAGAAAGGAGCCATCCAGGTGTTTATGGTACAAAGAGCAAAGATTTGTGTCAAAGATACTAGAAAACCGCTAATATAACAACAATTAGAGAAGAATTTATGGAAGATAGAAGAAATAATATTATTCTTCTTTTCCAGTGGTTATACGCTAACCGCGTATCAGAGTTCAAACTGCCCTATAGGATTCAAATATGGTTTCACACACCATATCTCTCCGCCATGCGATGTTAAACAAACCCTACCTACCTACTACTTGCGGTTTTTCTTTTGAATTTTCCGAATTGACCCCAAAAGTGACAAATCTCATATAATTACGTTACACGTCCGTGACTGGGTCACATAAATTCATAACAATTCAACAAAAATTCAGTACATGAATTTAAACTTTTACCTGTCCAGTAGATTCAGCAGACACGAGTGATCCTTTAAGGGTTCCGTTTTTAACTCCGACGTACGGAATGGCAACTTTAAAATATTTTGATACTACCTGACTAAATCTGAGAAAAAAAGAAAGAAGAACTGGTCGAGCATGATGGTCAAAGATTTCTATCTCTTGTATCTGTACATGATCGATCTTGCTCAAAGGTCTTAAGGGAATACCCATTATTCATTATACTACATTATGTTTGATAACTATGAGATGATAATAAATTGTACTTTCTCAATATGTCGTACATATCGGGTACATGAATGAATAGCTAACGCTGCGATCCCACCCATTTATTTCAAACATCCGTTGTTTTCATATATGTTTTGTCTATCATAGAATAGCTCCCAGTAAGTATTCATTATTAAGCCTCGTTGCTTATTGATCCAGTAGCGGCAAGCGTGGCTCCTGAGCTCCTGGTTTTTGTTCACCAAAGATACAGTGTAAAAAAAAAACAAACGTCACATGAGTACAATTTCTTACAAACAAGACCAGAATCATGTTCTTACATGACAGGTAACGGGCGGTTGAGGGTGTTATTATATTTAGATCTTTGTCCTTACCAGATTGCCAAACGGCCGGATGTCTTCCTCACGAGAGACATGCCGTAAAATCCAAAATGGAGATACAAATAATAATACTTAATAGCTCTTAACTGCGGTACTATTTGGAATCTTTTTTCATTAATTTCGTTTCCAATTACCCCCTTCCGTAATGTGTATTCCTATATCATTTTGCACGATAAAATACAATTCAAAAGCAATGTTTACTCTCTCCTCTCTAGATAAATGAAGCGATATTTGCATACCCCGAAATTAAAGTCTACTGCAGTAATGAAACTGTCGACATAGCTTCCTTTTGTTTCGGTAATAATAGACGTTAGTGTACAATGTGTTAGGTAATCATTATTTCAGAACGTGATAACATCAAAATGTTATGTTGGCACATGATATATTTTAGTTGCGAAGTTTTTATTTAAAAAATGGAGGGCTTCTCTATAACATGGGACAAAAACATACCAGTAAACTGTGAGTGAACAGACGCCAGCAGGTCAAGCTATCCAAACTGCCAAATTTTCCCAATTACTTAAATATGAACCATAATATTTTGTGTTAAAATGGAAAATCTATCAAAGAATTTGATAGATTGGGGTAGGTTGATGTGCTGATCTCTGTCAAAAGAATATAGGCGTAATGTTGTAAAGTAAGATGTTCTGAAAACTGTCAACTGGACTCGGCGGCAAAATGTATTGATGCTCATCAACCTCCTAGCCATCCACAACTGTGGTGAGGTCATCTTCCAGTCTAAATAGATGCTAAACTGCAGTTTTACACGAAGCGACTCGCCCAACGAACGTGTGTGAATACTTTTCAATAGGATGACTTCTAAATCGCTCCGATTGACGGATGTGAATAGGAAAACTGTTTCAACGACATCGCTACGGTTTTACGGAACCAATATTTACGGGCTCTAATAAATGTTCATACATATTCTCAGTACATTTGATTATGATCGTGAAACCTTCTAGTTTAGCATTTATATAGGTACCTACACTACATACAATTAAGCATCTGTAATTAAATCATGACGTGAACAATTTTATAAGGAGTTGGCCATGACACCTTGGAGTCAATATCTACACGACTTACTATAATCTAAGTTCGTCTGTCGGGATTAATAATATCAATATAACGCGATAAAAACCGTAAAAAGAAGTTGTATTTCTAAAGCACAAATTCGCGTATATGTCAAAAATCAATAGACTAAACTACTCTAGAAAATTTGATAGAACTTGTGTCGGAAATAACCGAAACCTGGGAAACTACTTTCAGCAAGATCAAATGTTGAACTGTCTGAAAAGACTATAAACTTCCTGATAGCTTTCTCTTTGCTCTAGGTACGGTCGGATTTTTACGGTCGAGTTAAGCCAAATATTGACGTGCTTCTCCGGCTTTTGTTTATGCCGATCCTCGACGAGGTGCGGCGCGCGGCACCTCCCCGTCTGCCGCCATGCCGTTGAAAAATTATCTCTGTTTTCCAGAAAAGTACCAACCCTGGCTAATTCAGTGCTGAGTCTGGATTTTATATTTTACGGTTTGACAACCCTAGTCGCAGACGGAAGCTAATTCTCTACTCTCTAAGCATAAAACCTACAATTTATTCCTCGACACGACAGCCATAATAAGAATGTAAAGATCTTAATTCAGATTCTCATTCAGATTAGTCTAGTGACAAATCGTTATCTTATTAGAATAATATATAACACTAATATTGTCTTGTCACCGCTCTGGTTCATATTTCCAATGGCTTTAACAAAAATTTTTTTTAAAGTAAAGCAGTCGCGCTTAGGACCACTAACGAAATATCGCGCAGTGTTATATTGCGTGTTTTCATTAAGATATTCTTAGTAGCAGATCTGACACGGGAAACAGTTAGTTATAATGTAGGTACCTAATCTATGCACATTTTTTTATAAACAGATCCTATAAACCATGACCGAGTTTGCGACAAAATTGAGTACACGGGATATACAATACTCAAGCTATTCTACATATCATATAAGCGCAGATGATTTCACAGAAACATTTACGAGCCTTTGAACATCTGACGTAGGCATGATGAGTGCTGGCTAATCTACTGTCCTACATTTAAATATACAATTCGTTAAGTTACCGTTCAACACATAATCGCCAACTCTTGCTTTTTATTGTTCGTGACTTTTTAGCTGACTTGCCAGATCACGAAGTAATTGTTTTATATTCTTATCTATGTGAAGATAACACGGATATTTAATTCTATCGCGTATAGAACATTGTTTTAATTTGATGTCAAGAAGTAGCTAGCTACAATCGATTAAAAACTCATTGATTAAAAAAAATCCATTATGAAATATGTAACATCAAAAAAATTTAATCATTTAAATTTGGAACACTTATTTTTAAATTACTTACTCAAAAAACGCATTCGTAATTTTACTTCACAAAATCTGTATGTTTATCCAAATCGAGTTTAATAATTAGTTAACAATATGAGAAATGATTCGCATTTATGAAAACGATGCACTTTCATAATGTCCACGTCAAACACAGCTAACCATACCGGCTATTAGCTACAACATATTATTCAATTAAAACCCGTCGAAAGCAAGGAATTTGAAACCGAATTGAATTAAAACATTTTGTACTAATCATAAACATCCGCCATACTAATCAGTTTGTCAATTATCTGCGAAGCCAACTTTAGTGGTATGCTAGGAGCAGTTTCCAATTAAGTTATGCGGAACGCCGCCTCGTGAACGTATGCGATATATCATGAAAACTGGAAGATTGTACATTCTACCGTTCAAGGCACGAATATCATTTTCTTTGACGTGTTAATATATAAAGCTAGTTACACGGCTCAGTCACATGAATGTTTGCAATTATGTTTAGTGAGGTGATTGAAATTGGCTATCGATTTTTGTGAAGGTTTTTTTTGCGGAAACGTTACCTTCACTAAAACTTGGGTGACTGTTCAATATTTATTTTTATTTGGGGTGTGGTAGATGGGACAAGCAAAGCATATGCATTTTCCAGAGGTGAGTGAAGTAGGGATAAGATAATGATAATTATGAATATTTAACAAAAATTGACATGTATTGAGTTGATTGTGAGTTGCTTATATGAAAGAAGAGCTACACAGTGACTTCATGGTCTTGTTATTAAAATGTAGAAACTGTTTTAATTATAGCTACAAATAAAGGTACCTACTTCAGGTTGACCAGTGCTATATAGGTGTATCGATTACTAGTATAGATATTAAACTTATAACCAAACTTAAAATAATCGCTCCTAGAACACACAACACTCCCACAGGAAGAAATGAATCGACCCACTGAGGCGCTATTGTTCCATGACACTCATTACTATTGACTTAACTATGTAACTTGCATACGGACAAAGCCTTATCAGCTTCTTTTAGTCAATTTTCGGCGCTACCCTCCAAACAATAGAAGTCACAATAGCACGTTTTTCTAACAAATTGGAATCGTGTCAGTTTCGACTATTCACAGCATAAAGCTTTGTTCAAACCTTACGACTGTTGTGTTATGTTAAGAGCGTCACATTTAGCGTCTATTAACTTGTTGTGTGGCTAAACGACACGTGACGTCATAGAAGCACATTCAGTTCAATGTTCCTAATACAAGATAAGCTAGTTTCATTATTAGTCTCAGGCCGTAATAACCTATTGATACGTAGAAGCATATTTTTGGTAGATAATACTGACGCAAGAAGTGAGAAGCACTGATGTCTCTTTTCATCCGGGACTCCGAAGCATGGCTCTCGACAGCACAAGGACTCCCCCTTATGCGCTGACGATCCCAATCAAGCGGCTTTATTAGACAAAACCTCGATGTAAGCTCCCACTTATCAGATGAATATATCCACTTTAAGATTTTTGACATAACTAAGTCTACCTATCTCTGCCCGACAAGAAGTTTTAACAACCTGTTGAATGTAACACAGGGTCTATGAGCAAAGTTTTCATGATTGTTGTTGAAGCTTTCTGAGCTAGTAAATATTCTCTATAAGTAATTTCTTCAGTAAACTACGTCATCAGGATCATCTACAATTAATGCATAAGTACGTTATTTATAACCGACTTCAAAAAAAAGGAGGGCTCCGTTTGACCTGTATGTAGATATATATGTTTGTCCGCCATTATCTCGCGTTTGGCTAAACCGATTTTGATGCGGTCATGAAAGTATTTGTTACATTCTGGAGAACGTTTTGGTATACAATTCCCTGTAACATCATCCGCGTAGATCCGTTATTAAGCGATATATTAGTTCAACTTGACCGATTTTTTTTACACACAATGCTTGAAGTCGGTTTTCTTTTCCTAAAAAGTTATCATCTCATCCATTTCATTAATGATGTTTGTAAGGGATTGCTTTTAGCGATAGAACCGCCCACTGTACCATTATATGATTTATAAACATGTACTAGGCATTTGTTTACGGTGTAAATTAAAGAATATTCTAGGTATCATATTCTTAATAATATAGGTGGCCAGTACCACATCTGGGAAAAAACCTTTTCTCTGTCCACAATTATTGCGAGTCTCCAATATTGGCCCACGTCTAATGTCATTGACCCATCACACTAGGCGACCCAATGACATTGTTTAGACTATAGAAATAACTAAGTACGCTTAAGGGATTGTGAAAATGAACTCAAAGGCAGGATATAACGGATTACTTCGGTATTATTAACATTATGCGAGTAAAAGAATGACACAGGATGTTCAAATTGAGATCGGATGAGATACGACACGCAATATGAGTCAAAAAATTATAAGATAAAACTGAAGTTCTAGGAAAAAATACGAGAGATTAGAATCAATTAAATACTAAAACATAAATCTTACGAGTTCGTTTTATTGTATGCCAAACATTTTCCAAAGATAAATTCAACCTTAGGCAAGATTCAAACAACAACCTGCTCCGGTCCTCTGGTTTACAACGGATATACACACGATTATTTACAATTTTAGCTAAATAGGCCTCCCATTCCTTACAGCGTACACCGAAAATGTATAATATGTAGATAAGTACCAAACCGGAGGATGTAGGTTCAGGTACGTGTCTGACATACCCGCTTCCCCAGGCGGGATCAGGATTATTAGAACATATTAATAGGTATTTAGTTTTATGAGAACAAAAGGTTCGAATCCTGAATATATATTAAACATAATACCATCACGCCTGTATTCCCGGAAGGGTAAGGCAGAGGTGTATTAATGTGGTGTCCAGTTCGCTGGTATGTTTAGATCCCATTTAATAAATAGGTACTTAGCGTGTAAGACTATTGCACAAATTCACACTCGGAGCTGCTACCGAGAATATCATAGAAATAGAAAACCTCAACACTTTGCTCAACCTGGGAATCAAATTCAGGACTTCTAGCGAAACAGTCCCGCTTAGGACACAAGACTAATCAGGTAGTTAAAATTATAATTTGGGATAACATAAGTTAAAATATTAGAGTTTCAAATTGTCATACTATGGCAAATATTTAAGGTACTTAAATACTACTACCTACTTACCTACTTGTGCTGAAATTGATTCGGTTAGTCACTGTGATGAATTAATAGGCAATTGTTATCCGATACACTCGAGCAACGCTAAGATCAACATTCTCGTGAACAATGAATGAGTCTGTTTAAAAAATACAAGCCACTGACCTTTTTAATGAACTTGAAAATCTTAACTTGTGACGTCATCATATTATTTTGTAGAAAATTTGTCCGGAGTTGGTGTTCAATTTTAACAATCTAAATCTTAAGTATTAAGTATTGAATTACTGTTATTACGAAATAAGCGAAAAATAACGTATTGAATCATTTTGTTTTCTTTTCTCGGCTATTTGATGAAAACATTTGCTTGTAAAAACATATCTGATGTAATAACAGACGTTCATTTGTTTTGATTACCATTCAAATAAATTTTCCAATGAGAAGAAATATTTTCAGTTCAACGGATCTAGTTGTTTTTTTTTTTTATAAATTGAAGATTGCAATATAGGTTTAACCAAAGATTTAAATCGTTAGATGCGCCCTACCGCGTCAAATAAAGGTCACGTTTCCGTAAGTAAACTGGTTGACATCGGAAGTATCGAATCTGTTATTGTCTCGTTCACTCATACTGAATATTGCACACTGTCGTTCTCTGTCTCTACATGGAATGTATGCATGCACTCATCTCTATATGGATACGTTTTCGAGCGGTATATGTACGGTGAGGGAAAATCTAAAGATTTAAATCTTTGGGTATAACACATACGGGAGATTTTATTTTATGCCTTCATCACGGTCCTACTGATGGGCACGGGTCTCCTCTAAGATTGAGAGGAATTAGTCTACCTACCACGCTGGCCTAGTGCGGGTTGGCAAACTTCCCAACTTCACACATCGTTTAGAAAAAATCTCTAAGGCCAGAGGTTTCCTCACGATGTTTTCCTTCACCGTTTTAACCGAGTGATAATTAATAATTCATAATTGGTGCTCTTCCTGGATTCCAACTCGAGACCTTTGACTTGGCAGTCCATGGGTCATATCACTAGGCTATCACTGCGTGCTTGCTTATGTCATACAATATAAATAAATTTTTAGTATGGGTCTCTTCTTCATTATTTTCAGATTCATGTAGAGATAAAACAAACTATGTACTTACAGTTCGATTTTTCAGCGTACGGATTTTTAACTGACTTTGACTTTTAAGACATCATTAAACTACGAAAACAGTCTAAAATAAAACCCCACCAAAAACTTATTTTGATCAATTTTGTATGCCTCAAGTAAAGCTGTTCTGGTTATTAATTTTTTTCCTAACTAGTTTCCTCAAAATATCAACCAAAATAAATTTGTCGTAAGAGAGTAAAATCTAAATAGTTTATTTGAGATAAAAACGCAACTATTCGACAATTTGGAACACTTTCCAACTTGTTTTGATTCCAAATTGAAAAATAGACAGACGACCTGGTATTCCAACATTTACCTACAATAAAATTAAGAGCGGTCACACTAAGAACTTTCTGTCCAAAAGGTACTAAATTGTTTGGCACCTGTACTAACACACTAGAGTATTCTCTTGTAGTGTTTACAAACACCAATACTCACATACACAAACAGACCCGGATCGACAACCGGCAGATCATACAAATATCCGTTCCGTACGGTCGACCACACAACTTGTGGCTTGTCAAAATTATACAAACTTCTTGAAACTGTATCCTAGTGTAGTCTGTAGTGTGGTATGTTTAGAACTTACATAACTATGTCCTAGTTATGTAAGTTCCTCTTAAGGCTACAATCCAATCTGTATGCACTATGTACTCTTAAAACACTTTGCAAGTGTAAACGTCTCAACAACCAGTGTAACGTGGTTTGGCTTTCAATGGACATTGTGCTTTGGCTCGTTTTCGCCTCATTATACTATAGATACGAACAAACTGCTGGGCGTTCACTCGTCACAACTGTGACACCGTTAAGGTGCCAGGAAGTGCTAAAAGTAACAAGACGTTAACGATAGTACAAATGTAATATATTAACATATGTAAAGGAAATAGTTGTGACGACTTTAAACACAAGAAAAACGGTTTCTTTTCGACTTGTATTTCTTGAGCCACATTTTTAAGTTTTTGAACTATTAGGCATTACAAATTTGGTGAAACTTCTTCATCAACACGAATAAGAATAATGTTATTAAAAAAATATCACTTCATTTTTCTACAATGCTCGGATTTTCGTCCCTGAACTCGGAACGGTTTTATGAGGGGCGATCACTCGTTAATGTGTCATCCATGCATATCAAAACTCCTAGTTCTGTGATGGACGTAAAAAAATAATAGGTATCATATTATCATAATACACGTGAGACAGATATATCCTCAGGCGTAGGTATATGTTATATACGAATGAAGTTTTAATCATTTCACATTTAATCCTACCGACTTTAAGGCCTCCGGCTGTTTTTTGGTTCCACAATATCCATTACATTGTTTTTGTATCTTTAATCGGTTTATAATGAATATATAATGCTATAGTATTTCGTGTGAGTCAAAAAATATGACGGAGGTACGCAAATTTTGCAAAACGTGGTGTATGTTTATTTCCTTTATATTATTATAATTTGAGTTTAATTTTAGGAAATTATAAAGGTTGTTGGCATTGGAATCTTGCAGCTATAATTATCATTTTATCATTTTTTAAATGAATTAAAACATTTGACTTTTAACTACACGCCATTGTCATTATAGCGATTTTTACTACCTTTATCTACATACGCCTTTCTTTCTCATGCAAATAACCCAATACAAAATATGAACAATAAACCTCATAATTACCTACAAAACTATATATAACCTACAAATTGCCATAGCTAGCACGCTTTTTAAGTCGACCGTAACATTTATATAAATTTTGCCAACTTGCTAAATTGATTCGCCTATAACTTGCGCCGATTCGGTAAACCGCGTGTCCAATGGTGCTGTCCGGCGATTTGTCGTGCATCGCTTAGCAATAAGCACACGTAAGTCGCACTGTCGCAGTGTCGGTACTTAGAGCCGGAGACAGTTCGATTTCACGTCGTTAGCGGTGTAATGGTAGGTACTAATCCCTTAATCATATTAAGTGGCGCGTTACGGTGTCAGTGGCCGAGTGCTTCCTTAAGTTGATACAGGTACCTATTTAGGTAAGATAAGTAAGTTTAAACAGTGGTGGTTTAGCATGGGTTGCCACCTAGGTCGGTATTCTATTGCACTTTTGCTTACAAAACAAAATTTCAATACAAAGATTATTTTTTCAACTGAAGAAATCTAACTTAAGAGAGGTAGGGGCGAAGAGAGCATAGTGGGAGTAATTCCACTCAAATTGGAGCTGCCCGACTGAGGAAGTACCTCCACCTTGCAGAAAAACGAAGTGAAATAACACTGCTTTCAGCTGTGTTGTGTTCCTTACGGTGAGCAAGGTTGCCACTACTCGGCGAGGAAACGTTGTGTTGGCAGTGGGAAGACTTTAACCCATAAACTGCCAACCTAACTATTCCTCTTTTGTTTTACAAGGTCAGCAACGCGCAAGTGATACAAGCCCCTGGTGTTACAAGCGTTTTTAGGTAACCGTAATCCCATATTTAAGTTTATTTTTTATTAGTCCTGTTTTTATAAAGAATGTAGGTATAGAATAAAACCAATTAACTTAGAATCAAGTAAAATTAGATTTTAAAAGGCGTCGTGTATTTTATTAACCGCTTTATAATACAAAATTACACTTGATAAAACACACTTTTCTTGTACTTTCCAGTACGTAAGTACCTACTTAGAAAATAAATTTCGCCTCAACTCGTTTAGCTTTTTACAGCGGATATTAAAAATAACGGTATTAATTAGACACTTATATAAAAAGAAATTTCGAGGTTATAGCAGCTCATTACGGCATTCTAACTCCAAAGAATAAACAACAACTATGCTAATAAGAGGAAGTCGTATATTGTGATATTCCTACATCTTTTCCGTAATTTATAATTCAGTATATTGGGTTTAACGTTCGCAAGATGCACAGCTTTCTTCCAAAATTGCCTCCTACTCTTCGATACCTATACCAGTACGAATTAATACCGAGACAAAAACGCTGTGCGAATTACATTTACAACTACAAAATATTAATGGATTGATTACAAACTTAAAGCCGATCCAGATGCTTTATTGGAAACGATTGATCAATTAATTATAAGTATTAATCGTATGGACAATTAATTAATCCGCAAATAAATCTGTTCCAAATCTAAGTGTTACAAGCAATTGAAGCGAGTAGTGTTCGTTGGTTCGATGGTTTCGAGAAGCTAGTGATGTATTCAAGTATTTATTGCATTGCAATTGATGTGTTACATAGATGTTACATTTATAAATAGGGTTCAACATTGTCCACGTAATAATGCCCGTTATAAACCGACATTTTACACCCCAACATGTAGAACAAATTATTTTAAAAATCGTTTCATTGCAAGAGCATGCCATACTCATAACAAATCATATAATCACATCGATGTATTTAGCAATCATGTAAAATCTTATGTTCATTCTGCTAAGGTAGTCACGGATTCACCCCTCCAGTAGTATTCTTTTTTGTTTTTTTTTTTTAAAGTAAAGCATTTTAAGTCTAGGAATTGTCAAAAACTACTACTTTTACTGACTTTTTCTTTCCTTTGTCTGTATAAAAATATGTTCACTCCATGTATACACAATAGTGAAAACTTTATTGGCTTTTTGTGTCACAGTAATGTAACTTGTTTAAATGTTATTATGAATGCTGTTTGTTTTCCTATAAATAAATAAATAAACATGAAATCCAGTAAGGGTATAGCAAAAGCTTAAAATGTAAAATATGTATCTATCCTTTTATGATTTCGTCTATAAAATTGTACGGTAGCGGTACTAATTTCCAGCATTATTTTTAGACGAGCTAACAATTGATGGTAAACTAAATGGTTTGAAAATTTGCCGTCCTAGGTCAAAAGTTCAAGTAAAGCGTTCATGAAAATGTGAATGAACTAAGATGACTGCGGCAAGGCGCACCGTGCGAAAGAGATCACTCGCGCGATAACAACCAAGGTCAGATTATCTTTTTATATCCAACCACGCCTGGATTATATGTTTTGATGTATGTTGTACATGTATAGAAATTACACGTTTTCGTTCATTTACACCATGATTATTTAAAGCTTTGGATTTTTTAATGATGAATACCAAAATTTTTTTTACTAATTCTTCTGTATGGATTCATTGTGACTTGATAGAAAGGTATATCTTATTAAAATATAAAATACCCTTAAAGGCGATGCTAAAAATATTTGGCATATATTTATAACTTAGGATCTTAAAATTTATAAATACTGAGAAATATTATTTCGCATCACTGGGTCACATAAAAAGTTACAATAAGATTAACCAGAAGGATAAAAAAGGCCTTATTATAACGGTCCGCAGAGTTTTAAGGAAAACATTCAGTTATTTCCCTGAACGATAATCTTTAATACTTTCTATAAGTGCCATTCTAAATAAACTATAAAATATAATAAAAATTGCCGAAAGCTTCTCTGCATTAGTGGGCCAGTCATATTGAATGCTCCACTAATGCATTAAAGGTGAAATGCATAAAAGCATCGAAACTAAATCAAAGTACGTATGACTCAAGAAGTGCTTTGATCTCAATCATTAAATTCTGTTCGGCGTGGTGGGTGATCCCCATACAGAACAAATATTTGTATGAGGTACTTGTTATGGGTTTAGGTATTTGTACGTGATCATTTGTAAGTATTTGTAACGCACACATGGTACAGGAAAAAATCCTAGGGGGCAACATATAACAAAGAAAATCCACTACTATATTGTACTATTTATACCAATATTATGTATTTTTTTTTCTTTTGGTGAAATAAATTAGTTGTATTGTATAATCTCTGAGTAGTGAGGTACCAAATCATTGACACATTCACCAGTTGATCTGTTCATCAGGCAAGCGCAATCAAAGGTGATGTGATTAGGCAACAAAACAAACGAAATATGGCTCTAAAGAGCTTTGACCTCAATCTCTAAGGAGTGAAAGGAGTTAATATCACATTCACTCCTTTCCTGGTTCGCATAGTTTACTTCTCGATCGAACCTTTTCAAACAGAGACTCGATATCTATAATATCGTCATGCTCTGTTGGCAAAGTCAAAATTATCATTTCCGATAAAATAAAGTTGAATAAATTGGATTGAGCTAAGAAGTTGATGGTATCGATTAGGAATCGAGTGGAATTGGGTCATCTTTGTTGATTTAGTATCGTTTAAACTTAATAGTTTGTGACAGCTGCACAACAGATGATTACTTCTATTCCAGTCTCGAAAAATCAAGTACACTCACTTGGTACATCTGTAAATCCATATTCATAATATTATCTACTATCCATCTTTATCATTATCAACCGCAGCCCGAATTTACCTACTGGATAGGTTCTTTTCTTCTTCCAATTTCCTAATATCCGTACTAATTTATTAAATATTTATTATTTATGCAAATTACAATTTCACGCCAAATTTCGATATAATGTATTGATTGCATATTCAGGAAAGACATAGGCTACTTTTTATGTCAAATAATGAATATAGTTTTATCTTTTGGAACGCGAGTCAAACCGCGTTTTTAATATTTTCCAATCCTCCACTAATCGAAAAATTTACTGAGCAAGCTAAAGTCGCTTTCATATATTTTAACAGTTCATTTAAAAAGCGACGAGTGTAACGACTAGCGATCCAAGAAAGCGGAAAGGTCTGCTATTTGCGAGTGGGTGCTGTACGTGAGGTTATTGCGATACACCGTGTACGTGACAGCACGCGATGCGTTCGCGCAGAACTCACTGCAACTCCCGGGAGAGTAAAGTTATTTAGGTAAGGAGGGCACTGTTTGTTTACAATGTTAGGCTATTGACTGTTATTATTATTGTTACCTCAATTGTATAAACGTAATTCACAGCGATTTATATTTGAAAATATTATTTTCTGTTTACTTTTCACACTGTGTGGTGAACCTACACGTAGTTGGACTGTTGGCTGTATAAATATTTATCTAAGTTTACCATTATTTGGAATACATTAAAGGAGTTTTTAATAGTAAAGGCATGCTGGGTAAACTTATTCATGTAACGATTTTCAGAATGATAATTTAACGAGATTCGGAAAATCAATATACTTAAATACTTTAATAAATAAAATAGCTACTTACTAAAAAGTTTCCCTGAGGAAATCGTTGGTTTTGGATGATATTTGGAAGATCATATCGTTTGTAAGGAATAGAGGTTATCATCAACCCATATACTGTCCCACTGCTGGGCACGGGTCTCCTATCATATTGAGAGGATTGCGGGTTGGCAGACTTCACAAACCGTCGAGAAAAATCTCTAAGGTATGCAGGTTTCCTCACGATGTTTTCCTTCACCGTTTAAGCGAGTGATAATTAATTATTAATACGCACATGAATTCGAAAAGTCAGTGGTTCGTGCCTTGGGTTCGAACTCGTGACCTTCGACTTGGCAGTCCAATGGTCATACCACTAGGCTATCACTGCTTTTTAACTGCTTCTTAATAGAGGTTATAATAACTATTTATCTATCATAATTATTAATCATTATTTGCTATTAGTCTGTCGAATAGCTTATCTTAACCACAGTAGTTATGTTCCAATATTGTGCTGCTTATGCCGAAGATGAAGAAAAGAAAACTTTCAAAATGTTATTTCACGGCTTAAGCCAATACTTTTCATTTTCACCACTTATAAATTTAGAACTTAGAACCATTTGTATCAAAACCGTGTAAGTATGAGCAAACTAGAGGCACTTAGTTTAAATAGCTGCGAGTAGATAAGTACTTAACAACAATATTGTATTTGTTTCTTGGAATGCAATCTTTACGAATATAGTTACGAAATTCCTTTTAGTTACACATTCTTCACATGAATTTAGTACCTTATTTGATTATTTGAAACGTGATTAGGATTCTTTTTACGGTTGAAGATCTTTTTAGAACAAAAATCTGTGTGTTGATTACTACCTATCAAAATTTAAACACGTAGGTACTATTCATAGATATTACCTAGCTAGTAGTATGTTTATACCATTATATTCAAGTTAGGTTCGATGACCAGATCAAACGTGACTTCGTTTCGATCACCGCCGAGTAGGTACCAATTACCTGCAATCATGAGTTATCTTAATAACACGGTACATCCCGCCATGACGAGAGTTGTTGTGGAGCAAATCTTTATTTGAAAATAGCAGCACGCAACGAAAACATTAACTGTATCTTGGTCTTGGAGTACCAACTTATACATATTTTTTATATACCTACTTAAACAGGGTGGGCTATGAATTAGTTTAAAGGAGGTTATCAAAAGTCCATACAACTCAGCCCAAATTTGTACCCGAGGTACATGACAGCTGTCAAGTTGACAGTTTTTACTATGAAATCACTATGAAACTGATAATATTGTGTCAAAATAGCGTGCGTTTGACTTTCCAAATCTGACACTGACAGCAGGTAGCTATCAAGTTGACAGTTTTTACTACAAAAACACTATGAAACTGATACTAGTGTGTTGATATGGCGTGCGTTTTTTTCAAATTTCAAGTAATTTTTTCTCATCCCCTAGTGAGCATAAAAAAGTATGACTAGAGTTTTAACCAGCGTAATACAGGGTATTTTTTCCAGTAAGTGTACCCTCGGTACATCATTTGGCAGATTTTCGTGGCATCCTTTGAATTTGATTTCCGCGCAAACCCAAGTGGTGATGGACGCGGGGAGAGGGCTTGCGGCTAACTCGTGTAGGTACAGTCAAACGGGGTGAATAGGAATGCAGGGGTCAATCGAGACAAACTTTGAAAGAGATTTTCAGCTTTAATTATTATAGTTTGATGCCAACAAGTTCTTCTAATGGTTTATTTTAATTTAGGAACAATATTAGAGTCTCTTTTTCCAGCAAACTATAATAATCAAAGCTAAAAATCCCTTTTAAAGTTTGTCTCGATTCACCCCTGCATTCCTATTCACCCCGTTTGACGGTATATGGCAAACAAGCAAACGACTAGCTAGATTTCTCACAGAGTCAAAGTGGAGTCCAAAAGACATAAGACCCGAGAGGCCCAGACGGAGATGATGAACTGGACCCGTACCACTTCCAGTGGGACCAACCGGACTGATACCAAATATGTTGCTATAAGACACTGATTAAGTATACATATTTATTACTGAAGCCATATTCTTGAAAGCGTTAATGAATATTATCAAAGGGGAAACACAAACATAACATAACAGTGCCTTTATAATGTTAAGGCGAGTTGTAAGCAAGCAAGTAGGTTAGCATGAATTTATTGGTTTTAATTCAAATTCATGCGAGATTGTTTTGAAGTAATTCCAATTCAATATTCAAATTAAATTAATCATCACATATAATTATGCTGCAGTGACTTTATTACAAGAATCATCATTATTTGTAGACATGATGAGTTAATTCAGGTTTAAAGAAATGTATCCTACTAATATTATAAATGTAAAAGTTTGTGAGGCTGAACGGTTGGTTACTCTTTCACGCTAAAACTACTGAACGGATTTTGATGAAACTTTACAGTATTATTATTTATACATCAGAATAACATATAGGCTATAATTTATAAAGATTTTGAGTTAATTTGACAAATTACAACGATTGTTAAAAGTAACTTTTCCACGCGGACAGTCGCGGGCAGAAGCTAGTTCACAATAAAAATATGGTAAGTTCATCCATTAACAATAATTAGGTAAGTACCCACATAATGCATTCATTTTTTTTCTGATTCCCATGTGTTATCCAGAGAATAGTCATACATATATCATTCATAGTTCTTCCTAGATCCTCCTCGACATTAAAAAGGTTGATAGAGATTAAATTACGTAATTCTTTATTATGTAAATAAATAATGTATACAATGTGAGACCCTACATAATCGTGTAATCTATTTCTCGATCCAAATAACACTATCAGACAAATAAAATATATTGTGTAACGGAAGTAGAATGCGTAACGCGCGATTGTTGGTAATCGGTAGGTGAAATGCTTTGCGGTAAATGCGTAGCGTAGATCCTAATCTCCTGTCTTCCGTTAACATTTCCAACGTTTTATTTAAATGTAATATGTTTATTAATACGATAGAAATTTCTGATTTTGTGATGTGTGTGTTAAATATCTATAAAGCGACTCGCACGGGTGCAATGTGCAGATGCTAGCTATCCAAAACTGACAATTTTTCCCAATTGAATATGAACCTTATTATTTTGTATTAAAGTTGAACATCAATCAAAGAAATTTGACAGATTGTGGTAGCTTGATGTGCTGGCCTCTATACTAATAACATACATGTACTATACTTAAAAACATTCCTCTTGAATCACTCTATCTATTAAAATAACCGCATCAAAATCCGTTGCGTACTTTTAAAGATCTAAGCATACATAGGGACAGACAGCGGGAAGCGATGTATGAATGTAGTGATTAAAATTACCAGTTTTTTGCTAGGCGATATGAAAATATACA
This sequence comes from Acronicta alni, assembly GCA_964056405.1. Taxonomy (NCBI): domain Eukaryota; kingdom Metazoa; phylum Arthropoda; class Insecta; order Lepidoptera; family Noctuidae; genus Acronicta; species Acronicta alni. The sequence goes on from OZ043926.1 coordinate 7,889,197, forward strand.
GTAGGTACTGGCGGCTGGCCCCGGCTTAGTACGGATATGTTCATTTAATCTTCTTAGGGATGAAATACCCAAAAATCCTTCTCCAGTAGTTGCTTACAACTTAGAAGACATCAATTGGAAAAATATCTAGATTGTAGTACCAGCGGTTTAGGCTCTGCGTTGATGAATCAGTTAGTCAGGGCAAGTAATTATATGTATGTGTATATTATGAGTCATCATCATCATCGTTATTCAATCCATTCACACATCATTCATCAATTATATGTATATTTGTAGATTATAAGTACCTTATTGATATGCGGGGTTTGTGTTCTGATCTGCAGAGCAAATTATAAATAATATTTATGACACTTTTACAAGACAATAGTTAATTAATAATACTTGATGGCACCAACAGTACTGGGACCTCTCCTAGTACCTTCTTGCCTCGGAGAGCACATTACACCGTCAATCAATTACCTATGACAACCGTTAGTCTATTACTGAAAATGTCATAGAATAACTTAATAACACTATTCGACCTGGAATTTGAACCCTCTACAGTAATCGCACTTAGAACGGCTAGACTAACAAGGCATTTGATAATGTCCTTACCCAAGATGTTATGAATTGTAATCAATTGTGACCTTAACTACCTGTTGAACATTCCAAATAGCAACATTACGGAAATAAGCCAGGAAATGTTTAAAATACTGTTATTTCATATTAACAAGTGCACGAACGCGTACGTTAGCGTGTCGCGGTAAACTCCTCACGCTATTCGATAGCGTTGCGTTTTTACTGTCAAGGCTGTGTGACCTTGCAACTACTTTAATTGTTGTTATTTAATTTAAGTGTAAGCATAGTAAACAATTGAATGCTGAATGGATATTATAATTCAATGTTGGTTGGCTCGCGTGCTGTGCAGTTCAACAATTTGTATTGTTCCATAACACGCGTCTCATGACTTAGTTTATAATAATTTACAATATTTTATTATACATATTATAGATGTGGACGACGTTTGTGGTCTAGTGGCTCAGGTATCGAACTGCTGTCGATTCTCACAAGACTCAAATATTTAGGTGTGAGTATGTGTATGAGTGTGTGAGTATTTGTCTTTGTGTGCGTGTTTCTTATGTGTAATAAGTGTATTTACAAAAAATATATGTATTATATCCATTGTCTATCATAGTACAAGTTCCGCACTTGCCTTAATTTGTCCTATAGTCATGGTCATGTGATCCGTGAAATTCTCCACGACCATGACAGGATTAGTAAACCCCTGCCTAACCCTCCTGGGAATATAGGCATGATGGCGTCATGATGACTTCGTCCATAGCTTACAGTCTTGGCTTACATACAGTAAGCCAAGTTATTTGACTTGACTTATTGTATGCAATGTAAAATGCATTGGCTTATTGTATGTAAGCCAAGTTACTATGGACGAAGTCTATTAATAAACAATCCTATATAAAATATCATTGATAGGAAAGTGTATTCTCGACTTAGTCTTTGAATGGTTTCCGTTGTCCTTAAGACAATCTGTTACTTACTAAATAAGGATCGCATTGCGCACGCCAACCAAACAAAGAAGTTCACCGTGTTTCCTATGCCAGCTCAATTGATAAATATCTAATTTACATACTGTATAATATTATATCGCTAAAGCTTCGATGCCAGACTGATTTTGGTGTTTTTTTTAAGAATATACATACATATAGAATTTGATCGTGAGGTCCTAGTTCAAACAAAATATTGTAAGGTTTTTCTATGAAATTCTCAGAATAGCAGCTCAGAGTTATGATATTTCCGGTTAATGCAAATAAGCTCAGATCACTATTACCTAGTGTACTAGGACCTAAAACTTTATAGCAAACTGAGTTTATGTATATCAATACCTGGTACTTGCCATAGAAGTACCTATACCTGTCGTATACCCGCTTTAAATATCCAGCTTGTTGAGTCTCATCCAGTAGGTACCCAGTTTGTGTATGTGTAGGTAACTGCAAAATGTAAGTATTTAACGATAAAAATTAAAACACTTGACAGAATTACTCAGATATTATATTTTCCTACTTTCTTTTTAAATGTACACTATTTCAAACTCGACTGACTCACCTGTTCTACCAACCGGAACTTTAAAAACAAAAAATAATGTAATAAAAATGATTAGCGAGAATGTAACAAAATTGCATTCGACGACCATTTGCACAATAACTGAATCAGAAATTGCACTGAAAGATGACATAATAAGTTGGCAATGTACAGACGCCAGTAGGTCAATCTATCCAAAACTGTCAAATTTTTCCAATTGAATATGAACCTTGTCGCTTTATATTAAAGTTGAAAATCAATCAAAGAAATTTGATCACAGATTGTGGTAGCTTGATGTGCTGGCCACTGTACATAGAATTAACGATAGATTTAGTATTTAACTAGCGTTGCATACCTAAACATATTTTAGTGAAATCATTGACAGTGTTTTACTAATGACATTGTACTTAAAAAATAATTTGCCCTTATGTATACCTACTGTTTATTTTATTTATTGTACACCAGTATTTTTTACTTAAACCAGAAAAGGCTTGATACAATAAACAAAAACCAGCGGCCACTTATTATGATACGTGACCACCATGAATAGACTATGCATTGCCACGGAGTAGTACACAAATGGAGTATTTATAAACGAACGGCCGTTGCACGTCACCACAAAAAGTATTTTACACTTTGCTTATTGTCGACATTTCCGGATCAAAAATATAAATCATGCTCCTACCGGAACTAACCGTGAACTCGTTGAAGTGTCAAAAAGTATTAGAACCACAGGAAATTATTAAAAGTGAATACTTAGCGCTATTCCTCTTTCACAACTGAACTTTGATGGCCTAACCTAAGGCATTACCTAATAGGTTTTTAATAAGTACTTGAGCACACACATTATTTCTAAAAATATGATACTTTATCACTGGGTAATACGTCTAATTTTGTAATCACTCCGACCAAAAATAGCGTACTACTCTAGAGCTTTCGCATACCAAAAGTCGGCTTTAGCCGCTACCATTACAAGACTGCTATAAAACAAATGACCTATTTAGTTTAGTTTTTACGCACTCCATTCGCTTACTACTCCCAAGTGAAGCGAAGCGTTGAATAACTATGAAGTTATTTATACGCAGTAAGTTAGAGGCTTCCTCCTTCCCTTTCCGAGGTTGCAACAGTGGATATTGCTTACTTAATCAATTATGAACGTAATCATAATTTATGTCAGACTTACTGCTTACTAATGCAGCATTAAATCTACGAAACGTTTGAGAGATTATTATAACAAATTCAATTAAAATCCATACAGCAATTGACAAGACACACTTACACTCATAAGTTACCAACTAACTTAACGATGTAAGAGCGTGACTGTGCGATAATGCTATATATTTAATTAAGTTTGGATCTGATATGAAATATATTTAATTATGTTTGGATGATGATCTTATATAATCAATTAATCAGACATGATAGCAACCAGGATACTCAATCGCGATAATATCTTAATTAATTATGTAATAGAGAACTGGTGATACTTCAAAAAGCTATATTTATTTATTTAATAATATTACCTACAGTATCTATATGTAGTGAGTAAGAGACACATTAGTGGGCTGAAATGGTCAAACAATGCCTCTGAATTAAACTCAAAAACTACCGAATGCCGAATGCCTCTGCGATAAACTCAAAAACTACCGAAAGGATTTTGATACAGTTTTCAGTACATATTTTTTTCAGGACGTTTATATTATCTATGGTAATAATAGAAAGCTGAAGAATTTGTTTGGTTGAACGCGCTAATCTCAGGAACTACTAGTTCTAATTGAAATAATATTTATAAGTGATAATTAATTATTATTACTCACATGATTTCGCAATGTCAGAGGTGGGTGATTCCAAGGGAATCTAATTCGAGACCTCTAACTTGCCAGTCCAATGGTCTTACCACTACGCTATCATTGTTTGATGTCGTTCCTATATTACAAATCAGAAAATTTTATTTAGAAAAGGAAAAATTCGAACGCGGGCAGGATTCGAACCTGCGTCTTCTGGTTAGGTACACCAGACGCTATGACCACTAAGCCAGCGCGATACCTACCCGTCATGTCGAATTTTTCCTTCACATATTGAATTTACGTCTTTATGGTGACGTCAGAAAATATTGTTTAATCGAGCTATCTACTCGTATATCTCAGAAATAAATCTTTGATAAGTGGGGGCAGGCCAGTTTAGTTTATGATACCTTTCCAATCAACGCTATTGCGAACCACATCATAAGCTTGAAATTGCCGACAGAGTGCTGTGACGAAAGCCGATCTATATTTTACCGTATTAGGAATAAAGTGACCATAATAAGTATTTATTATGCAAATTGTGAATAATTTTATACCTGTTGCTTATTAGGTAATAACGAGTATATATATACTTATGGGCCTTACTTATAGGAAACTATAAAGTTTCCTTCCCCGATAGAACTTGGATGTACCGTACTGTAGGGACTTAATGTTATTTATTCAGTTACGATTGGCTCGTGGCTAAGTAATAACTAAGCTGATCAACCGATCTGCAAGGTTAAGCTGCGCTAGTCGCGCTCAGTCTATGGATGGGTGACCATTCTCAACAAATAGAGACCCCTCCGCGCCTCGGAGAACACGTAAATCCGTCCCGGTTGTTATAGTACACCTATGACCCTCGTTAGTGGTAGTCAGAAGCCCAAAAAGCCTGACAATCAGTCTATCCTCAGGGTATCAGTATTACCCAAAAATTGGGTTGTGAAGGTCTGATGGCAGTCGCTTCGTGTAAAATACTGATATTCAGCCGCATCTGGTTAGACTGGAAGCCGACCCCAATATAGTTGGGAAAAGGCTCGGAGAAAGAAATAGATTCAGTTACGATTCATCATAATGTAGGTATATGGAAGTATCTCTCTATTTAACATATACATTACATTAACACGTACATTCCTTCAGTCTTCAATACATTCCTCGTTCAAATTAATTTGTTTAAATCATTAGATGTTCTTGAACTGTACGAATTTCACCCATTCAAAATTACTTTATATTTTAATACGGTTCTGTGCACTGGCACTCAATATGATTGATTGTTTAGAGTATTTTCACGACCCGTTGCGGAATATCGATAAATATAATCGAATCTGCATCTGCAGACACAGTAACCGATTTACGAGGTACCTAACCGAAGTCTGCGTGATCTCATCAGGTATGAGTCGTGGCCTTGACTAAGTAGTTACATTGGAAGGTCACGCGCATGTTTTATAGACATTCTTAGACATAATACTGTTTACGTCAATAAAGTAGTTTTTATGGAAGCAAATTTTCTCGTAATTGATCTGTACCTTCCTTATTAGTAGATAGTTTTTACTCTTTGAGTGCACTATTGTATTGTTGACCGTGAACTATTACTTTTGTCCTAAGTGGTACATCACTTTTTTAACATAGGTATTGTAAATTGTGTCAACTCACTCAGTTATACAGGTCCGAATTAGCGATTATCTACCGAATATAGGACACAGATGGTTTGGGATCTACGTGAACAAGCAAGAGGAATTGTGATGTTAACGCAGGCCTGACGCCAACAGAAAAATTCGAAAGAAGAACAGCTTTTTTCAGCAAGTGTACTAATTAACAAAAAAAAAACAAATCTGCGATATAAGTTTCTATGCACGTTTAGACTATTAAATGAGTATCTAGTATAGGGAAAGTTTACCTGAACAATGAAACTTAATGTAGTTTATCTTTAGACCGGTTACTCAGACTAAATTTATATGGGATTATCTAGGAAGTATAATAATCTATAAGATAAATAAAAACTCGAAATCTGCAAAGGTATCGATTAAGAAGGCTTATTCAATCTGTTAAAAAGGTTTATTAAAACAACAACTCACCATAATTAACCTAAAATACAGAACAGCAACAATAATCATAACAAATGTTCTCACTAGTTACCCTAAACCAACAAACAAACAGTCGTTTGCACTGGAATAGTTCTACACATTGCGTGCACGGATTACGAAACCGAACAAAACCAAAGGTGTATTATTTGCTTCAATTATCTCTAGGCTAACATTTGGCAATATCTGTGTGGATAAACGAATATGGGAAACAATGGGGCCGATAATATTGGCACTTGGTGAATGGAATATTTTATAACAAGCAGACATGTTTCCTTATAATGTCTCGATTTTTATATGTTTGACTGTTTACCGCAATATTACCTAATAACTGAAATAATGCAATATTAAAATAATTACGATGAACATATGACAATACATTTAAGAACTTGCCTGCCCTAATTAAAGGAACTATTAAACAGGCTCAGGTTCAAAACGAACTCCCCATGTAATTCCTAAGGGATTCCTTCTTTAATTATACTCAAAGCAATATAAATTCTAGAATCATCCACGCTAGGATGTACCTACTCTCTCTTTCTCAAAGTTTCTATAGTTGGTTATAAATATTCAATATTTAGGCTGACACGTTAATTATTAAATATTTATTTTATAGCACATGTAAACTATTTCTTATAAACTACATATATTTCAATAACTTATTATTTATAAGTACCCTATTTATTTTCACTTCCTAACGAAACGATCGCTTATAATAACCCAGTTATTACGTACTAATGACTGAGCCAAGTTTTCTTAACATTGAACCGTTTCCTCGATACTCGTTCAAGCTATTTCCCTCTGTAATTATACCCATATCTGTGGCATAAATTATTTCTATTAGTTTATTAATTAAATGTTCAACGGACGCAATTCGAATCTAATTGCGCGTACGATGAGCTATTTACGTAATACGGAACGCATGCGGTTAGAAAACATGAAATATAGTGTAACACTATTTCGTAATAGACCCAAAACAGCTTGTTTTAGTTAGCACTAAATTACTAGTGTACTGAACACATTAACATGTTCAACGCTTTTATTGCATTACCTACGAATTACGCTGGGTGATGTTTTTTTTTATATCGCATATTTGACCTACATTCTTGGAACTTCTTGTTTCGTTAAATTGTTAATGCAGGTGGTCGATTCGTCACAGCGTTGCGTCTGGAGGTTTCATTTGAACAATACCTACTTGTAGACAACGTGTTTTGCTCATAAAAGCATGATACAAAAAGTAGATATAGTTATTGTGGTAAACTAAAACTTTTTTAGGAAAACTTTAGTCACACATTTTATTGGTTTGAACAGTTTAGTTTACTTACTAAAGCGTCCAAATCGGAGGACGCTGCTTTAGAGTTCCTGTGATTTGGATTTAGATGCAATTGGTTCGCCTTCGGTCGTTTCTTTTACAAAAATATCTTTCGAAATACTCATCATACGTAAATCGTAATACAATTAAAGAATTAGAAATTGAACATATATTAATAAGAGAATCCATAGGACGATCGACTTTAAAATCACTGTTTATATAAAGGAGTTCAATTAAACAATCAACAAAATCATATCTATTCAAATTGCTACAAAATGAACGGCCTGTTAGATTTCATATCGCGTCCATCATATTAAGTTTCCCCTTGCACTTATGAATTGATAACTAACGACCTTCTTGATACGATGGCATAAAGTTGGCCTCGGGCCACATTGAATAGTAATGCGTTTCTATCAGTTTCCATTGCAATAACGACACGTCAATTTTTGCATAATATTCGGCTAGAAACAGCTTGTGCTGCGTATGACTGATTTGATGCGTATGATGAGTGCAGAATAAGTTAACAAAATGATTTCAAGCAAGAATGTAAATGGATAAAGGGCATAGGAAGACCAACTAAAAGATGGATGGGTTGTGAAAAAGGCGATTTGGTTACGAAGACAGTAACTGATAAGATGACGGCTCATATAGGTGTAAGAAAATATACGAAGCATTAAATGTCTTTTTTTTTACAAAAACAGGAAGATTGGTGTTGTTTATTATGGAATAGATGGTTATCTCCCACCGCTATCTTTATTACTTTATCTAACTTAACTCATAAATAAAAAATATACATACTTACATTAAAACAACAAATTAAAATTGCTTTTTGCTTGTTTAATAACTGGCTCTTGATTTTATTTCTTTATAATTTGTGTTGTGTTTTTGTTTGGAGGCAGACGTATAATTTTGTGGCTCTTTGTTTGAAAACCAAAACTAGTGACGAAAAATGAATGAGGAAATGCAGTGTATTGGGGCGGCTCTATCAAAGTGCATATTTGCATAAGATACGAGTGTGCATCAAATAATACAACATACATTCACTCACTGCATGGGGGTAGGCCACTTGCTACGATTCTTGCATACTTTTTCGCTACATCCACATTCATACATCTTGTCATACATACACCCCGGTTGCGAGTACGAGTGTAAGTCTTTCTAGGGCGTCCACAGGTGGCGGTTTCACTGACATTCGCCATAATAAATCCCTTTTGCTAGTCGCCTTTCATCCATTCTCTCGACATGCACAAATAAGTACCGTGTAATACTGTATTTGATTAGCCTTTATTTTGCATGCCAGTGACGAGTTACACAATTGTATTTATATGAATACATAATACGCTCTAAAGAATACGAACAACACTTACACTAAAATCTTCCGTATCTTGCAAAATTTATATTGGTAAAGGCGCCCTGTTTTTCTTCCAGTCCCGGAAGTTTTTTTTATTAAAATACCTGTTTACATAAAAGTTTTCTGTTAGTCACTGCAAAAATATGCGGTTGAGAGTGCAATGGAATTGCGTAAACGTTTTGTTTGTAAACACTGAGCGTCCGTCAAAGACAATTGACCCACTTCAATCGAGCCTACTTCTTCGATACAAATCGTGATAGCAAACGATTTTGAGCTTTATACTAACCAAATAAGGAAACTGATGGATTTTTTACTTGACCATTTCTGCTCAATTATATTTAACTGGAGAAAGTAACACAAATTTGAAAGAAGGATTTGATTTTTGAATGCTTAATTTTTTATTGGTGAGAAGTTCTATTCTATTGAAAGATTAGCATAGCATTATGGGAAAACGAGTAAGATAGAAATATAAAACAGATGAAACAATATTTTAAAAAAATATTGTTTCCTTGATCCAGTGAAGATTCAGACAGACTTTTTGAGGTAAAATGTTTGAATAAAGATTACCAATATCTAAAGAAATTCAATGGTGCGAAGCTAAACCTTATTAACAATAACCCACTTTCTTACTTTTGTGAGCTCCAAAAGAACCGATTTAGCTAAGCACCCACGTCTTTTTATTTGTTTATCGTAAAAACCAATGTTTTTAACCAACTTCAAAAAGGAGATGAAATTATTTTGAAATATTCAACTCTGGAAGTATCCGATCAGTAACTAATTTAGTTTTGGTCCAAATTGGCAATTTGGTAATTATAGCGTGAAAATTAAATCGATTTCATAACAAAAATCAAACATTTTTAAAGTCTTTAAAACTGAATTATACTTTATCTGGATAACACAAATAAACTGTAAACAAGTTTCATAACATTAAAAAGTTGTCTAATAAAAACGTTAGCTAATATACTACTTTTATCTAATTTTGTCATCACTATCTATCTATAAAATATACATATATATGTATTTTATAAAACTTCTTTTTATCTTCTTTTCTATCAAATAGTTAATATTTGGATTCTTTTATACTCGTAGATTCGTTACAAGTGGAATAGCCAAAGACTGATAAACCACGGTATGGACTGAATCTGAGAGGAGACTACTGGGAACTAATAGTAACAGTTAGCTTGAATAAAACAAATCTAATTAGGCTTCAATTACTCACACGCAGTACTAGAACATAATAAGGTTCAATCAAATATGGACGCACACATACACATAAAAAAGCAACATCGTATTGTATTGACGAAGATTTCAATATTTATTCATTTAAGATAACTTTATTTAGTTAGAAACTAACAACGATCGATATAATCATATTTTAATAGAAATAAAACAATTTTTTTACCTATTTCATCGCGTTAAATTGATATTATTAATCCCGACCTTTCGGACCCTTTACAGCGTCCATGGTCTACCCGTGACCATGGACGCTGTAAAGGGTACGAAACGTAGTAGTAACGTAACGTAGTAGTTATTTTAATGTCTAATATTCGCGTAAGTATCTGAAACCTGCTTTGAGCTGTGTTGTGTTTCTTACGGGGAGCAAGGTTACCAGTGCTTCACGAGGAAACGTTGTGTAGGTAGTGGGGGGACTTTGACCCTTATACTGCCAAACCAACTATTCCTCTTTCGTTTGACAGGGGCGGCAACGCACAATTGATACCCCTGGTATTACAAGCGTCTATAGGCTACGGTAACCGCTTACCATCAGGTGGAACGTATGCTTGTTTGCCACCTTAGTAGTATAAAAAAAAAAACAATATACTTTAATAGATTAATTTGCACAAATTATCCAGTTGTTCCGTCAATGCAATTACTTGAATGCACGTCTGTGTCTGGTAACACCAGCTGCCTGTTGTTCATGGCAATTAGCCGAAGGTTTGGCGTCGTGTCGTAATACTGGTAACTGGAATGTGATCATGATTTACGAACGTGTATCTTTACGTTTGTCTTGGAACAGTGGTTTAACAACTGGTTTGGTTTAAAAGCTATTTATTTATTTTAACTTTTAGATTTGGTTTGTTGACTATTGATTTTTTTGGGATGCTCTTATTCAGAAGGTTCCACAGGTCTATTTTTACTACTTTGGTATTCTGCGTTATTCGCGGGAAGTCGAAATGTTGGTGACGGTCTGCCTAAATATCATTGTATTTTACCCAAATATTTATCATCAGCCTATATTCGTCCACAGCTGGACGTAGGCCTCCCCTAATGTGCGACATTTCACCCTGTCCTCGGCTTTTCGCATCCAGTATCTAAACACGCTTGCAGTAAACACGGCATCAAAATACTTAGTTACAAATTGCCGAGCATTTTAAGGTTCACAGTCAAAAAGCACTCTTATGAGAAAATCCTACGCATTTTACAAAGAATGTACAACAAGCCAGAGACTGTCTGTCACTTAGAGCTGAGATATCGGCGTGTGAACGTTGAAAATTACACCCATCTGCTTTAAAGTCATGACACTACATAAAATATGTCTTCGGTCTTCATTATCCTGACATTTCATACACACACGTCAGTATGCACACATACTTTCATACAATATCAATTTTGTAAGCTAATCTATATGCCACCACTTGCTTACAATGGCCCATTGCTTCACACATTCGAAATGATCTCACAAGTCGTAAACTTATAATTGCTTACAAGCTTACGTTAATTTACGAGTATGTGTTTACAAGCACTATTGTGTAAACCTATTTCCATTACTTACCACCAATTTATAATACTATAAATCTTTGTAATCCGTAAGTTGGCAACAGAAATATTGTTAATAATAAGTGGTGTACCGTACAACAGGAAGCCACGGTTGGCAACACGGCACGCTAAAACAACGTCAGAAAATACAGAAGTCTTACTTTTAGAGATGCGCTTAATTTAAAAAAATTTTTTGGATTGTTGAGTGGTTTAGGTCGTCCTGGATTTAGTTTAGTTCTTTTCCTTCATAGGTTTTAAAAACCATTAAGTTTGACACACATATATCAAGACACTACTGTAAAAGAGGAAGTCGAAAACATGGATAAGTCCTATATAGAAATAATTTCAACCCACAAAACAAACTTGCAAAAGTCTGGAGTGACCTATTGCCTAAACGACGAATGAAACTTCAACACATCTGGGACTCATTGTCTCTGCATCCATAGCAGGACCACATAACATTGAATATAAACATGAAGGCAGTCCCGTACTGGCTGGTAGTGCCTAACAAACACCATTCTTTCAAGATATCTGCTAATACCGATCGCATGGTGGAAAAATACATACTTAATAAAAATAATAAAAAATCAAGACAGTCTGAAAAAAAACATAAACTTAACTACTTAGTATAAATCCCTAGATTGTATAACACATCCTCAGTTATAACAGGGATGAAACTGAGCAGACCTTTTGGAAGTATTTTATAATGTTGTTAACAATTTCCTAGTAAATTGAATGGTGACGTGAACCAGGCGTCGCGTGACGACTTCGTAACGATGTTGACAACAAAACACTGCTCAACAACACTTATTGGGTAAAGAAATTTATGTAGAGATTGTTTAGTAATTCGAAGACCACTTTCTTTTAACATATTAAGTATAGTTCATCATCTTCAACCCATAAACTGCCCACTGCTGGGCACGGGTCTCCTCTCAGATTGAGATGGATTTGGCTATGCATCCCGCTGGTCTAGTGCGGGTTGGCAGACTTCACACAGCGTCGAGAAATCTAAACTATAAATAATAAATAAATAGGTAATATACATACATTATAGCTTAATTAATAAATCGGATAAGACGAAGACTAAAGACGATTTAACTTAGGTAATACCTTATTTACGCTGCGCTTTCTTAGCATTATTTTATTTTGCAAAATTTTAGGCAGATACTTACAGGTAGATTAATGTAGGTAACATTAATCTCTCAAAAATTTTGCAAAAATATGAAGTCGAAAATGCGTGACAATACTGGATTCAAGTAATCACCTATGATAATAACATGTTCTTTGCAACTCTGCCCTCTTCCTAAACACGTAAATACAGCACAAACATCAATAAATTGTCAAACTTCACAATACATGGTAAAAAAGTCAATGCAATGAAACAATGCAATAGCCAAAAAAGAACCATTGTATTTGTTCGGAGTTTTATTCGCACAAGACACTGTACATACCTATATAATGTATACCTACTTATTCAACAGGTTAAAATACATGTTACCTATGAATGTGCACCTAGATTCGACATTTCATGAGTGCCTGGAATGTTCATTTGAAAATTGAGTCATGAAATAATACACTGTCATGGGATCCTTCATAAACATTGACGACACGTTTGGCGCAGCGGCTGAGCATTCGGCTTCTGTGCCACGGGTTGTGGGTTCGGAACAAATATTTGTATGACCTACAGGTAGTTGTTCCGGATCTCGGTGTTTGAGTATGTGAAAGATTGTGTTTGTAAACGCACCAACGACACAGGAGAATGTCAAAGTGTAGGGCAAAGTTTTCTCTAAAAAAAAACCTTATAAGTTCTGTTCTGGCCTTTGCTCATGCTGCTTAATTCGTCTGGGGTGGTGGTACCACCGAATTGCCAAGTATTCTGCCGTACCCAATAAATGTGATAACATTATTGTGTTGCGATTTGAAAGTCAGTGTAGCCAGTGGAATTACTTGGCATATGAAGTCTTAACAACTTTTTATACCACACCTAAAGTACCAAACCAGCATACGGCCCACCTGATGGTAAGCGGTTACCGTAGCCTATCAACATTTGCAAAACCAGGGGTATCACTTGCGCTTTGTCAACCCTGTAAAAACAAAAGAGATATACCTACTTGGGTTGGCAGTTGGATCAAAGTTCCCACAGTGCCGACACGTTTCCTCGCGTAGCACTGGCAGCTTGCTCACCGTAAGGAACACAACACATATCAAAGCAGTGGTATTTAACTTCGATTTTCAGAAAGGCGTATGTACTTTCCCAGTTGGGCAGCTCCAATTTGAGTGGATTACTCCTACTATGCCCTACCTCTCTTAGAACTGAGGTCTCAGTATGACAACACGTTAGTAGCTACTTGTGTTACTGGTGTCTCTAGGCTGCGTTTGCCGCTTACCATCAGGCAGCCTTTATGCATGTTTGTCTTCCTATTACAATAAAACGAAACTGCATCCATGACCACAACACTATTGCAGTGTCTTCAAGTCTACACGTACTCTCAAGTATGTCCATGTGCAAGTAAGGCGATAGCATCGCACGCGCCTACGACCTTGCCTCCATATTTATAATTACATGTAACAACGTCCCAAGCTATTTCATGGCTATGCCGATAGAATCACTGATTGTTGATAACACTCACACCCATTATAACTCACTCGGTTATGTTTTGATCTATGAGAAGGGTGAAGGAAGTTTATACTGAAATTTTATGGTCTAAAAATAAACTTGTCTCCTCTTCATACCACCCACAAGAGGTCTACTGGACCATGCCTATGGGAGAGTCCAACGACTCCCAGCGACCTTTACCAGCTACCTTTTCCTTTACCACTATGTCCATCTCGTTGCAGACCATCCTACGCTACGCTTTCCAGTGCGTAGTCTCCATTCGAGAACCTTTTTGCCCCAGTACAGCGGCTATGTTCCCCTCCCACTGCCATTTCAGCTATGTCGCTGATATCTTTTCAGCTGTGTCGGCAATTCGGTCTTGACTTCTACTTTTGTAAAATTAATTTATAGTTTCAGATTATATTCCTTCATTTTGTATTCTATTAACTCATACGTATCAAATACTGAGTTCTTAATTTAATATGCATATTCATGATTACTGATTTATTCATATAATATAATAAAAACTCAAATATATATTATTCTTTGTTCATCTAATTGTCTGTTTTTATACTGGTGATGTCTTTGTCTATATAATTCATTCGACGTTTCGTAAATTTTGTCTTATTTCATACTATAACACAACTTCCAATAAATTGAGGTTACCTTAATCATGTTTCAATACACCATAACCTTCTGTATACATATAGTCAAAAGGTCATGCAAACCCAACGGTATTTTCTATAAAACGTTCCGTTATTATTTGCTTCGTGTTTATATACCCGCTTATTATGGAGCCATCACTCGATCACTGCATCGTGTTCCATGTCGTCTCCGTCTTCCGACATTTTTTTTGTACAAATTAAATATTATATTCCAGTGGTAATGTTCTAAATGAGTAGTACCGTGGGAAGAAAGACACCCGTGTGTTCTGTTGTACCTAATTAATATTATTATTTGCCATGGAAGACCCAAGATTCACAGAATTGATAAAAGTACTTCCTACGTTCAAATTATAATAACATACCATCACGCCCTAATAATCGATTCCCCGAAGGGTTAAGCAGAAGTGTAATAATGTACACCCACAGTCAGCTGGTATAGTAATTATTTTGTTTGTATGAATTCATATGAAATTCTTACTTCTTTTACAATTAGCCTAATTCTTCTCAATATGAGAGGAGACCCGTGCCCAGCGGTGGGACAGTGTATGGATTGATGATGAAATAAGGCTTCAATGACTAAACCGGTAGGTTTAAGAACAGGATTTTACATGCATTCGAAAAGTCAGAGGCGTGCCTTGGATTCGAACTCGAGACCTTCGACTTGGCAGTCCAATGCGTACGCAGCTAGTTAATACATAACTATATATGTATAACTACTAATGGTTTGCAGGCATTCAAATGTAAGCAGATCCAATCGAGATTAGGATCTCATTTCGCTTCGTAATTACCTTAACTCGGGTAATGCCTGATCGATTCCCTAATTAATCACATAATACGTCAAGTTAAGCTGAATGGAAGTGGATGCCAATTCAGACGCCTTTAAAAGTTAATTAGTTTAAATAGATTATAGTAATTACGTTTTAGGTATCTAGGTACATAGGTATCTTCTAGGTAAGCGTGCTACATCTTAGACCACATCGTCACTTACCATCAGGTGAGATTGTGGTCAAACGCTAACCTCTCTTAAACAAAAAAGCCTACTTACTATAAATTAATCACGTATTTTATCTAAATCTTTGCGACACTCTTGTTTTTTTTATATCGTGAGTGCATTGAGAAACAAAAAGCATTACGATACACCATGACCTAGAACCTGTAGGTCAAAATGGTTGTTCCGTGTGGGAATCGAACCCGCGACCCACGGTGGAAGGCAAAAGCCTGACTTAGCATCTAGATTAACCGTTGTGCGGTCGTTTAGTTATGAAATAAAACATTATATCGTTTCGTTTCAAAAATCGAATACATTGACTTGTAAGAACGTCAATGAAAGATCTATAAATTACAAAAATAAATATAAGGCAGTCGAATTTTTCTTTCGCTAAAATAACTTTAAAATATTAGCATGGAAAATGCTAAAAGATAGAAAAAGATACTTATGGTAATGTTTTATGTACGTGATACTCTGTAAGTTTAAACCTCCTTTGCTGAATTTGAATTGACAATACTCTATAATCGTCACGCCTGACAAATATTAATCAATTTGCTTAATATCATATTGCATGTCATTCGATGTTGCCCACCCACGTAAATGAATGCAACAATGATATCAACAAAGACCACTCATTATGCTGTAACATCTCGCCCGAATAAAATAATTGATGATATACTGCTCACAGTTGTACTATAAGCAGTGATAGCCTAGTGATATGAGCATTGGACTGCCAAGTAGAATTTCGAGTTCGAATCCAAGACCTCTGACTTTTCTAAATCATGTGCGTATTTATAATAAAATTATCACTCTCATAAACGGTGAAGGAAAACATCGTGAGGAAACCTGAATGCTTGAGAGATTTTCTCAACAGCATGTGAAGTCTACCAACCCGTACTGGGCCAGCGTGGTGGACTATGACCCTAGTCCCTTTCATACTGTGAGAGGAAACCCGTGCCCAGCAGTGGGACAATATATGGGTTGATGATGATGATTACAACTATTATTTTAACTGTTCATTAGCCTAGTGGTCCTAAGCTCGACTGTTACTAGCGGGCCTGCGTTTGATTTCGAGGTCGAGCAGTGTTATTGGGATTTCTATGAAATTCTCAGTAGCAGCTCGGAATTTCGATTTGTGTCCGGTTAATGGCAATAGGCTCACACCTTAAAAATGGGACCTAAACATACCAGCCAATTGTGAGTTTCCATTAGTATACCTCTGGCCAACCCTTCGGGGAATACAGGCATGATGATATGTTCTGTATGTTATTTTTATAGAGAGATCTCGTCTCGTAGAATTTTATACCTGTTTTTAAAGGTATAAAATTGCCATTTTTTTTATATATTATTAGCATAAAATCTTATATAATCATGGTTTTTATTAGTGATGTTATCTACATACTGGTTTCTGTAAATAAATTAATGTGACCTATGATTATAGACACTGTAGGTACCTATTATTTAAGCAAATGTTAATATTTCTAAACATAGAGATTCCGTAATGATCGAATGATGTAGTTTGTACTAGCGTATCCAACTGACCTTAGTTCTGTCGGAGTATCGATATGATTTGGGAACTTAATTTCAACAAAATATAGTATACTGGAAAGTAATTTTCGGAATCCAACCCATAAAAGCGAATAAGCGAAGCGAAACTGAAAAGCTAAAGCTTCATTAAATGCACGTTGCGAAGTCGCGTCGTATATTTCCAAAAAAAATATAGTGAGGCGTGCTTAGAACGATACTCATTATATATAATTATAGAAGTAAAGTTAGAACGTTATTTTGATTTAAACATCTTAAAAGCTCCGTTATTTCACGATTCTTGTAAAACAAGATATTTTGATTATTTGCTTAAAAATTATACTAGGTATAACAAGTTCTAAGCAAACAATTTTAAAGAAATTCTTTTAAAGATTTATTCAGTTTAAAACAGTCGTTAAAATATCGTATGGTTAACGTCAAATTAGCACAACACTTCGAACGTTAAATGAATATTTTTCCATATAAAGTTCAAGTACATAGTTATGTGGTTGTAATACGCCGCAACTACATATTTAACCTACATACGTTACAACCTCTAAGGGCATAGGCCTTTTTAAATCAGGCGAAGGTAACGATCAAACTAATTACCACACAGTCGCTATCTAAGTTTAAGTTATGTGTTACGTAAATGTAAACGGAAAAGTCGATGCAGTGTGAGTTTTTCTTAGTTTATCCGGAAATATCGGAAGTGTAATCGAAGAAGGGATTTGCTTGGGTTAATCTCCGTTATTATGTAAAAGCTGGTCCAACAATAGAGACCTCTTAGTTACCTACCTACTGTGGATTCGGGTCGTGAGATAATGATGATGATATACCTATTAACGAGGTAAAATAAATAATTATTTAAAAAAGTGTAGGTATTTTGGGCAAACTATTTTAAAACTCCTTTATTTCTATTTTCCAATTTAGCATCTAAGGGACACAATCTCGTAGACTATTTGTTCATGTAAGTCATGTTTCATTCATTCTCGTCTTGTTCCCATATTACCATCACGTTTAGTATGTGTGTCGTTCGTTGGAATGTATAGGAGTGGCGGAGCTGCGTACGAGTCGACCGCTAACAGCCGCGCTAAGTGTTGGATCACGATCCATACATCATTTGCTCGTACGCGAATTATATGTGAATGTGGAGTTGTTTTAAACGTAACGGGAAACGTAATGTGTGCAAAATTATATTATTCTGATAATTAAAAAAAAAATCAAAATAGTTTTATTTTCATATAAACCATATATAGGCACTTATGAAATGTCGAGTCTAGGTGCACGGTTCCAAAGTAGTCGTTTCCTATGGAGAAGAACCGGCAAGAAACTCCATGACTTTCAATCGCAAGGAACACTCAATTGACGCGTTTAGTTCATGGACTAAATAGATAACGTAATCACTAAAAAAGATAAAATCGGCAAAAACGTGGTCCTCGCAAAAGACTCGATGCCCGTGCATTTTTCGAACGTGGAATAATTATGAAATATAATGTCGTGTTACACTACATATTTAAGTATATGTATATATATATTTCATAATTATTTTACGATGAAAACTTATTTCGACAGCCATGATGAAACGACTTGTGGATAAGGTCCAGTTTTCCGTTTTGTATTGTAACATAAGTTGGAAATTAAAATGTAGCATAAGTACAGAATATTTAAAATAACGGCAAGAGCCATTTATTCAAAACAAAATTAGAAGAAAAAGAAATTATTAAAGATCTTCGTCACGACATAGGAAACGCATATATAGGTACCTAAACCCTACAGTAATATTATAAATGCGAAAGTAACTCTGTCCGTCTGTTTGTTATACGTTCCCCTAAACCGCTGAACCGATTTTGATGAAATATGGTACAGAGATAGATTGGAACTTGGAGAAAGATGCGGGTAAAACCGCAAGCAACAGCTAGTCCAACGAGATTTAGAAAAAAAGTTACGCATTTGACAAAAGTTTACCAACATTGTACTTACATCTGTCGTTTACCAATGGTGTCCAATAATATTCTTGTAATGTAAACTCTACAAATCACGAGCAGACACGCTGCTAGGCAAATACCACAGTATTTCAAATGTCAATTTGATTGCGAAGAGTGAAGATTCCTCACAGACCTTGTAGAGGCCGACTTTAAAATATTTTGAAACCTGTTAGCTGTACATTGACAGCCACAGTCATATTATTATGGACCTTAACTCGTGATGGCTTCGAGGTTCACGTATTCGTGTTAATTCGTATAAAAATCGTTACCGGTGGTTAAGACTCCAGAGACAGGAATCTCCTCACAACGCGTGCTGTGTCGAGGAGTACCGCTTTCTGTATCAAGCCCTTGATCCAGCCGTCTAACGAGAGCTTCTTCAGATGTCCATCGAGGCTCTTCGCTTATTATTAAAACCTTCCGAGTAGATAATCGGTTGTCAATTTCATTTATACTCACATCGTTTAAAAACCAGTTGACTGATTTGATCCTAATGAGCTTACCTAACAGAAAAACAGCATTCAACAACACACGATACTTTTTATCCTTATTAAACGTACCTCGTAATTGAATGCTTATCGGTTAACTGGCTATATAAATGGACTACCGGCGATGCTGACGGTGTCGATAAGCGGCTTGACAAGAACCTGTTACAGACGAGCTTCAGCTTTAGGTACTTACGTAAGTAATTCTGTAGGTTAGAAAGGAAAAAATATTTAGAAAAGGTATAAAAAGATTGATATTTTTGGCTAAAACCTCAAGATATTTTCCATTATTACGCTTATAAAGTAATAATCAGCATTCTAATACCATTATTATAATGCTGATTAGTACAAAGGCCAGCACAACAAGTTACGCCAATCTGTCACATTTCTTTGATAGATTTTCAACTTTAATACAAAGTAATAAGATTCATTTTCAATTGGGAAAATTTGACAGTTTTGGATAGCTTGACTTGCTAGCGTCTGGACCAAATGTTGACACTTTCTTCTTTATATGGTAAACCACAACGCCCCTTGGCGGAGGAAGAAATTATGGCGCAGTTTAACGAGGTGAACGCCCTTTTTTTACGTAAGTACCGAAAATCCCCCTGGATCGCCTGCCACCTTGGGATCCAGGGCAAATCGATCTCTTACCGACTAATAAACGCACTTACTTTCACTTGCTTTATAGTAGGGATCCGTGAAATTCGCCACGATCACCAGGTGAGGTGTCATATGAGGATTTCCGCACGGGATAAAACAAACCATGCCAGTTCCCTCACAATGTTTTAGTTTTCGAGGTTAGATCAAGTAATGGTCAATGCGCACATGAGTCATTAAGTAATAACAGCTTAACAATCTACATAATAATAAATTTATTGTAATAACAAATCCGACGATAACTGAACAATCGTTTATTAAACGTTGAGTGTACTTATACATATATTTTATTAATCTTTACATCGTTCACGCTTTCAAGACATCAGCAGATCAGTAAGTGGTACAAGAATGTCCCGTGTCTAAATGTATTAGTTCTATATGTATAGTAAATGTAACGGGCAGTTAGCACGCTAGAATAATTTCCAGACCAGCGCAAATTATCATGGAGCCGAGTCTCTGATATCCGAGTTCTCTATAATAACATTGCGGTCGATGAGGAAAGCACAATATAAGATAAACGGTATTTACCAGCTTACACAGAATAATTAATACTTCATTATAAATTAACACCGGTTTAAAAGGCGACTCGAAGACGCGAAGTGGATAATGGATTTTTCTATCAAATTCTCAGTAGCAGATCGTTCGAATTAATGACAATAAGCTCGCCCCCTATCACATGGGACCTAAACATACCGGCGAACTGTTGATGTTAATTAGTACACCTCTGCCTAACACTTCGGGGAATACAGGCGTGATGCTACTTCTGTATGTATGATTATTAATTTAATTATCTAGGCAACTAGGCATATACTATTTTAGCCGTTACTTAAAACATGATTTCATTTTGATTTTTTATTCCGAGGAATAATTTGGTTGGCAGTACCGGGTGAAAGCCCCCACATACAACGTTTCCGCGCGGAGCACTGGTAATCTTGCTCACCGAAAGGAACACAACACAGCCCAAAGCAGTGTTAATTTACTTAAATTTTCTGCAATTTGAGTGGAATTACTCCCACTATGCCCTACCTCTTAACCGGCTTAAGTCTTCTTTTACAATAATGGAACTTACCTATATCTATAATTACTATCTAAGTATCGTCCTCTTTAGATGCCTACTTATGACAAAACCATTTTAATTCTGTATGGTAAACCATTAGTATGGAGTAGAGACGAGTAGTATAGACTATTAGTAGTTAGTGGTAAATGTGCGGTCAGCTGAATCGCCATTACAGTGTGTGGGCATACAACCGCCGATTACACGCTGTTTAAAGACGATAAACGACGCAAGCACAGCATTTCTTTTTAAAGTGAAATGTGTGAGGTACGTACTGTCAGGTTAAATTTAAATATTTTTTTAAAAGTTGGTGTATAAATTGTAGACCAGCAGACAGTCAAACAGTTTTACAACAGATTTGATTTCTCAAATTTATAAATTTATTCGTGATCAGAGATTTAATGCGAAAAGTTCTTTATTTGTTTTTAAATTATTGTCTTTATTTTGTCATTTTACATAACATCTAGCTGTTACATCGTTGTTTTAATTTGGAAGAGAAATACGGAAGTAATTTAATTAAACTATTTAAAACTTGAGCATAATATTCGCAAAGTATCGATCATGCAACTAAAACGCCACATCACTAGTTTCTTTTTTTTTTCATCAAGACGTTATGTCATTTTAGTTGATGTTTTCATCAAAAACACGTGGATGTAATTCTATTTTGTTTCCGCTCCGACGCTGATGATTACCGCTCAAATGGACAGCCATTGTACGTGTGTAGGTAGACTTGATGCAGTGGCAATAATGCCGCTACAAATCAAAATTCGAATGTGTTTCTTAGTACGCGTATCTAACGATTCGTTTTTGTTTTATATAATTTCGCAGTTAATAGGTAGGCAAGTACCTACGGCTTTTAGTTGGTACGAGTCCAACATACCCTGCCTCCTCCCCAGGCGGGAAATGATCCATGAGAGTTTTCCGTACCAAAAAAAAAAAGTTCCTACTCGCTGTTAACGAGTGTAGTTTGAGCTAGTTTTATCCAACTAGCTAAGGTTTTAAGGTATCTCAACCTTAAAATAAATGCTTAGTGCCCAAGAAGTTGCAACAGGTCCCCGGCCGAGCACGTATGAGAGCTATAGTCGTCTTCACCTATCGAGGTGAAATGTTCCCGCGTAGGACATGACTATTATGTATGTCACCTCGCAAATCAAGGATTTTATAAGTACTAAGTTACTATGCACAAAAAACTAGATTTGTCGTATGGCTGTCATGTTATCTGCTGATGAAGCATTACTTGTGTGCATTTGTTTTTAGTCGATACGACTTCAACTTTCGCCTTTCCTGGCGACAGGCACCTAACCATGGGCCTTGGGCGGCGGACTCGGGGTCGTCAGTCGCCCACTTGGCCCTCCGGGAAGGACCGACAAAGGACGTCCACGATGGAATCGCGGATCATGCGAGAGCGATTCCCGTGGTCCCACCACTATGCGGAAGGTGGTAGTGGTGGTGTTTTTAGTCGGTATGCTGGCCACCTGGCCTGTGAGTCTGAAATAACCGTTAGTGGCGCATTTCCCCAACCGAAAAACTTGTAGTTTTCATCTATTCCATGAGGATATATTCCAGTTTGTCGGCGTGCCGTGTCGGGTAATTTTAAGCAGATATTAACTCAAAAGCCAGTTCCTGCCTTTGATAATTACATTTTAATGTTTACTATAATTATTATCTGCATTCGGTTTCATTGATGTCTTAAGTCATAAAAATGTCGTAAAACATCAAGAAATACTTCAAAGGAAATATTTTTATAGTTCCGTCGCAGTTACTCTCCTAAAAAAGTCATACACGTAATATTAAAAATATAGCTCTATATCTTTCTACCTAAATCATTTTTCAGTGCAAGATCACTGGAGATCTGCATATTGCATGACCAGGGGGTGTAACATGAATGCCGCGACATAGTTTTGTCGTTGCATTATCTCGTCTCCAGTCACTGTTTTTTTTACTCGAGATAAACGTCAACAAAATTATGTCGTGGCGTGCATGTTCAGCCTAGCAGGTCCTAGATAAAATGTATCGGCTTTACTGGTAGTTTTGTAACACCCTGTATTTAGCATTGTTCTATTACTTTATTACATACAAACGTTTCAAAAAATGCAGTGTTCACGAAATTAACGGCATCATTCTAAATGTCAATGGCGGACAAAAAATGTGATAAAATATTTGCTATGTAATTAGGGGTATGTAAACGGCACCTACTTTTATAAGATTTCGAAATTCTTGGCTTTATAAAGTACTAAGTGGTACACGCAGGTATGTAACATAGAGGTATTTGTCCAACATGAAATTAAAATTAAAAAATAAATGTCAATATGTTGTTAAGTTTATGCGCATTGAGCTGAAGTAAAATTAATAATTTCTATCAACATTATTTTATGACATAGGTACAATCACGCTTATGGTTCCTCGAAGGATTAAGCAGAGGTTTACTAATATTATCTAGCGAGCCTATTGCCATTAACCGAGTACACATCCAATTGTACTAAAACTGAGATGCTACTGAAAATTTTATATAATATTTAACATGCTACTCGACCTGGGAATTGAACCCAGAACCTCACACTTATAACCACTACACCGTTGAGGTAACAATATATAATTAAGTATTTCCAAGTGTTCGAGAATGACTCAACATGTCGTTAATGTGTTCCATGGCCATATCCGTTTATTGTACTTTAATAAATGTATTATTATACTCGGTACATGATCCATTTCCTCCGATTCTTCCTAGCCCCGCCCACACTTGGAGGACGACCACCTCTACCTCTAGCAGGAGGTCAACGATCTTCACTCTCTATGAGAACGGATACGGCATTTAATACAACTTTTTTTATACAACTGGCAAACAAGCATACGGGCCACCTGATGGTAAGGGGTTACCGTAGCCTATAGACTCTTGCAACACCAGGAGTACTTATCATTTGCGCGTGGCCAACTCTGTAAAACGAAAGAGGAATAGTTGGGTTGGCAGTATAAGGGTCAAAGTTCCCCCACTGCCAACACAACGTTTCCTCGTGAAGCACTGGCAACCTTGCTCACGGTAAGAAACACAACACAGCTCAAAATAGTGTTATTTAACTTCGATTTTCTGCAAGACCGAGGTACCTACTTCCTCAGTAGGGCAGCTCCAATTTGAGTGGAATTACTCCCACTATGCCCTACCTCTTTCAATCTATTCAGCCTATTCAAAGCAACAAAAATATTGCAAGTTGATTTAATTAGCAAGGTGGAGAACATCGGAAATATTACCGCTTTCAACGGAGCAGGAAAAATAAAATCATCATCATCATCATCAACCCATATACTGTCCCACTGCTTGGCACGGGTCTCCTCTCAGATTGAGAGGGATTAGGCTGTAGTCCATAATATAAAAATAAAATGCAATAAAAATAATAATATGTAGATAGCCAGTATTAGCAGGGGCAATAGAAAGAGGCTTTCACGGATCGGCTCGTGACGGAGCATTTATTGGTTCTGCTAGATTTCTTTGACCTATGAATTGAAATAATGAAGATATTATACTTATAAAAAGGCGTAGTAAAATGCGAAATCATTGAAAATTTAGTTTTTATCGAAGCTTTTGTATGAATATTTTTAATTCTCATGTAATTAAAGCGAGGGAAAATGCTATTAGCACAAATACTAATTCATCAAATGATGTGCATGTAATTTTGGTTTCTTTCAGAAATGCAGTATAATAATAATAATAATGGTTTATTTGCATAGAAACACGATTTACACTTTTATAAACACTGATAAATAATCACAATCATTACAATCACTTATAATTTAGGCCAAAGTTTAATGTTTAAGTGTAGTATGTACACTATGTACAGACGCCAGCAGGTCAAGCTATCCAAAACTGTCAAATTTTCCCAATTGAAAATGAACCTTATATCTTTGTAATTTGAAAATCTATTAAAGAAATTTGACAGATTGGGGTAGCTTGATGTGCTGGCCTCTGTACAAAAAATCAGTTATTTATGGGAGAGATCTTTCTAAAGTAAAATATTCTCTATATAGGATCACAAAGCAGACAGTAAATTCAAAATAGTAAATTTAGTTTTTTTTTATTTATAAATATTAATGTGGATGTTACCGAGCATTATGCAGTTTCGTGTAACTTTCTAATAATCGTGTGTCATCAATTCCATTTGAAGAGTTCGGTGAAAGCCACTCATTACGTCACACAGTCAATATTTACTTATTCTGTGGAATGGCTTGTTCAAGTTTTGTTAGCTGTTTCATACTTACTATATCGGGTATGTTTACAGCCGATTATATAATGACAAAATATTTTAATTAGGTATAATTAAACATTTGGGACTTTTTAAACAGCAACATCTAGTCTCAAACTAAGCTCAGCTTGTACATATTCATTGTCTAGTACTCATAAGTACTAGACAATGGATATAATACATAAGTATATATATTTTTTGTAAATACAGGCTTCTAATACAGAAAAAATGCCCAGGAAAAAAAACACTTATGTTAATCACATAAATGTTTCAGCCCTGTGAGAATCGAACTCACGACTTCATGATCTGCAGTCTGACGCTCGAACCACTAGACCACAGACGTCGTCATTTATTGCTGTACAAAGGAAGACCAACAGCATATTAGTATAACAATTAGCGTAAAAATTAATCATTATAAGTATTACAAAGCCTTGTGAACATAATTGTCATATAAATTAATTTAAATAGAAGATATTTTACTCAAGTACCTAGCGAAAGTTTCTTGACTAAGCACTGTAACACTTTCAGCTAGAGATAAAATAGAGAAACAGTAAATATAATGCCTATATTTATAAACAACCAGCAGGCGTAGTATGACAACAACAGACTGTAGACAATAGTAATTTATGTTGACTCTTTGGTAGACAAAACCAGAAAGTGTTACTTTGTCTACGTGGGAATCGATATAGCCTATGTCTACCTACGCCTGCTGGGTTCTGGTGAAAACATTGTTCATGTCCACCAACTATTTACAGAATGACGGAAATCATGACTTGGAATGTTACGATTTTTATACATCCTGTATTATTTTTGAACTTGACAAAAAATGTATACTTTTCACATATTCAATTAATAAATAATAATATGTAACATGGTATTATATAGTTGATGATCAATATGGAAATCTTTGTAAAGCCTTAGATAGTTACACTAGATCACCTTCTGGTGTACCACGACAAAATACGCAAATATATAAAAAAAGCAATGTATATAAGCAAAGTTCATACATTTAATATGGTTAAGAGTCGCAACTACACTTTAGTTTGTCGTAAGTACTAAATGTGTGAAACCGAGATGTTCCAGACGTGTCGACACGATACGCTAGTATATTTTTATCTTTATGTAGGTAGGGGTCAACAGGGGTAATGTAAACAGTAAATGCAAGGGGTAACAGGAAAGGGTAATTGTAAACAGTAAATGCAAGGGGTAACAGGAAACAGTACCTGCTACACTAGTCGCGCGTTTACAATTACCCTTACTATTTACAATTACCCATGGTATACATTACAAGGGGGAGGCCCGCACATTTACACCGAGCGGAAACGTGACACCGCCACACAGTGTCTAATAGAAAAGTCGCGGGTCCTTCACTTTCGACTTTCACTGATGCGTCGCGAGTGCGCGGCCGCTCCTATCGACCTGAACGAATGCACGCATACAATGGCCAACTATGGACACACTTTGGGCTAATGTCCCTTATTAATCCACGTTCTTTGTTACGTAATTCTACGTGCAGTTAGCGAAAAGAAATTTCAACTGGGTTCATACAAGAGTAGGCCTATTGAGAAACCAGTTCTGTTTCGCTGGATAGACCCGCTTTTACTAAGTAGCGTCGGGTAAGCACGAGTTACGATGATTTCATGCTGATTAGCAACTTACGTAAAGTAAGATAACTGATTTATTTGCTTGAATTACAAAATTACCGTATTTCACATTTAACTTAATGATAAAAAAGTTACGTTAATAAAAGATACTCTATTAGCTTAAATTTAAAAATAATAGATTTTTATTTATAGTTAGTCAATTTCTCCAACTCTTGCGTCAATTAAAAGACCATTAATCTCACTGAACCAAGCAATCATTAACAACTCAACAATATTGATATCAAAAAATATTCCAACCAAAGAATCTGCATGTTAGTAAGTATAATTAAAAAACAATTTCTACAATATACGCTGGACAATGCTGAGATGATATCACGGCGTATGATTATGAAAACAATGGATTTTTGAAATTGTTTGTACCTAAATAGTTGTAATAAATTATACGATATGCATCAACATTTTTCTATTTACATGCAATTTATTGCTGCAACTGAGGATGTACGTAAATTTTAACCAAGGTCTAAAATGAACAATTTATTAAAGAAATAGAAAACTCCTACCATTCTTGATATACACTGTGTGTGTGACTGATATGAAGACAATTACGTTTCCTAAAAAAAATACAAAAAATTTACGCTCACAATCAAAACTTAAATAATCATTGAATTTATAACGATAGAACAGTTACCATAGCCGAAAACGGCAACCATACCTTTTTAATAAATTATATGCTTAGACTGAAACTCATTTCATTCATAAATATTTATATTTTTTTCCGTAAGAATAATACGTTGTTTACCTACACAAAATTATTTATTTTAATACAGAATATTTTAACGTAACTAAATAATTAATTAGATCATTGCGAGTGTCTTGAGCAACGTGCTAATTTCCATCATAAGTCCATAACTGAGGTGATAATGAAGTAACACCCACTTTATATCGAACAGAATTTCATGCTTTCGCCTTAATTTCACTTTTACTTACCGTATTTATATTTTATTCAAAGGTAATTGGACGGGGCAAGGTAATTATTTTAAGTTTACACACAGTCACGGTCAGTTACTGTGTGTGTTCACACATTAGGTAATTGAATAATTGCACACACCAATTACTGTCGGTTATCTCGCAGCAGATTAAAATGACGCTCGTTCATCAAATAGAAGATGTATACAATGTATATCACGAATGTATAACTTATTTTGATCTAGAGAGATTATTCTAATCTAGGATATGAGTTAATCCTGCTAAGTTTGATTAAATGGCGCAAGCGCGGCTAATAAGCGTGCTTGGTTCGATTCCCAGGACAATAAAGTGCTATTATCCAAAATAGCACTTGCTATAAAGTTTTCAATATTTATTTGGGGTTTTGATTTTCGTGTAAGACCTAAAACCATACCGACGAACGATGAGTGTACATGATACATCTTTCGATCCGTTCGGTAATAAATCATAACAAACATTTTTATGGTTTTCAAAGAACTGTATGGGCTTTAGAATAACCACTTAAAAAATCAAACTTGCAGTCATTAGGGAGAAAACAAGATAAGTTAACACCTCGTCACTTCGTTAGTGACAAGACATAAGAAGAAAACATTACATTCTATCCTAATGTGTATATGTATAAATAAACAAATGCAGCAACATTTTAAGTGCCCGTTACTTACTCAACGTATTTGGATGCGCTCGGGCTCTTTCAACGTTTTGTATGTTTTGTGGCCGAAAGTGAAACTAAACAATAAAATACAGTTACGCATACGACTTTTAAACGCATAATGTTTGACGTATTAGGTAAGTTATGACCAGTTAGTTTATAACTTACGAGTTAGGACGTGTATTGGTTTTTTACTTTGTTATGCAAATCTTATCTATCAATCAATCGGTCAGCCTGTCAAACAGACGGGTATATAGTCTGAACGGCCCAAAGCGAATGGACCGTGGGCCATTCGACTGTAAAAAACGTCTACGTTCCAATGGACCGGTGATAAAATTATTTCAAAATTAATTTAAAGGGACAGTCGCATACACACACAATAAAGTTTTTTTTTCATGTGTGTTGTGTTTGTCTGGGTGTTTCTTAAGTATTATAAGTACGTATTTACAAAAAAAGTATATAAGTATTATATCCATTATACAATGGGTGGACTAGACAATGCTCAAAATACAAGCTCTGCTTGGTTTGGGACTAGATGGTGCTGTTGTCCAAATATTTAAATTTATTAAGAGATTAGAACATGCTCCGTTTACGGCAAAGTGTTATTTAGTTTTTCTATGAAATTCTTAGTTAGTAGCTCAACATTTGAATTCGTGCTCGGTTAATGATAATAAGCTCGCCCTATGACATAGACAGACACACAGTTTTAGATAGACATCTAAAACTGTGGTCAACATCAGTAACCTATGTCTAAGCCTTCGGCGAATACAGGAATGATGTTATGGTTAAGTGGGAATCTGTTCAAACCTAATAAAAAACGCCTACTTATACGCTATAGGTCACGCAAGTAGGCAAGTCCAATAACATTATTTTCGCCTAGTTTGTGGCATTCTGCTTACACCATTCGGTTAGACGAAGTGGAGTAATTTTCAGTAGCAACTTGGATTTGTTCCCGGTTAATGGCAATAGGCTCGCCCCTATTACAAGCAGTACATCTCTGCCTAACCCTTCGGGGAATACAGGCGTGATGGTGTGTATGTATGAAAAATGGTTAATGGTTATAAATTTAAGAATAATATGACTGTTTTGCATTAAAACAAAACAGGTATTATATGTTAGAGAAAACACAGCAATGGTATGAAGAAGCAGTTCCTATGATTCTGTGAAATGTCGCGAATATCTGTCCGATTTATTAAGAAAACTTTCCTATTTCTGGCACCAGAGGGCGCCGCTTATGCTTAACCGCCTTTTTCGCTGTCAAGTGTCATTGCAGTCTTCATCATCAGCAAGCTCCTTGTCTCATTGCTGTGTTTTCTCCAACATATAATACCTGTTTTGTTTTAATGCAAAACAGTCATATTATATGTCTTCGAAAACACAGCAATGGTATGAAGACCTGTTTGATATCTGCTGGTGATCAGAAATAATGTAAAACACAAGAATGCAATGTGATTGCAAATGGTTAAATGAATCCAAAATTAAAACCATCTTGTAAAATTTAACATTTAAGTTTTAATATCTGAAATGAAAATAAATTCTATCACAAACTTAATCAACTGTTCATTAATCAACCTGATTAGGTATATGAAATTGAGTGCAGTCCTTACTGTTACAATACTGCTAAATCAATAATCAATAATAAATTAAATTGACATAAACTTCAAACTTATTTATAATAATGATAAAATAAACAATATAATTAACTTTAAACAATAAAATCACTCTTAAAAGATCTCAAGATCACAATCATGAAATTATGATTGGGTATAATTATGTTTAATTAAACAGTCTTAAAATTATTGTAAAGTAAATCTGACGCCATATTGTCACTGCCAGATCTATCAACCTTCTTACAGTAGTATTTTGAAAATGTTTCTACACACTTCCAATTTCCCCTCTCTAATATTTCTTGTACTGGTCTATTATCCAGCCATCCCCGGGAAGCTACGGCTGATCTTATACTACCTGGAGAAGCATCTATCTTAGCTAATTTAAATGCTGACCTCACCCAACCTGCAATCATTGTTTTGGATGCAGACCTGACCACTCCTGTGACGGAGATAAAAAGAGAGTTGACTTGACTGTCCTGGCAGCGTCTGGCCTCTGAGCTCTTGATCAACTCCTTTACATGAGTTACTGGACAAATTTTAGGGTCAGGATGCCGTATAAGAAGCCAGCCTGATTGTCTGTGTGAAACTGTGTATGTCTTTGAGCCAAACTTTGGCCAGAAGATCACTGTGTCCTCAGTTTCTACAAAATTTTGTTCACTTAGTTCCAAGAGGGTAAGATCATGTAATCTTCGACCAGAAGCTAGTAAAAGTATCAAAGCAGTGCGTCTGCTCTGGTCAAACAGAGAATTTAAGCAAGTTGATGACCTTAGCCAGTCAAAAAAATATTTACATCCCATACAGGGAGTTTAGTAGGGTGTGGATTAGAAAGGGAGATGGCTTTTAAAACTTGTTGAACAAAAAAGTTCTTTGATAGGTTTTCTACTGTTGTTGCACAATATGTTGAAATAGCTGATTTATGTAGAAGAATGGTACTATACGCAAATTTATTTTGTAAATATAAGTTGGCCAAAAACCTTGCCACATCTTTACCCTCTGGACTACTACTACTTATGCTGTGCAACTTACACCAGTGCAACCACCTTTTTAATGGGGCACTATATGTGCTTAAGGTAGAAGGACGCCAGCTCTTTTTCAACAACTGCTGCTCATCCTTATTCCAGTCTGTTACTTGACTCTCCCACCCCCAACTTTCCAAGCTTGAAGCTTTAGCTTGTCTACTTGAGGAGGGCATGACCCCGTCGTCCAATCCACCAGAACCTCCCTCAGGTTCTCTATCGGCAGGGGAGGAGCCAGCGCGCGCGTCCGAAGATCCGGAAACCAGAAGCACTGGGTCCACCGGGGTGCTATCACATAGTATGTCCCTATTGCATTGTTCAGGTGTGCTAGAACTCTGGGTATCATGTTCGGCGGTGGGAATATCCACGCTGTTTGAAAAACCCATCTTTGGCTGAAGGCGTCGCAAAAAAGAGACGAGCCATCTTTTGAGTCTAGAGTCACATATCTTGGGACGACAGCGGTCTGTTTTGTAGCGAACAGATCGACATCGGGGATGCCCCACTGCTTGAAAACTGCCTCCGTGGCAGTTGGTAGCAGGTGCCACTCGGGTACTGACCTTCCCCTTGATAGGCAATCTGCTATACCATTCAGGTTTCCTGGTAAGTGGAATGCTGTCATTATTATGTTGAATCGATAAGTCAACTCCAGTAACCTGGTTGTTAGGCCCAGTAGGTTTGATGAACGTGTTCCACCCTGATTCCGGATGTATGCCACTACAGTCCTGTTGTCCGATTGGACTAAAATGTGGGCATTTTGTAACAGTGCACCCTGGGTCCTGATGACAGCAAAAACTGCATACATTTCCTTCATATTGGAATGCCAGGCTTTCTGGTTTGTGGCCCATCTGCCTGAAAGGAATTGATTGTTTAGGTTTGCTCCCCAGCCCGCATCCGCTGCGTCTGTGGTCAAGAAATGAGTTATTTCTGTTTTGTGTAGTGGGGTTGAACTGCCCTCTATTGCATCCAACCACCACTGCAAATCCTCTCGCACTCTGGTACACAGTGCCCTGTCCTGACCCTTCCGAAGGAATCTTCTCAGGAAGAGCTGTGCCCTGCGACAGTGAAGCCGGCCCTGAGGGACCGCATGGTTGGCAAAATTTAGCATGCCCAACAAACTCTGAAGCTCTCTTAACGAGCAGCTGTCTCGACTCAATATTTTTGTCAGATAGTTTTTTATACCCAGTATTTTTCTGGTGGGCAATGCTATTGTCTGGTTCCGAGTGTCCCAGACCAGTCCCAAGTACTCCAGCTTGTGGGTGGGCTTGGTTATGGACTTTTGGTAATTTACATACCAACCCAGAGATTCCAAGATGGCCAGCGTTTCCGCAACCTGAGCCATAAGCTTGGATTCGTCCTGGCAAGCCAGGAGATAGTCGTCCAGGTACACTACGAGGCGTATACCACGCTCCCGGAGTACTTCGGACACCCAGTTTGAAACTGCTGCAAATGCACGGGGTGCCGAAGACAGGCCGAACGGTAGTGCTGTTAGCTGAAGGATTTCTCCATTGTAAACAACCCGCAAAAACCTTCTGTGAGTCTCCGCGACACTCAGATGGAAATAAGCCTGGTGAAGATCGATCTTCACTAACCAGTCGTTTGCCTGAAGGAAGTTTACTACATCTAGCTGTGAAATTAAATAAAAATGCTTTGTTGTTATGTAAGTATTTAGAGCCCTGAGGTCGAAAATGGGGCGCAATCCCCCATCCGCTTTCTTTACTAAAAACATCTTTGAAAAAAAGCCGGGGTCTAGAGATAAAGGTTTCTCTAAAATTCGTTTGCTTTTTAAATCCTGGATCATGTGCGTCATTTCTGGGGAAACTTTGGTGGCTAGGAGATCTAAAAACTTTTGAGTCGGGAATTTTAGAGGGGGTTTTTTCCTGAAGGGTAAGCGGTAATAGGCTATCAGTTTCAAAATAGCTTGTTCTGCTCCTAATTGGGCCCATCTTTCTGTAGCCAACTTCAAGCATCCCCCTCTGAAATCCCGTTGTAGGTCAATTTTCCTGGGACTTGGATTTCGACTTTTCTGTATTGGAACGATTTTGACGAAAGGGCCGATTCCTTTTAACGGTCTGCTTAAATTTTTTATCTGTGTTTCTAGGCTTATTTCTATTGAAACTTTTTTTATTTTGAAATGTATGATCCCCCGCTCCGAAGCCTTCTTTTTTAAATAGGTTGGGGTATTTAACCAAACCTGGGACCCTCCAAGGGACTGTATTATAGGCTGTAAAGCCTCTCTACTGAATAGGTACTCGGAGCTGGGTGGGACATTTTTTAAAGTGTGTCTAAGGTTTTCATTAGAAATTTCTTTTAAAATACGATCACGCCTAACTTCAATACACTCGGAACGCTTTCCACATATAATTTGCATGGTGGTTTCAGAGTTCTTATGACATGAAGAACCCATGCCAAAATTATCAGAAATTTTATCAAACAAAGTATTTGCATTAAGATCCTGTGGGTTAGCACTAGCCCAATTAACAATAGTCTGTAATCCTGATTTCAACAATTGTCTTTGTTCTAAAACCTTGTTCTGTAAGCCAGCTAAAAATAACTCAGTTGAAGCTAAATAGTCCTTGCTTTTATTAAAGTGACATAACTCATCATTAATGCGTAGGCCTGAAAACCCAGGGGTGGCCAAGCAGCTCTGTAGGACTTTCTTGTATCTAATACCCTTCCAAGCCTGGGAGTTGAACTGTTGCAACTTATTTAGTTCTGTGAATCTATCATTATCGCTGGGCGGGATAATCTTTTTATTGTCAACCTCAGTGTTTAGGGAACCCCAATTAAGAGATAACGAGTTGGGCTGAGTAGGCAATGTAATGAAATTTTCGGACCTACCCTCATTACCCACTAATTGTGACGCACTACTTGTACTAGGCAATGCATGCCTATTATTTGGTGGATCTGAATAACACACGGGATACTGGCTCAAATAATTAGATATGTACGACACCTGCGACATTAAGGATTCAATACGAGGATCACTTTTAAAAGATTTTGACATGTACTTACGGTGTCGTCGCGCTGAGGTACGAGAACGTTTATTGGGCAAGGGCGATGCCGTGCCCTCCTCAAACTCCGAGGATGAGGAAGAGCTACTCTGTGATGCCCTAGAACTTGGTGACGATATTTGTTCTCCATCCGAAGCAACATTATCGCCATCTTGACTGTTCTCGTTACCTCTACTTACCGGTTCCATATCTGGTGAAAATACACTGCTGTGTCTACAACAAGCACTAGAACACAATCACTAACAATTGGACAATATTATAACCACGGATATATTGGTTAAACAGTGCTTATTATAAAACTTTTTCTCCGAAAAAGAGTTTCGACTAACTGTAGAGAATCACAAGAATGCAATGACACTTGACAGCGAAAAAGGCGGTTAAGCATAAGCGGCGCCCTCTGGTGCCAGAAATAGGAAAGTTTTCTTAATAAATCGGACAGATATTCGCGACATTTCACAGAATCATAGGAACTGCTTCTTCATACCATTGCTGTGTTTTCGAAGACATAATATAATATACCACAATCTTCTCAATCTTTTTCATACAAAGTGCAGGCGCTAAGCTCATAACATACAAACTAATTCGCTTTTCCAAAAAAACACCGTATATATCGTAAATTATTTTTGACCGTTTTAAATATCATTTGCATTTTGGTAATGAATTAATGATGGTTAAGTACCCTCAATTAGTTATAACACGTCCGTGCGATATGCAATGCGCGCTGGCCAAGCGTTGCGGACCGTTTCGTTATAGACACGTTACCATTGCCTAACATTCAACGAGGTGAGGTGGTACAAGCAGTAGGGTAAAGCGAGGAGTAAAGATAAATTATTATGCTTTTTTAAGGACTCGTGACTCGTGACTCGTGGCTCGTGGACGCTGATAAACCGATCTGGTGGTAAGCTGTGCTAGCCGCGATAAGTCTGTGGATAAGTGACCATTTCAACCTATGACTCTGAGGTAGTGTTGTCAGGTCCAATGTGTCAAATTTCAAATAATCAGTTTTTTAAATAATCGGTTTTCAAATCAGGACTGATATAATGGAAATGACTACATAAAATATGTTTTTGTAAAAGGAAACATTTTTTTAAACAATTAAGATACAGATAATATCCATGTGTGAAAATTATCGACTAAGGTGGTTAGTAAAAATCGGGATATTCGGCGTCCCGGTCAAGGGTACGTGTCACCAGGGGGTTACTCCCTAAGCACGAAGTCCGTAGTTTCGACCTTCGTTACGGACGTTTCCTACTCCGTATCACCAGATGGACGGATGATTCGTTCGGGGCCCGAACTAATAATTAATGACAACACAATTTGACAGTTGTCCCTACTCTCGATGTGTTTTTACCCGTTCGAAAAATTGGATTTGACACTTGTTTTATCGGACTCCGAAGTTTCGGAGAACTTTCGAACGGCTCGTAACTTCGTTGACGGAAATAGGGAATAGACCCTCAGACACCTGATAGTCGATACGTCCCGCGTAAATCGGGACACATGGCAACACGAGAGCACGTAAAGCTGTCCGGGCTGTCATCTGAACATCTATGACAATCGTAAGTAGGCGTCAGAAGCCCAAAAACCATGACAACCAGTCTATCCTCAGGATATCAATATTGCACAGAAATTGGGTTCCGGAGGTCTGATGGCAGTCGTGTGAAATACTGATATTCAGCTGCGTCTGGTTAGACTGGAAGTTGACCCCAAAATTGTTGGGAAAAGGCTCGGACGATGATATTATGCCTTTTTAGATGGTGGGCAAAGCCCACGCTAGGGTTTCGACAAAAGAGATATATAATTATGGACGCACCACTACCCCATGGACAGCATAACTTGGGCTTGGACTTCTACCGACTTCGTCTGGTGGGTGTTCAATCCAGCACTTATTTATATGTTCTAAATGAATAGTTTAAATTACTATCCAAAGACACGACGTCACCATTCTGACTGACAGACGATAGAGGAGCTTCATTAAATCCGTAAGTTTTTGTTAACGTTGGTTTTAATTACTTACTCAAATTAATCTTCCAACACGTCCCATAACTTATACCACAACATGTCACCCGTATAAGCACACTTGACAGGTATTGATATTCAGCCCGCGTGATTCCTTCGCCCACACATTAGTGTATGATACCCCGCATCAAGTGGCTCAGTTTCTCAATCGCATCGATTGTTATGCTGCCTCCAGTGGTTTCGTTTTGGCATTCCTGTGGGCAACTAATACGATAATATGAAACCGTATTGTTGTAATAATTACCCACTCTATGTTAGTTATTGTATAGATACAGCACATACGTTTGTTAGGCTTATTTTAATTTACAACTGCATGCGAAAATATTCAAGAATTTATTTTACTAACTCGTGTGGTAAATTCCGCTTACCTGGTAAAGTAAGATGAGATACCGCTATCGCTTTAGCGCTAACTACTAAACGCTTATTAATAGCTCTATTAGCTCAGAAATAGCAGCCTTGACAAACCTATGGATTTATAGAGATGTCTTAAAAAATACAATTTGTTTGTTTATCATCAACACATTATGTGTGTATGATAAATTCAGTCTGAACTTAAATTCAATCATCAAAAGCTTAGGTCAGGAGTTTTTTATAAACGTTGCCCCACACTAGAATTTTCTCCTGTATCGTGTTTGCGTTTTCAAACCCAAACTTTTACATGCACAAACGCCCAGACCTGGAACAACTACCTGTAGGTCATACAAATATTTTTTCCGTGCGGGGATCGAACCCACAACCCGTGGCACAGAAACCGATTGATCAGCCGCTGCGCCAAACGTGTAGTCATAACGTCATTTAAAACAACTGCAACAATTTTGGCATCATACTCAGGTGATAATCACGTAGCTAGGTTAGTACAGCGCTGTGAAAGATCTAAATGTTGGAGTTCGAATAACCGTATCGTCTGATCCGATTCGTACTCTAATGATTATAAAGAAATTCTCTTAAACAATACTCACAATTGATAAACATTCGATCACAATACTTCATTCAAAATAATAAAAACAATAGAAAGAATCATTGTGCGGTCCTGGTATTGCTTTAGGAAGCTGCGTGCTTATAAATATTATTATGAATGATATTAGCGTAATAGTAATTATAAACAGATGAGTAACCATTTTTGTAGTAATTTGGATATTTAAATTTTTAACCATTTTTACATAGATAATTTTTGTGTTATAACAGTGAATCATTTCACGACAGGAAATTTGGACAATCATAATTATAATATAATTATGATTCACATTAGAAAATTACAAAGGATCTAGTTACTGCGGATTCTAAATTAATATGAAATTGATTTAGAAATGTGTGATCATTTTAGCCTCCAACGATGTTAAAATAATAAATAAATAATATTTGTCATCAATTCATCTTATTGCTGCTTATAAGTTAACTATTATCTTTCAAACTAGACACAAGAGAGAAGCTATTGTATGCCCATAGCTCTTTCACAGAGACAATCAGTCTAACTCAATTCGCCAGAACTCGTAGTTAGAGCGGTTCCTGGAACAGACCAGTCTAAATACATTCGCTACACGGGTTCTGAAAACATATAATGGTAACTACTCGTATTTTATTGCAAAACGAACAAGATGGCGCGATGCATATCTCGCGACAGAGTCACAGGATATGCTAATTTTAGCGAACCATCCAATTCGAGATCTTGCTTTGCGCTTTAAAGTCAGGATCGATTTAAAAGCCGGTTGGGCTTGAAAAACACTATTACATGTACTTTTTATACAACAGTTTTTGCAACAGAAAGTAAAGATGATTTCGCAGGAACCGCTAACGTGACGATAAGGCGTTACTTTGTATAATATTAAATAGATAATTTTAAAGAAGTCATGTCATAGATCTAGAGATAAACCACAGTTTTCTTTTCAATGTGTCAATATCATTTAGCACCTCACACAAAATGTATTTAATAGTTTCAATAAAATTCACTGAACAAAGGTATCCTCTGCCTCTAGTTATCTTTATAATGGTATTGCCAACCCAAATACACTTAATATACCTTATATTTTACCTAATATTTTACCGGTTGGTAGTAGAAAAGCCGTAACTGTCCAGCTCTTTAAATAACAAGATCTTTCATTACCAACTCGAACTGTTCTTATTTTAACTACTAAGGAGAATGCACTTACACGTGTTTTACGCATCGTTCTGCAACGTACTCGTAATTCAAAGGGAGAAATGAAGATTAAGGTACCGTCATTTGAAACTAAAATATCAGTTTAGTGTATAAAACTATTTAATTCAAATAACCGGATATTAGAAATTGAAACTATAATTCTATGCATTAAACTAAAGATTAAATCTGTCATTTAGTCAAAACTTTACCGACTTACATTCTATAAAAAACATATCGCATCATGGTGAGGATTCAATTGCGGCGTTTAACGTTAAAAGTGCTAAGCAACATAAACGTATCAATCGCATACGACATTTAACCTTGATCTTGCGTTTATGATACTCAACAAAAAGAATTTACAATGCATCTCCCACGTTTTTGTGAGTCTGCGGAGTTGGATCATGTCGTGTAATGATAAACATCACCTCAATGTAACTATTATTCTCATGCCATCGGATTTACAGCGATTTGTAAGATTTTTTTTTACCTTCTATAGTGATTAATTACGTAATCGCATAGGCTGTACTTAGTTATGCAAATGTTTATGATATTTTTAGTTCTGGCACAGTGTTCTGTGTTATCGACGAAGCGCCTTCAAGTATCTTGAAGACGGTGACCAGCGGGGTAAAAAAAACGCTTTAGATAGATAAGAACATTGCAATGAAACTTGCTACGAACTCCAACGTATTTTTTATTCACTCGGTACTAAGCTTTACCTTTAATGAGAATTAATTTTGCTACATCAGTATAGATAAATAAATCTAGTAGGTACCATTTAAGAATTTGCACGTCGAAGAGGCCTAACTTACCCAATCGTTCATTGACAGCAAATTAATGAAGAAAAGACATTCACATAGACACCCACGGAAGGAGAGTAAATCTTCGTTAAAACCGCATATAACTACTGAAGAACATACAAACAGTACCACCACACTCGCACCCCGGTAGGCAGTTACAATGTTTTTGTTTTTATTAGATAAATTGCTCGCTCTCATGCGGAACCGACGACGGTCGAGTAGAAAAGGACTTTCATCTAATAATAGGCCCATTACGAGAGAAACCGCACTGGCTGATCAGTTCTAATGGCCGGCACATTGATATCGTTTATTTCATTCAAATGGACATTAACATTATAAAAAGTAATTTCCGATCTCTCTGCTCATTGCTTGCAATGCTAGTTATTGCCGAGCAATTAACAAGTTTATGCGGTCTTTAATATTATATTGTTTACGTTTTGATATTGCTAAAGTGAAAAGTTACAATCATTCAAGATCAAGTCTGTCCTGTCAAGCAACAATATCCGAGACAATAGAAAATCAATAATTGCTTGCCCTCTGGAGGGTCCCCATACTTTAATAAATTGAGCGGGCTATAGAGATTTCATAGTTAAGTTAAGGGAGTTAAGTTTTCAGTTTCGCTTTTTTTGGCTAAGGTGGCAAACAAGCATACTATAGACGCTTGCAATTTAGGTACCAGGGGTATTACTTGAGCGTGGTCGACCCTGTAAAACCACATTATAGGAATTCGATATTTATACTGCAGTAAAACGAAAGAGGAATAGTTGGGTTGACACTTTGGCAGTATAAGGTCACAGTGGCGACATAACGTTTCCTCGCGGAACGCTGATACAATATTTGCGCTTTGATATCTATACAAATAAATAAATAATTTGATACAATATTACATACTACAATTACATTAACTTACGAGTATACAAAAGTTATTTTTTAATGCAATTCCTATTAATTATGGTTATCTATCTTATGCTATAGCTATCTTGCTGCCCAAGAGCCAGATCCACATACTTAAACAAAAACTTAATTAAACCTTAATTAGCTAGTAACTAATACATACAAAGGGCTTATTATTATGTAAATAACCTTAAGTTACACTTACTTGGCATTGTGCCGACTAATATGGTAGTTATGTGGATAATCGTATGAACAATGACGAAACTGTGTTGTTTTCTTCATAATCATCATCTTAGGCGTAGTAGACACTGACGGCACAGAGACGTGGTCGCTCACTATAATGGGTCTCATAAGAAAACCCAAGGTCACTCAGCCAGCTATGGGGAGAGCTATGTTTGGTATTTCTCTACGCGACCATATCAGAATCTCGATAAGTATTTATAGAATCGTATATTATTATAGGACCAGACTTAATTCCTCGGTTAGCCAGTTCGATACTCAATGGGTAATGGGAAGGAATGCAGTTGATGCGCCACCCAAGTATGGGAAGTACATTGTCCATCTGGCAGACAATAACAAATAAGGTGACAACAATTGTGAACAGTGTTTATAAAAGCAATGTCCGCCACATTTCTTACTACTTAGCGGTAAACAAATTAATACACCCTCAACTAACTTTACGGTACATTTTTATACGCATAGTCGCATATTGTGTATTGTTAACAGTGCAGTATATACTTAAATGAGAAAAAAAAACTAGTTTTAAAGACCTGTTTACGTTCTTTCCAAAACTAAACTAGTAAGTAATCATGGCGGATTACGGAAGACTAGTTAAGAAAACAGAGCATTTAAGAAAACTGTTACAAGATAAATGTTTTTTATTGATTTGCTCTATTGCAGTACCGAGTTCTGAGTGTTCTGACATAACAAAAATATAAAAAAACACAATTTAGTTCGATGAAAATCTTATAAAAAAAAATAAGTTTTCGTCTAACGCTTTTTTTCCACGCAATATATTTTAAAACTTTTTTATCTGACCTCTGTACCAAACAGCTTCAATAATTTGATGGTGTCCGAGTTGTCAGTGAAAAAATGTTAAAATAAAAATGTTTCGCACATTGTATGTGCGTTGTATTGTACACGTTTGTAGCACAAAGTCTGACTGTCATTATAATGATGACGAACTAGCTTTATGAAATCTGGCTACAAATATAATACTTATAATATAATTACTTCACCATTTATGACTTCGTGGTCTTGACAATGACATTGTAAAACAGTTATCACGAATACTTCACAAACATAAAAAATGCTGTATTCTCCCACGAGTTCTTTCAACTGGGTCAAATATTTTAGATGTTGCTCTGCGTGATGCTCATAGTACTAAGGTACTTGTTATGATGGAATTTTATTCACCGCTTTAATCAATTATTCGTAACCCAGATTCCTTAATTCAATAACTTACCGTGTGGTCGATCAATTACGCGATTGTACGTCCATTTATGACCAGTATTGGTCAAATTATTTCGTAAAAACCTTTAGATTCTATGAAGAAACAGACTTGATGGTCCGATAACAATTGAAATACTGATATCCAGCAGCATTTAATTAGTCTGAAATACGTACCTAACAGTAAAACATAAATTCCCATAAAATATGACTAAATAATGTTTAAGTGTCAAGCTATAATCGATTTTTAAGAATCAACATAAAAAGAATTGTTAAAGAGACTTACAGAATTCCGGAACTCCAAAACCAAATATCTGCACACACACACAGACACACTATATTCGATCCTGTACCTACTGGATTTGTTAACAAGTTCCTTGCGACACTAAAGGGATTCCAGAAAATCCAGCTTCCAGATAAAATCATGAGGCACGCAGGGCAGTCCATATTACCCATGCAACGCACATTATAACACTAGCTAAAACGTCAATTAATTTTTCCTACCCTCTATGCAGTATTTAAAGAAAAAATGTGACCAGTTTTAAATAATCAACAAATTAAAACAATAAAATTAATTATAATATAATATAGCTAAGTCCAATGCATTTGGTACAATTAGGTATTATAAGATGGTGTTGACGCAAAGAGAAATAAAGAATCGTGAACTCGAAAAATCCAATAGACTACCTACCTACTCTATTATGATTATTCAAAAAACGTAGAGAAAAAATTAATAAACAGCGAAATTAACGAGAAGTAACTTTTATAAACATAGTGTGGACGTACAACCCTATTAAAATTATTGTAAAACTAATACAAATACAATCTCTTGTTATAGATCAAGTAAGGATAATGATCGCGCACTGAACAAGCAATGGACGCGCTCACGTGGTTGTCGCTCGGGCTCCAGTTCGCGGCGCTATGCTCCATCGTGGGGGCGCTGCTGCTGTATCTGCTCCGCAAAGTCAGGGTAGCTGAGGTCCTGCCCGTGGACAGCGCCAAGACCGTGCTCGTCACATCTGTGGATACGGCACTCGGTTTGCAAGTAAGTAACGTAAACAAAGCTTGTCTTAACTGCTTCCTATTTTGCTTTCTTCTACTTAGATAAATTCTGTACCTATCAAAACACTGTGAGTATTGATAAATACTCACCGTGTTATGGAAAGTACAGAGGTCGTGGCGAATTTCGCGGATCCCATGGCCATGACAATAGGGCAGGTGAAGGCAAGTGCGGTTTTTAGCCGGTATGAGTCCGACATACCCTGCCACCTACCTAATTGTTTACCTGCAAACGCTCATTAAACGTAAGTAGGTATCAATCTTAGCAAGCCTTATAATAACCTCCAAAGTAACAATTAATAATAATTTACTTACACAGATTGCGACATATCTAAGCAGTCGCGGATGGCGAGTCATCGCCGGTTGTAGGTCGGGAGGCCTGGGCGCTCGTTTGGCGGACTCCTGGCTGCAAGCGCACATAGCCTCCACGCCCGAAGACCAGCCTAAGCCGCGGCTCGTCACCCTCGAGCTGGACGTGGCTAGGGAGGATCTGTTGGAGGAAGCTGCCAGGGCTACCGCGCAGCATTTACCAGCCGGGGAACATGGTATGGGTTAAAAAATAATTATTATTATTCATTACAAAGCCTACAAATATGTACAAAAATATCAGAAAAAATGTAAAAACATTGTACACTGCCACATCAAAAGAGTGCACTGCCCGGGAATCGAACCCGGGTCGCAAGAATGGGAAACTTGCATGATACCACTACACCAGCAGTGCTTGGGATTAAGTGTCGAAATAGTACTTCTGTAACCGGTTTAATTTTAGACAAGATTTTTTCAATTATATCGTTTACTAAAAATATAAGAGAAAAATGATTAATTTTACAGTTTTGATGCAATATTCAAAAGAAAAATGGTAGTTTGCTTTAAAGATTATTCAGCGCCATCTATTGCTACTTGAAATACCTACTCACATTTCTTGCTGTCAAACGATGTAACGTGATGTGATACACAATTGACGGGCGACGTAGTCACGCATCTAACCATAGGTGGCGCTTTTTAATAGCATTATTAGCCATG
Source organism: Acronicta alni (assembly GCA_964056405.1). NCBI lineage: Eukaryota > Metazoa > Arthropoda > Insecta > Lepidoptera > Noctuidae > Acronicta > Acronicta alni. Next base: position 7,933,005 of record OZ043926.1, read on the forward strand.
GTAGAAGGAAATTATTATTAGGTATGAATGAATCGTAATTTTATTATTTTCACCAATAAAGCTAAACGTTGGTATCGGCTTATAAACGCAATTCATTACAAACATTTCAACTCAGAGATTATTTAAATTATCTTTTTTAACACCATTTTAAAACATTATGTAGATAGGTAACTGCAGGTTTGTGACAGACTTAAACAAATAACTAAATACCTATTCATAAAAATACTAAAGTAAGTGCACTTACTACAGTAAGTAGGTACGTAAGTATACCTACTATGGTAGGTAAGTATAATTAGAAATATTTTAACATTTCGTACAGTGAAACCTACTTTTTTTTACACTAGGTATCTGGGCGGTGATTAACACAGCAGGCAGTAGCGGTCGCGGAGGCTCTTCCTGCTGGGAGGCGGCTTTGAGAGGCAACGTGCTGGGAGCCCTGCGAGTCGCGCGCACTTTCTCGCCCCTGCTGGCAGCCGCCGCCGCCGACCATCCACACGCCGGCAGGCTGTTCTATATCGGTAATTGCTGCACTTACGTATAAGGGCTATGCTAATTAACAAGCAGAGGTAACCTAGTTATTTAATAGTACCTATCATAAAAGCCCTGCCCCAAAAGTCGGTAATGACTGACCGATAAAGCATCAAGACACCTCTTTTTACAAAGAAGCCTTTGAAGATTGTTACAATAATCTTTTGATTTTCGTTAAAGTACCGGTCTAATTTAGGTCTTAAGACACAAATTAACAACTACTTATACGATAGGTATCTTGTTCGTTGACAGATCTTACAATGCCTTAAAACCGGTTCAACTACATTTCAGGATTAACATCAGATACCGCATGCGAGAGCCTATCGCGCCTTGAAGAAGGTGAGACGGGGGAGAACAGCGCAGGTGCGGCAGCCGCACGATGGGGAGTGTGGGGTGCGGCGCGTGCACTACGCACGAGCCTGCGCGCGCGCCGCTTACACGTCGTGCTATTACATGCACCAGATCTTGCGGCTCAAGAGATTTATTCGCCGCCAGCTCTTTTGCAGCCGCCTAGCCAGCCGGCCAGGTAAATCGTCTTACCTTATAACTTTCTCTACTACTTGCTGCACCGATTGTAGTTTCTATTTTAAGTAAAAGATATAAAATATTGGCGAAACAAAAATTCGAGCTCAGGCAGGGTTCGAAGGGGGTTAGTAGTAGTTTAGCCAACACCACTGATAATTTTTAATGTGATTTTAACCGAAACGACGCAGGTTAGAACCTAAGATCGATTTTATTCTATCGCTAAAATTTTTAATGCCAATTAACTACGCTTAAAAAAACTAATTCCTTTTATATTTCAGTCGTCCCGATACACCAAGCTCGGAGGTGAGCGCAGGAACCGCCAGCTGCGCGGTTACAATGCCAGGAGAAGCAGCTGAATACAGCGCCAAGATCCTACCGACCAGCGCGCTGAAAGTTCTAGAAGATGCACTTATCACACCGTCACCAAGAGACGCCTACTATCTGAAGGTCAAACACGACTCCTGGTTTACCAGGATGCCGTCACTGAGGGTCGCGCACTGAAGGAATTATGATGGTGTTCTTAAATTTGCACACTGTCAATATAATAATGATGTAAGTCACATAGTCACAAATAAATAATATTCTGATAATGTCCGCACAGCATGTATGAACGTTTGCTTAACTAATAAAGAGAGTAAGTACCTACCTACCTTTGATGAAACGAAAAGTTTTAGAAGATAAGTGTTTTGTGTGTGTGTCAATATTTTAAAAATTCGAGTTAAGCGTACTTACGTTATTTTGTTAAGGATGTATTCAATTATTATTAATGTAGAATGAATATTTCTTGTCTGATTTTTACATAAGGTCACCATTATCTACTGAGGTGAAGGGTCCAAAATAATGTCACATCGAAAAACTAACTTTAATCATTTTATTGTTATTTTATATGCTTTAATTGAGTCAGTTTTTAATTTTATGTTGTATTACTTTTACGTTTCGGTCTGATTTTGAAATGTATACTCATTTATCTGTACCTAAGTATACCTATGTATAATACTTAGTATTTTAAGTTTTTAGCGACCCGTTATCCCCACATTATATCGAAGGTGAGGGAGGACGGAGGTAAAGCGCTGTGCGGTGCTTAATATACCTATATAAAACGATAAGTCTAAGAGTAGTATTCCATGTCATTCTTGGGATAGTGCCTTATCTTACACGGTAAATGAAAATCTGTGCTTAGCGAAGCTTGTGAAGAATTTGTGGGAAATGTACATACGTATTTTCAAGCTCACATTGTGCCAATTATGAATTCTTTGTGTTTTGGAGTGTGGAAACTGTATATTACACTTATATCATAAATCCAGTGAAGCCAGTATAACATAATCGCGGTTTCTTAATTATATTCTGTAGTGTTTATATGACTTTCTGAGTTGTTTGTTTTTATGTCGACACTTGCGTGTTAAAGCGAAATGAATCATTATCATGTAAATAATGTTTGTGTTGTATAATAAACATTTTGTCTATAAATATAATATGAGATAATTATTATTATGAACCTACATCCACCTGATAAGCTTATCTACACAATAAAAAAAATCAACACTAATAAAAAATGTCCGAGCATGTTATCCTAAATTATCTAAAGCTTTCGACATTTTCAAGCTATGTGCTTGCATTTTGTGACCATAATTTTCAAAAAATATCTCTGTCTGTCTGTTACGCTTTCATGCCTAAACCGCTTTTGATGAAATTTGGTAGGTACCTACAGAGATAGATTCGACCTTTGAGTAAGATGCCTACCTTCTGTCTCAAAAAGCCCTGTGGGATGCGGATAAAACCGAATGAACCCTGAATGCGGGCAACAGCTAGTAGGTACATAAATAATTGAAAAGTATTACATACTTACAACGGTACCTATATAAATCCCTACTTCCCTACTAATATTATAAATGCGAAAGTAACTCTGTCTGTCTGTTACGCTTTCACGTCTAAATCACTGAACTGATTTTAATGAAATTTGGTACAGAGATAGAGTTGACCTTGAGAAAGAACATAGGATAGTTTTTATCTCGGACTTTTGAAGAGTTCTCTTGGAAACGCGATATAACCGAACTCGACGCGGGCGAAGCCGCGTGCGGAAAGCTAGTTAATTATAAAAAAGAAATTATTGCCAAAGTAGGTATAAAATTAGAAGAGTAGTTTACAATCAATCCCAATATATCGTCGGCTCCCACAGAGAGTATATCGGGGCCTACTTAAATTACTAGACCCAACAAGGATAAGTAAAACACTGAAAGCTTACAATCGCGTTTAGAATATATTGTTTTTAAAATAAAATTATTCACAGTCCGGCTCCTTTACTTTCAAATTATCGAAAGTAAGCCACACATGGAAATGAGTAACGCATGCTATAATTCCTCCTTTTGCGCTAAGTGGTTGATTCTCAATGTTGCCAGTACAAGTCCAATACTGATGCTTGTTTCGACCATTCTTCTGTCTTAACCCCGCTGTACTAACAGCAAAACCCATGCTGTCTGTCTCATTGTCTATGTAGTAAACTTGTTCCGGATATTTTATGGATATTGAGTCAATATTGCGTAAACTGAAAAGAATATAATTATGATAAATAATTTATGTTTTTATAACTTCAGTGGTAACGAACAGTGTTCCAGGATTTTCAAAAGCTAGACATATGAAAATGAGACGCTGAATACAGGATATTATAGGGTGAAATGATGCAGGTTTTAGTTAAAATATTTCAAATTGCAAAGGCCGTTATGTCTATTCGTCAAAATGTTCAACCGGAACACAGCGTGAGTTGTCTATAGGGATTGTAATCCCTAAAAATAATATCTAGAGTTACATTGCAATTCCATTTTTTATCTAATTAAAATAACAGATACCTGTATTTTTTGTCACAAATAACATTGTGATGCTCAATGTGGCCATATACGTCCATTATGATTCCTTTGGTTTTAGCAAAGCTCTTATAAAGACAACGCGAGTCACCAGGACTTCGGGCTAAAATTATCCCTCGCAAGCTTTTGTCTCTTGTTACAAAGTGCAGGATTTTAGTTTTCTTCCTGAAAAAATAAGTTGGCGTAATTCAAGAGCGGCTGAAATGAAGCTGAGTCGGAAGGGCTATTAAGCATTGAACTAGTTTATGAGTTCTCAATAGGGTGTAATCACCGGAACTAATGATCCAATACTGAACATTGTTTCACATATTATGTAAGTAGCTACATAATTATGTATATGGTATTGAGTCTACCATATGTGCTAATATTGTCCATACATAAATCAAATAATATGCCTGAGTAATATATTATGTAGATTGACAATTATATACCTATGTATCGCGTGTAACATAGGCATGATTTTCGATTGTAACGAAATACAAATGCTAATCTTCAAAATTTATAGCTAGGTAACCAATAGAGGATATACTGGCTGGCTACTTTCTAGTTTTTAAGTGTGTAGAGAATAACAAATTTGCTTTAAATAACCATTTATAGTTATACTTACCCCGATCAAAATACTTTGAATGCCATTAACTATTAATGGGTTTAATAGTAATATCAGTACATAAATTAATATATGAATAATATACGTAATTTGTATGGACTTCAACATTATTCTTATCATAGGTAATATGCCTAAGGCTTTAAGACCGCCTTTGTACACTTTTGTACATTAAGAATAAATAAATAAATAACATATAGATATTTAGTTGATGTTTGATCTTACACGGAGGTCTTTGATGTCTTCAAGGCGACTGCAGGAACAGGCGTCATCAAATTCGCCCAGTCAGGCAGGTGACCCTTTAACTTTTCTGGTATAAACATCTTCTGTATATGAGGCTCGCTCTGTTTAATCGCCAGGGCCATGGTATTAAGCGTGGCTAGATCCAATGTTAGGCACATAATTATATGCCCGTTCTTCAGTTCTTCCGGAGGAAACGCAGGGGCATCCTCTGAAGAAAATAGGTAATGCAATTCCTTCTGAGATTAATTTTATTAATTTGAATCAATAAGAAAATTTGACTGAAATTAAAAATTACATTCTTCCTTAATGCGACAAGAATACTAGGGCCATAGGGCCGGTTCCGAGGATGTCGAATTTCTACCAAAATAAAACCGCCTGCACCTCAGCTTTGTCCACGCTTCGCAAACATAATAATAATTATTTTTCTTTTGCTTTGGGAAACCGAAATTTATTGACCATGGAAACACAGGTACCTACAACGGTGGCGTAGCATAGGTTGCTGCCCGGGGCAGTTTTCTATTGAGTCTTCAAAGAAAACAATCAAAATTCAAATGTTTCTTGGCTAATGATAATCTACGCATATTTTTTTTCGTAAGCCAGTTAATTATCTCAACCCGTCAAGTACCTAAAAAAATTACAGACACGTATTACACTGCAGGCGTTATTTTCATATTTCCTAATTTTCTTAAACAAAATGCGTGACAGCGGTTCTTTGCGGGCGCGGAGTGTTACCCTAGTTAGAGTTAGTGTGCATAGGTATCATGCCATTGGAAACGTTTAAGTTCGACACAATTCAGATAGAAATAAAATGTCTACAAACGGGTTAGATCAGGAAAGCCAGGAACAGTATGTCCGATCCAGATGCCACCTAACTCGTTAGCCATCATGATGCCAAGTGAGGCCGATCCTTTGAAGTCATCCGTGGGCTCTTGACCTTCGTAAACCATTAACGCCATATAGCCTGCATACTCTAACTGTAACATGAAAATAGAAAATTATTCAATAATAATAATACTGATTATACTTACGTACATAAACATACACACAGTTATGCAGAGGTGTAGATACATACCTACTATCTATATGTGCACTCACAGTTCACCGGTATGTTTAGGACCTATGTAATAGAAGGCGATCCCATTGCCACAAATCCAAACTCCGAGCTACTACTGACTGAGATATCATAGAAAGATCAAATAACACTTTGCTCGACCTGGGAGTCGAATCCAGGACCTCCATCGTGGAAGTCACGCTTAGGACCTCTAGGCTAATGAAGCAGTATATTAGTAATGTCTTGTTTCTTCGTACCTACGTAATTAAATATGAAAAAACAAGACATTCTAAAGGTGAAAATAACATGAAGAAAAATTTTATGGGTAATAAATTGATCTCAAAGAAGATACCTACCAAGGACTACCCTTGCTCCTCAAAAAAAGATTGCTTACCTAGCTTAGCTTTTTACGGACCTGCACTCGTAATAGGAGACGGATTTGTGAATACGTAAAAGTGGAATGATTGTTGTCAAATGAATGTAAAATCTTTTATACTAGGAGCCATACTATCTAAGGTTTAATGCCGGGTCTAGTGTCAATTTACGGTAAACTTAAGCTATCGCCATCAAATCTAAGTGCATCCCCAGCATCAGAAGTTTGTGGTAAGTAGGTACCTAATGTAAATAATTCTTACAGTGAACATAGGAGACATTGTATGCCGCAGCATGGAGTCTCCGAAGATATGTGTTTGAGAAGGCGTCCATCGTCCAACCAGCTCCGGTGTGATGTAGGAGAAATTGATACCGGACTCCATGTATGGACCCGCGTTGCTCGGCGGCTTGTATATGTACCACCTATGTATATAAACAATCATATAACTAAATACAAAGCGTCACAAGGGTTTGCAAACGGCGGCGAAGGTATTTCGATGAACAAAAAGGTCAAAATGGGCTGCATTAAAAAAACTGTAAAACTGTTGTAAAAAAAGTGTAACGATATTAAATTAAAATTAAACGCAACCGTATGAACGGCCTTGCTAACAACCAACTGACTAACCTTTTTCAAAGTATGAAATATTGTTACCTACGTAGCTCACAATACTGAACTAAAATAAATGGACCTAGGTCCTAGTCATTTTCTATACATTAAATATCATGAAGAGGTCCGTCTGTACATTAACAACTTGCATTGCTTAGAATGCATTGCATGGAGTCGTCCTCCATCCCCTCCTCCGATCGCTTCGTGTTTAGATGTTAGACGAACCCCATCCTACCCAAAATTGCGTGTATTTTTTTTATATCGCGCAGTCAAAAAAAAGTAAATAGGTTAACACGCTAGCTCACTACACCGCTTTTACTCTTGTGATATTTCGTGTTTTTTCCAAACCCCCTTCCCCCTTTAAGCCTCAAGTGATTAATTGATGACTCCCATGAAGCTAATCACTGTGGTTACCACCTTCATAAAGAACTCTTAAGTACATTATGACGGTCATCTTTATTCTTACAGAAATCGATATTAAACCAATAAACACAGGATCCTATTTTAACAAAAAGAAAGACAGCAAATATTGGAATAGACCATAACCGATAAATTAATTTATTGATTTATCTAGTTTGATTATGAACCCTTAAAATGCACCCAATAATTATAATACAGCTAAAATTATAAAAAAATACCAGTCCACAGGGTCATTGCTGTTATCTCTGCAATGCAGATTTAGGTATTCCCATCCATCAACTAGTTGCAAACAATAACAACAGTCTACAAGAAACGCTAAGAAAAGATACAATAAATAAATGTAGGCCATAACTTCACCCTACGTGTAACTAAACTTGATACTCCATATTTTTATTGTTCTGTATTAAATTGAATTCTTTATCAAACCGTTAAAAAAAATAAGTTAGGTTAAATAAAATAAAAATGCACCGATCATAGAGGAGTTTTGTTTTATTACAAAATTACCACATACTTATTATTTAAAATTCGTTTTGGAGTTTTAATGGCAAAACCAAAACAGGAAATAGTGTATAAAAAACTAAAACAAGTTGATAAGTCGTCGCGATAAAAAAGTTTTTACATAATTAGAACTTATCATCAACTACATTATTTAATACATTCTGTCACAACACGCATTTTAGTTTATAATTAAGAGTTTTTCTATAATTCTCACATTTATAATTTCTTACGGTGTTATTCAAGGACCGTAGGAAGGTACCGGAATCGAATTTGAAAGGAGCCAATAGATCCGATTCTAATTAATAAGTTAATCAGAATCGGATCATAAGATCGCAAGTCGAGTAGTCGACAGTGAGTAAAACCGTCAACAATCATAAACATGAACTGTGCCTCACAAAATGTATCATATACTTACAAATGAATGCACGCGTCACAATTTAAAAGAAATCATCTTATGACTAATAAAACACACTCGTATACTATGATCACAGACCATAACACACACCTTTTGTACTAAAACTATATTTAAAGAATCCTTCAATCATAATATTATGTTTGTGCATCAGACTAAGGTACAATATATACTCGTTTATGTGAATGCGGCATACCACAATTCATTATTAAGTAGGCATTATAAAGAAATATAAATCATACTAACGAAAAGAGATCGATTGTTTTCTTCAACTACATAAATGCGACATCATATTCTATGATAATTTAAAAACCTGGAACTGTCTTATAGTTAGGTACAGTCGGAAAAAGAAATAGTTATTCACAGGCAACTGACGACGTCTGCGTTTTGACAAAGATTGCTTAATAATGTATCGCGCCTGAAACCTAACTCTTGCTAACCGTATGAACAATCCTACCGGAAAGAGACTTGCAAAAAGGTGACTATACAGTAGGTATTTATGTGGGTTTGGTGAGTCCAACCAACCTCGAGTGCAAGCCAACTTATTCTAATTTCAAATTATCCTATAGGTCATCATGCATTACCATAAATACCCCAAACTATTTGGCAACACTCTTCCTATTTACACATCAATTAAGTTCCATAAAATATGTTTTTTTTTGTAAAACAAACTCAATGAAAATCTAAATAGATAATGTTAATTTAATAAGTGTGTGATGCATCTTCTGATAGTCCCCCGTGTCTTACAAATTATTTTATTTCAAACTATATTTGTAAATCATACCGCTTCTTTTGCCCAATGGACGTTTATTTTGTGCAGTTGAACTAAAATAACGGCCCATAATTATTGACTACATTATCCTACCTAGTCATTACCTAGCACTAAAAAAGCTAATGTTTTTAATTAAAATTGTGCTAACTATGTCTATCAGTTGACAAGTTCCGAAAAGTAACTAGAGATTTCAAATCTCCTTACTAATAATTTTAGCTTGGCCCAGCTTTTACAGTAGGATATTACTACTTATTGATGTGAACCAATTTATATGAACATTTGGTGCTAATTTCTTAAGTTTTATGGCAATGTAATGTATTAAATAACTGTAATATCTAGTTAAATGTAACTAGATGATAAAGGCAAGAAAACTTACCGTGCAACTGATATAACCTAGGCATTACGTCTAGTACTTATTTCAAAATTTATTCGTAACAGAATATTATGAAAGTAGCGGCGTTGACACCGAGCAGATGCCTTGCCTAGTAGACAGAAGTACCTATGAGTTGGTCTTAGAAAGTTAATTACACGTCTGTACAGATTCTATGAGATGCGCGAAGTTCCCCCACAAGATTGGACCCGAGGTACACACTGTACCGCCACCACGTGACTCTTGTGGTAACTGAAACAAAATTAACACATTTTAGGACATCGGTTAACCAGTAAAAGTAACGAAATTCAAGGATGATTTTGACAGCAAAACTTGCCCTTAAAAGCAGTGTTGCCACCGTCAAAACAAGTTGCCGTATCAAAGAATCAAAATTACTGTAGGTATTCTTGAAAATAATGAGCAAAATTAAAATGCAATAATCATACACACAGACTGTTAAAATTAAAAGAAAAATGCATCTACAGTTTTGTACATATTGTGGATCAACATGTGGATGTGGCATATATCTGGAAAGGAATCCCCGAAATGTCCTATGTTTCGACAATAAAATTGCCGTATCTATGTTGTAAGATTTCACGTACCGCTCTATTAATATCCCCGACGCAAACCCAGTAGTCGGCCACCTTCGTGTCCTGACTGTTGTGCATCTTATGAGCCACGGCCACTGCCCACTTGGAATGGTCGTTGTGCGATGTAAACGACATCTTCGCTATCGGAAACTTGAGTCGCTCTATGTTTCTTACTCTGTAACAATTGTTTTTATTAAAACTTGCGTAAATGTGGCAATAAAGGAGTAAGTACATAAAGTGATAAGGTTCATTTAGTTTTTGTCCACCTCGATGCTTTTGTTTTGATTTCAATTTACTCAGGATTAGTGTAGCAGTGTCCTTTTTTCCATTCATCCCTATCTGACATCCTTTTTTCCATTCATCCCTAACTCCATTCCCTTCCTTAGCTACTTGCTCAAATAAGTACATGCCCTTCCTTTATATTCATATCAATCCGTACACATCCGTCTTCTTTTTGGTTTCCTCCATTCGTCCTCAGTTTTTGTCCACCAAATAAACAAAATATCTACCAAGATATAGGTTCATTCGCTACAATTAACTGTACTTACTTTTCTTTATTATTTACAAGTAAAGAACTTGTAAATAATAAAGAAAATCACTTACTGAAAGTTTCGACTACACTCCGAGTCCAGTGTTCCAGGTCCATTAGTCCAGGACTCGACGAGGAGATCTGACTGCAGCACCTCGGCCACTAAACCGCTGTATAGGTCATCGTTGAACATCGCGCTCTTGGCAAAAGACAGGAACTTTCGACCCACTAGAGTCTCGAAACTTTCTATGTGGTACCTGAAATTATAAACAACGGGCATGTAACAATGGTTCTCAGATGTAAGTTATAATGTCACAACTAATGCTAAGTAATAACAATATTTTGAATGGGACACATTGTATGCCGTGAGAGTATCTGCTTAGAGAACTAATAACACGGCCAGCTCCCTTAAACTATGATGGAGAATTCTATAATCATAATTATTCAATACAATTACGTTGATTGTTCGCGTTCCATACCGTACCCTGCCATATGCGGTTTCCCTTAGCTCATCCATGTGCTTTCTAGTGAGATATTCATTTTTTATAGATTTCTAACAACTCTATTAGTAACCGCTTATAGAAACCTTCGACGCAAGAGGGCAATGATCACATAGTAGCGGCTGGTAATTGAAAGGGCAAATGCTGAAGTGAGAAAATTTATGCAGCTTGTTTTTACCGAATACCCAGATGTTATTTTCGTTCTTACTTTTTTCTAAACAAATGAAGTTAGTTACAGAGGTTGGATTACCTATTAGTTTAGTTAGAATAACGCCAAAAACATCCTGTCCGTCAAAAATTGTAAAATTTACCGGAGGTATGGTATAATATTGACAATACCTTAGTTTCCCTGCCGGTGTTATGTTTTATTGTTGACTACTATTTTATAAACAAATCAATTCGGTATTAAACATTCCATGACAGCTATTCATAATACGGTTATGATGTCATTATGCAAAAGGCTTTGTTTGTAATTGTTGTTAAATTAAGAATCAATCTGACTCATTAATGTGACCATTATGTTTATACAAATACAGACCACATAAGTAGCGCAATAATTTAATGTAGCGTAATAACTGTAATAAGATAGCAGCATGCAGCCTTTGTTTAATTTTTTGTGAAAATAAGAACTCATATTTCCATTAATATTTAGTTAATATCCACGTGTTATGTCACCAAAACATAAAATATTTCTTAACTGTTCAAAATGTGTAGAAAACTGTCTTTCTGAAAGATCTCATTTCAGAGTCATTGTTTCAGCTCAAAGCTAGCTTAAATCACATAAAAATGACATGCTTCTTAACTCGATCGTAGGATGTAACAATAGAGGCAGGTTTCTAAGCTTCACCCACTCTTAGAGTGTAGGCGTAATCAAAATAAGCTTTCCCAAACATCACATACTACACGACATATTCGGCGAAACTGGACGATTATGGAGATGGCGACATAATACAGGATAGATGAGCTAATAATAATGGACAAGGAATAACAGAGGCGCTCTGGTGAGATACATTTGCATTACAACACATTGTTACTCCAAACAAAACTTACGTATAATTAAGAGTTGTTAAGACACAGCAATGAAAATCTTTTCAACCCTATTTTACTTATTGCTTGTTTACTGTTTTAGATAAATGTCATGCGATAATGACATCGCTACAAACCATAGCTTAACGTTAGCCCTTCATATTACAATAATCGAGAAAACATATAAATCAGAGAACATACTGAATACGATGAATGTAACTTAGGTACTACTAAATTTACACACAACATTCGTAAATTGGTAAAATGCGCTACGTAACGCCAAGTAGACCATCTTCTACAAGAAATGCCGTGCCCAGAAGTATAATATATTTTTTTTTTTTTGGGTCATTTTTTGACACAACACCATCTAGTCCCAAACTAAGCAGAGCTTGTACTATGGGTATTAGACAATGGATATAATACTTATATACTTTTTTTTTTGTAAATACATACTTATAATACATAAGAAACACCCAGACAAACACAAATACTCATGTTTTACCCACACAAATATTTGTGTCCTGTGGGAATCGAACCCACGACCCCATGATCGGTACTCGAACCGCTAGACCACAGAGGTCGTCAAGTGGACCGATTATTAGCTTTTTTATATACCTATGCTTCGTACTACGGCAATAAGGTTTTAATACAAATTAACTCACCACGGTGATGCGTCGATGGTCTTATTCCGAACCACGTCGACTAAATTCGGTAATTCATTGTCAAACTCCGGGGGAATGTGAGTGTATACCAGCAAAGGCTCGTTGTATTTCAACTGGGTAGCTATCTGGTTTAATGTGGACGTTTGAACGGAGACGCAAAGGAAAGACTGGCCGTACTTCATGCCGGATGTTGGATAGTCGTAGGCGCTGACGTTTAGGCCGTTCATTACTGAAAAATGAACATATTTTTTGTAAGAATTATTTGTCTTCTCGACGGCATAATGTACATTTATTTCTAAAGGGCTCTCATACTTTCTGTCTTGCCTTCTGATTGTTGTGTTGGAAACATTACAAAGTTTTTGATATGTTTTGAACACTTTTGCAATGCAAGTAGGTATCCATAAAATGTAACACACTGTGCAATCATGCTATAGAAAATACTACAGAACTTCACTTTACGATTCTTTGGCTCATTCATACATCTTGTCACACCCATGACCTCAACAACTAGATCCGTGTATATATATTTCTAGACAGTCTATATTATTATCCGTAGATTAATTCTATAAAGGTACAAGAAATACTCACAATCGGGGAGAGGCGGGAATCGTGGCACGGAATGCACAAGCCAGAGAGAAGTGAACTTGTCTCCTAGTATGACGCCTTTCGTGTGACCACTTTCCACTCTAGTCTTCATGAACTTGGAGTGCATCTTACACATCTCAGCCAGGTCATAATCATCGTAGTACCTGTCACCCAGTTTGAACTTCTTGTACTTCTTTACCCCTGCTTGTTTCATTTGTCCTAAATTATAAAACAAGATCTTTACAGGTATATTTCTTTATGTAAAATGAGACATCCCACACTTTAAGTATATTTTTAAGTACAGCAATTACTTGAAATCAGGATCTTGAATGACTGAATGTTTTTGATGTAGAGGTTAAAGTGAACCTAGCCATGGATAGAGTATTGTGAATTCAATTTCCAGCGGATATAAAGATATTTATGTCCCACGGATATTAGTTTCGTGTTTGGATGTACTCTGTTAATTTTATTTGTAAGGTTCCCCGCGAAACACGAGTTTGCTGCGGGAGCTGTGTGAAAGGGAACCGATATCTTCTAGCCCTACTAAGCGTTGGCAAACTATGAAACCTTTACGGTTAGACAGAGCCTCTGCCCTTTGGGGAATAAAGGCGTGATGGTATATTATGGTACGGTCACCAACGAAAGTCGCTGACCACAATCTAATTTTGAAAACATCACTGCACCAAAACTTTGATTAAATTCTATTAAAGGTAAAGCTTGTAATTATCTTATAGACAAAGAACTCGTACTACCATCTCGGGTCAGTAACTTCTAGATAGTAAAAAATGTTAAAGCGTTTTAAAAATTGCATCGTGTTCAGTGACTTTCATTGCTGACTAACTTTCCAGATCGCAGATTATTTAACTAAATATGTAACACAGCATTGTTTTACATTACATATAGATGGTGGAATCGTCAGGATGATGATGAACAGGATGATATGAATGTTTACCTCTTTTGCTTTTGGAGTACATATCAGCCACGGATTGCAGAATATCGGGCTGATTTTCCGCAGCAGGTGGTTGATCATTGTAGATCAGGGAAATTATATTTCTCTCCTGAAAATAAATTGTTTCATTAGCTTCAGTAACTAATTTCACGATTTGAATAAGTTTTAAAATTCAGTCGACCTCAATGATCTCGATGTCACAAGTGACCACTTTTTAGCTTAAACATGATAAGAAACGATAAGAATTTTACCTGGTACAGTGGAGCTAACGTTTTTCCCACCATGGACCGTGGGTCGCTTATTGCCAAGTCCGACATAATCCATCCGCCCCTCAGCTTAGAAGGCGTCAGATGCATGTACGCAACCCCCCGCCGAACCAATGGATTCAAATGGTTCTTCTCCCTCGGCAATTTGTATACGTAGAACCTGTAATTACGTTTAGTTTACGTTGTAGTTTACTCAACATTGGTGCGTTTTAGACTAGCACCTGTATTCCAACGTCGTAAGAGGCAAATTGGCCTACATTAGCTAGATAGCACGTACAATTTATGGTATTCTACTCATAGGACTAAACTACTTTCTACTCATAATGAACACCTACTAGTACCTCCATACTACCAAAGTTCTAAAGGACAACGACCAACTCTATAATCATCCTACTGCTAGATACAAAATAATACTAGTCCATCCAGATTTATCATATCGAACGAAAGCTTTAGGTAACTTCGCAACTCGATAAAAAATTGTAGAACTTGCATACCTGCTTTGCACCCAATCACCCAACCACTTGCTTATTTTTTGCTACTAACTCTCAACTAAATAAGTTTGTAACTCCAACTAAGTAATTGTTGCCTTAGAGTTCTAGTCAACTCCCGCCGCAGTAAATTATAAAAACTCGAAACGTGGTTATATATTTTATTACTCGATCGAATTTCTTTGTTTTATTTACTGTATCCTTTTTGTTCACCTTAAAGGATTCATGCTTTGGTTGGATTGTTTCTAATAGTGAAAATCATGAGCTAGGTATATGGGAATCCCGCGGTGCGCGAATCGATTGCATTTATAGACTAATTTTAGTTAATTAGTCCTAGTTTATTATAGAAAATCTTTAAAAAAAATCGCAATAACAATTTTATTGTTTGTTTTGAAAAGTATACGCTGAAATAATTTGCTTATCTAATGAATTAAATAAATTATTTTATGCTAATTATGCCAAATCAGGTAAACTAAGTATTTGAATGAATTATATATTATTTTATGCTAATTATCTCAAATCAGGCAAACTTTATTTGAATGACGCAATTTACATATCTGATGGGTACAGTCACACTCAGAAATGTTGAAATAATTATTCATGCTTATCCTGTCATTGAAACTTGTTTCGCTAAGAAAATGTATGAATCTAGCACAAAGTATTTAAGTAAATATGTACTCAGAATAAAATAACCAGCCTGCTTAGTAAATACATACATACATAGAAGTTAAAGTACCTAAAGTCTGACCTTGACACAATTAGTTCGATACAGTTTAGTAGTTGTTTATGTGAGAACTTATCAATAGAAGGATGTTCAAAACCACAATACCTAACATGTAAACAAAGAACTGCATATTAGAATTACAAAAAAAAATATAATATATTGTAAGTTTTATATGTAAGAAAAATAATAAATAATACTTACCAATCGACTGGCTCCCCCTTTTCATTCCGACATTGCGGAGTCAGGCCAGTACAGTCAGTCACAAAAATGGTAAACACCAAAAATACAATATAACAACACATCGCGACGCGTGTATAACGCACGGGTACCGCCTTCGAAGTAACAAGAGACTCAGGAAGTTCACGTTGCTGTATGTTTATGATGTCACTCAACACGCATCACTACCGGTAATGTATCAAACAAAATTTTTGTTTAGACAACATTCCCTATTATTTCCCTTCGATAATTACGCTCGACTGCCGAAACCAGAATGATTTCATACTGTTACATTCAACGTTTAAACGGTTGCATCTGACAAAGGAATCCTGAGGCAAGTTTGATATGCAACCAAAGCTACACAATATAGTCTTTATTGTCTAAAGAATAAGAGCTGTTATTGACAGAACGGGCAGCAAAATAAATCGACCAATAGGATGATCTCACTGACGATTAGCCCTGTTCATGTAATATGTGCACGTGCATAACAACAACGCGGGGGATTTAAAATTGAACACAAAGTAAATAAAAGTTATGGATTTAAACAGTAATATTTAATATGATTTTTATAAAAATATAATATAACAACATTTTCCTTAAATATAAATGGAAGACTTACATTGACATGGCATACAAATAGTAAAAAAATAAATGCTCTTATACTCTTAAATGTATGTATAAAAATAAATATAAGGTTTATTATGCTATTTACTGTTGTGTAGGCATGGATACTGCGGCTTTAGCGTGAGATACGTCACTCTGTCTCCAGTAAGACACAACCGTTTTCAGTTCAGTGAAGAAGTCAATGCCCTGTTTGCCGCAGAAGTGATTGGTGCCTAAGAAACTGCCTCGAGAGCCGGTGAAAGAGAACATTGATAGAGGTACTGGAATAGGAACGTTTACACCAACTTGTCCCACATCAATTTCGTTGGCGAACTTTCTGGCTGTGGCTCCGTTGGTCGTGAAGATAGCTGTTCCGTTACCGTAAGGGTTCGCGTTGATCATTTGGATGGCTTCGTCTACCGTGTCAACGAAGAGGCACACGAGTACGGGCCCGAAGATTTCTTCCTTGTAGCACTCCATGTTGGTCTTGACATCGGTGAGGATAGTGGGGCCAACGAAGTTGCCTTTCTCGAAGCCAGGAACTTTAACACCACGGCCGTCGAGAACCAACTTAGCTCCCTCCTTTACGCCTGTAGAAATAATGGGTTTGAATAGGTTGTTCTGTATTTTAACTAAGCTTGCAATTAATTTTAAATTTTTCGGAAAACGGATTTATGCAGTTATGAGATTGGCTTAGGGAAACAGTTTTCTCAGGCCTACCTTCATTTAGTTATTTAAGAGTCCTCAAGACTGTTCCGCTGAGTAATTTATGAAACCCACCCAGCATTTGGACTTAGTACAAGTTTAACGGTTTCTTTTAGTCCTTGATCAATTGAATCGCAGGTTATGGATACGAGAAGGCATTTGCTTGTGTTAGACAAAATTTTTGACAGCCTTCCCAAATCATAGTATAGAGACTACAGGTACAACCTGTACCTGTAGTAGAAAAAGTTCCTGCCCTTCAAGTCATTAAAGAACGGACACCCTCGAGTGGGTCATTCATAAATTGTAATAATTGATAATTGTTAAATTAATAATAAGGTAATTCACAATTGTTTTCCTATTGTGTCTACTAATTTTATTTTAAATTACTAAGATAAAGCAGTACAATATTCTTAGCTTCAATTTAAATTGTACACCTTAATTGGATGATGTGGCCTCCTATAATTGAGAGAGTACATTTCTTTGCACATATGATATTGATGAATGTAATACGAATTCTGTACATCTCTTGTTGGAAGTCCTTAATATTAAATAAATAAATTACCTGACTCCACAAGTCGAAGGATTCTCTCCTTGGCCTTGACGGAAATGACAGGTCCCACGTCAGTGGCGGGCACATGGCCAGCGTTCACCTTCAATGCTTGCGCACGCGCTACTAGGTCTGGGATCCATTCTTTAGCCTCACCTGATGGAAAAAAATAGTGATTTAAATGATTTAGCACGACTTACTTCGTTTGATACGGCATCTTGTTAAACTGATGCACAGCTTAATAACTGCGGCTTCAACATTTTTTTTTACAGACATTTCCATACGTAATTTGATAGCATGACATAATATTATTTACGCTTACCAATCACTTTGTATGTCAGAATAATTTACAGACGCCAGCACATCAAGCTACCACAATCTGTCAAATTTCTTTGATTTTCAACTTTATTACAAAGCGATAAGGTTCATATTCAATTGGGAAAATTTGACAGATTTGGATAGGTTGACCTGCTGGCGTCTGTACTAAGCTCCCAGCAGGACTTCCCTAGTCCACTGATAGGTCCATCATAGTCCATCTTATACTTTTTTTTATTTTTATTTATTTATTTAATAACCAACTTATACTTACAGACTATTCTACACGTACAAGTTATAGGTCAGAAGTATTATGATATGTCATGCATGTACTTATCAAAAGTGTGTCATAAACATAGTGCTTACATTATCTACTATAAATTAAAAGTTAAATTAAATTTTGAAAATAAAATTAACAATCAATTAAAAAAAAAATACATTAACCTAAGACGGAGAAATAGTACTGGGAGTGGCAATGGATTCCAAGTAATGATTTGCTGTGCTCAGAAAACTCAGTTCAGTGCTTGTAAAGGCATCTAGGGATTGATCATATTGTAATATGTTATTGATGAGGGTAAGGGCTAAGTACAACGGACTTGTTTTAACACACATAGTACTGGTTTGAGGCACCGAAAATAGAGGCCGTTGGCGATGGCGAAGCGTATGTCTAATTGGTAGTGGAACGTTGATAGAAATGTATTGCAGTAAGGAAGAATTTAAGATGGAACCACGAATTAGGAGGATAAAATATTTCACGAGTGTAAGATTCCGTCTAACCTCTAGACTGATAAGTAACCATCCCTAGCGCGAATGGTACTTTGTTAGCGACCGGTATTAGACTGTGGTAATATCGTATAAGTAAATTTTTAAGTATATTCAACGTACCCACAAACACTGCGGTGCTGAGTGCCATGCACCTTTGCCCGGCAGCTCCAAAAGCGGCGCCGGCCAGCTGGTTCAGGGTGTGCTCCTTGTTAGCGTCCGGCATTATCACACCGTGGTTCTTAGCACCCATGTTGCTTTGTACGCGCTTGCCTAAAACAAAAGCAAATATTTTATACATTTCATGTGATTTAAGAGATCAGTGGTAGGTTTTAGTACCAATGGAGTAACATTAGTCTCTCAGCTGCACCAGTTCTTATTTGTCATAATAGGGTATTTTCAAAAATTTTTAAAACTGCTTATATTTAAAGATTGGGACGAACGATTTAACAGAAAAATAAAAATAAATGATTTAATGTTATTTTTTCTCCATTAAACCAATTCAAGTCAAATTTATTTTTAATGGTTTTGAATTTACCGCCAAAACGCTCGGTTCGATGACGTCAACTTTGTGTAAACAATTTTAACACTTATGTATCATTGAAAATAAATTCGACTAATTATTTTTACTTTTCTATTAAATCGTTCGTCCTAATCTTAAAATAAAAGCAGTTTTCAAAAATTTGGAAAATACCCTATTTGAGAAACCATATTGAAACGTTCAACAACCTTTCGAGGCGTGCAAATCGACTTGTCCATCCTTGACCAGTTCATTTCGATAATATCGGTGATAAGCGGTACCGCCAAGATTGTTGATGGTATACACATACCGTTAGCGGAAGCTCTGGTGTAGATGTGTTTTCCTGCCGCATCACCTCCGACGAACGATACCGCCTTGATGTCGGGGTGGTCGCAGATGAAGTTCACCGGGTCATGGGTGCCGTGAATCACCTGAAAAGATACCGTAATGAGTTAGGTGTCCAGAGACAACTCTAAAGTGCAAGTGCTAAAGGAATAAGGTATATTTTGCTTTACCGAGTAGTGTTCCCGATACAAAACGCTGTCAATTTCCAGGAATGTGTTTGTATAAGACCGGAAATACACACTCTCTTCATGTAATAGTTAAGAGAAAATGGCCAATTATCCTATCAAGAGGTATAAGAAGTGATGGGTTGAGAGATATATGTATACCTACAAGCAATAGTCAAGTGGTAGCAGAGCAGTGATAGCCTAGTGGTACGACCATTGGACTGCCAAGTCGAAGGTCTCGAGTTTCAAAATCATGTGCGTATTAATAATTAGTTATCACTTGCTTAATCGGTCAAACCTGCATGCCTTAGAGATTATCTCGACGGTTTGTGAAGTCTGCCAACCCGCACTAGGCCAGTGTGGTGGACTATAGCCTAATCCCTCTCATTCTGTGAGAGGAGACCCGTGCCGAGCAGTGGGACAGTATATGAGTTGATGATGAATAGTCAAGTCGTTATGTTAAGACTATTGCTAGTAGTATTAGGTACATAATCCTGGTTTTTTGCATGTAACCTATTTATTCCGTTTTGTGATATGATTATTAGACTGATTTTAACTTATTTTATTTTATAAACAAACTGAAAATTTTACACTTTTATATTCTACATGTTTACTCTGACTTTTCGAATTCATGTGCGTATTAATAATTAATTATCACTCGCTTAAACGGTGAAGAAAAACATCGTGAGGAAACCTGCATACCTTAGAGATTTTTCTCGACGGTTTGTGAAGTCTGCCAACCCGCACTAGGCCAGCGTGGGGGACTATAGCCTAATCCCCCTCAATATGAGAGGAGACCCGTGCCCAGCAGTGGAACAGTATATGGGTTCATGATGATGATGATTCTACATGTTGATACATATTGTTTATTATTTCATCATTTATTTAAAATTTTGCTTAATCATTTATCATGATCACTGTTTGCTTAAGGTGCATTCTGTTAGAAACAAGATATTGTAATATTATTAAATAAATAATTATGTCTTTTATTAATTATGAAGTCTTTTTATACACCCTGCTAAGATTCCACTGCCAAGTTATGTAAACTTGCGTGACAGATGATGAAAATAGCACGAATTTGCGAATGACAATCGTTCTTTGATATTTTTCAAAGATGACAATGAGAAAATATACATTAGCTACACCTAGTCTTGCCTAGTCTACACTTGGTATATTAATACGGTTTTTTTTATACTTCTAAGGTGGCAAACAAGCATACGGGAAATAGAAATAGTTTGGTTGGCAGTATAAGGGTCAAAGTCACCCCACTGCCAACACAACATTTCCTCGTGGAGCACTGGAAACCTCCCTCACCGTAAGAAACACAACACAGCTCAAAGCAGTGTTATTTCACTTCAATTCTCTGCAACGCGGTGGAACTTCCCCAGTCGGGCAGCTTTGAGTGGAACCAATTTGAGTGGAATTACTCCCGCTATGCCCTACCCCTCTTAAAATAATAATTAACATAATACATAATAACATTAACGTTAATGTATAACTTACATTAACAAGGCCAGGTGGTGCTCCAGCTTCGTTAAGCAGTTCCATCATCATGAGGGTCGCTCCAGGGTCTTGCTCCGAAGGCTTAATGATGCATGTATTGCCGGTTGCGAGCGCAGGAGGGAACATCCATAAGGGAATCATCACGGGGAAGTTGAATGCTGCCACGCCTGTAAATTAGCATTTAAATAGATTCTGTTATGAATATTAGCAACCATTATAAGATATGATGCGTTTTTTTATGATTATTTAAATTAATTAAACGATTTACATTAGAAAATTGTTAAGGATCTGATATTGGCTCTAAATATGAATAGATTGCAGAAGAATGGCTCGATATGGCCTTTTTAGATCTTTGGTTACCTACAATGGTTGACTATGATGATTATATTGTTAATGATTTATAAAATGTCGGCTGATAGATATATTATGTATAAAAATAGATATTAGACCTACCCCAAGTAAAGGGTTAATGATGATAATTAATATATTAAAGATTTTTCCTCATTTTGGTATACTTTCTCATTAAATATGAGCGAACAAAAATGGAATCCATCAGTAAACAGTCGACAGAATTAGTTAAATAAGACTGTTGTTTATAATTTATACGTATAATATATGCATGTTATCAGAAAAAAGAACGAAACAATTTATTCAGCCGCAATAAAGACAAGTAGGAACATTGATGCTGAGAATAAAAAATAAACTAAACAAAAAAAAATACAATAATAATATTAAGTACACTATGCCCTCATATTTGCGCCGAAAAGGATCACTACATTGCGCCCCTGCGGAGCCGGGACGAGTGGCTAGTTACTAATATGCTTTGAGCAATTATAGTGGAAAGGAATAAACTGGATAAATGTGGCAAGGGACAAAGATGGTTCAAAATCAAATCAGCCTATCACAGTCCACTGCTGAACATAGGCCTCTCCCAAATCGGGCCACAACACCCGGTTCTCCGCCTTTCCGCATCAAGTCTGACCGGTCCATCTGGCTGAGGGGCGTCCCACACTACGTTTGCCGATTCGCGGTCTCCACTCAAGGACTTGTCTGCTCCAACGGCCATCGGTCCGTCGACAGATCTGGGCGGCCCACTGCCACTTCAGTTTGCTTAATCGGAAAGCTATGTCAGTGACTCCAGTTTTTTTCCGGATCATTGCGGATTTCATACTTTAAAGAAACCCCGAGCATAGCTGGCTCCATCGCTCGCTGAGCAATTTTAAATTTGTGGACCATCCCAATTGTCAGTGTTCACGTTTCGGCACCGTATGTAATGACAGGCAGGACAAAGATGGTTGGCATAAAAGAAAGGAGGCTTATATCCGCAGTGGGATAATACAAGCTGAATGATGAATGAATGAAGAGTGACCATCGATAGTCATTCCTTCATGAGATTCTCTAAGCGATGGTGTTATTAACCTGCAATGCAACAATTACGCGCCCATTTAACCTTTTGTTTTACATCTGATTATCAAGAACCTTCCGTTTTTTTATATTCATTCTACTTGAATAAGCCTGACACGAATAAATAAGCAAGTCATTTTGAATTTGTGACGTATAATCTGCGTTCAACAAATAAGTCAACAAGTTCAATACGAATAATTAACTAAATTATCATCCTCGCTACGATTGTTTATCTCGTTGATATGTTCATTTAATATTGTTTTGCCTTATTTATCAGCTTAGTATCTTTACCACATAAATAATTACAAATGCATCAGTATTATCGACCAAATGAAGCCAGATATACCTAATTATATGTTCATTATGTGTTTTAGATACTATGTCATTTTAAATATACGTCCTTTTTACTAACATTTCCAATTCAAAACTGTGTTTAAACCATTAAACCATAAGCGTTTTAATGGCGTTACTTAATATTTAAGTATATAGATTTTTGTAAACTACTACTGTAACATGGGATTTTTTAGCTGTCATAAAATAGCTAGGCAGCTAATAAGGCTATTAGCTAAGTGGTCACGAGCGCGACTTCTAGCTTGAGGTCCTGGGTTCGATCCCCAGGTCGAGCAGTGTTATTGGGTATTTACATACCTACATTCATTATATTACATACACTTACGCCTTCTTCCCATGTTCTTTAGTTTCCACTTGCTACGATTCTTGCATACTTCTTTTGCTTCGATCACATTCATACATCTTTCTAGGGCGTCCCCTCTCAGCGGTTCCTCTGACATTCGCCATGTAAATCCCTTTTGTTAGTCGCCTTTCATCCATTATCTCGACATGCCTAAACCATCTCAGCATATTCTTCTCAATTCACGTCACTACATCGTCTTTCCTTTTTTATTGGGTTTTTCTATGAAATTTTCAGTAGCAACTCGGAGTTTGGATTTATTTGTCCCTATTACATAGCACCTAAACACACCGGCGAATTGTTGGTGTACATTACTATACACCTCAGCCTAATCGAGAATAGAGGCGTGATGGTATGATGTCATAAAATAGTAGGTACTTATCTCGTTTTCTAGATTACTAAAATAATATGGTCACTATGAAACATGTATTGACGAATATGTACCTACATACAAAACTTAGCATTGTTTAATATGTATAATGGGGCAATTTCTTTTCACGAGGTCCTACGTTTAAATTGTAATGCGCATATCAAGTATGAATGTGTAAGGGTCACTCACCTCCGACCACGCCCAAAGGTACTTTGTAGCTGTGTGTGTCCATGTCTTTAGCGATATTCTGGATGCAATCGCCAAGCTGTAAGGTTGTGATGCTGCAGCTGTTCTCCACTGATTCTGTAGACAAAATAAGTACTTTGTTTGTTTGCTATCTGTATTATATCCATCTTCTAGTACCCACAGTACAAGCTCTGCTTAGTTTGGGACTAGATCGTGCTGTGAAAATGTCGCATTTTTTTTTTTTTTAAGTATTGATTTATTCCGACTCGTCCAACAAAGCATGTACTGCGCATACAATAGAAATCATGTTAACAGGTTCCCAAAAATATACAAAATCTCCACATTGTATACTAGGCAATGTAGGAATGGTGAAGGGAAAACATCGTGAGGAAACCTGCATGCCTTAGAGATTTTCTCGACGGCGTGTGAAGTCTGCCAACCCGCACTAAGCCAGCGTGGTGGACTATAGCCTAATCCCTCTCATTCTGTGAAAGGAGACCCGTGCCCACAGTGGGACTGTATATGGGTTGATGATGATGAATGTAGGAATGCTAAGCCTCAGAATAACAAAAGATCTTAAAACTATTACTCATCGACCAATTTGCAATTTTATGACATTTTATTGGCAATTAAAATTTCATAAAATTTCTATACCAATTTTGACAAAAACTTCCATCCAAATTAAATTTCACTAAGACTCATTATGTCACTGTCACTTGGTCTTGTAAGCAAAAATAGACCTTGTTGTTTTGTGATATACAAACGACATTCACTCTCACGGTGGTAAATCAATTTTATAGTCGACTATACCTATCTCGTCATTCTGAAATCGAATTAATGGTAATAACATATTTTGCTTTTTCCATTTTCGTATATTTAGGAGAATTTAGGCTGATATACTTACGAATGCCTCTTAAGACATCGCCCTCAGCGTCGGCCAGAGTCTTTCCCTGTTCCTCCGTGATTTTGGCGGCCAGTTTGCTCTGGTTTTCCCTCAGCAGACGGGCGAATCTGTTGATCATTAAACATTGCTTAATTTTAACGTCCCTAATGAACGTGTTTCTATTAATTTGTAAATAATAAATACAAAAAAAAATAGAAACAACGTATTTGTAGGCAATAATAAATGTGAATTTTGATTCATTGGAAATCCAAGGGACTTTTATATAATATATAAAAGAAGAATAATACAAGGGACTCAATTAAATTACATATTTATGGACACCAAATAAAAACCTTCAAGAATATCTATTTCAAGAGCTACTGACCTGAACATCAGCTGTTGCCTGGTCATGATGGTGCTCTGGCTCCATGACTTGTATGCTTTCTTGGCTGAATCCAAAGCAGCAGTCAATTCCTCTTGAGTGGCTTCTGGTACTCTACAAATAATAATATTTAATTTTGTTATAATAATCATGATTACAGTTTTGGAACATTAAATACCTATTATGTTGATGTTAGATATATACCTACCCACATATGTTCTATATTCATGCCAGATGGCAGATGGATTCATGATGGATTTCAAGCAAATATATTGGGAACATCCCTACATTACTGCATTGTGCTAAAAAAGGGAAGGTGTATTCCAGCACCCTTCATAATCATTTGCTTAACCTATAAGAATATTTTTATATACATTCACGATAATACCAAATTGTATCCTAGTTTTGTTATTGTGTTACATTACATCATTACGCAAGATATCGCACTAAGCAATCATAATTGCTCATGTAGGCAAATAAAACGCGATAGCAACAAAAAAAACTCTTATCAGTCAGTATAAGGCCAGATTTACCGTACCAGATATAAATTAAAGTGGACAAACTTTGATTAAGGTGTTGGTGTTACATTATATTATCAATGTAGAAGCAATTCAATTATATAATGTAACTAGCTTCTGCCCGCGACTTTGTCTGCGTGAACTTTACCTGAAGTGTCTAGTTATTAAGTTTTTTAAATTTTCTAATTTCCTGCACAATGTTTTTAATTTTTTCTTTCATAAAAGCCTGACAATAATTAACACAACAAAAAAAGGATTACCGCAATAGTGCCATCCGTTCACGCGTGATGCGATGACCAAGGGAAATAGAGATTCATTTTTATATACATATATGTATAGAAAATTACATATTCCATAATCGTTATTCAAACTTTCTGAATAATGTTTTATTAGAAACGGTAAGCAGAAGTGCTTTCTGTCAGAGTCATGACTAATGGGGAATGCACGGGAAGGCAAGGTTTAGTTGGCATGGAGTCCGATATAGCCCAGCATGAGATCGATCCATGTGTATTCTTGTTATACATCCACAACATTAGAATAAAGATACACCCCACAGTTGTTTACGTGCCACATAAACTATGCCAATACCGGTGCAGGAGTTTAAGTGACTTGTACAGATCTGCGACATCCTAGACTGCACTGATTTACCAATCTCTTTGCCTAACCGAGATACCAGACAAAAGTCTTTACTAGACCCAAGCAAAGTAGATTTGTTTACATTCTACATAACATACGCTTTATAATATAAATGGCTATTTTATATTATTAATAAATCTTATAGGTACCAACCTATCTACTTTCTGCTTGTTTAGTATAATACCGTTATACTGAAGAAGGACATTGTGACGCTGATTGGATGATTGAGTAAGAACCATTTATACCAATATAAATTGTCAGTTTGTCGCTGACATGCACTCGCATTTATTATCGTATGCAAGAGAATAAAAAACAGATGGGTAACTTAGAGATGATTTAAAGGATCAAAGTCCACCACTAAACATGCGATTCTACCTTCACCATAAACAACTGCAATATATTGAGTTGAACGGGCTTGTAGACAGTGATTTGTTTTAACTTTTAAAATGTTTCTGTTCAGAATATAAATCGAGGCTAAATAATAACAAAGCTGGTCAACAGATCTACAAGGTACGCTGCGCTAGTCACGGTGTTTACAGATGGGTGTTAACACATTGAGACACCCCCATGCCTCAGAGAACACGTCATCAGTTGTCGTTAGTCGTAGGTCAGAGGCCCAAAAAGCCTGACAACCAGTCTATCTTCAGGATATCGATATTACTCAGAAATTGGTTTGCGGAGGTCTGATGGCAGTCGCTTCGTAAAATACTGATATTCAGCCACATATGGTTAGACTGGAGGCCAACCCCAACACAGTTGGTAAAAGGCTTGGAATTTAAAGTTGAGGGACACAACACAATATATTATATGCTAGCATAGAGAGAGTGAAAATATTAGTGGAGAGGAGAATGACTGCTTCAGATTGTTTTGTACTCAAATTACCTGCCAATAACTTCATTGGTGGCTGGGTTTGTAAGTTCAACCCAGTTGTTGGTCTTGGACTCCACATATTGTCCATCTATGAAGAGCTTTGTGGTGGGAGCAGCACTGCTGTAGCTTCTTCGAAGAACAAGCTGAGACTATGCAAAGAAATAAACTTTATTCATATAAAATGATTATGAAGAGAGATTTAATCACATTAATTACTTTACTAATAAGGTGCTATACATACTACCATACCACTTTTTACTAATAAATTAGTTATTTCATAGACTAAAATAATTTTAATATTTAAAATATAAACTATTTTCTAACTTCTCTGAGAAACAAATGAACATTATTTTTTAATGTTTTACATTTATAACTATTTATCCGTGCCATTTTCACTATAATTAATTTTTGTTTCACCTGCATGCATCAGATCTGTGCTTACCAAATTGTTAGTTAATTATTTTATGTGCGACATATCATTCAATTTTAGCCATGAAACCTTCACAAAATGCTGAAAAAATAGATTTTACTAATTATTTTTTATTATATTTGGCATTACCAACACAGAATCAAAGATTTTATTGTCAAAGGGTCAAAGTACTTATTTTCTAAAAAGGATCTATATCCTTTTATATCTTTAACCAAACCTGCACCCATTTATGCAAATGCACTAATCACTGTACCCATCATAATTATGGTCAAATCATACTTAAACTCAAAAATTACCCTATGAATGTTTGTTTGTTTTTGATTTTTCAACTATAAGTTGAACCCAATTTCATCTAAATTTGGCACAGAGCTCAAACTCTTCAAATTAAGGGCATATCCTGGTATTTTACAAAATTAAAGTAAAAGTATTGTAGAAATAAAAGATGTGATGAAACTAGAACATATATTCAACTGCGCCATATGCTACGGGTATCAGTTATAAATAATGTAGTATGTTTAAATAACAAATTATTATGAATGTATAAAATCTCTTTGTTTGTCTAAAAAACAGCTACTTACAGTCAGCGAGAGGTAAAAGAAAAATCTAGTAAAATATTCATCAAACTGATATGATCTTAAATCCTATATAATATTTATTATGTACATATAGGTAATAATATAAAATAATACTGAACTGGAAAATATATCCATACTTAATTTTATAAACTAATATAATGAAATTAAGTTATTCAAAATAAAGAACAGAGCTGGAATAAAAATTAGAACAATATTATTTGCTGACACTCAAATTATAATAGGCCACACACACTAGGCCAGTATGGTGGACTGTAGCCCAATCCCTCTCAATCTGAGAGGAGACCCAGGCCCAGCAGAGGGACAGTATATGGGTTGATGATGATGACTCGAATTATAATGGCATGACGCAAAACGTTGAATACTTTTGAATTATGAGTTATGAATGCTGGAACTGTAATTTCTTTCCCATAATAATTCATCATACTGGTCAGAGCAGTTCTTGATTAAATATTTATAAGCCGCTAACGTGACTGCGCCCAATGTGCCAAGTATAACTCACATATTGAATAAAAAAAACTGAAAATACTTACTTCAGTTTTCAATAATTTCAACATTGCAGAAGCCATGGCGATTTTTTTACTTATTTTACCACAATTAGGATATAAAGCCAGATCTATTATCAGCCCTCAGGCGCGTAGGGGCCAAATCCAACTGATTAAAATACAAATATCCGACCTTGAATAAAATTGATAAACTTGAATGATTTTACTTGTCGTCAGGCATCGTGTCGCAGTGTTGTTTTCATAGTTGTCAAAATAGTTGATTTGTTTTGACTTTTGTCAAAACAATAATCTGACAGTAGTGACAGATGGGCTCCATTTCACTTCAGCGACGTTATTTAAGTAACCGTTAATCATATTGAAAATACAAGGAGAAAAAGTATTAAATTATAATCTAATAACAAATATTTACAACTATTTATTGACCTCAACCTCAAATATATTTGTAGACATTTTGTAAAATTTAAGTAGTATTAATAATAATTTAACTAGTCATTTAAATTACGTTACAGCACGTACACTAAAACATTTTTTATTAGGTACTATGAATAATTTAATCATAATATTGATTAGAATTAATGTTATTTCTCACCTTTTCATTCACCTAATAATTGCACTAACAAAGTAACAACTTTATTAAGCCCCGGGTAGGTACTCGGTTATCACTTAGTACGTTCATTTATCAACAGAGGGCGCTGCCTGTCACGAATTTGTATTTAATATATTGTTGATAATTAGTTTGTTTTAGCATCTTATTAATTATGCCCAAGATTCTATCAAATTACTTAAAATAGACCTTTCCTAAAAACAATATGGAGCCTTTAATACACTATTAGGATCATACCATACACACAATGACACAACGCCCCACGTTAGCGTGGCATCGGTTGCCGTCGTGCTTAATAAAACAACCCCATCCGCTCACAAACAGCAAGTAGGTAGATAGTAAGCCTGTGGATTCGGGTAATAATTGTTAATATATTAGGAAACTAAACAAGGGCTTGATGACATGTTGCGACATGAAAACTGATTTTTAGAGCACGTTTTGCATCCGGTGGGGTTGCCAGGGAGGTCACAAAGACTCCGTTGATTTCTGACTGGAGTACAGTGGTCCACTGTGTTGATAAGCCGACACTTGATCAAACAGAGACATAGTAACTCTACTGTAAGTATGTGTATTTATTATAAGTATACGTGTTTTCTACATAAATGTATAGTTTATGTACCTATAACATATAAGGCAGTAGGTATGGCACGAAGTAGGTACCTCACGCTCTTATTTGAGAAATAATATTATGAAGGTAGTTTGAAAATTTCGTCCTTTCTAACTTTAGAATTACCTTTTCAAGCCAAGAAATTAGAAATAACCGTTCAACTTGGTTATTTCTAATAACGTACCGCACAAAGAATTTAGGTATAATTAATTATCATAAATTTATTATTTTGTGAAAGGTGTTTAGTAGGTAATTTAATTTCAATTATACGTAGGTTAATTAATAAATTTTGATAGATATGGTGGTGAAATTCGTTCATTCTTTCATCGTTCAAGTTCATTACGTAGGTAGTAAGTAAGTAATCAAAACACCTAATTTCAGGTACTTACCTATATTTTTTTTATTTCGGGATACTAATAAAACTATAATTTTACTAAGTCGCCCTTTAGTTGGTGGATAGATAATAATGAGTACTATCGCTACTCGCATGATCCGCGATCCCACCGCGGACGTCCAGTGTCGGACCCTCCCCAAGAACCAAGTGCACTGGGCGACTGACCACCCCGAGTCCGCCGCCGAAGGCCCTCGTTGCGGTGAAACAGCTATGTGGCCCCGTAAAACTCCAGCCGCAGTGTCGCCCATACAACACCGCGGTCTGCCTCAGTTGCGGTGCCTCGCATACGACACCACAACCTACGGTCAGTGGTTCACCGTGGGTACCCACGATTAGTAAGCCCCTCCCCCCCACGCCACGACGAGGCAAGAACCCCTTGGAGGGAATCCTAGATACCCTGACATCTTCCCAGGTGGCAGACGATCCCTAAGAATTTTCAGTACCATAAAAAAGGCCACAGTTCATAGACCCTTACTTAATGCAAATTGACACTTCCAGAGCTTAGGATAGTTAGTAGTATTAATACGTTAGGCAGGTAACCAATGCGGGCGTGATAGTTGATGTCTCAAGAGTTTGTGACCGTCACAGTTTTCTATCCTGGTTATTTTTAACCATTCACAACTCTCTGATTCGTCCAAGGCTCATCGATATCTGTTAACCGGCTTGAATCCAAGGTTTGCATGTCACTCGGGGCATAAAAACGGGCTAGG
The DNA here is from genome assembly GCA_964056405.1 of Acronicta alni. NCBI lineage: Eukaryota > Metazoa > Arthropoda > Insecta > Lepidoptera > Noctuidae > Acronicta > Acronicta alni. The sequence goes on from OZ043926.1 coordinate 7,964,048, forward strand.
TATAGTAACCTAGTATTTTCCAAACAGGTGCCACAATATAAAAAAATTGAATGATACTACCTATATGTATAGTATATTTGCACCAGTCAGCATGATTCATTTTATGGTAGCTAGGGTTTGTAAACTTCTTCAATCCCCTCCAATTTCACATCCGAACTTCTCAAGTGCATGGCATATGAAAAAATTCTCAAACCTTTACATTACATTTACAGCACAGTAAATAATAATTATCTTGCTTTATCAGGCAAAGGTAGTTAGTAGGTATTGTATTATAGTTTTCATCACAATCGTGTTAACCGCAAAAATCTGTTAACGCGTATCAATATTCATTCCGCCTACTACGTTTAACTGTTCACGTAGGAAAATTCTATCAATCATTTTAGGTAAAGTAATGAAAGTAATTAAGTAAACATCTAGATGCCTATTTAGTGGCAGAGGCGCACGTAGGTAGTCTGATAAGAGGGTCAACGACCGGCCTATCGGTCATGCACACACGATTCAACGTAGCGAATGAGTCTACACACAGACACACACATCCGTATGTGAAATTACTGATTGAAAATGCGGATGAAAATTTAATATCGTAAAGTAGTTCTCATTCGTCGCTTATGACCGTGATAAAACAACGAACGTTTCAAGTAAAAACTCATAAGAAACGTATGCGTAACATGTGTGATTCATTTTCAACTTGTGACTAGACAAAGAAATATACATTCATTTTAAACAAAGAGCAACGTCCATTTGAATCATAAAGAAAATGAAATGCTACGCATAAAAAAATTAGACCATTACCGCTTGAGTGTAAAACTTTCCGTAAACAAGAACACCTATTTTTGAATCAATACAAAAATATCTCATCATTACTGAAAATCAAAGCTTGGTTTAACTACATACAAATCAAATAAACCTTGCGGTTACCTTTCTTTTGAACTATCTGCGGGTAGTGGAGACCGACAAAATGGTTTAATCAGCTAATAGTTCAAACAACAGAATCGTTCCCAATATATGAGTAGGTACTACATAGTAATTCAAATGATATTAAAGTTTTATTATACATATGAACGGACCCTATAAAATATAATATTATGCGTATTTTTCGATATATACTGTGTGTGAAAATAATTTGTTTTATATCGCTTTAATATTGTATGGATGTCAATTTTATACCCAGAAGACATTTTTTTTACGAGGTCTTAGCTATTCATATAACGGCCACGTAGCCACCCTAGGAGGAACGAACTGTTAGGGTGCTTCGCGACGGTTTAAAGTCCAGACGCCAGCAAGTCAAGCTATCCAAAACTGTCAAATTTTTCCAATTGAATATGAGCCTTATCGTTTGGTATTAAAATTTAAAATCAATCAAAGAAATTTGACAGATTGGGGTAGCTTGATGTGCTGGCCTATGCACATTTTGGGGGCGGGTCGAGCTCTAGACCAGAGACAAGAAGTAACAACTTTCTATAAAATAATTTAATAGGGATAAAGCCAAACTCAGCTTCGCCAAATTAAGACTGATTGGGCGACTACTATTATAGGAGTACAAACGATATAGTGTGGAGCCCCGGATAACCTAAAGAATCGCAAATCGGAAGATCCCTCTGCCCAAGGTACCTACCTATAATAGTTTAAAAAAGATAACATTGCAGAGTGCTGAGTTGACAAAGACAACATACCGGAAAGTCAAAGAAATATTTAGCTTATCTTGGGAACGTAATACCTACTGGTATTCAAATTAGGGTTGCATTGCAGAGGTCAGATTATTAATTTTACAACCTCATGTACAACATTGAGATTTTTATTGTTCTCAGTATTCACAGATATAGGAACTAAGTTTTAAGGAGCTCTTTAAAATTTTATTACCTATGTAACAATCATGTAATAACGTTTGTAAAAAACAACTGCTTTTATTGAATTGGTACATATAGTAAATATTGAAATAAAATAGGTATTAAAATAAATATTTTTTGGGACATTTTTGCATAGCATCATCCAGTCCCAAACTAAGCAGAGCTTGTACTATGGGTACTAGACAATGGATATAATACTTATATACTTTATATAGTTATATTGTGTAATAGTCGTATATTTATTATTATTAAGTTATTATTTTATGTAATAATTGTTATAGTATATCACTCTATCTGTTTGTCTATTACGTTTTCACGCCTTAACCGCTGAACAGATTTTGATGAAATTTGGTACAGAGATAAATTAGACCTTGGAAAAGGACTTATGCTATCTTTTGTTCCAAAAAGCCCTTTGAAATGCGGGTGGAACCGCTGGCAACAGCTAGTTAGAAATAATTTTAAGAATGCAACATTTTCGTAACACCTTCATTAGAACAGGAACAGATATAACGCGGCCGATACCAATTTGGTTTAAGCTTGTAAGCTTCGCCACATCCATGTAACATACCTTGTACACTCTTGTCGGGATGCTAAGTTAGGTCAGCGAGATAACCCTCGTCTTGCCTGGAGGTATGTTCATATTGTTCTTGCAGAGGCGATTGATCGCGATTATCGTGCAAATATTTCACGGTACATACCTATTATGTTGTTAATAAGATAGCAGATAACACATCGAATGTCTGAATCAACATGCTTGTTTTGACGCTATACCTTATTTTTAAGTATCGCGTGACGTCACTGGTTTGTATGGTACGTTCTTGTATGCTTACTGCGTAATTCTAAAACGTTTCGCTTTTCGAGGAAAAGAGATGATGAATATTTCGTGCTCTGGTGACGGGGCAAACCATCAAAAATGAATAATACATCGAGGTCATCAAATAATTAATTAGTGGGAGTAATTCCACTCACATCGTAGCTGCCCGACCGGGGAAGTACCTCCGCCTTGCAGAAAATCGAAGTGAATTAACACTGCTTTGATCTGTGTTGTGTTTCTTACAGTGAGCAAGGTTGCCAGTGCTCTGCAAGAAAACGTGTCAGCAGTGGGAGGACTTTGAACCTTAGACTGCCAAGCCAACTACTACCAACTGCTACTTAGTTTTACAAGATCGGCAACGCGCAAGTAATACCCCTAGTGTTGCAAGCGTCTATGGGCTCCGGTAGCCGCTTACCATCAGGTAGCAATATGCATAGGCCCCTATGCATATTTGCCACCTTAGTGGTATAATATACATATAATAATGAAGACGAGAACTATTTGTATGTGATTACATGGATATAGATAGGAAAATTATAAAATACATAATTTGAATTAGAATTAGATGGTTACTTGTCACCATTCATTCTTTTGCTACCCTATTTTTGCAGAATTTTGTTCCTTTATCAACAAAACGGACATAAATCATGTATCGTATATATAACTATGAATCTAGGCATGAGCTGTAAAGATGAACGACCTTAAAGTTGTCAAGGCAACTAGCTTCGTTAATAATGTCACTATTATAATAAATACGGTGTCATAACAATAGTTTATTATGTATAATTTAGTTAGAAACATTAATTGTAATATCTAGCCAAGACGAATGTAGAAATGAACCGTCAAAACTACTTGCAAAAATGGTTGTGAGTTGATTACCGATGAAATATATAGATTAACATGCTTTATGATGGAATGTATGGGCACACAAAGGTCTTTGTCTATAAACAAGATAGGAAATACTAAAAAAACATTGTCATAAATATTATTATTCAATCTAAATCCTGATGATGACGATGAACGTACCTACATACAATCCATTGTAGGTGTAATCTTACGAAATGAGTGAGTTTTGTAGATAACGTATCATCTCATTAGCTAGGTACTTGTGAGTGATAGTGGTGTAGGTAGATATGTTCATAGTTCATACAAGGTTCATACCTACTGCGTTTGGAGGCAGATGTTTGTTAAGGATTTAAAAAAGAAATACTTAGTTACTTCGTTTGCAACCCGGAAGGGGCTGCAACCACAGTTTGCCGGTATGTTTAGGTCCCATGTAATAGGAGTAAGCCTATTGCCATTAATCCGACACAACTGTTAACTCCTAGCTGCTACTGAGAATTTTATAGAATAACACTGCTCGACCTGGCAATCGAATCCGTGACCTGACGCTCAACAGTCGCGGTTACAACCTATAATGATCTAGCATCAATGAGGCAGTTACTGATTGCATACGATTAGGTATGCATTATTCTGTAGTCCATCTATTGTCATTTAATTACATTTTTTTTATAGAACTTTTAGCAAAACACTTTAATATGTATTTTCGTAAAATTGTATTTCTTTAAATACTTTAATAAGTATTTTACGAACTGTTCATCCTCATCGTATTTTAATTTCAACTTTATTACAATTAACACAACTGTCAATTTCTCTTTTTGGTTTAGCATATTTTTTATTTTATAGTATGTCTATCTTTTTGCTGTATTACCTTATGATCAGTCTGTATTAATCAACAAGAATTCTGTTGTTCCATAACTTTTAAAAATACCAAAAACCATTTGATACATAATCAGCTGTTTTATTAACCAACGTGTCTTCATTAAAAAGATAATACGAAGATATAATAAGATTCAATGAACTTTCACAGATAACGTTTGTTAACTTTGAGATATATAATAAGTCTATACATATAATTATGTACCTATAAACATATAAAATTTTGTACCTACCTTCATATTTAAAGCACGTAACATAGATCAATAAGCCAATGAAACTGACTAAGGTGAAATCGTGGAAATTCCTAGAATATATTTATAAGTATACGCCTCTTTTTATTAGGTATATCTACTGATTAGTACCGAGCAAAGGCCCGATTCTGTTCTGGTAGTAGGTACAGAAGCCAGCACATCAAGCTACCCCAATCTGTCAAATTTATTTGACAGATTTTCAACTATAATACAAAATAATAAGGTTCATGTTCAGTTGGTAAAATTTGACAGTTTTGGATAGCATAATACATAAACGTCACTCTCGAAATTGTAATCATTTCATATTCACCACTTTAGTTAAATTGTCTGTTTCAAAAGATGGAAGATTTGGACGTATGCCTTGTGCCTTGTGTAACATTGGGAAAATCCAGGTATTCCAATGTGATGTATGTTTATGCAATTCATAATAGGAACGTCAGTTAATATTAAGACAAAGAGTTTTATTATTTAAACACATAACTAGCCGCTAAATTTTCCCAGAATCCACGATGATTCATGAAATGCAAATTGTAACGTTTGAGTAATTTTTGCTATAAGTACTTTAGTTAGCGGTTAACTATAACCTTTAACTAAAACATGTGTCGATAGTCTAGCGTTCCTAAGCGCGACTGCTGCGCTAGAGGTCCTGGGTTCGATTCGCAGTCCGAGAATGTTTTGGGTCTTTCTATGAAACTCTCACTATCAGTACGGAATTTTGATTTGAACCCGGTTAATGGCAATAAGGTGGTCCACTATTACATTGGACTTAGACTTACCGGAGAACTGTGGGTATACATTGGCATACCTCTGCCTTACCCTTCGGGGAATCAAGCATGACAGTATGTTATGTTGCTAAAACATGATATAGGTACTGTAGTAGGCAAAGCTAAGTTATCCAAAGAAGTAAAATACATAGAGCAAGGGAAGGTAAATAATAAAAGGTTTTTCAGTCGGCATGAGTCCAATATACACGCTGTCTCGTCGGAGTATCTATGATTATGATTCTGGTATTGGATAGGTACAGAGGCCAGCAAGTCAAGCTATCCAAAACTGTCAAATTATCTCAATTAAAAGTGAACCTTATTGCTATGTATTAAAGTTGAAAACCTATCAAAGAAATTTGACAGATTGAGGTAGCTTGATGTGCTGACCTCTGTACATGCAGATTCATCCCATGACGGTAAAATTTGCTTCAATTAAATTTATTGCTCAAATCTTTTGTCTTTTAATTCTCAGACTTCAAGATCAGCTGATGTAGGACGTTGAACTTGGGATCACCTAATTTCGGATCAGTGGTCATCTTGCACGCTCAATGAAACTTGTTTTCATATAATTATATACCCATACCCGTCAAATCTGTTTAATAATAAAAAATGTGTTGCAATTAATAAAGAATCAACCTGCAGTTTTTTAATTTTTATTGTACTATAATTTTGGACACCACAGTATCGCATCCCATCGGAATTACCCGTACTTCCGTAGTTTCCCTAGGATAATAAAGTTAAATTAGGAGAAATGTAAATGTCACATTACCGTTTTATCCAACAGAGCGATCTCGTAATTGGTGGGCATACGCATATCGACGCACATCTAAACGCAATACATTCTCTATTTGAGAGCTAGGTCAACGCACGCGCCGTATCGCTCATTTAGCTATAAACAAAGTTTATCGAACGCACACGCGCAACACAATGGTGGAGTGCGACATTAAATTCACCTATAGTAACAGCACAAGGTATTTTTCCGAGCAGTCTTAGATGGAACATGCACAGTCCCATTTTTTTCTTTAGGCAAAAGTAATTTCTAATTTAAAAAAATAAATATAAGTATATATAATTTTTATTAATTTTAAAAGTAATTTCTATTTATTTTTATTTTGTTACTTTCGGATTGTATCGCGTTATGTTGATATTATTAACATGGACTTATGGGTACTGGATTATCTGTAAAGGGTTGGAAACGTCGGTATAATAATATCAATATAACTCGATAACATCCGTGATCCATAAAACGTTGTTTTATTTCAATATTTTTATAGTTAGGTATAAAGTTATTTCGTAAATTAATGGTATGCCTTAAAAAATCTCAAAGATGAGTCATACCATGTTTAGAACCATTTCACTGTGTAAGCTTCCTAATACAGGACTGGTTTTCCTTTACTTACTTAATCAAGGGAACTAGTTAATAAACATTGAGTAAGTGTATCATTATTTTCCGTCTCTTAAATAAAACAAATAATAAAACGAATTGTCTGCATTGCAATACTATGATGTCATTTTTCGAGAATTAATCCAATGACTTCGTTGTTGAATGCCCGTGAATCTAGACTCGCTAAGTTGGTTATGTCGCAAGAGTTGATGTTGATTCATTGTAAAGTGTATACCAAATAATAGGTACTTTAATTTCCTAGAAAGAGGTACGTAATTATAAGATAACCAAGCATCTGGTAGCAACTACGTATCACAACAAATTAAAACCTACTAGAATGTACAGCTTATCAAGAAACAGTAGCCTCACTTAACCTTTTATCTCTGTAAGAAATTTCGAATATATTATTCATTCATCATCAACCCATTTACTGTCCCAGTAGGAGAAAATCTCTTAGGCATGCAGGTTTCTTCACGAATACATTAGGTACCTACGCAATAATTTAAATTGTTAAGATAAAAAAGACGGTGACGGCGGCACAATAATGTTGACCGATAGCAACGCGTTTTGGGTGTATTGACTTCTTATGAATAGGTGTCGATACGATACAATTGTGCCGTGTACAGTCGCTCTTATAATATTGAGGCACATAATTCATTACTAAGTTAATACATAAGTGTAAAACAAATGGCGAACACTTGAGTAAATATCCGTATTGTCCTCATTTCGTTGCCTGCCTGCCGGTTCTATCCATACCTACCAACGTGTACGTTACTGCAACTTTTAGGTGGATGAATTGAATTTTTGATACAGTGCATTCCTAAATTCGGAATAACCAGTTGATTTTGGAAATCTACATGCTTGCTTTTTAGCTTGTTATTCAAAACCGGTAAATGGCGCCGTTTAGTTAAATTTATATTTGGTCGGGCGGGACCCGTCGAACAGCCTAACAAAATACTTATATAAATCGAGGTGTGAGTTTAAAACAAGGCTGGATAGACGGCCAGACGATTGACACTTAAATAACTTTATATATTATAATATCTATTTATCCAAGGAGACGTTGGCGAGGTGATTTTGATCACTTTTTGCCAACGTGGTGTGAAGAAGCTCAGGATAGAGAGTCCTGGACTAAGATAGGGGAGGCCTTTGCCCTGCAGTGGGAAACAAAAGAGGCTACATAAAAGATCTATTTCAATACCTACCATATCAATATTATCATGGTGATAAATATCTTTGTTCAATTTATCATTACATATTTTGAAATACTCCAGGAGACGAAGAACGTACCTACCACGCACCACAACCCTACCACAACAGGACTGTCTATATTATTTGGTTTAATCAAAGGGCTTTTGTGTTTACATAAAGAAATGAAGTGACACAGGTGCTCCCTGTATTTAAACACTGCATACCATTTCCTAATGTCCCGATGTTTGCCGTGTACAAACACATTCACATTTTATTATGTCATCCCGACATTTCGTGTCGTTTGTTCTGCAGGAATCTACGTTATGTCAACCTTGTCTTTGTTTCCTGCACTACATTTTTCCCTTACAATATGGGGTTACAATATGAAGGTACCAGTTGGTTCTCGGAAAAAAATAATGGAAGGGCTACTTTCATACTGACGAACCTCTACCACGGATTCATTATTAACAACCCATGCTGTTCCCCGACTAGGTACGGATCTCCTTTCACAATGAGAGGGATTAATAATTCACCATACTCGCGGGATGGCAGACACGCTGTCAAGAAAATTTAAAACATTATTAGGAAACCTGCATGCCTGAAGAAATTTTATAGCGTGTGAATCCTACTAACCCGCATTAGGCCAGCGCGGCATAAGTCAGAGGACCGTACCTTAGATTCGAACTCGAGACCTTTGACTTGACAGTCCAATGGTCATATAACTATAGACTATCAGTGCGTCCTGTACCACAGATTAGATAACAGTAATTACTACCTCTACTAGTGACGTTGACTCACTCTGGGCAGTCAGATCGATCGTTGTCAACCGACGACCACGTGACCGGCTGACATTTTTAGTATGAACTAACTACATTGCGTGTAGCATAGACCCATACGATAGAAGACCTTTACTCAGCAGTGCAATCACCAGGCTCTAAAAAATATAAATTAATTTCAATTTACTACGACATGTTATTACCTTCCAGAACACAACCGATTGCATATTGTAGAATGGTATTGAGAAACCTTGAAGTCAGACGTTTCTAGAAGGTAAATTACTAGAAAAAGTCGAAACTCATCAACGTTGACCCCATGTTATTACTGAGTGATAAATTTAAGAACATTATCACGACTATCACGGTTGGACAATAACCTATCAATAGATAAATCATCGGAAAAAGTCGTTTCATGTTATCTTATCAATATTTAATTATAACTTTACAAATTGGATATTAGTCTTGGTTGTAATTGCATTACTTTGTTATTTGCTCTATGTCTTTACATCGCATTCTGTTTAATGTGAACGTAATTAATTTATTAACAACCGTATATGACCCAAGACTTTATAACGCAACGCGTGGATAACTCACTGAAATTGTTGATAATTTGTTTTAATTTCATAATATTGTGTAAGTAAACAGTGATCAATGTTGCAATCACAACTGTCATTACACATGAAGTTGTAATTAACAATTGATTACGCGTTCACTTGTTGATACCTAAGTTGCCTGCTGTGCACACACGCGTACTTGTATAAATCCCTTTCTAATAGGTTAAATTTTAATCTGAACAAGTTGATTGAGTAGATGTTGATTGCGAATTGCGAAAATCTTTCTTAGATTCCAAATTGTCCTACGACATTATGTAGGTATAGCTTAACCGGAAATAATAAAATATAATATCATATTGACTCACTTTTCATAAATAAAGCGAACTTAAAACCCAAATCAATATCTATCTATTCTTATGTATGTTCAGATACTTAAGCTTCAAATAACCATGTTAAATAAATGATAAGGTATTTGAGTCAATTCAAGTAGGTGTCTGCATTGAGATTAAAATAATTATTAGTTAAAGGCATAAATTAGAAATATGTTCTTACAAACAAACCTGTTACAAAAAACATTTAATTTGGGAAAATTTATAAACAATACTGTTAATATCGACTTCTCGGAGTAAATCATATTCAATATTAATTAAAGATTAAAACGTTGTTGGCTCATCGTGTTCCTCAATTCATTTTTAACATGATAGTTTTAATTTTGAGAAAGATCGTTCACCAATGCAGTTGGTGAGATGAGAGTCAAATAAATGCGCAAGGCAATTTCAATGTTCAGGAATTATTTATTAAAAGCTTGAAAACCTGCAGTTCCAGAGTCTCGTTATTCTTGCTTCCATACCTAATTCATTGCAGCAAACTGCATTAATTCGTCGCCAAGGCAATCCTCCAAATCAACTGCGTAAGCACAAACGATAATTGCAGATTTTTCAAAATCTCTTCTGGTGGAAGAGATTTTAGCTATTGAAAATTTCGGAATATTCCGAAAACGACAGCAATTTATGATAACTATTCATAAGTTTTTATTTACCTATGTACTGCTTATGTACTTACCTGTGTTGTGCTTATGTAATTACCTATCTACTACTTACGTACTCCTTATGTACTAACCTATGTACTGCTTATGTACTTACCTATGTTCTAATCTATGTACTACTTATGTACTTATCTATGTACTTACCTTTGTATTACTTTTGAACTCACATATACATATACTGCTTATGTACTTACTTATCTACGTACTGCTAATATACTCCTTATGTACTTATCTATGTACTCCTTATGTACTACTTATGAACTCACCTATGTACTGATAATGTACTTACCTATGTACTCCTTATGTACTTACCTATGTATTAACCTATGTACTGCTTATGTACAGACGCCAGCAGGTCAACCTATCCAAAACTGTCAAATTTTTCCAATTGAATATGAACCTTATTATGTTGTGTTAAAGTTGAAAATCTATCAAAGAATTTTGACAGATTGTGGTAGCTTGATGTGCTGGCCTGTGTACTTACCTATGTTGTGCTTATGTACTTACCTATGTACTTACCTATGTATTCACCTATGTACTCCTTATGTACTTACCTATGTACTCCTTCTGTAATTACCTATGTACTACTTACGTACTTACCTATGGACTACTTATGTATTAAGTTATGTACTCCTTATTTACTTACCTATGTATTCACCTATGTACTGCTTTTATATTTACCTATGTACTGCTTATGTACTGCTTATGTACTTACTTATGTACTCCTTATGTAATGACCTATGTACTACTTACGTACTTACCTATGGACCACTTATGTACTTACCTATGTACTCCTTATGTACTTACCTATGTATTAACCTATGTACTGCTTATGTACTTATCTACGTACTCCTTATGTACTTATCTATGTACTACTTATGAACTCACCTATGTACTGCTAATGTACTTACCTATGTACTTACCTATGTATTAACCTATATACTGCTTATGTACTTACTTGTCTACGAACCTATGTACTGCTAATATACTCCTTATGTACTTATCTATGTACTCATATGTACTTACCTATGTACTACTTACGTACTTGCCTAAGGACCACTTATGTACTTACCTATTCACTAACCTATGTACCTACAGCTTATGTACTTACCTTTAATTGCTAATGTACTTAACTGTGTTCTACTTATGTACTTACCTATGTACTGCTTATGTACTTACCTACGTACTGCTTATGTACTTACCTATGTACTACTTATGCACTTATCTATGTTCCAACCTATATATTCCTTATGTACTAACCTATGTACTGCTTATGTACTTACCTATGTACTAACCCATGTACTGCTTATGTAATTACCTATGTTGAGCTTATGTACTTACCTGTTATATTAACTGGCCAATATAATATTACCGTATCCTATGTACTCCTTATATTCTACCTATGTCCTACTTATGTACTTACCTGTGTACTACTTATTAACTTATCTATGTACTTCTTATGTACTTACTTATGTACTAACCTACTAGTGCTTACCTCTTTGAGCTTAACCTTGCATGTTGGATAATCATCGTAGAACTTAAAAGAAGTACCTATTGTACGACGGGCTTGTTCCCTCGTATTATAGGTACTTCTTTTATTACTCTAATGTAGAATATTTCGCAGTCTTGATTCCATGATGATACTCACTGAGAAATTATGATTGAACGTTAACGTTGCGTTAACCAAGGTCGGTTGTTAGTCTTTAGTCACAGAAATACCTAATCATTATTATTATATTAGGTAACGTTTCAGTTTTGGCCATTTTCCGCGAAAAATAATTTAAAGATTCTTGAACCTATTATCCTTGAATTTGCATGTTGGTTTTAATGATAGGTATTATTAATTTTATCCCACAGAAACGAAATGATATGGGCCTTTTTTAAAACATGAAATATTTTCTTTTAATACAGGTATGAAGATCAAATTTACGGCTGAAGTAGTGTAATACTTACAGCAGATTATAACAATCGCATTTGAAACTTGTCCATTATTTTTAGCGGACTATATCAGCTGATAACATATTATGTGGGTTACTGCTGTCATTGATAAACGGACAGGCTGCCGATAGTATTATTTTCATTACAACGTGTTAGCTATATTTTCAATTCCGTAATTTCGTAAATTATTTCAGTACCTACTAGCAATTTTAAATTATTTAGTGTGGCCGTGGTACACACATAGTTCCTTTAAAATTCACTATGACCTGCAATAAACATTTTTAAGAGAGGTAGGCATAGTGGGAGTAATTCCACTCAAATTGGAGCTGCCCGACTGGGGAAGTACCTCCGCCTAGCAGAAAATCGAAATAACACTGCTTTGAGCTGTGTTGTTTCTTACGGTGAGCAAGGTTGCCAGTGCTCCACGAGGTTGGCATTGGGGGGACTTTGAACCTTATACTGCCAACCCAACTATTCCTCTTTCAATACAGGGTCGACAACGCGCAAGTGATACTCCTGGTGTTGTAAGCGTCTATAGGCTACGGTAACCGCTTACCATAAGGTGGTCCGTATACTTGTTTGCCAATTTAGGAGAATAATAAAAATATAAAAAAATACTCCAAAAATATTATGTATAATGTATGGGATATTTTCGGGAAAATATGAACAACATTATACTCCCTGTTGAAAAGCTACAAACATGGATTGATGAAGCAGGAAAGGCAACAAGTGAATTGTGACCGAGAGTTAGTAACAAAATAATCATCCATTCTGCAATGACTAACTTGGCCTATAGTCATGGATGTTGGCTACCTGAGTGTTGCATAAGGAAAGGCGAATATTTAGTAAAATATCGAAGCAATGAATAATGTCGAATGTACATAGCCGTTTGACTGGCTGTCTCCAATATATTAGCATTATTGCGTCAGTATTTCTGAGATTGCTGAGAGATGATTCAAATTTTAAGTGTTACCGCAACCTTGAACTCGTTGGACTTCTTAACGCCCATCATTATGGAGAGATTGATATTATACTTAACGTTTGAACCCAATATTACCCTCTATCCTTCAAGAATGTATGAAATATATAAATTGATGATCGATAGCCACATTAGTTAGTAATGGTTGTAAGCGTGACTACTACACTACTGCTAGAAACCTTGGCTTCCATTTCCAGGTCAAGCTGTGTTAAGAAGTTTTTCTATGAATTGCTCAGTAGCAGTTCGGAGTTTGGTTTTGTTATTTTTTATTCCACAAGCATACGGCTCACCTGATGTTAAGCAGATACCGTAGCCTATAGACGCTTGCAACACCAGGGGTGTTACTTGCACGTTGCCGACCCTGTAAACCGAAAAAGGAATAGTTGCGTTGACAGTATAAGGATCGAAGTCCCCCCACAACGTTTCCTTGCAGAGCACTGGCAACCTTGCTTACCGCTAGGAACACAACACAGCTCAAAGTTATTTCACTTCGATTTTCTGCAAGGCGGAGTTACTTCCTCAGTCGGGCAGCTCCAATTTGAGTGGAATTACTCCCACTATGCCCTACCTCTCTAAAAAGTTCTTTTGTCCGGTCCATGGTAATGGAATCACCCCCAATTAAGTTTGGTTGTACAACTAGTGTACCTTTGTCTTAACCTTCGGCGAATACAGAAAGTTGATCAATAGCAGCGCAATATTTTATAAAAAGTGGACGACACTCTTGTACAAGACGTGTTGACACATGTCATTTCTATTCATGATGAGTAATATAAAAATTAGCCAATGCGAAACATACGTTGTGTTCCGTGACTTCCGGTTCTATTAGTGAATAAGATTTTTCTTGCTCGTAACACATTAAATTTAATGACATCGGGTATTCACTTTTATGTATTTTTTCATTGAACATCTTGTATTGGTGTGACGTCAAACTGATTCACGATCGAATACAATTTTTTTCCCCCATCTAATAGCAATTATCTCAAAGCGTGTGAATGATGCAAAAAATTGCAATAACAGATGAATCATGTAACATATTGACCTTTGCTTATAATTGTACCTACTACCCACGTTAAAATCCTTATTTAGATTAGTATTTTTTTTACAATAATATTAATTCAAGAGTAGTTATTTATTTACTAATAGATGTTATTTTTGCATTGACTTAAAAACGTGAAATCATTATTTAGACCGAGTTACGACGTTGTCAATTCTAACGTATTAGTGTGTGCTGCTTTATTAGATACTCCCACGTAATGTACAACTATCCTGAACTGTCAAATTTTCTGAATTGAAAATGAACCTTAATATTATGCATTAAAGTTGAAAATCTATCAAAGAAATTTAACAGATTGGGGTACTTAGCTTGATTTGCTGGCCTCTGTACTAACTAATATTGAGGGCCGCAATACTCAACCAACAAGTGGCAGGGTATGTCAGACTCATACCGTCTAAAACCCGCACTTGTCTTCACCTGCCCTATTGTCATGGCCATGGGATCCGCGAAATTCGGCACGACCATGACAGGAACTGTTAAAGTGACCTGAAGATTCGCATTTTAGCAGTATTACATCTAGCAAGATTTTCAGCACGCTGCAGCTGCTTATGGGCAGAAATCATTTCGTCATTTATCATTCGTCATCATTTATTAGGTCGTCGATTCCCGCACGGAACTAATATTTGTAATTTTGTATGACCTTCAGATACTTGTTCCGGGTGTGGCGTGTTTTTGTATGTGAGAATTTGTGTTTGAAAACGCACCGTTGCGTTACTAGGATTATCAACACACTAGGATGTGTCCTGTTACTGTATCATACGGGTTGCGTTGCCGTATGATACAGTAACAGGACACATCCTAGTGTGGGGCAATGTTTTATATAAAATTTAAAAAAACATACCATCACGCCTGTATTTCCCGAAGGGTTAGGCAGAGGTGTACTAATGTACACCCACATTTCGCCGGTATGTTTAGGTCCCATGTAATAGGGGGCGAGCCTATTGCCATTAACCGGGCACAATTAATCCAGACTCCGAGCTGCTACTGAGAATTTCATAGAAAAACCCAATAACACTTTGCTCGACCTTGGGATCGAACCCAGGACCTCTAGCGTAGCAGTCGCGCTTAGGACCACTAGACTAATGAGGCAGTCAAAAAAATTTAAAAAAAAATCACATTTTAATTACAGTTAGTTTTATTTAACCAGAATTCGTCATACTTTTCTGGGTAGCACGTCTGAATTCTTATGATATTTGAGATATTTCCACACATCATCAAAATAATGTATTTAGAATTCTACTGTTTTATTATGGAAAGAAACTATATGACAGACGGTGAACAATAATACAAATATAATAGGAGTCAGTCAGCACTTCCAAGTATCGAATAACGTTGTCTGACGAGTGTCACAATGTTTTATGATAAAAATATGATGTATTATGAATATTAATAGTTTTACACAAGCGGGGCCGGGTTGCCAAAGTCAATGCCTAGCGTCTACCTACGTGATCAGTCGACATGCGTTGACTTGGGTCATCATTACATTGGGTGTGACTGCAAACACCTGATCTATTGTTAAGCAACAACCTCCAAGGTTGTTTTTGGTAGAATTAAAAACTTACTTCGACGTTAGGCGCTTCAAAAATAAGTAATTCTGCTTTTTTTTGCTAGACCTTGTTGTCCTTGACCTTGATGTTGTTACCCAAAATTTCTCTACTGATTTGAAGGATATTTTTTAGGAAGGGATTGGTTCCATTTAGATAGGTAAGAGTAAACAAGTTTTTAATCAGCTTCTCTAATATTACAATTTTGTCTTTTATTATCGCCCGAAACGTTAATTGTAACGCTTCCATAAAACTAATTACTTATGGTTATGTTAAATGTTAAAGAAACAACATTAAAAAAATCTCTCACAATACTAAAGTTGGTGTCATAAACTGTCAAATATTATGCAAATTATATAGTTATGGAAAAAAACGTGGGTATCACTCAGAAAAATATATTATTATGAACATAAGAAGTACATATTCATTAGTTAAAGTTCAAAAGAATATATTTATACGCGAGTGAATCTGCTGCAATGTTGAAACTATCAAATAAAATACCTACTTTAAGGGCACAAAACGAATAAGAAGGAAATATCACTATTATGATTAACCTCGGCACCAATGGTATCCTCACTGCGGATGTGAACTGTCATTTCATGGTCACAACAAACATGCATTTATTGCTACAACAATTAACGCTCGCACAAAACCTATAATTGACAGTACGGGACCCTTAAGGACTAATAACTTTTAAATTGACGACAACAATAAAAACTATAGTACTACAAAGGTCATTCTACTACAGAGTACAATCGTATGTAGATCGTAAGTAGGGTTGCCAACCGTACTATAATATATAGTATTGTACTATATTTCGGGTCTGCGTACTATATACTGTTGAAGAAACGCATAATACGCAAAAATACTATATTTTCAACACCAAAATCTAACACACTTTTGACTGATGCAATAGCGTGTAGCGTATCCAAAACTATACAATCCAATAATATGAAACATTTATTTTAGGCAAAATATTCTTAAAAATGCAAGAAGAAAAATTTAACATATATATCTTCCTTTACTTTTCGCGTTATCCGTAAAATACTATTTTATTTTGAAGTGTACTATATTTTTTTATATCTTCGTCTGAAAAATACTATATTTCGCTGAAGAAATGTTGGCAACCCTAATCGTAAGTAACGAACAATTGTAAGCTGAGTCAAGTTAGATGAGTAAGAGAGCCCCGCAGACTGGCCGGTTGCGGACTGCGGTCGTAGGCCCAGAACTGGTTCAATACATTAAGATTTTATTTTTAGTAATGAACTTACCTCGAGCTTGTTCAGTAAGAAGGAAAAAAAACATTTAATTCTTACGCAGTAGGTAATAAATGTATTGTTTATTGGTTCAACTTTCCTTTAAGCCTGTCTGAAGACAGATACCTATAGCCGTAACTAAGGAATTTAATTGCCTTTAATTATTCACAATAGGTTCTAATATGATACTATCGGGTATTTTATTGTATAGGTACTAGTTGCCTAACGTTTCACCCGCATCCGAACGGATTTTTTGTGATACATGGAAGCCGCTGTCGTTCCTCAGGATGCAAAGTGTCTTCACCGGTTTAGGTGTAGAAAGTCTGAGCTACTTATCATCTATTTATTTATTTCACCCACTATCTTTACAGGATAACCCCAATACAATAGTGGTTTGCAAACACAGGCCAAATTAATTGAAATATCAACTTACGGCTAATACTTACTAAAAACTTACTACCATTTTAAAACACAATCTGAAGTCAGATTACAGAATAACATAACATACCATCACGACTGTATTCGCCGAAGGGTAGGTGTACTGATGTACAGTCAACAAAAGAGTTTGGTATACAGGTAGCGCACGAAATCTGCATCTTTACACAGATTGTGATTTAAATAATTACCCGTCAAAGGGTTTGATGTGTAGCAGCTTACAATACCTGCGTTTTGACACATATTTCGTTATACATAATCACACAATCTTTAAAAAATTAATTAGCTGCCTGTATACTTAACTCTTTTTTCGACTGTACACCCACAGTTCCCCAGTATGTTTAGGTGCCATGTCAGGGGGCGAGCCAAATAACAAATCAACTGGGCACAAATCCAAACTCCGAGCTGCTAATGAGAATTTTATAGAAAAACGCAATAACACTGCTCGACCTGGGATTGGAACTCGGTACATCTAGCGTAGAAGACGCACTTAGGACTATACTAGATACTATATGTATAATATATGTATAGGTAATTGGTTTTATTATTTCCTTCTGTAAATCGAACATGAACTGTTCGATCGCTTACATTTGTTGCAATAAATGAGAGTGAACCTCCACTGAACGGGTTTTATCAGTCTGTCGTGTTGCGATTTATATTAATTTAATATTCTGAAAGCATATAAATTAAAACATCCATTTAATTTCGTTACACAATACCTCGTAAAGATAAATAATTACTGTGATAACGTGGAAAGATGAACGTACATGAATGTTAAAACGCTCGTCATGTTATTTTAAAAGTTACAAATATGCTAAATGTACCGTTGGAATGTAACACAAGTCGTGATAACTTGGCAATTACTGTTCTTCATACATTTATTATAGCAATCGCGGTAAACAGGAAAATAATAAAGTGAGCGATTAATGTTAATTTTCACAGCAGCTGTGATCAATTCGCCAGGGACAATTTGTGTTCAAGGACTACAAGTACAGACAGAACGATATCAAACATTCTGTAAACATCAAAATATGTTTTATTAAATCATATTTATTTTTATCAAATCATGTCTCAATATGAGAGGAGACTTGTGCCCAGCAGTGGGACAATATATGGGTTGATGATGATGATGAATGTCTTAAAAAATACTTTTTACTATAGGACTGTAAACTTATCCCTCTCTTCTAGTTCCGAGAGGAAACTTGTGCCCAGCAGTGAGAAAGTACATAGGTTAATGACTTAATGTAGACTTATTAACCGATGAAAAATCAAAGGAGATTTTTTTAGTCTGTTTTTTGTGTCTCCACCGGTATTTTCGTTAATTATGGACCAATATTAAATTATTTAATTTATACTCCTGAATATACTCCTACTATACTCCCGATGTGGTCTCATTCAAATTTAAAAACAGGACGAGACAAATTTGGGAAGGTGGTGAAGTGTCTTCACCTACTGAATTTTCAGCAATGATCCGATCCGCATGAATGCTTGGTACCTACACATAAGTACTTAGTACTGATAACACTACAACATAATGGAGACCTAGGGTTTATCTGATGACATATTGAGGAACTCCTCAACAGTTTTCAGCAACAACCTTGTGTTTGGGCTTATATCATTTATCTTGATGAGAACTTTAGAGCTATAGTTGAAGTACGGACGGAGAGTATGTACGTTTTAACCCACGAAAAAATGTAAACATTTTTAATAAAAGTAAAACCGGGAAGAAGTGAAGTGTGTTTACAATATAACTACAAATATAGATACACATATAGATATAAGGGTTGATTCAAAATACAATAACCTTATCATGTTTAAATAATAATAGATAATATTATTAACTTTCTAACAGCAACAAACGAATACATAAATTAGAGTTATTTTTTATATCTTATCTAAACATTTTCTTTATGTCAATATTATGAATATTTTATTATTTTAAAGTAATAAAACTGATAAACGTACTTAGGTACCTACATTAAAATTGATTTTGGAAGCTGAGTTATTTTGTACAAATATACTTAAATGAAAATCAGTTGCCGCATGTATGTAAGATCAATTGAGAACTGTTTGATCGATTTGGCTCTTTTGTCAGGATAAAAGATTTGTATTTTTTTATTTGTTATTTTTAATCCACCTTAATCGTTGGAAATTAACTGACTGATCAACGACGTACATCCTTAACGACTGGATATAGACATGAAATTCACCCGGGCGACGCCGGGCACGAACACCTAGCTATTAATAAATAACATAATAAATAAGCATTCAAAGATAAACGTTATCTGACACTACTAGTATTATTAATAAACATGACCCAATTTTAAGCCAATTCGTTCGATTTGGTACCTACTTAATTTCGATAACAGATCATACCATTACGCCTGTATTCCCTGAGTAGGCAGAGCTCTACTAATGTACAGACGCCAGCAAGTCAAACTATCTAAAACTGTAAAATTTTCCCAATTGAACATGACCCTTATTGCTTTGTATTAAAGTTGAAAATCAATTAAAGAAATTTGACAGATTGGGGTAGCTTGATGTGCTGGGCTCTTTACACCCACAGTTCGCCGGTAAGTTTAGTTCCCATGTAATAGGAGGCGATTCTATTGCCATTTGCCAGACACAAATCCAAACTCCGAGCTGTTACTGAAATTTCGTAGAAAAACCCAATAACATTGCAGGCCCACTAGGTTAGCAGTCACGCTTAGGACCACTGGGCAAATATTTATATGTAAGAAAACATGAATAACAATAAAAGACGCGAAATATTTGTCAAAAATCGATTCCTGTCCTTGCAAACCGTCCTGTCTTTAAACATGAAGCACAAAATAATTTCATTTGACGAACATTCTATAGTCGTTGCAACACCTGTTAGCTTTTGTATAATCCTGTGGTTTTGGCTCATGCAAAAACGAAAGTTGGTGGTTATACGAATAGTTTCCTTGCAAACAATTCGAAATTTCTATTATATGTATATTAAACAAGCGACCAATGTACTAATAACACGCATGCATTATAAATATAAACCTTTCGGAAGGAATTATCTAAATGAGAGTGAAAACCGTATCAAAATCCGTTGCATAGTTTAAAAGATCTCAGCGAACAGAGGGACAGACAGCGGGAAGCAACTTTACTTTATACTACGTACAGATTCTGATGTGATGATGTCTTCTCCTCATAGTAGTTTCTCACCGGGTAGGTACTGTTATGTGAGCATCTTACTTCACACTTCTTGTGTATAAAGCTATACACGATATCAAAGTATAAGCTGACCTCTTAAGGTGAATTCACACCACAGTTACTTTTTGTGGAGCAACAGAATGCAACTCGATAAGATTAAGTAACATTCTTCAACTGTTCGACGGCTCGTTACTCGTTGTTAAATGATCGCATCCATACCGCCAATAACATAAAGTAACAAATAGTAACCAGTGAGTTCACGAACTAACCAAAATGTTATCGACCACAATGTTCTATCTAACAACACATAACTTTTTGCTATCGGGTGTTGCCCACTGACACTTGGAAACGTTGCTCCACAAAATGTAACTGCGGTGTGGATGCACCATTATTGTACGGAAACTCTGGAAGTTTATACTACTATACACAGTGCCGGATCTACCATTTGGTTTTTGCGGCTTCAGCCCAGGGCCCCGTGGCTTCAAGGGGCCCCAGCTAAGTCAAATCAAAGTCATTATAAATAAAATATTTTACCGTCTCATTTTTTTCTATATATGGTGGGCCCCTTAGTAGTATTAACCCAGGGCTAACCTCACGGTCCGGCCCTGACTATACACGAGCTCGGCTTACACTGGAAATGTCTACCTTGATGTGTAACCCTGTGTACGCACCTACAGCCGGGGCTATTCAATTCTCTTTTGAACCACAACCC
Organism: Acronicta alni; assembly: GCA_964056405.1. NCBI lineage: Eukaryota > Metazoa > Arthropoda > Insecta > Lepidoptera > Noctuidae > Acronicta > Acronicta alni. The sequence goes on from OZ043926.1 coordinate 7,985,494, forward strand.
CAAAATATTGTTTGAACAACTTATACATACCTACAATCTACATACATCACACTCACGCCTTTTTCCTGTAGGGGTAGGCCGTCTGACTTTTATTTATTACATGCGCCCCCTATTACATAGGACCTACATATAGGATGTACACCGTTGCCTAATTCTTCGGAGAATTCAGACGAGATACGCAAACCGTAGCGACCACCACTTGCTATGGTTCTTGCATACTTCATTAGTTTCTTCCACGTCTTGCCTTATACAAGGCTTATAATAATGAAAAAAAATATTAAATCAATTAAAAGCATGACTCCATAAATTCTAATTCTATTAATTACTAGCTTCCGGCTTCCGCCCGCAACTTTGCCCATGTGATGTGTAGGCGAATGTTAGAGTTGAGATGTTAAATAGAGCTTCCTAATCTAATCCTAATCTCTCCGGAACTAGAAATTTAGTCGGTATTTTAAGTGTTTATTTAGATGACCCCTATTATAATCCCCAAAATTAGTATGAAGAGGTAAGTAGCAAAAAATACGGTTAATAAACTCACTTTATCATAGCAATTTAGAAAATAATCATACATGGTCAGGAAACCGTATAGGTACTGTTATAATTTATTGAAAATATTACAATGAATTGCAATATTAATATTTGTAAAATATGTAGCCACTATTCAAAAATGGAACAGGATTTGTATTAAATTTACTGCCAAATAATTTGACGGGGACTTACTCGTTGTGAAATAGGTGCTTAGGCACAATTTAAAGCGTAGCAAAAAATATCGTAGCGCTCGTAGCAAACGTAGGCTTTCAATCACTCATAGAAACATTTATGCAGTACAAATAGTCAATAGCTATCTAATTTTTATGTTTGATAGGTTCTGCTGTTTGCACCGAATACTGGTATATAATTATTATGTATGTTAGGCGTAGGTTGCATTTTAAGTATAAATACAGCGGTATATAATGTAATCTTCTATGATACTCTATAATTAATATTTTTATGTATTCCAACAGGGTAAATGGAATTAATATGGAACATAAATTATAACGTTAACACTAAACTAAGCATGCGCTGTAGGTAACTAGAGGCAGCGGTTATCAATCGTTGTTTTTTCACGCCAACGCATTCAATCAACCATTCACTCGTAATAGTCGTTATGTTAACACTGGACCGAGCACACGTATAAAACGTTGCCCACTTATCGCGGGCGAGCCACGTAAATGATCATGCAACCACTGAGTGCGGTGCTAAGTGTTGCTTAACACCAGTGATCCAACACTGCGACGATTACGAACAAAGCTATAAACTTGCCGATAACTACACTTTGTATGCACCTGTCAATGTCCCGGATACGCTATTGAGTATTTTCTGTCGTTAATTCCATTACAGTTTCACTTTCACGTTGACTTTTGAGGAACGAGCCTAAAACAATAGGTACATAAATATCTGTACCAACCTATTTATTTCTACACTTCTAACACTATTAGACATTGAAATAAAACATCTCGAAACGGCGGGAATCGGGATTCATAATATCAATACTTATAAATACGCGATAAAATCCGTAGAGTTGTTTTATTTCAATAAGTACAGATTCTTAATTCAAATTTGAAATAAGAATCTCGTTATGAAAGGATAAGTTTCCAGAGTTAGCTTTATTCACGACGTTTTTCACTAATGCTAAATTTAGATTCCTGATACGGATGCACGGGTGGAAACCCTACACTTGAACTCAATAAATACTTAAAACTATTATATTATATTATTATATTGGCATATTTTGTCACTCCTGAATGTCTTCAGGAGTGACAAAATATGCCAAACGTCAAAAGATTGACTTGAAATAAAACAAAACCTCATATAAGTGTTTTCTTTTTTTTATTGACACGAATTGCAGACATTATGGAACAAATAGTGTACAGATTACTCAACTTTTTTAAATTCTGTTGATTCCGGCTCGCCGACCTCTTTATCAGCATATAAAAAAACTTTATCGGTTACTTACTATCGTACTTTAAACGCGGTTTTATCTTATTTATCGTCCGCTGGCAATATATTAAAGCGGCATTAATGGATCGGAATAGCGATTATTTGAGTGTTATGTTAACGTCATTGTGTAAACAAACTGTTTATATTTTTGGAGCATACTAAATTTTAACAAAAGATATAGAGTAGTCAGGTCAATACCGATCTTTGCTAAGCACTGTTCTCCTCGAATAATGAGAGGATTTTTTTTTTCTGTTATTCCCAATCAGTCTCAAGCCAAGAAATTGTTTTGTACCATCATAAGATTCATCAAATTGTAACTGGTATCGATGTATTATGGTTTCCAGCAATACCAATCAATCTAAGTGGAAACAATATCAGCTCCAGCAAAACTGATGTGATTTCTTTGCTGTATTGGTTATTTGATATCTAGTATAAATATTTATCAATAGTTTTCGTATCACATACAATCAGGCCTGTATTCCTCGAAGGACTAGGCAGAGGTTTACTTATGTAAACTCACAGTTCCCCTGTATGTTTATATCCCATGTAAAAGGGGGCGAGCCTATTGCCATTTTTTTTATACCACTAAGGTAGCAAACATGCCTACGGCCCACCTGATGATAACCGGTTACCGTAGTCTATAGACGCTTGCTACACTAGGGGTTTCACTTGCGCGTTACAAACCCTGTAAAATGAAAGAGGAATAGTTGGGTTGGCAATATAAGGGTCAAAGTCCCCCCATTCCCGACACGTTTCCTCGAGGAACACTGGCAGCCTTGCTCACCGTAAAGAACACAACACAGCTCAAACCAGTGTTATTTCACTTCGATAATTTATTGTACAATACCTACAAACCCCAAGCTGCTACTAAGAATTTCATGGAAAAACCTAATAAAACGTTGCTCGACCTCAAGACCTCAAGCGTAGTAGACGCACTTATAACTACTAGGCTAATAAGGTATCAGGTATTACGTTTTAAAAAATCCCTTTGTAAATGCCCACACGATTTTTGACGACACGTTTGGCGCAGCGGCTGAACAATGAGCTTCTACGACACGGACTGTGGGCTCGATCCCCGTACGGAACAAAAATTTGTACGACCTACAGGTAATTGTATCGGGTCTGGATGTTTGTGTGTGTGATAATTTATGTTTGTAAACGCACCCACGATACAGGAGAAAATGCTAGTGTAGGGCAACATTTAAAAAAATAAGCATACAGGTGTTATCACACCACCACTGGTTGTCAATACGAATTTTGTGATTGCTAAAATGACACTACGAGGGAAACGGGTGACATCATTGTATGCGCTGTTGTAAAATCACGGGTTATCGCTAACTAACGCGCAGCCCACACACTGCTTGATTTATATTCAAGTTAGCAATGGTTTATAAAGTTCTCTTGCCGATAAATGAGTATTTGACCTTTTATTATTTAATGTAGATACCTACGACGCTTCACCATCATCTTACAATAATTACAAAATGATTTTTTTTTTGCTTTATTTTTTCATTATTAGGTATAAAGTATTTAAGTTAATGTAGACCGGATCAATAAATAAATAATTGACATTCCTGAGATTTATGTTTATGATTGTTAGTTTAGCAAGGCAGCTAATCAACGCCCAAAACAAAGCCTTATAACGGACAATTAAAAGAACAAAAAAGTGCATGAACTCTGAGCAAGGCACAGTGCGTTTGTGTTTGGTGCATGTGAGTGCAAACCGAGGTGAGTGCCTGAGTTACGTAAAGCGAACGATACGTCGCGTATCTTTACGAGCCTTTGTCTCGATTCCTGCCAACCGTATTGCTCGAGTATACTTGCTCACGAAATATTTAATTAAAGAAAATCTGAATTTTTTATCTATTTATATCATCAATCAATTTATATCAAATTGGTTTTAAAAAAATTGGTATTCAAAATTATACTAAGTTTTAGAAACATTTTTATTTCGTTTTATACAATTATCCATTAATTAAAGGTTGATAGTAACGAAACTGGACAGTTGTAATAAGTACTTACTCGTTTAAGCGATCTTGTACAACAATAACTTTGTTAAAATACAAATTGTGGTCACACGGTAGTTGACATTTCAGAAATACTTACAACTAAGTATTTAAGATTGACAACATTGACGTAAACAATTATTATTTTATTTTATGTAATTTTATGTATGTACTTGTAACACATATTATAAGTACTACTTTCTTCAGTCCTGCTTCATATAAAGTTTAATTACTTATGCCAAATCTCACACTCCCCCGTCCACGCAACATGCTGAAAATGGGGTAGGTAGGTACAAAGTTTTCTCTTCACGTAATAATATAATATAGATTCCTGCATCAGACGTTACAATCACAACAAAGTAAAATTCCATTATTCCATATCCGTTGTCATTTCATTGAAACGTCTTGATAATATTTTTTTAAAGCTAACAACAGTTTTGGTCACGATAGTACAGGCATCGAGCAGTAAAATTTATATTGCGTTCACCCGGTAGCGGGTCACTTGTCGACGTGCCTAACCGTTGATACAGCATTCTAAGCTAGCTTATTGTAATAGAATATGCGCCTCAATGTAAATAGTCAGCTGCAATTTAAAGGGTTAACGATAATAATTCAACGAATCTAGATGATAATATAAAATCGTTTCATTTCATTTCATTGAATATCTCCGAAGCAAGCGAATTTTAATCAATTGGTTTCCAGAGAAATGCAGCATTTTATTGTAAGATCATCGTATAGAATAGAATGCACGCTGTGCACAAAATACAAGCTCGTCAAATCAAAAGCTTCTTCCGGAGCACAGGCTTTCGATTCGATATTTTATAAGGCTAAATAAAATTAACACATAATTATGAACCTTTTAAGTCTACTATAATTTACTCGGTTTACCAGTTACCTTCACATTCATGTACTTACTCAAAGCTTGTATATTACGTAACAACAGTAGTACCCTCAAAATTCCTTATCACGTCCGTTTGCCCTTCTGTTAATCCAATAAATAAACACGGAACACTAAAACTCGCCGCAGGTACGGAATGCAAATTTTGTGATTTCCTTTTTACAACAACTACCCTTGGAAACGTGACTTTCCAAATATTTCGCGGCATTAACAGGGCAGGAAGCGGACGTAAGGCGTCCGTCATTCAGTTTCACCTCTATCTGCTGTATGCAAATATAATAAATAACTTTCAATTTAATCTGCTCCCCCGCACAGTGGATGCGGTTACATGGTTACAAATAATTGCAATCTTCGAGTTTTACGCATCATTATTCTTTAAGCTTTTATAATTATGCATAGGTATAATATTATTCATTACTTCAAAAGAAGTAAGTAAGTATTCCACTTAATTATGCATAATACGACATGCACTTAATTCTTTTATGAAAATAATCCGGATGACGGAGCTTTCGATCGTAAGCCACAAGTCATTGTAACAGCATAATTTAGTACTGGACATGATAATTATGCAGACGAGGTGGGATATCCTGAATTATTTACTTAAACTAAACGTTTTTATGTAGATAGTGAAATATTACATATTATTTTTGACATAGTTACCTCCTCAACTGTCACCAATTTAAATGGTTTAGTAACTCCAAGTATTTATACATCTCCGTCCTTATCTAATCAGTGTTCTGTACAAATATTAGATAATGGCCGCCCTCACACATCCAGCAGTAATTATTATTATCGCTAAACTAACATCGAGTTAAGTATTTACTTTCTTAGACGTGATAATATCGTTTGATGTGAATGGTCGAGTTTCAACTTGTAAGGTTTTGGGGCGACTGGCGACATAGAACATAGCCCAACATTCCAAAGACCTATAAGATTGTTTCTAAAGATGAACGGGTGGTGTGAAGGCGACTATGTAGTGGAATAAAATATCCTTCGAAATTTAATAATGCAGTTTTTTAACGCAGTGAAATGCTAAGCAGGTAGTTTTCTGCTTGAACCCGCTATACCCATTTGAAGATTCAAAATCTATTATTACCTCTGATACAAAAAGATGTCGAGCATCTTGACAGAATACCTACAGGCTATAATCATAATATTTCCCTTCACATTAAGAATTAAATATGTACATATTAGTACATACCATAAATTGTATCAAAAGTGTAGTGATCTCAAGCCTGGCTGCTGAGTATGGTTTCGATTCCCAGATCATGCGGTTTTATAAAATTACATAAAACAACACTTTGTGCGATCCGGGAATCGAACCCAGGAACTCAAACTCACCAGAGCCTTTGTGATCATTAGACTAATGACGCAGTAAAGATATACCTATGCATTTATTTTGAAACAATAATATTTGCATTGTTTTTAATTAAGTAGCTGAAATTGAGAATCAATTGGCATGTGTTTACCCGTGACCATGGACGCTGTAAAGGGTCCGAAACGTCGGGATTAATAATATCAATATACGCGATAAAATCCGTAAAAAGTAATTTTATTTCAATGTATAATATTCGCGTAAATGTCAGAAATCAATTTGTTTAGTGTTCATGTTTTCAGTTTTTGTCAAATTGAACTTATAAAGATACGTAGAGGCTTCACGAAAAACAGTAGGTATTATTTGTTATAGTATATAATATATGTGTTGTTTTTATAGCTGACTAGCTTCTACCAGCGACTTCGTCCGCGTGGAAAAGTTACTTATAATTGTTGTTGTAATTTGGTTAATTAACTCAAAATTGTTATACCTTTAAGTTATTCTGATGTATAAATAATACTAGTTACTGTAAAGTTTCATCAAATTCCGTTCTGCAGTTTTAGCGTGAAAGAATAACAAGCATCCATCCATCCATCCATCCTCACAAACTTTCGCATTTATAATATTAGTAGGATTCTTCAATAGTTTGTCAGTAACACCCACGTGTTATTTTGTTATTTACTTGCAAGTCATTAAATTCTAATCTGCGTTTTTTCACTAATAACTTGTGTATTTTAAATGAACTCCCATCGACAAAGCGTTATAGTTTGGCCATTATTTTAGTATTAGCTTATTATTGAACTAGCTACCTAATTAAGACTGATCTTATGACCTCTATACAGGCTCTTTCATTATTTTGTTCGCCGGCAACCAGATTATAACATCCGTTATACATTACCAACAACTTTATCGTTGCGTTTGTAGAAATTATTTTGTGCGATTTTCGACCTTGTATCGTGAACATAGGATAGTTTACAATAAGCCATGAAATTACAATCGGCTGTCGTTACTATATACTGTTTTGTCAAGGCCAGTCCTTATCTTCGTGTTGGGTTACAAGAGTCGCCGACTCAGCCAAAGAGACTGACGCCCGGCTTCGTTTTAAAGGATCAATTTACTTACTTACTACGAAACGTATCAGTGTTGAAGTTCTTGAAAACTTGATTTTGCGTTATACATTAATTAATTAAAGAGGATGTAAAAAGTTAATTAAGAACTTCAGTGTTATGATGTTTTTACTAGCTACTACAGCCCTGACTTATAGTGAACCACAGAAACCAGACGCAGCAGAGGCTAAAAAGGCCACATGGAGCAATTCAACGTGACCATTTTGGTCTGTAGATATGATCAGTAGGTACCTGATCGTGAGGAGAATGCGTAACCCACTAATCTCCCAGTAAACTGACTAGGTACTTGTTTGAATGAAGAATATAAATATTCTTTTCTTCTTTTTTATAACACGTTGCACACTAGAATTTTCTCCTGTACCAATCGTAAGTGCTTTTACAAATACAAATTCTCACATACACAACCACCCAGACCCAGAGCAACTATCTGCACTTAGTCCTTACAAATATTTGTTCCGGGTAGGGATCGAACCCACAACCCATGGCACCGAAGCCGATCGTTCAGATGCTACGCCAAACGAGTCATTACCTACTTTACTTATTTTTAGTACATTGATCTTTTACATATAAAGGCAATCGTAAATACATTTTGCTATTTTATTTATAAATACTTATTAGTATACTAGTTTTCCGCCCGCGGCTTCGCCCGCGTCGAGTTCGGTTATATCGCGTTTCCAAGAGCTCTTCAAAAGTCCGAGATAAAAACTATCCTATGTTCTTTCTCAAGGTCAACTCTATCTCTGTACCAAATTTCATTAAAATCAGTTCAGTGATTTAGACGTGAAAGCGTAACAGACAGACAGACAGAGTTACTTTCGCATTTATAATATTAAGTAGGGATTATTTTGTTCAGCTTTTCCTTTATTTTATCGCACCTCTTGTACTAGTAGTACAATTGAACGCAAATACGTATACCCACCGGTAATACAAACATTCACCCTCGCTATTCATTAAAAAATCTATTTATGATATTTTCTTTATTCATTCTGTAGATAATGGTGCATACCTTTTGTTATAATATCTACTTGGTCATAGTCTGCTAAAGTTTGCTGTGGCTTGAAGCTGTTCAGGGCTTTGAGTATACACCACCGCTACAGCTCAGGAGGACGACACAACTAACCGAAGAAGACTAACTAGCATAATCTAAGAAGGACAATTTCCTTCTTAGATTATGCTAGTTAGCCTTCTTTTTTTATAGTAGGTACGGAAAATCTTCATGGATCATCCGCCGGTAGCGTATATCGAACTCGTACCGATTAAAAACCGCACTTGCTCTAGTCATTGCCATGAGGTCCGTGAAATTCTCCGCGACCATGACAGGCAACTAGTTAGTCTGCAACAAGGACATCAATCCAGCTATAGTACCTACCTAGATTTTGGTTGAAATTATGACTGAATCGATAGGTAGTAATAGAAATAAATCGTTTCGCCTACGGTCTTGGAATCCCAAGATGCTCTAGTGGCAACCCAGTGGGTCGTAAATTAGTCATCTACCTTAGACTAGATGGAGCGACGACATCGTAAAGATTTAAGAACGAACGGAAGAAGCACGAGGCCTTGCTCCAGCAGTGCTGATGCTGACTTACTTATGTTCGAACGTACCATAACACCGTTAATACCATGTCACTCGCCTATGTGTTGAGAACTCCAGAGACAAAAACCTTTGAGATAGATTTTAAGGTTTAGTCGCTATTTAAGTAAACCTGGTTTGTATATTACTTGCAAATAGGTACTTATTTATGTAGGTACGTAGTGCAGTCAAGTGTAAGGTGTGTGTACCTACGTATGTGCTATTTATACTGGGTGATAGGTTGAAAGACCCCGAGGACATGGAGCATGACTCATGTAGTATCAAAACTCACATATTTATTGTTTGGTCTATTAAGAAATTCATAAGAAATATTTTCAGTTGATCGGTAAGATTGTAGATTTACCAGTTTACCAGGAGTTTCTTGGTATATGTGTATTGTGTACCTATGTAAATATTTTTGAAATTTTTAGACTGACCACATAAAAAAACATACCATCAAGTCTGTATTCCCCGTAAGATTAGGTACAGGTGTCCCAATGCACACCCACAGTTCGCCGGTATGTTTAGGTCCCATAGGATACTAGTGGCAATCCTATTGCCATTAACCGGCCACAAATCCAAACTTAGTGCTTATAACACTTCTTGACCTGGGGATTGAACCCAGGACCTCTACCGTAGCAATCGCGCTTAGGATCACTATGCTGCCAATGAGGCAGTTTTAGAATATAGGAATTATACACCAACACTAATAATGAATCCTGTATAATTAATATCAATATATAGGTTATATTCCTATGGAGATGACAATTAGTTAATTGGTTCCATTTATGATCTAGATAAACAAGTCTCTAAAGCACTATAAAATAGGAAATGGTAATTATACCTAACCATTACAAAAAATCAAATTCCCAGTTTATCACCACATTACTTTAATTTGTATCGAAAGTTGTTTTTTTTTTATAATTACCATTTCGTATTTTATAATGCTTCATTAAACTTGTATTGGCTGTAGTTTCACTTATTGTCGTATCATTGTACGATACCTATTCGCCCTTCAATAATCACTTAGTAGGTATGTAGTAGTGTGATTTAGAAAATCTGTTTTAGGAAAGAAGTGCAAAATAAAGGGAAAACAAAAATTAATCTGTTTTAGGGAAGAAGTGCAAAATAAAGGGAAAACAAAAATTAAAACAAAATTAAACATTATTTTGACTATAATTCAATAAAAATGCAGATGGAAATAAGGAAACTTACAAGAAAAATGTCATAATTAAGCTTTATACTTAATTTGTTTGTCCATAAGAAATAGAATACGTAGTAGTCATTTTTTGGAAGATTAACTTACAATTGAATTAAATTAAAAAAATTAAATACTTAATTACAAGTGTCGTAACGTAGGTCCTTAACTAAACTGTTATATTATATGACTCATGATATATTACTAACATTAAGTTACAAGAAATCATACAACTTAAATGTCGGTTTAAATACAAAAGAAATTAAATAAATCAGCTTTTAATGGTTTATATTTGTAATGAACTGATAATAAATAATAATCGTGATCTTTATGAACGCTTAAAACTAAAAATTCCTTAACATTAGGTACAAAATTATTATCTTGTGGTCACCATGCAATGACTTGCTTAGAAAGGGAGAAAAACTGAAACTAAAAATAGTAAAACAAAATAAAAAATACCATCTCGGTTCTATAAAGCTGAATAATAATTAAACACAAAACCAGTATTGGTCAAATGTCATTTTATTGTAATTTATTATAAAAACTCGTAGATCTGACATAAGTATATGTAGCAAAAATATCATTTATGTGGCGCGAGGATACAGTCTCTTGGTAAGAATTGATAGTGTACGATGGTTCTATCAGAATTTCTCCTAATCACTTACATTGGTCCCTTAATTAAAAGTTTTAACTTTGTTTTATATAAATATTATAAAATATCACACTTTAAATTCAAAAGAAAACTATGCTACTTGGAAACTAATCACTTAGCTCTGTCAAAGTAGGACTAAAGTATAACTGTGCCAATTTGAATATTATATTCAAAAGGAGACAATAAATAAACAATATTCTATCTCGATCAACTAAAAATTAAATAAATCGATTTATCTCGTTTATAAAGTAAAAGGCACACTTCAAGCGGAGCGCGGGCGAGCGGGCAGCGGCACCGCCCTCGCCCCGCGCGGCGACCGCTCGCCGACAACAATTGTATAAACATGTCTCATATATTATATTGTGTCATATCTTTATACAGGTTTATCGGTACGAGAGCTCGGGAGTTCGGCAGGCCAGTGCTCGTGACGATAGTTCCCGACAGTTTTTGCGAGGCGGACGCGAGCGCCGAGAAGCGGACTCGGCGCGACCACTTAAAAAAAATAATCACCAAAACTCGGAACCGGTTTCGGGCCGCATCTTCGAGTCCTCCTCGCATGAGAAAAAATGAAAAAATCCTTGGTAGACTAGTCGAGCGATCGTATCGATAGTGCTCAGGTGGGCTGCGGGGGAGATCGCTAGCGGTGTTGGCTAGCTGGAGATTATCGAACGACGCCGTCACAAATGAGCACTTTCGGTTTTTGTCTGCCGAGGTCGACTATAATATTCGAGATTAATTAAACTGGAATACTTTGATGCACTAGCCCATCGAGTTCCCGAGTTGTTGATCGACTGATTCTGTCTGTAGAATGTATAATTATCATCTCAAGATTTTTGTGACAGTAAGTAATACTGTATTAGAACAGTAAAATTATATTATTATTGTGTTCTGGTGCAGAATCAGTCGAGTTTTGGTTGGGTAACGAGCCACGTCCCGTCGACGCGGGCCTCGTCCGTATGCGGTGCGGCATCGCAGCTGCTAGCTACAAAATAAAATAATTATTACAGTTAAAGAGACTCAAAATAAATAATAAATTATTATCTTAAATCCTTAAAAATAGATCACGAGCGCCTTCTCGCGGTACAGTACCGAGCGCGGATAGGCAGTACGAAATAAATAAAATGTTCTATAAGCTAACTTTACAGAGACCACCGCTCCGCGGAGGATCATCGGGAAGACTTCCGCGAGCTACACAATAAATATCTAATATTATAAGGTGCCATTTACAAGTGCGTGCCGATAACTAAAAAATGTAGGTACAAAACCACTATACTTCACACCGCAAACTTTCGAGACGCCAGAAAACACTTCGTTTCGTTAACTTTATAAATTACAAGGCGAAGTAGCAGAATAGCATCGACAAACTGGAGATCATTCGTTGAGCGGGTGTACGTGTGCGCGAGGCGCGACGAGCGGACGTCGCTCGGGCGCTGGCTGGAAGACGTCGAGTAGGCACTAAGGTGACGGACGATCCTTAAGCTATGTTCGGTATAAGTTAACTTAGGACTAGGCGATCGCAAGACCCTAGGCGATGACGAGGTCTCCGAACGCCGACGACAGACGATTGAACACGGGGAGTCGCTCTTCCTCGGGATCAGGTGACTGCGTGCGGCGGAACGCAAATGCGGTAGTGTGCGCAGGAGGAGACATGGCGGGAGGCGAGTGTGGTGCCAACGGAGATTGTGGGGCCAAGGGCGAGTGCGGCGAGCGCGGCGAACGAGACCCATCGCTCATGTAAGAAGCCAGGGAGCCACCAGATGACAGCGACGCCAGGGAACCACCTGGGGAAGACGGCTCGCGGCGCCGTGCCTCTTCAGCGTTGTGCACGAAGTGGCATCGCGGTCCATATGGGCAGAATCCCACCGAGTGGAACGTGCGGCATAGCTCTGTCTTGTACTTAGGGTGGCGCTGTAAGTTGCGCAGTTCGCGCATTCCATGCGCAAATTGACACTTATCACCGTATTTGCAAACACCAGCTTCCTCGAAGGGTCTGCAGAGTTCGGTCTTGTATCTGCTGGTGGCCGGTGGAGGCGGCGCGGGCTCGCTAGTGGTGCGTTCGAGCCGGCGATGGCCCAGACGGTCGAGCAGGCCGGCGAGAGCGCGGTGCGCCGGCACGGACGCAGCGCGGGCGAGCACCGGGTGCTGCTCCCAGTTAACGGCACCAGTCACGGCACCAGCTCCAACTGGTCCGAGAGATGCGCCCAATGTTGTGTTCATAGTCTGCACTGGTCGAGATTGGTTCTGAAAATGATAAAATATTTTGTTAATAAAAGATATTTTCTGTGAATCCTACTGTATTATTAACTATTGAGCCTACAAAATGAAAAATAAATTGTATCAAATGTGTGCTAAATTGGAATAAAGAATGCAACGGAAAACAAAGTTAACACAGTAAATTTTTGACGTTCCCTGGAAGACACATTGCTAGCTTTATACTGACACCGCAAAATGGCAGGATTTTAGCTCATCGAGCATCAGAATGTGGAGCTAGATTTTCTGACAATGTGCCGGGTTAAATTTCGTTACTAGGTACTAAACATTTCCTAACAGAATAACAACTTCACAATTCCTAAAATTGATGCACCTACCTGGAATTAGAACGCAGGTTATAAATTCGTAAGTATGGCAATTAAATTCTGTAATTCGGCTATAAACTTTTATATTGTAACCGAAAACAAAAATCATTTCTATAGGATAATGATTTTCTTTAGTATTGAGAGAGGACAATATAAATATTCCTTAACAAAAAATATTATGCCAAAAGGGAGGACAAACAGAATACGTTATTTCACGACACTATTGTAAATGTATTTGTGTAGTAGAAAAAATGTACACAATCCATCTAGAAGGGTCGGGTACTCGGGTACCTGCATAAGCAACAAAAAAAATCTACCCGAGACCTGATTTGGTCGTCTACCTGCTTTAGATTCATCTCGTTTTCACTAATGGTCTCCCAATGGAAGTGGTTAATGTTACCAATTAACCGAACTTCAAAATGGTGCTTTTAAATGCCTGAGGGTGAGCCGAATATTTATGTTAAGTTTATAACGATCAGCGGTCCTCCGGTACCATGAATTATTTATTTGGGTAAATTTCCTAAATCTCGTCCAATATTACCTTTCTAGAGGTGTAACGTTTAGAGATGCAAATGTGTGGCGCATCTTTTGTTTTTACGGAGCGTCGAACCTGAGACTAGAGAATCACCATAACAATGGTGGTGTTCACGCGAGAGGCAGTTGACACGGGCGCGGCGGCCACAATCGCGGTGATTGTGCACTATTGTTCAGGCATCGCCGGTCGCCTCGTCGCCGCCGCCGCTATGACGAATAATAATTGTCGCCGAGCTATTTGACGACGCTTCTCAGTCTCCACTCCACGCAACAATCGGGGCAACGGTCGCAGGCGTGTGTCGTATTAAGATAAATTAATAACAGTACTACAATACTGATCTGATTCGTAATCTTTGGAAGCTTATTCGGTTATAAGTTGCAAGGTTATTCGGAAAGGTTATATATCTACCAATTGCGGAGGGGTGTTCTTCATGGTAACGAACAACTTTGGAAATACCAATAAAAACCATGATTCTAAAAAACTCGATAGGCAACCCGTTATATTCTTGTAAATATGTTTTACAGGTACCCGATTTCCAAATAAACGCGTATAATATTTTGACTGTTAGCTATTTGTTTCTGTTATCCGTGTATGCTACTATATTTTAGGATTGTGTGGGGAAAGGGTAACGAGGGTGGAGGGTCGAGCAGGTAGAGAAGTAAGATTTGGAAGCCGAGAACAGCATGCAGGTCGGATCGGATCGCAGCACGACGCGGAACACGAGCTCTACATATACATAATGTATGATACACCGCATCTTGTATGCGGCCTCAATCGATGTGAATGACACATCATTGTATATTCTATTCGCCTCCGCCTCGTCCGGGGATCGTAAACACGCAAACACTTGTGTATTGGAATACAACGGACAAATTATTGTAACATAATTGTTACTGCGCTGTATACTAAAGTTATTCATAATATACCTACCTATTAAAGCTTTTTAAAAAAAAATATTGACCATATTACAATAATAAAAACTGCAAAATAAACTACGGAGTACCTACCCAGTGCTGGAACCTACAAAAATAATAATACAAAGACTTTAGTTGATAAACCCTCGTATTAATGGCTCATGCCGACAAAGTCTCACTAGACGTTTAGTCTTGCGGTGAGCAGCAATCGGTAGGTAAACAATTACACACGAATGCTTTTAGTGGTATATGAGTACCTATTGTTCGCTATGTGGGTAATAATCGAGTACTCTTAAGGTTGCCTCTGCGCAGTAGCTAAAGCTATTGGTCCTTCACGAGAGATTGTTTCTGCCTTGTTCACAATACCGCAAGTAAGCGTAGGAAAACTGACAGACAATATAAATAACAAAGAAAAGTTATTATTTTCCTAGTCCAAAAATGTCGCGAGTAAAACGGTTTTGTAAGGAATTTACTGTCTGCAATATATTTCAGCGTAATGAACAATATGACCGTTGAGTAACGACAAAGGCGAAAGTGAAGCAAACAAATGAGCGTAGCAGTACAATCGCGGGTGAAATGTTGTAGTGAAAAGCCAGGGGTTAAGTTGGTGGCGACCAAGTGTCGACGGAAAAACGGTCGAGGCGTAATTAGAGAGTTATCAGAGCGGAACATTGGTTAAACGCTGCTTTCCATCGGACGTTGCGCTCGCGCAACCGAGCTCCAGGGAAAATTGTAATCACTGTCGATTTCAAATGGCCGTGGTAGTTGCGTTCGAAGCTGAGGGCAATCAGCCGGTGGCGCGTACTCCATGAGTGCGCCTCGCATATTATAATAACACATGTATAGACACTGGCTCTACGTCAACAGTTTACACTTTCGGGGCAACAAACTAATCCATAACACTGTAACGGGTGTTTGTTTAGTAAATATAATTTTGGGTAAAGCATGGTGTAACGAACGCTTCCAAAGATCCGGCGGCACAGGTCGCGCCTCATGCTGCGATGTGTACTGTTTTGATTAGCGTGCGATGTTGTCAACGTGACTAACACGCCGACCGCTCGAGCCAATGTGTTTGTGCTTCTCGTTATTATGGTAGCACCAGGTTGCATAATGTTCTATGCCAAGACTATTTTAAGCTTTGCTCCAAGTTCCAATTACATACACCATTTAGGGGGGGGATTAACAAGACAGCAGACCAAAATGTGTAATGATGTTTTTGACATAAGAGCATGATGAAAACTAAGACATTTATTGTTGCTAAAGCATTTCAATTTACAGTTTATTTGTTTAATTATAATAATTTCCCTAAAATATTGGAAAAGCTGACGTTAAATAGTGTGTAGCGAATTCAAATGTTAATACCAGGACGTACAGAGGGCAACGACATTCTTATAATAAAAAAACCTTGTGTAATTTTAATGCGTTTTTCTGTAAGAGAGTTTTGAGATTTAAAGTAGTTATGAATTAGCGTTGGTTACTTAAATATCGACTACATTACCTACAAGATCACCTTAGGTACTTTTAAAAATATTTAAACTCTGTAGTGTAGTGTGTAAGGTTATCGAACTTCGGGCAACGCTACGCGGGTGCTCGCGTATTTACGTTGGCAATCACTGAAAATTTACACCTCTACTTTACTGTCGATGCTTTTCGAACTCGAAGTCTCGCTAAATATATTCTTTTCCAGATAACCTCTGGGGGCAATGGCACCAAACAACAAAGAACGCGAATTTGGGTTACTTATTTCCAAAAGATTCAAAGACTTTAAGCAAACTTAACAATTCAAATGACTTGCCATTGTAAAAAAAAACGTTATCAAATGCAATCACACTGGCAGTTTCTTAGAGTTCTTTACCTATGGTAGAGTATTTACAATGACCTAACCTGACCTTTATTGTATTGGTTAATTCCTATGTAATTCTTTCGAATTAAGAGTTTCTTTGTGTAACTGTCGTAAGTAACGCAACGAGCATAAATTCGAATAATTAAGACAGCGTGCCTCGCGACAATTGATACAACCATATAACTCAAACAAGAGAACTGCTTAATTGAACTTTAATTGGTTCTAATCAAATGCGTTCTATATTTAAATGAACTTTTAACGATTTAAAACTCTTTCAGCCACAATCTGCTTTAATGCTGGCACTAAAACAGTAGCGGCTAGACTAGAACTAAATAATACAAGTTAAATAAACACCATCTCCGTTTTAGTAGAACTAATTCAGGAGAAGTTGGTTATTAATTGATATACCCTTAAATAAGTAGATATTTAAAACTACAAAGCGATCGTTGTAAGTACATCGTTACGTACTCTTAGTAGAAACTATTAGAAGTGGTTCATTTCTCTGAGGAGTCAAGCGAGGGTCTTGGCGATTGATCCCATCACGTTTATTGAATGATTGCGCGAAAACGATCACAGTCGAGATGCTGCGGCCAGCGGTCCCCTCTGACAGAGACCTAACAACAATCCCAATAATGACCACAGTAGTCATTAACCTTTCAGTGTTTGACGTCGTCGTCCCCGGGTTTCATATTATTATGATGTTGTTTATTTCAGTTTGCATGGCAAGTCGCTGGGAGTATTTTTCCCCTTAAACATTTTTCTGTTGTTGTAAATGATTGCCCCAATAGAAATTTTCGTCATTGAAATAAGCGCTTTGTGCGTACTCACGAGAAATCGTGAACAATGGATGAATATTATATGATTCACGCGGTGTCACTGCGTAGTTACTACTTAGTAGTGTATCTAACACTTATGGTTATAAGTGGTGCATGTTACATCAATAAGACCAGCTTGTCTACGAGCCACGCTTAACGCTAATACCAAGATACAATTATTAAAATAACGACGCAACCGCAACAAATAACAACGCGCTACAGTGCTCTCCCACATAGTCCAGACATCCGTTCAAATGGTTGCCATAATAAAATTATGATTCAAAACAATGTGATAATTGTGTCGCTTGATACAGACTGAACACAATTTTCATACACGTATTAAATTTATGTATAAATGCCAACGGCTCTATTTTATCTTAGTGGCAAAGAGATGTGTAATGATTATTTGAATACCAAATTATTTGTTTTTTATTGTTAGATTAGTTTACATCGAATTAAATGATAATAATAAAAAAATAAAGGCAACAATATTCTTAGTTTGTGTAATATTTTTGCTTAGCTTGTATAGCATTATGAATATGGTAAACGTATCCACGGCAGTTCACATAGTTAGCGACTGTTAGATGAGTAAGACCGGACGCCGGGCGTACCGCACGCATGCAGATGAACACCGCGCCGTGATTGCAATGCGAGAACACACCGGCTAAGGTATAAATGCCATCACATGTCAACCGCTCCTCTTTATTTATATTACGAACACCTACCAAACGATTGTCTGCTGGTTTATTATATTAGACGAAACAATGGAAATGTATTTGAAGAAGTAAGTAATCATTAACATAGCGAAAAGGAAATCACGTAGTACCGGAGACAAGTTCCAAGAATTTTTGAAATTGCCTTTTTGTTTTATTTTCCAGGTAAGATTAATGAAATTAAAATGCATTAATATTAAAACGATTCTTGTAAGGAGCTTTCGGTTTAAAGTATTTATTTCATAAAACGTGAACAGTTTTACCATTGGAAGGCAGTGAGGTAGAAAAGAATCCCTTATATCATGTATTAGAGCACAAAAGCGGCATTTTCAGAAAAATGAGGATCATTGCGGTTTACACAGTGGGTAAACAACTAAATTGATTCATCCAGTTATTAAATTAACAATTAAGTATTATTTTGTAGATTCACGTTTGCGAGTCATGACGTATGTTATGGTGAGTCGTGATGACCAAGCCTGGATTGCGTGTTGTCACAAGTATACAACATACGTTCACCTCCACCGCCGCCGATGACGACCCGACGCAGGCGCTGGCGACGCTTTGGGTACCGTGTTTATTGCGTTTGCGCCATAAAGCTTGCGACTCGAGGTGGAGCGACCGTAAAGCAAATGTCAACAAAGGGCTTCGTTCAACTCGACTATGTTTACCCCCCGGACGCTCAAAGCGGAGGAAGCACGTCCCCCGGTCGGTCCGCTTTTAGCACCTCCTTATTTATAGATGCAAGAAGACAGCGTCGTCTCGGAGTTGATTTGCAAAACCGGACAGGTAAACATTTTATTCGTGATGATCACTAAAGCAGTAGTCAAGTCATTCAACACATAAATTATAGAAGCGCGTCGGTAAAACTAAGATGTTTACTATTAGTAGCACTAGCGTGTTACGCGGCTAGCTCGAGCATCATGACAACGGATCATTGTGTATGGGTCATTAGTGACAAGTTGATGGCCCTTACGTCAGCCACGAGTCTAGTTGCAGGGATTCCTTTGTCCATGTATTCTTTATTGTTGTGTCACTACCAGGTAATACTTTCCCCACAAATTATTCGACATTACATATTATGTGACTCACTAAAACCTTTTCTGGGGCGAATACATTATGGTCCCATTTTGTCACTTACGTAGTGGAAGATAATCTATAAAAAAATAAAAATAATCGAGCCTACTAGTATAGTATATACAATAGTACCTACTTACATTAAAATACTAAAAACGATTCTACATTTTTCATACTGTGTACATATTAATTTTGTATCGGATAGTTATCGGTGTTTTCCTGTCTAATTGTATTGATAATTAACTAAGTTGTTTTGTCATTTTGTCTGTTATCGTGTAGGTACTCTTAATCTAACTTCTACATGTATATGTATAAAGAACAGCATGTTTAGTACTTATCAAGGTTTTAGTCAAACTACTTATTGAAACGGCTTGAAGACAAATCACTAACCTCAAAGATTTAAATGCATAATTTTGTAAAATTCGATGGTAGGAGAAGGAAGGAAGGATATTTGTATAGCAGTTTAAATGTCTATGGAGAATAATTTAAGGATAATTAACTTCAAACTTGTTACACAACCAACACTGTTTACACTATAACAGAAGCCGGTAATTCCTAACGTAACGTAAAGTATTCGGAGAATATAGTTGGTGTTGGTTGATGTTCAAAGTAACTTACAATTACTGTCATTTCATCCATCTCGAAATCGGGACTCACCTGCGAAAAAAGAAAACAGAATAAATACGAGAAAAGAGTGACTAAATAGTTTAAATAGTGACAATTGTATTGAGTTATACAACAAATCAATTAAACATTAGGCACGTACTTCTATTGCTATACAGTGGTACGTAGTTACATTGTTCGAGTTTCTTAATCACTCACTACATAGAGCGCAATCAGCGCAATAAATTACAATTAGGATCCTTCCTAGACAAGATGGGCGCAAAGCAGAAGAGGCTTATGTCCTGCTGCACATCAAGATAATAATGATAGTCCTCCCTAACAAATTTTACTCGTTGATACATTTTAACGAAATGTAATACTAACACGGCTCCCGCAAATTGTAAAATCTTAATTGATTCCATTGATTTGTTTATCATAAACGTTAATAAAACCCCATTTTACCCAGCACGAGTAGATACTCTTAACCGGTCTCCGTTGAAAGCGATAGCACTTCCTATAAGAAAGTAAAACATACTCCGCTAGTCGTCCGGAAAACTTATACACACGGCCTGATCTAACTGAACTGATTGTATAAGACAGAACAGACGGAATAGATAGACTCCTTGACGTTTGCCAAAGCGGTGTTCTGCATATAATTGAATATAATTGCGAGAGTAATGCCGCAATTGCTGCTTTACTGGCGTTTTATGATGTTTTTATTACAACTGACTACACTTCATGGTTATTAGCCATCAAAAGTGTTATGCAAGCATCTAATAAATCAGTTATGAAACTATTACGTTCGGCAGAGATATTAGGGTATTTATATATAAGGTACTATTAAATGGTATGTTAACTGTGGTGCAATGACCTTTATACGAAATAAGATGCAGAAGGATAGTGGAATTCTAAGTTTTCAATTTACGAAAACGTGTCTCAAATGAATTAATTATTTATTGAAAATAAATTACTTGTGTGACTCAGAATTTGATTGTCCAATGAAATTTCTATAGTAAACATAGCATAAATTATTGTCAAACGTCCTTCACACGTAACTATTCAATGCGATAATACCCACATTTTCCGCTCCTAGTTCAATTGTATATTCGAATAAGTATGTACTTGTGTTCATTCACCACAATTAACTAAGTTAGTTGCACGTGAAAATTACTTACAACAATACTTATATTACACCACCACGTTTAGACGTGCGGTGTCACGACCCTAGCCAGTAATGGAAGACTTCGTTTCTAACGCAACTGGGTGATCTCTAATTGAACCCGGCAGCGCGCGAAGGTCTTGTGCGGTTCACGATCTTAGCAACACAATCTTATTGACCGGATGAGCATTGTAGTTAGCGAGATTTTTGTAAAATGAAAAGATTTTACTGGGAAATAATGTTCGTGATACATTTCATTAGAAAGCTATTAATTAAACTACTCAATTATAATTAACACTTTAAGGCTGGCACTGCAGTTCTATTTAAGAGGAAAATAAGTCATATTATTACAATATCCAAACCTGCTGCACCTCTATCAATGGTTGGAGGAATTAATGGAGCTTCTAAAGCGAGTAATGAAATCGAAATGATTGAGAAGCTGGAAGTGTGTTGACAGTGGGGGGACTTTAACCCTTATATTGCCAACCCAACTATTCCTCTTTCATTTTACAGGATCGGCAACGCGCAAGTGATACCACTGGTGATACAAGCGTCTATAGGCTACGGGAATCGCTTACCAGGCGGGCCGTATGCTTGTTTTCCACTTTGTGGTATAAAAAAAACTTATATTTCAATTAAATACGGTTCCATAAGTTTTAGGGATGTCTCCTTTCTAGTCCGCGTTAGAAATTATGAACATGAACCAAGTTATAAGTGATCCATCACTCATGACTTGGATCATGTTCATGGCAGGTTTTTATATACATTATATCACGTGGTTGATATAAGTGTATATCTTTTCTATTTATTACACTGGTCTCTTTTCGTAGATTGACACCAAGGCGTCGCGCCATATTAGCTGTGATTCGAAGATGCGTTCATCGCGTTCTTGTAAGTTACATAACTATCGTGATTTTGATAATTAGAGATAGTTATATCAATAAAAAAGCTATACTTGGTGTTAGTAAAACGTTTGCTATTAATATTTAAAACTGGCTACCCTAGGATGATACCTAGACGTTATAGGGTTATGACCATATCAATAAATGTAGGTTGGATGCTACGCCCTAGCTCTAGCACCCTAGGTGCTAATAATATCCAACTCTTAATTGCTGATTTACCTATCATAGCATTCATAGCAACTATGATATCTCATAATCTGTCGTCTCCTATAGTTCCTTATTCACACAAGAATTCATCATCACGTGTCTGTTCGTCGTATTCATGGCGCCGGGGTTTTGCGACGATCGTCGGGCAGCGGGCTCGATCAACGAAGCAATCGGGGCCACTTGTGCTAATGAAACACTTCAATTGAATTGGGGACATTAATTCACCCGGCGTATCGCGCTGCTGTTTACATTGGTACTAAATAAAATAGTTTCTGCATCGCACATAGATACGAATAATGCAGTGATAGCCATAACAATTGGAATGCCAAGAATCTCTAACATTTTAAAATCATGTGCGTATTAATAATTAATTATCACGCAGATGGGAAACATCTTGAGGAAACCTGCATGCCTGAAAGATTTTCTCCACGGCGTGTGAAGTCTACCAACCAGTATTAGACCAGCGTGGTGGACTATAGCCTATCTCATTCTGAGAGGAGACCCGTGCCCAGCAGTGGGCACGTCATCATCATCAACTTATATACTGTATAAGTTGATGATGATGACATAGATAGGAAGACAGACAGTGAAACACAATTTTAAAGTAAACAATATAAATTGCAATTTAGCGTAGAAACTATATTTAACTTGTGTATTCTTAATCTTGTTTAAATATGAGAAATGTAGCACAATATTTATCCAACTACATATACCTACGTAAAGCAGATGATGAATCAAAATAAATAACCCCTGTAGGGGCTTTCATGATATCATTGTTAGTAGTAGTAGTAAGATAAGAACTTATTTTACTTGACATAAAGAATGACACAAAGCAGTGATAGCCTAGTGGTATGACCATTGGACTGCCAAGTCGAAGGTCTTGAGTTCGAATCCAAGGCATGATCCACTGACTTTTCGAATTCATGTGCGTATTAATAATTAATTATCACTCGCTTAAACGGTGAAGGAAAACATCATGAGGAAACCTGCATACCTTAGAGACTTTTCTCGACGGTTTGTGAAGTCTGCCAACCCGCTCTAGGCCAGCGTGGTGGACTATAGCCTAATCCCTCTCATACTGAGAGGAGACCCGTACCCAGCAGTGGGACAGTATATGGGTTGATGATGAAAGAATGACACTATCAAAAAATTTCTAAAGCCTGTCGTTCATATTTGAATTTATTGCAACTGGTATTGCTATAGGTTTTGTATTGCTATACACATTTAGCGATAATTAGACGTGCAGAGTAGATAAGAGAATGGACTCGGCACAGCAATATCACTGTGGCAAAAATCTTTTATTTTTCATTATACAATTTAAAACCTTGATTTAATTATATTTTCGCGGAAACGTTCTATTATTTGGTGCAAAGGAGGTCATCAAAAGTCTATACAACTCAGCCCAAATTTGTACCTGAGGTACATGACAGCTGAAAATTGTTGACAGTTTTTTCTATGAAATCACTATGAAACTGTTATTAAGTGCCAAAATGGTGTGCGTTTGACATTCCAAAACTGACACTGACAGCAGATAGCTATCAAGTTGACAGTTTTTACTCTATAAACAATATGAAACTGATACAAGTGTGTTAAAATGGGGTGCGTTTTTTCAAATTTAAAGTTATTTTTTCTCATCCCCTAGTGAGCATAAAAAAAGTATGACTAGAGTTTTAACCAGCGTAATAATTACAGGTAATTTTTTCCAATAAGTGTACCCTCGGGCAATGTATCATTTGGGCAGATTTTGGTGACAGCCTTTTACGAATAAGCTTTTTTATATACTATAATTATACGCAGTAGTGTCTACACTATCTAAACTCATTCATTGACTTCTGTACCTGCTTTTAATAAATTGCAAAATACAAAATTGTACAGTAAAATAAATTCGAATAGATTTACTTAAATGTATTTCTTATATTTTTTTAAGTGATGTAGCAATTACTGATTACTCATAAACTAATAAGTCAATTGCATAAAGTAATTTCTACAATTTTATGATTATTCTAGGCAATTTATTCGCTAACGCCAACGGGTTTACCTTGTGTAGAAGCCGAATGTTGAATTATTATTAAGCTCACAGGATTACGAGTGCTGGTATTAATACTTATTATTTGTTTTTATTATACAATCAATAATAATTAATGTAAGTATCTGTTATAATAAATTAATTAGTAATTAAAACTATTTTTAATATATTTTTATTCTTTGTTTATTTATAAAAGGTTTTAATTATCAGATTATGCCACCCTCATCGAGTAACAACCTTATAGCAAACACGATTTATATTTAATTATTATTTTAAATAATTAAAACTAAATTGGTATATTTAAACAAAGGTAATGTCGACAAAAGAATAGTAAATGAATGAAGGGTCTATTGCTCATTACATAACCTTGACCTGTGACCCTAATGTAATATTAACTAGATGGTAACAATAACATCATATTATGTACATAGTTGTTTAAATTAAATAGAACTCAGATTGATATCAAAGACAAAATAAACATAAATATTAACGAGCCTAGCACACAACATATTTTATTTTTATTATATGAAATATTTAAAATGCTAACAAAAGAATTTTTAAACTATGATTTAACTCTACAAAAAATATTCACGTTTAAACGTTTAGAACATTTGACACAAATTGGTATTCAAATAAGAATCAATATAAATACAAAAAACTTGAAAGCCAATTGACTAATATTGAAGATCAGCCGCCGCGACCTTGAAGCTACAAAGAGTTCGCCGGCCAAATATTAATTAATTATTTATAACATAACTCGTTTGGCGAGTCCGTGGCTTGCGTGTTGATTCTCCACTCTACATTGAGATCCGGACCCTGATCAATAATATAGAATCGACACAGAACTAGAGTTTAATTTAAACCTTGTGCCTAACTCGTCATTAATCATCAATGTATTTTTAAAAATAATTGCCAGGTAAAAAGTTTATTACAAAGCTTTAGCTTTAGTAGTATTGTGAACACAGTTATTAGTTTCAGCAGGACAAAGCTAAGAAGTGTGGCACAATCACCTGCGATACGGTACTGGTAATAACATCATACGTTTTGTGGTGAGGATGAGACAATGAGGTAATGATTTTGATGCGATAAGAACGATGTTACCAAGACATTAGGTTACCCGGATCTACGGTACGGTTACTACAGCGTGATGCACGCGACTGAAACTGTTATGTTGCAATCACATGTAGACTGTCACGCGACCTCTGTTTAGCAACCGATTTAATCATCGTTATTAATGGTAGATTCCCTCGACCTGTTTTTTACTTCACATCATAACACACCAAACAACTACTGGTCAAAATTCTAGATCGGCTTCCAGCCTGAACAGATGCTGAATATTTATTTTACACAACGCGATTGCCGTCAGACCTCCACAACCCAATATTCTGGGTAATACCGATATCCTGAGGGTGAACTCGTTGTCAAGCTTTGAAACTTCTGACTACCACTAACGACTGTCATAGGTGTTCCTTACTCAAAACCTGGACCAATAGCTTCATTGTGCTCTCCGAGGAACGGAGGAGTCTCGATGTGTTAAGAATGATCACAGATTCTCAGACTGACCGCGGCTAAACAGTTTAACTTTACAGATCAGTTAGCAGCAGTAACGACATTATTATGTAACTATGTGCCTTTATGAGAGAAATAAATATATATTATATTATTATTATTATAGTTGATTGGCGTAGTTATTACTTAGCCACGAGTAAATAGGGCAACCTAATGCTTTACAGAAATCAGCATATTGAAGTGCAATTCTGTTTTGAGAGTTGGCAAGGTGGCGTTCCTATAAGCTAAACGGTCCTTGAAAATATACCGGGAAGACGATAGGGTTGCGCCGAATCAGTAGGTGTTTTCCTATTTTAAGTATGAAAAAGTATAAATTGAAGAGATAAGATAAGAGATGAGAGAGAGATGAAATAAGTACTTAATTGTAAATTCATATACATATATACAAGTTCAACATCATATATTAATAAAATATTAGGAATACAATAATAAACGCATACTTTCTTAATAAACTTCATGCAGAGGTCGAAAGTTAGAAAGACGAATATAATTATTATGACGTGATTTTAAATCGTTCCGTTTAGTTTTTATTCGATTTCATTTGTAATTAAAGAATTGTGAAACGATGCCGTTTACGTAAAGCTATTAAACGCATAAGGGCTTGCCGATGAAAGACCTTCAAATTGCCTATGAATATTAAAGCGCCGTGACAGTATTTGAAAAGTATACTTTTGTTTAATTATTGGTAAATGCTATTGTACAGATCCCGGAAATGCATCGCCGAAGGTCGGGAGGTGACAAGACGGCCTTGCCGCTGGCTGTGCCACTTTCTCCGCAGCAGATCCAGAGCCCACGTGCGTTACGTGTACTTCACAAAACAATACGCGTTCCACAAGCTCTGTTACGCCGACGCATTCTTCGGAACAGCTGACATAATCACCCAAAATTACTGCGTTTCTATACACGGGCAAAGCAAGGACAATTCAGATTACATTAGCGTCGGTATCTTCAGTAGCTTTGTTAATAAACGAAGCCTTGGTCTCCGACTGTGACGAGACATTCTCTTTCCATAATAATTATGTCTCACACTGTTTCGTAACATTATGTGTATCATGTATACGTGCAAGCATTGACATACGGAAAGCCTTAGTTCCTAATATTTGTGAGGAAAATGAACCAACTAAACTTTCGAAGATTAAGCATTTAAAACATAGTTTTGTATTACTATGATAGCTTTTTCCTTATTGTATCTTCATTCAATAGCGCATATGTAAAGCTTCAAACTAATCGTCCCACAAGAACGCGTATCCAACAGGCTACAAAGCACTGATTTGAACACATTTTTCAATATCTCTTATGGAAGTGACCACAGCTATCTATCTAAGTGTGAAATTGCGTATAAGCGTTAGTATAGTGGGTCAAAACCATGATTTACGTAAATCTTGACAGCTGTGGTCATCGAAATTAGTTTTGACAAACAAACGCTACATTATATTGTGTTAAAATGAGAGAAATCGAAGGCTGTGTTACGACGCAATGGAGGCGTTGCAAGCGAGTTTCGGTAAGTGTTAGCAGTTAGTAGATAGGTAAGTGCCACGCCACCAAACCGCGGGGCGACGTCGTTAAGCAATATTTTCACAATTCACTGAAATAGTGGATTAGCCACATTTGCTACGCAGCCGATACGCTCGCTCGGACGAGTACTTCTACTTATTGGCAAAACATTCATATAATTAATACAAAGTAATTATAACCTCCAGAAGAGGATAAAGATGCCTCTGAAATTCTTGATACTATACTTACTGCTACAAAGAAATGTAAAAATAACATATTTAATTCAGTATTAAATATGTTATTTTATTTAATACTGATTGACTGCATTAGGTCAAGTATAATGACTTACTTTAGTCATTATAGTAAATGAGCAAAGACATTGAGCAGATAAAGTTGATTAACAAGAAACAATACCTACCTACATACTTCTATTTTAAAACAAGAATGAATGACGTATTCTATGCTCTTATCGTATTGGTTTTTCGAATCGCAGATTCACTAGGATATTAAAAAATAAAATAGATATATAATGTGTGTTCTCAAAAATATTTTTACGCCATCTGATATAGCTAAACATGACTGAACTATAATTCAAATGTTATAGTATCTTGCATGCTCTTGTATGTACACACATGTTTAACAAATAAATATGATTTGATTTGATTTGAAGAGGTTGTTAGATTTTTAGATTATGTGTGTTTATTAGTACTTAAACCATTTAAAAAATCAGTAAAATCAAGTTTTATTTAAATAAGTATCGCAATCACCAATGGCAATAATGTCGATTTAACACAATCAACGGTCGATTGCTTCGTTGGTAAGTTAAGTAGGTGTGAGCGGGTGACCTTCGCAAGAGAAGCAAGCAAATAGGCTCATCAACGCTACACAACCACTCTACACACATCTGAAATAACTTTACGTAATTAATTAATTTTTATCATTTTAACGTTAACTGTATAAGAAATTGAAGGCGATACCTTCGTTTTAATTGTCTTTTAAAATATTTTCAACATCGTAGGTAATAAAGTTGGTCCGCTGCTGGATAATGTAGTAATTAATGTAGGTAAGTAAGTATTTAATTGTGTTTTAGTTACATACAATTAACCAGTATTTTCTTCGTTCCGTTCTCAGTCAGTAGTTCCTTTTCGAGTGCCAGTGCTCATCTTTTGATGAATTGAATGCACAATAATAATTAAGTCCATTTAGGGGTCTTGTGTTTGAGGGGTAAGATGTTGCGGGGGGCGACCGACGGAAGCGGTTCAACGTGCGGGACACATTGTGCGAACATGGCCGCCTCCACTGGACGTCTTCCTTTGCTAATTACTTGTTATTATGTCTCCAACAACAGATGTGCAACATCCGTTCCTACACTGCGCTTTAATTTTTTTCATTGCAAATTACTTATTGGTGTGACTTCGCCCGGCGTTAATGAAATAAATCAGTAAAATATATAAAAAGGAATTAATTATGGACCCTAGCCGTTTTAAGTTTTCGTCATTTAGGGAAAATAAAAGTATAATTGCCTCAGTTACTAAAGGTGTTAAATCATACGGTGTGCAATGTAATACATTTCAAAGCCCGTTTAAATCAAATTATTTATGGCGTTTAATTCAAGATGGCGGCGTTTGTAGTCGTCTATGAAATACGGTAAGCACTTTTACTCACATGTTGCTCACGTTAAGCCACGTATAGCTAAATAGCTACAAAAAGCAATAATATGTGTCCAGCCATAGGTCTTGAAACGACGAGTACACACACCGGCGGGGGTCCAAGACGCGCAAAATTAACAGATAGCTATGATTTTATTTTGATTGATTAAGAGAAAGCAGTTCTATATATCAAAAACAAAAATAGAGAACAAGCGGGCGATTACATCTAGTTTCACTTTCGTTGGAGGCGCATGCGGGTCAGCGCGGTGCATCGATGCGCCTGGGCCGCCTCCGCCCGCGCACACCGACCGATGGCCTCGAGCTGCGTTAGCATTGCGTGCACTCACTGTTTTATAATGTGAATATCACTCACTAAGAGCAACTATGTATTACTGACAATCATCTTTACTAATTTATATTAAGTATAATCTACACAGACGCGATGCCTACTATTTACTACTGATTGAGAAGAATATTATACTTAATATTTATTATCACAGCGCTAACACTTTGATTAATAGCATTACGAAAAATGAAATGGTTCGACTGCACGATCCGTGTAAAACCACAACAAACTGCACGTAAATAAAAACACTAGTAAAGCGTAACATAAGTTGAACAAACTGTCATAAAGTTAGCTCTCGAGGTAGGTACCCATTGATATGAGCCGTCGCCGGGTCAACTCAGATAACTTATGAACTGGCCGTACTAGTTTTGGATAAGTTATCAACGTTCGTTCAATGTGCGTCACATTGTGATTATTTTAAAAGGCTAGCCTACATTTGGGCATTCAGTTTCATTGGTTGGGGAAAAAGTAAAATATTTCATGGATTCAAACGGTGATGGAAACTTCGTCACAATTACGTGGAACGATTAACGAATACTACATCGTTATCGCAACCGTTTTCCACGGGGGCCGCTCATCGAAGCATGGCTTTCCACGTCATGGCATAGACCACCCCATTTGTCACGGTGATGCCCCTGCCTATCCACTTGGTCTACAGCTTCGTATAGTTACACAATTCTTTAACAATGCCCACAAACAGCAGTTTCTGTTGAATGTGAGTTTTAGCATTAATCTACGAGTTTTTGAAATAAGTGTTATTTGCATACTAATGTGTACCTGCTAGATACATGGAGGGACTTTGTACAGTACTCATAATGTTAGATGTTAGTCAATTATAATTGCACATTTTGTTGTGTAAACGAGACTGCTAGCCTAATGACTACCTACCCTAACAATAATATAAGGTTAGTTCTTAATTTACTATTTGGAAGCAGGGTAATAAATGTAATGTAGTAGGCAGTGGTGCGCATTTCACGGGTCCTTGAGCACGCAGGTACGTTCCACTACACGTAGGGAGCACCGATGCGCGGACGCACCGATTTGATAATGCACAGTATTGTTGCATAGAATGCAGTTAGGGCAAGTTCCACCTGTTCGAAACCTGTTATTTAAAATATCACGCTCACTGCACTTTTTAACTTAAGTTTAATGAATGAATAAAACATTTCTTACTAAAAACAATTTTGCAATTGAGTTAGATTTCTAGTCGTTATAGAAGTTTATGAGATACCAGCTATGACATGTTACTTTAAAAAACATCAAATTAAAATTCTAGTTCTTCATTCAGTTTACTAATTAAGAACAACATAAAATTATATGTATATGCCAAAGAAATTCACAAGGTATCGAGCGAGACGAAACCTAAACATTGACCAAACAAGTATTTGAATGAAACAAGTCTAACCTTTGCACAGTTCTAGACTATTTATTAGTAAAAAATAAGTTCAAAGCTAAATGAATAAATTTAAAACGTTAAATAACAATCTATTGGTGGCCGGTATATGATTGATAGTCATGCATGACTGGCCACAATTGAATAATTTTGAGCTCAGAAGTGTTACGACTTACGGCACGCTAGCCCGCAGCCCGTATCGTCTGAAGCATCTCTAGTTCTCTACCAAGCTTGGGTAGTAACCACATTACATAATTAGGTTTTGTAGAGCTTTTTATAACATCTATTGAAACACGGATTAAGTCATGCATGCGTACATATTCTAAGCTTAGAATAGGCTGTATACATACGGTGAATTATAATTACACTGCTTAGTGCAATACTTATTTTACGATAGAGTTAAAAAACCATTGTAGATCACAAAAGCCGATGTATTTAATAAAACTAACAATGGCCGACTGACAGACAATATAAAACTAAAGCCGATGCGTCTAGGTGCAAGTATAACAATTTGCACGTAGGGACGGGACGTTACGACGGGATTTTATATGTATAATTCCCACGAGATTGGGCAAAACGAGATCATAGCGGGTATACAGCTATTCGTTCTATAAAAGACACTTTTTAACCAATCCGTGTAACTACAGTAAAGTTTACTTAACATTTACCTCGTGCCATATCAGTCACCACAAACGAAAAGATAATATCAATTGGTTCCAAACGACAAGAAAATTTCCTCGATACTTGCATTTTATAAAATGTGTCCAGACTCGACACCTAAATTGACGTTTCGGTTCGTGCACGAACCAGGAAGTGTTCTGGTAGCGAGACCTTGCAAGGTTCAACGGCTGGAGATGACAAGACCCACGCACCCAGCACTGTACCAACGCATTTTATACTCTACCGCTATCGGAGAAAACTGACCTATGAACCCTGTTTCATTTTGCAATCCCAGCTCCATTATGCAAGTAAGGAATGAGTGACTCAAACGAACGAGGTGATGACTTACACAACCCACTGAAATGTTTATAACTATTGTGAAGAAGTTTGTAAGAAGTTTGCACTAAGAATTTACAACTTAAAAGCATGACTAACATAATCTTGGGATTGAGGCAAAAGATAAGTTGTAAAATCGTGTGGTATACATACAAAATGTAAGATTAAACTTATTAATATATGTATTGCGCCTTACTGTACTAATAATACCTTAGTGTGTGATTTCTTGCATTTAAAAATCATTATATATTGCAATGTACTCGCGATAACATTTTATGCAATCGATAACGATACTATCTGGGTGTACGGCAGTGAACGCCGCATAATAGAAGTCTTGTTTTCGTAAACGGTGATGATAGGTACCTAGTTCACGTAATATAAGTAATATTTAAACTTATGTTTCTCAATTTATTTAGCAAAGGGGTATCGAAAACCATGAGTCTTATAATACTGTACACTCCACCTCGCCTGTGAAACTTCTGTGAAACTGAAATTCTCAGTAGCAGTAGAAACTAAGAACTCCATAATACTAGACCAAAGCGGCTAGATAAGTTTATATTGTTATATTATGTATGATCGATCATATACCTACTTCGAAATGTTGTTATTATATTGTATAAGTTCTAAATACATTGGCTGGCTTAAATTGAGCAATAAACTGAGACGAATCATAAAGCTTGAGATCGGTACGATGGATGTGCAGTATGACATGGGTTACGTAAAAGCAAGTAGAGTGACACCGACACTGACCTACCGACGACGGCCAGCCGCGCCACTTTCCTTTCATTATTGACACACTATCTATAAACGGACACTCACTATCGCTAAGCTTAGCTACGTGATTGCAGATATAAACACTAGCATCAACATTGTGCACGAATTGGAATGGATGCGTCAATTTGTCAAAGCAGTTTTTCATTGCTCATTTTATTTATTGTCCGATAATATTTAAAACGGATGTGTGATTTTAGGTTGCTTTAAGCTTAAGCCAACATTTACAATTAAAGAATTGGTAAAACATTCACAAATATTCAATGTTTGTATCACCGTGTGTTTTATAGATTCATGTTTTCGCGAGGTAAACAATCTTAGTCTCCGGGTGGTGGGTCCTGTGTTGTGAAATGTTACACAGCAATTATTTATGAGACGTGATTTACAACGTAATGAGTATTGCAAGCGTTTGATACAAAGCGTTCGTACGAGCACGAAATGATGGTAAGTAAGTATATGGTAGGATATTTAGGTACTATATCTGCCGCCATCATCGTATCATTCACGCCATACAGAAAACACGAAGGCGGATATCGACCCATTTACTGCGTCCGCAAATTATACAACTCATTCTAACTTCTACAACAATCACTTCGTGGTATTATAATTGAAAATCTCGGTGATATTCAATTAGTTATCTGAGGTCAGGTAACAGAACCAGATACTTAAATAAATCTAGTAACAGAGGTTGTTACAATTTTAATGAGCCTGCATTGACAAACATATTCTTAGTAAGGTTAGTGAAACCCGGACACATGTATTATAGTTAGTTACAATACAATACATATTATTATTGTATATCGGGTCGAGTGACGCATCCAATGCGTTCATAAGGTCGCGCGTCTGATAGCAACTCGTTGCGCAGCAAATGTTTTAAATTTTATGTTAATACAATATACAGACCAGTGTGTTGTTTCAAATATTCTACATGGCCGTAATTAATAAAATGTAATAAGTACGTGTTGAGTATTTGAGTTGAATTTCTTAGAACATTAGTTACAAATTAAGTAAAAGTGTATTACATACCTAATTCTA
Organism: Acronicta alni; assembly: GCA_964056405.1. Classification (NCBI taxonomy): domain Eukaryota; kingdom Metazoa; phylum Arthropoda; class Insecta; order Lepidoptera; family Noctuidae; genus Acronicta; species Acronicta alni. Next base: position 8,018,860 of record OZ043926.1, read on the forward strand.
TGATTCCTTAGTAGAAACCTAGAAAAAGAGGCATACGGTACGATTTCATTGAATGTTCTACTAAGGCAAAATGTTACTGAAACGAAGTTATAGACATTTTGCATTTTAGCACTGTCCTACAAAGGCAACAATAAATACTTACTCACTAAGAACTAACTATAAGTAAACTGATAATTAGTATCAATATCAATTAAATAAATATCAATTTTAAGTAGGTACTTACTGTACTTAAAATTGATATTTATTAACAGAACAGGTACACCTCAGGTATGTAGAAGCTAAAGTAACGTTGGCGTAGGTCGCGGATATCATACTATAAAAAGTGAAAGAGTTCGAAAGTTCACTTCCTGTAAAGTAAGTGCATAAGATATCACGGCACGCGTGGATTATAATCACATTGTGGTGCCTAACTCCACGCTTGTGCAACGCGCTTATGCAAACTGCAATCGCGTGGAACATGCGCAATGTATGACAATTAGGGCTGCTACTTCACTATTACGAGTGCAGTGATGTTGCAGCGTTTTGATTTCGTTGCATTTCATCCTTGGTCAGACACTGAAGAAGAACTTTGGGACCTCCATAAACTTATACGGTGATCAATTAACTTAGTTGCGACTAGTCTCTAAAAGTTGCTTTCCCACCATGAAATAATATCCCGATGCAGTGACGACTACGACATAGTGAAAAAGTTAATGCGAGTGATTCGTTTTTGAAGAAGCAGTCAATTTTGATGTTCACTGGCGCCAATGCTGGTGTTTCCAGCGACAAGACTGGCGCAGGGGGCGCTGGGCCAAGACAGCTCTTCTCTGCTCGGCCGTGTTATTACGAAACAAGAAAAGAAAGTTAACGTTTCGACTGAGAGAATGCTCCAGTAGGCTCATAACCAGCACTGCAGCGCAGTGTTGTGCCATGTTACATCCTCGCGATCGTCCCCGCTCCGCTCGTGACGTAATTGCGGCTGTACTACAAATTGCACTTTTTTGTTTGTTTATGAAGTAATGAGCACACTCGACTCGATATTCAACCTTTCGAATTGAGAACAACATCTCATTAGAATTCTGAGGTTTATACCTATGAAGAAATTAGCTATCGCAAATTAACAATTTATATTTAAGCAACGTTTGAATGGTTTCAGAATATTTCACAAGCAATCCGTGGAGCAACAAATGGCGCAGAATATGGTAGGTCCTTATTAGTTTAGACTGGTTCACACCTAGAAATCTTCCTTCCGTTACATGCTCCACTTGCTGGAGTATGTACGTATCCCTCTCCACATTTGCACCTTTGAGGACCTTATGAACGCCACTGATACCACAATTAACGTGACCGCCTACCGGGTCCAATTGATATAAAAATAAATTAAGTACTTACCATTGACGCGAAAAGAAGAAAAACCTAACCTAACATGTGTGTGGTAGGAACCTTCAAGCGCGGATAGGACTCGTACTCGCGAACAAACAAAAATTTCATTCAATAACTTAGTTCCTAAAATTGTGCATACCCTAGTTCCACGACCTACAAAACTGACCCTCTTAAACTTAACCAGAATATCAAAATGTTTTGCTATTGCATAACTTGGTGTGTTCTTTACAAGCAATTATGTAAAGCGGTGGATCGAGTCGAGCACAAGTAGGTAGGCGAGAGGTTGCCGCGGCGGTAATGGTAAAAGTGTTACGCGGTGTGCTCGATTCTGCGCGCGCGCTGTGACGCAACCGCTCAGCGAATGTATGCTAAAAGTGCAGTCAAACCTTCGATTTATTTATCGAGATGAAACACTTGCCTATTCGCTTAACAAATTCTCCCTAAGATTCTGCATTGTTTGTTTCTACCGCAATAACTGCGCTATTTCAGTAAAGTTATTATTTCAGAGAATTTCCCACTAGCATGAATGCACGGTGTGCTTTGCAGCTGATAATAAATAAAATTAAATAGTCTGACCATAACATGATTTGTAAACTTCTTTGAGCTTATTCTGACCAACACGACCACGTTAGTAAAATAATAGCAATCCCTATAAAGTTGGAATCACCTTTACTAAATCATTCATATCAACGTATAAGAAAAATTAACGAGACTCAAAGTTATTTTTGTATAGGTACTTTAAATAGCCAGGCTGTCTTCTCACACAGCACTAATAATGTTTCCAGTCGTTTATCAGCCGCCGTGATAAGATACCTACAGTACCCCTTTGTTTATGCATTGCACTCCAGCATAAGACCTTAGATAATGCACTATCGTGAGTACAGTAACTAGTTATTTGCTTACTCACCCGATGCTTACTGCTTACGTCAATTTTTGAGCTGAGGAATTGATAGTTCATTAAAAGAAATCTAATGTAGTTACATCATGTCATGATTGAGGTGCAACATAAACATCGTATTCATTATAATTTATTTAACATTAATTCCTACGAATTTATGTTAAATAATCATCTTAAGCAACACAATATTTGAGCTGCAGAGGTCACAAGACAAATCAAGGTAAGGTCATTTAAATAATTCTAACCTATGTTAATATTACAATGTGCCATCAAAAAGGAAACACAAATATATATTAGGTACATGTTAGATTATTCAAAGAATCTGCCAAGGATTCTTTTTAGATTTTGCGAGGTGTAGTGTACCGAAATTAGTAAGCGTTACCTATTTATAAAAATAATAACGAGTCAGCCAGAATATAGGATAATACATCGCGCCATGTCTCTGCACTTATCTAATTCAAGCTAAAGTAAGACCATTTACTAATAACTGCTACCATTACTGTTATCGAAGATAGTTATGTTATGCCATAGATATGGAATTTCAAAGTTGTAAACATACAAATTTTGTTCTTATTTTTGAGGTAACAACAACAACAACACAACTATATTATATAATAAATACTACTTATTACATTTCGTAACCGGTTCGCATATTTATGCTATAGTAAAAGTGAAGAATCACTTTCTACTTTGGTTACCTCTCTACCTTGGCCTACAAAACCACCGTAACCAGTATGTCGGTCAAGGTTCAGTAGCGTTTTATTTAGTTACTTACCTGTTGAACGTATTATTAGTTAATGCGTTTCATCTATCAAATTTTCAATAGGTCACTGACATCGCCCCATCTGGAGAACTAACCCGAATTATAAGCAAAGATTAAGTAACGAATTCTGTTATATTTGCCATGTTATAAACTTATAAGCCTTGTAAATCGAGATTACGAAAACCGACTCGTGATCAGCCTTATTCCTCCATATTGTTTTAGACTCAGACTCATGCACAGGCCATGTTAACGTTTGTTTAGGTTAAATCAAAAAACCTTTACCTACGTAAAATAGAAGCCATAAAGTCTTTTTAAATCTCTTGGGTGTTACTAGTAGACGTTAAACAAAATTTATCAAAGATGAGTTTGAAAACACACGGAGATGCTGATGGCCGTGGGCAGGCATACAACAATGTCGTTTGCCCGGCAATGAACCCTCGCATTTGCTCTGCCGAAACAATTAGCGACGCGTCGCGAATCTAACGAGACTATTTACACAGCAAACGTCTTGATGACATTGCTCAGGCCCACAACGGCAAATTCCAACTCTAAATCAACGTCATATTATGGAATATGGAAAACAATAACCTCGTGGACAATCAATTAAAGATCTTATTTCTAAATTCAAATCTTAACAACTGTATTACATTATACCTATATCATGTAACATTATAATAGTCAAGAACCGTGCCAGCAACAGATCATCACTGTGAATAAAACTGGTTCTTAATGGTCAAAAAGTTAATCGTTCTGAAGTTAATTGTGTGTGCGACCACTTTAATTATATCTTTACCTTGTTCTATCAAGTGTTTCAAAATATCCATTTCAAAATACGGACTACTTAGGATTTAGGAAACAGACAATCGAAATTATTTATGGCCATAATGTTGGGTTTAAATTAGTAAGCTCAAGCAACATCAGATAATTTTCAATTGTTTCCGTGTTTATTATTCTTTAAAATACAAATATCTTGCCTGTATTGTCAAGTGTCCAACAAATTGAATAGATGTGTCGTGTGAAGTATTATGTAGAGGCAGGCATTCACTTTTCCTTGTCTAAACAATTGGTTACGAAGGGGATTTTATAATGCTATTCTCAAGATTATGGTTGCATGAAGTCGCGCATAGAAACGAATTGGTTAAGATTGCTAGGTATTACTGTCATGTTACGTAGAGGTCACATAGCTATTAAAAACATGACAATATTGACGAAGTAATTTAGATACTAGATACATACATCATTTTTAATTCAAACAAGTTTTAAGGCATTTAAGAAATGCTATGGAATTTTATTTATTTATTACCAATGCGATAGACGATAATATATGTATGCCTATCACAGACCAAAGAACGAAACCTGTAATTTTTACATCAAATTAGACTAATGTTTATTATGAACATTGGAGCATAATGGCATCTCTACATTGAGCAACAAAGCGTTCAAGGCGAGCGACTTATTAAAAATCTAAACAATATTGACACATGTTTGGAAAGCGACACCTTGACGTTGTTGACCACATCAGGGGGGCGTGTGGTAAGTAAATAGGTAACGCGTCTTCACTTGAGACCGTTGCGCTTCGGGGGAACAAAGGGTTGACTCACGTCCGGGCCCCAGTCGGCGGAGAAAGGAGTCGGGCTAAAAATAGTTCACTGGCAGTTACGAGTGCGGCCGTTGGACCTGGCCTACGCAGATCGCGTCTTAAACTCTTGCTCTGACATAGGCCACCCAATTAAACTCACTCTTACTCTATTTCGAACTACTAGGTACTTACTCTATTTCACCATATATGCGACTTCTGCATTCGACTATCTAATCACAAAGATTATTCAATATGATAGAGCTACAGGGTTTAATGATGAAACTAAACACGTTTGTTAAGCTAAGTAGCTGGTTACATGTCTGTTCCACACGGCCTCGCATTTTGCCAATAGAACATGCTAGGAAATGCTCTATAGTTAGGTAGGTACCTACTTCTTGTGTACAAACGAATGCTGTGCTAGCACTACTGAACTCCCACGATCGACACTTATTGTTTGCGTTGCACTCCAAGATTTCTGCAACGTCTAGGTGTTGGGAAACGACAGTGGAGGTGTCGACTTTGAGGTTAAAACCGGCTATTTAAGAAACCTTTCGAGTTTAGATTGCGAAAATCGTGGAAAGCTACCTATTTACTTGCATCAAAAGGCGTGTCCAAACAGATCGAGTTCTGAAAATTACATACAGAAGAATGGTCTAACCGTTTTGTGGAAGTTTGCATATGACGTCAGACAACATTTTGGTTATACAGCAGGTTGCCATACAATCAACCTTTATCAGCACACGTGGAGAGCTAATCGCGTCGCGTGACGACCTCCACTCCGCAAATACTCACACAATTGTTTATTTTGAGTGCAATTAAAAAGATTACTATTTGGGATGGTTCTGTACAGTTTAATATCTCGCACCAAAATTTTATTTATTGATACTAACTACCTAATCAATTTTATCATTGAAGAAAATATTAACGATTATACATTTCTTTGTTTATTACTTAAATGTATAGAGGATTTTGAATCTGTTGGCCTAACATGAACTCATTCAGACAAATCAGAAAGAAAAACACTATGGTAAGGACTATGTTGAGATTTTACGTACAATATCGGCAAGTTGCGTGCAAGCGTGGCACGAACACGGTTCGCCGCCCCACGTGATTACACGCCTTACTGACCAACTAACTACTAGCGAAATATTTAACAACACCTACCAGTTTGCTTCAATTCTGCTGCTGCATGAAGTATGTTTGTTTTTGGGAACAACTGCATGTTTCTTAGAACCCCACTTCTATTAGTTATGAGCTTACTAAAGCTGATGATAGGTATTCCACGCATAATAAAATTGTTACGATACTATAGTCCTTATAGGAGTCCTTAAGTCTAGGATAAAAATATTATATCAGCCGATTGGTACTGATAACGTACCTACGTGGTCTATTAAAAGAGATCCATCAAGTTACCTACTAATTAACAGATACTAGAAAAGTACTATATTCGTCTAAAGCCCTAGTGGGTTCCGTCTCAGTAAATAGGTATTATAAATTTACTGTGGTTCCACCATTGGGCTCATTGCTAATAAGTACCTTACGTACTTGTCCGACATACCTACCTGCTTAATATTTTTAAACTCATTCAGGATACCTACATAGTTACTTTGACAACTAGGTATAGAGGTAAGTACTTTTAATTAATAATTAAAAAAAAACAATAAAGAAAAGCGTACCTGCTTTTAGGCAATACAGGTTTACTAGCTATTCAAGTTTTGCCAGATGCAGAATCAAGAACAGACGAAATCTCAGAACATAAATATTATCTGGGTCTTCCCATCCCACCAATAGTTTTGGGACAAAGGGAGACATGGGACAAAAAGCTCTTTATCTGGATATCAGAGTAGGACAAAAAAAGCACCGGTTTTATTTGTAAATAGCTGGCAGGTAGACGGTTGTAGGTGTATTCAACGGTTTAAAAAGATTTTATTTTGGAATCGAAAATATAAGCATATAAAAAAAGTGCTTGTTGCTACACGAAACGATGCACCTTTCAAAATTCCCACAGCAATTCTATACCTACCCTAAATTGAATACTTACCTAATTGTTGTAAGAAAAATATTTTTAGTAGGTACAATAAAAATAAAGTACTCTCCTATAGTTAATCGCCTTATTACACTCACACTAAACCTACAAAAATCGAAAATTGGGGTCACTTTAGAGCAGTGGTTCTTAACCTTTTTGTCACGAGGGACCACTAGACAAAATTTCTGACTAGCCGCAGACCACCTAACTGATTTATTGTTTTGGAGGTAAAAGAGATATAGTTGGATGGAAATAAAGGATTCATCTACAAATAAAATTGGTATTAAATTATTTAAAGCCAACAGTAGTTTATTTTTTTTGTGTTAATACAGTACACTTTAATCATTAAAGTTTAATGGGATTTTTGTGATTGCATACTCTTTACTAACTTCTGAATCCTAGGTTCAGTGCTACTGAAAGCCAAACGCATATCGGCAGCGGCATCCAGCCGATTTCGGTGCTTGTTTTTATTAATTAAAAGCGCCGAGAACCCCTGCTCGCATAAATAGGTTGAAGAAAATAACGTTAAGTAACGTATGGCAATGCCCCGAAGTTTTGAAAATGAAATTGCCTTTTGGCTCCAGAAATCTTCGAGGTTGATACCTGATTCGAAAGTATCTTTTAAGTTACTGTCGTGTTGCATCTCAATCACTTCTTCTTGAATTTCATCAGGCACTTCAGAAACTTTGACAATGAAAGGATTGCGAACCAATTTCTGAATATTTTTGTCCTCGCATTCAGGAACATAGCGATTGAATTCACTTTTTAAGTTTTCCAAGTGGACTATAATATTCTCCTGTATTTCTTTTTTAATTTCAGCACCCTGTCCGTCAATAATTTGAATGAGTGTTTCAAGCGCAGAAAAGTTATGCCTTTCGAACTTGTTGATCCATAGCTCGATTTTAGCAATAAACGCCCTGATTTTATCTTCATATACAAATATATTGTTCATGCCTTGCAACTTTAAATTGCCTGACCCTTGCAGTTGAAGGCTCAATTTATTTAGCTGCGTAAAAAAGTCAACTAAATACGCAAAACGTTATTTACAATCGGACTCACAGAACTGATCAAGTAACTCGGATGGCTTCGCGGACCACTTCGGTTGCTCTCAGGGACCACCGGTTAAGAACCACTGCTTTAGAGTCAACCAAAATAATACCTACGTAATCTAAGGACAGAAATACCTACTTTTAAAACTATGTCGTTGTAAACAACCGCAAAAAATATTTCGCTGGTTCCTGACTAGTAATTTTATGATTAAATAGAAATTCAAGACAGGCGGAAGTTCAAACGTAAAAACCTTGCATAGGTACTAACTAACCCTCATCCCTTTTCACGTGGCCTATATACTACGGTGTACGTCCATACAACCCAACACAAAACAGAATATCCCCGAGCAACAAGTGTCTTTTACGCAAAGTAAAAGACCACAAGAACTCCGAGCAGGTAGCTGATGCGAGGGGCAAACCATTTATAACCATGCCAAGGAACCAATAGGACCGGTTTTACATCGCCATTTAGAAAAACTTTAAAAACTGGCTTCGTTAGTCGATTTTGATCCCTATCGAGATGACTTTAGTAATATTTCATGGAATCGACCATGCCATGCCATACCACTTAGCTTCGTTTGTAACTCACCCCTGTGGAGATTTGAAAAGGACCAAGCAATATGCCAGATAGGCATAACTATTATAATAAGATTCATGGTAGATACCTACCTATACCTACACTCATCACCGAGATGAAAACAGTTTTATAATGACAGGTTTCTGTGGTTACCGCGAATTTCATATTTACTTTGTTTATTTGCAACCAAACACACCTTACTGTTTCGCTTAAAGTTTAATTTAAATAAGGTAAGGTATTTTACCTTTATCAGAAAATGATTGATTGTAATAGGTAGGTACAGAGGCCAGCACATCAAGCTACCCCAATCTGTCAAATTTCTTTGATAGATTACAAAATTATAAGATTACGTTCCATTAGGAAAATTAGTCAGTTTTAGATAGCTTGACCTGCTGGCGTCTGAACTTACCTACCTACATTTGACAGATTTTAATACTAAACTGCAATCTAAATTGATTGCTATCAATTGCTGAACCGGACTTGTAATACAAGATTGATTAAGTTTAATTTTTGATAACCTTTGACCTGAATCTAAAATCGGTATAGGTATTCGATTACGATAACTAGTGCTTGTACAGACGCCAGCAGGTCAAGCTATCCAAAACTGTCAAATTTTCCTAATTGAATATGAACTTTATTACTTTGCATTAAAGTTGAAAATCAATCGAAGAAATTTGACATATTGTGGTAGCTTGATGTGCTGGCGTCTGTACGTAATGACTGTAATGAGTTACTTTTACTTTCCTAGGAAAAGCGACCACGTGTCGTGTTAGATCATAGGGTTAAGTTGAAACTACCGCGCAACGGTGGCACAAGTTCTTACCTATTCATCTAAAATAATTATGTTACCTAGGTACAAGATAAGTCACGTGGTTTATAAATATGCCTGTCAGAAATCAGGGCCTAATAGGTATTTAAATGGATAATACACTTACCTACACTACCTACCCTCTCCATCTTGAAATTGAAAGTAAGTTTGCAGTTAGGTAGGTGCCTACCTACTTGAGCAAATTGATTTCCAATCGAAAATAAATTGTATACCTACCTATATAGGTACTGGGTCATGTGTATCTACATTTAATTTTTATCTACTTTTTATTGGTTTCGAGAATAAGCCCCGATCTGCAACTTTAGTAGCAACATCATGCGGGTGCACGCAAGATACAGCAACTGGTTTTACTTATTTTCCGTATAATGTAATTACGAGTAGGTAGGTATAGTGGCAAGAACATTGACTTAGGCGGGAAATTAACAACTTTGCTATAAGCAAATTGAATAGGTACTTAAAACCTATAAAAATATATAATTTTAATAGAATTAACAATATTTAAATAACTATAATACCTACCTACATACCTACCTACCAGTGAAATTCGTAACAGATTCTTTTACCTACATAGGTAATCTTTCGTTCGCACTAACGACAATAATTATACCTACATAGGTACCTTCCAGTCACAAATTATAATTTTATGAATTTTGCGACCAACAAAGATCAATTTACGTTTGTCTGGCCTTTGTCTTCAACTTTACCAACTTTATAAGTAAGTTTGTCTTCCTAGAAGTGTCTTCCTAGGTACCTACCTACCATCCTACGCGCAGGTAGGTGTGTACCTAGGTTTACAATCGCATTGTTGACTACGATAAATAATTATTTGCCTGGCACAAACCGACAGTTTTGCTTTTAAAGGTACCTAGGCGAGGCGTAGTTACCTACCTACCTACTAGGTAGGTATAATGGGGATCGAGGACCAAGATCTCAATAGGTTATCGAGGCGTCTTTGCGAAATCAAGTGTCAAAGTAACAATTCATTAGCTTCCTATCTACCTACCTATTGTCAAAGAGACGGGATTCAAAAATCTATTTTATTCTCAAACAATAACAAACATGCAGATTAGTGTTGATCGTTAGATTTAATGAATGGTAGGTTTTAGGTACCTACCTATACCTTGTGATTTATCCAGATGCCTACCTCATAATTTTGGAACTATTAAACGTTCGCATGTGTACCTGTAAGTACCTACTAAGTAGATAGGTAGAGGACCTACAGTTTGTATTTCAATGAAGGACCTAGGTACATAACTATTGCAATAGTTAGGTATTAGGTTGTCTCTGGCGACACAGTAAATTGGTACCTACATATATAACAATATTTCTAAATATTTTTGTTACCACATTTGATTTAAAGTAAATAGGTAGGTACCTACCTATTGAATTTATTTCGGGAGTAGGTAGGTAAATAATGTGTACTTAGTATTTAGTGTAAACAGAGTAGAGGTGTCCTAGTCCCCTAGCAGGTTGGAATTATGTAAATTTGTATAAAACTTACATGCTAGCAAATGGACATTCAAAAATAAGCGTAAACAATGCTTGTAAAAACTCATGTCGTGACTTTGTGGTAGATACTGTAGGTAGACACATAATAAATAGGAAGATATGCAGTAACGATATTATCTAGGCGTATAAAACATTTAAAGATACATAAATAGCTTGGTAATCAGCACTTAAATAAGTAGGTATCTGTGTATCTACCCATTTCGAGGTAGTTAGCCTTGCAAATTAATAAATCAAACATACCTTCAAGAACAGATCACCAAAGTCGTACAGCGCAGACTGATGCATTATGGCAGTAGACATCATGCAAAACCAACTCGACACTTAATCCAGGTTTTAGTGGTATTTTCTCGTATCAAAAATCTGCAAACTGACTGATCCACTGAAGCACGAATTGGTAAGGTCGTCGAACTCACTGTAATTTTTAGGTTAGCCGATGAAATGTTCACGATATTTTAAACGAGAATTTTATGAAAACCTTTGTAAATATAGTCCTTCTGATAATCTTGTAAAATCGTTGCGTTTTTGTTTTGTCGTTCGGTGACCACAGATTGTGTCCGAACTAGTTGGCCGGGGGCAGATTTTTTTTTGTTACGCCCTCCACGATTGAGCCAGATCAGTATTTTTGAACACAATTTCGCAATCGTTGCGAAAATGTACAAAACAGTCCTTTGTTTCGAAATGTCTCCTTCACTTTTTCGCGTCTATACGGAAATTCACAGTTTTCGGTCAAAATTCTGCGCGAACTGCCTCGAAGTCAACTTTTATGTTAAATACTCTTTTCAGATTATTGACTGTATACTCCAAACTTTTTAATTCTGGCCGTATAAATCATAAAGACAAAAAAATAAATCGCAAAGTTAACGTCCGCGCAAGACGCACCACACGTACATTCCGTATCACGCTTGCTCGCGCACTGAGGAGTGTTGTAGCTCGCCGTCGCCCGTGAAACGCCGGCAGCGGGCGGGTGGATTTTGTTTTCAAATCAAACAGCGCGATCACGTTTTGGAGCGAGATTCGTTTTTCACTCGGGTTAGTTCGGCAATATTCGGTTGTATGTTTTGTTGTTGCTCCGCCCGCCATAACAGTCTGACAAAAACTTCGTATTCCTCCATATAACTTTTATTTAGTTTGGTACCTACAACCTATTAATTAGGATTAGGACAAAAAATTTTGATCACTGCGTTACTAGATTCTTTCAAGTTTAGGTATTCTTTATAAATACCATTATTTTATTAAAAGTAGGTAGGTTAAAGGGTTAAAATATACTTAGGTATATTTTAACCCTTTCCCTACCAGTCCCACAGAATAAAAACAAGTAGTGTAATTAATAGGTATCTAACTACCTAATAATACAATAGGTACCTACTTAATGTTGGTTATGTAACCTATATTACCCACCTACTTATAGTTAGTCTATTTTATAAAAAGAAAAAAATAAGTACCTACCTAGGTACCTACTTATGTTCTTATCATGAAATAATAAAAACCTGACAATAAGTAAGTACCTAAGTATACAAAATTTTATGCTTTTGCTAAGATTAATAGTCATACGGTAAGTAGGCAGGGCAAGTAGGTACCTACCTAATATAATTTCGATGATGTGTATTTTAGCTTTTTAATGAGGAAGTCAAACCAAACATAGTAATATGAGTGGTTGAAGCACAGTTGATACAAAAAGCTGCGATTTAGAGCTGGTTCCACAAATCGAGATGTCTGCCATTTACCCGGGCAAGCAGCGATTACAGTCATAAGCGGAGATAAATAGAACCCACGCCTAGTCATAATTTTAGGTAATTTTGATCTCAGACTTAAAATAATTACATTCGTGTTTTATATTTATAACCAACCACATTCAGAATCAACCTTTTTTTAAGTAATTTTTTTTAGGTAAGTAATAGGTAAGTACATTATTTTTGTAAATATAAGTTTTATAACTCATTTAATAAAGATTTAAATTGCATAGCCATGGGCTATTTATTGGATGGTGATATAATTCTGTCCTGCTGTTCCGTAGCGTTTAAAAATCTCAAGAGCTAAGTGTACGCTTGTTCTTAACAACATAGTTAACCCCTTACCGCCCCGCCACGTCCGCGTCTCTGGAACAACTTTTTATTACCTATAGCATTCGTTGGTTGCAAACCCGTTTGCCGGTTTAAGTGTTATGCGTTATGTTGCACACACCAGGCTCGCGGAATCGGAATCAATCCTTGAGCTTTACATTGCGGTGAAAATGAAACTATATGTATTAAGTAAGTACAAAATAGGTACTTTGATTTCGGATCTCCTTCTATCGAGTCGCATAGGCCAAATATTAAATGATAATTATAAATTCCTATGATATTAATTCCTTTCTGAGATCGAATTTACGTTCGTTAATTATACCAAACATTAAACGTTTATGCGCCGGAAAATATATTTGTCAATCAGGAGGTAAAGAATATTTTTCCAGGATCGCTACAACCTACTTTGCTGTGCTCGTTTATTACCTCCAGTCCAATAGTCCACAATTATTTCCTTTAGCAAGTTTTACTGTAGCAAAATAAAATTGAAGACCAGTAGGTTGTCGCCGAATGATATTATCAGTAAGAAGGTGGGTGCTACTACCCATTGTCCTAATGTAAGATATAATCGTCTATTGTGACACCCACGACAATGGATGGGGGTTGTCTGTTTCAACCAAGGGCCCATGCGGCGAATCCGTCCTCTTGTTAATACCATTACCCTATTTATTTAAAGTGGCGGGAAGAGAAACCGTTACCATTAATTATAGTAATAAAGTAACACAGCTTATCGCAGGAAATAATACACCAACAAAATAACACCGCACCTAACCAGCCTTATTTTTAATCTGCTTGCATTATTAAGGCGACCCGCAATCTAACTTCCTGTATGATTTAATTAGTATGTTTTATTCCTCTTCAATACCGTATATTTATATTTAGTTAGGTAAAGAAATTAGGTTGAGTTACTGTTATTCGGTTATTAGACGCTAAGGATAAAATATTAATAGAAATATATAAGATAAAAAAGGATATTACTACAAATGTGAAACAGTTGACTTAAGGCTGGCAGTCTCTCATGGGAAATATTTTGAAATACGAGCTGAAATATAAACTGAAACTACGTATTTAGGGGTCCCTTTATCGCAAGAGATCCCACCAAATAAAAGCTCACCTGTTTTTATTCTAAATCAGCATACCTACTTACCTACACGTTTGTTAGGAAGAGGTACCTATACTTACCTACTATTTCGAAAAAGGGTTACAGTATCCGTGATAGATAATACTTACAAATTACGAAAGAAAGAAAGAACTTAACTAAAGAGTCCTCTTTACTGTAATGTACCTAATGTAAGTTTTTGTAAATATAGCACAATAAATAATAAGGTCTTGGAATACGAATACCTAAATTTACCCCACATTTAATAGCTACAAGAAAGCCTCCCAATTTGAGCTCTGATTTTCAATCCAAAGGCACACTAGATATCAACTATAATCTAAATTAATTTATTCACGGAACCCAACGTGTTTGTTGTGCGATCGGCTTTATAAATTATGGGTCAGTGTCAAGTGTCGGTCACGTAGTGCTTACTCCTAAACTTATGGCGCTTGGTAATACAATACATTGTGTGCAAACACCGCTAGTGATAGCTGTGTTGGCAAAGATATAAACATCACTAGTGAATCAGCACTTTGCTATAATTTAATATTGAACCTTGAAAATATTTAATGAATGAATGTTTTTTGTTTTTAGAATTTTAAGAACCATGTGTTTTGTAAAATTTAGACCAATAGCACTTTTAAAATGCTTTGAACGGTCGAGACGTAAACCATGTCACATATTCCTATTCTGTGACCATGTCCTGACTCCAACCGGTTTTTAAGAATTTTACAATGCAGAAACCGAATCACCTCACGTTCAGCAGCCGTCTTTATTTATCACTACTAAGTATAAGGACGAGAAATATATAAGTCATATATTTATTGCCTACAATCTGGCATGCTGTTAACACCAATAAGCTTTAATGCACTGGGAAGTTTATTATTTGAGGGAATAGATGATAATAATAGTATTGCAGAAAATTTTAACAATAAGCTAGTTATTCTTACTAAGTAAATAAAACAAAAGAAAATAGCAGGTAGAGAAAGCTTAAGGCTGACCATGAATATTCAAATAATTACTTCCTCTCAGAATACTAATAAAACCTTACAAATGTATCTCATAAAAACGAGGCCCGTATTTATACAATACAATTTCCTTTGACCCAAAAGTAACTTTCGTAATAACTTAAAAAAAGGAACCCATGTTTAAACAATAGGAGGGTAATAGATATATTCTTTTTTTAACCTTGAAATAGACTTTTTGTTTTAGATTTAAAATGGATACATACGAAGTTGTATTTACTTAGGAAAGGAAAACAACGAAACAGCAACAACAATCTGAAGCAAAGGCTTATATCCGAAGGGTTACGCAGAGATGTACTATTATTGTACCCACAGTTCGCCGGGATGTTTTGGTCCCATGTAATTAGGGGCGACTCTATTGCCATTAACCGGGCACAAATCCATGCATATTTATAATAGGATTAAATAAGTATATACATCTGCGTATTAATTCTTAACAGTGCGACATAAAATGTGATTAGTATTTTTTCAACACTAATCATATTTGACTGCGTATGTACAGACGCCAGCAGGTCAAGCTATCCAAAACTGTCAAATTTTTCCAATTGAACATGAACCTTATTACGTTTGTATTAAAGTTGAAAATCTATCAAAGAAATTTGACAGATGGGGGTAACTTGATGTGCTGGCCTCTGTACTTATGTACAGGTAGGGTCGGCTTCCAGTCTAACCAGATGGGGCTAAATATCAATATTTTACACGAAGCGGTTGCCATCAAAGTTCCGCGACCCAATTTCTTTTTATTGAGGATAGACTGATTGACAGGCTTTTTGGGCTTCTGATTAACGATTGTCATAGGTGTTCGCACGACAACCGGGCCGACGCGGCGACGGTTTTACGTGCTCTTCGAGTCACGGCAGGGCCTCGATTTCTTAAGAATAGCCACCTATCCACAGACCGACCGTGGCTAACACGGCTTAACCTTGCAGTTCGGTTGATCAGCGTACTTATAACTTAGCTACGAGGTACCTTTCTAAGTATATTTAAAGCAGAGAAGCTAAAAGCTGAGTTTATTATAAGAAAATAAAGCTATTTTCTCTTTATCGTATTTGCTTGTGGCAGTTGCATAGCCCGCAGAATCGAGACCTATAAGAAAATATTTATTGCTCGGTTATTGCCCGTTGCAGATGGATCTGGTTAGCTGTCCTAGAACTTTATTTAATGCTAGTGAGGTCTATATTAAATATACTAACCCTACGAGGAATACAGTGCAGCATTGATAGCATAGTCGAAGGCCTCGAGTTCGAATCCAAGGCACGCACCTCTGACTTTTCGAATTCATGTGCATATTAATAATTAATTATCACGGTGAAGGAAAACATCGTGAAGAAACCTAATAGATTTTTCTCGACTGTTTGTGAAGTCTGCCAACCCTCAGTAGGCCAGCGAGGTGCACTATAGCCCTCTCAATATGAGAGGAGACCTGTGCCCTGCAGTGGGACAGTATATGGGTTGATGATGATGCGGGGAATACAGGCGTTCGTATACGTTAGTATTGTATGCAAGTTTTCAATAGGTAAGACCTTGAGATCAACTGAATGCCATCCCCATTTCTATTGTGCCTGTAAATGTATTAATGAGTAAGTATGCCTAATTAGCCGAGTGGTCGTAAGTGCGACTGGATTCTGGTTTCGAGTGCCACTCCTCGAGCGTTGTTATTGCGTTTGTCCATGAAATTCATAGTAGCAACTCGGAGTTTGGATTTGGCAATAGAGTCGCCCCCTAAACCTAAACATCCTGGAGTAGTGTAGGTGTACACTAGTACGTACATACAACCTTACTTAACCCTTCGGGGAATATAGGCGAGATGCTATGTACTCGTATGTACAGAGGCACAGCACATCAAGCTACCTCAATCTGTGAAATTTCTTCAATCGGCTTTCACTTTAATTAGAATTAATAAGGTTCATTTTCAACTGGGAAAAATTGACAGTTTTAGATAGCTTGGCCTGCTGGCGTTTGTACGTCTATGCTTTTATAATGTTTTGCTTTCATAATGTTGACTATTCATACTTCAATAAGTCAATAAACTATTAAATTATACTTTTTTTATATCAAGGATAGATGACTAAAGAGTCCTCTTTATTATATTAAATACCTATTTACCATTTTATAATCCTTTAAAAGTACTTGACCAATGCAAGAAAGAAAATGTACATACCTTAGTACTTATTTCAAATTATCACTGACTTCAAAATATTTACTTGCCCCTTCATGCTTGCTGATAATTGCAACATAAATTGTGTTAGAGCCACGATAAAGAACAAAGGTGACATTGTCATTCATGTTTACATACAACGCTAATATTATTTACGATTTAACTTATTGCTATTTTATGACTTTATTTTATATTTTATTATAATGATGGTCCACTGGTATGTGAAGTATTTTCAGTTTCTTTTTTGAAGTAGGTAACAAAACGCAGTATTTTTTTTTCTACAAAAATAGTACTTAAAATTAGTACTTACCTACATAGAAAGCAGCAGTACTGCCATTTTGTTTTAAAATGTCGGTGTAGAGTTCTAACTGATTTCATACAAATAGAAATACACATTTAAGTACATGTCACTGCTGTGAAATATTATTATTGTAACTTTATGAGTGTAGCTGTAGCAGGCCAACATCAGCTCTAAACACCGAACTCCCAAGAAAACACGGGTTTAATAAACACTACATTGGCATGCAGATAGTGATCACCTACTGGTGTAAGTAACGAAAGTAGTAGTTGCTGCCCTTCCTCCGGATATCATTATTTCCTCTTACGAAACCAACGGGAAGTGAAGACGTGGTTTACACCAACCAAGACTCCGCGATCAAAATTATATTGCAGTATACCAGTGTCTTAATTCAATTTTGAGTATTATAAGTTCAGTATTTTTGTGTGGTAATTCTAAATATTATATTTAGAATTACCACACAATAATTATTTTCATACTAGGATACATAATCATTTAGGAATATTTTTATAAATCCAGCTAAATGACCATTAACTATAGATTTTCCCTCTTCAAATATAATATAGTAAAATTCAAATGGTTATTTTAGTATTTTATTTCGCATAGAACGAAAGAAATAATATAACATTATGTACGTTCGTCGTTATGACGTAGACTGTAAGAGGCTGATAACATCTTGCAACGTGTCTGTAATTCAATTCGATGACGAAGTATTGCAATTAAAATTATATCCATATCTGAATTGCTCATGCATTTGAGTACTCTTTGATAAGTGATGCACATTCGATGTACCTATTTGTTATGTATTGCACTCTTGGTTATGTATTGCATAATTTCTCTTACTACGTTTTTCTAACATTGTACTCGTAAAAGAAAATAATATAAATGTTTCGTGATTTCAGACAGAAATGGTCTATCTAAACCAATGTTATAAAGAGAAAATATTTGATTTTTCGTGTGTTTGTTTGTAATGGGTAATTCAAAAAATACGCAACCGATTTTAAAAGTTATAGAAAGGTACATAATCAGCGAGTAACATAGGCTATAATTTATGAACATATCCGTGCGAAGCAGGAATAAAAAACCTGTAAGTAATGTTTCTGTTACAAAGTCTCTGTCGCGTGAAGTCTCTGGTAGAAATACCAGAATTAGTTCTGCTGCGTGTCGGATCGGATTCGGAAGTCTGTGTAAATAAGTTATCAGCTAACTCAGTAAAATCGTCTTATCAGACCATTTCAACTAAGCACCTATTGTCTAATTTGTGTGTAATTGTGTTCACCCTAAACATGACACACGCGTAGTAACTAAGCAATGTTTTCGACATTGTTTGGAACATTATGCGGGCGGGACGTCGCTTATCATCGAAAGCATTGCAGTGTGCAATTCAGAGCGATACCCGATAAATTATTATTGTTACATGCTTATGTAATGAACCTAACATAACAAATAGCGCAATAAACTCTAACACATCTGTAAACAAGCATTTGCATAGGTACTGTGTTTGTACAATGATTTATGTAGGTATATAATTTAGCATTAATCTAAGTACCTATTGATAAAACTCACAAAGAAAACAATAACATCCTTTGATAAAAACGCTATTTGATTGCTTGAAATTCAAATAATTCTGATATGTAGGATTTCATTCGGGAATGGGTTTCCTAGTAACTTATTTACAATGTAGATTCTCGAGCTACAGTTTAAGAATCCGCGATATCTTTACTGGTTTACATAATAATATGATAGAGACAAATATTACCCATTTGATAGCAATCCAAGTAGAGCAGGTCCAAATTTGGGCACTTACTGACATGACTTTGTGCTAAATTACTGATGTTTTCCGCTAACACCATAAGAATACTCGTTTGCTAGATGTAATCAGGGTCTTTTCTGAACAATGTGCGTTCTGAGAAATAATCAAGATATTCATTTTTAAAATTTGAGTTACATCTTAACATGGGACAGACAGAAGCTTTATGGAGCAACGGGACTGTTAAAGAAGCATGCTTACATCATTTATATCAGTCGTAGAAAATATTTTGAATATACCTAGACCTAATAAACGGGCAACTGGTTCTGATAACCGGGCAATTATTACAAGTAACTACGAGGAGCCTCTGAATTGGTGTTAAGTACCCTTTTCAAAACCTTTTAAATAGGTTTGTTTAAAAGGTGTCTTTGCCGATAAATGAGAAAACGTTATCATGAAACTAAGCAATTCTTTTCCCAAGTTTGTTAATTACGTATAGCATAGAACAGTCGCGAAGAGATGAGGGATCCAGGGAATGACTGGTTGTACAGGGCAGGGTTGACGGCACAAGACCACGCGGTCGGTGACCAATGCGATGGACTGATTAAATCAAGAACGCAGTAAGTGGCTCCATAAGTCAGTGTACCAGGATGACGGCCAACAGAGAGAGATTGCGGGACATCGTGAGGCGAATAACATCTGCCGCCAACACCATTACTACAAGATGGCCACGACCGCTCTGCCAAGATTGAATCGACTGAGACGAAGAAGAAGATAGCATAGAAAGTCTCAGGAATTCGGCATACTTCTACTAGAGATTATGGAGCCCCTTTTACATATCATCTACAAATGACCACCAGTTTTAGTCGCAGACTTATAATGAGGTTTGCTATACTCAAGAAAAAGGGTAGGTTTACGGATATGTTGATAATGATAAGATAATTATAAAGACTACATGAATTCGCGTCTATGATCGGAGTGCAACGATAAGCGTGACACGTGGACCGGTGCGTGCTACCGTGAACGTGCACACATCCTAGCACTATTAACGTGAATGATATCACTCCAATCATTCATTAGCACCGAGCAAACAAAAGGCAACAAAGTTGTTGTTTCAGAAATTGATTTAAGTAGCGTACATTCGTTTTCATTAGCAGTACATGCATAGTTTCTCAAACATATTTCACTCATTGCAAGTATGGTGCGCCCAATAATTGGAAGTATTCTTCTTTAAGCACCTGTTTTTGGAGCACCAATGCATTGAGCACTTAAGTTTCAACTTACCATCAAGTCAATCATACCAAAAGCTATCCCAAATATTATTTTTCAGGTGCATAGTGTTACTAATTTCCTCCGAGTCTTCTACGGCCCCCTGAAAGCCTCTAGCATTCACAAGGGAGTTTTCTATCTTTTAAAAATATATATTGGTTTTTGGCCAAGATTATGGAAGAAGAGAAGAAAATTATATCGAGGTTCGATATAATTTTCACATAGCTTTATCTCGTCTCAAAACTTTATTAAACTGCGTCGTTAAAATGATTCCACGGAAGATTGTACCTAGTTGACTGACGAACAATTTAACATACCTACATACATACATTAATTATTTTTTTCATGTTCCTGTATATAAAATATAATTGTATAATGCAGGATTAATTGGCACCCAATTAGAGTTGTTGAACATTTTTTATTCCAAATTGAGCGTATTTTCAGGTGAAGGCGTCATTTGTGACGAGACTTCAAGAGAGTTCAATCTGGCCTTCCTTATTTGTTCAAAGTAGCCAGCCCTATGCCACTCCCTGTTTGGTGTATCGGCAGTTTATAAAGGGCAGCTAAACGATTACCTCGAGACGACGCTGGTGACCTCCTGATTACTGCCGGGTTCTCGTTGCCTGTACACATTCATAATGGATTAATAATAAAAAAGATGAAAGGCCAACTGCGGCCGGCGATACTTTCAATAGGTGCTTGTGTACGTATTTGGTAGATCAGGAAGTCTGTTTCTCCATTTCCTGATTTTGTACTACGGAGCTGAATAAACAATGTTTCGAGGGTTTTGCTAAATTCATCTATAACAAGGTGTAAGTAACTTATGTAACGTTCTTCCGCGTCCGCTGTCTTATAACATTGTTGAAATATGGTGTAACCGTATATCTGCAGCACTTTACTGCGCATATTTTCAGCAGCCGCACACTGAACTACTTACTTTTAATGTTATGAACGGACATGCACATAATAACATACATACGTTATTACGAAGACAATTACATATGTAAGTAGGTTACTTTAATGAATACATTTCACGAAGCTACAATAAGTATGTTGTCGTGTTAATGTGGATTATATTATGTCAAAAGAGGTAAAAAGAAGCTGTATTACAATAATAAATAAGCTATTGTATTGTTTAATTTATTCTTTCTTATTCAAAGGACACGCATAATATGGCTGTCCAAAAGTAAAATTGGTAAACTAAAACTGCAATACCGCTCACATCATTACCATTGTGTAATAATTACAGAATTACAACATGGCCGCAAGTTTGTACTATATTTGTGTATGAAATCGTGCATCGACTGCACGCACGACACTGCGAATGTGTGCGAAAAAACATGGAGTTTACGTGATCCACGCAATTAGTCCCATGCGAGCAATCGTAATCGTTTCGTCACAGAATTGCTTAGTCAACATTTGCTGTTAGATAAGGTTTCGTATCAACAACAATGCAATGCGCATATAGATTACGGTCAGTCTAAACAATATTTTGGAGAGTTGGTATTAGGTATACTTATTTATTTAATAGCACTGCATGATGTCATCAACCTTAAAGTCCATATACTTAAGTACTATCTATCGCAGTCAATTTACTGAAGTACATTAGATCTATTTTCTGTAATTAATTCACTTTCCGATCCTGGCTCTCGAAAACAATAGAGTTTCTATTGTCTCTGTACTTACCTAATTTGTTGCTGGATGGTTTAAGTATCTAATGACAAGGACGATAGTGGGAGAACTGTAAATACTAACTTAAAACTAACTACATACTTAAAATCCTGTAATATTTTTTTTAAATATCCATACGCGATTATTTTTTATGGTTACTAAAATCGATAGGTACCGTATTTCCGGCTTAACGCCTCACTGGCATGAAATTTCCATTCATAAAGGAATCATGTTAAGAACAAATATAATTTCAGCTTTCTTCGTCGACTTAATCAACAACATCAACAAAAACAGCAAAGCAAATTAATCGCTGTTGATTATCCAACGATCACAATGTATTCACGCATCATTTAGTCTAATGATTCATTGGATTGCCGGAACTAGACGGGTATAATACATAGACTTCATCATAAATATTTTTTTAAAAAACTTCACAGAATCAATGCCTTAGATCTCACCGTGCAATGTAAGCTCTGCCTCCAAGACATTATATACTTGAAAAAGAGTTCTTCACCTTCACCACACTGGGTAGTTTTGCTTCGTAGGGTAACTTGTTGCTATAGACTGTAAATCGAGCATTCATAGAAAATAATAGGTTTATATTACTTGGGCCAGCACGAACAATCATTTGAAAAGTAAGTTCTTGTACAATAACATTAAAAAAATCCTGAAATGTTATCGTGTCGTAAAATTAACTCTTGTCTGAAAGGTAAGAACTTGGGTAATGAGATGAGAGGAGCTTCTCGTAAAAGTAGTAGAAGGTGCACAATATGCAAATCTATACAGACTTGTTTGTGTAAATATGCATTACGATAATACTTTGTATGCTGTAGCAGAATTCATAGGAAACTTTAATATTGACTGAAGTATTTTCTTGCAGAATTACCGATATAATAATGAATCTAGTCGGTGCGGTTTTCTCGATTGGTCGGGTTCGCCAAGAAGAGCTGTAGACTGTAGCACACCTGGCAAATTATAATGAAGACTCCAATAAAACAATACTGAACCCCTGTCGATTACTCGTTTTGAACTATTCGTATGTATACTAAAATACTTTGTGACTTTGTGTTTCTACTTAAAATAGTAAACAATGATATAGATAGTTATGAGCTCCAGGCAAAAACTTATTGTAATGTCCCATCCAAATCAATTCGTTTTAATCCACCTATCAGTATACCTACCGCTTCATCAAACTATAGGCAGAACAGTTTTTTGGTGCGTGCGAGTAGAAACTTCAACAGTTTATGTAAACAGCATGATATTGTGTGCAGTGTAACTTCAGCAAGAAGGTGCTTAAGCCTTCAATAACCGCAATAAATAATAATATTTTCAAATAACCGGCACTAGCTTGTTCTTTTGCTCACACTTTTTATTTTGTTAAATCACATTAGTCCGTAACTATACGTGAAAACTTGTAATTGGCTATCTGTTGATTAAGTTATATTTATCTAGTTTTTAATTCGCTGTAAGTTTTCCAAGCATTCATTAAATAAATTAAAATTAAATAAATACTCTTAAATACATAGAAGTAATTTTCTGGTTTGCAGTGCATGTTAACTTGTTTTTCCTTTTGCGAAAACAAAACAAGTAACCGTGATAGGTAACGAATCGTATGAAATGCTGATATAGTAAGGTATTTAAAATGGCAGTTTAAAAAAATTGAGATTACTTTACTTTATTTCATACACCGCTAGGATAATGCCTATAATTTATATATAAACAGCTGCTTTTGAATTTTCTCCATCCAGTTGAGATTCACTTTTACTATCATCACAATGAAAGATACTTACAAAATGTGCAGCTTGCTTCCTTCCTTCTTTCCTATACACTTTCTAGACTGTACTAACGGTCGTCAGGAATCCCATATGGCCTTGACATGTAGGGTAGAAGAAGGCAATATTTAGCGGTTTTCAGTCGGTAAAAGTCCGACAAGAGTCTACCACCTTTCCAGGTGGATATTCTACCGATTCAGGAAGATTATCCGTACTATAAAAAAGGCTGTACTTACAGAAACGAAAATGGATATGGTCTTCAAAAATGGATAATAAATGATGATCCAACGCTAGAGAAGTATATATCTAGGGGTCGCAATCGGGATAATTATGTTTGATGGAGCAACAAAATATAAGGGCTTATTCTATAAGAAATCTTGAATTATCCACGTAAAATAAACTTTCATTCTTATGCCAAAGTATATTCGAAACCCTTTATTTTGCCCGTCAATATATGCTTGGGAGACGGAAGTGGAAGCTATAAGACAAACCCAGTCTTTCAGAAACTCTTAGGTTTACTTAAAGAATATCGCGGAATCCCTTAAAGTTTTAACTAGTAGCAACGTACAATAAATAATGAATAAGTCACATTAGTAGTGAGAAGTAAGAACCTATTTATGCGCATTATTAAAAGTCGCGGTTTTCCTCCACAACGTAAACAGTTGATTAAGGACTTGTTAACCTATTTTTAATGAAACGCCATCGACAAGGATATAATTAGGTATACGTTCGATTGTTGTACACAGTTTCAAATGAATACTAATTGGATACCTACGATAATAAATCGAACTATCGCATGCTGTTATCAGTTCAAGTCTGCTAGGCGTAATTGTTACTAAAACAAGCTCGTTCAACGACTCACAAATGCATTGCCTCTCAATATTATCACTATCTGGAACTATTCGATTCCTTTTTCCACTCACAGTTTCATTTAAGATTAAAATATCTTGTATTCCTATCGTCTGGGCTGTCGTGATGCACGTTTACATACAGCTTTGTTGATCTCTTGTGGTTAGATATTTCTCGTAGGTATATACTTACGTTTGATAAAATTACAAAGTCTAAGTATTTTCCGTATCGGTTGTCCAACTTTAATTTCATTTTTATTTCCACTTTTTATTTTTAATAGTAATCCTGCTTATAGCTATTATAATGTTAATAGTTCGTTACAGTCTAACGAGAATATAATGATCGTTAATTATGACGTATTTAATAATAACTTTATGAATTAAATACATATATCTAAACTTTATCATTTTTTTCCGTACTTTTGTAAACAACAAACATATAAATAGCACTTTGATAGCGAAATTATAGCTACTGCTTTAAAGAGGTTTTAATGTTTAATGCCGTGTGTATTAGTGTGTGTGATACAAGTAGTAATGTTACTGATACAAACAACCGGTAAAACAACATGTGCATGTGTGGTTGCATAACACAGTCACATATTGGCCAGCGGACACTGAGGGAAATTGTAAAAGTGCAGAAAATTATGCTTTTCATTCAGTATAACTAGCACGTACTCAAGATCAGTTGTCTTTGAGTCACCTAATAACAGGTAAATGCATAAAAAAATCCTAATAAGTTACTATTAAGTACTAGATAGAAACCCACACTGTATTTTTCCATCATAATAGACACAATTATGGGCGCTTCTGTATAATAAACTAGACTTACGCAACGTTGCTTAGTTCTAGTAGCATATGGCGAGATTTTAACTATTCATCTCAGGTTTGCATTCAAAGTGCAATTAACTCTGATCTAAAAAAACGCTTATAACAATACCCAATCTAATTACAAATGCATAGATTTAAAAAAAAACAGTACTAGAAGGTACCTCAGGGTAACATTTTAGGTCCGATGTGATTTTTTAAAAGATAGGTGCATTTTACGAAGGTACCTCATTTTAGGTCCAATGTGATTAGCTAAACAGTAGCTTGGAGTTTGGATTTGTGCCCGGTTAATGGCAATAAGCTCGCCTTCTATTACATGAGACCTAAACATAGCGGCGAACTGTGGGTGTACATTGGTACACCTCTGCCTGGGATACAGGCGTGATGGTCTGTCATGTTATGTTATGTTAATTATAATAAATATAAACATAAATTTAATATAACTGTAATGATTAGAATACTGATGTAATCACTAAGCTTCAACTGTATAGTAATCTTTTGTACTACTCACGTTAATACGTACTTTGAATTACTTATGTTTAAAGCAATTGTTTTTGTTCCGAAGCAAAACATCACGATATTCTCAAGACTGTTCCAAATGCTATAAACGCGGTGCACAGTTTGTATTTATAAACATATTATTTTTCGACTCCATGGCAGCTTTAAGGGCCTTCTTTGATAATGTTGAGATCAGATTATATACATAATTATTATCAACAGTTTTAATAATTATGCCAAAGGTATTTCTGATTATTTCTTTCAGAATCCACGCTCAACAACAGAAGCTGGCAAAATAGACAATTCATATTTTGTGACTTAAGAATTTTTGGTTTATAGCTTATTATTTATAGATGTACCAATGATATGGCTTAAAGATTTTTTTCCTATTGTTAATTAATATAAATCTCTAAAGCTTCCAGATTGTGAATACGGGTTAGGATTTACTTTCACACTGCATCTGTCATTTTGATTAGTATTATCCGATAGAGACAAAAATTCAACGCAACGTAGGTACCTAAGTATAAGTAAATACTTATACTTAATGCATTACCCAATTAGATGCAGACTGTATTGTTTGGTTCATTAAGATATGTACATTTTTACCAGTAGGTAAATTACAAATTCTTGTTGATATAATTGTCAATTGAAATATTCATACGCTCACTTTGTCGATAATCATGATACATGCTTTCAGTTTATTATTTATGTTTAAAACCTAATCTAACTTTTGATAAAGCTCGTAGAATGCAGTACTGTTTCAACAAAAAACAAAAAACTAAGACACAAACAAAAGAAAAACAAAACAATTTACATAAAGAACATTAAGATTCTTCGAAATGAAATAACTATCGTCTCGAATCAATTCCATCGAAAGTAAAGATCTTTTAGCAATAAGCAGACATAAACGCGTCGGCTGGTTGGGACGCTAATAGTTCCAATAACGCTGATCGCGCACGAGGAAGTTTAGGACCGGTTCTGCCTCACCAGCGACGTAGTGTCGCCGACGATATACACATGCCATTTATTATAATACCCCCCTTCTACTGACAGTTTACAACTAGGAAGTATTGGTACTCGTATGACGCGATCATTGCAACGTTTATCGTAAGTTATTGCTCGTTACGGAAAGTTCTGGGTTTCTTTGTTTTATTTTTGTGACAACAACCGGTACCAAACAAGTTTTGCCGAAGCTATGATAATGAGATGAGCGCGTGAATAAATAAAGCGATGTCATCTTAAGCCGAAGTAATCAATCGGTACTAATATCATACAAATATTGCTGAGAACTGTTTTAGTTTAATAAAACTTCTGGCATAAAAACTTTGAACGCAAAGGCTGTGTTTAAAGTGCAGATCCAGCCCGCTCCGAGCACCTAATCGCCTTTGGAACGGCTCGCCTCGAATTATAACAGCACGCACTAATTTGAATAATGAACAATGTTACCCCCACAACCGGTTTGATCACGCGACTGCGCCGCGGCGTGCCTGCGCGAGCGCTGCTTTACGATCAAGGGATGCTGGCCTATAAACGTAAGCAGTAAAACATTTTGCTATTCTCTTCAATTCGACGTAAAAGAAATGAATATAAAGTTATTGCCAACGGTTTCACGAATCCAAGTTAATGATAAAGTTCATCCATGTGTTGTTTAAGATGGAGATCTAGGAACACATTTGAGGAAACGCCATTAAAATAACATCGGCAGCAATTCATCATCAAACGTTTTTTGTTTGTTCGTTAGAGATTGGAACTAACATAATTTAAGAACAAAAGGGTCTAGGAAAAAAATCTGACGCCCGCAGAGTTGGGACGAGAACAAAGCGTGCATTCGCCAAGTTATGTTTTTAGGTACAATCTGAAGTAGGCCTGGCTATTTAAACTGCCACATAAATCGCGCCCGTGTGGACGGAAACAATGAGACCAGCCATTTATGTTTTTTTGCCAACGAAATAGTGGACTAGCGGGATATTACATAAGATCGCTCGGCATTTCGATACCACTTACAAACGTCCGACTGACTTCGATCGACCGGCTTTGTGCGTGTTTGAAATAAATCCAAACTGGTATTGCTTATTCACATTGAGTCAGTCTGTATCCAATCTTGGCAATTAGCATAATGTGTTATTAAGATTATTACTTTGTACGATTAGAAGAGGAAGTCATAGAACCGATATAATATTGATATGATACTCATGTACTGGTTTTAATAGTATCAATATTGTTTTTTTTCTTGATTACATAGCACAAGCACGGTAGTGTTATGTGTACATAATAATTTCGACCAGTAATGAGATTATTATCTTGTTTCCAGGAAATAGACCGCAGCATCTTATTACTTATAACATAAACAAGTTTATCTGTTTTCCAAATTAAACGGATTGTTTTCGCTTTCGTACAGATAAACAATATTATTACTATTGAGCTTATCGTCGACACCATTAATTAATATTGCGCTTATCAACTTAAAGTGGGTTGCGGTTCGGCCTGTGATAGTTCATATTTAATACTTATTCTTATTTCCGCTCACAACATTCTTATTCAGTTGATGATTTCATGTTCTTGATTGATCCATTTCAAATCTGTCGAAACATCAACAACCGCAGAAATTACGCCGTCAAAATGTAATATCATGATCAGCTCGTGACCAGGTTTTCATTGACGTTAGAATTATCGGTTAGAATTTGTTTATTTTTTGACAAAGAAAACAAATGTTACATATATGTATACATATAAAGTCACAAAATAATGGGTCACAAAGTTGAATCACTCCACATTTGTATGTCACGCCGGAAGTTACAACGACGCGAATGTGCTAAAATATAGCCACTGATACATATTCATTAAACTCGTCATATATTACCATAGTAATGAAGAGACACTCCAAAGAATAATAATAAACGAAATAAATTCTTAACATACATACACTTTTAACAGACTTAAAAATTTTCCCATATTAATATTTATAAGATTAGACGAACTGAATTAATGCTATTAGATGTGTAAAAAATATGACGTAGTAGGTATATAATACGTACCTACTACTCTAAACTTATAGACAAACATTATATTATTATACGCGCTTAAAGCTTGATTCCACTACGGGTACCTAAATATAGTGGTATTTTCATACTGAAGAAAATCACAAATCAAGTCCGACACAAACATCGTCAAGGAATAAATAAAATGGTGTTTATAGAATCATGAAAACATTTTGAAATTCTGTTTTTGAAAACATGTTAATATAATGTTAATTGTCAACCCACTGATGCAACTGTGTTGTTTACGATTTTTCAAAACACATGACCAATATTCTGAATTTAAATGAGAGGCTAAATTAGCTTGTTTGGTCATTTTATAAAAGTAAGCCTATAGGTATGTGTTACGAATAAAATAAATTGGTAAATGAAACAACCCCTACGCTTAAAAAGAACTGCCTCCATAGTTTAGTGGTTCTAAGTTCTGCTGCTAGTACTACTACGCTAGTGGTCCTTAGTTCGATTCCCAGTAGTATTCTGAGAAGTGTTATTGGGTTTTTCAATGAAATTCTCAGTAGCAGCTCGGAGTTTGTGCCGTTTAAATAGCAAAGGGCTCGCCCTCTGTTACATGGTACCTAAACATACCGGTGAACTGTGGGTGTACATCGGTACACTTCTGCCAAACCCTTCGGGGAATACAGGCGTGTTGGTATGTTATGTTATATAAGAACTAATACTTGAATGTCGGAAAATGTATTGCAGGCGAGGACAAGCTAGAATATTACAGTTAAGTAACAAAACATTATTTGTTCGTAATTTAAATGTTTATATTTAAAGACCACCAATTGAAAGAATAGATTATAAAAACTTCAACAAAGTTTCAACAAAAAAAAATCAGAAAAGGAAAGTGCAATGCGATGATGAAACTGTGAACGTGAGTTTGTATGTTTTACTCCCTAATATTGCTTGTACATCTACGTGAGCGAAGCCGCGGGTAGAAACTAGTGAAACAAAAACAAAAATAAAGCGGGCAACAACCGACGACAGTATGCCATCTTAAAATTCAGATGACACCTTATTTATTTCAATCCAACAAGTTTTGGTGAATCAAAAACTATTTTTGATTCACCAAATTTTTATTTATTGTTTATTTAATTTTTCATTAAATAAAAACTTACAACAGTTTTTTTCATTGCTTGAGTAAATGAAAAGAAAATATTTACCACATCAGTCAGCCAGAAAAGGTATGTAACTGGGCTTAGAAAAAAGTTATTTCTTGCAATGATTGACTGGAGCAATGACATTATATAGTTTAAAAAGAAGGCCAATAATCTCGAACGCATTGTAATTTAAAATGAGAACATTTGATTCAATATTTTACTTTATCATTGAAGTTAATAATTGGAATATATGGTGTGAGTTGAGACATGGAGCGGCGAGGCCGATACGCGCTTATCACAAGCCGACGACCCCACTCCGCGTGGCCGATAGCGCGCAGCGCACAACCCACATGCACCAGTCTGTGGTACCTTGGTAGGCTGATATACCCATATTTTGTATCGATAATTGTAATCCACAGTTTCGATACCGATCTTTATTTTAGACCAATGTACGGTATAAAGTACAGATAATTGGCACAACCGCCTATTAGTCTTTATCGGTGTAACAATCATATAATATATCTCCGTCTAGTTTCAATAATGGATTAACCATTCTAGGACATTCTTTATCCGCTACAAATTATTATTAGTAATAGGCACCGTATTACAACTACAATACTTGTTTAAATACGTAGCTTGGACCAGTACAAAGGAATCTCAAGGACGATTTAAACGAACAGGAGCTTATAAACTGAAATAGAAAGCACACTAGAAATAAATAAAAGTTATTTATAGAAGAATATCTACATGCACAATTGTATCGTTGGCCATCGACTCGCTACGTCCAGCTCAGTCGTCGACTCCACAATTAGCCATCAATTGACCCCAGCCGGCTGGCCCAAAGGCGGCGCTCACTGGCAATCACGCGCATCGTAGCGGCCTTGGTTGGTACTCACAGAGCATCATATGGAGTCGTGACAATCATGGGACATGCCTCAGCAGACTAACAGCTGATACTTATCAATGCACCTCTTCATTTCAATTGCCAATGAAAGAGTCGCGGGTTAATTCTATTTATTGGCATACGATGTAATAGTTTTTGTCTGATCTAGTGACATACAATCGTAGTTTAGTTTTTTTCTTTATTTATACTATAATTATATTTACCTTTATTTTTTATTTACGCGTTTCAGTAGTAGAATATATTGGGGCTTCAGCCTGTACCCTGAATTTAAAAAAATATATATACATATTTATAAACATATATCATACGAGATCAATTTATCATACGAGTACATTAATTACTTACATATTATCAAGCTAAATTATGGAAATAGTCAAAAGTAGTGTGTCTAATTAAATAAACACAAACAATTCCGAATGCTTTGATTTTCTGAAGGAGCCTGATAAAACCCATAGATAATAAAGCCCACATCTTGAAAAACAAATAAATCAAGAATTAAAGCTGCAAATAAGTGATGTCACAGTCACCTTAAAGGAGAACTAAGTAATATGGTGTTCCGTAATCAATTTTTACAAGTGTGTAGGATGCGGACAACAATTAGGTCATGTACAATTTTTATTTAATTGTGTAGGAAGTGTAATCATTTTGTGTAGGAAGATAAACAATCAAACGAACTGCTTTTCCTTCAATTTCATAACGAATAGAAAAAATAATGAACGAAATCCAGTTTCATTGGGCATGGCGCTGAATTCCAAAACAGATTAGGAAATCCCGCAATATACAGTCAAAAACATGAATAAACCAAAAATAAACGTGCCTTATGTAAATAGGTAGGTAATGCTCGGAAACACTAAATTAAATAGAGGTGTCGCAACCTGCGATAATATATTCTATTATAATATATTCTATTATAATATATTATATTATTAATATTTTATAGTGTAGCTGTTTGTTGTTCCTATGTAATAAAATAAAATAAAAATAGTATGAACGTCGAAGAAGCAAAAGAAGTATATTTATAATATACCTAAGTTTGTATATCTTAAATTTATAACATAATAATAAGATCATATAACTCATATCTATGTACGCCATTATTAGTAAGACATAGCGCTCTTTATAATATTGTGAACACCTTTTTAATATGTATCCTATGTTCTAGAAATAAAATATTTGTATTTGTAAGTATGCAAGAATCCCAGCAATTGACGGTCTTTTGTTTCTGACTACCCCTGTAGGATAAAAGCGTGAATGTAAATAAAGATTACCATTAATAAGTTGTTCACGTAGCTAATATTCCAATTATTCATAATGTACACATTTGATGGGTTATGTAGCTGAAGGTCTTGTTGAGTCTAATTTAAAGTTCGTTCCGAGCACAATGTCATTGAGATAAGTTGACCAGTACAAGTAATGACACAAGTTACCTGTTTAAATTGACTGATGACACATTACATTATATTTGCACTGTGGGTTGAAGGACTGAGGGTTTTTGAACTAACTGCTCGTGACATTGGACGCTTTATAAATAACTTTTCACGTAAAATAAATTTAAATTAATGTTTAAAATAATTTGATCTTTTCAGTAATATTTCTACCAGATAAACTTTCCTTAATTAGTTAAATTAATGATATAATTATTTCTATAAATAGATATTTTCACTTTTTTAACTAAATTGTGCCGGTATTTCCTTACTGACGACCTCTGAGAAGAAACGCATAAATAAACTCAGAAAATTATGGTCTCTTTTCAAGTCCAGACCTAGTAACAGCAAACATGTGGGTGTTCCAATGCAAGGCAATGTCTGATTTTTTTAAGAAAGCCTGGACTTTTGAATATCGAGCTATAGAGGCTTTAAATTAAAATAGGTTCCTGCTAACCGAAAAAACTGCGACCCTCCAGAGGGTCGTACCCATTGATTTTCTATTGTGTCTGCTAATTGTTCCTTGGCAGCTTAAGTGTTAACTACGTGCCAGTATATAGGTAGGTATCTTTTTATGTGTTTTGCGGCTATAGTACCGATCACTATTATCGGCCTGTTTGCATTAATATTTGCCATATAAATCTGCAAAGCAATTAATACTATTTACATAAGTACCTACAGGCCTGTCATCATGACTTCAAGAATGTATATTGTACGTAAGAAGCTTCTTACATCCGATTTATCCTTATTGGAAAAGCCATTCGATCTAGTATTTAGTTACTATGATTTATTTATAATCTGTAACAATAACTATCTGGACTTCCAAAGAGACCTACACATCTATGTATTCCATTATAGGCATTGCCTTTTAGTATATAAAAGATCTTCGTAAATAATAAAACCACCAACCCGTTATACATATACATCAAAACAAATTAAAATGATTTTGACAAAGTGGTTTCAAGTACGTCTGCATTTCGCCGTCAAACATTGTACAAGTACCTACATTCAACAGTTCTCAGAAGAAATTCTATCCCGCCGCAGACAGATGGGAGTTGATTGCTTGACTCTTGTTTCATTGTTCCCAATCTACTTCCATTAAATGATCAATATGTGTTGTGATACGTTTGAGCACACTGTTATGGTTATTTTCGTCTTTCTACAGCAAAGAAGACTTTAGTATTTCATGTAGATATATGCGGCTTTAACGTGCGGGGCAAAGTAATAACTAGGCTGATCAACCTATCTGCAAGGTTATTCTGTGCAAGCCGCCGTCAGTCTGTGGCTGGGTGATCATTCTTAACAAATCGAGACCCGTCCCTGCCCGGGAGAGCACGTAAAGCCATCAGTCCCTGTTGTCATACGAACACCTATGACAATCGTTAATAATAGTCAGAACCCCAAAAAGCCTGACAATCAGTCTATCCTCAGGATATCGGTATGATGGCAATCGCTTCATCCATATTCAGCTGCATCTCGTGAGACTGAAAGCCGACTCCGAAAAGACTAGTGGGATGACGCGGCTTTTACGTAACATATATCCAGGTCACCTAGATACTGTGCTCTGGTGCACTTGTGAAGTGCTGACCTTTCTAAACTTGCGTCGCGTGAAGTTTTGTGTTACTTTATATTTTGTGAGATAATATCAGAATTGGGATGATGTGATATAACACACTCATGTTTACAGTCTTTTACTAGAACTAGTCCGGAAAATAGTTATGACACTAAAAACTCACTTTTACAATGCTTACGGGAAAGGCAGTGACTTATTAACCTCCCATTATTGCTTAATAAGGACACAACAATTAAAAAATAGGTATTACAAATTATTATTTACAGTTACAAAAACGATTAAAAATTAATAATGGAAATAGTTGCGCAACAATAACATATTATCTTTTACACCACAATAATAAATCAGAACAATACCTTTATTGTGATTAATACGATTAATTAGTTTATAATGAGTAATAGGAGGCAGGAAAACAAACAAAATGAATCAAAGCTTGCATTTAGCTGTGTTAGAGCGTAATTCAGTCGGCAATCCGTAAGTGTTTTGTTGTCAATGGCGTAATTCCTGTTTTCAGGCAAAACCACTTTGGTTACGTTATTCGGTGTGATGATAGCATTATATTTTTAATGAAAACGTAAATTTTTGATGTAAACACCGTCGTAGATTTAATTTCTTCCTTAAGACCATGTGATATTAGGTTATGTGTTTATAGAATACTTTATATACATACATACACTCACGCTTTTTCCCCATGGGGGTAAGCAGAAACTAAAGAACGACCCTTGCTACTTAATTTTTCTTGCATACTTCTTTCGCTTCATCCACACACACACGCCGATTGCGAGTACCTAAGTACTATATATATACTATATATACGGGTGCGTAGTAACGCACCCGACCTTTTTGAAGAATAAGGTCGGCGTAAGTCTACTTTATATAATTAAAAAAATATTGGAAAATAAATAATGTTATTTTAAAGTCGTTAATGTTAGCGTATGTCCTATATGTAAGGCACGTAACAAATAAGTAAGAGTAGAATGCTGTACTACAATAAGCGGCAACTTAATAACTTATTTCAACCTAATTGAATTTTATGCAATGTTGTGTGTGGTTTTTGTTTTATCTTCACTGTGTTAATTTTTTGTTTGTTTGTCTTATTTAATTTCTGATTAACACCCGTGAAACACTAGGGCTCCAGATGAAAACCAGCGTCAAGCACTAATTGTGTTTGGCATTATGCTGATCTGGAGACCCATTTGGCCCAGCCGTGAGACACATGCATAACCTTTTTAGTATTTCTTTATTTTTTTTATTTTACACTTTATTTTAAGTGTTGCATGTTTATGGATTTTATTTTCATTTATGTGTACTCGTAAGGTCTCACATGTTTTTGGCCAAATAAATATCTTTTCTTTCTAGAATAAATAAAGGAAAAGCTACTAAGTATTCAGAGTAAGGAACGAAAAACTCTTCAAAATTACAGTTGTACGTCTAGCTATCTGCAGATAACATTCTTACGCACCTAAAAGTATACCGGCGAACTGTAAATGTACAGCCGTAACCGAAAATACACCGTACGTACACCGAAAGGTACGTAAAGTGCACGTTCAAATAAAAAAATCAAAATGTATGGATGGATATTATCAAATGACATAATCTTTCTACAAATGGGGCGTTATAAATGTCATTACCATACATTTTATTTAGATTCGAATGGTAGATTACTTCTTGTCTAGGCCGTCAGGTCTGGCGGTACGTATAATGTAAGTGCGGAAGTGCGGAATCCCGCTTCTAAGTAGAAACTAGCAAACAACAATTATATCACTTATTGCAACACTAAACTTACTCATTAGCTGTAATAGTGAACTTGTTTGTTAACCATTTATCATTAGTCTAGTCATGACCGCTCTGATATCCTTGTTCCTGGTAGATATAGAATATTTTTGAATTTCATATTGGCACATTATAATAATTTCCTTTGTAAGCTTTTTGTCTACTACATTAAAAGTTGGTTTTATTTTAGTAAACAAACGTAAATATTGCAGCACGTGGAGT
This sequence comes from Acronicta alni, assembly GCA_964056405.1. NCBI lineage: Eukaryota > Metazoa > Arthropoda > Insecta > Lepidoptera > Noctuidae > Acronicta > Acronicta alni. The sequence goes on from OZ043926.1 coordinate 8,054,756, forward strand.
ACCACCGATAATTAAAATAAATATTTAGGAAATCATGGATGAAGTATTAGTAAGTAGGTAGAGTTTGGAGCTGATCTGCTAAAAGCAAAGACACTGGTTAAAAGTGGGTAATAAAAAAAATACGTTTCCTTTTCTTGTCATTAACTATAGGTTTCCGTCTCCTTGGTAGAAAAAAAGTTCAGCGCCCTATGAAGTACATGACTATGATATACCTACCATTGTTGTGCCACATGTAAATACCACCTATGGCTTTCTGCACTTATTGTTCTGTATTTTATAACTAAAACTTCGTGTTCGGCATAAACAGTTTCATTGCTGACAGAGAACTGCATGGTACATTTCAACAAAACACCCACACTTATTATCAATGTGATAATAAGTTTGTTAGTTTATGGTAACTGGGCTCGTAGCTAGGTAATAACTACTCTGATCAGTCGATCTACAAGGTTAAGCTCCGCTTGCCGCGGTTTGTCTGTAGATTGGTGACCATTCTTAGTACATGAAAATCCCTCCGTGCATCGGAGAGCTCAGCACGTTAAGCCATCGCGCGTGAGTCGGTATTTTCATACATGTTAGTATGAAATATACAGAAGCCTGAAAAGGATTAGGAATCCGATATATTCCAGAATTTGGCGGTGGATGTGTGATAGCAGTTTTTATTTATTTAAAATTCTTTATGCACAGTTGGTGTATAAAGAATTTTAATGCCATAAGGCATTTTCTGCCAGACAACCTTGGGGTGATGCAGAGACGATAAAGTTTCTTAATATTTGTTACTCCTTCATCCATAAACTACTCAGTATTCTGTCTATTATTCAGTAGTAACAGTATTGGATCCACAGAAAGTCTGTGAAGCTTGCTTGGTTAGTTAGAATACTCTTTCTCATACACGGGGACTCGTACGAAGCCACGGGGTAGGTGGAAATGAGTTGTGCTTATTATAAGTACAACTTTGTTGTCAACTTAATCCATACATACCCACAAGATTGGCGTACACAAGCCATCACACGTACAGCAAATATAATATCAAACCCCGAAACAATACGAAATCCAAAATAAATGTTGACTGTATTTACCTTCATTGGTTACCTTTAAGTTAAGGTCTTGAAAGTTAAACAACGTCATTAAATAAAAACACAATAAAACATATAAATCTGTTTATATTGGCCAAATCCACGTTTGTAAATCTTGCCTTTCTAAATATTGAAGCTCAACATAATCATGTTCTATGTACTTTTGTTTTGTTTGAAACTCAAAACCAAACAATTTAACTTCACGGAAGTCGTTTCCTTATCAAATTATAGGCTTTCTTTTCGATGAAGTTTGCTTAACAATTTCTTTAAATGCGGAAAATTGCTTTGAGTATTCTTTGGGCGCGCCCAAATCAGTTTTACTGGGAACATTCGAAAATAAACTTTTGTATTATGCAAACATTACCAACGAGGCAACGATACTGGTCAGACTTCACTTCAAGGTAAGTAGAACGGTCGTATAGTTACAATTACAACCAACAGTTTTGCTAGTATAAATGAATTTAGTACTTAATTACGATTTCGAATGACAATATTAGGGCTGTTACAAATTATAAGCCGCCAGTTTGCTCCGATAAGTGTCTAGTTCGCCAACAGCACCGAGTCTACAAGTATCGTACTTAAAGTTGCGACACTAGCATTACAACGCGAAAACTTGTATCTAATAATTTATTTATCCAGTGTATACGGATATTCTATAGACAGTTTATTGGCTCGCCGTGAAACTTATTACGTCTAACGTGTGTAACGATATAATTGTAGGCGTTACTTCTTTACCGACCATCCTTAGAACGTAACCTTTTAAAAACTCCTTAATTTTTTGTTGGGGAGTCGTTAGACTGGTGCGACGAGTGGTTGAGTGAGTGTTGACTATTTTACTTAGTATAAAAACCTCAATGGTGGCTCGGAGTCTCGAAGAAGCGTCTCGCGTCTTTGTTCAGTACTTTATGTGACTTAAAATGTACCTTTCACTGAGCGAACGGTGGCGGAAGCTCAGTTATGTCATAGCGTGGCTCAGTGGGCCACCGGCTGACCGTAATGGTCGCGGCACACTTAGCACGACCCACGAAAACAAGCGTTGCGTCAACAACACATGACAACATATTGCATAATTTTGGATATTTCTGTTCGGCTTATTATTTCTTCAACGGATTTTCCCACTGCGGGTCTTCCGGCATACTTATTATGATTGACGAAATTGTAACAAATGAGGCTGCACTATACGTAACCTGAACCATACCTTCACCATAAATTAAGGTTCTATTGAGTGAGTGTTATAATATGTAGAGTCATTATGATTGTGGTTATTTATGGCTGTACATAGTTTCAATATGATTGAGTGATATTTTACGACCACTCCGCACATTATATTTATTTTACATACCTGTGATAAGTGTCTATGGCTACCCAGCAACATTATATTAAAACACACATGAAACAGCATGTTTCTTAAGGTTTCATTAGATTGCTGGTGAAAACTGACAGATGACTAAAAAAGGACAAGGTAGGTAAAGATTCTGACTATTGAATATAATCAGTATTTTACATTAACTGGTTGCCGTGAGGTTTATTCAAAAGGAGGTAGGTATATAAAATAAACAAAACGTGCATAACTAGATAAGTACCAGCTAAATGTCAAGATGTAACATCTGAGTGAGGTCATCGCCTGTGACATTTAAAGATGGCGGATTCAAAGTAGAGGTAACGTAAAATATAGGCTACAACAACTGATTGTAAGTAAACTTGTTCAGATTTGTATGTTATCCGCCTAACCTCATTTTACCGGCTACGTCTAAGAATGTTGGTGCAGAGCGTGTAAAATGGCGAGTGGTGTGACGTCATTCGGCTGCTTGATCTCTTGTTCGTAGCTCGTAGTTATGCATTGCGAGTTACAGCGCGCGACGCTGACTAAGATGAATGTAAACGTTATAAAGATGAATTGACGACATTATTACGCATATATCCGCATGCGCAAATTGAAATAGAGATTATAAAACCATACATATTTAGCTTGCCATTTTAATGTTTCGCCGCATGTCACATAGTCTCAAATGGCAACATTAAGGAAGAATAATTATATTTTATTAATAATACTAAACATTCTATCCGTTTAGCTAAATATTAATGAAATGTAATCGAATATTTATTTAAATTATGATGCTGTGATTTCATCCTGCTCTATAAATCTAGTGTGGGTTGGTTCTAAGCAAAAAGTTTGAGACTGAAATTAGCTAAGGCGGCGGAGCGTAGCGACTCAAATTGGACAGTGCGTGGCGTGCTCCACTCCGCTGCGCAGGAGTTGACCAGTCATCGTCTACCCTAAACACGGGACCTTGGTGTATACCACGATTAATAACGGAAGGTACCTACACAAACTATTCCAACACGAAAAAATCTTAGCTCCTGAGAATATAACAAAAAACATAATTCTATCAATAGTAACCGCCGTCACCGCCACTCGAACCAATAAATTGAGTAAGACAGGTATGACACAAGAGAGCTTGCTTTGCTAACTTCCTAATAAATGAAGTCAAACAAAAATGACGACGTCTGTGGTCTAGTGGTTCGAGTACCGGACTGCTGATCATGGGGTCATGGGTTCGATTCCCACAGGACACAAATATTTGTGTGGGTAAAACATGAGTATTTGTGTTTAAGTATATATTTACAAAAAAAAAGTATCTAAGTATTATATCCATTGTCTAGTACCCATAGTACAAGCTCTGCTTAGTTTGGGACTAGATGGTGCTGTGTAAAAATGTCCCAAAAATATTTATTTATATTTATTATTTATTAAAAATCATACAAATTACTTATTCAATGTGGCAAAACATAAAATCTATTAAAGCTACATCTCAAGGAAATATGATAATGCAATTACCATTACCATAAAGCATGGTCAAAAATTATAATATGTATCCAAATACATCAGCCGAGTTCAATCATTATGTAAATAATGCACAAAGATGTTACATAAGCGAGCGAACGCCAGCACAGCGCGGCAGTCAAAAGACTTCAACGCGCTTGCTTATCTAAACATCATCGAATGTAAGTAAATGTAGTTATTTCACGCACTTCCTTATAAAGCTGGCTTTAATCTTAATAAGGAATTAATAAATATCCAGTTCACCTGGAACTTCCTAGTTGTTTACTTGAAAATCAGCATCAATCGTCGGCAGTGAGAGTGGAGCGAGTCGACGGGGCGGGCGCTGCGGCGGCGGCGGCGCGGCGGCGCCCGCGCACCGGCTTTCATTACGTCACCGCTCGCCGCACACACACTCACACTTTCACTGTTAGATAATAGCTCAACACTACGCCACTGCCTTACTTACACACTTACACACACACAATTGGAAGTTGCTCTATTACACATTTATACTATACAACGGCTATACAATTTTAGTGCAGAACAGTCAAACGTACAAAGTTATTATACCGGTGACGTAACTCGACATTTAATAATTGCCGATAATAATAATTATTATTTAATCTGTTGAGTATTTACTAACAGACAGATACAGTTCGATAATCATTATGATGTAAGACGGTATTTAATAGTTCCTAATTATGTTATTATTTAATTTAGTAACCGTCTTATTTGGTAAGAAGTTGCTACATCTATATAATAAAGATCGAAGGCAGTTCATTATACAACGAGCCTTCTCTTGTGTGCTTTATGTATTTACCAAAAAAACATCACAAGTTATGTCATTGAGGCTTCATTTGGCTCATGGTTACAGTTTATCTCGTTAGACGTGACCGATGCAATAACCAAATTATTGGACGAACAAAAAAGGTGGGTATTCATATATCTGTGCGTGGCGTGAGGTGTCGGAGCAATTTACTTCGCTAATTCATCAAGCGGAACTTTGTTCGATAACTCATAAGTTCATAACTATTGGTAACATCGTGTGAATTCGTGCGCTTTTTGTTTGACGCGTAATAAACGTGCGTATACGCAACCGCGTTGTGTACAGACTCAGCACACGTAATCGTTTTACGGAAAAGCTCATGATTGCTATCATAAAATGTAACTGGTGTTAGCTACTACCACTATTACTTAGCGCCACTTGGCACTTTGTAACGCTATTAAACGCGTGGAGAGAATGCCTTTCGCTACGTTAACTAACATTCAATTACGTATCACTTAATGAAGAACCTTTGATTAAAAATGATTAGGTAGTAGCTGATTCTTCTTTTAATTGGGCTAGCACAGCTGATACCAGTATAATATTACGTAAAAATTGGTTTATAATGCAAATTAGACCCGCTTATCTCTTGTACCAATGCCGGGCGCATAATTTACAGCAACATGACACAGAAAATATGAATTAAGGATAGTAACTCTTCACTGACCGGCTATACTTACTGGTATTACAGTGAATCATTTGCCCAAAATCACACGAATTGTGAGCATGTCCTGGAATACACAATTTGTAGTCTAATACTGGGACAACCTGATGAATTTAAAACTCACTCAAATATATTTAAGGAATGATTTATACTAGGTATTTACATTCGCATTATATGAATGTTAAACTAACATAATTACTTAAATTAAGATTTAGTAGTTTTTTAGTGTAATAAATTTAGGTACCTACTGAAAAGTTAAATAATTATAATAATTACAAAATAATTAAGGATCTCATCAAAGCGTCCTTGTCTGAAATGGTACACAGATGTGCTGGTTTGAGGCATATATTCGTGGGCTGGCAACACCGCGCACCGCCATATCCGCATGTGGACTGACCTTGACTTGACTCGTTCAGTAATTTTATTCCGTACTTAGTGTTCCGTATCATGATGAACATTGTATAGGCGTGTTTAGAGGTGCCTTAATGTAGTAGAGGAAATCATTTGAGTGTATGACGCGGTTATTTAACTATGTAGACGAGTCTTTCCATTTTTATATACGTATAATGCCTTAATGTTTTTAAAGTAAACTTGGTTAGTCAGACAGTTTGTTATTATACAAATATTTCATGCAATGGGAAAAATTAAAAGATATGGTTTTCATTGTACAGAAACCAGCACATCAAGCTACCACAAGCTGCCAAATTTCTTTGATAGATTTTCAACCTTAACGCAAAGTGATAAGGTTAATTTTCAATTGGAAAAATTAGACAGTTTTGGATAGCTTAACCTACTGGCGTCTGTACATTTGACTTTGACTATGGTTAATGCCTCGTTAGTCTAGTGGTCATAAAAGCGACTGCTATCCAAGGCGTCCTGGGTTCTATTCCCAGATCGTCCAACGTGTTCTTAATTATTCTATGAAAGTAGTTCGGAGTTTGGATATGTGCCCGATTAATGGCAATTGGCTCGCCATCTATTACATGGGACCTAAACATACCGGCGAACTGTGGGTGTACATTAATACCTAGTTACCTACCTTAACCGTGCCGAACCCTTCGGGAAATACTGGTGTAGGTATGTTATTTTATGGTTTATCAAAATCATCATCTTATCAGCCACAGGAGATCCACTGTTGAACAAAGGCCTCCGCCACAGACTTCCACAAGGACCGGTTATATGCCGTCAACATCCAACGACTTCCAGCGACCTATACCAGGTCGTCCCTCCATTTCGTTGGAGGCCGTCCCATGATGCGCTATCCGGTGCGTAGTCTCCACTCGAGAACCTTTTTGCCCCAGCAGCATGAGTTCTACAAAGTCTTTCAACTATGTCGGCAATTTTCGTCTTTCTACGGATCTCCTCATTTCGATTTCATCGCGTAGAGAAATGCCAAACATAGCTATCTCCATAGCTCTCTGAGTGACCTTGAGCTTCACTACGAGACCCATAGTGAGCGACCACGTCTCTGTGCCATATGTCATCACTGGTAACACACTGGTTAAAGACCTTTGTCTTTAGGTACTGCGGTATTGTTGACGAATTTTATGGTTACTGATATTGAAAACAAACTTGTAACAACATCGAAGCTAAGTAAACATTTACTTATGAATCAGTTTAATTGTGTGGTGGACTCTGGAAAGTTTCAAATTTTAATCACGCAAATAAGCTATGTCAGCCGTTACAAGTTATTAGAAGTGGAAGTATCTACAAACCAGTTTACTGATAGATGCACTAATAGATTGGCTATAAAAGTAAGTTTAATTGTATTAGCATCGAGATAATTAATTATCGATTTTAAAAGTAGCAAGTGGCGTTCTTTAGTTTCTGCCTACCCGCATGGAGAAAAGGCGTTAGTGTGCCTATACATACATGTATGTATGTAAAAACAACCAGAATCTATCACACGATTAAATTGGCTAACAAAGTTTGTAAATTTTTATTTTACCTATAATACCTACGACTGCGAGATTGAGTGGTCTATGATACCAATAGTGACTATACACATATATATGGCACACTAGTTGTTGCCCGCGGCTTAACCCGCATCTTATGTCCTTCTCCAGAGTCTAAACTATCCCTGTACCAAATTTCATCAAAATTGGTTTAGCGGTTTAGGCGTGAAAGGGTAACAGACAGACAGATAGACAGTGTCTTTCGTATTTATAATATTCGTAAGGTAGTTAGTAGCATATATAGCATATCTACTATGGTTGGACAAAGGCTTGGCAGATTGTGGATCAATAGGTTGAGAAGACTCTTAAACTTGCAGGTATTACTAATTATTATGACAATTCGCTTTATTAGTAAATAATTAATTTGAGATTATGTTATTAAATAAAGTATGCCAAGTACTTAGTCACAAACAAGAACTATTATAATTAATTGAACTTCCTTTTGCTCGTTCCAGTTTCTAGTCTCTTGTTCGTTATTTGAAGTAATAATTTTCATTCGCATCAACAGAGCAACTTCATACTAGCTTTCAGTTTCAATTCAAATGTAACATTAGTAAAAGTAAGTATATTCCTTTGACCTTTTCTACTCCGCTTTGGCATTCCACTTATTCTGCTCACTTACCCTTTCAGATAATTCCGCAGTTACCATTGATGTCGCTATGCCAGTTGGCGTTTCTGGGGCCTATTTACAATTACACGGTGATTTTTTACCATTATACAAGTTTGGTCACGAATATCAACAAAAAGTTTTATCTTCAGAACGTAACCTTGATCTTTTGTTGGCCATTTAATTACGTCGAGTCGAATCCACATGCGCACTGTCGGAAAACGAAATAGCACACGTGGAAAAAAAATACAATTATTTGAACAATATCCTTGGTTCAGTAATTAAATATCTGAAAATTGTCGGAAACAGTTCAGTTGCGGTGGAACTTTCCTCATTGTGAATGAGGAAATGAAACTGTTTTAGTTTCTCGGTTTTATACGATAAATAAAAAAAATATCCTATCTCGAAAAAACAGGCTAACTAATTTCCAGATAAAATAGTACTCAGCATTGTCATCATCAAAAAGCAGTGATAGCCTAGTGGTATGACCATTGGACTGCCAAGTCGAAGGTCATGATTTCGAATCCAAGGCACGCACCTCTGACTTTTCGAAATCATGTGCGTATTAATAATTAATTATCACTCGTTTAAACGGTGAAGGAAAACATCGTGAGGAAACCTGCATGCCTGAGAGATTTTCTCGACAGTGTGTGAAGTCTGCCAACCCGCACTAGGCCAGTGTGGTGGACAATAGCCTTATCCCTCTCATTCTGTGAGAGGAGACCCGTGCCTAGCAGTGGGACAATATATGGGTTGATGATGATTGTCATCATCATATACTGTGCTACTACTGGGCACAGAAATGAGAAGGATTATAGCCACTGGCCTAATGAACGTCGGCTTCACACAAACTTCACACGCCGGCGAGAACTTCTCTCAGGCAAGCAGGTTTCCTCACGATGTTTTCTTCACGGTTAAGCTAGTGATAGTTATTATTTATTAATACGCACATGATTGCGAGAAGTCAGAGGTGCGTGCCTTGGATTCAAACTCGAATCTTCTGACTTAGCAGTCCAATAGTCATTTCACCAGACTATAACTGCTTTCTTTGCATATATTAATGCATTTTTGAACATATTAATTGCAATTAATATTTATGTCAGGGTTAATCTCTTTAATCATACACTCTTCGTTTGGTTCATACACACCCCATCTCTATGAGGTCGTAAAACCCTTTAGGTTTCCCTATACTCATGTAGGTGATGGTTTTACAAAAGAGCCCATCATACCATGCCTGTATTCCCCGATGGGTTGTGCGTGCCCCTACATGGCTTAATCCGGGCCTTGTTAACTTGCTTCTGAGCAGTACTGCTCTTGAGGTACTATTGTCGTTTTCTACCTTCCTACAAAAAGTCTCCTCAGTCACCTCAGTCGACTTTTAAGACTTACCTACTATGATAAACAGCGATATGTCCTGTTTTCTTACTCTCATATTAATAAAAATATCTTATCAATAAACCTCAATTAATTTAGCACTTCCAATTATTTAAAAACATAGATTAACACATTTCTACTAAATGACATTTAATTTTGTGTCGTCCTGATTGATTACAAGAATCACTGATTTGTAGTTAAATATCTTTGAAGGATACCAACGTCGAGGGACGGGGGACTAATTCACGTAGAAGAATTTAGTGGTTCGTTCGCTTAACTGTGGTTGGTTTAAGAATTCAGTATTCTGTAGTTGAACATCCTAGGATGTGCCTAGGCATTAGACATTCGTCAACTAAATTCTCAATTGATTTCTATATTCTTTAGATAAGACAAATGTAACAAATAATTAACTGCCACCGTAGGGCGGCCATTTTGTTTATTATCGCGTTTGTTATCGCGATATCACACATCACCACGACGCAAGCGCAACTGTGAAGTATGTGGCCATGCAGTTTCGCTGTAGGCGAAGACGAAATTTTCTTCGCGACGAGTGCGGCCCCAGCATAGGTGGTCCCCGCGTAGACACTACCGAGACCTTGCGTTGGCGCTACGTAGACATCACGTAGGTACCGCATCGAAGCTACATAGACGCAATGCAATATACGTTCGACGAACAACAATCATTGTTTTGACTAAGCTTAATTTTAGGGTGTTTAAACAGCTAATTACCTGCTTTCTAATTTTATGGAAAAGTACCTACGACAAAATTAACAACATACCCGTTTTTCTCGTAAATAAATCAATATTTACGGCTACTGTAGTTTAAGTACGTCGCAGAAAATTTAATAAGGTTTCGTTCGCACCGGGAATAAACTCGTTACCTACCTAACTATTACATAATTACAGCGACGTTTAATCGTAAAAAATCATAGTTAAATAACATTATTTTCCTAAACGAAATCACCATTAATCTCAATCTAAAATGGACGACCTCTCATCAACATCGTCCGACCGTCCTTAACGGTTGCGCAACTCGAAGATAGACACAATTTTATAATTACGAAATCTATTTGATTCCAATATTCGAAGGTTGTATAAATAGATATTCAATATATTTGAATCAAAGGTACTACAAATAACACATATGGTGTCCGTAATAGCTTCAAATTAAGGGCCAATTTTATTAGCACCAGCAAACTCCACTTTAAATTAAACTCACAATAAATCCCATTTTAGAGAAAGTACTGATTTATTGAGCGCGTTCTCATTTCATAGGGAAAAAAATTTGAAATTCAATTCTGGATGCGATTTCACTCCAACAGTTAAGCAAGAATATTAAGACCTGAGAAAGACTAATGTTCTGATTTCGAAACAACTCGTTCCAGTTTTGTAATTCAAAATTTTTCCACTATCCTGCGCAAAAACGATCCTCCCGCTGGATTGGCTGCGGGATCCATGTTTACGAGGTCGAAATAAATATTTATTAGTTCACTGGTACAACAATAACAGCGAATCAAGGTATCGGTGTGTTAAAGAGCTTATGAATATAAAGTGAAATTTAAATGCGGGCTTCATCTCACACATTCATGTATTCGTATATTATCATGCTATCGAGTTGTTGTTTTGATTGGCAGTAGTCGTCTGGAAGGGGTCATCGCACGATAAAACCACCAATGAGTATTTATCGAATTCATATCTGTTAACAAGCTAAGACAATGTAATCGTGTGCTACGTAATTACAACACAAACAGCGGAGACGACACGTTTTATCTGGCCGTTGACTCGTGATTCATGACAAGTGCTCCTTTATTAGGTTGTATAAGTACCTGTACTGGTTCTAATTTAATACCAATTATGTAGACGTGTCAAAAGCTCCATCAATTTTTCATATTAAACGTCAAGACTTCCATAAACTCTTATTTTATAATGTATAGCACGATATACTATGACTTCTTTTTATGTCTTGGGTTGAGCACTTGACGAGCACAATAAAGTTTTTTCAAAACGAAACCGCGAAGGTGCATAACTTTATAGTTATACGTCATTCGTTTTACGGCGCAACAAAAGTGTTCGTAGCCGACATCAGTCATTTGCGAATAATGTTTGTAACAAAAAGCACCCTCAGAGTATTCTCCCATGCGGGTCGCGTGCTGTGCGCGTGTCCCACATAACACGCAAATTTGAACATAATAAAAAGTTCAAATCTACACTTGAAACACGCATAAACTTAGTGATGAGCTGTTTGTGTAAGCGGTGACGCTTTATGTTGTTTTGAAGGGGTGCGATCGAGGGAAGGTGCGAAAGATCAAGGCTCGCTCGTGAACACAAATAGCGTTATTTGCATACCCAAGTTGGTATGTTTTACAAAGAGTACACTGGTTGATATTTCCAACCGGTTTAGTGGCTGGTGTGGGTCCTTATAATATCAATAAAAATATAGGTAGACCGAGATTCATTAATTACTTGCAGTACAAATTTAAAGGGTAGGTACCTGCCTACACATATTTTTAAAGCTCGATCATGCCGATAAAGAAGTGTAATTGAGTATTATGTATTAGTGTGATCCAGTTTCTTATTACCTGCCTAAATTAAATGTCCCTAATGAATTAATTAGAAGTGTTCTTTTTAATATTCCACTAACGTTATTTCCTATCAATATTAGATTGTTAATTTTAGTTGACATTCATAATATACATATAAAATTAAAAAAAATGACATCTGAACGGGTAATCGCAGAGCGTTCCAAGCTATCAACCCTGTTCGTTAACTGCGTATGGGCTAAGGGCGCTTGTTGATAAGTGAATACGTTAACCTTTGTCCCCAGCTAGGGGTGAAGCCGCGACCGTTGAATGATAAACCGAGCGATTAGTAACGTGTCCCACCCCTAATAGATATAATAAGTTGCGTGGAAACTATTGTCTAATCGCAATACTTCAATATTTGCTCAACTGTCAGTAACTATCAAATAACGCAGTGTTGATGGTCACATTTCTTGAATGATACGAATCACGCTACACGAATAACAGTATTCAACGTAAAATAATAAATGTCTTGAGCGGTAATGACGTCAATTACAATTGTTACAACCTTCGTCAGATTACACGGGAACTTACGTACGTGTCGAGTCGATACTCATATCGACGTAATAAGTTTCGTTTCGTTTGAGATTGCTTCCGTAATGTGTAGGTAATTGCTTTAGTGCACGTCCACATTGTGCCGGTAATATATTCGTATAAAAACCGTTTTAAAGTCGGCACTCACTACTGAACATGGGAGTAGCTCTTTTAATTGTAAGAACTGCATTCCTTTGTAATCACATCTTCAATACCTTTGCCAATAAGACACACAATGTGCCTTATTGAAAAGAGTCAAGACGTGATAAAAATACAAGATAGATGGTTGGTTTCCATCCACCTATATGTATTTGCTGATAAAAACGATTTAATTCGAAGAAAAAAATCAATCAACTTTTCATGATTACATTTAACGTTTGCGCCGTTCGATGACCTCTAGACGCGACAAGGGTTGTATGTATCAGACTATCAGTCATTGACTAATGTTGTTGTTCGAAAAAACCCATTTAGTGTTGATCAGTACGTAGGTAGTCACCTAAAAATAACCTCTGAAGCCCAAAACTTTTTCCGTAATTTAATTTTAAATGTAATTAAGCAAGCAATAACAAAAAGCTATCAGAATCCCACGTTAAGTTCCCATGATATCAATCTTCCCTGTTTTGATTTCTCCATTAATAGCAGATTGCTAAAATTTTAACAATGTGGCACTGAAAAGAGTACTCTAACAGTATCAACTTAAAGTTTCAAATTGTATGTAGATAAAAGAGTACATTTAATAAAAAGTACATTGTTGGTCGACTCGCGCCTCGTAGAGAACCCGCATAATTTTGCCCATCAGATTAAACACAACAGTTCCACAATTTAGGGTGGCGTGCTCTAACTAATCACGGGGAAAAGCACCAGTGAAACATATCGTTAAGGACCATTTATACTTAAGTGCTAAATGTCATGGGAAAACTGCGCCAAGGCCAACATAGGTATTTAAAACGAATTCAATCATTCAGTATCAAATTGAATTTAATTTCATGAAATTTTAAATGCTCCCCGTCGATCCTACAACGAATCCAGATTTACTGTTTTTGTTGCAGATTATAACAATATAGGGGTACTTATTTTTTTACCCGATACAATCTCATTAACTTGTGAAAAGATAATGGAAAAGATTTGTAATGGGTCGTTAGGTTTGACTTGAATCATTAATTGTAGCAAACACAAAAACCTTATGGTGACTCCCAAATGAAGCAATTAAAAGTAATTATATGTCATAATAATTTATAACGCGAGCTCGTCTTATCTTAGCGAAATCAATATGGTAATTATGAATGAACGGTCACTGTTTAAAACGGTTTCCATGTGGGGAGGTAGGGCATCAAGTACCCGCATAAGTGTTATTAGCGGTGCGCCAATGTAGCTACGATTCCCCGGCACGAGGGTTATTTAAAACCAGAGAGGGTGACGCTCCACTGAAATGCATCAACAATTTAATTTCAAACTAACGTTTAACCATTCATTTTAATTAGAAATACATTAACAACAATCCTTTTTTATTGTTTAATATTAACATAAAATACTGCGACTCGATTTAATTTATTTTTGTCATACAAACGACATATTATCATATATTTAACCTTTTACCTTTGTGAACAACAAACAACAAAATTGGCAAAATGTATTCGTAGCAAACCTTGACATTGCAGGGCAAGCTTTAGAATAAATAAGATAATAAACGTTTGTTTTTAATCCAAAGTGTGTTTTATAAGATCGTGTTGTTTACGAGCGCTGTAAGCTTATCGTTAAGTGTGAGAGTACAAATAGTCTATTTTTAGTTAATTTGCGTGCATCTAAAACGCAAGTCACGTTCAAAAACAAAGGGCCGGCGCGACCACCGCAGTTTCTGAGAACGCACTCGTAGTACATTTAGCTCGCAACTTTGAGCGAAAATAATCTCGCTTCAAGCTTTTATATAGTTTCCTGTCGTCGACATGGACGCCATTCGAAATTGTTATGCTTTGTCAACATTTTGGAAGACAATAATATAATGTCAATTTCACATGTCTTTTGTAACGTTCTGAAATCCACTTTTGATGTCAGCTACAGTTAATATTGTCGAGTTTGATGATAATCTCATAAATGGTGGCAGTGACGTTAGACAATAGAATCTCAGAATATCCGAAACAGTTGCCTTCGTTTTGAGAACACTCCGTTGCTAATTAGGTACAGTTGCAAAACGTAAACTTTGTAAAATAATATTTATTTTGCTAAACGTAAAACATGAGACATAACTAATGAATACGTTGACTTGCAGCTTTAATTTTATGCGTATGTAAATTTTGTTTTTAAAGATTTCTTTTTGAAACAGTTGTAACAATATTTATATTAAATTTGGCAAAGAATCTGGCTGCATCATCGGACGAATTGATTTTGCTTTCTTTATGTGACGAAACATTAGATTGGCCCCAACATTAGTGCTATACATATAAAAGTCTTTAAAGTTATTGAGCAAAGGAAAAATTCAACCGCGGGCAGAATTTTTCCTTTGTTTAATAACTTTAAAATCTTAGCATGGAATATGCCAAAAAAAAAACATATAATAGTCTTCATTTTATTTAAAAATCAATCAAGTCAGATGAACTTCTCCCAAACTGAACACAACATGTGAACCAAGATGCACCGGTTTGTTAATGACATGTAGGTTAACATGACCATTAAAGTGATAAGATCAGGCAATATAAAAACTTCTTGTTCTTGTTAAAAATAATAAATGTTTAAATCTGGTTACGCGACATACTGATTATCAATCCAGGAAGTGCTATGCTTTAAAATATTAAACTTGCCCAAACCTGCATCACCATAAATAAAATGAATTCAATATGTATCTATCTCTGTGGATATCCATAGCGTAATCCTCACAACGAGGATGAAATTCAACATAAACTAATATTTAATTAAGTAGCATTTACTTCAACTACGACTCATACGAATAACAAATTACTTTATCTGAAGCTAAACATTCTATCTTTATCAAGTTCAAATAATGGACAGAAATAGAACATTTTTAAAATTAGAGCTGATTTCATTTCTATTATGGAAAAGCTACAAGCTGTAAAACTTAATGTGAATCGTGTCTATACATACATACAAGTATTAGTGTTTAGTTATAATTTTTTCAATAAAAAATGGAATGTACAGACGCCAGCATGTCAAGCTATCCAAAACTGACAAATTTTCCCAATTGAAAATGAACTTTATCGTTTTGTGTTAAAGTTGAAAATCTATCAAAGAAATTTGATATATTGTGGCAGCTTGATGTGGTGGCGTCTGTACTTCCCAAATCAGTCCTTGACGGGGCTCATGATATTTACTAAACATTTTAAGCTGGGACTGTCTGTTTGTGTAGGCAGGCTAGTGATATGATAACTTCATCGCAGTACATGGATTATGAATATGTTTGCTATATTTCGGAATAGAGGAGGTAAGTAGATTTAGTTGGTAATAGACCAATAATGGTCACATAGACTATGGTCGCAGTGCAAACACAGTACAGTGTAGCCGAAAAACAAATAATAAAAAAATATTGATTTCTGACATTTACGCGAATATTATACATTGAAATAAAACTTTACAGCGTCCATGATCACGGGTAGACTCTACCCGTGACCATGGACGCTGTAAAGGGTCCGAAACGTCGGGATTAATAATATCAATATACTCGATAAAATCCGTAAAAAGTAGTTTTATTTCAATAAAAACTCTAAAAAGTTCATTAAATTAAATATATAATAAATAATATTCATTTCTAATAATTATAAATAAATCATCATCAACCCATAAACAGTCCTGGGCTGGGCACAGGTCTCCTCTTACAGAATGAGAGGGATTAGGCTATAGTCCACCACGCTGGCCTAGTGCGGGTTGGCAGACTTCAAACGCCGTAGAGAAAATCTCTAAGCCATGCAGGTTTCCTCACGATGTTTTCCTTCACCGTTTATGCAAGTGATAATTATATTTATTAATACGCACATGATTTCGAAAAGTCAGAGGTGCGGGCTTGAATAAATAAATATTCCTGGCCAATTTCAGACAACACCATCTAGTCCCAAACTAAGCAGAGCTTGTACTATGGGCACTAGACAATGGATATAATACTTATATACTTTTTTTTGTAAATACATACTTATAATACATAAGAAACACCCAGACAAACACGAACACTTATGTTCATCACATAATATTTGTGTCCTGTGGGAATCGAACCCCCGACCTCGTGATCAGCAGTCCGATACGCGAACCACTAGACTACAGACTTTGTCAAATGTTCGCTGAGTTCTGTTAGCCATTATCACCCCACATGGGCAAAAGCTTGATATTATGTAGGTAAATATTAAATTCTATATTCTTAGCTGCTTCATAAGATTTTATTATCTACAAAACTCTGTGAAAATATGTAAAAGATTTAAATAAACACAATCAAGATTTCTATTGACTTAACTACATATAACTTGACTTAATTATTACTATTACATTAAAAAGTATAAATGTTTTAAGTCTGAGAATTTCGTTCATTCTATTGTTTATCTTAATAAATACCATTGCTTTTGGCTTTATTACTTGGCTGTGGCATGTGATGCTTATCTACTACCTAGTACACTTTTTCACTTCCGGGTACGCTATCCAATGTTGCTAATCTTTTATATAAACACGACTTATTTGTTAATTCAGGGAGCTTAGAATTCAGGTTATTTAAAGTATTACCTCACGGCAAGTCAAGCATAAATAAATATAGGGCATGAAACAGTCGCTTTCACACAAAATATGAAGAAAATAATCAAGTACCCACGTAAGTATGTTCCTGTATACAGTCGGTAATTTTATTTAGAACGTCATCTAAAGTCCCACGTTAGGTAGCGTGTACAATAACTGCCGACAAATCAAAGAGTTTACAATGAAAAAATCTGACGTCGCTTCTGTAATTTCAACTGACTTGCACTTTACTTGCGACCGAGTGGGAAAGGAAATTAGAAACTTGCTAAGTTTTGCGTTGCAGTCAGATTTGAGCTATAGTTTGTCACCTACCGTTTACATACTCAATACTTAACAAAACACCTGAATATATACATCATCATCATCATATCAGCCACTGCTGAACAAAGGCCTCCAGGACCGGTTATATGCCGCCTGCATCCAACGACTCCCAGCGACCTTTACCAGGTCGTCTGCCCATCTCGTTGGAGGCCGTCCACGCTGTGGTTTCCGGTGCGTGGTCTCCTTATACATGCGTTCATATTATTATGGCTGCCTATTGAGATGGGTAGGCACTATAGATTTCCACATGCTTTGATCCTAGTCGACTACATCATTGCAAAAGTAACTGTCTGTTTATCTGTTACATTTTCACCTAAGCCGCTCATTAGATTTAGATGAAAATTGGCAAGGTGATAGATTGTACCCTGAGGAAGGACATACAAAAACACAACATAATTATGTTATGTCTCAAAAAATATTGTAGATAGTCCTTTTGCGACGCGGGTTCAACCGTGGGCAACAGCTGAAGCAATGGAAAAGTACTATTTTCTTTCCCATTCAGTACTTAGGAAACAAATTGATTCCTGAGAATAAAGGTTAAACCCAGCAGAATGCTAGCGAATGTGGTGAGATTGCAAAAGCAATGACTATCGTACAAACTAGGATAATTCAGCTGACTGAAGCTGTAATATTTCAAAAAATACCATCAAGCCTGTATTCCCCGAAGGGGTTAGGGGGCAGAGGTGTAATAATCCACAGATATATTTAGGTCCCACGTAGTAGGGAGTGAACCTATTGCCATTAATCGGGCACAAATACAAACTCCAAGCTGCTACTGAGAATTTCTTATAAAAACCCAATAACGCTTTGCTCAACCTGGAACCTGGAATTCGAGTCCAGGACATCAAACGTAGCTGTCGATAGTCGATATGATATTTCGTTATAAGAATATCCTTATAAATCACCCCAATCCACCTGGATTGTTTGACAATGCCAATGTGGTTAGGAGGCCGAAAACAAAACCACTCATTAAAAACCCTACATTCATACAATACAGCGTCACCAATCCGTCCAGTATATAAATACAGCACCAGGAAAGTTCTAGAAACAACAATTCTATTTTTATTCCCTTAATTGAGGGGGCAATGAGAGTACTCAAACATGTGTGCACAATATCATCATCTGAACTTATCTAGTGGCCTGTTGCAATATATTTGCACATGGTACTACCACCATGTGTAAGCATATTGCAATTTTGTACCAAAATGATTACAAGTATTTGTACTGTCACTGGTTTCATCAGGAATCGTCTTTTTAATCATTATGCGGAAGAGCATACGGCTTAATGCGTCGTTTATTGGTTGGTATTAGGTATATCCATTATCTGTAAGTAGCTGTTTCATAATTACGATAATCTTAACGTCAGCCCTGACGCATCTGACCCAACCACACTGTACCGGTGGTCTTAGTGGTTTAGTCATACTAATAAATCATGTCCATGACTTATTTTATCACTCCTTGGCACTGCATATGTACTGTCGATATCGTTATATACCTACGCAGGATAGGGGTACAACATTCCCAAACTGTATATGCAGTCGATGAATACTCTATAGCTTAAGTAATAATGAACAATTTACGTTGTTCTAGTTACACTTGTGATGATATCGGCAGTGAGAAGCAGGGGAAGAGGTCGAGGCTATCTGCTGATAAGAGGGAACCGAATGGCGGTGGGTTGACTGAGCCCAAATGACAAACGTACGATTGCTGATATGCAAGATTTGGATGAATGTTTACATGGACATTTATACATACAAGTCTATGTCATTCTAAATCACGATAAAGAATCATAACTTACGAAATATGTGTATCATTATTGCACATTCCCATCACATACAATTACACTTACTTACGTATTAGTTGTACTTACATCAAATACGCAGAAAATGTGACAAGATCTTATTTATGTTAGTATTGTAATAACAAGTCGAAAGTAAAAGTTGTAAATAGAACATAAAGCAGCATTGGCACTTACTTCCTTTTATTGGCTGCCAGAGATACATAACTCCAAGTTAACAGGAGTTACAAAAGTGGGAGTGAGTTGTGCGCTCCCGCCGGGTTATATCAGGGTCGGCTCGTTATACAGCGAGGAACCGGTTACCGGCTGACGTCATCCTCCAATCCTTCCATGTGTTTTTGTGAAGTTACGATCGAAAACATCGATGCAATTCTCGACGATACTTTATGCCGCAGCCGCGAGCCGACGCGAGCTATGAAATTAGCAAATACATTGGCGCAATTCATTGCATATGCAGAAAGAATCAAAGAACCCATTTTCGTTGATAGAGATCAGGTATATTAAGTTGGCGGAACTCCGAGAAACAAAATGGTATATATGAGAAATTTTAATGTATTCCTAAACCAAGCGCCTTAACAGGGACTGGTTCTCGGATAATGGAGACAAGTTATACAGCATGATGCACAAGATGCTACATTACAGGCTGTTTACTTTACATAATCGTGTATTACCTAATGAGATGTTACGCAAAACAGTATTTTTCCACTTATCCTGTGACAAACAGGATTTTCTAGCGGAATAAAGAAATTACTGATCATGGACACTATTATTCCACTTCTTTATAGGACGGGAATGATGGGATCGTTAACAGAGCCCGGTTTGATATTCCAATGGTTAATAATAAAGTAAAATCATTCCGAGTTCATTGTAACTGCGTCTGTATTTCTTTAGGACGATATGTTATGAATAAAGTATTATAACGTCTACCGGATAAATAGGGGAAGGATTAGAAATGTTTAAATTAATGTCTGCTCGTAGCGATCACTTGATATTCTAGATTCGTCTTCAATTTATGTGCACTGTCACAATTGAGTGATTATTGGTTACCATCCTCATCTTTTTGGTCACGTCACAGAGTTTTTCTTCTATATCCAAACGTTTTTATGACCGGGTCCGCTTTACTTGAAGGAACTTTCCGTCGTGCATTCATTATCGGGCGCACGATCTGTTTTTTCATCCCTGACGTGGCAAGTTACCGGTTTTACGCAGTGTGACTGCCGCCTCAGCTACACAATCTTTAGGATAACACCGAAAAACATATTTTTTGTAATACGGCATTATGACTACACAATTTACAGGTAAATCGTAGTTCTTACGGCTGTGGGAGGAACCTAAGGTATAATGTATTTTAGCAGACTCCAGCACTCTAAAGCTTTTTGCCCATTCAATGCGGAAGATCATATTGTTTAGTAGAAATCCTATTCAACTTATAAATTATCTCAGTGCAAAAACCACAAAAGGCTTTTTACAACTTTTGCAAAAAGTCATAACAAAACATGTGTTGCTCACTTACTTTTTTTGCAACTTCTTTTCACTAGCATAATCGTGCAGCACCTAGATGTTACTATTATAAAATGGAATCAGATTTATTAGAAACCTTCACAAGTACAAGCGAAGACGAAGTTTCATAATATTGTAAATCCTAAGACACAGAAAAGCGTTCACTTTTACTTTCGGTGCAACCGCACCGTCCTCACTTCCCTCTTAAAAAGAGGAGGGATGAGGCATGAGTTTGTCTCTTTTGTTCTTGTCTTGTTGGATATCTTCGTCTCTTTCTACCTTCCCTTTGGCATCATCCTCGGTCATACCAGTTTGGTTCGCGCTTAGTCATCGCGGGTCAGAGATAGTGGTTTCAAATGTCATTACGTTACTATCGGACTCAATAGCGCTCAACGACATTTGATTTTTATTCATACGTAACTTATACATGTAACAACCAAGACTACGAAATAAACTGATAGAATATTCTGATGCAATATGAGTTTTGCCTTGACTGAAATGTCTTACATAAACCCATTCCGTACGTGTTTTTCGTAGACTCTCAAAATAGTGGCAATATTGTTTTTATTACGTGAACCCTTTTTTATTTCGAAATATATAAATAATAAAGATCACGTTTATTGAACAAAAAATACCATTATGGGTCATTTTTTGTTCCATAAATGACCTGTAATAAAATAAAAAATAATTATACCTGACCTTACTAATTATGATCTTTCAAATTGATGTGGGTATCTTTGATGGAGCATTTTAATGTTAACAGTTAAAGGTATGATTATTAATACTATCAAATATTAAATTTTACGTTTAATAATGTTACATATTGTATTAAAACATTATTAAAAAGATAAAAAGAAACGTTTATGTATTACCTTTCGATCGATACTCTTGAATGTTAAACTTGAATACACATTTACTTATACAAAACAATACAGTAAAAAGGTCGCCATTTATTTCTGTCTCATCAACATAATATAAATACACTACAAACATATATGGAACGGATAAATAAAATATATGTATAATATAATTTGTATAGGAAAATGTACCTTGACTCGAAAATACATAATTTTTTCTAGATTAGTTTTTACTAATCTATAAAAAAATATAAGATGAGTAAAAATTATGATTTTTCGAGTCAAGGAAACCGGTATTTATTATCATATTTAAATATATCATTTAAGCTGCCAGTCTCCTAGGAACGCTACCAGATTACAGCGATGTGAAGAGGTTGACTCCTAGAAGTGTCAATTCCCTTTTCTTTTTTTTGTCCATTATGTACAGAGGACAGCACATCAAGCTACAACAATCTGTCAAATTCCTTTGATTGATTTTCAACTTTAAATCAAAGCCGTAAGGTTCGTATTCGATTGAGAAAAATTGACAGTTTTGGATAGCTTGACCTACCTAAATAGATATTTTATAGCATTTTTGTAAAATATTTTTTATGATTAAATAATCATTTCATCGTATACATATACGCGGTATACGTACGTATAAATTATGTTTCGGCTAAAAGCCGAAGTGCGCTTACATCTAGTTTTATCCGGTTAGAACTAGGTGCAGCCGCACACCATTGGTTAAACATAGATCTATTCCACTTATATATCGAAGTTGTGTTGGTAGGTTTGTAACAACCTAACCTAATTTCTACTCCGGTTAGGTTATTTTTTTTTGCTTTTAAAAAACCGAGCTACCTAGCTTATTAAGTAACGTAACGGTTAGCGTCTGCACCTAGCTCTAGCCGGCTAAAACTAGATGTAACCGCACTTTGGTTTTAAGCCATAACACATATTAATACATTAAATGATTCTTTATTCTAAATTAAGTAGATATATAGGTATGCAGGTGGATAGCATTTATTTGTATACAATGTGGTATGATCAATGATGTCAAGTTATGTATATAAAACGGATTCCCATCAACAATTTATACGTATTATTACTTGCGTGATCATCGCGCACTTAAGCCTTACATTACAGAGCTGTAATTACTGCGTAATTAATGCGTTAAGGTCTATAAAACATATTTATGGAGTGTAAATAAGTATATGACTATTTTTCTTTAGTATATTGTGTAAATTAATTTACAGAAATTATTATCATTTTACTGTATGATAGGGCGAACTCATGTCATACTTTATTATTTTTAATTAATTATCTATCTTTTTACTAAAACGTTTCCCTACGCTAAATTCTAAATTCTCTGGAAAAACTGTCCAAGAATGGTTTGTAAGCACACCACCACCAAACACCACCTGCTGCTTACAGACTTGGCATCTTTTGTGCATTTCTGATTGTTCGACCACTTTGCTGATCAAACCAACAAATTAAAATAGGGGTTTACTAGCTGTTGCCCGCGATTTCACCTTTGTCTCCTCCATATGTCCTACTCCATGGTCTAATCTATCTCAAATTAAAATTAAATAATCAAATTCCGGTAAGCAGTTTAAACATGAAAGCGTAACACAGACAGATCTTTAGATAATTTATCTTGAACTCGGCGTGTAAATCTTGACTTCCTTCTGAAACGTAATTGTTCAGATGTTTCAGTTAAGTTCAATGGTTTCATGAGTTAAAATGTAGGTACTTATTGTACATTGTGTTTCATTCGTATTCATTTTATGGTCCGACACAACTAGTAAATCTACAGTTGACCAACTGTGGATTTATCTACCAACATCTCCAACCTTATTATATGAAAACACGGAAATAACTTTTTCTAAACAATTTGGACGAGTTTACAAAACTGCTTCTATGTCTCAAAAAATATAAATTTACTTCAGATTCCTTCCGTGAATCGGTCGGAAAATCTTTCACAATAGCGCGCAGTAAAATGCCCTTGGTGAAAATAAATGATAAAACATCCTGAAATGTTAGCAAACACAATCTGAATATGAAAATCAGCGTCGACGTTTACAAATGACAGTTGAAAAAATATTCAGCTCAAGTCACAACGCAATAGTATTTCTGCTCTAAATTTTAAATTGGTAACGGCCGTGTTACATTAATTTCATAGTAATGGCTTGGGTTGCAAAACTTGGATTTTGAATGATTACGTAGTGCGGTTGCTCACAGATCTTATCTGACCACTATTGTGTTCTGTGTTGATATACTTATTTATTCCGTTGCCACAGCTAACTAATAATGTTAGAAAATTACTTATTCGTTTACTTACAAACCTGGTGTTCCTTTAAGTTTCGGTCAACCCTTAAGGACTGGTAAACTCAAACCTTTCACGGCTGTTTCTTCAAAAGGTTAGTTCAGATATTTGCCCTACATTGTAAAACTCACATATCTGATAATACTGCTATTTTACTTTAGAAGTAGGTAACTATGATTCTCCGAGTTTTTTTTGAGTTTATTTTAACAAGTCGTTAGTTAGGAAATGACGGCGCCATCTAGTGTTAAACATTTAAAATATTGACTTGTAAAAGTTCCTTTAAAATATTATCTACCTATTTTGATATCACTAGTAATATGATAGCCTAGTGATATAACCATTGGATTGACAACTCAAAGAAGAGTTCGAATCCAAGGCCAACCTCTGACTTTTCGAATACTTACATCTGGGTATTAATAATTAATTATCTCTTGCTTATAAACGGTGAAGGAAAACACCGTGAGAAAACCTGCATGCCATAGAGATTATTCTCGACGGTGTGTGAAGTCTGCCAACCCACACTAGGCTAACGTGGTGGACTATAGCCTAATCCCTCTCAATCTGAGGGGAGACCTATGCCCAGCAGTATATGGGTCGATGATAATTAGTGATGCATTTGACCCACTAGTGTGGGCCAAATGTATCACTAATTATCGATTTCGCCTATATCGCGGGTACGTACATAAACACACAGACCTAGAACAACTTGTAAACTTAACAAATATTTAATTCGTACGGGAATCGAACCAGAGACCTGCTAATACACTACTGCGCCAACCGTGCCGACTCCCGAAATTCAATTTTTCTAAATTTATTCATACAAGTACTTATACCAGATAAAAATGTCTGATCCACATGATAATAAATGGTTACTGTTTATTTTTGGTGGCACCGCTCGAGTCCCTGATAAGTTATTTACCAGTTTTTAGGCTGTATCCGAACTGGCAACGTCGCATTTCGGGTGCGCTGTAACTTCTCGCTCGTCCACAAGTTGTAGCGATCTGACATTATATCGGACCCTAATATTTTTTTTATAAAGATAGTTGTTTCTTTTTATCATCTTCGGATGAAGCTTTCATCTGATATAATCCTTTAATTGCCACCTACAGACATGCTCGAGAACAGACAGGATGTCAAATTCTTAGCCAAGATCGAACGAACATGCTCTTATTATCTGACAAATAAATGATGAGTCGATTAACAACTTTTCATCGGGCAACAGGTAGACTAGGTACATACATATAACTAAATACATTCAACATACTTCCTCATCAGCAAAAGAACGTTCACGACTGAATAAAGGCCTCCCCATGCAATTCCACAAGGACCGGTTCCATGCCGCCTGCATCCAACGACTTCCAGAGTGCCAGCAACCTTTACCAGGTCGTCCGTCCATCTCGTTGGAGGCCGTCTATGCTGCGTTTTTCGGTGCGTGGTCTCCATATTTGGTTTAGCAACAGAAATGGTTCTTAGAGTTTCATTTAAAAAAAATATTTGTTCTTTAGTTGTACTTCTTGTATGATCATCTTAACAGTCGTCTGACCGCTTTTCCAACTTCACAGCAAGAGCTGTACCAGGATATTTTTTTTTGTAAGACAAACCTATCTCCTCTTGCCGTTCATACAAAATATTTGAAAGATACACTAGCGTCTATCGTTCACTAAACGGTTAGGCTATTGATAGTTTTTCAGTTACAAGTAATTTATCTTCGATTCAATCTGTATTCCAAAGTAATTCGATCCAGTGTTCGTCCGATTAGTCAGGAGTCAAGTTAAATTCAAGCGACACCGAAGTGGTAGTCAAACATTAGTAAGCAAGCAGCGACCACACGTCCAAGGTCAATTGCTCTACGCAACGCACCATCACTTCCTCGTTGGCAAGCAACTCGGCTTGGGCAACCGCCTCTCACTAGAATTAGGCTCCCGGTTACAACACGACACATTCACACACATCAAGCGACTGCTTAAAGTCAAATCACTATGCGTGAGTACGTACCGGCGATTTTTTCTCTACTGTCAAGATTTAAGATTACTTCGTGATTCGAATTATGAATTCCACTGGTTAATTGGATAAGCAATTGATTTATTGAAAAAGGAATTCCGATATTTAAAATGTACTAAAGAAAATTAAACGAATTGGTTGAGTGATTGTGTGTTCCTTCAAGAGAACGGGCGGCGGCGCTAAGTTAGTTACCTAATTTTGAATGGAGTATGTTTTTTGCGAGCACCTTACAGTTAATTGTAATAGCTTTTTATAGTTTACTCTGTAGAAAAACAGCTTTGTCACAGCAGGTGTTGCGATTTAGGCTGTTCAATTTAGCTAAATATGTCGTTATTGAACCATTTAAATTGTACGCTCATATTTTTCTGTTAATCATCTCACACTGGCAATCTATCAAATTCTTTGGGAAATACCGTCACGCCTGTATTACTCAATCCTGTAGACAGAGATCTACTAATGTGCACTCACTGTCCGCCAGCATTTTGTAGGTCCCATATAATGAGAGTATTAACCAGACACAAATCCAAAATGCTACTCAGGAATTCCAAGTTAAACCCAATAATTACCTAACTTTGGGAATCAAACCAAGGACCTCACGCTCAGCATTCGCATTTGGGACCACTACACAAATGAGCCAGTTTACATTACATTACAAAACATACTGTCATAAAACTTAATTAATGGCGTCTTAATCTAATACATATTCCAACAGCACATTTATACTTCCCATTTGTATAATATAATCAAAACGCAAAATCAAACCAATAAATCATATTTATAATAGTGCGTTGTTACTTATTACTGTTAATAAATCGCATTAATAATGTTGTATTACATATAGTATCTTATAGGTTATTGCATTCTGTAAATGCAACATACACCAAACCTTGTTGTAGCTAACGTAAGCCAATCAAGTATTTGATTAAAACCGCGCCTCTTTTTGTCGAAGTTGTAAAGGTTTGCGTTAAACGTAGGTTAAGACACCGGAATTTTATACATAGGGCAAATTAATTTATCTTACATGTTTTTTTATTGTATTGGTTATGACTCATGCTAAGCTATTTCGAGTTATACGTTATTTGTGAAAGAAATGGACCATGGGCAGGACTGGAACTTGGGTCCTCCGACTTGGTACAGATACATTTCGCAAATTAATTTATCTTACATGCTTTTTTATTGTATTGGTTATAATGACTCATGCTAAGCAATTTCGAGTTATACGTTATTTGTGAAAGAAATGGACCATGGGCAGGACTGGAACGTCCTCCGGTTTGGTACAGATGATTCAACCATTTAAGCTTTCACTGCTGGTAATGTCCAATTTTCTTGACCACTTTTTTTATTAAGGAAAATATATTTATATTAGTACTAGGTAGGTACTCGTTTTTCATTAATTTATTGACTTAATGTTTTCGGTTTCGGTTTCAGCTTCGGTTGAAACTGAGACTGAGGCCGAAGATTATGTTTCGTTGTCGGCTGAAAATCTACTATACTATCTACTTTATACACTGAACTCTCGACTCATGATCAGAAAGATACCTACTTACAAAGGTAGGTATAATTAGTATTTTTTAATTATTTCTGTGTTCTTCGATTTGAATATTATTAACTGTCTGTCGACCTTCTGTGTGCTTATAAAGCCTAATGGATTAATGGATTAAAGCTATCATTATTAGGTAGGTATGCCTACCAAACTGCGATAAACCAGTAGAAGGTAATTATGTTATTTGTTTTTAAAATAGTTTTTTTTTTATGAATATGTCTGACATAAATCATAATCTTAATTTAAAAAAGGTCCTATTTATAGCGTTAATTTTATCAATTTTAAAACTAGTGTCAATATAATCGATACTAAATAAGTCAAATAAATCAATGTATAAAAATAATAACGGAAATATTAAAACCTCATTACACGTAATTAAAAGAGGGATTCACCCGGAACTATAATAGGTCTTGCAAATTTACATAACAAGTTACACAATATTTACTAGGTAAGTACATTATTTAGCACCTCAATTAAAACGTACAAATATAACTAGGATTTACATTATTTGGGATTGCATTAAACAAAATAAACGGGTGAATATGTTAATCTAGTAATAAAATAAATTTACATAAACATTGCTGTGTGTTGTGGCCGTTTATCAGCTTCGCAATGAAATTCAAGGCTGACACCGGGTGTCATGTTGTCCAATACTTGATAAACTAGGAACAAAGCATGCTAACACTGCGCAGGCGCAGGTTTCTATTTAACATTCGTAAGCAGTCGTCGGCTGTTTCAAATGAATAAGCGAATATTGTGTTACAGTATGACGAAGAATTAAGTTACCTTCAGTTTTAAAGTTAAGATTATCTTGGAATTCATCTGTGAATAGACTTATATGAATCATCTTTGGATAATAAACTACTGTGATAATGATCTAGACAACAGTTAAATAGGCAATTCTTAGAAATGATAATTCCGTCTCAGTGTCCTAAAAATAACTAAACTAATCTGGACTGTGTTTGTGAAGTCCTGCGTTTAATTCTGAGGTTGAACTAAAGTTTAATTGGGTAGCTCTCAGAATAGATAATTCTCAGATAGACTGAGTCGCCGAGCGCCCCATCTGAATACTAATACCCGTACACTTTACCGACCCATTTGTGGATCTGCTCAGCAAACAACAGGTTTGATTGGTATACCAACTCGTTGCTATGATCCACTATTGCGAAATGCAAAACCAGCATGTTACCGTTTCATTTAGGGAGAACTAATATTTCATGTTCCACTTGGAATTCTATTTGTGTGCTTCGGCAACGTTTGAACCCATGCCATTAGGTTATTGCAATACAAGGGTTCATATCATGCTAATATATGGGCCTCGTGTTGCCAATTCTCGAAGTTTCTGTACTTGCTCCGTAAATATGAATGATTTCCACATTCGTCGATAAATATTTGTATACAGTACTGTACCAGGAAATGTAGTTCATTTATTCATATAGGTATATGTACACAATTGCATTAACAATGCAAAATATTATTTTAATTATTACTCATCAGACATTACACTATAGTTACTATAATTATACTGCCGGAACTTTCTGGGTATACCTAACATAAGAACTCTTAGTTTTATTTTTATGGTTTCTGTGTTTGTTCAGTCATTACTGAAACTGTTATCCATTCTCATAATTTGTAATTATAGTCTATCTATCTTCCTGTAGTTGTATTTGCGTAATTTGAATCAGTGAGTAATTGTGAACTGCTTATTCATGCAGCAATGAGACACTTATGCATTTTAAACGTTTTGGCATACTCGTAACCCCTTATTATTTTATTAAGGACGCGCAGCTAAACGAGTGTTTCGAACAAAAGGTTTCAACACATTAATACATTGTGCACTTAATAAAACAAGGTGTAGGGTGCCGGATGTTTGTCCAAAACAAACGCACGCGAAAATAGCTTTGGATGTGGTCCCAATATGTGGTCTTTGTTTGAGAATGCGAACGTTATTCAGCAATTCAATTATAAATAAACATTTTTTACGTACCTTGACTTACAAATTACTTCTTTTACTTGTACCTATGTTTTTATCATGACGATAAGCAGCATACATTGCGTGTTTATAACGAATGTATGCTGTCTTTCGAGGGGTAAATATTATTATTGTTTTCTTTATTTCATATGAATCAAACAAGACCAGCATTATAAAAAGAGTAAGAGTATTCGTTGGACAGCATTTTATTTTTTACCTATCTAAGCTATTTCTAGCAAACAAACTTGATGTTGAACTTTTGTGAGTAAGGATTTCAATTCGGACTTCGTAATAAATAATAATTGTCAATTCTAATATCAATAGATTAAATAAAAAACTAGGCTGCCTAATAATAATGCCGCATAACTTAAGTAATTGATAATTATACAAAGACATAAAAACCCAAACAAAGTTAGCCAAGCCACTCTAGCAAAATTATCCCTTGGTCTTTCTTGGTTGCACTTAGCCAAGGATTGCTCACAGTCTAACACCAACTTAAATGCGGTACAAACAGAGGTCTGAGATACTTGCTTCATTATTGTCTCCTGGACCGCAAATAATTGCATTCCAAGCATGAATGTGTAGGACCGCGCTCCGTGAAATTGCCAACTGAAGGCAAATTCAAACATTACTGTTCTGATTCTCACACACTATAAACTGATAAATTGGAGAGCGCGTGTTTATAGAAAGTAAAATGGAATTCAAATTACTATGAAACTACTGCCCTTTGTTGGCTACCACATTCGATTCAATACCCCACGATCAAGATGCATTCCATTCAACTCGTTATCTTTATAATATGTGACAGGTGACATACAACCGGTAAGCCGTTTATGCCTTCAATGGTAAACGATTGATATGTAAGGTAAAAAATATTATTTCGCATTCAGAATGTGTTAGTAAACAAAGTGGATACGCAATACGCGTATTGCGTAGAGGATCAATTTTAACATTTAAATTGGTTAGTGAGAACAAAGCGTTTTTATAACCCAGCTCAAGGTTAGATTTTGATTGTAAGGCAGGCGCCACTGCCCAGGTACCTTCAGATTCCTCCACGTGGTAAATTGGCGTTACAATGAGATTTATACCGGCAATCATACTGTGGTCATTTTGTTTCAATGAATAATACCCGTGAGATACATAATCAACAGTTTTGTTTAATTTTTTAACCTTCACGGCTGAACACTAATCTGCGGATTAAAGAAGACCAGAGTTTTAAGTGTATAGTGAGGATTAAATACTTTGAGGTATTTACTATGTTAATCTCTTGCAAGCAGCGAAGGACAGACTAACTATTTATTTGATTCCTACTTTTTGCCGTTATTAAAATCATCTACAACTGTATCAGATTATGTAATATTTTTAATTATCGAAATTTTCCTAGAAATTATCTATTTATTACCTAGACTATTTTTCATTGAATTATATAATTTTCTTACAAATATCGACAAGTGACAATGCGACTATTTGATTCTAATAAAGACTTGTTTTCAATAACACTACACGTACGAGTATTTACTTCTATAAATGTACTACTTACCAATTAAAAGGAGACAATAGCGCAATTACAATTTCTTGACAACATGATCACCTTTTGATGTACGTACTGATTATTTATTGTGTAACAAAGCACTCCATCTCTTATCGTTAATCTAACGATACAAGATACAATCCCATCTTTTATAGTGTTCATTCTTAATAAATTATATAATTACTACCTCCATCGTTAAACTGACTTTTATGAAGGGTTAAGGTTTTTAAATTCACTGGAATGGCATACTTTTAATGTATATTCACTATTTGTTTGTTATTTGTTTTAAAGTACATAAATAATTCACTAAATTAATTAATGATATTGGTATCTATCGTTTTGAATTAGGTTTAGGAAGTCTGTTTGAACTGATCGCCCTGATCGTTTCGTGTTTATGATACTGAAGGCGTCGGCTTCTGACTCCAACATAGATGGACGAAATAATAGAAATAATTGAATGTGTAATTAAATTTGTAATCATTATTTTATACACAATAAATATTGCACAACATTCAACAAACATTGATTACCTTAACAGGGCTAATTGAGATTATAAATTCATAATGATATATTATAATAACGTTTAATCATTTGCGGTTTTTTTCAATGTCAAATTATGTTATTATAAAGTATATAAAGAAAAAAATTAGACAAATTGATGATGAAACGTCGCAATTATTTCGACTAGGTAAGGATTGTAATTAGAGCAATTATGTTTTGTGATTTGCAATTTGTTTGGCAGTTTAATATTAATGCGGTCTGAAACTAAACACTAATAATATTCGTATCAAGACTTGTTGGACCTTGAGTGTTGAGAGAGAGAGAGGAATCGCGCCATAACATGAAATTATGTCGATGTAAATCTTGTTTGTGGAAAGCCCTTCCTAATCCTGAACCAACGGTGACCTTAACAATTTCGATCCAGTGCCTTAGACCATGTTAACTAGGTACTAATATTTCATCGATCACATCACTTTATTAGCTTTCAAGAAATTTATAAAGTGTTAGTGTCTCATCTATATCATCCTCATCAACCTGTATACTTACTGTTCCACTGCTGGAGACGGATCTCCTCTCAGAATGAGACGGATTAGGTTATATAGTCCACCACGGCCAAGTGCAGATTGGCAGATTTCACACATAATCTATAAAATAATTAAGGCGCATGCCTTAGAGATAATAGCATAGGTTTCCTCACGATATTTTCTATCACCATTTAAGCGAGTGATAATAATTAATAACGATTTCGAAAATTTATAAGATTTTTTGGATTCAAACTAGAGACCTTTGACATGGCAGTCCAATGGTCATATTACTAGGCTGTCACTGCTCTAGGATCTATTAGGTCTAGCAGTATTAGTTTATAACTATTGTATATGGATTTCAGGACGTGATGATGGCTACGATCATTAAAGTTCATTAATTGTCAGAAAATATTAATTAATTCTTTTCTGATTCTTCTCGGCCTAATAAGAATTTAATAGAACAAACCGATTCCACTTTCCTCGACATGAGAATTAAATCCAGGACATACATTGGCAGCCTCGTTTGCGACCAATAGATGTATGAGAAAAAAAATATTTGTAAAAATATTTTTAATCTGAAAAGGTTTTTGTACGTAAGATGTACTTATAATAATTTAAACTTAGAATCATTGTATTGTGGCAGTTATTAATCCTCATTAAAAATATACTCAACTGAATATAAGGATATTTCCTTACATTGTTCGATTAGAATAAAAAATAAACATAGTTTTTCTCTGATGATTACGATACATTATTTTACATGACCCGGATATTCGGGTGATTCAAACGGACTACTGACTTCATAAAGCATCTAGTTATGCTAAAAACAACAAGGAAGCAGCAAAAAGTTTTTTATAGACCTTCAAGGATTCAAGGCACGTCACTTCAAGTTTTTTTGTTCTAATCTCATAATAATATAAATTCATGTGATTATGCCAGCTCTGCTTATTCGGCCATTAATTAAACTACCCAAAAATTAGTCTGCTTTACATTTACGAGTTCTGACGGTTGAACATTAACGTTTCTAGTCTCAAGAATTAGCGATGCGCCGATGACTCAATAGACTTTACGGAAAACGTCTGAACGTATTAATTTACCTATATTACCTGGCATATACTCTACGTTATCTATTTTTTGGAGTAGGTACAATGAGGAAGTAATTTTATGGTCTACTTACTTACATTAGGTAATAAAAAAAAAATTTAAGTCACCGTTGACAATAAGTTTGTCAACTATGAATACAAATTGATTTAATCCAGTGTTTGCATTCAATTGTACATACTATCACACCTTTTGTCCCTGAAGGCCAGATTGGAGTTTGGATTTGTGCCCCGTTAATGACAATACCCTCACCCCCTATTACATGGCAATTGGGACTTAAAACTGTATAAACCATTATACAGTTTTAAGTGTGAGCTGTGGGTAATTCCTTCAGGGATACAGTTGTGATGTTATGTTATGTTATTCTATTTATAGTACAATACATACACTCACGTCTATATACGCCGAGGGGTAAGGCAGAGGTGTATTTCTATTTACTAGATCTATTTACACCCATATGTTCCATGTAATAGGAGTCGAGCCTATTGGCATGGACCCGGTACACAAAACTCCGAGAGTTACAGAGACTCATAGAATAAGAGAGAGAGAATTTCATAGAATAACCCATTAAGACTGCTCGACTCCTCTAGCGTATAAGTCAGTTAAAGACCACTAGGCTAACGAGGCACTTATTTATTGTGTTCGGCCTTTCGGCCTTATTATTATTATAAGCCTATAGTGTCCCACTGCAGGGCAAATTAAAGGTTCTGTCTTGTCTTCACGTTTAGGAGGGATGATAGTTATGTACAGAGTCCAACACATCAAGCTACCAACAACTGTCAAATTTCTTTGATTGATTTTCAACTTTAATACAAAACAATAAGGTTCATATTCAATTAGGAAAATTTTACAGTTATGGATAGCTTGACCTGCTGGCGTCTGTACCATGATGCTTGCTTTTGCATGCACGAGTACATATTATTATCAAGCTAAATGACGAATGTGTAGCTAGATATGTCGCATGCACCTAGTGTTATTAATCATTGTTCAATATTTAAAACCGCTCAATAATTTTCGTCATCGATTGTAAGTGTGTATTCACAAGACAGCTGCACATTTATTGATTTTTCTTTGTACTTATTGTGTATTGTTATCCTGCTAATTGTACTAACAGTGTCATGTGAATAACCTACACTAAGTACTATCTACATTATCATATCGGAAAATTTTATGTGTTAAATTACTGGACGATTTGGAATTCAATCACTCAATTAATTATTACGATTAATGACGACAGGTGGTAATCAAGATTTGTAATTTGATAGGTACAGACGCCAGCAGGTCAAGCTATCCAAAACTGTCAAAATTTCCCAATTGAATATGAACCTTATTATTATGTATTAAAGTTGAAAATCTATCAAAGAAATTTGACACATTGGGGTAGCGTGATGTGCTTGCCTCTGTACTTACCAAATTGTTACAGAAAAGGTACCAAAACTTGTTACGGTCTTACTGCTGCCAATTAGCCCACTTAACCGATGATTGAGATTGAGATTCCCAAAAAAAGGATTTACATGAGAAATTACGATAAAAATATTGTGTAAATTTACTGAGTCATATCATACTTATTTGGATGATTTATAATCTCAATGGAACGTTTTTGAATAAGTGTTAATTGGTTAAATATGTAGAGGTGAATTCAGAGTTCAATTACCCCGACGCACGACGTATGGAGATTTTCCTTCCTTAAAGAGACCACTTTTCTTCTGACTATTTGCACTCTATTTTAGTTATAAGAGGACACTAGCTAATTATCATCAATAAACATCAAAATGGAAGCAGTTAAATACAGAAAATATTATACGTAATCCTTAACAACTTGCCGACCTCTGTGGTCCAGTGGTTCGAGTACCGGACTGCTGATCATAAGATCGTGGTTTCGATTCCCACAGGACACAAATATTTATGTGACGAACATAAAGTGTTTGTGTTTGTCTGGGTTTTTCTTACTTAAGTTATAAGTTTTTTTTTTAAAGTATATTAGTATTATATCCATTGTCTAGTACCCATAGTACAAGTTCTGCTTAGTTTGGGACTAGATAGTGCTGTGTAAAATGTCTCAAAATTTTTTATTTTTTTAAGTACTAGCGACCCACCCCCGCTTCGCACGGGTGCAATGTACTAATAAAATACATGTATTATACATATAAACCTTCCTCTTCAATCACTCTATCTATTAAAAAAACTTCATCAAAATCCGTTTCGTAGTTTTAAAGATATCAGCATAGATAGGGATATAGGGACAGAGAAAGCGACTTTGCTTTATACTATGTAGTGATTTAATTAATATATCGAAACTATAATAGCTTAACGGCTCAGAATACTGGCGTCAAATGATCGTGTCATGAGTTTGAACTCCATCCAATACACTAGTAGTGTGACATGAACACAAGCATACTACAGAAATAAATTGGTTGCCTGGAAGGAATCGCAGGTCCCGATTGCCGCCCATTGTAATCATAATCATGAACCCATATACTGTCCCACTGCTGGGCATGGGTTTCCTCTCCCAGAATGGGAGGACTATAGTCCGCTGGACTAATGCGGGTTGGCAGACTTCACACACCGCCCATTGTATATTTTTAAAATTAGTTGTATTTTTTATTATTGTGCAGTGCCTTTATAGAGATAAAAAAAAATGTGGTAGTAGATTATAAAATAAAAAGATGTTTGGATGAACCAAATATACATATCAAAGGTGCGCTGCTGCACACCCACATTTCGCCGGTATGTTTAGGTCTCACATAATATAGCGAGCTTATTGCCATTATCCGGGCAGAAAGAAATTCATGGCATAACCCAATAACACTTTGCTTTAGCTGGGAATCGAAGCCAGGACAGCTAGTCTAACAGTCGCGCTTACGACCACTAGACTATAAGGTAGTCAATAGTTTACGAGTTGTAAATTAATTGGCGACGTCAACTCTGGGATTGTTTACAAAATTACAGTGTTTCATTGATAATTGAACCGATAGACAGTCAATTTAGCAACGGTAGCCTCATTGCTATATTAAGAGTATTTGATAAATACTCGTTCAACGTCATTAAAATGATAGTGACAGTTAAACCGTTTCATAAACAGAACACGCTTGGGTTCAGTAAAAGTTTACCAACAATATTCCCTTACGC
Organism: Acronicta alni; assembly: GCA_964056405.1. Taxonomy (NCBI): domain Eukaryota; kingdom Metazoa; phylum Arthropoda; class Insecta; order Lepidoptera; family Noctuidae; genus Acronicta; species Acronicta alni. The sequence goes on from OZ043926.1 coordinate 8,090,994, forward strand.
AACGCATAAGCAGATAGAGCGTAAAATTATCTAACATTGTATGGCGGATCAATCACCTATGAACCGAGATATAGCTATAAATCGGTCGTGGCGTGCAATCGCAACAGTTCATAAAGCGTAGGATTTAACGACTATCCGCACAGACGAGTTGCTTAATGCACTGTGCCTAATATACACCCTATACCTAAGTCCAGCCAGTAAAACAGACACACTCCACTAATAAATCATGAAGAAAATATTTCTGCCATAGAAATGAAAATCGCAATTCCGTTTCACTTTTCAATTGCGTTTTGGTCGTATAATTATGAAGAGATATAGCGCAATCCGTGAATATCAAAGTACTTGATGGCCGGAATAGAACTTCGGATTTCGCTTCGCGGTCCGTTGAACTTTATCAACAAAATCGAAAGCGATTAGGAAAAGGTTGGGAAATGTAAAAGTGAATTCAGGGAAATTTAAACTTTTTTACCCTTATAATGGAAACGGTTTTATACCTTTTTGGTAACAAATTGGCAAGGACGCCCAAGTATGGAGCGATTGGCCTTAAAAGAGTATTAAAGAGGTTTGATTCGTAAAAGTATATTAAGTAGGTTTTTCTATCTGGTTATTTTATTGGAATCCAAATGCAACTAAAATATATCAGAATTTTCAATAGTTTGGACGCCTCATTTTTAAACTGAAAGAGAATAAAGATGGAGCTGGCCGTCTTCCTGCGCGACTGTCAAGAGTGCATGAAAGGGAACAGGTTACTTAATGGTGCTAGTATGCAATGAGCTGCAAGCCGTCACTTGTGCACTATTGCGTGACGCGATTGCTATTCATGTCTCAAGCGGTATTAACACACCTTGCGACAGGAGACGGTAGGTACATGTAACCAATCCCTGCTTTCTCCATTTACAAAAAAGCGATTATTATGATTGATATACTACACACACACTTCGATAATGAATTAAAATAATTTTCTAGCAATTGTTTGGAGCACAATACATCATTCAACTGTTTCAACACAATCCCGGTGTGTTTTATAGATTTTCAGTTTATGTTCGTGTTTCTAAGCAATTTATATTAATACATTTGCACACTACACAATCGTATTTATGTGACAAGTACACGATGTTAACAGCTTGTAGCTAATGTCAAGTTAAGTATTATTTATATTTAAAAGTGACCCATGGACACTAATTTCAGCAACTTTGTTATAAAGTACATTGATATACGTCTAACTGTAGCTGTATTATGGTGTGGGGTTTAAAAAGCAGAAATCTTTAGAGACCTTTAAGATGTTTGTCGTGAACCATTCACATGTACAGGTTTTTCCGTCTGATTCCCAACAAACTGGTTCTGCGCCCGTAACGCCCGCCAGTCTGCCTCGCCTAAACAATGATGTCGCACAAATAATACAAAACTCGGGTATAATAAACATATCAATGGACGCCATTAACAACAACCAAATGTTCACTTTTAACTTAAGAAATAACATTTTGAAATTTGTTGTATGCAACACATGTTTGAGTTCTTAACCCAAAAACTCCAACAGTGATAAAAACTCGGCGTACAATCGACAACATTTCAAGGTTTTAAAGTGGGTACATGTATTATTAATTAGTTTGAAATTAACGGAGCATGCTGTATTATGTGCTTCAGAGATACTAATTACCGTACATTTAATAATAAAACAATGTTAGCCTACTATGTTGAGGTGGGTTGCTAGCCTCAACAAACGCAGCTAAATTTTACACATAATTATCTACTTAATTAGTACGCATTTTCTATGGTCAGTTTTATAATTATCTTTCTTATTAACTTACTGTTCATAGACACGAGGTTTTATTTGTGCTCGCCGAGAACCGAAGTGCTCATAAATTAATTAAAATGTACACTCATCCATGTGCTTATCACGTCAAGCGCTGTTATCATAGCAGATCGATTCGCGGTTATTATTGAAAAAGTGGTTCCAGCTTAAAACCAGCGCACGACACATGCTGAACTGGACACAAATATTAGTGCAACCATGAACTACAAAATAACTAAGGTTCGTCTGTTTATAACAGCAGAATGCTAGTGTTATGATCATTGGACTACCAAGTCAAAGATCTCGAATTCTAGACAAGCATCTCTGTCTTTTCAAAATCATGCGCGTATTAATTATCACGCGCTTAATCCGATAAACAAATAAAAAAGATCGTGAAGAAATCGATGAGAGCTGTTCCCGAAGGAGTGTGAAGTCTGCCAACACGCAATAGGCCAGCGCAGCTTGTAGGACTATAGCCTAATCCCGTGCCCGGCAGACAAAGACTTTTCTTTCTTTAAATACAACTATGTAACATCCGTGTCACTCCAGTAGTACTCGGAAAAGTCGTAAAAGTAGTGCACTTAGTGTTATAAGTACTTACAACGTACAACTACTATCTCTGGCAGCAGATGCCATAACGATATTAATATTTGGAGCTCCGAGACCTTCTGGAACCTAGTGCACGGTAGTATTAAGTAGAATGGTCGGTTACCCTCACAAGGTAAAATTCGAAGTATTCGTATGATTAACTTTTTATATTCTACGTTCAGTTCATTTGGAATAAAAGTGTGAATCGTGAGGAAAAGAGGCTGCATACCTAAGTAATTTTGATACACAACATTAATTTCAAGCAATGTTCCTCGTTATATTTTCTGGACGTAAAAGATTTTGATTATGCTTTCGAAACCTATGCGTTCATATTGAATTTTTATCTAGGTCAGTTGTTTGAAGCTTAACTATCATGTATCAATGGTTTGCACATCATGCCACATCATCATGGACACGCAACTCAACTCTTAGAATGGATGTAGTCCATCACGCTGGTCTAGTGTGGGTTAGACTTCACACGGCATCCAGAAATCTATCGAGAACCACCATGAAAAGTTTGTTCTATGTGATCCGGCAAGAAACTCCAACATTAAAAACTAAAAAATAACAATAAAACTAACTAAAAATGATTCTGATATTCTCAGGGTCATTTTGTAGGCAAATAAGATTGCTTTAGAACTTGAAGCATTGTTTGAGGTTAGGTTGATCGTACAGAGGCCAGCACATGAAGCTACCACAATCTGTAAAATTTCTTTAATTGATTTTCAACTTTAATACAAAATATGAAGGTTCACATTCAATTGGGAAAATTTGTCAGTTTTGGATAGCTTGACATGGTGGCGTCTGTACTAAGTACTACCAGACACTATCTGATCAGCGTTGCGGTAAATGCGTTTAACCGGAATAATGTTGCCGTGAATATATTGCACATATAAATTACCGTTATTAATATTGATTGTCGATATTCTTGGTACTAAATACGAATCCTGATAATGTATCGAATACACATTAGTGTATATTGCAATATCTACTTGCTATAATATTATATTATATTGCATAAACTAGTTGTGTAATTATATTATGCATATGTTAACCTGATAGTAACCGCAGTTTCACCCGAACTGCGGTTTTGTTTTTTCCAAATAGCTTTTTGAAACAAAAGTCCTATGTCCTTTTAAGGTCTAATCTATCTCTGTACCCAGCTCATCCATAAAAAATAATTCTGGAGAGGGCCATCCTTATCACCTATTTCAGTGCATGGTATACAAATTCGTCAGCTAAAATATTATTTCATCAAATTGGTATCAATACCCCCACAGTTGGTAATAAAACTTTTCAAGAAGTCTCTGAAAATAAATTAATAAGAAAATGTTGATTATTTTTTACTTTAATTTCTACGCGAACTCGACAGACATTGTACATTATCGTTGTACATATACAATTTTTCCTAAAATGAAGTCGAATAATGTCATTTAGTATAGGTAATAGCCTTCCCATGTGCCCTTAATAGTAATTGGAACAATGCCACTTCAATGTTACTTTTTAAAGTCGGAAATTAACTACCTTTACGGTATTTATACAAATAAGCCGTCTATCGGTCTATTAAGAGTAAAGCCCTTGACGCATATAATTGAAATTGAAATATTTCTAAAGTTGTATTTATTTATTGCGGTATAATATATATTATGTATGTATGCCATAGGTCTGCCTATTCTGATTTTAAGTGAATAATACACGGTAACGCTTCTGGTTGTTTGTTGTATAAAAACACAGGAACTAAAATTATCATACCAAATTTTACCAGAAAACTCATAGTGGAGCGGTCTTATTTATTGGCCCCATGGGTCTTTTTGTACTGGCAAACTGATATTGATTAATGACCAACAATATTATCGCGTTATTAGCACTTAGCAACGTCATCTTAAATCACGCCATTTTATAGTTACATATATGTATATACGGTCATATATTCATATAAAACGTTCCATTTAAGGAAAAGTTAAGGTGTAACTTTGTTAGTGGAAAAATTAATTCGTAAATGTTAAAATATCATTAGATATGCTAAATTTATTAGCATACTTATATCGCTTTAATGAATTAGTAGCTAATACTTACTCTACAGGTTTTTGTGCCAACTTTATGTACTTGGTTAGTAGGTAGGTAGATACTCGTTATCGAAGTCGTAGACAAGTGAAATTTACGAGACCTTGACATTGTCCCTATTACAGAACATAGAGCTTACATCACCATGGTAGTAACGTGTAAAACATGTCGTATCGCCTTACAAAACTATGGCTGTGCCTCTTACTGATTTATCGTAGTTATGAACGTGATCAGGAAACTAAAGCTCCCGAACCACGCTAGAACAACATCGCAATAACCAAGTAATACTGGCGATTCATTTCAGTAGCAATTGCTTTCACGTAGTACCAACACGCATTGGACGTGCAACATATTGAAAACGACTGCGAGAGTTAGATGATAAGCTAACATACACTGCGCATACAAATCTTGCATCCGTATTCTATAATGAAATATATTAACGTGTAATAAACTGCTGTATTATTAAATGAATACTTAATTAATCGTATTCACAATTTGGGTGTTATAAAAAGTAACAACACATATTTTATATTATAACCAGTTGGAACGCCCACAGGCGACGCGTTGAATGGTACAAACCGCAAGCTCGCGATACAAAAAAAGCTTAAAGAATAGATTATGACGTCTCAGAAGAGATAAACCATTTGAGAACGTGATAAGCCACATTCATCACATGTGGTATTTCGACAAGAATGACACATCCTGTTAAATTGACTGTCGCGCTAAGTTTTTTTTTTAATAATATGTCATAATATGTTTTACATAACCATAAGTTTCGTTTATTATTGATGTAAAGGGCGTCACAGACAGCGAAGATACTATAATATTTGATGCTGAGATGCCTGGATATAAAATATTATAGTATCTTATGGTATCACACACGGTTAAGTTACTATAAATATCCGCTGGAATCATTCTCTCATTTTTGGTTAATACGAGTAGCATGTTAAGATATGTTTCGCAACTTAACATAAAATTATTGTATCGCTCGGTATCATAACATAAAATTGCCATATCGCTCGATAGCTTGAGATACTGTAATATGAAAATATATAGTATCTTAGCCGTTTGTGATAGTTCATACAAAATGTACAGTGAGCGATATTTTATCTTAACATAAAACATTATAGTATCTTCGCCGTGTGTGACGCCCTTAAGAAAATTCTATAGGCTATCAGTTATTACCCGGCTAAGAAATTAATTACACAAAAATATTATTTAATTACATTACAAAATTTAACTTTAAATTGTGTCGATTACCTAGTGTTATCGCAGATAGTAGTTATGCCACTTAGATAATACATTAGGGGCATCGATGTACACACCCGTATTCAACTGATTGTTGCTATAATTGAAATCATGTAATATTATGATAAGCTTGCACGATTTCCGCTTTTCTATCATAAGATTGGTTGAAAGAAAACGCGACTTTAAAGTCTCCTGGTGTGTCAATACCTACACAAATTAACCATTTTCTGACTACTGATGGTTAATATGGCATAAAACATAAAGTAGCGTGCTTATTTTAAATAGCATAAAGCAAATGATATTGCGGGTCGTACTTTATGCTATTTTGCTTTATATCGCATAGCACTCTCTCTCTCTATCAACCAACTGACCGGCATATAAATTAAGCATGCTATAATAAAGCACATCAAATCGCTTGCTTAAAAAATTAAGCATTAAGCAAGATAATGATTTATGGCAACTTTGAACACCACCTTTCTGACCCACAGTGTTGGGTACGGCTCTCCTCTCAGAAAGAAATGGGGTATGACTAGTCCACCATGACAGGTTGGTTGGCACAGGCTGCACACGCCATCGAAAAAGTCTCTCAATCATGCAGGCGGGTTTCTCACGAATGTAATGATGTTTTCCTTCATATTAGCAAGGGATAATTAATTATAATTAATACGCATATTTTTAAAAGAGTTTGGATTCGAACTCAAGACTCGTAGCTTGGCACTAATGTAAATTAGTAGTAATTAATTAATATTACATACCTATTAATATCAAATTATAGGTTAATGAATACCTATGCAATGAAACTATCATTGCCATTACTGGCTAATATTGGAATAGTACCATTTACAGGTATCATGTTAGTCGTTATGTCGACTCAATACATAACCTTGACCCTCTAGAGGGTGCTAACAATTGTATTTCTATTTGTATTTGCTAATTGTTCATTGACGGGTTAAAAATTAGAATAAAAAGCATCAACATTACGCACACCTGATACCTACGCCCTAATATCCATAATTTTCAATTTATTTTAATCAAAACAAACAATATACAGACGCCAACGCATCAAGCTACACAAAACTGTAAAATTTTCCCATTTGAACATGAACCTTATTACGTTTGTTTTAAAGTTGAAAATCTATCAAAGAAATTTGACAGATTGGGGTAACTCGATGTGCTGGCCTCTATACCTACTTCGCAGTCACTACGGCCCACGTTCTAGTAGAAAATGAAACGTCAAAATATAACTTGACAAAGTAATTGTATACACAGCCCACTATCTGTTGATTCACGGTGAATAATTAGAAGGTATCTGCCAATGGCTCTTTATGGAACATATACTTTTATTTACCATCTAGAAACTTGGCGGTTGACCAGTTTTCAACTTTATAACTGAGAGGATGGAGTCGAAAAGTGGTCAACCGCCAACGATCTTCACAGTTCTTCATTGCTGTTTTTGAGAAATGTAAACGAAGAGGTTATATATATTTGGAACTTTGCTATTTTAGCACGTGCAATGTTAAACAATGCAGTTTGTGAGTTTTTTTTTCATGCTATGCATAGGTAAAAGACGTACCAAATTTTTCCAAAGGGGTAAGTTTCAATAGCCTTACCTGGGTAAAATGGATCATCCAAAAGTAATGTCAGGCTGTGGTTGATAGAGGACTAGCAAATTTAGTTTTTCTTCATAGAATTGATGACTTGAGAATTCGATGTCAATATGTAGAGAGACAATATACATATATTATATAAAAAAACTTGAGAGGTGTCAAGGGACACCCGGATGGAACGAAGTTCCTTTCATTAAAATTTTATAATTAAAAATAAAAAAACCTGTATACACTCAACAATTAACAACACGCGAAATTCAAATATTGTCATTCACTCAATAATTCGAAATTGAAATATTGTTGACAATCAAAAAGTGTCGTGACAACTTTTCGTAAGAATTTTTTCCGTCTAGCCCCCTTTCACAACGCGCGATAAGGAACTTCGTTCCAAAAAGAAAATGTTTGGTTGTGTTAATTTATCATTGTGTAAACTGCCTCATTAGCCTAATGGTCGTAAGCGCGACTGCTACGCTAGAAGTCTTGGGTACGATTCCCAGGTCGAGCGAAGTGTTATTTGGTTGTCTATGAAATTATCAGTAGCAGCTCAGAGTTTTGGCTAGTGCCCGGTTCGTAGCAATAGGCTCGCCCCTTATTACATGGGACTTAAACATACTGGCGAACTGTTGGTGTACAGCAGCACACCTCTCTATGTAACCCTTCGGGTGTGTATGTACATTTGATTCACACAAATATATTTTTAATTTAATAATACTACCTTACTCTTCAAGGATACAGACGCAGACGTGATGGTATCTTATGTTATGTTTTCTGTGTTCTCCTAGACCATAGGTTGGCAAACCGGAGCTAGAGAGCAGCATGCGGCTCTTCAAGTTTCCCTCAAATAAAATACATTTTAATTTAAATGCCTATTATTATTTTTTTTACCTAGACTTGTTTTAATTTCCGCCCTATTAAAATTTGGTATAGGTACAGTGAAAAACCTGACTCTTTGAACTTCCGAAAAATCTATATTTTTCCGACATCGGGCTCTTTGTTTAAAAAGCTTGCCGACTCCTGTCTTAGGCAGTATACCCTATGTCCTAGACACAATATCTATGATATGGAAATAGTCACATTACCCAAGAAACCTTTAAGTACCCAATTTCATTGCGTGTACTGTCACTTACCACCAAGTCAAACAGTACTAAAGAAATGCTCAATCATTCAGAGTACTTATTATTAATTTTATTATACATAAGTATAAATCTTCTGTCTGATGTGCAAATATCCAAACAACAATGACCGTACCCTGTGTTCAGGGTCGCGGGTTCAATTCCCTCTCTTAGTCTTTATATATTTACAGCTTACAGATGTTTCCTCAAATTTATTTGTCTAAAAGTTATGATTACAAAATTAATGATGTACCTACGTCATATATGACTTACGTCAAGGGGAACTAACATGTTTAACAGATTTTAAAGACGAACATGAGAAACATATTAAATCTGTAACAAAGAGGAAAATCTCGTGAAAATGTTACAGCTGTGACGTAAAGCTTACTTCAGAGAAAAGACAGGTGAGACAAAGTAGCATGACACGATAGAGTAGTATACTTACATACAAGTAATATGACATTGTGCGAAGAAATAGAGCTGACTGAGACGACATCCATTGTGGTAATATGTAGAAGGTACTAGATTCGCGCACACGTTTATAACGTAAACTTACAAATACATATACCTTCTATCAATTTATGTACTTATATTGATTTCTGACACTTATGCGAATATAAGACATTGATATAAAATTACTTTTTACGGATTTTAATATCAATACAATACGATAAAATCCTTATAAAATAGTGTTATTTCAATGAGTATACATTGTTTAGTTTTAGTTTTAATTTAATAATATTAGTTACATTGCTTTTTCTATATAAAGGTACCTTACATGTTTCTCTATTGGACCCAAAGGTTGACTGGTAGAGAATGTCATGTGACATTAGGCTCGCAATACAATTTTTGTACATAAAAGTTTAAATAAATAAACACTAACCACGGCAGCATAATAATGAATTTAATGATTCATCATAATTATTTAAAAATATGACAATAAATTATAAAATTTTAGTATACAAATCTTTAAAAAAAAATGTAATAACGATTTTAGAAAAATGAAAAAAAGTCAAGATGTAACTTATCACGGGGAAGTGAACCATTTTCTAGCACATAAGTTTGACGTAGCTTTAGTACTTAGATAATACTACACAAAAACTACTTGTCAAAATAACGACCTGTGAATGTCACTGAAACCAGATCAGCAACAGACAAGGAAGTCATTCGTCATCGCGACATATTTCGCGATAGTAGATGTGCTTAATACTGACAGAGCTTTCATGCGTTCAGGGTCACACCTCAATTCCCGGTACTCGCATCTACAATATTTTTATTTTCTTCTGAGAAACCCTTTTCAGACTTTGTTTTTACTGTATGAAATATGGTTTCAAAAAAACACCATGTACAATGTACCTATGTAGTTTAATTTCCCGCCGCCATCTCCAGCTAAACAATAAACTTTTTACATAAAGAAAACCGATATCAAGCATTTTATGGTGGATCTTCCAAACCCATCGTCAAATATCAATCAAATTTATACAAGGGACCAACTACGAAGTATAATAAATTGGTCCAACCGGCTTCAAGTAATCGGCGAAAGTACATACCCAACCTATTCTTTTTTTGAAGTCGTTTAAAAGACAACTGTGTCTGTAAAGGCAAGTAATACTGTAGGATTTTGGATAGCAGACTAGAACAGATATATTATAGCTATTTTAGGTACCTTCTTCGAAATTATAGGTACCTTCTTGCTTAATATGAGGTACCCTTATTAATGCAACACGAAATAAAGTCTTACTGCAAGGTTAAAGGTAAAAGTTAAAAATGTTAAAATCGTAAACCTCAGACAGAAATCTCGACCCTAATAGCAATAAAGAAAATTAATGAAGCTCAACAGGAAGTTCAGTACCTAATTAACAAACATGTAGGAACATGTCTTATGGATAGGTCTACAAAAATGTAAACTTCAGATAAGATCACGAATAAAAAATAAAATATGTATATTCAACATCACACTCAAATGCACGTAGATATTTTTCTTCATTTCGCACATATACTTGAACATAGTTCAGATGGTGTTAATGCAAATTGCGTTAATATATGACTACAAGCTTCAAGCATCTTTATTACCCGTCCTACAATGTTAAGATACACAATATGAAGATGTAGGTACTCACTAGCAAACGTACAAGTTACTAAGTTACCCAGCTGATGCAGTGACTGTTTACGCAAACAACCGTATTGGCTGCTCAACTTAGCGAGTCCCTTAGATTGTTCGTTGTACAGGGAAGAACTCAGGAATTCAATTAATTAACTCATATTGTATTACTTGATTAGTTGGATACATCAAGTAATACAATATGAGTTAATGGCTAAATTAACGTTACAGCGATGGATTGTGGCTGTTGTACCAATCCTCACACCAAGTCTCAACTACTATTTTATCTGCATACCTCCACCTGGAGACAGGCCTAGGACCCCCGGAATTACAAGGAGCCTATAAAAATGAATCATATTTTTTTTACTTTCTGAAAAGGCCTCTTACTCTGTCCTGGGCCCCTGGACGGCCTAAGACAGAGTCCCCAGAGTACTATCTGAGCTGAAACTGATAACGTTGTAGATGTTACGTGACGAGATTTATTCAACGTACACATAGAATGATAGCATATAGCAGTTACATTGTACCTACCTACTACTACTACATTATTTAAGCGGATGTTTAGTTGGTCATAGAGACTGGTGTATTGATCCAGAGGCCGCAGGTTCGAATCCTGCGGCCTCTGGATCAATACACCACTCGCAATCGAATTTTTCTTTTGCTAAAATAATGTTATAATCTTAGCGTTGAAAACACAAAAATATACAAAAAGATCAGGATTTTTTGTTTAGGTTGGAATTTTTTATTAGGATAAATGCAGGTTCTGTGTAAACATTGATATGTTTACACAGAACCTGCATTTATCCTATCGATTCTAACGATATCTAAACGATTGTTGTGTTTTGATAAACACAACAATCGTTTCGAACATCTAGAGGATGACGATTTCTTTAATGAATCCAATTAAGTTAGTACATTATGCGTAGGTAAGTACGGCCCTGCTCCCCGGAGCTGACACCTGGGGACCGGTCGCACTCGTTCTGCAGGCCCACGCAACGCCCGCCGCCTCTACCGCGTCACTTAACACCACTACTACTTCACCAGACACGAATACACCAAAAACATATACACAAAATCCAATGAACTATCAATAAGGGCTGTATCGACTCGAGTTGGAACAAAGCCAGCAGTAGATGGTGAGTTTATCGAAGTGTTTGTCGGGTTATAGGGTAATTCAGATTATAAAAGCGCAGGTTCTCGAGTGGACGCCTAATAACAGCGAGTTAGTTACCAAACAATTTGCATCCGACGGTATTTTTCCTTGAAACGCCTAGGCTGCCTTATATTTCACTTGCCTTACCAGAAAAGTTAACGGCGGTATTAACTGGACTATAAATTATGTTGTAATCGCATAGGTACTTACTTATACCATATAGCTTTTATAAATGTCTAACTACTACTAAATGAATGAAATTATTTCAATTTTACAATTTTTTTATAAACATAATCATGTCAGGACATAAATACCTCTAGAAATCCAGAAAAATTTTTTCAATTTGCAAGGTATAAACTGTAAATGTAAGAAAAAACTACTTTCTAAGAGCAATATATCGAGTGATCCCAGTAGTTCCTACGCATAAGGCTGATCGGAAGTGACGCAAGTCTTCCGTCTGCACTGACTTCCGGTCGGAAGTGGCAAGCTTCCTGAGACGGCACTCCAGCGAGGCCGACCAATGTTCCGCATTATGTATCTATAATCATTTATTAGCTCATTATCTCACGCCGCTGCCTATATGTATGACTATATCATTATTAAAATTATTGAAAAGTAAACGTATGGGTACCTACAGTACTTTGAAAAAACGTAATATAGATCTTTTCGTCAACGACTTATAATTCCCAGTAATATTCAAAATCTAACTATTTACACTTTTCTTTTGCGTACCTACATAACATATCAAACTTTATTAAAAACTGCATTGGAAAGACATGACGTCATTTTCGTCGAATGTAATGATGCGTAGAATGTAAAAATTTCATCGAAACAAGAAATTCAATATCACCTTTATACTCAAAACATACGTATTTATTTTTTACAGATTTAGCATCGTTTGACTTTGTTTGCCTTTTTCGTGATCAAAAGCAACTTTGTGTGGTTGTAAGCACGTCTGCTTCACTAGAGATCTTAGGTTCAAATTAAGTATTTAGCTGAAAATAATAATTTAAAATTATTGTTTTCCTAAAAAATTCTCAGTAGAAGCTTGCGAGTTTGGATTTGTTCCCGATTAATGGCAATGGGCTCGCCCCTTGTTACATACGACCTAAAACTCCCATGAACTTTAGGTGAACATTAAGTACACAACTGCTTAATCTTTTCTTTTTTCTGGAAATCATTTGCTGGTATAATTTTTTAGACCTTCTATTATTTTGACAAACATAAAATACATAATAATACTGAAGACATAATGATGTACTTACTCGTAACATTTATTAATACGATAATCATGCTTCGAGTCAAATGTTGTTAAAATGTTCCACAAAGAACTTTTAACTGTCAGACGTAAGTAACAACATAAAATACTTTTTGCCAAGTTTGCCTCGAGTTATTATACACAATCTTGTTCGTTAAACATATCAACAAAACGTTAACTAAACGTTATGGGCATGCCTGAGCGCAGCGTTGTGTTATTTTATTTTGTACAAAATGTCAACAGTAGAGTGCATTAGCGCCCAAGGAACATAAAAACTAGCAGCACTCACATGTGCCTTATTATAGTAACGTTGGCAAAGCGCGTCATATTTTTGTTCGCAGAATCGAGTGCGCCTGTGGAGGCCACAAATATTTATCTGATATTTCTGGTAAATTGCTGGCCAACGCGCAATTATGGCGCAAAACTTGATCAGTACATTGAACTTCCCAATATTCAAATCATGTAGCTTTGTATTAATCCCTTGCAAATGACACGATCGTATGCTTTTGTAAGTTCTTAAAGGTCTTTTTGTGTTTTCTTAGAAATTTTATACTTAGTTTCTTACACACTGATTTAGTTTCATAACAAAAATACATGTTGACATTTTATTAATGGATTCATAAACAAAAAGTTATCTTTGTTTATCGCAGGAAAAATTTGCGATGAAATAATAAAGAGTTAAAGGTACGAATGTGCCGTGTACTCGTGAATATCCTCGTAATACCGGCAAAACAAAAGCTCAATTACATGGAAGATCCGTGAATATACAACGTTCACTTAATATAAAAATGCGATAGTTATGTGTGCATAGACAATGATCAATAACAAACCTTACTTCTTGCTATATTTTCGCTTGCTCAGCTCTACCGGGGGGCAAACACCTAAATACAAACGTGCGCTCAGTATTTACCAACATAAATTGGATTCCAGAATCTCACAAGGGGAAACTTTAGTCGTTGTTTAATAATTCGCTAATATTACTCACCGTCAGCCATCACAGCTAGCTCAACTATCAACACTTCATAGTAAATTACCGATCATACTGCAGGAGCATTTAACAGGAAATCGTAGTACCAATGATTTGCATTCAACTTTGTTGATCTACGGTGGACTGTGATCCAAAATAACAACGACGACGTTCCAGTTTGCGTACTTTACAAGTCAAATAGAATATATGTATATAAATTCATTCGCTCGGTACCTATATCGATTATTTAAGATTTTCAAAGTTCTCAGTATCTGGTAAGGGACGCATAAGAATGAGCGTATAAACAGCTCCGTAGTTCACTCATCTCACGTCCAACATCTAATCAATAATCACGAACTGAATAATCGAATGTCTACTTATATAACAATGAACAGGAACAGGGCCGGTAACGCTAAATACATGCAAAATGAGACATTATTATAACACTGGAACTGCGGCTTCTTCTATTTACATTTCAAGCCTACTGATAGACCAAACGGTCAGATAATACATCCATTTGCCACATCCTTATTCCAAGGACAGTCAGCTCGCCGCCGTCGCCGTCGCCGCCGCCGCCCGCGCAGCCCGCTCCGGCGAATCGCGAACGAAATGCTAATTCGTTCGCTATGGTGAATACCTTATGCGATCTTAAAATACCGCCATACCTACATAGTAAAAGACTGCCATCGCCATAGGAAAATGCCGAAGATAAACACAGCACAGGATACTTTATATGTACACACAGCGACGGCCAATTACTCACGTTAATTATTTGGACACGAATGGGCTTCAATGAAAACCGGTTACAATCCTAAACTATTCTGTCAAATACAGGCATATAATTATGTGCTAAGAGAGTATTATTGGTCTGATAACCTAAATAATCCTGGACGTTGTGTATGTATTTAGAAATTTGTGATGTTTACAAACTTTTATTCATGTTGTTCTTAGATACGATGTTTACTATGTAGTATAAATCCATTAATGCCATCACAGATACCGACCAGAGAAAGATAAACAACTGAAAGCTTAAAAGCAAGTCGTTGGCAACAACGGCGCGGCGCATCCGCCAAAAATAAAGTCCTTGACCTTCGTGCTCCGAGTTTATCTCGTTTAAAAATAAAAGTAGCCATGAACTTCTCAAAATGTAAGTGCGAGTACATTGCTAGTGCATGTAGGAAACTCGTTGTCGCAGAGCTGGGCGGCCTTCGGTGGTTCACGAACAAGGCCCCTTTGTGTCGCATGCGCTTGCATGAGTTCAAGTCGCCTCGGCTGCCACTGCCGGCTTATATGGCACTCACTAAGTTGTAGAACGAGGAAGGAACAATGTTATGCTAATACATTCAATTGCAATCACTAAAATCCTAGGTATATCAATGGCTTGTTTCTATAGCGGAAAGAAACCTTGCATAACATTATATTTCTTAGAAATTACTTGTAATGCTTTAATTTTGCTTCCCTTGATGTGCTCATGAATGAAAATGTAATAAATCAAAACAGCACCATCTAGTCCCAAAACTACTACAATGGATATAATACCTGTATACTTTTTTGTAAATACATACTTATAATACATAAGAAACACCCAGACAAACACATACGCTTATGTTCATCACATAAATATTTGTGTGCCGTGGGAATCGAACAACGTCGTGATCAGCAGTCCGACACTCGAACCACTAGACCACAGACGTGGACAATAAATACAAGGCACAAGATTATTCTAGCATAATAACAGTACAATTTCAAAATATAATAAACCGACGGGACTTAATTAAATGTCCCTTCTGAAAGTTTCAGTGGACTTCACGCATAATCGGTGTATAGGAGCTGTTGGTATAAATGTACAAAGTTCTCGGTGTTTCTCGGCCGCGACACCAATTAACTTCAGCGGAGTAAACTCCAAACAGCCGACTCTTTGTTCCTTACAAAAATTTGGCACGTTTCAGCTATTTCGCTCGATCTGACAAAATACCTCCAACGGTCGCCGATACACGTCAATTTTCCTTTGAGAGATCAATAATGACTAGTCAAGTCTGTTGATCTAGATACTTGGCATGTAAGTCACTTTACGACCATTCATGGGTATTGACTTTAATATTTATACGTGCAAACGAATGTAAAGTGTTAAGTCGCTATAAAATAACCAGTGCAAAACTGATTAACTAAATGGAGCTGGCGCTTTTCGAGCGAGCCCACATTCTCTGGAGTTATCAAAGAGAGCCGCGAGCGGTAGGACCAGTTTTTAGGCTCTGCCTGGTTTGAATACCGCCTAAGGCTTCTGTGTGTAAAAAATAGATATGCTTATATGGTTAACTATAATCGCTGAAACGAGTTTTGTGCATTTGAACATTAGCAACAAATAGTGATTGTAATGTAATAATATGGAAAGAAGCGCCTCATTGGTCATTAATTTGCGGATAAATTATACAGTTTAGGAGTCTATTATGTATGCTGATGTTGATGGCATTTATGTAAACAAAGGCCGGTATAATGTTGGTGATGTAGACGCTGTAAGACATACATATGTATTGCCAAATTTAGTGAACGTGTAGTCAATAATTCTATCAGTGCTCCCAAATTGTTTCAATTAACATGAATTAGCTATATCAGGTACATTGCTGTTCAACATAGAGCTAAAATGAATAATAAAGAAGAAATAATGAATACAAAATAAACATTTCAAAGTCTAGGAATATTATAGATTATATTTTAAACGAACAGTGTAGATTTAAAGTTATTTTAGTGAACGAAAAATACCACGGGCAGGATTTTTCCTTTTTTTTCCTTCACTGGAAAATGCCAAACAATACAAAAGATAGCAGAGTAGATTTTAATTTTTTAACAAACAACGAAACATGTTTATTTATATAGATAATATCTGTCATAATCTTAATTTCGTCCGCAGTATACACACACGACAAAGAACAATAAAATGTAGGAACTAAACAACTACTTCTTATACGGATATACGTACGAGGTCGTTTAACCTTCCTGACTAGTAGCATCGCGTTACCGTTTCCTATAATAAATGTCGTCTACATTTTTAAGATGTGTATTCGCAAATTATGTTTGTCATCCCCTTAGAGAATTACGGATGAACAACAAATACTTATAAGTAGAGCCTTGACATTTGTAAAATTTAAACCAGTATTCAGAATATTTATACATGACACACGCTGTATCCGTTAACTCAATATACAAATAATATACTTAATTAAAGAAGTAAGCAAAAATAAACCTACTTAATTACTCACATAGTTGGTGTGGTTGCCATAATCCACTGTTTACCCTGCCTTCAGGGTAAGCAGTGGATTATGTCACCTAGTTAATATTTACAGTAATTAATCCATGAATATTTGGCTAAATGCTGACACATTTACGTGACCATGATCAATTCGTGGATAGATTTATACATCTATCCACGGATTAATTGGAATTATAGATCGCATTTCACCATATAGATTATCCCGGTTTAAGGCAACCTCTCAACATCAATAGTATTCTCCATTTGTGAATAATAAAAATTAAGATTGCTATCCAATTAAGGTGCTTAACCAAAACGTTAGTAGATTAATTAAATTCCACATATCAGTTCAAAGATATAATTTAAAGATTTTTGTAGAATAGTTTTATCCAAAATCCTTGAGCTCTCACATGATAAAGAGAGTTAATCTCTAGAACACTGGGTTTTAACTCACGAGATGGGCACACTAGGCAAAAATTACTAAAATGATGGTTGAAAATGTTATACCTCCAGGGGCGTGCACCGACTTATCGGTGAGGATATCTAGTATTCATCGCGGACATCGTAAAAAATATTCATATATATATAAATTATTTGTCGCAGAAAAGGTTTAACCTAAAATAATTTACTAGAATTGCGTACTGCACTTTAACCCTATTTATGATTTAACCATCGATCAATACATAAATAAAACCTCAGAAAAATACAGAGATGTTATAATATAATATTGACCTCCTATAACATATTTTAATTGTAAGTTCTAAATAACATAGGTACATAACATAAATCTCATACTTAGTTTTTGTTACAACACAACGTGTTCATTCATTATGGCACGATTTTATAAGCTATGATATCATATCATATGCATATTGCAAAAAATATGCATAAAGTAGTTAGCTTAAATATATTTATTTGATTTTAATAGCTAAGAAATAAATTTCACATATACATATGTCAGATATCCCACCCAAGTGGAAAGCGTCCCGGATATGGGCACTGAATGCTTTTAGCGACGAACTAGCAGACTAACCTGTTATTTATATACGATTGCAGTATGTATTAATGCAATTATTTCTGGACATGAATCAGCTCTTTATTATTGAAACACCTCTCCGAGAGAGAAGAGGCGAACACTACAATCATAAATAATAGATACTTTATACTATCTACCTATCCCTCATAAAAAAACCCTATCATAATTAAAATAAAGTAGGTGTTCTACTGTTATTATATATTACTGCTAAAATGAATAGCAATAAACTGGTTTCAGATTCATTCGTAATATATGCACAGCCATTCCCATCCCTATTCGGAAAAAACATAGGTACGTAAGTATAGTTAACAGGTACGCCCTTGGTTATGCATGTAAAAGGTTTATGGTTGTTTTTGAATAGCTTTTTAAAAACGCAAGGTGAACATACGTATAGGTTCTGTAACGTCTGCAGGACAATGCGACGGGACGCGTTTGGGGAAGTGCGTGACCAGCCTTACAATTTGCGGTTGGCGATAGGGATGTACCACTGTTTTCTTTCTTGATAGTCGATAAAATTTAACTTTGGAAATTCTTTTTTTAACGTAGTAGTAATTTGAAAGTTTTTTATTTATGTTAGTTTTATTAATTTAGTTAATTTTATCGGTAATATTACACAGTTTAGGTACATTTGCATTTAAATTTATCTATCTAAATTGAAATGCAAATGTACCTAGACTGCATAGTAAACAAAAAAAATAACCACGTCACTGTAAATATTCAAAGCAAAAGTGAACTGCAGCAAACTTGATAAAATTCTAAATAAAAAAAAAACATTCAAATTAGTTGCGACATTTCGGAGGTAGCAGAAATAGACAATTGAGATTCCTTTGAATTCGATTTAAAAGATACTTATATAAACTTACAATAAATAATAATCATTTACCTACATTTATCTTCTAAAATATTATCTTCTCTCGTTTGCACTTTTCCTCGAGTTGATTGTAACAATTCTTTATTAATTAACATTGTTTTTAACATTTATTTTTTCCTTACAGGAAAATTTGGCAGCAAATGCATTCACCTCGATTTTTCCGCCTTACTTATAACAAGCAATATATTTGTGTCGCAGTCTACGTACACATATCGATATGAAGCAAGGGTCAACACTCTTGTGGTGGGCTTCACGCGGCTGGCATACTATAAAAGTGCATTGTACACCTCTTGGAAATCATAGTACGTCATCTGAACTTATTTACATACAGTTTATAACTGCATCGTTATTTATTTATATTTAGCTGAATAGCACACTGGCTAAGCGTGAGTTACTGGGTTCGATTTCGAGTAAAGTTTTATTGGGGTTTTTATGAAATTTTCAGTTCTCGGAGTTTGGTGTTTTTGTGTGTATTTTTTTCCCTATTGCTACAAAAAAACGTACGGTGTACGTACATCAGTATACTAGGTATATCCGATAGTACCTAAAAGCTTCATTTCAAAGAAAAACCTGTTTTATATGAAAGACAAACACGCAAGCAAACTTTACATATTATTGAACGAATAGGAGTAATATTATAATTTCTATGTATAGCTTCGTCGATAAAGTTTATGCTAATTCAGATAATGAATATTTATATGAAACAGAATATCTCCCATACAACAAAGCGGCAATAAGTGGTATGATAGAGTAATATCTAATTATTACGTTAAGCAAGTTAACATAAATTTAAGTACAGTACCAAGTCCATCCAGTATCAATAAACTAAAAGGAATGAGTAACTTTCAAAACATAAATTTTTCCGTAATTTTTAATAAAAATATTTTGTTTCTGGATTTTTACCCCTTTTCCGACTGTGAACCGGATCCAAGTTTTCCGGATTCGATTCACGGTCGGATAAAGTGTTGAGTGTAAATTTTCCACCAAAATTAGGTAAAAATTTAGTTTTTGAATATCCCTCGAATAAGTACTTACATACGGAATTATGTACTTTATATTTTTAATCCAACCAAAAACTAAACTCGCATCCTATACGCTTAGAACGCTCATGAGTTTTTTGTGAAACATCGTTTTGGATGCAAGGTCCAACCATCGTCTTATCTTCCTAGAAACGTAACAAAGGTGAGGCATAACGTCATGTAAAAAACATGACAATAGTTAAAAAATACGCCACGATGACAACAAGTTCTAGTTTAGTTATAATATCACGGGTTACAACACATCAGATAAAATCAAACTACGAAGTGGACAAAACACAATATGGCGACACAACTTTGAACCTCGTGAACTTTTGAGTAACCTTCGCGTTTCATAAACATTGCAGCACTATATTTACACACATTTTTAGACACTTGTAAAACATTTATGTTACACTAAATACATATGCTAATCAAATAAAACGAAATTGTTTCTTGCGTCATTGACATGGTTAAAAGAAAAGGACGAAAAATGAAATAATAAATACAAAAATGTGTAGTGCTGTGAGGACCAAAGATTCTTGCCAAAGAGTTCAAAACTATCAGGTCTGATGTTATACAGAGTACAGTTTCAGCAAGGAAACTGTGCATATAGTTGTCTGCAAAGGAGTAAACTGGTAGACTAATAACACAGTAATATGACTAAGTAATGTACAATAAATAACACAAGATTGAGACTGGTATTGAGATCTAAGTAAACTTAGATCACTAGAAGCGTCTGTTGAACGCCAGTTTCCGGCAGATGTCTCGTAAGAATATCCTCAGTTCGCGCAGTTTGTAGACCTTAACAAATGACTATATTCCTTTAAAAATCCAATCAAACATATATGCGTATAGGCCTCTATGAGTGCAGGAGGAGTGCTGATCATGATATTTTTAACCATGTCACCGCAAATTGCATCGCGACGTAATTAAAGACCATAAACAATGCGTCAGATTCTGATAACTGTAACAGACGGCTAGCTAATCGATACTCGCATGCATATTAAATATATTCACAATTCCTACTATTCGCTAATTACGATGGTCCAGATGCCAGCAGGTCAAGCTATCCAAAACTGTCAACTTTTTCCAATTGAACATGAACCTTAACATTTTGTATTAAAGTTGAAAATAAATTTGACAGATTGCAGTAACTTGATGTGCTGGCCTCTGTAAGTAAATAGTTTGTAGCAGTCAGTGGCAATATAAAAAAAAACAATATCGGTTTAATATATAATTAGATACATATTTAAATGAACGCAAACATTTCGGACGAGGGAAATCTATTGAAGTATAAAAATAATAGATTAACTGTAATTACTTGCTTGACTTGAAATGAAACGTTAATTTTCAGTCGGGCTGTTTGTCACGTTTAATGTCTGTCAAATATACCTGTAACCCTTTCATATGTCGACTATAATTTGAACGCTAACACGAACTACCATGTATTGTTCATTTATGATACTTGATTATTAGTTATATTACATCAACGTGTTCCTTTACCTCCACTAACTGAGCTTAGGTCTTAGACAGATGCTATGGAATTAATTATGATGTTCAATTTATCGCACAAAAACTATGCTGAAAGACGGTTTCTTTTGCTCATAATACTCTTTATCCAACAAAAATTCCGTATATTGCCTCTATACCTCTACGGAGGCCGTATTCAACATAATTATAACACGCTCTACTAAGACGCTGGAGAGCAATGTCAACAACGTTCTGCGACACTAAGGGACCTAAGCAACCTGACACATCTAAACACCTACAGAAAGAGATATGTTGGGCTATTCCGAAGCAGAAATTATATACCATACGTTTTATTACACATTACAATTAATAATCACATTATCATTTAACCGTGATTGAGATTAATATTTCAATTAACGTTAATTTTATTCATCACAGTAATAGTGATACTATTCATTTATTCATATCATAAGGAAATAAATGAGTTGGGGATCTTGGGATAACGTCATGCGGGTGTCATTATGTATCATCAACAGGATATGGCTGAATTGCTAATCCCATCAATAATTAAGGTCGTGTCGGAGCTGATGGGTCGGTAGCGCAGCGGTTGGCTATATTCGCGATTTCAATTACATTATCTGTATGACCTATAGCAGAATTAATATAAGTATAGTTATTCCATATCTGGGTGTGTGAGACCATGAGTTTTGTGTTTACACATTTTACAGGGATCTGGTATTCTTGTGTGGGGCAACCAGAAAAACCAATATGGCTGTAATTGATAATCCCATTAATTGACGTCGTGCGAGAGCTGTGGGTTTTTTCTCAATAAATAGCTTAAGTTCATAACAATTATATTTCTTTGAGATTCGCTTCCCAGGTCGGACAAAGGGTAGAGTTGGGTTTTTCTGCTGTTGGTGTGCGACAATTCACGACCGCCTGACGGTTTGGGATTATTGCTCTGGCAGGTCTGTGTGTAAATATCGTATACTATACAAAAAAGGCCGGAGCTACAACACTGTAAAGCATTAATATTTATGTTTTCTATGTAACATTAAGACGAGTATTGACGATGTCTAGTGGTTCGAGCGTCACTTCTGATCACGAGGTCATGGGTTCGATTCCCATATGACACAGAATATGAGGAACATAAATGTTTGTGTTTCTTATGTATAATACGTACAACAAAAAAAGTATATAAGTATTATATCCACTGTCTAGTACAAGCGTCTGTTTAATTTGGGACTAGATCGTTAGAGTTGGGACTAGAGCTAACTTAACTTTACGTAAAACGTAAAGTTTTACGTAAAGCTTTACGTAAAACTTTTCTGAAAATCCTTCTCCGATTCTAGCCTCTGTTATAAGCCTTATGATATGATACGATTGCAAAAACCGAGATTTTACACCTCATATATAAATAATCGTTAATCCTTCGATTAAGCACAAACCAGTCCATGTTACGTGTAATGTGTATGTGAAATTGCCGGTCGGCCGGCACAATTTCCTCGTGATGAAATATTCTTGCCAAATACTTTTCCGTTGGTTTACACGGCTCATTTCGTTTCGACAGAACCAAGCCACGTACAAATGTAATCAAAGAGATCCGCTTGTATTTACGTGAGCGAATTCGAAAAGGGTACTTTATTTGCTCAATTTTGAAAATTATTTTACCTGTTAACCGATCCGTATTTTATGTTCCATTATAGATAATCTATTTATCCAGTGATACGTGTTTTGAAAAGACATGTGTAAAATTGGAAATACCTACAGATATTATTATAAGTTTATTACAGGCGTTTTGAATAAATTCATTGGTCAAACACATAATTCGTTGCCGATCAGGAAAATCATGTATAAATGTTGCTAGTAAATATGTCCAATAGCACATTCTACACATGCCACATGGAGCCTGGCCATCAGACGGGACAACGCAAGCAATAATAAAACGCAGCCAATAGAATAAAAAGCCGAGAGACTTACTTATTACGTAGTCACTACATGCATAACTTTTATATAATACAAGTACTTACTTTCTTATTCAATATTTTTACATTGTTACCAACAATAAAGTTAGTTAGAGGTAAGATAAATTTCTCTTAACAGGTAGGCACTTTTGGCGAGCACCCAGCGTGTCAGCTGCTAAAATATTCATTAAGACACCTTTCCCATGAAATAATACGGCTTACCTCACAGCTCATTTAGATTTTTATGGTCAAGTTTGTTTTATTTTATAACTTCGAATATATTTCTTCTTTTTTTCAAAGTCAAGGTAAAGTATAAGTTTATTTCAATTACCATTATCAGACCAATAAAATGGGTACTTTTTAAAGTCAAAACTAGTTGCACGGTTCCCAAAGTAAGTGCCATGGAGAAGAACCACCAAGTAGCTCCATATGTACTCCTTTAAAAAAACATTATTGCAATATTACTTATACTGTTTAAATTTTTACTTTATTTTTATAAGTATCACATTTTATTATATTATAAGCTCTCCGCATATCATTAAAATGTGAACATTATAATCACGAAATCAGAACTACCTGAATTAACGGGACAGGATGTAGAAACGCTATTTCAAAAGATATCACAAACACATTACGCCAAAAGCCATTTACGTTGTCAAGTGTAAATTTATTATTAATCTCGGCATAACCATATTTATGAGCCATTAGTAGTCCTTCAGCCGGAGTGCTTAAGGGTGAGAAATTCAATAACAAAATTCTTCAAAACTCGTCTTTATGAAGGGTCGTAGAAAATTTTCCGTTGTCACCATAGCGAAGATGTATTTTTTGTAGCACCCGTCAACCCCACTCACTTTGAACACAAAACAATTCAGTGATGGGCACGACCTCGTTCGCATATCATGATATCGATATTTCTGTTTTGGTTTTGTAATCGGTGCCCGAGTCATACGAGTATTAGATTACCTACAATAAACAAGTACAAATTATGATAGCAGATACCAACACTCATTAATGTGTTGTATTACAAACAATCATCTGTTTTAACTTCTATTTTAATACTTGCCATCTTTCTAGCAATCATAAACATCTTAATATTAGACGTGTCTTATTATTTGTAAACAAAACACTGCATTTACACATTATAATATACACTACAATTAATTATCAATCTCATATCATCAGACGCTGTCGTGTACCCACAGACAGCTTTTTGTCTCGGTAGATATAATAGTATATGACAAGCGGCGAAACAGTTATTTTTACCAATATTAACTGAACTGTAGCTTATCTCCAGGTAAGACTTACAACTAAACCTAGGTAACATTAAGACGAGTATTGAAAACGTCTGTGGTCTAGTGGTTCGAACGTCACTTCTGATCACGAGGTCATGCGTTCGATTCCCATATGACCCAGAATATGAGGAACATAAATGTTTGTGTTTGTATGGATGTGTTTCTTATGTATTATACGTACAAAAAAAAAAAGTATATACGTATTATATCCACTGTCTAGTACAAGCTCTGCTCTAATGTGTCTGTTTAATTTGGGACTTGATCGTGATGTGGAAAGTGTCCCAAATATTTATTAAATATATTATTAGCTGTGAGTCGATAACTCTATGCAGGTACATCACTAGCATGTCGGCGGGAGTCAAACTTACAAGTGCAGGGTTGGGTTAGGTCAGGTGACACACTCCACTGCACATGTAGACGACGACCAGAGACGCACTGCACTCACAAATACAAATCATGCTTTGTTTAGTTTAGAGTTTTTGCTCGTTACGAAACGCTTTCAACAAGTGGCCCTGTGCGCTGTTTTAATTAAACACACTTAAATATTACACGTGTTTACAGTATGAATGGAATTAAATTTGTAAATGTATTGCACGGTTAATCGATAAAAAACGATAATAGGCCCCTATTATCGTTTTTTATCGATTAACCGTTGTTGAAATAGAGTGTTATTACTAATACAGGAGGCAACCTTCTCGAAAACGTTGTTCTAGCAAAAGTTATCGCGTTGCAACCTACACCTATGTAAGTTTAATATAGAATTTAAATTTAAAGTTATTAAAGCTGCAGTTATTCAAATTTTTTTTGACACTCGAACAAAAAACAGCCAAATGCGTGTCGGGAATTGTACAGTTAAGGATTTAGACGTACTTACCTACAGAAACTATATGTATCATCATTAATTCGTCTCTACCCGTGTGGTCGCGGCTACGAATATTCGAAGCAACTAAATTGGAATCTTCCCCTGAAACATTTTCTTATTATAAGTTCAACAATGGTGGAAAGTAAGAACTATTATTTCAAGACCTCGTAGATAATATAAAATTATAAATTATAGTAGTGTTGCTATAGGTACAGGAAGATAAAATAATAATAATTGTAATTTAGCTACGAAATACAAAAGATGCAACATCCTTTAATAAGATAAAGTGAATCATTATGACAGTAGACTTAGTAAAGCTGAAAATGTTCTAGTAAGTAGGTACATAAGAGTTTGCGATAAAATCTGTCATGTATCATGTTGCAGCAGGTGTGGCGATAGTGATCGGTATGAAGCCATATAAATTAGTCGAGATTTTCAAAATACTGCCATGCAAAATTATAATTCAGATAAGTACATACTGCACAGAGGATTCATGCTCCGATTGTTTCAGTGTCGTAATTTTTTTACTTCTTACTCGAATATGTATAAATATGTGCTCACTGTGCATGTGTACATTAAGTATAAAATGTTATTATAAAGCAAATTAAAAATAAAAGTTTTGCAAGTTTCACGTTTTACAGAATATCTTAGATTTTGTAATTTTATTTTTTATCTAATCGACAGCAAACTGCATTCAAAGAGGAAAAGAACAAGACAAAACTGTGACACTCCAGAAGGTGGAAGCAATTGTTTTTATGTTGTGAAACTCACATTAATTCATCCCTGATTGAGGATTGGAAGTGTATTTTCTAAACATAGATTTCTCAGCAGCCTATCTAGAACAGTACTCCACCAGTTAACTGGATTAAATAACTATGTAAGCCTGTGAATGTTTTACTACTGAGAACGATTAAGAGTACTAGAAGTATTACGTAATCTGGTCTTAACTAAAAAAATAATAAAGTTATTGTGTTTGCTGATTAATTGACACGTGATAAGAATACCAAACCTTTAAAATATCTGTTCAGAAATAGAAAAAACACTCAAATATTTCAGCATACATAACAGGACAACTCGCAAAACTCTCCGCAAACAAAACAAATTATGTTAATTGTAAGCATACTATGTGGTTACACGGATCAGAAACGTTATTTCTGCGAAGCTCTCTCACACAAAGGCTGATAATCTTAGCTAGTAACCGTTGCTATAAGAATGATGCATTAAATCCCATCTGGTAATACAAACGAAGCTTCTTTACGACCGCAAGTCTCGCTATGATTAAAAATGTCTGCTCATGTGATATGTCCCTAACACAATCCATTATCGTCATATTATCGTCGCTTGTACTTGTACATACGTAAAACTAATCTATCAACCGCACGTCACTTGTTTCTTCTACATTTTTGTAACAAAACGTTACAAAATATTATTTAGGGTTACGACGTCGTTTGTATTAGTTTTAATAGTACGTTATATTTAACACGTTTAGAATTGCTCCTTTATTGTATAATGCACGTTTTTTGCGGCTAATTTGTAACTGTTCTGTAATTATGTTCTTGATTGATTTTACAGGGAAACATAGTGTTTGAAAATCTAGTATACCAGTATGTACCTTCTTATCTACTTATGAACAACAGATACTGCATACTTTAGACAAGGAAATTATATAATATAAAACAAGGAAATCTGTGAAGTCTAACGTACTAAGCAGGATGCATTTTGCAACAACTTTCATATTTCATTAATCAATTGCCCGTCGATCAATTAGCGTAATCCGTCAGTCCTGAAACCCTAGGCGTGAACATAAAATACGAAACCCGGGAGGTAAACAATCACCAGCCTAACGTGACCTCCATCATCCCAAACAATAACAGGAGGCTCAAATTTAAATTATAAGGGTACGGTTCACATTACAATGGTCGACAACACATGGTGTGCAAGGCAAGGGGGCGCGGGGGCGAGGCGTGGGAACGTCGCAGGCGCACATATGGACCGCAGCTTTATCTTACACCATGCATATTACGTGACGTTTATAATAATAAAAACGTTTAGTTAACACGATCTGTGCCGACCCCGTAATGACCGAACACTTGCACATTTAGATAATAAACTACGCACAACAAGTATTAACATTATACGTAGGCGTTATCCTAATGTGTCATACTAAATACGATTTAATGTAAAATAATGTATAGTTATTAAAATGTAGTTTTGATAGCATAAACAATATTGATATGATTTATAGTGTAGCAACTTACTACTTTTGCATACATTAATAACATTCCTGAATAAACTGTGTGACAAACGTACTATGTATCTATGCTAAGTAGGTTATATTATGACGAAAATTGTGTCAGTACCTTGTGTAGTTTACACAATCATTATTAATATGTGACGAGATATACCTACACATAATTTGTAACTGTCAATTATCTCATTTTAGCGGTAAAAGCTGATCAGAAATGACAGCATGTCTATTATGTCTGTTCCAAAAGTGTCACTGGCAACTGACAGGTCGCGAATGACGTCATAATGCCACCTCGTCAAGTTCAAGGCAGGGTATTTTGAATGACCAGTCGCACTGGCCGATATCCAAAAACTATGTGGAAATTTTCTACGGGCATGTACTTTCCCATGACATAACTAAGTACTTTTATTTTATGTAAGTACCTGTATTCATGTAATATACTTACCTACTATTGGAATAAAACAACGTTTAAAATATTAGGTATCGGGTATGCGTTAAATAACAAAACGTATGTATTGTAAAATAATAATTTTGCTAAAGTAAAGTTAAAGCATTTTAAATCTCTTTGTTTATTATAATTATTTTATTTATTTTTATTTATTTAATATAGGAAAACCAACAGCTATACACAAAATTTTAATAACTAGGTTAAGCTACACTAAGCCAATTACAGGTTATCACGGATAGTGATAGAATAAATAACTGAAGTTTTAACAATCACTAATAAGCTCAAATAATATAGAAGTAAACAAAATTACCTATTGGAAAAAGTTAAGGTTCAGTCTATTACGTGCCGTACAGCTTTTTGTAATAAATGGCTCGAATGAAAACTCTTTACATAATTTATTAAAATATTTACTCATCAACTCATTTACCGTCCCACTGCTGGGCACGGTCTCTTCTCAGACTTGGAACGTCCAACAAGTTATATAGCTAATGCGGGTTGGCAGGTATCGTAAAAAAAATCACAATGTCGGGAAAATCAGGTTTCCTCAGTTTATGATTTGGCAGTACATCAGGCTATAAGCCCTGCTCTTAACTTTTAGGTCTATATTCTCTCCATAATAAATAAAAAAATATAAATAATTTGTTGGTCTAACATAGCACAGTGCCCAGAATAAAATCCATCCACTGAATAACAACTGAATACAAAAGTCTCCCCCACAAACTTCCACAAATAAAAATAATAATAGATCATATTAATTAATAATAAAAAAAATATCTCTTGAAGTAACACAATATTTATTCAGTTTTACTTTAATATCAGGTTATCAGAAAATACGAAGGTAACTTTACAAGCGTGCAACAACCGTATCTAGTAGTGACTAGACGACGTACAAGATCGGACAATGCACTTGCACTTTCAGCCTCACGTGTAGCCGCCGCCCATACATCACATGTGCGGTTCAACGACCTAAACCTATGCCAATGCCAACACTCCTGCCTGCCATGCCAATACCGGCCACTTAATCGCCAGTTAGAATATTACCCACCAAGTCCACCCATTGGCAAGTCCTCGACTAAAGTTATAGTAGAATAGAAACCAACTGAAGTTATTCATTTAGAACGTCAGACATGTCATAATGAGAGCACATTATTCTAGAATAATCACCACTCCTTGCTGTTGACCTAATTTTTTATTATGGCTTTTTATTTATGATTGCTTCACTGCCACATGTGTCTTTGGTAATTAAAAGCCAAAATTATTTGGAACTGGATATGGATATTATCTATAACTGGAGCAAACTCTCCATTCAAATTTAGATTAATATAAATGTAACCGTTAACAATCTTGAGTCATGAAATCTAATGTGAATCAATATTTTGTGAAATCACTAAATGGTTCCTGAAAATAGCCATTTCAACAGTTTGCGTAGCCGCAGCATGATGATTTGCTAACGATGCGGAAGGGTCTGGGCGTTGGCGAGCTGCCACCGCGCCGGTGTTTAGCGAATATATCGTGGCATTGGGCCAGCCACGGTCAGGAGCGGCCGATGCACCCTACGCCGTCACGCTGACGAACATTACTAACACCTATTGACGAAGAGAGAAACACAAAAGAATAACACTGCCTGAACCTCTTCAACTCTCAAAAAACACTTAATCACAGAAACCCGTTCCTAATTTAAAATGTAAGGTACTGTCGAGATAATTATCAATTCAACCGCCTTATCCGAAATGAAAAGCGTTTTTATGCAAGATTGAGTCTCAAATATTATCTCGAGTCAGCCCCTCGAGGATAAGATAAGGGAAAGAGGACTTATCTGAAGACCAAGGATCGAAATACGAAACAATATTTAGAAAGCCCTAGCTAAAAAAGTGTAATAAAAACGTTTGGTGCCGTTTACAACGCAGCAGGTAGTAAAGTAACTTATAATAGTTTCTCCCTTCGAAATTGTTTTGGAAGTGGATGAAAGGACAATATTGGTGTGGCAATAAATAGAGTTTTTATGACTATGGAGGTAGATTTGCTGCAGCGATCCCTTGCTACGTTGACTGCCCACATTAGCAACCAAACACGTGTTTGTGAAAATGTAAAACGTACAACTCGTAAAACTCGCTTACAGGATGTGCTTTGAACCCTCAAGGTTGTAGAGGTTATTTAAAATAACTACCTACATTATTACTTCTTAGTATAGTATATTGCCAAACGTAGGTATTGTTATTGTAATTAATGTTAAGATTTATCATATCTAAAATTCCAAACGAAACCTGTTATTGTTAACGAATGATATCATTGACATTTTCATGCATCTCAAACGTTAATTAAGTATCTAAAAGTAGAATAACATATATACCCACAATTGTTACCAAGAAAGGAGTTGTTAATTCTACCAAAATACAAGTTGATGCTCTCCATTCGCGCAGTTGTGCTTACCACGGCGCGTGTTGCTGGCACAGCCAAGCCATATTTTGTATCGATAGCTTCCTACAGGGCATTACTAAATTTGTCGAAATCGCCCCGAAGAGAGCGCAGCATGCGTTTGTCATGTACGTTTATTTACGCGATGCCCCGCAGCGCTGGCCGGCTTCCAGCGGCTTACGAAAATAGCTGCTTTGTCGATGTCATTGTACTAGAGCAAACGACGCCCTAATGCAAGCCGCGGTAGAGTCCAACGTTGTACTGCACCTGACGTGGATTTCATTGATACATCTTCAACAATATCATGACAAACGCAATTCGTATCGATATAGGTACAGTGAGATTATATTCTACTTATAACTCACATCAACACGAGTCTGAAGACAGATAATAATTAGTTTGACGCCCACATACATCTACGACAAGATTTCGACTGAAAAAGTATAATTATTAGTATTATATTGTATATGTTATACAATTTATAAGAAATATAACCACAATTACACATGATTATAAAATTATGCGAACAAATATTATCATGATCGTCAGAGCAACACTGATGCCTGACTAAATAAATAAATTAAAAAAAAAAACTAACCTCTGAATCATTCAAATGATTGCAAAGCGCTTTTTGGTACTTCATCCATCATTATTTCATGAAATTTACTTATTTAGGTAGGTACATA
This sequence comes from Acronicta alni, assembly GCA_964056405.1. Taxonomy (NCBI): domain Eukaryota; kingdom Metazoa; phylum Arthropoda; class Insecta; order Lepidoptera; family Noctuidae; genus Acronicta; species Acronicta alni. The sequence goes on from OZ043926.1 coordinate 8,122,442, forward strand.
CATAATTATATCTGTTTGTGTAAACGGATAATAATGGTATGTCAGTTTCGTGTCGTCAAGGCTTTTGAAACACCTGGCTATTGCAGAAAGTAGGTTTGCAAGGCAGCAGCTGATAATGATATTGGGCAAAGTCGAATCAAAATATCAGCGAAATATAACCTTATTGTTGCGACAAATACCAGTCTACGGCAAATACCGCCGCCAGCGGCAAAAGATACGGTCCCTATGTAAATGACCAGAGTAAACATTGGTTCTGATAGGAAAAGATAACGCTGAAATGTTTCGATATCAAAATCAAAGAATCTGTATGTTGACTGACGTGATCAAACAAAATTTATTTAGATGTCTAGTATATAAACAGTATAGGTACATTTTAAGTTGCGCAATAAGCTTATCACAATGCAAATTTCCGCGACGGTTGCGTTGAAAGCTTTTATATAAATATAAATTCTTCTTCATGAAACACAAAAGTAATTTTCTGAAATACTTATATCTTTACAACATTCTTACATCGTTACTGAGAACGAAAAATGATAAACTAAATTAGCTATAAATATTATACCTTCTACGCTAAACAATTTTAGTTACATATATAACGAATTCATTCAAATTCAAATAAATTCAAGCGTTCATCGTACATATCATCCATTTTGAAAAGCGACAAGACAGCATCGTTATAAAGACACTGAATAAACGGAGAACCTTTATCTAAGTCGTCGCTTACGAAATTCTGAGTAGAAAAAGATGGTCGACTAACAAAAACCCGAGACGATTCGTCCGACCAACCCTTTTATTTTGTTTGGCCGTTCTCTTTTTACTTTTATTCTAAAAATATAGCATTCACGAACCAATTTCGAAAGGAAACGTGATTCCGTTCAAGGTTAAGTGAATTAGTATTCGTATGGTGTGTTCGCTGCTTGACCGCCCGCAAAAACATGTTAATATACTCCTTGTACACTTTTTTCTAAGCTTTAATTAGAGACTTGTTGCCGGTTTTGACGGTAGACGCTACACAATGGTCTTTGCGGTGGGCGAAGCTGATACAGGTATACTGCAGAAGCGCAGGTCTTTTTATAACTACAGACAATCCTCATGGATCAACCACCCCGAGGAGGCAGAATATTTTAGACTCATACAGTCTAGAAACCGCACGTACACTTTCACTTTTTCACTACACCTTTTGCCCTATGTTCAGAGCCAAGGGACTTGTGATTGTCGTCGCCACAATCCCGACAGGCAATCGCTGGACCCCTTCAAAAAAGAAGTGCAGATTCCTGCATGGGATACTCTGACTTTATCTTCTTATTTATGTTTGCATGTTTTGAGAATTTATCCCTAATCGAAGTCAGGGTATCGACTGCCTTATATTCTAGTGGACGCAAGCGTGGCTGCCGAGCATGACGACCTGGATTCAACACCCAGATCGAGAAAAGTGTTAAATATTAGGCTTTTCCATTAAGAAATTCTTAGTCGCAGCTCGAAGTTAGGCCAATCTTGCTGCTGTTCATTACAGAGACAGAACATAGACATACACACCTCTATCTTACCTTTCTAGAATACAGGCGTAGTATATTACGTTACAGGACATTTTAATAAATCGATTTTACAGCTCTACTGACATGTACTGTAAATTGAAACTTCTGAAAACAAAATTCAAATTAAACCTGCAAACTTTGTACAGACCTACATGATGTTAGCAGCTTTGTTAGAAAAACAAGCTTGCATCTAACAACTAGAGAAGCGGCTTTTTTTAATTAGGCAGTAAGCAGTGCTGGGATCGAAGCTTATGCCAAAGCTCACTGTATGTTTATAGAATGATAAATTACTCAGAAAAAAACATTGTATGTAAGTTGCTTGGCATTAGTATCGGCAATAGGTCCTATTGAAACGAAATTTTCATCAGTGTCCGCAATTTTATGTAGTTAAAAAATTTTCTACAAAAACGTTTACAAGAAAAACAAATACAAGTATTCAATGTGAAATAGCAACGTGGTTTACGTTACGTTAGGTACAAATCAAGTTTGACTTTGCTACGCTAGATTGCCCAGCAGGCTGTATTGGCTTCCGATTACATTAGCGAAGTGGACCCAAAATAAATTTTCCGTTTCATTTCACAGCAGTAATTTTATTCTGTGCACGTAATATTATAGAACCTAGGTAGATATTTTTTATCCCCCAAATATGAAATTCTGCTTTAGATATGACTCGCTATGGCTAACTAGACGAGATAGATACCAACTTAAAGAGTGTGTAATGTTATTGTTATTGTCGTACAGCGTGATGTAAAATAGAAGCCGGCTTCTAAGTCATATAACCTCAAAAGCTCGGGGCCGACGAGCCGCCGCGGATAGGGGGCGCGCAGCCGCTCAATGTTGTCGCGCGTGCGCGCTGCGCCGCGGCTCTACACCGAGGAGACACCGCTGCACAAAGCGCGAGTGGCCGCGATGTCTCGCACCGCCTCTCCACGTTGCTGACTCGCGGAACTGAGTCACGCGAGCACCGCGAAGCCATCTCAGCACTGTGAAAATACGAGCATGTGATAAGATTTAGTGTGAATAGAAACGTTATCGTAGTGTTTCCTTTTGTGATAACTAAGTAGGAGTTACAGCAAAATGTACAAGACAGTGCGACACGGTGAGAACAGTCTCCAGTACACTATCCTGCCGCAGACCGAGGAAGTGCTAAGCAACAGCGGCCTCAAGGGGAAAGGACGAGACTACAGTCCTTCAATTCATGTGCGTCGATCTCGAAGGAAATCAGACTTGAAATATGCATTATGGATACTATTCAGTATGGCAGCAACGCTCATTCTAACTTTGGTTCCGCTTTATATTATTGATGCAAGGAATCAGAAAGATCATCATGAGACCATCACCCTTGCTCCGCTCTCGTCCGCCGCACGTGAGATGATGAAGTCTAGGAAAAAAGAACTCAAGATGTCGCCGGAAGTCGTGTTAACTCTAGATCAGAAATTTGATACAAGTACTACTGCAACATCGCCATCCACAACCTCTTCTACTGTTCCATCAACACGCGAGCCAGGGACTACGCCTCCTTGGACAATACCGGCATTACGATCGCGGAAGAGCTCTACGTCCTCTACAATTATTCCGCCTATCCCAACAGAAGATAACGTTGTTTCTCTCATTAGAACTGCAACTGGTAATAATCGTGTGCCTGATCGCGATACATCAGTTAAATGGGAGAAAGACATTATAATCCGAGCTACTGTAACTCCGGAGCCAATCACTCTTCGCAACGTGTTAAGATATTACTCTCGAACGCAAGTACCCTCAGAGAAATCGGTATTTGCCACGAAAGGGTTTGACGATGTGTTAATCACAACTAAAGCTACAACTGCAAGAACTCCAGTGACGACAGAATTTGCTACCACCAGTGAAAATTCTAAATTAAGAGATTTGAAAGACACTATGCTGTCTGTAGATGATGATGACGAATTTAAAGAGTCGCTTGAAGTAGATGAAGTATTTTCGTTGCCTCCACTGAAGCCGGATTATGCTGCGCCCGGCACTGAGACCGATGAAGTAACGGTGTCAAAAGCTGGTGACGCCGGGTGGTACGGGGCGCGTTGGCCGTTCGTCGACACGTCATCTTATTTCCAGTGGACGGTATGTACCTACTGCATTGATACTTAAGTAAGTAATGTTTACCTACTTATAAAAAAAATAACTTGATCATAACGCCAGTGCGTGCTCAACATTCCTAATCATAGCAATTTTTCGGGAACCGCTTGGTAATTTAATGAAAGCGGACATTTAAATAACTTATTTGATTTATGAATTGAAATGTAATGCGGGTCGTGTAGACCGTACTTCTTATGTAATGTATAACTCTCATAAGTTGCAAAAAGTTTACATAGGTATAAACACCCATATTATGCATTTTTTTTTCATATATTTATAACATATTTTCATAAATCAATAACTATTTAATCTCTAGATAGGTAACAATTAGGAAAACTACGCTTGGTAGTTTGTACCGCCCTCCAAATGAGAATAAACGGAACGTTTGTTCCCTATCTCCATGTCAACTGGATACCTATTTTAGAAGATAATAGACAAAGAAACTATGGGATTCTAGTCTACTTAATTATATGAACATACGCTTAGACTTTATCGATCCTGGTTCAGTATACTTTAAATGGTTGGTAAAACCCATTAGGTACATCAAAATTCTACTCCACGTTCTATTACCTAAAGAGTTAAAGACCTTTGCGCGTGTACTTTTAGCACACAAGTATAAGTAAAATAACGAATATAGGTATACGTTCTATTTTATATATAATCCTAGTTTGGATTCTTTCGGTTTTAAACTTTTACTTTACGGGCCATGTCTGCCGGTAGGTATATTGGGCAAACCAAACTAGTTACGACTTTATGCTGTGAGTATGCGTTATCACAACTCACCGACATCTGATTTCGATACCGCATCCACTGGACCTTAGTAACACCTATCGAATTTTCAAAAGACTACTCTAAAAATGTTTATAATAGGAGATAAACCTTGCATAAGATAGGCCTACCGCTTACTTGTTTACTTCAAGAATGCAGAAAATATCCTCCAAAACTATGAGACAGCCCCCTGCCTTCTTTTTGACCTCTTTACACGATTCAATTCCCATATTTTCCTTCACTTGTTCTGTACAAATAAGATTCATACAATCTCATGTTAAAAACGTAAATGTCCCTTTGAAAGGCAATTCGTCTTGAACACAATCATCTTTATAAATGACCTACTATGTGTAATTTCAAAAAGATGACATGATAATTTAGAAAACTTTAACTAACACGTAAGTAACTACTTAATTAAAGTGTTACAATATGTATACCAACTAATTATAACCCACATGGCCTATCTAATGCGTACGACATTATGAAATAACGGATAAATTATTACAAGATTGTGAGACATATGGGCGAGATGCTTCGATCGACCTATGTATCGATAATCTACTGTGTGTGGATCATATTTTAAGCCTGCCTACCATACAAATTTATAAAAAATTTAATGTTAAGGACGGTCACACAAATGATGCACTTAATAAGGGCTGTATGAACACTACGAACATACAAAGTGTAGGCTAGATCTGTCTAGGTTATGTTTTGTCCCATTCAAATTATTATATCACCTTAATTAACCAGCAGTCTCTTGAGCACACCTATGTGGTAGGTAGGTAGGTACCCAGTTATTAGTTGCGAAAAGATGATAGCAAACATTACATATAGGTAGTCACTACATAAGTGATAGTTTATTTTACAATGATTAGACACTTCATAAGAGTAAGGTCAATGAAGAAATCGACGAATTAAGTGAGTGGAAGTGATTGCCAATTAGCTATTTCGCGCTTATGATCTTTGAACCTTTGAACCCCAACTGCTCTTTCTACTCTACTGTGCACCATATACTTACATAATAGTACATTTATACAGAAATCTTTAAATTAAGGGTAGGTACACGTTGGTTTTATCGCTAATGTCTATCAGACATTGTATATATTTTTGACTGTCTCATTAGTCTTGTAAGTAAGTCGTAAGCGCGACTAGCCAGAAGCCGATTCTGGGATTAGATAGATTAGATAAGATTTCCAGATCGAGCAGTTATTGAGTTTTTCTGTGAAATTCTCTGTAGCAGGATTTTGGATTTATTGCCGGTTAATTGACGAACTGTGGGTGTTACATTTCAACTTGGATTATATGCTATGTTTATGTTTTAATTAACTTTTGATAGCACGCAACAACTCAAAATACCTAATCAATTTGTTCCTGTGATCCAAAAACTGGATCCAAATTCGCAAGTCACGCTTGGCTGATATCGCAGACTAATTTATATTTATTTTGTTTAGGGTTATTCGCCGGGCGACAACTTGCTGCTGCCGCTGCTGGTGGCAGCCCTATCGTCCATTGCGCTGGTTCTGCTGCTCGCCCTAGCGGTGCGCCGTCGCAAACGCTCGCAGATCGCCTCCTCCAAGCTTGGGGTAAGGGCACACTCGCTATAATTGACTACGTTGATAATTTATCTATCTACAGGTGTTACAAAACTACCCGTAAACCCGAAAGGAGGTTAAATGGGGCCTTATAACGAGTCCATTCACAATATTTAAGAACCGGAGTAACGCCGTATAACATACCTCCAAAAAAGGAAAACAACATTTATGAATGAAAAATAGAAAAACTATTAAAGTAGACAATTATTAGGTAAAATAGGTATGTACGTAGGCCTTTCTGTTAAATAATCTGGTTCCCTGACATGACAGCTGACAAAATTTTTATTAGGGTATTTTGTAACACGTTGTATAATATCTAGCCTGTATTGTCCCACTGCAGGGCAAAGGCCAATTTTCATGACAATACTCATGAAATTTGGTTAACTGAGTAAGGTTGTTAAAAAACTGTTAAGTATAGCATCTTCTTGGTATTTAAATTACCAAAAAATACTAGGTAAAATTTACTCACCCAAGAAATGCAGATTAGTGGTAGGATTATGTTTCTTATTTTGTCTACTTTTTTAAAATGAATCCCGCACTCGGAACAAGCCCTGTGTCACGGGGGACTTGACAGAAATAATTAACAGACACAAAGTACACCCAAAGAATCAATTATCTTTGGATTGGACCACATAAACATTTGCCTCAGATGGGTTTGGATCCAACGACTCCCAGCGCAACGGTATTGGTGTTGATATGAGATATGATTTACCTAACTGGTAGCGGTTAAGGTACTTAGTCACCTCACCACTACCTATACCAAACGTGCAGTCTAGATCTATTATTTGATTCCTATGAGTCCTGGCTGGAGGCATACGGTGCCTCGCCAGCAAGTCCGGTTAAGTTATTAAAGTTCTCCCGAACAATTAACTATGCCCGATCTAAAAAAAAAGATTCCTAAGGTATGGCCTAGTTACTAGTGTTAGGTACTGATCTAGGTGTATGTGTAAGTTAATATTTGATATTTTGCTGTACACAATAAAATCCCAGTGTAAGGCGGACTTATACTTAAAATACTTATATATTAGTGTATTTGACTTTTTTTGTCTGATTGCAATATCTAAGTGTGTAAGAAGTAAAGCTCATTCATACTTTAGGCACATTTGAAACTTTCTAATTACCTATTCGAGTAGTCATTGTTTCTGATTCCATGTAATTTAATTAAGCAATAAAAATCGTAATGATCTCTACTAAAAATCCCTTTCTTTAATCCGTTTGTATCATTAGAAAGAGCTATAATTTAAAATTACATGTCATTGTGGTTTTTGTTTTAATTAAAGAAACCTAACTAAAAAGTGAGCGTTTCGATTCGATAGACTAAATAAAATAAGACTTCAGTAAAATCTAGACTGTGTTTTCAATTGCACACTGTGGTGTAGCACCGATCTATGGTGCTACGCTTCTAAATGACTTTGCTAATAGTCCGTGTCCCCGATGAGACAATGTTAGTACTCTAATTTAGTGTGTAATGTTAATATTCTAATGTTTTCCGATGTTTCAATAAAAACCCTAATTAAACCTGCATAATGCATAATACATTTACCATAGGCATTACATGCAAACAACACTGTCTGACCAATGTTGCCCTATTGTATGTTTAAAAACTCTTCTGAATTATTATAATGTTGATTATACAGTGCAAATCCGAAACTAAAAGGATTTTTAAATAATCAAAATTCCTAGCCTGGAATTGATTTTGTCTTTACTTCTCATAATTTAATCCTTATTGGCGACGATGGATGGTCGATTTAGAAAATAAACACTCTCCTTCTCTCTCTCCTCACTGTCCGTCGAATTTCTTTCGCTATTATAGAATAGTGGACATGGATGGCCAAATGCGAAACTATAAAGATAGTTTCGGATTTAGCTTCAAAAATTCTCCCCATAATTTGGTAATACCAAAATACAACTAAGATATACACAATAAATTACAAATTAAGCTTTCTACTCAGTCGCAAGTATATAACTTTAATATATGCATGATCAGAACACTTGTTTTAGTTAACCGCCGATCTTCAAGCCGACGACAACACCAACCTGTTGACGGCTGAGAACGCCGAGGACGCCGAGGATGCCGACGAGTGAGCGCCTCTGTCAGACACGCTTTTAGCTTGTGCAGCAGCACTCAGCAGCAGGATGCCTCGTGTACAACTCTGGTACATATCGTACATAGTTTAACGATACACAGATCTACAATAAGTCGACTTCTATACTTATGCAAATAATGAATTTTATTTAAATATTAATAGATAACTATATATTTATACGTGTAATGGATTATTAGTGAACGCAATGCAAAATGCTAGAGCATCAGGTGTGGGATAACTAAGAAGAAGGCATCACGGCTAACTCATTCATTCATAATACATACCAGCTATTATAGCCAGGTCAAGTTGTGACACCTGAAACATTGAAACTGTTAGGTAAGCCGGCATGACTAATGAACTATTGTGTTTACATTTAAGTTTTACTTACCAAAATAAATATAAATTTTACATGGTAAACGTCGCTGAATACTCAATTTTACTGATGTGTACTGATAGATAAATAATGAATATGGACAATGATTACAACGGTGACAGTGCATACCGTGCAGGCGTCCTTGTAACCTCAATTGTACATCGGGCATTCCACGCACTTTGAAATGATTTAGCCGCAATAGTGCAGTTTTCGAACCCGCATTAGACGACCTGCCTGTGTTCGTCTTCTTACACACTGATCATATTTTAAACTTTCAGTGCCTATTGTTTGTATATAATGTACGATTCTGTTGAAGGTTGGTCTCGTACCAGCGAAGGCCGGGAGGTTCCATGTTCAGAGATACGATATAATAAGTATATATTTTGTAATTGCACTAGATATTCGTAAACATAGGACATATACTTGTCAAATGCCAAAATAATATTTTTGTTACATGTAAAATACTACGTACAGAGGCCAGCACATCAAGCTACCACAATCTGTCAAATTTCTTTGATTGATTTTCAACTTTAACACAAACCAATAAGGTTCATATTCTATCGGGAAAATTTTACAGTTTTGGAAAGATTGACCTGCTGGCGTCTGTACCTAAATCCTCCTATACCTACGTCAATCTTGGGAAATGGCAAATACAGTTGACTCATCATCTCATTTAAATTCATTCATCGTCAGCCTATATTCGTCCACTGCTGGACCTCTCCTAAATTCATTCGTTGGACATTATTTTCACAAACATTTAATAAAGTGGCTTTTTACAAATCTTGAACCAGTCGAATAATAATTGATAGTTAAAATGACTGATGGACCTGGAGGCCTATGCTCAGCAGTGGGACACTGGGACAGTAATAGCTAAAAATACTTCAAACGCATTTAGTAGTTACATTGAATGACTTCTTCAATGGTGTCAGGATTGTTAGCGAGACTGACTGATAAACATTTACAATATTATAGATACTACTATACTACATACATACACTCACGACTTTTTCCATAGGAGTAGGCAGAAACTAGTTATGGGATTTATATGGCGAATGTCAGTGGAACCGCCAGGAAGGAACGCCCTAGAAAGACTTACACCGACCTTGGTGAGGTTCTTCAAAAAGGTCAAATGCGTAGTACTCGCAAGCGGCGTGTGTGCAATATGTATGAATGTGGACGAAGCGAAACAAGTAGGTATGCAAGTATCGTATGTATACTATATCTTTAAGTACTTGTTGAGGCTTTCCAACGTGTGACGATATAACCAAATAACTTTTGTGTGGACCTAACTGATCCTGTCATTTTCCTACAACTCAAAATTAATGTCATTCGGCATCGTAACATCAACAATTAGATATTGATCGTAGAGGTACTTACGAGCTTGAGAACCTAACTATAAAGTGGTGGCATTCAGACATTTTGTTCATTCATTATTAATAAATGTAGATACGTTGTAACGGTCGAGCAAGCCCCAGTCGACTCAATGTTGTTCACGCTATCAGAATCTTTATAACGCGCCAGTAGACGGTAGTACCGTCTCCAGTGTACACTACATACTGTGTGTGACATGACAGAACAGCAGCTATTGTAGGGTTCAGCGCTCCACACGCGACTCATCAGCAACGTTCATGCCATGTATATCATATCTCTGAAAGTTTCGATTGTATGACTCGTCAGTATTAACTAAACCTGTGGTACCTACTTATAAATCTACTTACATAATAAGCATACTCATTTATTTTTTGTGTAGCCTGTTAGGATAAGACGAAATAATATCAATCTCGGTGTAATGTTATTATATCTGTGTTTTAACGTCGCTGTTTTATTAGGTACTATAAATTTCAATTGTATTAACTAACTTATTACATCTCAATTAAGTATTTATAATATAATTTTAAAAATATAGTTATAAGACTGATATATGATTGAGTTTTTAGGGTTAGTAAGTTATTATTTGAAAGTCGTGTAACCTTTTTAGCTTATTTTATAACGGCACTATTTTTTTCAATTTATGGGTAACTTTGTGTGCTGAGAAAATATTAGGCACTTACGCGTATTATGTAATTCAATGTTAAGCATGTTATGAATATGACTGTACAGCATTGTGAAGGAGAAGGAGTGAAAGTGTTAGTTAGAAATTAAAATGTGATACCTCCGTAGTATCTTGAAAAATGTGGTTTCCGCTGTAGAAGGAATTGTTAGGTCTCTTACACAGAATTCTATTCGTATTTAATAAATGGGTAAAGCGGAAGCCGCCGTGCTAAGTCGAAGTTTGGATAGAATTAATTACCTCTTTAATAACATGTGAATCACTATAATTCATGCTAACATTTTGTATCATGCAAAGTAACGTCGCACACTAATGTATCAATAGTATTTATTTATGTTTGGTTAGCTTTTGTGTTAGAATAGGTAGATTTATTCTTTGAATGCCTTGAGCAGTGTGGTTATTTTGTATTTGCTGAGAACAAACACCATGTACATAAGTAATGAAATAAATTGTGTTTTCCCACCCGACTGCAGTATTTTTTATTGTTTATCCCAGTTCAAAAGTATTTCTAGTAACTACAAATTTAATGCAGCGTGACCATTGAGCACGTGTACGTTTAATTGGTACTCAATTATGTTACTTAGGTAGGACTAATACAACATTGTATAGGTCTACTTAGGGGTGTAAAAAAGAGCCTCCAAGAGTGATGGTATACAAATGACCGTCCGGCGCACCCTGGGCAGTCAGCCACGTTAACATCTTGCTGACTGGCTAATCTTTTTACAACACGGAATTAACCACAAACATTTTAAGCCAGAGGGGTGCGCAGCAGCGCCCCTTGTGTGTAAGAACAACCTACTGCGCTCACCAACCCGCCTGCCAAGCGTGGTGAGTATTGGAATTTTCCCCCCAAATGGCGACACAAATTAATAACCGGCCCCCAGTCCCCGGCAGCCCCGCTATTTATGGGGGAGACCTTTGTTCAGCAGTGGACTACCTGTGGCTGATATGATGATGATGGTAGGTCTACAACTTGTCTGATATTTTTTATGGTCTCATGAAAATGTTAACTAAAAATAGAGACATAAATTAAAAATAAAATGGATTAAAAAATAGGCGTGCTACAGAGAGACATGACGTCAAGTCTTAGGTGCGCCATACAGATTCCAACACTCGTTTTGCGGGAAAAGGACAGGGCATCCCCTCTCAGTCTACACCAAAATCTTCAAATAAATAATATCTTATAGTTATTAGTTATTATTATTTATCTAGTTACTAAAATATAGTTAATTGATAGTTGATTGAATGATATCTTCCCGCAAGCCCGTTTCGTTCAAAAAATTCGACACTAGTCTTATTATTTTAATACTTAGATATTATAAAAAAAACATGTTATTTTTTTAATATGAATTGGTAAATCTGTGTTAATATTCTATAACCACCATTTTGTATATTAATCGAGTTCGGTTATACCTATAATAGGTACCATTTCTCACTAAATAAAACTAATATTTTGTATTCGTACATATTTTTATTTTATTTATCTAACAGTGAAAAATCGTACAATACGACCCTAGGATTAATTTTAAAATCTATTTATGTAATAGATTTTTCATTTTAAATTGTTTTAAAAATACTATTTATAAACAAGTTTTGCTTATTAGAGCAATTGACTTATGTCTCATTAATTTAATGGTATCGGGTATATTATATACAAGAGAACAGTAACATAAGAATATACAAAATTAATAAAAAATAATAAAACAATATATTCCAGAAGATGTTTAAATATATTATGTTTAGGTACTTTGCAATAACTCTACGGTGACATCATATACCTTGCAAAAAGATAGCAGTATCATAGGTTTTTTTACTTCACCTACTCGGAAAGTGAACCATTGCTACACTAATACTGGGGGAGAATGTAGTTCTTTACAACCCAAGAGCTGCAAAGTTGTATGAAAACAAAGTTGTATGTAGCAACTCGGAGTTTGGGTTTGTGCACAGTTGATAGCAACAGACTCGCCCCCTATTACATGGGACTTAAACATACCGACGAACTGTGGGTGTACATTGGTACACCTCTGCCTAACCCTTCGGGGAATACAGGCGTGATGGCATGTTATGTAAAATTTGATAGGGCAAAATTCGAATTTCGTATAAAAAATTTATTAGATAAGTGAAATTTTGTTTAAATTATGAGAACATCATTTTGGTGTTACCTACAGCCGAAACTGAATTAAAAATTCAAAAATATAACTTGGGTAATAATTGTAAAGTTAAATCTCCTAGCAATGTCCATGGTCTTAATATGTTCAATAATAAAATTTACCAGTATTGCTGTTTGATCGAGTAAAGTTTTGTGTCGATTTATTTCAGCCTTATATGTATACACAGACTACAATTACTTATAGTCAAATCGTTTCACTTGTTCAAAAATTTAATGTATGTATGGTCTGTGCTTGTCCAACTCTATTCTTCAGGTTTTATTACGTCAATATTTTTAATGAATATTGCCTGCTGATGCGTTTCCATCTACTTAGTCAGTCGCATTTCATTGAATTTTATTTATCGTGACTATAACTAGGTAGTTAGTTTTGTAAAATCTTCACAAATATCTTTTTCAGTGAAATATCGAAATAAGTACCTACATACTTATTCTTTTAATCGAAATAGAACTTCTAACAGAACTAAATAAATATCAATGGGTAGGATCGTGCTCAGCGCCTTAGAAACGCATTTTTAATTACGATCTTATGTTTATACGTCTTTTTATTTTCCTCGTAGGTGAAGTATGATACAGTCGGGGGTAAGCATACACTATCACCCCTTGGAGAAAGTGGAGTACTTTATTGCGATACCATGTTTGTATATAACCGAGAAGTTTATATAATCTCAAGTAGTGCAATTTTGTCCTAATTTAATTTGGTCAAGCCCTGACACTGTCAATGTTTATTTTTTTGTCCTTTATATACAAATAATAAATTAACATAATCATAACGAGAATATAATCAAATTATTAGTGTTCCCCTATAACACCTTATTAATAATTAGTTTTTATTTACATCATGGCTCCTATCCATAATATTATCAATTAAAATTTCCGAATGAGATAAACTCGGTAAATACTTTTGTTTCAGTTCAAAAATAAATAAAAGTAGGTATAGTCAAATTATTTTTTAGAAAAATATTTTGAACTAAAACTTTACAACTTAGTCTACCAAAATAGTAGATTTGTACATACCTTTATAAGGAAACTAAGAATCAACCAAATTTTTTCCTACAATAGTAAAGAAAATTATATTTATTATTACATATTCTCTATGTGTGCTATATATAGCTACACAATCTTTAAAAAATTACACGGAGAGAAGATTTTTTATGTAAGATGTGAACGTTTTAATTTATTACGTTATTAAGGCGGATGTGCCGGTCGCAGTATCCTGGCGAGCACGTGGCGCCCTCCCACTAGCTTCAGTTGCTGACCGTCCATTAGTACGCTGCGAACACCGCTAGTGGTCGGCGCTGTCGCATTTGCCACGCTCTGAAAATATCAACAAAAATAATTAGGAGAATTCAGTTTTCAATTAATTAACTAGTGAAATCTGTTCTGTGATATATTTACAATATCTCGTACCTGATGTTTGAATTGTAAGAATTTTCAAAAACCAGATATGTATCGATTAATTTAGGAAAACAACTTCAATTTTATTTAATACTAGCGACCCGACCCGGCTTCGCGCCGGTGCAACTTGTATATATTATACATAAATATAGCATATGATACTCACAAAATAATGTAGCTTTTTATTGGGAAAAGAATTTTCAAAATCGGTTCAGTATATCCAGAGATTACCAGGTACAACCACAAAAACTTTACCTCTTTATAATATTAGTATAGATGAAACAAGATAACCCCTTCTGTATTCCCCATAAGGTTATTATTATACATATATTCGTTATATACTAAACTTTAAAAGCATAATATAAATATTAATATTAAATTTTTCCAGGCTAAATGGCCAAAACCAAAGTACAAAGAGACCTAATTTGCTTAATAAATATGTAGCTCTCAAAACCTCCACTTCCACCACTTACTATCTACAATATTATTAAGGTCATTAACTTTCTAGTGCTGATATTAAAAGTTAAGCAAACTTTTATAAGTGAAGAAAAATGTATTGTTAATTGTAACAAATTAATTAGTAGACCTGTTATTCAATTACATGCGATCAACTCTTCAAGTGAATACAGACTGCATTCGGAATTCAAAATGAAAACATCGCCGGCTTAGGACCATTAAAATCAATAATTCAGGACGTCTAAGATATTTAGAAAGGGAATATTTAATCGCAAGCGCAACTCGCGACCTCTGGTTATATTCAGACAATCTGTCTAGGAGAGAACGGACTGTTATCTACCGGCCCAGGGCGACATGGACTGAAATGATGCATGATACATGCCCGTGTTTTCACTATCTTTGTTACAAACAAGTGTTGTTGTTAGCAATCAGAACTTTAATGCTGCAGAGTTAATTATATGTAGTCGGTCCTTCATGTTGACTGCAACTAAACTTCATATTGCAGTTAGTTTGGAGCAGCTTTCTGTCTGTCTGTATTCACTGTTAGATGCATGCAGAATATTTTTAACTACAATACTCAGTTGTTTGAAACTGAAGCTTTTTCAAACCATGCAAACTTTCAAAATTCACCTGTTGAATTTTAATTCCCTGCGCGAGTTTAACCTGTTGTATTGCGTTCACCTAAAATCATGATAAACATGTTATGATAATCTAATCTGGATTAGATTCATAAAAACGTATGTGCAGTGCAGATTTGTAGAGAAAACATGTGAGCAGTTCTAACGAAGCTACACGATATGTTCATCGTTATTTATGTTCAGTAAAGATTGACTTCTTGATAATAGATACCAATTATATTGATGCCTCGACCGATGCCACTGAAATGATGATATACCTTGCAGATCTACGAGTACCTTTAATTCGGCTGCATATTGTCACAAAAATACTACATAAAGTACTGTTCGACAGGGAAATGTATTGATGCTTAATCCGGCGTAATTTTAATAGGGTATTCAACTAGTTTATAAGATGCTTTTAATAATTTGTAAATACCTGTTGTAGTTTTAATACTGGAGCCGATGTTGTTGGTGTCGTCACACTTTGTGCACCTATGACCATAAAGTAGATATGTTATCAATACAATACATACAAATGAATATGGAGCAGATACGTAATATTCAAGTTGAGATAGAAAACTCACCAATGTTACTTAAAACTAAAGTCTGCGATGATGGTGCGGCACCGCTTGTTGTCACTCTAATTGTATTACCGTCGCTTTGCTGAAAAAACATAACACATTTATTAAGATAATAATGGTACAAAACTTATTAGAAGCACCATTATAGGGCTGGGAAAACTCTTACTGGGGTATACCTTTATGATCCAAAGGGCACCGAATATAGTTTTAAAAAAATCAATACAGAAACATCTGATCTAAAAACTTTGTAGTACAATTTTGTATTTTATATTATCGCATGCGTTGCTTCAGTTTCCACTACTAGGTAAGTGGAGTGCGACATTACCCTCCTTCCTGCGTGCTGTAGTGTATACCCGATTCCAATCAGTCGTGAAAACTTTGTAAACAAAAAACGCCAATGACCTTAAATAGCTTTAGTGATGTCCATAATGCATATTTGTAACGAATATTAACGAATGAGTTAATGGATTTTTGCATTCAATGGAATAAACTTGTTTAGGAGGTATTGGATTCTTTGCATCGATGTCGACCTACGTGTTATAAAACTGATTATAAATATAATATTAGTATACTGTTTTACTTAGATTTTTACAATTATTACGTTTTCAAATATAAAGGAATAACGGTACATAGGCATAAAGCGTATTAATTATAATACCCGCCGTCCTTGGTTAAAAATGGTGTAACTTGATTTCATTATTGTTATTTTATCATTAACGTGGGCGATACTTGATAATTGAATAAGAATTCCACAGCTGCCACCAATATGGGCGGTAGGAGCAAATTTCAAGATTTCTACCACGAGATCATGAAGAAGTTTACATGGTCCTTTATGAAGGGGTTAATTGTAAATCCGGCACAGTTACCATTCGCCGCCCTTCTTCTGATTGTTGCCGAACTAGTGATTACTTTTCTGAAAAACCGACGAAGATGATGATCTCGATAGCACTTAATTATGATTTTTATTTAAAAAATTTGAAACAAAGTAAAGTACGTTGTTTTTTAATGTTAGTATAAATCAGATAATGTTATTCAATCAAAAAAATTATCAAAAAAATTAAATCATTGTTAAGGAACCGATAAGAAATCCACCAATTTATCTATTTTTTATCGCGTCAATTAGAAAATGTATTTCTAGGACCAAGTTGTTGATGCCATAATTTAATTTAATTTTGAAACAAATCAATAAATACTAGAAATTAAATGAATATTTGTAATTGGCATCCTTTTTATTTTCATTTTTTTAATCTGTTTCGCATTCGTTCAATTTCGTACAGATCAGCACTTCACTAAAAAAAATTGTCATATTTAATACAAATGTTATAAATTCAACAATTTTTACATATTTTTGTTTAAATAAAAATAAAAAACGAGTTTATTATGAAAGTGACAGTATTTTCGAAGATTCCGACATCAGAATAAAATGCAGTGAAAGCGAAATAAGTATGAAATCGTCGATTTTATGTTGAGTGATGGTTTGTTTACAAAGTTTTCACGGCTGATTGGAATAGGGTATAGTTAGTTGTAAGTGTATGTGTACCTGGAGTATGATGTTGTGCAGCGGCTTGGCGGAGGTGAGCAGCAGCGGGCGCGAGAGGCGGGCGGCGGGCGCCAGCACACGCACTCCGCCGCGCGCTCTCACTCCTGACATCTGCAGCGCCCGCGCGTCCAGCGAGATCATCTGACCCTGCGCCACAGTCACAGAATTACGGTACAGTGGCAGTTCACCGCTATTCGTCTTTATTTTTGAGACCATAAGATCGAGAAGTGACCAGCCGCCAATACTGCCTTATGGTATGGTCAGCAATCAACAAGTGGCTAAACACAGCCAAATTTGTAAATATTTACAGGTAGACATTTACAGACATGTAGGTAATACGTCTATTTTTAATGATTATCGTTACCAAGATTGACAATGAGTGTCAATCTTGGTAACGTGACATTATTTATTGATTTCTGACATTTACGCGAATATTAAACATTTAAATTAAACTACTTTTTACGGATTTTATCTCGTTATATTGATATTAAACGTCGGGATTAATAATATCAATATAACGCAATAAAATCCGTGAAAAGTAGTTTTATTTCAGTGAAATTATTTGTTCGTTTATGTGTCATCTACTATGGGGTGTCGATATGCCAGATAAGTTTTATCCCCTTTTTTATAAGATAGGTTAGCACCACCACACACTCACCTGATGGCAAGTGACGGTGTGGTCTAAGATGCAGCACGCTTACCTAAAAGATACCTATTCACTCGTGACTTGAAGACCCCCAAATTGTGCACATCAGGAAATACAGACTCAGGCAGCTGATTCCATTTCCTCACTGTACGGATAAGGAATGACGAGGCAAAACGCTTAGTGCGGGTTTCGGGAATTTCCACCACGAAACGGTGTCACTTTTCAGTTTGCCTGGTTGTTCGATGGTAAAAGGGAGATGACAGAATTAGATTATGCAGTTCTGATGCACACTCTCCGAAATCTATCCGGTAGAAGACCGACAAGCCAACCCTACGACGATGATCAAGGCTTTGAAGTCTGTTGTTGACCAGCTTATCGTCGTCAATAAGCCTCCTGGCTCCAATAGACTCCAACACCTCCGGCTGGTATTTGGCAGAATCGTCCCATAGGTGAGAGCAGTACTCCATGCACGACCGGACTATAGCTGAGCAACTGTTCCGGTGTGAAGTACTGCCTCACCTTCGCATGGTATGCAGTAGAGTCCACTACGAGGCACTATAATGTTGGTTATCACCAACATTATAGTGCCTCGTAGTGGACTCCCTGTTGCACGGACTAAACAGAGGGGCATATTTTTCTGTGGGATACGCAGATGATATAGTCATAATGGTCAACGGCAAATTTCCGGAAATTGTGTCGGAAATACTGCAACAAGCTTTGGTTGTGGTAGCGGATTGGTGCAGAGAAAACCACCTCTCCATTAACCCAAAGAAAACCACGGTTCTTCCTTTTATAAGGAAAAGAAATCTGGGCAAGTTGAAAAACCTGCTATTATTCGGAACAAAGTTAGAATGGTCCACTAATGTCAAATACCTTGGCATGACTCTGGACAAGGAGCTCACATGGAGTCAACACGCCAGAAAGGCGTCAGAAAAAGCAATGAGAGCTTTCAACATGTGTAGATCAGCGTATGGAAAAATTTGGGGACTCAAACTCAAAATACTATACTTTATCTACACCACTATGGTTCGCCCCATTTTGTCCTATGGCAGCACCGTTTGGTGGCCTAGGACAAAACTATCAACATGCGCCGTAGAACTGGGGAAACTACAAAGGATGGCCACTATGGCAATCACAGGAGCGTTTAAGACTACGCCAACCAAGGCGTTAGATATGTTACTCAAATTAAACCCTCTTCACATCTTCATTAAAACTGAAGCAATGAAGGCCCTACACAAACTAAATGTAGCAGGCACATGGCATAGCAATATGCCGACCACGAAACACACAAAAATGGAGCTACCCGAAGAGCTCTTAAGGAAGATTAATATGATAAATAACGCAATAACATCAATAAAAGTCTTCAAAAGGAACTTCAAAACCATATGTCCCCACAAGGGATGAATGGAAGCAAGGGCTCTCATCGAACACTGATAGCTTAATATGGTACACAGATGGTTCAAAAACTGGATCTGGTACTGGAGCAGGAGTTTACTCAGTATCTTTCCAACTCTGGAACAGCTTAGGAGAACTCACTACGGTCTTTCAAGCAGAAATGTATGCCATTATCGCATGCGCAAATGAAAACATAAACAGGAATGTAGAAAATAAAAATATCTACATTCTAAGCGACAGCCAAGCGTCACTCAAGGCCCTGACGTCCTGTAAAGTTAACTCCAGACTGGTTTTAAATGCCATAAAAACTCTTAATGAGCTAGGTCGCAGGAACCGATTACGACTAGTTTGGGTCCCAGGGCATGCAGGCATTAAAGGAAATGAGAAGGCCGATGAGTTAGCTAGAACCGGATCGGCAAATGCCATGATTGGACCAGAACCATGTATGGGACTACCAACATGCGCCATCAAAAAAGCCTTACAGGAATTTTCGGCAGCAGCACCACACGCATCTCCAAATTCATACTTAATAATAGGAAGGGACAAAGCCCGAGTTGTCATCGGAGCCCTTACAGGGCTTTTTACAACAAATGACAGGCTCCATAAAATGAAGCTGACCTTGAACAATGATTGTAGAGCTTGTGGTGAATTCAGGGAAACCATGCAGCACATTTTGTGTGATTGTGACGTCCTAGCGACGAAACGGATGAGTCATCTCGGCAACGGATACCCGAAGCCAGAGGACTAATAGGTTCCTTCCTCTTAGTGGGCTAGCCGCCTTCATGAACCACGTCTTTGAAGAGTAAGGAATGTACCATGCTGGGGACAACACAACAGATCACATTTGGTCGAAGTGTTGCTGGCCATGCCAGCCTCCACTGGTAAGATAAAGATAGACTGGCCAGATATGTGATGATTATTTCGAGCTACTGCGTTTCAATATGGCGTTATCTTTTGTTACTTACCTGTGCATTTGTCAACAATTTCGCCACTATCGGTTGCCCAGACCCCGACTTCTCGCCGGCTGTTTGACTCCGCACCACTTGAGATAGCGATTTCGGTGTTTGATTAGCGAGCTGCACTGTCTGTCCACTAGATAATTGCAATGTTTGTCCACTCGATAATTGTAAAGTTTGTCCACTAGATAGCTGTAGCGTTTGGCCACTCGGTAACTGAACAGCCTGGCTGGCTAGCTGCACAGTTTGACCGCCCAGTTGCACCGTTTGCGACCCCAACTGCACTGTCTGACCACTCGGCATTTGCACACTTTGCCCAGATAATTGCACATTAGATCCACCTAACTGTACGGTTTGCATATTGCCACTCGCTAACTGAACGGTTTGACCGCTCGGTAGTTGAACACTCTGCGACGGCAACACACTTTGACTAGCTACTTGAACACTCTGTCCGCTGGGCAGTTTGACGGTGTGCCCGGTCAACTGCACGCTCTGACCGGCTATTTGAACAGTTTGACCGCCGATTTGGACCGTCTGGCCAGCTAACTGTACGGAAGACACGGGTATTTGTACGGATTGACCGCTTTGGATAGTTTTGAGGGTGGGCGCGGGCTGCTGGGCACGCGGAGTGGGGCTCTTGCCAGCAGCGGTCGCGACTCGCACAGCCTGCGCGTGCGGGGTGGTCGGGGTGGGCGGGGTGGGCGGCGCTTGTTGTGCGGGCTGTGCCGCCAGCTGCACGGTGTGTCCGCTGGGCAGGCGCACGTGCGCGGGCTGCAGCTGCAGCGCCGCCAGCTGCAGTCCGGCCGCCAGCTGCACGCCGCGCGCGCCCGCTAGCTGCAGCGCGCCCGCCACCGTCGCACTGCTCACCACCGACGTTGCACTGCTTGTGCTCTGCTATAACACATACACACATACACGTTCACCCTTATTATGTAGATTATAATAGCCAATCTCTAATGTATTCATCGTACATATTGAATACCAAAAATTTGCTTTAGATATTTCATTTAACCATTGCGTGTTACTCATTTAAAGAACCTTATACTATAATGTATTAAAGTCTTTATTTCCAAAAACTACGAGTATATTATCGACTGCGAATCAACGCATTATATACGAATAACTACTTCGGTATTTGTATTGTCCTAGTCTACAAAAAAAGTAACAGCCAAGCATTACCTAGGTACTTACTTTCTAATTTCTAGCAATTAATACCTACAATGTTCATAGAAAAATCTATCAATTTGTTCTTACCTGTGCGATAGTAGTGACAGAGACAGTATTTGCCACTGCTGGTCTCTTCTTTACTGTAGGTGTAGCTGTAAGAGAATAATTTTGCAATAAATCTTGGATACAGAAAAACATAATGTTACATGTCTTTTATAAGACATAGTACCTGAGCCACCGAGCCCTGGTAAGGACAGAAAAAAACGTATAGTTTGATTAATTATATTTAAGTTATTGTTCTTATTTTGTAACCCATATTTTTTTCATTTTGTGCGTGGAAACGCAGATGATACCATGAAATTATGGATATTTTACTCAAAAGTTTAAACGGTTCTAACTCTAAAATGCGTATTTTTGTAATAAAATATTAGTACTATCGTAGTAGGTGTCCTATTTTCATATAATATATTTTTATTCAAATCGTTAAACATGTTCAGAGATCACTATTATAAACAGATAAATATACAGGATGTAACAAAAACCCTGTCCGATCCGAAAGAGGCGTATTCCTTTTCTTATATACTTACTAATAAACATAAATAAAAATACGATATTAAAGAAACCAGAAAGTATCGATTTTTCTTCTTCTAATAAACTTACACAATGCTCCACTAAATATGGGAAAATTTCATAAGTTGACAATACTCCACCCAGCGGCGAAATCTTTTAATATTTACCAATTTATTTTTCATTTTTACCTCAAAGGATGCCGCCAAGCGGCGCCGCTCCATGCGCGCTTTGTCGTCGCCGACAGACTGTACCTAACTACCTACAGAGCGGCACGTGTAAGCCAATTGTTGTCCTTGACATGTCAGTCTCGCGTAGAGTTCGCTTCCGATCGGACGTCCGTGAATCTCTTATCACCTCGATTACCCATCGTATCGTGAGTAATGTCGTATTCCAATCTGTTGTCAATGTCGTGTTCCAATGTGCTTATGCTGCAATTATGCAGATGTTCGAAAAGACTACGAGTGAGTGAGAGTATGGGGTGCGTTTTGCTAGGCAAGGTATGCCAGTGCCGTCGGAGCGTGTATCCAACGTCTCCATGAACTTAAAGTTCACGTGTACACGTGTACGAACACGTGTCAAGCAGTGTCCATGAATGAGTACAAGACTCATTACCCTAATGCCGAAAGACCACGAAAACACGACGTGGAATATCAGTAAGTACCTATTGGAAGTTCACTTAAGGAACACGATCGCAGAATTTTGTAGATATCAAGTTCATGTTTTACAAAATAATTTTAACAAAGCAATACATTTAGTTCATTGTTTCTTGAAAAACAAAGTCAATAATTATTTAGGTACCTATTAGGTAAGCAACACATTCCTGATACCCACGCGTAAGCGGAAGTATTGGGTATCACGATGCTTGTACGATACCAGCTGACACCTACGCGTAGGCCCGGTAGGAGGTAATCATCCCTATGACTAATACGTAACAGCTGATACTTATGAAAAACACAAAAGAACGTCAATTATTAGGTAAACATAACTATGCCTAATCGATATCAGCTAATATCTACGTGTAGGCCCAGTAGGTAAGATTCATTCGCATTAAATTTGTTTGGCGGCACGCGACAGAGCGGGCTGGCGGCACATGACAAAGGATCAAAAAGCGGCAAATTCTCGGGCGGTTTCTTTGACACTAGTGTAGATCGAATTGAATAAACTTTATTTCGTGGATTGAGTGTTGACATGTAAAAGGTTTAGTTTTTTTTTAAATTATATTTAAATTAATCGGAGAAAAAAATTTATCTCGTATCTAATTATCGTTTACGTGTTTGTGTACGTAATACGACACCTTATACGACCCTTAAGGATCGGACAGGGTTTTTGATACATCCTGTATTGCTCATTTAGTAGTATAGGATTATATTACCTTGTTGCATTAACGCTCGTGGTGATATAAGTGATTTTCCTGATGCTGGCGTGGCTGGACTTAATACCCTGACAACGCCACGTCTAGCCGCAGGTGTCGCCTATGTAATGTAAATTAACTTTATAAATATTAAAATCACTATACATATAATAATGCTGATGACAGCTCAAATAGAAAACTACATAGAACATTATCATCACAATAAATGTATTATTTGCAGTAATATTGATTTTCGATGAAATACTCCGTATGGAAATCACCCAAGTATTATTTCCCTCCCTCTCGTTCCCTACCCTGGATAATACAAGGCTTTAAGGCTATCACAATAACAGTGATAAAAACATTAAAATCGAAATCACAGGCATTAGTCTCGGTACCATAGTTGGCTAGGAAGATCATTGATCAAAATGTTCTTTGTCTAAAATTGTTATCTTTAAAATTTTTTTTTGCATCCGTTAAGCCCAAGAACAATAAAAAATAACTGTTAAAAGCGTGGTTTTTAGAAAATAGTATCAATAGCATATAACTTTCGTAAGATACCTGGCAAGTTGGTGTGGACACTACTGCAGTCACAGTCGTCGGTACTGCAGCAGGTCTTATCAACAGCGATCGTGTACCTTGTGTCACCTGCAAAATTCATTTAAGAATATTTTCTTGGTCCTTTATAAACTAAAGAACAAATACGCAATGATTGTCATTGCAAGGTCACAGTTAGGGTGGGATAATAACGCTTATCTATAAAAGTACACAATAGTTTCATCTCAAAAAACTTAACTTAAGAATTAGTCCTGATAAAACATAATGCAATATAATTTTCGATGACACGGTTCACTATTAACTTTATGGGATACTTGGCACCTTTTACAAGCATGTTTTTGATGAAGATACACTATCAGGCACACAATTACCTTATTCTGCAATACTTGCACAGTGGCTGTACTAGTAGCTTGAATGACAGATGTAGATTGTAAACTTGGCTGGCTGGTAACAGTGGTTGTTATTATCTAGAAAAGACAAGTAAAATAAATGTTAAATAAAGATATTTAGCAGTGTACATTTCCTTGAACGAAAACGAAAACTTATTCACCTGAGATTGTGATCCTTCAACTTTCTGTAATGGCCGCTGTTTGATGAGAGGCGATTTGTGCGGTGTTGCCACTATGGAAGGTAATGACTTCGATAACTGGCTCGAGAGTGTTGCCGTTTGATTGACAATAATTTGCTTAGTCGGCTGCGGTTGTGTTTGCTTTGGCGACTGCGACGCTGGTACCGTTTGACTGACTTGTTTTACTTGATTAGTGGTTGGTTTAACAACGTTCGGTTTGATAACCTGAGATATCACAGTTGCTTGTTTTGCTGGCTGAGTTACGTTAGGCGGTTTTGGCGTTTGAGGTGTCACATTCGCTTGTTTCGGTGACTGAGCTAGCGGAGGTTTAACCTGTTGTATAACGTTGGTCTGTTTTGCTTGATTAATATTGCTTTGACGTACAGCTTGAGCAAGTAAATTCGCCTGTTTCGCTGATTGGGCCATGAGAGTAGATTGTTTCGCACCCGTTTGTTTCACAGTCTGGGCGATCTTTGGTGGGGCACTGGCCTTAGCTTTTGGAGGTGGCGTGGCGACGAGTTTACCTTTCGGTTTTGGCGGTACAGTGACTGGTTTCCCTTGCGAGGCTTGAGTAGCTTGCATCAGCAACTGAGCGGATGAAAGGTGAGGAACTGATGGCGATGCCCCGCTGTCGTCAACGTCAACGTCACTATCTGAGGCGTTCTCAACTACTTCTTCTACACTAGCTATTTCTAATTCCATCTGTAGGGAAACAATAATTTCAATAGAGTTGAACGGAAATTATACTAAATAATTACTAGTCACTGCTTAAGTTACACAAAATTATAGCACATGTTCAAGTAATATTATCAGCAGCATCAAGAGCTTACATTATACCAGCACACTTGCACGTTTAGCAGTTATTAATCAAACTATTTTTTATTATAATATTGGTTAAGAAAAACTCCAATAGAAACCCTCCCAATACCCACCGTCCATGTCGTTTCCAACACCACCCGGTATTGCAAGCGACATGGACTATCAAAATCCCACCCGGTTTTAAACCTCAAGTATTGGAGTCAAAAGACTAAAACTGAAGACTAAATCAAGTCGAAGTCCTTGAGACGTCTTGACTTGAGACCTCAGGTCTAAAAAGACTATGTCGTAACTTACAAGGCTTATAAAACTAAAAGCCTTATAAGACTAATAGGACTCGCGCCTTAACGCCTCTGAAGTTCTCTCTTAATTTATAATAAAAATAACTGTTACATTAAAAGTCTGATCACGTACCTACTTAATTTTTTTACTTGACTATTTATTATATAGGTTTTATAAAATACAAACTACCAAATCAGATTTCCATTGCATTTTAACCTTAGAGCTTGAGCTGTATTGAATATCAAGACTCAGATATCGACTCAGGCGCGAGTCCTTTTAAAAAACAGCTCTAGTCGTTTAAGTCTTTTAGTAAAATGACAGAGTCTTAGTATTTAATACTGGAAACTGTAGTCTTCTTTCCAGACTTAAGTCGTGTAAAATGAAGTCTAGTCCTTTTTAGAGGCCTTAAATGACTGAGTCTCTTGCATCACTAGGTACATGCCCCAGTGTGCTGGTATAAAGCTAGCTACTAGAAAGGCAGACAGATAGTACATCACTCACGGGGTGCGGGGATGTTTGATGGCTCGTTTCACTACTAGTCACTGCAGGAGGTGCGGTCTTCACAAGCGCGGGCGGCGGGAGCGACACAGGCGGTTGCGGTAATGCGGCCAACAATGTGGCCGCCGCCTTACGACCACGACCACTACATATTTTTAGCCAGTCTTCTTCGCTCCTAGGTGGAAAAAAGTATAAGCTTCTTATCTTAGCAAGTAATCCCTATAGTTGAATACAGATTACGGTAGTTCTCAACAAACAGCAAATAGTTTACTTTCTGTTACAACTTACATTCTCATAATGTATGTAGATACACAGAAACCATAATAGCATCAATGTAGATAATCGTGGCAATAGATTAGATCAAAGACAATGCTAATTCGAGCTTCAGAGGGAAGTTTTTATTATAAGCGCCGTACGTAATCAAAGAATAAATACCTGTGCCTATGTAGATAAGTCCATATAGCTGTTCTCTGGTCGTATTTCACTACAGGGTCCCGCTTTGCCGAAACAAGTCTGTCTAATACCGAAGACACGGCACTCAGCAGTGTTTGATCACTGCATGGAGCTACCCATTGTGACATCCTGAGAAATAAATACATTTTATAACTTAAAACGTCAAGAATTTTTTTATTTTAATTAAAATTATATTATAATGAAGACTGGTTCCACAGTACATTAATAAGAGGTACAGTACAATGCGTAACTGTGGAATCTTATGGTAAATTGTAAATTTAAGAAACATAAACACTGCCAGCAAACTCTTCTTGATTATATCTTTCAAAAACTGATTTTAAATCTAAGACGAGGTTGTCTCTTGAGCAAAGCAGAATCGCCTCTTTAAGTAATGTGTAGTGTTGGACTAAGGCATTAATAAGTGATTACCCAATTTGGCAGCTGGTTGAAACTAACTTATTAAAAAAGTATATACAATAATAGATAATAGGTTGTAGTCCACCACTCTGAGGCTAGTGTGATGGAGCACGCAGTTAAGGTGAATCCCCACCACACACAATAATAATATTTTTTATTAAATACTAGTTTTTTTTTTATTTTTTTTATACCACTAAGGTGGCAAACAAGCATACGGCCCACCTGGATGGTAAGCGGTTACAGTAGCTTATAGACGCTTGTAACACCAAGGGTATCACTTGCGCGTTGCCGACCTTGTAAAACGAAAGAGCAATAGTTGGGTTGGTAGTATAAGGGTCAAAGTCCTTCCACTGCCAACAAAACGTTTCCTCGCGAAGCATTGTCAACGTTGCTCACCGTAAGGAACACAATACGGCCCAATTTGAGTGGAATTACCACTATGTGTGTGTGTGTGTGTACCTGAGCAGCGTGAGCACGTGGTGGCGGGTGCCCTCGCCGTGGCGCGGCTGTGTGTGTGTATGTACCTGAGCAGCGTGAGCACGTGGTGGCGGGTGCCCTCGCCGTGGCGCGGCTGTGTGTGTGTATGTACCTGAGCAGCGTGAGCACGTGGTGGCGGGTGCCCTCGCCGTGGCGCGGCTGTGTGTGTGTATGTACCTGAGCAGCGTGAGCACGTGGTGGCGGGTGCCCTCGCCGTGGCGCGGCTGTGTGTGTGTATGTACCTGAGCAGCGTGAGCACGTGGTGGCGGGTGCCCTCGCCGTGGCGCGGCTGTGTGTGTGTATGTACCTGAGCAGCGTGAGCACGTGGTGGCGGGTGCCCTCGCCGTGGCGCGGCTGTGTGTGTGTATGTACCTGAGCAGCGTGAGCACGTGGTGGCGGGTGCCCTCGCCGTGGCGCGGCTGTGTGTGTGTATGTACCTGAGCAGCGTGAGCACGTGGTGGCGGGTGCCCTCGCCGTGGCGCGGCTGTGTGTGTGTATGTACCTGAGCAGCGTGAGCACGTGGTGGCGGGTGCCCTCGCCGTGGCGCGGCTGTGTGTGTGTATGTACCTGAGCAGCGTGAGCACGTGGTGGCGGGTGCCCTCGCCGTGGCGCGGCTGTGTGTGTGTATGTACCTGAGCAGCGTGAGCACGTGGTGGCGGGTGCCCTCGCCGTGGCGCGGCTGTGTGTGTGTATGTACCTGAGCAGCGTGAGCACGTGGTGGCGGGTGCCCTCGCCGTGGCGCGGCTGTGTGTGTGTATGTACCTGAGCAGCGTGAGCACGTGGTGGCGGGTGCCCTCGCCGTGGCGCGGCTGTGTGTGTGTATGTACCTGAGCAGCGTGAGCACGTGGTGGCGGGTGCCCTCGCCGTGGCGCGGCTGTGTGTGTGTATGTACCTGAGCAGCGTGAGCACGTGGTGGCGGGTGCCCTCGCCGTGGCGCGGCTGTGTGTGTGTATGTACCTGAGCAGCGTGAGCACGTGGTGGCGGGTGCCCTCGCCGTGGCGCGGCTGTGTGTGTGTATGTACCTGAGCAGCGTGAGCACGTGGTGGCGGGTGCCCTCGCCGTGGCGCGGCTGTGTGTGTGTATGTACCTGAGCAGCGTGAGCACGTGGTGGCGGGTGCCCTCGCCGTGGCGCGGCTGTGTGTGTGTATGTACCTGAGCAGCGTGAGCACGTGGTGGCGGGTGCCCTCGCCGTGGCGCGGCTGTGTGTGTGTATGTACCTGAGCAGCGTGAGCACGTGGTGGCGGGTGCCCTCGCCGTGGCGCGGCTGTGTGTGTGTATGTACCTGAGCAGCGTGAGCACGTGGTGGCGGGTGCCCTCGCCGTGGCGCGGCTGTGTGTGTGTATGTACCTGAGCAGCGTGAGCACGTGGTGGCGGGTGCCCTCGCCGTGGCGCGGCTGTGTGTGTGTATGTACCTGAGCAGCGTGAGCACGTGGTGGCGGGTGCCCTCGCCGTGGCGCGGCTGTGTGTGTGTATGTACCTGAGCAGCGTGAGCACGTGGTGGCGGGTGCCCTCGCCGTGGCGCGGCTGTGTGTGTGTATGTACCTGAGCAGCGTGAGCACGTGGTGGCGGGTGCCCTCGCCGTGGCGCGGCTGTGTGTGTGTATGTACCTGAGCAGCGTGAGCACGTGGTGGCGGGTGCCCTCGCCGTGGCGCGGCTGTGTGTGTGTATGTACCTGAGCAGCGTGAGCACGTGGTGGCGGGTGCCCTCGCCGTGGCGCGGCTGTGTGTGTGTATGTACCTGAGCAGCGTGAGCACGTGGTGGCGGGTGCCCTCGCCGTGGCGCGGCTGTGTGTGTGTATGTACCTGAGCAGCGTGAGCACGTGGTGGCGGGTGCCCTCGCCGTGGCGCGGCTGTGTGTGTGTGTGTGTGTGTGTGTGTGTGTGTGTACCTGAGCAGCGTGAGCACGTGGTGGCGGGTGCCCTCGCCGTGGCGCGGCTGTGTGTGTGTATGTACCTGAGCAGCGTGAGCACGTGGTGGCGGGTGCCCTCGCCGTGGCGCGGCTGTGTGTGTGTGTGTGTGTGTGTGTGTGTGTGTGTACCTGAGCAGCGTGAGCACGTGGTGGCGGGTGCCCTCTCCGTTGGGCAGGCGCGCCAGTGCGTCGCGCACGAGTGCGGGCAGCGCGGCGTGTCGCGGGCGGCCGGCCTGCAGCACGGCGCCGCCGCCGCCCGCGCCGCGCGAGCACGGACCTACCACCGACCGGTACCTGTCCAGTGACGGGACATCATCAACATCATCGTACCAGCCAAAACAATCCCACTGCTGAACAGAAGCCTTAACCCAACGGCTGTATCAGTACTACGAGCAGAACATCACAAATAGTGTTTTACACCATAATAAGAAAAAATTTAAATATACATGTCTAAGATATATTTCGCAAAAAGTAAACAAGAAACGTCGATATAATTATTTATTCATAAAAATACAATGCATTTTCAGTTTTCAAATAACTTTTTGTATTTTTTAGAATTTTCCATGCAAAGGTTTTAAAAATATTTCGACCTGCGGGTGGGACTCGCGATGGCTTAGTGATCATAGCGTCTAATGTACCTAACCAGAAGACGCAGGTTAAAATCCTGCCCGCAGTCGAATTTTTCCTTCGCTAAAATAACTGTTCTTCAAATCGTCTAAAACGCCATTCGCGATATTAGGTTCCAACATGACGTAACTCCGATAGTACACACACTAGTGTTTTCGTGCTCTGTGTTATTGTTTACTAACGAAGTGACGTTACGATCCAAAATAATACATGTTAAGGCATTTTTCGCTTTTATAAAATTGAGTTCATTACGACCTCAAGATTGATTTAAAAAAGCAGTTTTCAAAAAAGGGTGATATACCCTATTGTAAACAAGGAACGTTAACATTTTAAGTACAAGATATACTAGGACATGCTTAGGCAAACTGACAAAATTAAGTTCCAGTTACTTTACTTTCACACCTCGTATTTCAAATTCTATAGAAGAACTTACCCATGCTGTATGTATGTAAAAGGTTTGGCGGCTGTTGAAAATCTCCGTCGCTCTTGAGAACGGAATTCAACCAATTCTGCTTCTGTTGCTGGTCGAACTGACCAAGATGTTGGGTACCTTTAGCCGATTTTTTACAAAATAATATTAATTTTTGTTTGTAAAAGTAAATATCTCAATATAATTATAGATTATAAAAATATAATACTTATTCTAGTGATCAATGGAAGTGGAAACCATTGTATGTTCGACTCACCTAGGAGGCGGCGGTTCGCTGGCGGGCGGAGGTGGCGAGGCAGCGCGGAGCCATCGCTCACACAGACGACCTAGTATAGCGTCGCAGTCACGCCCCGCGCCGATCCACTGATACATCTATATAAATCATAATATTCTTAATCTTATTGAGTAATCTAGGTACATAATCAGCACAGTGTTAGGTACTATAAGACAGAAAAATCGATCATTTAATTTTTGTAGTCCCAATTATTAAGTCTACTCTGTATTATTTGAGTTATTCGTCACGAAATAGCACAGCTACATTGGGTATCATAAAAATGTATTTATCTATCAGATAAAAAAAAATGGTCACAATTGGCGAAGAATAATTAAAATAGACACTTAGTGTTTTGTATTTTTTTTTTGTTTAAATAAGATAATTAATTACAAAGTGAATCATCTGATAAAATCGCGTTGAAAATTTCTTTACTGTCGCTCCTAACATTTACACACAGATGTCATCAGTACTCGTCACTACTATGGACTTTGTTCGGAATGTCTGTGTTCTCAGGTTGAATTAATTAAAATTCTTATCCTTACATATCATAAAGCAAATTCACTCCCCTATACCAAATAAAATACCAAATAAATTTGCTATTGTCAAAATACATATAACTAAAAATCAACACTCGCATGTAGAAAGATCGTCATTAGTGAACGGCTCTACTGATTTGACTGTTTTTTTTTTCGTAATTGTCTGGACAAGGTTTGTATCAAAGATATCCTTTGGAAAATTACCGGAAAATACTGAATTTTGTATGAAAATTTCAAAGAAACATGAAATAAACTTATATCTCAAACCTTTGTATGAATTAAAAATAAATTGTATTTCAGGCTTCAACAATATTATTTTTTTAAATGAGAAATTATTATATTTATATTTCATCATCATCATCAACCCATATACTTTCCCACTGCTGGGCACGGGTCTCCTCTCGGGATTCGGGGATCGAGAGGGATTAGATTCATATTTCAGTAATAATCAAAATAATTACAAACCTGGGATTCAGGCAAATACTGTAGGTAAGGTACATAGTCATCTGGATGTTGTCCTCTTTCTCCAGCCAGGAAATCTAAAGCCGAATCTAATTCGGCGCACCAATCGTCTGACACTGGAAAACAATTCACTGGATCAGCCAATGTGAAGAAATACACATAAAGTTAAAAAACAATCCATTCAGGTATGTATGTATATACATAATTTTGGGTCGAAAGTCCACAAGAAAAGGGCTGATATCTTAAAAGGGAAACCTGTGGTTATCTTTAATTCATCAGTTTGAATTTGTTCTTTCAATGTACTTACAATTATACCAAGTATTAAGTGGAGCAATAGGCGACCTCATAACAGCAGTACACCTGGCGTGCAACTGTTGTTTGGAAGCGCGATGTGCAGCGCGCGCGGGGAACAGAGCCCGCACTAACGACAAGAAGTTTGCGTGTGTCGTCTCAGTGAGAGCCTCGTCTGGGTCCACTAGGGAGTCCTCCATTGTATCCGTCGACGTCTCCACTTGGATTACTTCGCCTGAGTCATCAGCTAGTTCTACAGGTAGCGCCATCATATCTGGAATGTTAGGTATCTGTCTACTCAAAAAAACTCTAACAATAAATCGAAGTTGACATCTGTGGTCTAGTGGTTCGAGTGTAGGACTGCTGATCCCGAGGTTATGGATTTGACTCCAACAGGACAAAAATATTTATGTGATGTACATAGAGGTTTGTGTTTGTCTGGGGTTTTCTTATGTACTATAATTATGTATTAACAAAAAAAAAGTATATGTATAAGTATTTTAGCCATGATCGATAGTACCCATAGTACAAGCTCTGCTTTGTTTCGGATTAGATTAGGTGCTATGTACCAAAAGTATTTATTATTTAATAAATTACTGATATGACAATGCACAGCTTAAACCCATAAGTCTAGAATCGAATTTTGCACAGGAGTACACTATGACGTAGATAAGATAAGAAGGAGTATATGAAGAAAATCCTACAATATTTGTTGTGTATTGTGAATTTAGGCATCTAAACTGCTTAAGATTCCGAATTTCACAATATAATAAAAAGAACTGAAGTATGAAACTAGCTGTAAACATAACATTTGTTGGTTATTTAAACTAATCTTATGTATATTAAGCACATGAGTTGCACAGGTTGCCAAAGTGTAGATTAAAGTGAGCTGAAGCCAAGGTTATATACATGTTGTGTTATAAACAATTTATCTTTACTTTCATGCAAGTTTATGGATAGTAAGCTAACTTACCAATGCCATCCAAATCTTCTAGTTTTATGGGAACTGCCTGTTGCATTCTGGCAGGATTTTGCATGGAAATTGCATCAGGGGGCTCTTGTTTCACTATAGTGTCAAGCTTCGGGTCATTGTAGTTTAGACTGTAAATTATTTATTCATGAAAATAGCTTTGTAATTAAAATATTCACGAATACAATTATTTTTTATAACTACAGTAACAGTAACAACATAGCTATAAAACTTGATATGAGAGAATACATTACATAGGTCATTTAAATCTTTCAGAATATTATATATTGGATCTATGCAGGATCAGCTTCAAGACAACATATGGATACTAAGATATTCTATATACTTAACAAAATACTCACTTTGATATATTACTAGTATATTTATCAATAACTTCTTGTTTAATTTCAACATGGTCAACCTTTTTGGATGATTTCGGACTTGTAATGGGGTCCACAAATGAAGAACTTTCAGAGTCAGTCTCTTCTTGTTCACATTTGATCTTAATATTGGGCAATAAGGGTTTATTCTCAACACTGTCATATCCTTCTTCCAGTCCTTTTTTAGCAGATGTCTTGTCTTGAAGTTTGCTCTTACTAAGACTATCTTTCTTTGGTCCCCTTCTTATCTTTTGTACAGGTGACCCACTTTTTTGACCACCAAACATAAGCTTCTTTGCACCATTTACAAGGGAAACTCTTTGCTTTATATCATCAATTGTTATTCCTGTTGTATTTAGTTCTGGGTGGCTCTGTAAAGAAATGGTAGACAATGAGCATACCTGTCACTTAAGTATTCTTAGCAAATATATTTCTTAATTCAGTAAATCACATAATATATGGGTCCCAGTGCCTGAGAATAATGTTTTTTTACTGTCTGTAGTTCTATTACTTAATATAAAAAGAACAATCATTTTAAAGATGTATTCAACATACTACACACAACACAACTTCTAATATAGCACAACTGATATAATGCATAGTCATAAGTCTACCTCTCTATATTGTCTTCTTGTTCTATGAGCTGCTAATACATTCTTCAAACACTCTAATGATGTTAAGTTAGACTGATCTGATCCACCTAAAGTACCAGTTACATTTCCATCAGCATTCTGAAATGAAAAAAATAAATAATATACCTACATCTAGAAATAATAAACCAATCCATGAGTATAACAAAGAACTTTTGACTCAGTTATTACTTGTCCGGGAATTACTTGTTTCCGTTTCCTCAAAGACTGTTCTGGAGGACCTTCTGGATAATTATCATCTTCAGATTCATCACCTCCAACTTCACTTCTAATAGCAGTCAACTCTTCAAAATATCTCTGTTTAGCTCTCAAATATAATGGCTTAAAGTTATTCTTAGAAGACGGTTTTGGTGGTAGCAAAGGAAGACGTGGAATGGGGCCCGGTGGGGCCGCTTTGGCAGCTGCAAGTAAGCGCTCACGGGATATTAAGACTTCTGGTAATATTTTTGCATAATATGATTTTATCTGAAATAATGTAATTCAATAATTAGGAACTATAACATATTTAGTTTGCAATTGTGACATTTTAGGGAACAAAATTAGCTAATCACCTTATGCCTCTGTTGTTTAGCTCTTGCCTTCATTAAAAACTTTCTCATCTTAGCTATATCTGGTCTATAGTTACCCTGCCTCAAATTGTTATAAAAATCACCAAGTGGTGAGGTGAAATGAAAAGGTTCATGGTTAAACAGCATTTTGATTGTTTTCTCCTTCTCTTCTTCTTCGTTTTCAGTAAACTTGGGCAAGAATTTACTAAGTTCTTCTTTATGTTTATCTTCCAAAGCATCCCAAGTTTTCATAGAGAAAAACTCTTTGAATACTGAGTAGTCTTCACATAGCTCCTGAGGAAGCTCCAAGGATAGTCCCATGATGCGCACCGGCTCCATTACTTCATCATCTCCTTCTGAACTACCGCTAGATGTTTCTGAAGAGCTACTGCTCTCCCCAGTGTAACTGTGTTCACTCTCCATCTTTTCTTCCATTGAATGCAGAGATGAACTTGAACTTTTAGGCAGTCTTGGTGAAATATCTAGGGTTTTCACTGAATACTATGACGATTTTTCGCCCACTTCATTGAATTTTCACGTTGTTTTGTTCGTGTTGTTTACGAAAAACCTAAGCAATAGTTTAACGAAATCGAATAATGAGCCATGAAGTTTTTTTAAACAGCCGTCAAGTCTTGTCTAAAATAAAATAGAACGCACACGCCAGACCACAGCGTTTCATACATACTATGCGCCAGAACGGAACATTACGACGAGAAAATAGCTTGACAATCAAGAACAGCGACATTTTGCCCGCAAAATAGAATTTAAAAATAAAAAGCATTGTCTATGGTTGACTCCTCAGCATTGTCTATGAAATCAAATTCGGTCATGAAAAAGGATATTCTATTTTTAATGTCTATGATCCTTACAATACCATAAATAATATTTTAGTCTTTCAGCAGATTAAGCTGAATTATGATTAATTAAATTTATTTATTGGTTTTTCTAAAATCAGTGGTTGTTTGGAGTGGCGATTGGTACATACCTATTACTATTTATAGTGAAAGCGCCGCAACCTTCGCATTTCTTCTTCTTCAAAGAGCTCATCGATATTATAATATTAAAAAACTGAATCGATTCAATGCTAGATTAAATGAATATCGATATAAAAAAATTGAATGCACAATTTAAAACCTTGGAATATTCTGAGGTATGTACATACACATGATATTCTACCCATAGATCAATAAACTGATTCTACCCTCCATATCACACGACGACACATCCATATAAACAGTAAGCCCTTTAATTAGATCAATTACCCCGCACATGCTCGTATTGTAGATAATAATTGCGTAAAACTTGAACCATATGTACTTCTGCTTTCTCCGAGCCTTATGTACTATGTTGGAGTCGGCTTCCAGTCTAACCAGATGCGGCTGAATATCAGTATTTTACACGAAGCGACTGCCATTAGGCCTCCGAAATCCAATTTTAGGGAAATATCGGTATTTCCCCTTAGGATAGACTGGTTGTCAGGTTTTTTGGACTTCTGACTACCAATAAACTGTAATTTTAAAAAAATGAAGGGAAAATGGAACGATTGTCATAGGTGTTAGTATGACAACCGGGACCGACGGCTTTACGTGCTCTCCGAGGCACTTGTAATAAAATAGAGGTCTTTCCATATAATGTTAGATAATTTAAGTTGAACACTACATTCAAATTTCTATACCTTTACAGTCAGTCTCACTAATTCGTGGACTATCACCGTCTGTCTCACTCACCTGGAATTTTATTAATTCTTCAATAATTAAATAAGGCACCATGCAAGTGTAATGTTTGTTACAATTTTTGTGATAGTTCGTGAAACGAAACGTTAAACTTAAAAACCAAAAACAAGCAGTTGGCGGTGGTGGTGTCGAAAGATTTGACTTTTTGACGTAAATTATTCGTGTAGTAAATATGGCTGACGAACTCAATGTTGACAGTCTAATTCACAGACTTTTAGAAGGTAAAGATACAATCCTTTAATTTCCAAATGCTTAACTTGATTCTTTGAATCCTTTAGTTATGTTCTAACATCATAGATTCTCGCTCAATGTGCTCTTGTTGCGTAATTAAACATCGAGTATGTAGGTATAGAAACGTCAAACTCATAAATAAATCGATTATCCCCAATTCTTATCTGATTCTGCGTTTGATGATAGATTTTTAGATGACTCGCAGACGACTATTTCCGTTTTAGAAATAGAGCAGACACTGTAAATAGTAAATTAATATACTTAGATAAAAAGATATTCTTCTACTAACAATGATGTCAGATTCCTTAGCATGGAACACTTCCATGGGCCTATTTTTGAGCTTTTATTCGCTTTCTGTATCACTTTATATGATTTAAACATGTTTATTTCACTTTATTATGCTGCTTTTTGGTGGGTTACCGCAGTATACAGACTGCAGCAGGAAACAGCAAGGCGAAAGGGGAAATTGAAAGACATCTTTTCAGGAGAATGTATGGTTATATCCAGAATTCTTGCCAAAGTATTAAGCTAGTTTGTTTATTTTCTTCCTTTAGTGCCCAATACCATAAAATGGTTTTTTATTTTAACTCTTCCCTATTTTATTATTCCACATAGGCCCACTTTTTATAAAGGGAACCTATTGGTTTTGGAAGGCCATTTATCCTATAAATTATAGTTGTACAGAGATTAACCACCTATATGTAAGATATGTCTACCTATAATTCACTCCATGAACTGAACTATACTAAGAATTCCCGCAGAACTGTACCTATAACACAACAGTTTGTGACATCATTTATTTATCATATTTTTATATTAACCTAGTGGTTTCAAAACTTCCACAATTTTACAAGTATTTTTATCATTTTATATCTTTTAATGCTAATTCCTAAATTTGGTGTTTTAAAACAATATAAAAAGTACAGGTATGCTGAATTTTATGTTCTTTTGATTTTTTATTATTATTTAAACCACTATATCCCTGAAATATTGTAGTTTGTTAATTTCTTTTTTGAGGCTATGTGGTGTATATTACTTGCATGTTTTATAGAATTTGCTTTGAGTTAATTTTTTTATCATATGGATGATCAGTTTCATGTGTATTATTCAGTATTTATATGTCAATAGTATTGTAAAGTTATTTCATTTTGATCTACATAACATTACTCATCCAAGCGTTATCTATGAGTGCTTGAAGATGTCATTGTATTCTCTACATAAAATATCATTTACAATTTTTCATGATATTCTCATTTCATAAAGTATTTTGATCATGTAAATGTAATGTATGTGCCTGTATTAAGTTTATTTGAGCAACTATATACTGCATTATGTGTTCATTGGTATATTTGGAACGTCAAATTGAGCAGTGTTACATTGTTGTCACAGTTCGAGGATGCAGGCCTGGCAAGACTGTACAGATGTCAGAGACAGAGGTGCGTGGCCTCTGCACCAAGTCCAGAGAGATATTCCTGCAACAGCCGATACTACTGGAATTGGAGGCACCACTCAAAATTTGTGGTATGTTTTATAAGATTTATCAAAACTTAATAATAGTCACTTTCATTCCATTCCATTCTAGTACTAAAATATTTTTTTCTCTTTTAGTATAAACACAGAGTTAGCATCATAAATGATCACAAATTAATTAGTATGGTTTATATTATACCATATTTTTTTAATTATATAATTACAATGCTGATATAAGGATAACTTGCTCTAAATAGTTACCTACTCACATGAATGTATCAACCATGTAATAATTATTATAAACCACCAAAAATCATGACTTTATTTTGCAAGAAACACTAGCTGCATGTGGTTTTACTCAAATTCCAAAGTATTTTATGAGACAAAGTTAGCCTAGGTTCTCTTCCAAGGTTCAATGAATCTTTATACCAAAACTTATCCAATTATTTGTGAAGTCTAGGCATAAAAACTCTTTCTTTATGCATTTAATTATTATCTTAGTTTAATGTATTACTAGTATGGATCTTTATTTTAAATATTCCTTTATTCCTTACTGAGGGAAACATCAAATAGTTCATTTAATTACCCTAATAACTAATAAATTGTTACATACAAAGTACATAATTATTATTATTTAGGTTTCATAAATATTGTAATTGTAAGTATGTATATAAATAAAGAAAGAGAGTAGGATTGTAGAAGAAGTTGGGAGTTGGATAGGTCTACTCCTTGAAGGGGTTTTTGTTTACATTTGTATTGTTATATCTTTATAATATCTCATGTTGCTTTGAATCATCATCATCAACCCATATACTGTCCCACTGCTGGGCACGGGTCTCCTCTCATATTGAGAGGGATTAGGCTATAGTCCACCACGCTGGCCTAGTGCGGGTTGGCAGACTTCACAAACCGTCGAGAAAAATCTCTAACATATGCAGGTTTCCTCACGATGTTTTCCTTCACCGTTTAAGCTAGTGATAATTAATTATTAATACGCACATGAATTCGAAAAGTCAGAGGTGCGTGCCTTGGGTTCAAACTCGAGACCTTCGACTTGGCAGTCCAATGGTCATACCACTAGACTATCACTGCTTTGAATGCTATAATGATACTACTTAGTGTGACATAACCTGTTATGGTTTTAAATTTTAGGTGATATACATGGCCAGTACACGGATTTACTACGTCTGTTCGAATATGGCGGCTTCCCACCCGAAGCTAACTATCTATTCCTGGGAGATTATGTTGACCGCGGCAAGCAGTCCCTCGAGACCATTTGCCTTCTGCTCGCTTATAAAATCAAGTATCCTGAGAATTTCTTCCTTCTTAGAGGCAATCACGAGTGTGCAAGCATAAATCGCATTTATGGTATGTGTTTCATTGGTTCAAAGGTTAATATTTTAACAGTAAAACTAACTACATTTTTAAATTTTATTCATATTATATTTTCTACTACTTGTGGCTAAGTCTATAATATAAGTGTATAGCTATACTGATCAACTGATCCGCAAAGTTAAGCTGTGCTTGTCACGGTCAGTATGTGGATAGGTGACCATTCTTCACACATCAGACCTCACTGTGCTTCAGAGAGCACATACATTTGTTGGTCCTGTCCCGGTAGTCATACAACAGACCTATGACAATGTTAGTAATATTGAGAAGCCCATAAGCCTGACAGCTGGTATATCCTTTGAATATTATGCTGGTATCCCAGAAATTAGGTTGCTGAGATCTGACATAAAGTGACTTGCCCTTTATGTATAATATTGATATTCAGGCGCATCTTGTTAGACTGGAAGCCAACCTTAACACAGTTGGGGAAAATTTAGGAGGACGAGGATGATATTTTCTACTAGTAGTATTAATTGCGCCATTCCGTAAATAGTTTTTAATGTTCATTTAAACTTAATTGGTTTTACACTTGACCTCATTACAACTGTCAAGGTTTGCATACTATAGATTGGAATCTGCATTAAATGATGGTTTACGATTGCATTTCGACACGCTATGTGCATCCATCAGGTTTCTACGACGAATGCAAACGCCGGTACAATATCAAGCTTTGGAAGACATTCACGGATTGCTTCAACTGCTTGCCAATCGCTGCTATCATTGATGAGAAGATTTTCTGCTGCCATGGCGGCCTCTCTCCTGATCTACAAGGCATGGAGCAAATCAGACGAATAATGCGACCCACCGATGTCCCTGACACAGGTAAAGTTATCATTTATTAGTCACTAAAATATGAAGATTATGAAGTGTCTTAATTGATGATTCATGTTAGTCACTAAACTTTGCTGGGATTCCTCACCAACAGAAATCTGTTTTATTAATTTCTACTACATTGCACCACCTTAGTTTTTAAATAAATAATCGTGGGTAAATTGTTACACGAATGAACTTATTAGTACTTATATTATATAGCATACTATACATTAAAAGCCATTGCCACAGTAATTAACATTACCGTAGCATTGCATTGTTAAAAGATACTAGCTGACCCCGCAAACGTTATTTTGCCATAAAAAAAATATTGGGGTGGGTCACCCTTATCATTTAGGGGTATGATAAATAGGGTGGGTCACCCTTATCATTTAGGGGTATGATAAATAGATGTTGGCCGATTCTCAAACCTCCCCGATATGCACACAAAATTTCATACAAATCGGTCCAGCCGTTTCGGAGGAGTACGGTAACTAACATTGTGACATGGAAATTTTATATATTAGATTTTCTGATCTGAATTACTGTTTAATTTTTAGTCAACTGACTAGTTTACTTTTATTGATATCATGTGATCATTATACCCAGATGTATTAATGTGTAAGTAACATGTGACGCTCAACAGTATTGTTAGGCAATATATTATACAGCGGTGTAGCAATCCGCTAGATGATGCGGAACGTGACGCTCGAACGTGACGATGTTGTTTGTTGCCATGTTACCTGAAGTTGCACATCTAATGTGTAGACGTGCGCGCAACCTGACTTCAATGACGCGACAAGTACTTTCAGTTGAAAATGTTGTCATTGTTGCAAGTAAATGATCATTGATAGACATCTCTGGTCTAGTGGTACGAGTGTCGGGTTGCTGATCATAAGGTCATGGGTTCGATTCCCACAGGAAATCAAGTATTTGTGTTTGTGTGGGCGTTTCTTATGTATTATAAGTACTTACAAAAATATATATATTTCCAATGTATTTAAGTATTATATCCATTGTCTATTTATTTATGTATGTCGGATAATGTTACCAACCAAAAAAGTAGCCTATTGCTGATACGTGAATTAATTGTTAAAATACTGCAGGTATTTTATATAATATTTTTTAATAATGTTATATTTATATATTTTACCCCCTTTTTAAACTATAATTATTATGACATCAATACTATTATTGAAATAATCCATAAAGTTGGTAGGGTTATTTGTTTACATTAGGTACGTTAATTATTATCGTCAAATTTTCTGGTGAAGTATACGTTTTTCTTTTTTAAATTACCCTGTTGTAGAGAGCAAGAGTGGAGTAAGTATAATGTAGTTCTAATAGTCACAGCCCTACGAAAAATGTTTCAGGTCTACTTTGCGATCTTCTATGGTCAGACCCAGACAAGGATGTGCAAGGTTGGGGTGAGAATGATCGTGGCGTGTCGTTTACATTCGGTCCAGACGTCGTCAGTAAATTCCTCAACAGACATGACTTGGATTTGATTTGTCGGGCTCACCAGGTATGCTTATACAACTTGCAACTACGCGCTTGTGACTCCTCTGGTGTTGCGGGTGTCCATGGGCGGCGGAAATCGCTTACCATCAGGCGATCCGTCTGCTCGATTGCCACCTATCCCATAAAAAAAAAAAAAAAAAAAAACTTGCTTATAAACTTAGGTGCTGTTATGACGTGCTGGTACACAGCTAATAATAAACTAAAATTTGTAGGTAGTGGAAGATGGATATGAATTTTTTGCAAAGCGACAGCTGGTGACCCTCTTTTCTGCACCCAACTACTGCGGAGAGTTTGACAATGCTGGTGGCATGATGTCTGTTGACGAAACACTTATGTGTTCTTTCCAGGTATGTCTAAAAATATTTGGCCCTCTTATACCATACTAAATGAAGTGTACTAATAATTAAGAATGATAAGCTCTACAGTAAATCATTAAATCTCTAATACTTTCTAGATTGATGTGCATTACATTTAGTACCATGCTGTGATTTATAGTTAAATAGATATGATATCTCATTTACGTTAAGAATAGAGGGCGTTGGCGGGCGGTAGCTGCATCTAAATGGTCATAGATTTTTTCAGTATACATACGTAATTAACGAGGTAAGAACTCACGATGCGATATTTATCCCCAACTTCCCCGGTCACTACACGCGCGGAAATCCCTTGACCGCGCTTCATTTTATTGACACATTTAAACATTCCATAAACAACGTTCCTCAAACACAAGAACGAAATGAAGGAACCCCTAATTTCGTCTTTTTATTTTATTTTACTTAACCGAAAACATCTTTGGGTTCTTATCGCAAAAAAACCATGGTAATTTGTTTAGTAGTTTTCATCGTGCAGTACTAACAGTACCTATCATACAAACCAAGTTTCGACTGTCGAGTCTTTATCAACTGAAAGTTCTGTAGACTAATATACCATTTATTCCTTCAGATACTAAAGCCATCTGAGAAGAAGGCAAAATACCAGTACAATAATAATGCTGCCATGTCATGACAATACTATGTATATCGGAAACAACTTTTTTGGAAAAACGCAAATATAACTTTTTGAGGTTTTTCGTCAATATCTCCATTATTTTGAACTTTATGTATTAACTAATTTTGTAGGAATATCGGTAATTACATATTCAAAATGACCGTATATTTTTTTACCTTACTTTGTAAAAAAGAATTTAATGCGGGTATGCTATTTTTTTTTGTGACAGAGTATGAAGTAATTAGTAGTATGTTTTTATTTACTTATTACTGTGACCTTTGATGTGATTTGTTAAAGTCACACTTTATTTTTATTGTTTTGTAAAATATTGACTGGAATTTTAGTAAAACGACTAGGTATACAGTAAGTGTCAGGATGGCGGAAGTTATAATTGTGTTGAATAAATGTACCTAAAACGTATTATTACCTTTAATGATTTTCAATGACTGTACCTAGTTACAAAGAAAGAAATCACAAGATGAAAACGAAAGTGAAGCGCCATCCTGACATTAGGATGGCAGGTGCATCCTTATGAAATAAGTATATTATAATTTATTATACATCAATGTTCCTCAACTGTAACTTTATGTGTCACAAAATGAGCCAAGGTTAATAAAATTGACGTGATTTACTATTTTTGTTTTTTCATGTAGGCGTACATAATGCACTTAAATTATAGTCCCTGAACAGTCAGCCTGAAGACTGAGTATTTATTTTATTAATCCCCTATTACATGGCACCTAAATATAACGGAGAATTGTAGGTGTACATTAGTATACACCACTGCCTAACCCTTAAATAAACATGTGCATGATGG
The DNA here is from genome assembly GCA_964056405.1 of Acronicta alni. Taxonomy (NCBI): domain Eukaryota; kingdom Metazoa; phylum Arthropoda; class Insecta; order Lepidoptera; family Noctuidae; genus Acronicta; species Acronicta alni. Next base: position 8,165,906 of record OZ043926.1, read on the forward strand.
TGTTATATCCTGAACTATTATATTACTATGTAGCTCATGTCGAAACATATTGCATTGGGTAAGTGGTGAATTAGATCCTCAGTTGTCTTGAGTTGTCTCAGATCCCCATTATAATGTCAAGCTGACCTATTAAAGTGGCCGTAATTTGAACTAGTCATTTTGAATTCAGTTAGGTCCAATGTTTCCACTTTTCTTTTGTTTAAATGTTTATTCTTTTACTTACAGAATGTAATTGATCAAAATTTATTTGGGAAATAAGAATTTCATGGAATGTTTACTCTGTACCTTGGACTTATAATAATACTATAAAAGGGGTTGATGATTTTGGTTTACACTAACGTCAGTTAATTTTTTTTTAAATCTGCCACTTACGGTATACATAACCTGTGTATTTGGATTCGTTGAATTACTAACGTTTTTATGTGTGGCTATCCAACGTTTGTTTTTCAACATGGCGCCCGGTAGGTAGGCAGTGCTCCATAGTAAAATCTGACTTGACAAACCATGATAAAAATACCAGGCTAGAATTTTTCGCACGGTGCACTATTTTTATTACTTTATGGATTTTTTTTAATGGAAACTGTAAACCCGACGTTGGCGGTACTGTTCAGATAAGTTTGTCGCACGGAAGTTCCAATTTCAGTCACCAGAAACTTACCTGACCTGCTGACAGTGTTACTAGTGAAGATCTTATCTTCATTCATAACTGACCCATTGAAAGCGCTATTAGTGAGGTGTCATTCCACACTTGGCCATCGCAGTGGGGACATACGCCAGATCAACAAACAGTACATATTGTCCACAACCAAACTGTGTTCAAAATGATCTCGTAACTCGATGATGTTACGCTAGCGATCCTTTGATGTACTTTTGATCTAGCGGCGTTGACATTTTGAATGTTGACTTTATGAACTGTTGCATCTGGCGTATGTACGCCAACTAGCTCACTCTCATAGTCTTACCGAGAGAAACATCGTGATGAAACTTGCGCACACGGGTGCATACTTTGCAACTTTATTAGGTTACTTACCTTGCAGTGTGTACTTACCAAGATACAAGGTGTGTTCCAGTATGTTAACTCTAAAACAGGTCCACCAGCGGGGCATAGGTACATGCCACGACATCATTTGTCGTCATATTATCCCGACTCCAACCGTACTTTCGGCACGAGTTATGAAACGACATAATGTCTGTAAAACTACACGGACTTTTCAATGATGAGCAATAGACATCACGAAAAAAATCGTAGACTACTTGTTTCCAATTAGAAACAAATCGCTCTGTCGAAGTTTCATAAATGTTAGCCTGGCAGGAAGGAATGAAATCAAATCTGGAACATATTTAATTTATTAAAATGTTCCCGATGTCCGCTCTTAAACTGCTGCCACCGCAACTTTGGCAGTTAGCTAGATAATAATCATTGCCATTAGTGGCAACACAGTAATTTTTAACCGCTCGCCTCCTATGTGGTTCTTAATTTTTTGTGACTGAAAGAGGTATTCCTAAATGTTTTGGAATTGAAGCCTTAATGTAACAAAATATATATATACATAGTTTTCCGCCCGCGGCTTCGCCCGCGTCGAGTTCGGTTATATCGCGTTTCCAAGAGAACTCTTCAAAAGTCCGAGATAAAAACTATCCTATGTTCTTTCTCAAGGTCAACTCTATCTCTGTACCAAATTTCATTAAAATCAGTTCAGTGATTTAGACGTGAAAGCGTAACAGACAGACAGACAGAGTTACTTTCGCATTTATAATATTAGTAGGGATTGCGTACCTAGATTTAGACAGGTATTCCTCGCCCTGACAAACTTCCTTGCGATTGATACAGCTGCGCTCAAAGATATTGGGTGTTTAACCGCCAAGATTGCAGATTGTACGTATGATTTATTTATGTCGACTAGCTGCGGTAAATAAACCTAGTGTAAATTAGCATTGATGGAGTTGAACTAAGCTCTTATTATGAGTTCTTATAGTAGATTGACATATTGTATTTCCAATAATTATAAACCATGTATTTTAGCATGAAGGTAAGCCGAAGGAAGAGATTATAAAATAATATAACATTTATTTCTACAGATACTAAAGCCATCAGAGAAGAAGGCAAAATACCAGTACAATGGCATAAACAGTGGAAGGCCAGCCACGCCTCAGCGATCACCACCTAAGAAGAAATAACTGACGTTTGGGATCCAGTGTGCTGCACAGTGAGAGGAATGCTACAAATAATTAATTATATCATGTATTATAATTATTGTTTAGTATGGTCATTAGACATAGCCGAATATTATGTCGCGTATTGTTAAAATTTATTTATCGATTTGCTTGTGCCTTCTTATTTTTAATTTTTATTATTAATGTGAGTGATATTAATTTATGGATTTAGTTCTACAGATTGTATTGAGCTGACATCATATATTCGGCGATGCCTTGTTGACTATTGCTTTTTCGATCCCTGTTAAAGGCAGCCTTTTAAATGGTATTGTACCCTGTTGTGTTGTAACATGTTGATGTTGTAGTCAATTGTTTCGTTAATATTAAAAAGTTTGAGGGTGGCAAGCGATCTTAAAGATGCGGGCATTGGACACGACAGCGTCGTTACTTTTCATATATTATCTATATTAAGTTGTAGTGGATCGAAAGCACATGCTTGGTTTATTCTGTAACTAATGTGCCTATAAATGTAAATTATATATTATAGGTCTTGAGTAAGTGACGATAATTGGTTAATTTGAAATTTCTAGTTATTGGATTAGGCAGAATTTAAAAGAATGATCGTCCATGGAACTTCATCCTTTAATTACTTTAGTGAATCTATTTTGTCTGTAATCCTATTGTGAAGCTGGCCTAAGACATGATATTAACCTTCACCTCGTCATAGCAATAAGTGTTTTTCTGTTCTAGGACTCCATTGCACTTACTTGTGGGAGCGAAATACCCAGTGAAATTAATGTTAATTTGCACTCAGTATTATTGTTACAGATTAAGTACCTAGTAGTTTCAAAATTTCATGAATTTTCATTATGATCTCCCTCTGAGGCTTTCCCTTTAACTTTTACTGGTAAGTCTCAAAATAATTGATATAATTTATAAAATGTGGTAGAAGCAGTGTAGTCCTCGCAACAATAGTGCAATTGCTGTATTATTACTATTACTATATTATAAAATTATATGCAGGTTTTGCATTGTACAATTTTATTTTTTAGCTATATATGATAAATGATTTTCAATAATAAATATTACTATTTAAATTAAGACTATTTTATTTTCAGTTTGGTTTGCATTTACAGAATGTATTTTTGTTTTAACACTTTCCTTTTATGTATGTACTAAGAGAGTAAATGTGACTTAATCTATTTCATACTTTTACATCACTTGATGCTTTATTAAATTTGTTGTTAATAGTTGAAAACATAATTATGTTGCTAAAATATATCTGTTCTACTTTTAAACTATACTGTATAATACCTAGCTGGTACTGATAGCAGCAAGATTAGAACTAATGTAATTTACTATCATTTTAACTACATATGAAATTTTATTCTATTTTCATCTACACTTAGTAAAAAATAAATTTCGAGTAAAATTGAGTTTCAAATTATATAACTTATTATAAAATTTTGTTGTACTTTCTCAGGTGTGTACAATTTTCTGAAAAATAAATTTTATTCAAATAATAACTATATTAATTTATTTCATTCACTTCCATTTCTTTTTCTTTCCAATTGATCTCTTCAATATCAATTTCATGAGCAGAAAAGTCTCTTATTAGGTTATGATGATTTTCAAACTTATAACTAATTTTTGAAATTAGGTCTTCATTTCTTCTCTGATACTTTTGAATATCCAAAAGTAGGGCTTTGAAATAACCTCTCTTGGCCATCAAAGTTTTCTTGACTCTATTTACCCGAGCTTCATATTCTTTTGCCAATGATTCTAGTAGAACTTTTTGCTTCTTCAAATTAGCCACATCGTTCGCTTTTAGCTGTGCCGTTACATCTGCCAGTTGTGGTCTCCTAAAATGTGAAATATATATGTTATATGATATGATTATATATTATAGTCACATACTGCATAATTCTACAATTGATGACAAAATTATACAATACATGTCTTGCCTTTTCTTGCGAGAGCAAATTCATTTTGAGTCTCTAAACATTTACAGTTAGGTACACTACTAATACAGAAGAAGTACCTGTATGTGCAGCTGAATGTATTAAAGCCGTCATGGTCAGCCTACTGACACTTGATTGTAAGAAATTTTATACTGCTGGACAACATACACATTAGTGTTGTTGCATGGTGTATAATAATTTTCCAGACAAACAATGTTGCTCAAGTAGCGATCATCATATCAGGTTTAAAAAATGCTCTTGGGGGCCAGTATTTTAAATTTTAGTGAAATAAAGCAATATTATATCACAGGTAACTAGTATGTTTCTATATATTTCAATATAACATAATAAGAAAAATAGGATAGGCATTTGGAGGTAAGAAAATTAATTCTTAAGTGATTCCACAGGTATAGTGGGGATCAAAACTAAGTTTTAATTTACACAACTTTTGCAACTTTTACTCATATACGATTTGAAGTCTTGGGGCTTTTTACAACAGTAAACTTACCACAAAACTTTGTTAGTTTCAATTTCCATAAACTTCTCCTTTTGTTTTTCTAGGATTTCTAGTTTCTCAGGCATGTTCTCATATTCCCACATAGAACTTAATTCTTGAACTATCTCGTCCCGAATGCCTTGTTTTAGGCAATTAAACATAGGCATCCACTTTACGCGTCTTAGTTTAGCTTTGGGGACTGTTTCCATAAAATCTTCATTCCTATAATAAAGAAATACTAAGTATTCTTGCGTCTGGTCATGCGAATGATTTGGGTTTAGTTTGTACTGTTTATATTAATCAGAATGCGTTGTTTAACAACTTACCGAACAAGATTTACAATATTATCGAATTCTTTGAGAATTGTGAAATTATCAAAGGTTATTCCGGAATTATTCATATACACATCACTTGATTGGGCATCAACTTCGTCACCCATTTTTATAATTAAATAAAAGCGTACAATGTACACATACAACTTCGAAGTAAATTATTGTAAAAATTCAAACATTAACCGTAGTCCGTAACGTTTGTCCAAAGACATTTGACAGACTGAAATTGACATTATAGAGGGGTAACTCAGTAATGATAGATATAAAAGATATGTTCAAATCCGAATGTATCAGTGTATCTTTTACAACTCGTTCAATCGTCGTCCTTTTGTATCTGTGTCGCACACACAAGCAACCAATGTTGTATTCGTTAGTCATTAATTTCATTGTAATATAATTATATTAAACTAAAAATTAAAGTTTATTTTTTTCGGGTATCTATTGATCAATCAAAATAGATACTTAAAAAGAACGAAACGAGTAGTGCAATAAATCAGAACAGAAAGATACGTAAGGTAAAGAGCAAGCAGCTATGGGCACAGCACGTGCATCTATGCTCTTACTGATTCGTTGGATTGAATTGAGCGAAGCGAACTACGCTGAGCAGCGCATCAGTACAACGTCGTCGCTTCGTGTCGTGCGCGGATTCAAAAGGATATAAAGATATAAATGAGTGATACATATCTCAGTGATCGAAAGATACATATCAATCTTCTCTTTTTAGTGATACATTTTGCCCATGTCTAATTGACATACAGAAACTGAATTGGGAATCGGTTGACCATAGACGAATAGAATTTACAGTGCGATAAACTTATCTGAACTAGTGATGGAAAGCTTAACTAACGCCGCGTAAAGTCACGTTGAAACAAAAGGTGGCGCTACTTACACATTAATTTAGGTTACTGAATGACTTCTATGACTGGATTTAGTTTAGATTGTACGCATTGTTAGAATTTATTGTTTTTATTAAACGCATCTACCTCTTATGATCATAAACATGCCATCACGCCCGTATTCCCTGAAGGGTTAGGTAAGAGGTGTATCTACTAATGTACACCCACAGTTCGCTGGTAGGATTATGTGCCATGTAAAAGGGGGGAGCAGCTTATTACCGTTAACCGGGTACAATTCCAAACTCCGAGAACTGATAATTTAATAGAAAACCCAATCACTCTGTTCGACCTGGGGATCGAATCCAGAACTTCTAGCGTAGCAGTCGCGCATATGGTCATAGTTTATTTAATAAATTACTTATAGCTTAACATACATTGTGGCTTTAAGACTGTTTTTTAGTGATCGAGCACAATGCGGTTAGTTTCAATATCACTCATAGCTGCTATGCTCCGGTTTAGCCTGCACCCTTGCATACATTTCCCCTTTCTGCAACAGCTACCTTGAGTGGCTTATGTTTCTGCAAGTGTGTAGGTAATCTCTAACAACACACAATAGGTAAGCTACCTACCTACTAGAGTAGGCATCAATGTGTTGAAATCAGTAGAATTGACACTGATAAAACTGTGGCACAAGTACGCACTGATTCTAAAATAAATGAATTCGGTGTTCCACAGGGTAGTGTACCTTAATGTGATTAAGCAGCCCTCAGATGGGTACTAAAATAATTACTTACTTGATGCAGAAAAAAATACTGATAATTATTGAAACAATTCTTCCGGTAGTTCGGGTACACACCGGCGGCGGCAGCTCGCCGTCTCTGTGACACCGCTTGTGCGTTGTGATCGTGATCACAGTTCTAGCCAAAACGGTATTTAGGTATATTTACAGAATATATCAATATTATAGGATAACTAGGTGACCCGTGCAAATACTTCGCAAAAATGTAATTTTTTAACGGAAATAAAGTAGGGATGGTGGTACGGTACCTACCTAATAAATTTTGAACATTTAGTAATAAGAAAGAGCATTGAAGTGTTTCTACTACTTAAAAAAATTTGTAGGTATCTTGTCAAATAATATTAATCAAATTTATAGCGTCAAGCTCTACACGACAATGATTTTTGTCTAAATTATCGGTGATAAACTCAATATCATTGTGCAATACTGCAGGAGAGAACGGCAGGAGCTATGTACTCCGCTATGGTTTAGCATTGCATGGTTACAGGTCATGCCGGTTCTGGGTTAGCAGAATGTTTTCTGAATACGCTGAGGTCCTCGTTACCTGAGTGGTAACTTACTGAGTGGCTTAGGTATATATAGATTAGCTTAGTAGGTACGTGCTACAGAGAAAGACAATAATAATTAACTAATATCAGATCTCGATTTCTCCATTAAAGTCACATTCGGGCGATGTTAAAATTTAGGAGAAGCTTGAAACCACCCTAAAACTAATGAATTTAGGAAGAAAGAAAAAATAAGAACTACGCAGCGTTTTTTAAATTTTATTGATTTTTTTAAATTATGGAATAAATAAAAATATTAAGGTAATAAAAACAAAACTTTTGTAACAAGTTCATATTCGTGGCAGTGACTATGTTATTGCAGTCTTTGAGATCTTGTGTGATCACTGATCAAAATTATTAAGTATTTGTAGTTTAATTTGTAACTTAGTTTTTAATTTATTGTTATATATAATTCTTTTAACATAGTCAATGTATAACAGAAAAGTTTAAAAAATATAAATTAAGTTCTTATAATGATGTGCATATCTTATAATATTGTTGGTTCGGTGACACTTCCTTTAGAAAGCAGCAGCTGAAAAAGAAAACAAAAATAGAATACCTGGCTGATACTCCAATAATAGTAAATAAGAATTTATTCTTCATATTCAATTTCTTAAAATTGATTATCAATTAAAACCGTAGACAGAGGAAACGCGTTTACGCATTTTTTAAAGAAATTAATTCAAATTTGGAAACTCGAAACAATTTCCAAATTTGTAATAATTCACGCACAAAAACTGGAGACCCAATTTTGTTACCTAAGTACATTTCTTTTCCTTTCTCTGTGTACAAAGGTAAAACGTAACGGAATGTATATTTTACAAGTCTCTAGTTAGAGTGACGTAGGTATAGTTAAGAGATTCAGAATAAAACTTTGTAGGTATTCCAGAACCACATAGTTTTTAAGTAATGCAATCACTGCTTTTTATAAGAAGTGGTTGCATTACTATTGCTTCACTTAATAATAGTAATAATGTTCTTATGTACAGAGTTATATTAGGGTTTATGTGTGTGATTTTAGGAGATAACACTTGGTGCAGTAATAGCGTATTTTTGAAGTGCTTATATAAAAATGTCAGTGATTTATGTAACGTGGTCTTATGAAAATGCTATTGAATATTTATGATGATTTGATGAATGACTGCAAAAAAGATACAGGGGAATTGCATACCTAATTTAATGAAAATAAAGAACACTAATGTTACGAAACTTAGTAGATGCTACTTTTTCTTGAATATTCAAAATGATTATGTTAATAATAATAAAAACAAATATTTCGAAGATGATCATGTTGACAATGAAAATAATCATAAATTGCTGAAAATAATAATAAATAATGGAAAAACGTTCCGGTTGCCATAATGAGCTATAAACGAAAACGTCGGAGATCTACGTCTACGTATAGGTAGGAGTATCAACCGTATCACAAAATGAATGAATAATTCTTATATGAAACAGAAGGATTCAAACTACATTCACTTGCACTAGGTACGGAAATATACCTGCTTATTTTTGCATGTTTTATAGACTACGCATGAACGGTAATGTCTTGCTTAGATCGTCCACGGTGAACCGGTCTGCCACCATTAAATCTGCCGTAATTAGAGATATTATATTAACACCTTTGTAAATATTCGTGATACCAACTAACTGTAAAGTAAATCATTAATTACATGCACAACGCACTTTTGCAGCTATTGTGCGTCCTAGTAACCAACCGCACCGGCTTGTCTGATTGTTGTTAAATCCAAAGTTAATAAATGGCGGTGGTAGCCTATGTCCATGATAATGTAGTTCGAAGGCCAGTTTGTACAGCTCAAAAGACATCAATAAAGCTGCGGAGTGACGTATTGCGTATTTACAGCAACCCACTAACCTAACGGCCTGATCGGGTGTTTGTCCCAAAGGAAGGTGCGTTTGACTGGCGACAGGTACGAGTCACGGATGTAGGAGGGGCTGCGGTCCCATCTAGCGATGGGCTTCAGCTCCGGCCAGTCGTACCAGAAGGGGTCCCGAGTGATCGCCGAAATCGGTAGAGAGGGGCTCGGGTTGAAAATGTCAGCCCAAGGCCTTCTTCGTAGTCCGCCGGCGTTGTACAGCGGTGCACCTATGCGTCATAACTATAACGTTTAATGCCGGGACAACAGACACACTCCGGCTGTACTTCGTCATCGCCCGCCCAAACAGTGTTAACTAAGCCTCAAGCGTACAACACAGTTGCGTGACTCTAAAGAGTCACTACTACTAGCATAAATGCTAGTTATTTAAGTGCCCCATGGATTTTTTAACCTTATACAGGTAGGCAATTAAACCAATACGGGTAATATTATACCTAACTACTTATAAATTAAGTAAATTACTGCGGATTTTAACTGATTCCTATGAAAATATGCCTTAGTAGTCATGGGGCTCTTAAACAAACTGTATCAATTCTCTGTTATAATGATTGCAAACTCATGAATCATGATTGTCATACATTTTTTGCTTTGTCGTCATGCGATTTTAAAGCAGAAGTGATGAGATGAAAAAGAACACATACACTCATTGAATAGGAGAACTTTACAGGTCTGATACATGCTAAGGTGTATAATCTACCTACAGTAGGAAATACTTCGTGAATAAAAACGTCTTGTATTATTATTCACTTTAAAATTCAAACCGTCATAAATTAGAGGTATAAGTTACAACTACAATTATGCTTAGTCTCACACAGCTTTGAAAAATTAGGTGCTGCTACACTGAACTGGGGCATCGGACGTAAAGAGATTGATTTAATTAATACTTAGAAGATTTATATAACCCCAAAAGAAGAGTGGGTCATGACGAAGATACAGAATGTACTGTGTACAGGTTGGGGTCTGTTGCCCTTACCGTCGGCATCGTAAGCGACCTCGCAGTCGCGCGGTGGGCTAATCCTCGGCTTCACGGGCGTCGGGGATCTCCCTCGGAGTGAGCGGTCAAAGTCTGCCCATTTTTCGGCTTCAGCGAAAAATGGGTCCTTTTTGAACACGTCCGATATCCTCGCCGGCCACGCTCCTTCATGGCAAGTCTCATAATCAATATTCTCAGTTATACACGTCGAGGATTTTTAACAGAATCCGTTTACCAAGTTGACAGATACAGTATAAGACCCGGTGGAAGGATCACCTGTCTTCTATTTTTACTTCTATAAGTGTTTGTAGAGTGTAGTGTTCTTGTACCGAGCATGAATACCAATACGTAAGTAAACGTTCCGGAGCGAATGTTGCTTTGCTCATATTTACAATGCAGCTCATGCGAACATTTCAAAATATTGATGCATGAAAATTTCATGTCTATTTTAGAGGCTGACACACATTTCTGGACTTAGCTAGTATATTTGAAGACATGTTCATGGAAACTTAAGCAATATTGTTATACTTAGCAGGCAGCAATGTGTGGCAGTCTTATTTACCTATGTTTGTAGTTTAAAACTATGTTAGGTAATCAATTTTGTGCCAAATGAAATAATATATTTTATGACTAGTTTAAATTACAGCGGAGAGGTACTAAACTACTAAATCAAAACACGGGTTGGTCTTTTATGTTTTAATACAAAATATATCGTAGTGTTAGTTAAATGTTCTTAAAACTTTGTACTATTCAACAAGTTATGGGAGAGTATAAAATTATTTCTACGTAACAAATACAATTTTAAATTTCACTCTATAAGAAAATATTGATTTGATGTAATTTTTACAAAATGGATGTCAGTTTTATTTTTCAGATCAATTTCACTTAATGAAGCTGTATGTACAATTTTGAATTTTGAATAGCATATTCATTACAAAATATACTCGTAGGTAAAGTAAGTATGAATATAGATTTTGTTTGATAGTACCTATATATGTATACCAATGTATTAAACTCTGCTGTTAGCATACCTAGCTTCTGTTTAATCCGGACTACGTCATACCACCATGTTAGATTCAACTTGGATTGAATCTTACAGGTGAATGGAGTCCTAATAAGTTCTTACAATTATCTGAGTCCACGTGCATTGCTACGTCCGGGATAGTCCAGTTAGAATTGTTATCTTGTTATGATAATTTACTTATAACATAATTGGTATTCCGTACTAAGCCTGCGACATGGATCAGAAAACAGCCGAGATTCGCCTGTACTTTATTTACAATAACAATCAGTCTATCTCAGACACGAAAGACGACTACAATCAAATTGTAGAAGTAAAACTTGTACAGATAAACCGCGGCGGCGCTTACGCTAGCTTAACCTAATCTTTTCGTGCATAAAGTTGTTAGTATTTACCTGTTCCCCAGTGGGGCTTGCTGTCAGGCTCATATTCGATGCCTTTTAGGCTCTTGGGCGCCAGGGGTGTCGAAATGGGAGCGCTAAGGTCGGTGATGGGGTATGCCCGGTCCTTCAGGTAGAGACCGTAGCGAGAGGGGTACAGCCTGTCGATGGCTGCCAGTCTGTCAAGATGGTCCTGCCACGCCTTGTGGGCGTCGAAGGGGTCGACGCCTCGTCGGATGCGCCTTGGTACGTGATATACTGTCAGTAGGAAACGTGGTCTCGATTAATAAAGTTTAATCGTTCTATTTGTGGTCTTATAAATATTGCACTCCAGTATGCCAATGAATTGGTATTGGAATCATAATATTGTTGTTTCATACCAATTTTTGTGTTTTATAATCATGTTATTAGACTAAATACGTTCATAACCCAAAGCCAGCGTTCACTGCCATTTCTATTTTAATACCATTCCATTCCATAGACTCAAACAATAGATTTGTCGATAGAATCATTTATAGAATATCGGAAGAACAGTAGATACAGATCACTTTGTAATTTTAAATCCCGAAGAAACACAAATAAAGAAGAAACCAGAGAGTGCTTTGGAGTCAAGATATATAATTATTATAATATTCGGGCCATTCTTGTATGGCATTAATAAAAGTCAAAAACAATTCATCAATTCATTTGAAGAATTAAACCTGTAGGTTAGTAATAGTTTAGTTTTCTGAGCCAAGCTTTAGATATTTATAATGATAATGTAGGTACGGGGATCACAGTAACTCATGGAAGTTATTCATAGAACTCACCTCTATATCAACTTGCCGGAAGGGGTCGGTAAAATAATCATTTTGGGCTCATTATATTACAATTAGTCATTATTTAAAGGGATAAAACAATAAAATATGTTTCACCTGACAAGTGCTAGAAGATCAAAACGGTATATGAACAGTGATATCGATGTAACATCATGGATTTTAGAAGTGTGAAGTAATGTTATGTATAAGAGGTGATTTCTATCAAATGGTTCATGCGATATATTAGTAAATGAGATGTAACTTGCACAAGCAACAACATCTAATGCCAGCCAGTACAAATGAATTTGAACAGTGAAGCTTGCTGATAAAATTAATTATTAAACACCTAACACATTTGATGATAACAAATGGATAGATACATTCTATAGACATTGTTATTCTGAAAAAAACATAAAAGCTTTCATATGCATATCGTTTAAACTTATAAAACGCAATGTTCGGCATAATAAAAATCAAGACGAGTCTGTGATGTCTGTGCTCCATGTAATGTTAAATCGATTCATTCAATTTTAATCTTCGAGCTGATGACAGGTTCCACATCATCATAATTTATCTATAAATTCATTTATTTATAATAAAAAACTTTATTACATAGTAAAATATAAACAGCAGAATAGCCCGCAACAACTTGTTATAAAATTATTAAAAAACTACTGCATTGGCTTTTGTTATAAATGAATATTATCGCTGGTGACCATTTTTCGATAGTTAATGAATGATGTTGAGTCATTAAATATGACTATATATTCAAAGTAGTGTTCATAATATAAGAAGTCCTGAATATTAATTTACACTCTCCCGGAGACCTTTTGTGCTGAAACAAAATGTTGATACAGTTCTAGAACTGAAGAGAAAACTAGAGAACCATGGTAAAGTTTACTGTGTTTTGTCACTACACAAGTAGTAGTAACAAAGCGGAAAGCACCATTATGTTATACTTTTGTACAGGTATTAAATGATTTCACTATATACATTATTATTTACTGAATTATAACATGTAATATTTACAGTTTAGCTAAGACTTTTAATAAAGAATTGTTTTATGTAAAATCTTTTAATTTTGTTTCGAGACAGACCAACTCAGTCGTTCAAAGGTTTCGCCTTTGATTGCCAAATTGAAGTGTCACTGTGAGTGATACACTTGCCAATCGATTACCTAAAGGATTACTTCACCCATCGAGTGGTCTTTGTCTGTTTTTGTTGAATTAATAAATCTTACGATAATAAATTGGAGTTTAGGTTGTCGTTTGGCAAGTCGGTTAGTGTAGCGTGTGTGCACGTGTATGTTTGATTATCTTGTTTACACTTTGGTACTAACCTGGCCTGTACGAGTCAAGGGAGCGCGGGTAGTTGTGGGCATAGATGGGGCGTGGGGAGTATCCGTAAGTCTCACGGTGGACGGGCAGGTAGCGGTATCCGGGGACAGTGATCCTCTCAGCAGCGCCGATAGGGTCATCGTAGATGGACTTGCTGTAGGGGTAGGTGCTCAGGAGCTCAGGGAACACACTACGGCGGCTGGGCCTGTACCTCTCCTCGGCTCTGATGTCTTCAGATCCTGGGAGCAAGAAATAACTTCTATAACTTCCATAAATAATCCTTCAAATAGCTATTCATCATGCTTGAATTACTGATTGAAATACTAAGTTATCTTAATTAGTGTTTTGTAAATAAGTTCTCATTTCTTGCTTACCTTTTAGAGATCGCACGAAGGATTGCCAAAATCTGGCTTTCTTCGATGGCGTCTCATTTCTGCCAATCATTTCTAAATGACTTTTAAACATTTTGGCAGTTTATGTCGTGCTCGTGTCTGTAACAAAAGTTAATGTCTGAAGCATTCCACAAGCTTAATAAAGTTTTGCGAAATCTATTTCTACGTGTTGTCAACATGTCAAAACTTAACCTTGAGTTTGGCAGTATTTATCTTTTAAAAGTATGTCCAGGTGACATAATTGAGTACAATAGCGTGCTCGTGGCTCGTAAATAGAGCAGTGACGTACGCAAGAGTTAGCAGCAGGGCCGCAAATAGCCGTCTCGGTGGCTGGCTGGCGTGTCGAATGGCTCGTGGACTTGGACACTCGCCAATCTAACTGGTGTCGAGGAGAAACTTGAAAACAGCCGTTTTTACGAATGTCTACTCATTACTCAGCTATTTTCGAGTTTGTGACGACCTTGTTGCGAGTTACGATGTGGATAAGTCAGCGGCCTGCCGCAATTTCTTATTACGTAAGGTTTGGGCCAAAGTATGTGAAGATTAATCCCGTCAGGGTTTGAGTGGTTCGACCTCAATGTATTTCAAGCATTTATCTCAAATTTTTATTACGTTTATCGCGCTTTGTTCTTTAATATTCTTATAACAGACACAATAATTATAAGAAGTTCAAAGGATCTTTTTTGTCTATCAGCCTTATTATTTCTACTTAGACCCTTGAGGCAACTGTTACTATAATTTAATCGTTTTAAACTAAATTCATTTGTATTCATGTACGTAGTTTTATAAACACATTCCGTTTATAACTCTTTCTCAACACAATCTCTGGATTTCGTTTAGTTTATTCACTAACGTGCGTCATTGGTTTAAATTTAATTTAATAGCAACGCCATTCATCAGCCTTTCAGTTAAGATTGACGTATGTGTAGATAAGACAAATACTTCAAATATCTATAGAATGCACATAATATTTTATCTCCTTGAAAAAATACTAATCTTTAGTATTTTACGCGTGAGGTTTTCTATTATGACCCATCACGCGATGGTTCTTGCTGTACTTATATTAATCACAGAATAGTATCAGAAAAAACGTTCAAGTTTTTCAATGATTAAATATAAAAAAGCTTAATTATTTCCCCGTACTGTTAATATAATATAATATAATATAATAATATATATTTATTGGCATAAACAGATTTACAATATTTAAAGAATTCTCTGACCCCTGCGCTAGTTAATGATAGTTTAGCTTAGTCACAACCGTCAGTAAAACCTCATACCAAGGTAATATCATCATAGTCTGAAAAGTGAAAGGACATCTGTCGCACATATTCAATTATGGTTTGAATTAAATTGTAAAGTTAATATTGTATTTTTTAGTTATTTGAGTCAATTAAAGAGCTTTATGACATAAAAATTAAATAATCAGTGAAAACTTCTAAAAATATTATTACAATACTTTAACATTAAGTATATTTAATTCTTTCAACGTTATTAATTTTACATTGAATGGTATTATTTATAATTGGAAATTTTGTTGCTGTAGTTTGCAACTGATTGAATTAGTTTAGTTTTAGTAGCAAAAAACAAAAAATATTATACCAAATCATTAGAATTTAACCACGTAGTTTATAAAATAAATTAAAAAGGCCGTTTGTTATTTTTAATTTTCACAAAATACATAAAATAAAATAATAATAATGTTTTTCGCATTTTTGCATGAGTGATCGATGCATTTTTTGCATCATGATTGTCGTAAGTATCTACTACTATTACAAATTGGGTCAAGTCTAAAGGCCAATGTCAAATATGTTTTGCTATGCTTCACCCATTTCCATACTCAATTCCTTAGTAGCTACTACGATTGTAGCAGCTGTCATTGGTATCTATATAAAAGTCCATGGTACTACCTATCTAATTTAAATAGAAATTGAAGGTTAAGTGTATAACAGCATGATGTGTATTGGCCGTTAAGAAAAAGCCAGTCGATTGTGAAACGGTTACAAAAATACATGGAGGCGCGTCGATTTGGCGGGATTGCAAATTTGGCGCGGGATGAGTGTGGCCGAAAATAGGCGCGCGCGCGGGCGGATCGGATTCACAGCATTCCCGGATCCAGCGCATTGTCGCGGCCACAGGTGCGCTGAAACCGGCCCTCCTGTCCACGATTTGTGTATTTACTGCATGATATGCAGTGCCTGCACCAGGAATAAAGTTGATAAAGTTACGCCAATATCTATGAAAAATTGATCTTTTCTACTATAATTATGTATCCACTTTTTAATTATTTTTTATTTATGTAGCTATACACGAATTATACATAGATAATGAATTTATTTATGAATATAGTAGATAAATTAATGTCTGTCGTGATATTCCAGATGCTTCCAGATTTCACTTGAAAATTAAGAGTATTTTACTCCTTAATTGATGGCTCTTGTTAAAATTAATATTATTCATTTATAAAATAAAAATATGGATCATATTGTAGAGTACACACTATCCCAAAACAAATTTTCAAAGTTTAGATATTATATATTGAAAACTGCTTACGAAATGATTAACACAGTGTTTACGAATCCGTTAATGCTTAATTGAAATTTGTTTTGTAAATATTTTCACCTGTTTTTATTGTCGTTCACTGGTGAAACGTGTGAGTAACTTACGTGCTGTTGAATAAATGTTACCCGGTTATCTCCGCTTATCTGGACTAATCACCCGCGAGAATGAAAACTATAGACTCAAGTCGAAGTCGCGAGCCGAGCGAGATGAAGTTAGCAAAATTGCGCAACTTTAGAGCGAGACGGCGCTACGAACTTCGGGGTGACATCGTGCGCACGGCGAACACCCCACGTGGGGTACACTTGGCACAACCCTTGCGGACTTAGCGATGGAACACTGGGCAGTTTCTTACCGATTAAATAATGGTCGTTAAATAAATACAGTTGTGTGGTTTCGTTGACGAGCCGACGTCGAGTGTCGGACCTGGGCGGGCGCGCACTGGCCGCGGCGGGCGCGAGCCTCACTTGCCGGCCGCCCGCCCCGCTCCCGCCGCCCGCCCGCCCAAAGCATTCAATAAACATTTTATTTTCCCCGAGTTTTAGTACTTTTGTGTCTACTTAGGTTCCCGGATGCAAATTGTTACTCGTAGTTTGTGTAACGGATATGTGAATAGTCAAATTATATTATATTAATTTAATGAAAAGTTTACAGGCGTGAGTTTGAATTTGTTTATGAAAACACTCAATACTTTAAAAGAAAATATTTGTTATTCCTGTTGTTATGTTCTAAATCGATTTTAACTTTAAGGTCAACTAGATATAATTTCTGTGCAGTTATTCGTATTTCATATCTTTGAAATTGCAGTTATGACTTCATTTGGAATAGAATATTCTGGGAAAACGATTAAAAACTCCCACATGGTATGTTCAGCATTCCTGTACAGGTATGTATAGATCGTATCGCCCGTGAAAGCACTGAAATAGCGGCGTAACGGCGACTACCTGAGATTGTCCAACTTTGCGGGTGATTCAACTTTACATTCCGCGTTAATGAATCGGCTTTGTTTATATAATATAATCTGATAACGCCCAATATATTGCTTTTTTGAAATTATTATTGAAAGGTTTTTAAGACCCAGAGCTTATATGTTACATAGATCTATGTAGTTTGCAATGACCAAGGGCTTCAAAATATCTTTTTCTCTCTACGAGGGGGGGGGACGAAGAGAGTATAAATAATTTAAGTTTATATAAGTATAAAACAAGTATAAAATAAGTCTAAAACTGAAGAACTATATGTACTATATTTATGAAACCACAAATAGGAAGATGTGGAAAGATGTAGGGCAGACCTTTGTCCAGCTATGAAACAGGTACCTATAGGTTAAAAAAACATTAACACACACAGCTTTAACAACATAATCAGTTTTATGTATTTCAGATATGTAAGAGTCAGTATGGAGGTGTCTGCTAATAAAACCCACAATCCGTTATATTTACATCACTTAACTGCAGCAAACTTATATTTAGACATCAATGATATTTGAATATCATCATTCGAACTTTCGATTTTCAAATAACGTCATAACCATCTTGAAACAGGATGTTTATAATAATATGAACGATATAATAATTTATACGAGTTACACAAAAATTGTTTGATGAATTTTATATTTTTGTGAAAGAGATAACAAGGTCGGCGCCATTGGTGACAGCTGACCTCGCGTTGGCACCTGTAACAATTTTAGGATTATATATTTTTTCTTGATCATCATTTTCTAAAAATAGATGATGTTGCTGTTAACTCTTAAATGAGCACTTGCTGATGCGTTTGAAATAAACAAAGCAAGAAATAACTTCAATAAAAACATTATATAATACCTATCTAACGTGAAAAGAAAACTTTTTTTTAAACGTGAGGTTCCGCATAGTTAATGTTTGTATGGAGAAGTAGTGCAGAAAGCTAGCATTTATATACTTAACTATAATTTGTGTTAACATTTCATAAAATAAAATATTCATTGTTTACATTCATGCTGTCATTTGTTTTTTTATAGACTGGCAAAAGAGCTTCTATAACATTCAAACTTAAATTGGTCGATTTTTTCGATTTAATTGGTTCGACGCATCAATTAGGTTATCATAATAATTATGAAGACAAACCAGCAATGTAGTTATCACCAAATCCACATTTGAATCAATTGATGTAAGTAGCGTAAGCAATCTCAAACACTATACGTACTTAAACAGCTGTAGCAAATTTTGTACAGAAATATATTGACTGCTCAACTAAATTAATTCCAGCACTAAAAACTGTTAGGTAGGCATCTCTAGTTTTTGCAAAAAAATTAATAATCGACTTATATTATTATAAGTCGATGAAGTCGAATCTTCATCAAAGTCTGTATAAACAACAAATGCGTTACTAAATACAAGTTTCTGTATTTATTAAAAGGAAACGTCAATTTACATACATTAACAACAAAGGCAATGGAAATTATTCGTGCTAATTTTAATGAAAAAAAAATACCGGGGCTTGAGAAAATATTAAAAAAATTATCTTTAGTTTCTGAAATCTTAATTGGGATTCAGTTTAACCAAGTATGAACTTTTCAGCTCTGTATCTTTAAGCTCTATAAAATCAGTTCCGTTATTATTTTATAACTGATCAATGTCAAAGCAGTCACCTTGCGATCGCCGCACGTATACACGTCATATGCCTGGAAATTTTCATTCAATAAAACATTTTCAGTTTCATCTTTACGATTGTTACGAGTGTCTTGTATGTTTACACTGGATAACCCTACTTATTTAGGTATGTGTGTTGTCTGGCTGTATGGCGTCATGCGGCCCACGTGCAGCACCCTGAAGCATCACGTTTTATCGAATTTTGGCCCGCATTCAACTGTTTTATAAATAGATATATTATAAACAAACGAAGATCACACTTTAGAACGACTTCCGATGGTAGGCATATTCTATTTCCCCTGTTCACGAGACATCCGTTGTCTCTATTTTCTGAAGTAGCGTGCCTTTCTGCTCGGCAATACTTGCAATGTATAGGTTTTATCAAAGAATTATGAAGCTTTATTATAATAAGATCAAGGAAAGTAAAAGGTCTTTGCCCTCTAACAGACGACGTGAGCTAATAACAATGACGTGATACCGAATGTTCTAGGTGACCTTGTGGTTCCGGCTAGAAATAGTACAATCCTGTCACTTCCGTGGGTGTCGTAGAAGGTGATGGAAGGACTGTTTATATGAAAACCTAACGTCATCTTGTTTACTAACATCAGTATGTCGTAGTGTGGTGGTTATGTCAATAACTTTGCAGGACGTGGTGAATTTCACGGATCTCATGGCCAGACCTATAAAGCAAGTGATATTTTTAGTCGGTACAAGTCCGACATACCCTGCCTCCTCCCAGGGTGGCGGACGATCTATGAAGATATTCCGTACTATAAAAAATAAATAAAAAAAAGGATTGTTTGCTACATTGACCTATTTTGAAATATGAACGTTTCACTTCTTAATAGCTTTGAGGTGATGTTATTATAACACAGTAATGCATCACTTTACGTCTTCGTCGTCCGTTCAATCAGTTTAGCTAAGTGGGTAATTATAAATAAAAAGATTTGGTACATGTTGCACATCACCATGTAGTCCTAAACTAAGCAGAGATTGTAACTACTATGAGTACTATAGATAATGGATAAAATACTAATTTACTTTTTTGTAAATATCATACTTATAATACATAAGAAACAACCAAACAACACAAATAGCTTATGTCCATCACATAAATATTTGTGTCCTGTGGGAATTGAACCCACAACCTCATGATCAGCTGTCTGACAATCTAACCACTAGACTACAGACGTCAATTATTAAAATAAAACTACTTTTTACGGATTTTATTGCTTTGTATTGATATTAGATATTAAATCCTGTTGTTTCGAATCCTTTTCATCGTGTCCATCAAGTATTACAGGTATATTAGTCTATGGTGTCCATGGTCACGGGTAGTATTGGACGTCTATAACCTCTATTAAACCTCAATTCAAAACTAAAACTGCAAGACTATTGAAGCGAACGATACAATGAGCTTGTTCTGCGAGAAACGGATTACAAAAATGTAGGGTAGTTAATTATAAAAACAAGACGCCCAACACCCCAGTCTACTCTAGGTGCGTATCGTACATGGTTCCCTAAATAAACAGCAAAACAACAACAATTTGTCATTCCAAAACACAAAAAACATTACCGAAATAAAGATTTACATATTTTTGCCCTTCCATGACATGGCTCGATGACTTCAAGAAGTAAAAATAATAAGTTGCGACATTTTGAAGTTCACTCGGGGGTGTAAAGGGTAAACATCTCAAGATGTTTTTCATCGGACCACAACGGTCGGTTAGCGACGGACGACGCCTCAGCCAGTACATAGTAGAACATTACCAATACAATGACGACAGTCGTTTGTTTTATTTATACACACCGCTCGTACATATTTCTATCACCTTAAATTCTTAGATCCAAGACATCTAGCCAAAACATTTTAGATATTAATGATGCGGGTTGTTAAAACATAGAATAGATATTGGAGACTATTACACGGAATCATTAATTTAGCCTATTTGTTACACCTCGCAATCTTTCTGCGCGTTTATCATTGACGATTCGATGTCGAAACGATTCAATATTTAAATGTTAATTATTTTCGTGTAATGGTCTGTATGATTTTGATTAATCAAGCGTTTTGTTCGATCCAAAGAGAACAAGGAGAGCTGGCTCTGATATATTAGATACTAGTACTGCACTATGATTAATAACGTAACGTGTAATGAAGCTTACCCACGGATATACACGGATACTTCTATGTAAGTATAATACTTTTATTTCAGGCCATAGTATTCACCTTATATACCTTTCACATCTACCTTTCTAGTGCATCTACCATGATCCTCTCTGCATCACCTAAAGGTTGTCTGGAGAATGCTTAAGACATTAAGACCGCCTTTATACACACCTGTACATTTTTGTTTTCACCAACCCATATACAGTCCCAATGCTGGGCACGGGTCACCTCTCACAGAATGAGAGGGATTAGGTTATAGTCCACCACGCTGGCCTAGTGCGGATTGGCAGACTTCACACGCCGTCGAGAAAATCTCTAGGGCATTCAGGTTTCCTCACGATGTTTTCCTTCACCGTTTAAGCGAGGGATAATTAATTGTTAATACGCACATGATTTCGAAAAGTCAGAGGTGCGTGCATTGGGTTCGAACTCGAGACCTTCGGCTTGGCAGCCCAATGGTCATACCACTAGGCTATCACTGGTTCTGTACATTAAGAATAAATAAATAAAATTTTTGCAGTTATGAATCTTTGAGCTTTTATAAGCATTATTTATTGTTTCGTACCTACTAAGCATTATGTGGAATTTGAATGTAACTCTGTAGATTCAAATTCCACATAATAACAATGTCGTTATTTTGTTAGCCAGTAGGTAGTATGACCCTCTTTAATTTTAACAAATATTTCTCACTACTCTCTTTATTTACTTTGTATTTGTAATAGTAAGTGGTGTCTAGAGCCACCCATAAATTTCGCTGGTACGTTTGACATAGTTTCAGTGGTATGGACAACGTTTTGGCAAGTACTGTCGACTTTTGAATGGCACCCGATGTCTTCAACATTACATGTACACGAACCCAATCCATTTTACAGTGAAAAGAAAAACTTGACTTACATTTAGGTGCAAATTTGTTTACACGCTTCTGATGGTTGAGGGTCTTATTACTATGGCTAAAATGAGTTAGACAGCAAATAAATAATAGCCAGTTTTGTAAGAGAAACAATGATGTTAAACAGAAACTCGGAGATTGCCACGCAGTATTAAAGATAATATCTATCTGTTGACACGTGAACATACAACTTTATAGCGAAAACGATCGCCATCCATACCTTGTTGTATTTATAGAATCAGAAAGAGAGAGATGGGAGACTGCGTTTATTTTTCTGAGGAACTTTCCTATAATGGAATAATTTTATTTGGCTCCTGCATCACAATGGTACATGTTGGATACATTTCTTTCCTTTTATGGAGCCTTAGTACTTTGAGGGACATCTTAAATAACTACGAATGAAAAAGGCGAGGCGAGAGATTTGATCTTCCTTCTAACAATAACGGATCGATCAGTTTTATGACTTAGTAATAATTAAGTACGTTTTTCTGGTTATTGAAATACAGTAATAAATGGTAATTCAATTACTTAATTTGTGCTCTACAAAAGAGCCTGTTCATATAATAGATACAATTTGTAATGTAAGGTTTGATCATTAGTTCTTTAACTACTTGTAAAAATTAAAATGGTTTTTCTTAGAAAATTTTTGTTAATATGTTGTTAGGCGTTGTATTTCAGTATGACAGTTTCATTACACCATTTTATGACGAGAGTGGCAGTAATAGTGAGGTAATGTATGTAGAACTGGTACATTTAAAAGTTCAAAATACCGAATAAGTATTATTCATACACTTATAAATATTATTGAATATATCGGACTTGAAAATGAATACCAAATTTTAAATAGAAGAAGCAAACTTGCTAGTCCAGTACGAAGCACGACCGTGCATTTTACTATCAATAAACGTCTAGCGAATTCTGTTTAAAACAATAAATCATCTGTGCAATGCGGAACGCGAACACCAGCTTCGCAAAATGTGGTTTGAACCTAATCGATGCTAATTATATGGACGTGCACTACCACGGCCTAGGCACATGCCTATCTTGAATTCTTGATACTTCTCCGAACTGTAAATGTTTAGAAGAACTATCATGCAGAGATTAAATCCATTATTGCTGTTGGTACCTACCTGTTATTGCACATCAAGAATGTTCAATAAAATAAATACATCAAATCTTAAATTAAGTATCCGTTGTAACATAAAATAAAACAAACATATAAACACGCTTGTATTCCCCGAAGGGGTACGCAGAAGTGTACCAATGTACACCTACAGTTCGCGGGTTTGTTTAGGTCCCATATAATAAGCCTGTTGCCATTAACCGGACATTAATCCAAACTGAGCTGCTGCTAAGAATTTCATAGAAAAACCGTTGGGTTTTTCAACACACACACACTTCGCTCGACCTATGGGTATAGAATCCAAGAGCTCTATCCGTATCCGTTGTACTTTATTTATTTACCTAAATATGCATAGGGAATAGTATAACAAATGTAGAAACTACTACATTATAATTATATTTTAGAATATAATTATAATGTAATTATATTTTAGAATATAATTATAAGATTAAGATTCGCACTCGAGACCTTTGACTTGGCAGTCCAATGGTCTATCTTGGCTATCATTGCTTTTTACCACAGATTTTTTTATAGAAGCTACGTAGGTACTACGAATAATTGAAAAACTTAATTCTCTTCACGTCATGTATTATTATTTTGTAATGTAAACCCAACAAATGGATAGAAACTAAATTATAGTAATGAGCTGCGCAGTATAACTTGATGATTTATCCCTCTAACACTCAAATAGATTGGCTTCGCGTCCGAATGTTTTAATCCGTGACGTCTTCTGTTGACGCTTGAAAAATCCACTAATATAATTATCTTGACATTTTTCTCATCATGCCAAGTAGCTAATACTAATTTCACGCTCAATATGCACGGACAATTTGTATTACATCAGAAAGTGGTTCGTGGCTAAGTAATAACTAAGCTGATCAACCGATCTGCAAGGTTAAGCTGAGCTTGTCGCGGTCAGTCTGTGGATGGGTGACAATTCCTAATTCATCAAGACTACTCCGTGCCTCGGACAGCATGAATAGCCGTCGGTTCCGGTTATCATAGGAACACCTATGGTTATATGTATGTATGTAGTCAGAACCCCAAAAAGTGACTACCACTCTATCCTCAAAATATCGGTATTACCCAGAAATTAGCTTCCGGAGGTCTGATAGCAGTCGCTTCGTGTAAAATACTTGATATTCAGCCGTATCTGGTTATACTGAAAGCTGACCCAATTTGTGTTCGGGACTTCGGGATGCATGGTCAACATTTTCATAATGTGAGTTGTTTTTAATTTTTGATTGATCATTTATGAATACAAAGAACTAAGTATCATAAACGCTTCTACAATTTCAACCTTAAAAAACATTGGAAATAGGTTCAGTTGTACATGGCTGTGGGTTAGAATATAAGTAGCAAATCAATCCGGTTCCGTAGTAGCTCAAGAGTCGTAGTCGTAGCGTCGTAGCACCTTCTGTTGTAGCTAAGTCGTAGCAACATTTATTGTACCTAAGTCGTAGCAACGTCTGATGTAGCTTAGTCGTAGCAGTGGTATGTGCCAAATACACATACTATGTGGTAGCTGACTCGTAGCACCTTTTATTTTATCTGAGCTGTAGCACCTTCTGTTGTAGCTGAGCTGTAGCACCTTCTGTTGTAGCTGAGACGTAGCACCTTCTGTTGTAGCTGAGACGTAGCACCTTCTGTTGTAGCTGAGACGTAGCACCTTCTGTTGTAGCTGAGACGTAGCACCTTCTGTTGTAACTGAGACGTACCGGTTTCTGTGGTAGCTGTCTTAGTACATTATGCTGTAGCACCTTCAGTAGTAGGTGGTTGTCGCAGCATCTTCTATGATATCTGAGTCTAATAGCATTTATAGTGATTCCTAATACGGATCACGTTTTATTTTACCTGATACGTAGCATATAAGTAATATTTTTTTAGGAATACATTACTGAATTTAACTGTGTACTGTAGTAAACACCTACTCATTTTTTATATCTGTCAATGTAATCGGAAGCTGTCGCTGTCGTTCACGATCAATGAAAGCTCACCATGTGTTAGAGTATTAATGTTTGTTTGTTTTTGGCAACAGAGTAGTCACGTGCCGTACAGAATAGCGATGACGGGACCCGTGTTCAGCAGATACACCGACACACACCATGATTTACGTCCACACTAATATGAGAGCCAACATCTCACATTAAATACTAGTTACATTATATGTTTAACGACGCCGTTGCTGGAAATATATTGAAGCTTATATATTTGTGTTTGGAACTCCAGTCTTAAAATGAAAACAAACGCTATTAGCAATAGCAGATAGCCTGAAGTCTTCATCTTTATTATCTTTAAAAATAATGTTAATAATACCTAACAGAAATACATAGTTTTTAACACTCTTTCTACTGAAATGCTCTGGGAAGTGCACTTTAGTCTTAAAATATAAAGTATAGGATAGTCATTCCACGGATCTGTCTGAATGAAATGAAATACATAAAGAGGTTTGACTCAATGATACTCATTAAAATATATCACGAGATGAATTTCCTCACGAGTGATGACGATGCCTGACGTCATAAATATTTCATACGTTCAGTTTTGATTGACCCATGTCTCATTGCTTAGCACTTATACAAGATCTCGCTAACAGGCGTCTGTTTATCCGGCGGCAATGACGCTAGTGTCGATACGAGTGGGCAGCCGTACACAACGATGGCGATCACTGTATACAACCAGTGACAATCGACCTTCCCTGCTCCCCGAAGCTACTTGTTAAACAGATAACGAAGACGTACGCAAATAAGCTAAGAGAGATCTCGTTAAAGTGGTTGTGCTACGCTGAAATATAATATCGCCTGACCTTGCTACGAATAGTTCCCGCCTACGGATAGACTGATGATGCGTTTGCATGGTTCTACGCTTCACTGACCAAGCTTTCTTATAAATGTAGTTAATGTATATTTACTTCAATAACAACAGATGTATCCATTAGTTTCAACGATATCCGGACATTTTTTCTTATCTTTATTAAATTTGTCATAATGAAAAATGTTGCTCATGAATTGAAACGCTGCATCTTGTGCCAAAAATAATTGTATTTCAACATAGTTTTTCAGTCAGATGTACTTTTCAATTATCAAAAACCACTTGCACGTAATTTGACATAACGCACCATAACGACAATTTTCCCCGAAGGGTTAACGAGAGGTGTACGACCAGAGTTCATTTGTTTGTAAATAAATATAAAAATAAAAGAGAAGAAAAAATAAAATAGAAAAAACCTATTGCCATTAACCGGGCACAAATACAGACTTCGAGCTGCTACTGAGATTTTCAAAGAAAAACCCAATAACACTGCTCGTGAATCCAACCCAGGACCCCAAGCGTAGCAGTTGCGCTTGCGACTTAGACTAGGGTAATGAGGCAGTTTGACCGTTGGCACATGGTCTTTATAAATGCGTTACCAACTATATTTAACATTAATTTAAAAAAAAACGTTGCCCCACACTAGGTTTTTCTCCTGTATTCTGGGTACGTTTTAAAAACACAAATTATCATAAGTATACACAAACACCCAGACCTGAAACAACTACCTGTACATACAAATATTTGTTTCGTGCGAGGATCGAACTCACAACCCGTGTAGCAGAAGCCGATTGCTCAGCCACTGCGACAGCTAGAGTCATCATAAGTTAAATAACGCATAAACCCAGCGAAGCCTTGATAATATTAAAAAAAGTCAGAACGAAGTTTGTTCTGAAATTTGTCATAAAATACCCAATTAACATGCTCTGTTTAATTTTATACTAAAATAAGTTACGTACCTACGCTTCTTTCATCGCAGCCCACCTTCATTGCCTTAGATGTAGGGATTTGGTTTTCCATCTACCGGTGTATGTAAATGCATTCCATTCCAATATTCCTACACAGATTTAGAATACGTTTTACTCATAAGTCTAGTACTGTGTGTATGTATCATGCATGACTAAATCATTATGCCGTGGGGGTCAGGCTAGTAATTTGGCGCCAACTGCGACTTTAGGAATATCCCTTGTTCAGTATAGTGCGTATTCAATGATTAATACATTGACACATATTCATATTGAACATACATATATGTGAAATGATATTTTGAATCATACAAGTGGGTAAATTGGGTCATAACGTGTTTACGCGCCAGCGACCATGGCCTGAACATTTTCAAGTGTTAGCCACATCATTATTATCTGTTTCTTACTCACGCGTTGATGTATCGTAGTATTATTTTATAATTACATTAATTACTTCCATATTAAAAGATTGAAGAAAACATCCAATAACGGAAAAATGGACACCAAGTATTCGGCCAAACGGAGAGTAGTTTATGATTAAATAAAAGCCACGCAATTTATGCGACTTTATTTCCAAATAGAATAATAAATCTTTCATTGAGAACAGAATTAATAAAAAGACTCTCAAACAAACTGAGATATCCCCTCATGAGTTGACAGCTCAAGACTTTTTGAAGAGAAGCCGGAAACACGTCAGTGGTACGGACAGTTGTAGATGGCGCCACAATAGCGAAGTTGTCCGAGCCCCGAAAAAGATGTGAGCGCTCCGCTACTTCCGTTCGGGAGATTTGCGCATAGAAATGGCAACATTACACATTGTTACACAAAACTTTTCTAGCGTAATGCCCTCTAGCGCGGGCGTACTTCACCCCGTAATTCTTCAGGCGCTTCCTCTTACACAAGTTGTTCGATAAACAGAAATCTTGCTGCACTAGCATACATTAATATAAGTATACATTGAACAGGGTTGTCTGCTGTTCAGAAACGAAATAGTCTTTGTACCGATTAGACTTGTCTTTTCCCGATTCAGGTATTCCTATTATTTTTAACTTCCAAATATTTTGACTCTTTTTGACTCTTGGCCACCAATTCTCCCAGATATAAAAACAATTAATAATAAATATTTGAGACAGTCCCAAATTAGCGGAGCTTGTACTATGGGTACTTACACTTTTTTTTTCTAAATCCGTAGGTACTTATAATAGCTACATAAGAAATACTCAGACAAACACAAACAGATATGGCAATCACATAAATATTTCTGTGGGAATCGAACCCACAAACTCGTGATCAGTTAGTCCTACACTCGAACCACTGGACCACAGACATCGTCAAACCATTTAAGATTTGTTAGAAAACATTTATAGTCATGTTATTTCCACTGATTAATTTGCAATATGAACATAGGACACACAGAAGTCGTCACACAACGCTCATACCTACCTTTTTTATAGTACGGAAAATCCTTATGGATTATGTGTGAGGAGGCAGCAAGGTATGTCGGATTCGTACCGACTAAAAACAGCACTTACCTTCACTCGCCCTATAGTCATGGCCATGGGTTCCGTGAAATTCGTCACGACTATGACAGGCTGCGGTCCGTCACTGGACCCCCTCAGTCAGCGAGGCATCCAAAGGCACGCGTGTAGGAAACACACGTGCCGCCTACTGGGGCCATTATCTGGTCGGATGACGGAATCCTCCGATTTAGACGCCCGCTGGCCACAACTCACGGAAGCCGGAGGTCTGTCTGCGCCCTCCGATGCCCGGTGCGTCTACTAAGGAGCGGGAGAGAGGTGGATGCTTCTCTCTCGCTTTCTGTCGCCTCTTTTGCAAGCATAACTTGCTTTCAGTAAGAGGCGGCACTCGGCAGCATCCTACGCATTTTCGCTCCCGACCACAATACTTACTTGATTTATTAAAAAAAATAATCAAAACTAAAATAAAATATCTACTAAAACTCTGAAAGCTCCTTTGACTATTCTGTTTCGGTTTGGCAAATTGACAAAACTATAAAATTAGTCAAATAGCGTGAGTTCAGATAATGCAATTTCACTCGAGCGAGCTGTTTGAACGTTCTGAATTTAGTGCAGTACTGACACGTAAACATAAAACACTTGAGAGTCTGTTGGAACTTCGAATTATTTGCATATATTTTACAATAACAATCTGTTCCGTTTGTCACCGTCCATATATCAAGTGTTTTGCGTTTTACATTCTTTGTTATAATATTCGGAATAAAACTAAAATGTATATAATTTGCAAATTGCTAAATAACTTTACAGATATAAATTGTAATTTTAACGAAATGTAATACCTAGTACTGCAATCACCTGCTGCTACTTTACACCTTATAATGATTTCTAACAGGACATTTTATTATATTTATAAAATAAGTACTACTTGACCTGTCTGGCCCTGATCATGAATCCTTTTAATAGTATAAAATAGTTTGATCTATCGTTGAGGTCCTTCAAAAAAGTCAGGTGCGTAATACTCGTTACAGTCGCAGGTGTATGACAATATATGAAAGTGGCCGAAGCTAGAAAAATATCAGAGAATCGTAGCAAGTGGCGTTCTGTAATTTCGGCTTACGAAAACGGCTTGAGTATATATGTATGTATATTTTTTGTTGTTAATTCCTTGTTTGTTTTTATTTATTACAAGTGACGAAGATAACAAATGTCGGTAACATAAATGTATGGTTAACAAACAAAGTGATCAAGAGCACACACGGGGAGTGGCTCCGCAAATGTTTGCCGTGCCGCCGTGACGCGCCGCAACGCCTCTGCCCGCCTCGCGCCTCGTTTGACGTTCTCACAACGTGTTTGCTCTATTTGTTACGGTAATGGACAATTTAATTGCTTTCCATAAGGTCAAATATTGTTTGACTTCAACACGTGTGAATTGTTTGTATGATTATATGGATGGATGTTGAATGCAATGTCAGTTTTGCAAAAAAGTAGGCAGGTTTTCAGATCATCAGGTATGTTATTTTAGTTATTAGATACAGTTTACAATTTTCTTTTCAATTCGAGGGGCTTGTGGCTAAGCAATTACTACGCTGATCAATCGATCTGCAAGATTAAGCTGCGCCTTTTGTCATACGAATATCTATGAGAGTCGTTAAGGGTAGTCGGAAGCCCAAAAAGCCTGACAACTAGTTTGGCAGTCGCTTTGTAATAGGATCGGGAAAATTCACCACTTGCCTTCTGAATCAAATTTTAATTTAGTGCCTTTTCTTTAAATTGCTACTTATTCGAATTAGGAAAGTTGAATTTGTAAATGAGTACTTAGAAAGTAATACGACGTCTGTGGTCTAGTGGTTCGCGTATCGGACTGCTGATCACGAGGTCGTGGGTTCGATTACCACAGAACACAAATATTTATGTGATGAATATAAGTGTTTGTGTTTGTCTGGGTGTTTCTTATGTAGAAGTATACTTATATTTACAAAAAAAAGTATATAAGTTTTATATCCCAATGGATATGTACTTGTACTATGGGTACTAGACAATTCTAGTACCCATAGTACAAGCTCTGCTTAGTTTGGGACTAGATGGTGCTGTGTAAAATTATCCAAGAATATTTATTATTATTAAAAATACAAATAAAAAATGACTAACTTTAAATAATTACACTCATCCACCTGCCCCTTCGAAAACTTTGAATGTTGGTAAGCTGTCGACGTGACTTTTAATTCAAATTATAGTCATCCTCAAAGCGACCGTCGTTCAATAATACACTCGCCGCACGAAACATGTTCCAGATAATTATTAAACAGCATTAGCGCGGCAGATAAAACAATAATAAATATTATTGATTAAACAAAATGACACAAAGAGCTCATAACCTGCAAAGGAAATTTATCTCCATTATCGAAGTTATAAAGTTTGAAATTGTTTATTATTACCCCTAAATTGTGATGTATTTTTGTTCGTGGTAACAATCGGCAATTGTTGTAGGGTGCAATTCAAAGATGGCGCGGCACGCGTCGCGCTCGTGGCGGAAGCGAGGCCCGGAAGCGCGGGAACGCCGCCCGGCCGCCCTCGCCCGCCGAAACAATACCATCCTGTAAATTGAAATAAATTGATGCACTCACATTACTTTGTTGTACAATAACTTTCGCGGATCATCCACTAAGATTTTATAAAGTGTTATCGCTATTAATTATTGTTAAAATATTACTGACAGGATACGTATTAGGTACAAATTTCTCTATAATCATTTTATACATTAAATGTATTGTTATTCCAAACTTGAATTGGTGTTAAGTTTAAATCTTTAAACTTTCCAAACCAATTCAAGATTTTCTTGAATAGAATCGGTAAGAATAAAAAAATCTTTACCAATTTTCCTCTACACCGAGGTGAGAGACATTAAATAACAAATGCTTCCCTAAAACAAATTGGTAATACGATCATCAGCGAGCGACCGCACTGCACTACACAAACAAAAACGATTATAAAGTCACACGGGTGTAAAACACTGGCAGGGGTGGCGCTCTCCCGCGCCCTCTGTGACTTGTCGCGCTAATTACGCAATCAGTTCTCACAATTACCTGCGACGCTGTGACACAAACCCACGCCCCTAGTAGATTTATCTACACAGGTTATGTTTCCGGATATTGAAAGATAGCAAAAAACATTTTGCGATAAGGAAATAATAAAGAACTGGTCATCATCACCCATCATGAAATCAGGTCATTACTGCACTTTTTCTGTGAGAGATTAGACCTTTAATTCACTGAGCTAAAGGTTGAAAGACTTAATCACCGGCATGAGCTTAACAGAGTTCACTTTAAATCTAGATTGAACCAGATAGTTTTCTCTCTATGTTTTCTTTCACCGATGAAGTAGTGAAAACTTCCATTAAAAGTGGTAATCATTGTCTGGTTTGCATGTAATCTTTTAGATCAACATAACTTTGGAGAAAATCAAATATGTAGTTGTATTTTCGTAATAAATAGGCGTCCGCCACTTCGTAAGTACAGTAGAAGTAAAACAAGTGACTGTTTCAAGATGGATACAATCACCTATTCCTTTCAAGACCGTCGGTTAAACAACTCATGGAGGTGTGAATTATCAAACATCCACATTGAGCCGCACTTAATTCTCATGCAAATATTCTGTGTACGTAGACTTGATGCACGTGAACGCATTTACGATACATACTGTACGTGTACTGGGCAACATTTTTTTAAAAAGAAAGAAAAGTAAGGATGTAAAATTAAAGCTACGGTACATTTTCCACTCATAACGAAGTCAGGTTCTGATTTAAGTGATGTAATGGAAAAATGTATTTTCTCAATTTAACCAAACAAAACAACTAACTTGCTATCTTCACTTAAGAAAGTGGATAATAATGTTATGGTTATAAATTTCATTAGTACCGATTCATCATACATCTGGCTCATTACGTCTTGACCTGAAAGCGCTCTCAGTTTGCGTCAGCGCAGTAAGGGTGCGGATCGGATATCAGATGGATAATATCTGCAGGGGAAAAGTCAACCACTACAAATATCATGATAACGATTCTATCTATTTAGAACGAGGAAACTGAAAAATGTTTAGGTTGGTTATTAAATTTATAGTAACAAAATTATTGAATATTTATACCTACTTACTTATTTTTATAAATTAGATGATTAAGGTATACTTAATATCTTTTAGATAATAATTTACCTACTCGTATTTTCTTAGAATAAGAGAACCATACAAAAGTGCTGCGAATATTACCTATGTTACATTTTAAAAGGTAAAACAACAGAAAATATATTTATGGAAATAAAGTGACCTATTAATTACTATAGACATACAAGCCGCGCAAATAAAAGCATAAAATTGCCGAAAAACTTTGGTACCTGTTATATCAACAAGGACTGTTTTTACTCTATGTGATTTGGAAATGACAAATAGGCGCCGGAAGCGATCCATTTTGGCGGGAAACGGCACGCAGGAAGTCGATTCGCCGACCGCGAATGTTGTCGGCGCCAGTGTCACACTCCCACCAGCAGGGTTACTGGTTCTTTTTTAATTTTTCTTGTCTTTTTCATTCACGGATCGTGCTCACGATATGGAAAGAACGAATGGCCGTAATTTTTGATACAATTTATACCTACAATAAAATTTATGACAAGACTATGTTTGAAAAACCCCCGCATGCAATCTGTAAAGTAGGTACCTAAATCACCTTGATGCATGACGATAACCGTCAGTTTACTTACTACGTATGTATGACTAACCAATGGAAATCACAACGGCGATAAAGCACCGCACTCAGTAAATAGCGGTCGCATAAAACGCGTTCCAATGTCATTCTATTATACGCCAGAGCATCAAAACACAGACCACAACCCTGCCAGCTGCCTCGTACGACCCGCCTACTGGAACATCTGCACATGTTTAAAGAACTACTTAAATAAAATTTGAAGATCACATAATATAAATTAAACAATCATTGACAAAAGTAGGTGCGTTGCGAATTGTGCTGTAAGCGTACCTCAGTCGACAGAGGTTGGGGTCGCGTGGTAGCCAGGTGCTCGTTCTAGTCGTTCTTGAATGACAAATTATCTTTGTGTTATATAAAGCCCGCATTTTACGACAATGGTGATAAAAACGATGACACTTTTTTATCATCCCTATTTGACTTTTGTGTTGAAGAATCGTAAAAACTATTAATTGTCTACCCACTGTAGGGTCAAAAGCTCCTGAAACAGTCTTAATAAAGACACATGTATATACTTACCTAAGCTAACTTTCGAAATTGGGCACTGTGTGGAATAGTAATTAAATAATTAAATCCATCTCGGATTTAAGATTTTTATTGATTTTATACATAGTATTCGAGAGACCTTCTTTCATTTTAAGTTATTGTTTTTATTTTAATCCTGCTAAGCGGTTCAATACCATTACCATCGAATATGCATGGCTAGTCAATACGCACAAAATCTATTTACTTCAGGGCGTGTATGTACATAGTGTCGTACGACAACGAAACGTGAACGAAGCGTACGTTCAAAAATAGAACATCATAAATCCTCTAACACTTGCGGCAGTGTTCTATTTCAATTAAGTTCCAATTAGTTTCACTCGTCTATTAGTTGGCGAGGCACTAGGCCGCCTCAAGTCGGCTTGACGACGGCAGCGTAGTTAGCGTGTTACTTACGAACAATTAACGCCTTGCAGCGGTCGATCCAACCGTAAACCAGCTTTTGATACGTTAATTGATCTATTGTGTATGTTAAACATCTTTTGAACCGTTTCTTGCATACATTATTTGAAGGACTGAAAGGGGTCCGGGGTCTCCTCTCCTTGATAAAAAAATGTATGTAGCCAGTAGTTTACCCACATAACTTCCTCGTCTATTTTATATACCCACAGCTTATAAAATACATTTTTTGAGTTAATATCTGAAAGACAACCTTAATAGGGATTAGGCTATAGTCCACCACGCTGGTCTAGTGCGGGATGGCAGACTTCACAAACCGTCGAGAAAAATCTCTAAGGTATGCAGTTTTCCTCACGATGTTTTCCTTCACCGTTTAAGCGAGTGATAATTAATTATTAATACGCACATGAATTCGAAAAGTCCGAGGTGCGTGCCTTGGGTTCGAACTCGAGACCTTCGACTTGGCAGTCCAATGGTCATACCATTAGGCTGTCACTGCTTATATATATGAGAGGAGACCAGTGCCCAGCAGTGGGACAGTATATGGGTTGATGATGAACCCCAATAAATTCTACTGAAAAGCGTAGGTAACCTTACACGCTCACAAATGTTTGTGACTTCCTACAGAAATATTCAAAGTTGTATCAAAATAGCCACAGACCTTACACTCAAGGATATCAGATGCAATTAACGCTTTTCTTGAATTTTCCCCAGTTAAAATTGGCCTCATTATAGCTGCAGTGTTTCCGACATGGCGTTGAAATTAATTTCCCATTGTACAGGCAGTTTCCATTGCACTTGGCAGCTCGTGAAGTCTAGTTAGTGTTTCTATTTCGCTGCCTGGCTCTCACATGTAATTATGCCAGTACATTTTGTTAAGCATAGTAACTCTTAATAAAATTTATATGTATTAGGTATGTAAATAAATTTTATTAAGCACTACTATGCTTAAGCCCTACATATATTATTATGTAGGACGGATTTTACCGTCGAGTAATTGGGTCTAAATTACTTTTGACATAACCTTTGGCAGTTTTTCAATTAATAAAATCTATATCTATCATTTTACATGCAAATATGCAACAATAATGCTTAGACTTAAGTCAGTTCTATTCAATAGTAGTTATTGATTGATTGCCGAGTCATCACTCTCAAAATTAAACTTGTACGTAACAGTAGCTATTTCTTTGTGTTAGATCTCTTTGTGCAAGCCGAGTTCGGATGTTAATCGAATAAAAATGATTCACTTCCTTCCTATAGAGAGAGAGAATAGAAGAGAATGTATTGTGCGTCGGCAAGCAAGTCAGAAAGGGCGGAGCTCTTGTACAACCCCGACAAACGTATTGTGCTTTGTGCAATGACTTCTTATACGTGTTTTTGCTGCTAATTGTGGAATTTTAATCTGTTTGTTTACGTGATTTGCTTATTTAAATAGAGTATAACTGTGTGTGTAGGTATGTGTGTGTTAAACAAAGGTAAGTATTAAAGACACAGAGATTTTCAAAAACAAAATTTAACCATTCATCCAGTTAAAAAACTAAAATCTCTTCATGCTGTTTTAACTGAATTTTTTTTTATGACGAATATGGTAATACACCATAGAGCCTAATAACAACAGTATCTCCTCTTTTCGAAGTGGCTCATGTACTTTTAATTTTAACAACAACAACAAAGAAAGCTTAAAGTTTTCAAATTGTATCAGCTAGAAAACGTAAAATTAGGGTTGGAATTATAACAAAGTGTAATAGGACAAAACGGAAACGAGTTCCCCTCACTCATAACATTGACTTAAATAGCGAGCAGAAAATCAATTGTATCTCGACATGCCCATCGCATTGTTACGATGACCAAACTGATGCTTTTGTCTGCTGACCCTAACACGCAACTAGAAGGTTGGGAACATTGTTATAGCCGCTATCGATTTGAACATTATACATTGATGTATTTGTACGGAGAATAACCTGATTCAATCGTGCAAACTCAGCGTTGTTGGTTATAAGTAAAGTAGTGATAGACTAGATTGATAGTCACAGTAATGAGACTTGAAATTGTCGACTAATTACATGGTGCGCGACGGGCATTACGATTGGCGATAACAGTAAAAGTCCTATAATGGCCAGTTACACGGATTGAGTCAACTATGTGGCACTTTCTTAATGGTCCACGCGATGAGATTAATTGCTTCGCTATAAATTTTGTCCCCATTGTATAGTTTGCAGTTTAAGGTAAGTAAAGAAAGGGTTTATTTATTAAACTTTATGTCTGGAACAGAGGGAGTAATATGTATCAATTAACTCAAATTTCTAATTGCTGGAGATTGTACTATTTTTGGGATCGAATCCAGGACTAGAATAGTGCTTTATGTTACGCATTATTACCTATCTACAATAGTGTCGGACAGTAAGAAAGAGTCCACACACCTGTGTGTACACGCCACACGTTATTTATAATGAAATCAATGACCTCTTTTTGCAAGCGAAACTACAAGTGGCTCAAAAGTTCCGAACTACGTGCAGTCATTTCCGATTGTCCGTAATGAGCGATGAGCGCGTACCGCTGACTTGTGGGTGGAAACATCCCCTTCGACAAATGACAATTCTTTGTGTCGATTGCGTAAAAAATCAGCGCGTTACGTTTGTCGGACAAGACCGGCGAGACGACGCGAATCGCATCCGCTCTTCCGACTTTTGTCGGCTTATTCTATTGTCATGTCCGATATTTTTGATAAAATTACGTCACACAATGAGACGGCCGCTCAATAGGTTGTTGTCCAATTGTTGTAACCTCATTGAACGAATGATATATGGTCGGGGGTCTATTCGTTGCGAGCCGTTCCTTCTGATCTCATTTGGCTTGGTAATGTAATTGCACAATACTCCAATGTTTACTGAACATTACTATCAATCAGAGAAAGGTATAAAAGTTTAATTGTAATACGTTATGTTAACGTGTTTTATTTGAGTTTGGCATTAATACGCTGTTGTATAATGCACCTCCCTTAGAAATAAGAATCCAATGTCTGACTACAGGTAATGAATATCATTACATTATTCTCTTTACTACTTACCTACCTACTATGATATGTCATAACATTTTTGTAGGCCATTCTCAGAGCAACCCTTTCGACAACTCGACAGTACTTTGTCAGAATTAATTGCCCGTGAATGCGGGGTATACAGCATACTGCCACAACTTTTCGGATTTTCGGATTGTTTTACGCATTATTAACCTGGCAATCCAATTACGTACATTATATTGAAGAGGATTTATTTTCTTTGCATTTATGTTGATAAAAATATGTAAATCATGAATCAAGCACGACAGTGTAATTGGGGCCAGAATGCATTATTCATTAAAAAATGTACTGCAGTCGATTCTACCTTGGAAACGAGGGTAACCGATATTAAAATGTAAACGGACAATTTAAGTCTCCTTTTAGTGAAACATTTGCGCTGTAACAATGGGGAATCAATCTCCATGTGGCGGGGTGCGATATAAAACGATGAATGCTAAAACAACTGGCAGTTAGTAGGGTGTGAAGGCGGGAATGATTAGGCAATATCCTGCGGAACCCTCGGCCTCGCCCTCCGACCCCTGCTGTTACATCTTACTTAATGCGCCTCAGCTATTTTGATCGGACATCTGATTTCGGAAGGCTACAATATTGGCTTTCGATAAACAAGCTAATTTAATGGTTTAAGTTGATTATAATTGTAGCGACATATTATCAGATTACACGCATGATCCATAAAGTTATTACACTACACTTTTACAGTAGGTACATTGGTATTTCAGATAAGTAAACATACTTATATACCTTCTTATGATTTATATTATAATATCTAGCGAGATGGTTTTCTGACCTCGTACTCATACTCATGTTTAAGAATTTACTTTAACTACCTATGTCCAATACCCAAATTAAATACTTATAGCTAAACAAGATCTACAAAGTTTCTCAGCTTTTGACTTGTTCAGCGTGTTGTACCGTCGTGGAATTGCCCTAAAGCTTCCAGAAACTGCTATCTATAAGTATCCACGTACATAAGCAGCTGTAGTCCTACTTTAATAATATTTAAATGAAATGAACGCGGGCGTGGCTGTCTGCGTGAACCGGAGCGTTTATTAAACGGATCCATCACACCAGCTTTGCGGTGTCACCCTTTATTCACTTAATTAGACAGTCATTGTTGACACTCGCGCGCAGACACCTAGTGTTTGGTTTTATAATCAGTTTGTTTCTAGTCACATCTGTCAGTAAACGGTACACAAAACAGAAGAATTACACGTTTGATTGAAATAATAAATTGTTAGTAGCAAGCCCTGCTCAACAAGGCCGTCCACTTTGAATTTAAGGATAGAGATTCCTCTATCCGTAGCGTATTCACGCTGACAGAGTTTACCTTACACAAAATATTTCTTTTGACCAAAGACGCCAGTTACTTACACCTAAAAATCAAGTTAAAACCTTTAATGCTCGTATATCCCGTTGTTTTTTTTAATGTTGAAACTGCAGGTACTGTAAGGTTACAAAGTATTTTTGTAAATGGTTACTAACTATCGTATTGGCATTGTAAGAAAAATATTCTGCGAACATATTAAAGATTTCAAAGAGAAACCGTTTTAAAATAATGCATGCAATTATTTCAACAATTCAAAACACATGCTTTGGAATCACTTTCATGTTTTTCTTTATTTTCAGACATCGAATAACAAATAGGTAACCATCCCACCACAACACGTGCAGCTTTATTTATATCTAGAAACTATTTCTAGACTTTTCTAGACTCCTAAATGGACGGTTGACGCAGTGGCTCAGCGATTAAGCGAATTATAAACGAATAGCGGATTCGATTCTCGCACAAAAACTGCCAAAATACATAGTTGTAATCACTACATATTTCAATTGATACTGTAACACATCTCTTGTATTAGTTAAGAGTACAATTAAGGTTTGTATAAATGAATACTAGGTAACCAATATGGGCTGTTTTAAAAAATCTAACTTTGAACTTGTAACTAGACGCAATCAAAGCAACTTTCGACCGTACATAAAACCGTTAACGATTGCGTTAACATCGCAGGCGACAACACAACTCACCTCATAATGTCACTTTGATTACAAACTGACTTGATTAAATCTTCACCCTATCTTCACTTCACAGCCATGTTTTGTCGGAGAAAATTATGCCTCATCGGTCGGTAACAGGGTTTTCAATTGAATAACAAATAAGAGTACCCAAAGACTATTATTATATATACTAAAAATTAACATTTCCTGCATTCAAACATTATATTTAATTAGTGATGTAGCCGATGGTAGCACGGAGTTTTAGATGATGACCTTATGAAAATACAATCATATGGTCGACCTTTCTACAACCATGCCATACTTACATACCTAATATTATACCATGCTTACTTATTTGTGTATTCTAAATAAGTAGCGGTAGCGACTTTTTAAGGGTGTTGCGAAGCGTGTCGCGGTTTAGCGAAGCGTCGTGGGCATTGCATTGCAAACGCAAACTTTTGAGTCAATGTTCTAAAATCAATTATCTAAAAATGATGAAGACAGAATATTACCCGAGGCATATCAATTAAAATGTATTGTATTAGGTACTTATGTAAAATGGTCACTTAACATTAATCAAGAGCAGAACATGCACTATTTACATAGTAAGCACAAATTATGCGTCACTAAAACGCCATACAATATATAACCAGCGAGATTTTAATAAAGTGAATACAAATACAAGTGTAAAGCATCGGAGAGCGATAGACATGGCATGGATTAGCTGTAAATCCGCGCATGGGCTCGCATAAGTCGCATAGTACGAGGGTGCTAACACTCTTACGACGTAAGTTATGAACTGTAGCGGCTGAAGCATCTTTATATTTACAAGCAAGTATTGTTGTAAATATATTGTAACAGAGATATACTAAACTGTCTCAATAGTCTAGATCAGTCAAGCTGCAGAATTATGAGGAATCCAATAATATCTGAGAACCTCCTGGGTCCTCTTAAGTCAAGAAAAGAGTCACAAGTTCGCAATAGTCCATACATAAAAACTTACCGGCAAAATGTGAATATACATCTGGGTGGCTAATAGCCATGACCTCCAATATTACGAAAAGCCTATATAATTCGCACTCAACTTATACTGGAAATGTATGGCACGTTATGTAACCGTTGCACGTTGTCCGTGAATCATATTGTGATTCACTGAAAGTGGTCATTTTAACGCCCTTCGATGTGCTGATAGTGGCCATCAGGATGGTTTTAGTGGGTAAGAATCCCACACTTCCCGGTCTAATATGTATTATGTTATGTTAAAATCTAAATATTTTTTATGCAACAAATGCATGTAGATATTTTCCGTTACATTCTACAACTTGCACCAAACATAGAAGTAAGGGGTGGCAACGACACGACAATCAAATGTACTGGCGGTTTTAATATTGTTGCCGATTTATAAGGATAAGTCACACGAGTAAATATTAAATTTGTTAGCGATACTCCGAGATTAAGTGGGAGGGTCCTGTAGAGATTCTGGAGAGGGGAGCGAGGTCACGGTGACTTAATTATGTTCAATACGTATTTCAAATTGATAAACTAATATTTATTATAAATATCAATGTTGTTTACAAGAAAATTCAGGGACATACAGAATTACACGCATTGTAAGTACTTTGAAAAAGCGAACTGAGGTATAGTTTAGTGGACTTTAAAAAAGAAAGTAAGAATCATATTAATTCATTGTAAGTATATCTTTTTGTTATAAATCCTTATGGATCGTTTGCAACCTGGGGACTCAACAGGGTATATTGGACTCGTACTTACTAAAAACCGCACTTAGCTTCACTCGCCCTATAGGCATGGTCTTGGGATCCCTTCGCCACGATCGCCGAGTTCACCACGACCATGACGAATCCATTGCAGATCTAATCTATCCATTTTTTATATCTTATCCACCCCTACTTCCCAAGTAATATTATAAATGCAAAAGTAACTATTACGTCTAAACCGCTGAACAATTTTGAAGAAATTTTGTACAATGTTATATGTTCAATGTTTGTTATTCCTATATGTTCTTCCCCAAGGTCTAATCTATCTGATTAGACCTTGGGGAAGAACATATAGGCTACCTTTTGCTCAAAAATCCTTTTGAGATGCGGGTGAAACCGGGGGCAACAGATAGGTATACTTAATATCATCATCATCATCAACCCATATAAGTACTGTCCCACTGCTGGGCACGGGACTCCTCTCACAGAATGAGAATAGGCGCGCTGGTCTAATGCTGGTTGGTAGACTTCAGACGCCGTCGAGAAAAATCTCTAAGGCATGCAGGTTTCCTCACGATGTTTTCCTTTACCGTTTAAACACGGTTTAAGCGAGTGATAATTAATTATTAATACGCACATGATTTCGAAAAGTCAGAGGTACCTTATAGGTATATTCAAAAATGCATACCCTGCATACAAATGGTCATACCGCTAGGCTACCACTGCTTCTTATATAATACTTAATATTTATATTACAATAAATCCGGAAGTAAACTCTATAGTTGCCTGTAACCTTTTCATTCCTAAGTCGCTGTACAGATTTCAATAATATTGGGCAAAGAGTTGGGATACTTACCTGATGTCTCAAAAATATATAGAGGCTTTTTTGTTGGGACGCAAGTTCAAAACATATGAGTAAGGTATACAATTTATTTAAAAAAAAAACCGCCCAATACATAGTCCAAAAACATAACATAAAATCGCGCCTGTATTCCTAGAAGGGTTAGGCAGAGGTGTACTAATCTACACCCACAGTTCCGGGAATCGAATCAGGGAGCTCAAGCGTGGCAGTCGCGCTTACGACTAATAGACTAATGAGACAACTATACAACGAGATATAGACCAAAAAATTTTACTAAATATAACTCTGCCTGAAGATATACCGATTTGAAATAAGATTGCAGTTCTAAAAACGGCTCAGATCCGAAAATAGCAGATACATTAATATTTTGAGACTTTCGTTCCAAACGTTGTCACCTGTTATTTATATTTAACGCGTTTCGAAAGTCTGTCACGGTCTTATTGCGTTCATACGTGTCCGAGATGCTAATCGCGTACTAGCCGGCTAGAGCTCCTACCATCAGTTCGAACTGAA
Source organism: Acronicta alni (assembly GCA_964056405.1). NCBI lineage: Eukaryota > Metazoa > Arthropoda > Insecta > Lepidoptera > Noctuidae > Acronicta > Acronicta alni. The sequence goes on from OZ043926.1 coordinate 8,208,305, forward strand.
TCCAACCGGATTAAAGTGAGGTTTTAGTCGAAAGGTTTCATATGAATAAAAGCTAATTTTACTCACGAGTCGCGACAGAAAGAAAATGGTATTCGAAAATTAAAAATGTGTCTAGGTATATGAGTGTTTACCATGTTGTGAAAAGTACTAGACGGATTTTGATACAATGGACACACCGAACCATTCCAGCCTGTATTTCCTGAAAAGTGGAGCACGTAAACCTACATTTCGCCGGTATTTAAGCAATAGGGGCCTGTTACCGTTAACCGGGCACAAATTCAAACTCCGAATCGCTACACGAAATCTCATTTCATAGAAAAAACCCAATATGACTGCTCGACCTGAGACTCGAACTTGGGACCTGAACTCAGCAGCCGCGCTCGGTTTGAAACAAAAAACTCAAATCAACCAAAATCGCATTGTAATCGACAATGAGCAATAGTAGAGCCGTTGGATAATTTATCGCAGTGCAATATCCAAGTCCATCTATAATCATTAGTGTTACGGCGCCCTTCTGTCTCGCTTGACGCCTCAAAGTTCAAATAACATTAGGTTAACACAACTGTTACTTTGTAACTGTCCCATTTATTCATACCGAGTTTACAATATCCCGATGGCTTAATCCTAGAACATGAACACGTGAGAAGTGGTCAGTTTGGAACTCGCCGGTTGAAATAGGAATTACTCGTAGTAATTTTCTTCATTTCTCGTAGTCAAATTAGACCAGTGTTCCGGTTCCGGCAATGTAGTTTTTGATAGGTAGATCCTATCCTATTCTACTAATATTATATTTATGTGAAATTTTGTGAGGATGGATGGATGTTTGTTACTCTTTCACGTTAAAACTACGGAACGGATTTTGATGAAACTTTACCGTATTATTATTTATACATCAGAATAACATATAGGCTATAATTAATAACAATTTTGAGTTAATTAGCCAAATTACAACGATAACAGCTAATAGTAACTTTTCCACGCGGACAAAGTCGCGGGCAGAAGCTAGTATTCTATAATAACACTCTGTTATTTGTTTTTCATACACACGAAACTTTTCTGACTTTACCATGTCACGTAAAGAAGGCAATAAAGCGCGAGTCTTCCGCAATACTTTTTTAATATGACGACCCAATAACTAGGTGTGAACATAATGTTAGCAACGATGGAAATAAGTTACGTCATGAGACTTCCTCCTAAGCATCTCGGTACATGGGGAGGTACATAAATCTCCACATATTGCCTGGCTCCGAGTATCACACTGTAAGAGAAACAGCCAACCCTTGGCCCGCTCGTTATTGAGCTCTCACTCCCATTGTCTTCGTCCTTTTCCCACGAACAGTGAAATCCTATACTGGTACTGTTTGCTGTCTCGCTCCAATTTCAATTTACTCGAGACGGATTTTCAGAGCTTCATAAGATCGCCTGACTGTAGAATGTGTAAAAAAATGCGATAATTTCCGAAATTTATTTTTTTATTGACCGAATTGTATCTACCTGTATTTCATGGAGACCCGTATATAACAAACACGCATTTTATATGATCAAGTTTCTTTTGGTTATCTTTTTGTGGGCTTAATTAAATTTAATTTTAATATTTATTATACAAATCATATCCGCAACAATCACTCGAATTCTATTCTATTTCGTATTCAAAAGCCTATGTCCTACTGCAACTTTAATCTATCTCTGTATCAAATTTACAAAAATAAATGATTTCTTTTAACCGACTTCAAAAAAAGGAGATTCTCAGTTTCACTTGTATGTACGTATGTTTGTCCGCGATTATGTCGCGTTTGGCTGAACCGATTTTAATGCGGTTTTCAGAAAAGTATTAGGAGAAGTTTTGGTATATTAAGCGACTTCAAAAAAAGGAGGTTCTCAGTTTGATCCGCATGTATGTATGTTTGTCCGAGATTATTCTATTTGTACTCTTCCTATGTTATGCTATGTTTTTTTTTATTGAATTCAACCTCTGTCTTAAAGTCTAGATCAGCATTTCCCAATAGCCAGGTCACGACCCGGTACCGGGCCATCAAAATAAAATACCGGGTAGCAACATTCACTACTACTAATATTAATAAATTTGTATTATTTTACCTAATGGAACCAGCTTGGGTTTAAAAGTATTAAGTGGGTCACGAAGGGTCAGTGTAAAAATCACCGGGCCATGGCAGAACAATGTTTGGATCTAGATGCTAGTAATCTTAACTTAAGTAGACACTAAAAATAAGTTAAAAATGAGAATTATACACAGTGGAATTATTAATTATGTAGGTACTTTATTCCGAATGATGTCAGATATCGTCTTATCCTCAATTTATAATAACGTCGCCACAAAGTTGCTGAAAGATGAAAAGAAGACTATGATTAATTTTACTATTTCGCCATCATACGATACCATTAAAAAGGTGTAATTTATTTCATTTAAAAACTGAATTGATCTGTTATTTAACATATACTATGCGCAGATTCGTTACGTAGCTAATAGAGACGACAATCTTTTGTTCTTGTTAGCGAATAAGTGCTTATATGGAGGTTGTCGTTCCGTCTCGCTCTTGCACAATGGCGGTATATAAATCTACTAACTTCGGAAGCACCATAACGTAGGAAAATCCCCTAATGCTTTTAGTATATAGTGCTTTTCCCAAAGCGCATGAAATGAGATCGTACGTAAAGCTATCTTGAAATTACCAATTTCGGAAGAGCTTTCCTTTCGAGCTCTATTTTATTGTTTAACTATGTAATAGTTTTGACGACGTCTGTGGTATAGTGATTCAAGTGTCGGTCTGCTGATTACGAGGTTGAAGGTTCGATTCCCACAGGACAGACATATTTATGTGATGAATATGAAGTGTTTGTGTTTGTCTGGGTGTTTCTTATTTATTATAAAAATATATATAAAGGTATGCGTATATAAGTATTATATCCATTGTCTAGTACCCATAGTACAAGCTCAGCTTAGTTGATGACTAGATGAGACTGTGTAAAATGTCTAAAACATTATTTTTTTTAGTTTAGACAGTCTATGTTTTCAATCACAAATAAGTAATTACAACACAAATGTAATAATCGAAAACTAACCAGTTAAAGTCGACGAAGAGAACCACAACCTAATTGGTATACTTAGGATTAGAAAACTCTATTAGCAATAGCCCGAAAATCTTTTAACAGAAAATACTAACTTTTTTATAAAAAAAATCATTGCCCCACTCTAGCAATTTCTACCGTGTCGTATGTCCATTACACTAGACTCGGAGCCATTACCTGTAGGTCATACAAATAATGTGAATAGAACTGCGAAATCGTAGAGCGGCAGTCGACCACAGAGGCAATCGAGCCGTCCTCCGTCGCCTTGGAGCACGCGTCTAACTTTTTCTTAATAATTTTTTCATCTTCGATATAAAGCCGCAAGATTCCAAAGAAACTTATGAATTGTGTACTATTCAAAATATCAACAATACTTTGCGATTTTTTCAATTGAAGGTGACCGTGCCCTCTAGAGGCGGGGAAGTCTGCGCTAGAGTGGGTGTGATCCTCTGTGACTGTTGCCGCAAAGGTAGAAGATGAATGAAAAGTGAAATGATAATGGGTTTCAAGATAAAAAAAAAACATTCGCAATTTTGTATATAACTCGACATGATTATAAATCTTACCGATCGGTTTTGATTCCGATATACCTATTGCAGAACTTACATTGATTTCCTTAGCTTATAATTATGTAATAATTTCCTATATGTATGTTTATAGAACTGCTTCCGACGCGAGAGATCGGATGATGGTTTCGATCGGGCTGTGTAATTGGATAGCAGCTCGGAGTTTGAAATTGTGCCCAGTTAATGGCAATAAGCTCGCCCCCCATTACATGGAACCGAAACATACCGGCAAACTGTAGGTGTTAATGAGTACACCTCTGCCTAACCCTTCGGGGATTACGTAGGCGTATGTTATGTATGAAGTATAGATTTGTAAGTAAAAATTTTTATACGTATTATAAAATAAGATATTTGCATTTGATTATAGGAAAGTGTGACAGACGTAGGTAGTAATGCACAATCTAGTCTAGTGGAAACGCATGCCTGCCGAGCTCAGCAGTAGCGTCGAGAGGTGCCTCAGTCCAATAGTGCGTCGCTCGAGTTCAAAATCAAAATACGTCGCTCTTATTTGAATTAATAGCAATACAAAATATTATTATTAAACAAACAAGTAAATTTTATACATTACTAGAATTTTGAATTTGGATCAACCGCAGCCTGATGTCTTTTGGAGAAACCCCAAGGTTGAACCTAGCAGATTGTTAATTATTTATTCCAAATGAAGTAGACAGCCCCAAAAGGCTGCCCCTTCACCGCCTGCTAATGTTTTTAAGAAAAGAAGTGGCGCGACATACGTAGCTACTTCCCAGCAACAAGTCATGGATTTCCTCCGCTTCTTTGGTTAACTAATGTCATTAGTGTTATGTAAGAAGAACACTAAGAAGATTGATAGCGTACTAGAGTATGCCCCAAGATCGAGATCAAGACGCGTGGAGAAAATCTTTTAGTAGTAAGAATTTGATTACTCTCATTTACAAGTCTGTAAGAGGATCTATTGTAAATTTTTTTATGTGCATAACCACTGCATACAAAATCCACAAGTATAATTTTTATTTGAACTGAGTCCCAAGAGCTTTTATTAGTTTCTATAACCCAAAGTCATTGCTATAATTTATAAACTAAGTGTAGTATCGCCTTAGGATGGATGCGCGTACGCACCGAGTGTGCGGTCGCCATTCAAGATCATCCCTCATTGTCCCTTTGTGCGTTTGTCAGTGGCGGCCCAAACATGTATTCTCTCAGGCATAAGAAAAAATCAATGTTTACCTTTATATTGGAGCACATATTTTTATACAAAGTATGGTTCATAATGAGGAGTTTACAGAATAACGCCTGTCCACAATAGCCAAATGTGGGCAGGAATTAAAGGTGCCGTGATAAATGGACACCATTTTACTCGAGTACAGCAGCAGGAAAGTACTGAACTTATAAGTATAGAATCACGAGAAGTAAAGTCTTTATCGTTATTGCAAATCATGAATATTAAGAATCAATATTTATGCATTTATGGTGCAGGCCTCTGCAAACTTTGTAATCGCAAAACTCATGTTATCAGGAAGGCGCACCCGTCAAACAAATATATTAAAAATAATTTGACCGTCAAAAATCTGGAACAAATGTTGTAAAATAAGGTCGGAGAAATGTTGGCACGATTCCTCCGACATTGAACATCATGTATACGTAACTTCAGAAACAGTTCCCGTCATTGAACGATCAATTTTAAGCAAATGATGTTTTACTAACGAAATATTTTGTGCCAAAATTTCATAAATATAACAAGCAGCTTGTCTGGGAAATATTCCATTGTATCAGACAAATTATTTTGTTAACAGAACTTGACGTAAGTGATGAAAGGTTATTATTGATTTATTTGTTGTTTTCTTATTAATATTCAATGAGTACACAAATGTAAAATGTAAAAAGTTTTTCATTGTTAGTTTTAGTTAATAATTAAGTAATTTGTATTTGCTGTACCTATAAAAATACATACCTATTTACATAATGTTACTTTTACAACTATTATAATTTAATCTGTTACATTTATTTAAATGTGACTCTCTAATTTCTCTATTTTAGAATAGCAACATTTACTTTACAGCCAGTACTTTCTGCCGTTCATACCGTACTGCAATTGGCTACTCGACCGCTACACTATGGGTGGTCGTTGAGAAAACTCATTCATTCATCAGCTTTGTAACCGGGATCAGTGTAAACAGACCACCGCGGACATCGTCACCGGACATTTCCGGACGGATGTTCCACGAAACTAATTGTCCAACCGCTAACATTATATATAAAGTATATAAGTATAAATAATGTATAGCAGGTACAGTATAAGAAAGTCTGATAATTTCACATATTACACAAATAATGTTAGAAACAACAGTTGATCTGGATCTTACCAAATGGATTCTCTCATAATTATAAATACCTGTATTATTTTGTTGTTACAAACATTATTATGTGCTGTGGTTACCTTACCTCCATCTAAAAAAAGAATGTTTTTTTATTACTTGAATAAATGCTTAGATGGATGGCACAGCATAATGTGTAAGTGTGTAAAATGTCTATAAGTTTGTAGCCTATTAAAAACTGCTTCGCAAATGCTGATGCCGTGCGAAAGGTTTCTCTATAAAATGCTCGCCTTTCAACTTAATACATACCAGCGATCCATAGGTCCAGCTGTACACATTCGGGGAATACAGGCGTGATTATGTATTAACTTAATGTTTGTTTTCTTTTGGTTTTTGCTCACTATGTTCTAAGACTATGACGACGTAAATCATCCTACTGATTTTAAGGAATCCAAAGTTTGGTTTTGGCCTTTGGTGGTCGTGTAAGAAGACCTGTGACTCCTATTACTACAAGCCCTCTACAAATGAGTTCTGCTTACTCATTTGTTTTTTTTTGGCCTTTGACCACCAAAGGCCAAAACCAATCTTTCTATTCAAAGGTTAATTATTGGCAAATTAGGTATATCATACCAAGTATCCAAGAGAACTTAGGTAAAAAAACATTTCTGAATTGTATTCATGAAATTCTGACTCATAATTTGATTGGAATCGGAGCTGGTTTCGTTACTACGCTCCTAAAACCAAGATAACATTATTAAAATTACCATTCCTTTCCATTCAGAGGTGTCATCGGCAAACCATTCCATGGTATGGAATGAGTAATTTTAAACAAAAACAAGCAGACCCTCATCTGTTGCCCAAACTACAAATGGTTATTTCGCGGCTCTATCCCAAACACATGGCGTTTTGTTTTTAACAAGGCCTTAGAAACAATCAGGAAAGGGAAACAAACAAGCTGGACTTGTCACTTTATAAACTATTGTAACAAGTAACTGTCCACGCGTGGGAACCCAGCCTCACTATCGTTCGCATCTGTACCTGACTTAACTTTTTGCAGCATCTCGCCTCGTTGTAAAACACTCGTCTATAATGGGTGTCCATTGATCCATTCAATGTTCCATGTCTCGAGTGTCGGCGTTTTGAATGAAGCTTGAGTAATTACTTATTTGGCGAACGAGTGTCACTTGTTGAGGATGCTTGTGTGTTGTTAAAACAAATGGACCAACTTAAGCGACAGAATTGAATTTATGAAACTAGAGTTATGTCAAAATTTTAACAAATTAATAACTAATTACTTTATATATATGACCTTTGATTTACATCAGTTTATAAATTAGTGGATTTGATAAAAAAATTGTTGTTGATTAAACCACGCAAGGTTTGATATCTATCCGCAGTCTAGGACATTGAAGTTGAAGGAAACAATCGAAAGGATTATGAACTTCATTCATAAAAATTGTCTACCTGCGAATCCGTTGCTGGTAGTACGTCAAGTTGTAAATTTTTATGAATGACCATTCATGAATGAAGGTGATCAGAGATAGGTAGAGGCTTCCGCTTTTTCAATGCTATGGATCCAAATCAATTTTTTGGTCCCGCGCCGTTGCATAAAACTAAATTCTAACACAAACAAGACACCGTGACAACACCGCATTTTTGCGTGCGATTTACTCGAAATAACAAATTGTATGAATGAACGCCTCCAGAGAATAAGCTCTATCGAAAACATCGCTGCCATCAGGGACTCCATTTAACCGAATAAAATGTCATTTGAGATTATGTACGAATATTATTTTATTGTTGTTGTAGCCCAACGTGTAATGTGGCCATTTAATTTCAATTGTAGCTGTGACATTTAGGGTAAAATGCTTTGATATTCGAAGCTTATTCTACCCAATGGTTGCAAATTATATATAAAAGACAGTACCTGTGTAAGTACACAGTTATAGGTAATACACAGTAGATAATACGTTATATATAGTAGCATTATACCTGAAATCAAGGTATACCTATAATCAATTACCAGTAATTGCGATAAATGTTATCAAACAATACAAATAGATAGATATTAAATTATTGTTATCATTATTGTTTATTTTATCTTTGTATGTTGTAAAAATGAGTGGTTCATATTAAAGATAAAATCAGTATTTCTTATCGACAACTCCTTGAACAACAGCTTTGTTATATCTAGTATAGCCTGTTAACATATCCTGATATAAAACAATAGGTAGACATTTAAATTGTAGATCATTTTTCTTTACAGTGATTACAAAACTTTTAAGTACTTTGATACCTACCTTTGCACCTAGATAAGACCTCTAACGATTCCAAAATACGTACTCCTAAACCTGCTGCGTCTCGTATTTTTTGTGTTCCGACGGCGACACTCTGTCTGGAGTACAGAATACTCGTCCTTTATACTAGCGCATAAATTCTCACTTAATTTTTGCCATTACAAATCCTTTTAAAGGCGCGATACATTGACGTGGGTCTCCTTTCCGGTCGCCACGAATAAAGGAACCAATTATATGAATTACTAATGCGTAGCCGTCCTCTCAAAAGGCCCTCCAATACAGCTTCCGAATTTCAAAGAAACGCGCGTAAAAGGATGAGGGATTAACGTAATTAAGATTATTCAGAGGAATAATAACAGAATGTGAGATGATAATCAAAGACGTCCAAGTGTGACGTATTGTTATAACTGCGTGAGATAAAAAACTGCGTCAACACCTTGGAAATATAAATTAGCTCGTGTTTTTCTCCGCAACCAGATAAAATTTATAGAAGATAAACTTTTTTGTCGCTCCCGTTGTTACGAAGTCCTACGTTGCCTTTGTCAGGCGATAGAATATTGGAGACCCCCCGCAGCAATGTAATTCCCCCTTTCAGATGGTCAATCTAAAAGTTTAAACGTCTTGTTTGTTTCTTTGCGTGGAATCTGCCAGACGTAACAAATTACAGTAGGAGCCCATTAATAAAACTATAACAAGCATTAACTTCTACAAAATTTATTTCTTTAAATGATCGTTAGCGTAAGATAGGTGTCGATTTATTTGTATTCAAATGATTCCTTACAAACTTATGTTGGTACACGCATATGCCTTAAAATAATGAAGTTAAGAAGGCAATAGGAGGTAGATTTTATAAAAGCGTTAATGAAAAAAGTACGCTAAAAGTCTATTTTTTATACCATTTACGTTAATACATATAATTGACATATTATTTGACTTGCCCTTAACTGACTAACGCAGTTTGCAATTACAGTCTGCAAATCAGATAAGATAGTACCGTGATATGGCTAGAATATAGGAAAAATGCAACGTGCCAGCCAATAGGTACACGTTGCATCTATCTACCTACTTATTACATGTTTTGTCCTATGTAGGCAACATCGCACATAGATAATGCATAATGTTTCCATTACCATGATATGTACAGTGATATGTAATGCCTATTTTTATCCACGTTCAAGGAAGTAGAACGCATGATCCAGCTATCTAGTTTTGAAGGGTGTCTACCGTTTGTGTCACAATCCTCTAGAACCGATTTCCTCAATTAAAGACGAGCATATTTATAGTATAATCATTTCGTTAAATGTACCGAAATATCAGTATTATCGATTTAGTCTAAGTCATACGAAAGAGCTCCTATAGCCCTTTCGAATAAGTAGGTAATTCTATAATAAGTAGGTACTTAACTAATGATGATTTACTCTCTAACTTACATAATCATTGAGTATGAATAGGAATACAACTTGGTAGACTTACCCAAAAATTAAATGCTACCTGGAATTATTTTGTTTTTAAAGGTCTAGTTGGTGCCAGATTTAATGAATTGATTATACCTACCTCCTATATTCCTCAAATGCCGCATCCGCTCAATTTAGATTTAAACTCCTTACATTTCCTAACCAGCTCTCATCATTGAGCCATCAGCTAGGCTCGGGTGGCTCTGATAAGGATAATTAATCATGAGCCAACAGACCGAGTGACCATTAGCTAGGTGCTGACTCATCGCGACGTGGTGGGCGAAGGACGGACCAGATAAATGTACTGTTTCAATGGCGTACTTGTTAAATACTAGTTAAGGGATAAACCTTGTTACACAATGCGAACCATGGGAGAGTTCTTAACATTTGTTATTGTAGGTACCTTCTAAACGATGTTTTATAGTACCTACTCCGTAATGCATTCGTTAAATGACACGTTTTAGATTTGTTTTATACTAAAAAAACATACCGCATTTATATAAAATTATACCCTTATAATTATAGTGAGGACTGTTTTTTGACTAATATATTTTTAATAATATTTTTTATGTTACTTCAATTCTAAATTAAGCCATATTGAGACGTCTCAGCTGCCAGTTTTTGCAGCGACGCGTGTGTCCAGCACTTAGGTGGGCTCATTACAAAAACCATAAATTGCTTGAATCAGTTGTTGGTTCGTAAATAGCAACAAATCTGTTAGTTATTAATTGGTGATGTTTGACAGGTCATTCACAACAAGCTGCGGGGGCGCATTGTGGCTGCAACCGGAATCGCGATCACATTGACGTCTCAATTCCGCACTTCCTGACGCGTGCGACGACGTCACGCTAAAAGTATTGTAACTACTAAGAATTATTACTCATTCTGTTCAGTAATAGCAGCGGTTTGTATCAAGCTGTTTAAGTTATTGCAATAATTTATGGCTAATTGAATCATCAACTCAGAAAATGGAAATAAGTTGATATTATTATTACTATATAGGGTTTTCGCTCAATTATCTAACACAGCATTTTAACTTTGTGTAAATAAAATGTGTTGTTGTTCAATTTCTTGTAGATAAGGTTGTCAAATTATAACGGAAACTTTTTTCATTATCTTAACAAGACACAAAGGCTCCAAGAAAACTAATACAAGATTTAGATGTCCATTGTCGCCAAAGACAAAATTGGAAACTTTTAAATTGGACGGACACGGGACGGCGACGTGTAATAAACGCAGAGTTCGCTACGTATATCGATTTTCTGATTTAGCCTCCCCCAGCAGATAACGACGACAGGTAACAGGCCAACACTATTGCACGATCGAACTTTAACTAGCGCATGATTCAAAGTTTTGTTAATGACTTTGTTCTAAGACTATATTTGAGTTGAGTTTGAATCAAATAAAGGTAACAGAGTGTAACTTCGTGGGCACATGCTAGTGTTTTTTTTTAATATTAGAAAGACTCATAAAACCTTATACTTAAACAAAATAAATGGAACCATCTGCACTATCAAGTCTCTTTTAAGAGAAGGTCAAAGATGTAAAAAATCAAAATCCTACAGTATTACAGTTATCAATTAAGCTAAATGTACAACAACAATACAACCGATAAAAAGCCCAATAAAATAAAGTGTAGCATTAACAAAGATATACGACGGGACACGAAGCAGACTTTCCTTTGATTGGACGCCGATTTATTGTGCGGAAATGCCGTTACTACGTAATATTTCCGCCCCGCACTATTCATTTTCCCTTTTTTACAGAAAAAAGGGCGCGATACGTCTTAATCGAAGCATCTACTTTGTCGAGGGCGAACGCCATATCGCTACGACCGCCACAGCCTAACCGTATTCTATATCAAATCGTTACAAACATTCGCAGTAATAAAAATGTTTGGTATGAAACTTTTTTAACATATTATGGTGCCCATTGTCAAGGAACGAGGGTATCCGTTTTCGCAGCGGGAGGCTGTCAGGGATGTATTGCTGCCATTAGCATAAGAGCTTTATCAGAGAAAGAATACAACAAAAAGGTTCTATATTGAAGTAAAGCGCAATTTTTTAAACAAATACTGATTCTTGAAAATGCCTCATTAGCGTAGTGGTCTTAAGCGCGACTGCTACGCTAAAGGTCCTGAGTTCGATTCCCAGATCGAGCAGTGTTATTGGGTTTTCGATGAAATTCTCAGTAGCAGCTCGGAGTTTGGACTCGATCCCACATCTCGATTTCCCAATTGAAAATGAAACTTATTACTTTGTATTAAAGTTGAAAATCTATCAAAGAAATTTGACAGATTGGGGTAGCTTGATGTGCTGGCCTCTGTACATTAGTAGCTACACCTCTGCCTTACCCTTCAGAAAATATAGGCGTATATGATGCATTTATGTTACTTACGTTATGTGAATCAAGCAACACAAAAACATGCTATTTAGTCTGTGGATGTCAAATGTAAAATATGTACCAGCTAAGTATAGCAAAAATAAGTAAACCAATGGATTCAATATAATATTGACAACAAATAAGAAAATTGGCCGTTAGACCAATCGATAAGACAAATGATTACGAGCCTCGCCCTGCAGAATCGAGACATAACCCCAAAATGCTCGCATCCGCTGGGGATGATATATGCGAGGGTATTTCCTGACACCGGCCAGTAGCTACTTGATTTAGCGGAAAGTCAGATAAAACCTAATGCGCACAACAAAAAATATATCACAATACCAGCGCCATAAATATGACGGCCTGTCGTAAACCTTTATGTCTGTGCGTTGTTGCTGGCACGTGAAAAATGGCTGTTGCGATACATATAGGAAAACTAAAACATTTTTGTGCGAATGGTGGATAGTAGGAGAATTATTACTAACGCTTCAAAACATAACTTGGTTCATAAAACTGGCATAAGAAAAACTATACGGTTTCTTTCCGCTAGCTTCTCAGAGGTTTTTCTAATGGCAAGCAGTTGTATAGGACATAATTTGATTAATAGCTTTACACCGTCTTGTTTCGAGGTTTAAAATATTCATTTTCGAAAAGGTGGTTAATCCTTATAAAAGCCTTAACGACGTGACGACAGGCAATAACAAAAATGAAAATCATCGGGCGCTCCAGGAAGTGAGTTATTAATATTCGTTAGCTATACAACATAACGTGTTTATTAGAGAATGGCAATAAATCGAGTCGGGTCGCGAGGGTGCGCGGCTCCGGGTTAGCCGCAAAATGGCTCCAACGCGTGTCGGCTAAGCTCTAACGATGTTCTTCAGATCCAACTAACATATTTGATGACTGTGATTTACTATCAGATCAGATTAGGAAGTATATTTTGTTGGAATAACTTGGCAAACACGTGACGAGGGAGAATTTGGATTTGGTCGCTATTTAATTTTATTGATAGAGTGGCATGCAAAGTTAAAACTATTAATTTATTTGTTTCCTCTCATCTCTTATTCAAAAATTCGGCATGCCTGAAGCATAACGGACTGTTTCTTGGACTCGTACCATTTAATCACGGAGCTCCGATCTTGCATTGGGTACTTTCCGCAGTCAAATAACGCTAAGTCCCAGATCGGTTAAATAACTTAAATCCTCTAATAGTCAAACCAATGGGTTGGGTTGACCATTGCTGTCCGTATCATCTGTGAAGAATCTAAAGAATGCTTTACTAATTAATGAATCAATAACATTTTTAGGTTCCTTATATTATCGAACACCACATGTTAATACAGGGATAACGTTTAATTTGTATGCCCCGAAAATCCTTCACAGAGATGCCACAAGCAATGCTCCTCTCCACAAGCCAGGTGCATAAGTTAATGCGGCCACGTTATCTGTTTCAACTCGACTGCACGCTGACCGACCCACTGCTCGTCCATCATAACGATATTACGCTTACACCGACAATATTGTATTTCATATTGCTGTTTCTGATACATACAAACAATCAAAAACATACCCTATTTTCCCCACGCAAGGATAAAATTTCCCCGCGAGTATATGACAAAATCAATACACCCTGCAGTCATTCGGAACAAACCATGCACTATCACCATTGCTTATTGCTAAAGGATTTTGAATCCTATTGAAACTGAAAAGAATCCAATCTTAATATGTGTTTATGGCTAGTGACTGGTAATGTTTTGTCCAAGCGGCTATAATACGCTAAGTCATAAACATGAAGCACTTATTAGGTCATATCATGCTTACAAATGTGCCAATGGATGGGACAGAGATAACTTAATGTACGGAACACGTGTATTTAAAAAAACCTGTGATTCTAAGTTGTTTTGAGCACTTTTTTATGTGATGAAAAATGTGACGCGGTCGAGAAAAACAAAGAAAATATTTTTTCTTCTAATAATTTTATTTAGACATCAAAAACCCGACTGCAAAAAAGACAAATTAAAAGTAATGCACTAAAAAGACCGAAACAAGATTATGAATAGAAAATAAAATAAAAACAAAATAGTTTATATAATATGTTTAAAGAAACAAAGTAAACTCTACTTCGGTTTAACGTAGATACTTTATTTTGAGGCATTCAGTTTTTTTTTATTTTAATACCCTTCTAGGTTTGGTTTTTTTTTAATAACGTATTATTATTTCGCACCATAATACCGCCATTTTGCTCTTTTTTCAAACACCTATCATAATATGTAGAAATAATTATTTATTGTATGTCATATATGATAATAATACATTTACAAATAAGCACGGAGATTTTATTATTTGCAAATCTTCATCTATTGCATCTAATAACATCGGGCAGAGTTGTACTGATGTATACTAGAGAGGCAGAGGTGTACTGTACTGATGAGGGCATTCATCAGTACAGTACACCTCTATTTGTATTCCCTGTGGTAGATAAGCCTTTCATCATTTTCCGATCACTTTCCCAACTATGTTAGGGTCGGCTTCCAGTCTAACCAAATGCGTCTAAATATCAGTATTTTACACAAACCGACTGCCATCAGACTTCCACAACCGCAATTTCTGGCCATCTCGATATCCAGAGGTACTAGGTTGTTAGGCCTTTTGGGCTTCCGACTACCACTAACGATTGTCAAAGGTGTCCCCATGACGGCTTAACGTGCTCTCCGAGCCACAAAGCGTTTGCTGTGTTAAGTATGGTCACCCATCCACAGACTGACCGCAGCTACCACAGCTTAACCGTGCAGATCGGTTGATCAGCGTAGTTATAACTGAGCCGCGAGCCGCTGTGGAATAAATAAAACTAATTTGAGCCGTTTACAAGATACTGAAGAATTTCGCTATTTGAATCGTCTATTATCACAAGATTGGCCCTCCACGAACCGTTTAAAATAACAAACTGCCAATCCGTCAGCTCGACACCCGACAGCCTGTATTTCTTCATGTTGTTGTATTAAACTAATCGGCTTAACCCCGCTTCAACAATCTAGCGCGTCTATTGGGCCCTTTCACTGCGACAGAATCGAAGGCGTTTCGAGAATTTATTGAAAATAATTCTCAGTTTGTTTGCTATTGTGGAGCTACCGACGACTTCAGTCCTTTGTGCTCTGTTATTATTTATTTAATAAACGGCTACACCTCTTTGTTGAAATGTTTTCGATCAATGCTTTAAAGGTTGAATACATTCTTAGTTTTGTAAGACGGAGACATTCACACATCTATAATAATCAGGTCTTTATAACACCTCTACGACAGAATCCGTAATGCTGTATTACTTATATTCCGTAGTGTAATGACTCTTTACAAACATTTAATATTGGTTAATTTATCCGAAAAAATGACGTTGAACGAATGGCGACAGACAGAGAGATATAGAAATCTTTAACGCAAGAGGAGACTTTTATAGAAGGACAAGCTGTTCATAACAAGAGTGCATCGACAGTATCTATGAAATTCAATTTAAAGGAAGGAATTAGGAAGTTTAGATACCCGGTGATAATGAACAATCTGTGTGTCAAAAAGCATTGTAGCGAGAGATTCCTTCTGCCACCGTGTAACATTTGTATTTCCAAAACATTTCTAGCAAGTGAATGTTTATCAAGTAACTTTTCAAGCCAAGTTATGACTAACCTTGAGTTAGAAGCAGGTGATCCTCAGTGATTTGTTGTTACTCAGACAGCCGCAGCACTTGGAACTATCGGTTAACACTAAGTAGGTAGTTCCATTTCTTTTTTACAACTAATTTTAATCAAGTAGATTTTTTTTAGTAAATTGCATTCTTCTGCTATGGGTTTCCTGATCATGAAGCTTTTCACAGATTGCCATTATTCATTATAGGCAACACACACAGTTTTTTCCAGTCTGCAACACTGGAAAAAACGGTGGTTTCATAGGCGACGGTGGTAAGTGATCACAATCGGGTGAATCATATGTACTCGTTTGAATCTATACTGAAAAAACCTAATTACTGAGAAAATAGTACCTACCTGTCTGTTACTGTCAACCCATTAAATGAAATAAATGAATTTTGGTGAAAGAAGCATGTTTAGCATGCGCTAATGCCAAATATAATAAAATAACTGTCAACCAACTGTTTAAATAATTGCTCGTCTTTGCTAATGTACATTGTATTGTAACTGCAGCTCACTAAAACTACATCATGTTAGTAGAAATAAATAGAACAGGTGAATAGAAAACACTAGAGGCACAGGTATTTCAGTAATCGGGTCGCAAGCTATCGCGGTTGGCAGCCGGCGATTAGATAAACGCCCGGGACTGGTAAATATTGAAACTGTAAACAATGATCGGTCACACATCGACTAGTGTCGTCCGTACTATTTGCTCGTTACTTGGACTATTTGATCAAAACATCCTTACCAGCTAATAATGTTAGCTGTAGAACAACTACTCAAACTTTTTTATTCGAACTTGTTTCGCTTCGGAAATCATAAAAATGCTCGTTTCTTGACCGGAATATTAATCTTTTGCACAAACCTTCGCTGGAAGTGACATTCGTATGGTTACTCAGCGACTTATAAGAATTATGGAGGCTTAAGACAATGGCATATGTACCTACAGAACATCGGAAATATTTTGTTGATATTGCTGATATAATTAAATCGCACTTTACGGTCTCTAATAGATTGAAAATCATTTGTCTACGCATTCTGGAGACTATCGTAAAACCTCGCATGAAAACCTTAGCGAGCCTAAGTACATTGCTTTAAAAATACTAAAAGCAATGAAAAAATCTTCGCTGGATTAAACATAATTCAAGAATTAGTATAGGAGAATATCTGAGTGATATATTTACACAAGAGAAGTTCATAGCCCTATAGTAATTTTGCTACGCACATCGGCTATCGTCATGGCGACTTTCAAAATGTCGTTGATACTGTTCGCCTAAAACGCGCATTAAAGCTTTTCACCACATTCCAAACTCATAATAAGTTTATTTTAGTAAAATCTAGTATAAGTTTTTCATATACTTACCTAATCTTCTATTATTGTAAGTGGTCTGTATGGTTTTAACAGAAGTAAAATAAATAAATAAATAATTGGAATAAAAAGGTTTGGTTTATGAATAAAAAAAATAAAAAAAAATACTTTCAATAATTTTAATATTCTGATAATAATTTATAAGTAACACATCTTTACAATCTTGCAATATATTTTATCATGGAACATCTTTAAACATTGTGTGACAAATGATAATGGATATAAGAATGGCTGTACCTAATGTAGCTAGTGAATACATATCTGTCCCAACATCTCATCTATTATGAAAGTAGATAATATGTCTATACCTACTATAAGTAAATATTATATTATCGGTAACTAATCACACAAATATGTACATAATATACATTTAACATTAACTAATCTAAGTTTATACGTATGTACGTATATTAATATAAAATTTTATTTGAATATACATAAATAACTATTAACTAGGCATATTCGACTATGTTAATACTGAAACTTACATCTAGATATTGCATTCTGATAAAATCTGGTCATTTCTCATAATATTTCTTATCTAAAAGTGACACAGGTTTTTACACAAATATACAAACTCTAATCCAATCATAATGGAATGCATTTGATCACTAAGAGCGATACGAGCGGTCCCACATATCAGCAGAAAATTTCATTTGACTAATATTACACATAATTATAATTTACAAATAATTAGGAACTCCAGATACCTTAAATTTTCCGATTCAAGTACTAATAAATGTACTTGTTATTAGTATTCGAGTTACTATTTAAATTGAACAATACTTTTAACAATTTCTAACTACGAAACGTTTGTTCACATAATTTAAATGTCGCGGATTTAAAATTCAGTTTGTTCGTGTTATGAATTTTTATATGAAAAGTTAATATCATCGTCCAATTACTACTCATGTATTTTATAAGTTTTAGCTTTTTGATCTTATCACTGGTTACAGGCAATATAGGCTGCAAAATAGGAATTACAGGTACCAAAATGTTTTCAGCTACACTAACATTTATTTAAAGCAACAAACAAACCAAATTTTGTATCCAACCTGCGACAAATGGACTAGTAAATCACTTAATACTCTTCAAATGTATTTTTCACCACCAGCAGCCACCGGCCTGAGGCCCATGGCCTGCTACAGGCGGCTGATGATGCATGGACTGATGGTACGGGGGCAGGGACATGCCTAGCGGCGGCAGACCGTCAGGCTTGCCCACACACGGCCTCCCATCTTTTACCAACACGGGTACAGCAACTCGACGCGGTGAGTTCAACCCGCCCACGTTCAAGTCATGAGCCCCCTTCTCCTGAACAGCCCTCTTAGTCTTATACCTATGGTTCTGGAACCATATCTTCACTTGCGTAGGAGTCAGTCGTATCAAACTGGCGAGATGTTCCCTTTCAGGAGCTGACAAATACCTCTGCTGGCGAAATCGTCGCTCTAGTTCGTAAGTTTGTGCCTTTGAAAACAGTACTCGTCGCTTGCGTTTCTTGTGAGCGAGGCTGTCGGAGCCCGGGTTCACTGTCGGTTCGTGGTCGTGCTCGTCGTCGTGTTCGATGTCGTGCTCGTCGGGGTCATGTTCGTGCTCGTGGTCATGGCGCGCGTCCGGCACCGGCGGTGATGCAGCAGACGGACCCACGTAAGATAACTCCGATGCACGAGAAGTGCTGTCCGGACTTGCTTGCTGACCAATCACACCTACGACAAAAGAAATATAGCCATTAGTAAACAGAAAAAATCAATCAGAATAGCAAATTAAATAAGGTATGTAAATTAGAAATTATATTGATAATATTGTCGCCGCGCCGTGAGAAAATTTTCAACAGCTCATAAAATTCTAATACAAAAACTAGTAGCAATAAAACCACTAAACAAAACTGCAACGCCTGTACTAAACACTCACATCAAATCTCCACTTAATCCCTGTTAGGGTTACACTCTATTTAACTCTAACTAGATGCCATGTTCCAGCAAATAATGGGACGTGAAAAAATCACGGCAAATATTACATTGTTCTGTATTCACCCCTCAAACGTTCAGTTGTTTCACACGGATATGATAATACGGGCGGGCGTTAGCGCGGCTGGGCGTGGTGGACACCCAGGGGATGGCAGACAGGGAAGGAGGGGGGAGGTAGGGGGCCACACCTACCCCCCGGCAGCTGGCAGCTTTTGTTCAACTATCGTCCTGCTTACCTTCATAAGCGCAACCAGGAAATTTAATAAAGTATCGAGTCACGCGTTCTCTTTATCTCCTAACCTGGTGATTCTTTCTGTGACATGTGACAGTAACGTTACATACTTACGATTTTCTGATATACTTTCGTTAAAAATGATGTATTTTATTGACGGTAATTAAAAAAAAATCTGTTTACGCTGTCAAGGAACAATTAGCAGAGACAATAGAAAAAATATTTTTACCTTTAATTTTTAAAAATCAGATAGATCCTGATCAAGCTGTATCTGACATTACAAATAATACTTAACAGAATTGGCGTTGTTACTTTTAAATTAAGTCATTTTAATTCTCCATAAAATCTCATATTAGCGGCCAGAATTCGAACTATTTAGGCGAATTAAGCGTCAACACTATATTGCCTTTACGTAATTGTGAGTACTTACGCTTTCATAGAAATATTTTTATATTCTGCTTGTGTCTACTGGGACTAACCATTAAGACCATGAATTATATTATATTAGCAGAGACAATAGAAAATTTATTTTTACCTACAACGGTTCTTTAATGGATGAATGCAGAGTTAAGCATTAATGAAAATGATTGATTATTTTAATTACCTAAAGGATTTTATACTGAGCCTGAATCCCAAAGGGCTTTTTGAGACAAAAGGTAGCCTATGTTCTTCTCCATCCGTCCTGTACCAAATTTCATCAAAATCGGTTTAGTGGTTTAGGCGTGAAAATGTAAAAGACAGACAGACGGAACTAATTTCACATTTATAATATTAGTAGGGAAGTAGGGATTGTGTTAAATATGTATTAATTTACAATAATCTTCGGAAAACTAAATTAACAATTGCATATAATTGTAATCATTAATCAGTCACCCATAACATCTATACCAACCGACTTTACATCCGTAGTACACTATGAAGGTCGCAGGACAATAAAATCTATAACTGTCATCGAATAATGAACAAATAGCATCCCTAACAGCCGCAAACATTGTGTAATTGATAGCCGACAGCTGGCTGCGACATCAGCCCCGTGAGCCCCATCACCATCTATTGGTGACAAATTCGTTCCACGTCGCACCCCTCACAGCTAAACAATCACGGTGTTTGGTAGCTACCCCAAATTACCCGAAGGGCGTGAACTACACACAACCCCATTTAAGACTCATGAGATTTTATTTACTTATTTTGTAATTCATAGCAATACCCGTTGCCATTCTTAAGTACAGATGAGTTTTAATTTTTTTTAATCAGATAGATCCCGATCAAGTTGAATCTGAAATTACAGAATTTGCGTTGTTACTTTTAAATTAAGTAATTTTAATTCCCCATAAAATCTCATATTAACGGCCTATTTAGGAGAGTTAAGCGTCAACACTACCTTGCCTTGTCTTTACGTAATTTTTTGTGAGTACTTACACTTTCATAGGAATATTTTTGTATCTGCTTGCGTCTACTGTTACTAATAATTTAAGATCATGAATTAGATAAATAATACCTACTTAAAATTTATTACTATGTTGAAAGTAACTCCCTTGAAGTCGATTCAACCCCTAGGATAACATGATGTTTCGTAACTTTAAAATTAATTCTCATCATAGCAAACCAATGATTCCGATTTAATTACTCTACTGTAAATAAATTTGCAAGTTTAACCCATTCTAAAACTCCGACTGATCAGTAATTTGATGTTGACCGTACAAGCAATCCAATACACGAGTATGTGTAGAATGAGCGCCGAAAGTGTTAGATAAGCGATAAAAATAATTAATGACAACACTAGATTAGCGGGTGAAGGCACTTGAATGAAGGAGCATTTCAAAAAATAATCTCGGCCTCTCCAACAGCTACCGAATACACATTATTTTCGAGTGGGTCAACTTATTTTTATATGATAATTCAGAGATGACAATTTTGGTGATAAATGACACTGATAGGCCTATTACATAGCTGTATTTGGAGCGAATGAAAATATAACGCGTGTGGTGATGATTTTTCGTTTTAAATTTCGATTTAAACATTATATTATAAGGAATATTTTGCAGATTTGTTTTGAATAAATTATTCAATCCAAATACCGAAGAAGTTACGACCATGTACTTTCGACAAAATTCGTTGAAATTTTTTACCATACGCGCAAGATAGAACATATTCTGTATGACGCACGGAAAAGATGGAGGAAAATAATGGTATATTGGTAAGAATTATTTATTTATTTGATAACAAATATTGATAACTAATCACGTTGTGTTTCGAAGGTTCAATCGATACTTTTATCATTTATCTCCGGATAAAAGTGTCTTTTGGGATGAGAACTGCATGAACTGGTCGCTCAGTATTACGCACGAATTTGATAATAGTATCTAGCTGATAATCTTTACTATATAAATAACTCACTGTGCCCGGTGGTGCTACCCGCATTTATTTAGTTTTTGCCAATCAAATAACAAAAAAACAATTCATTACTTTCAACCTACATCCCAAATTTGAAGTTTAATTAGTGCCTTTAACACTAATTAATATATTTAGATTTATTTTGTTGCAGTTTATGTGTCACATTCCTATTTAATATAGGGTAGATTCTGATCTTTGTAGCACGGTAAATGATCGTACAAACGCCTACAAAGACTCATATTTAGATGCGTAGCGGCTGCTTAGATATTTTCTTATGAATCATATGATTCATCAAATGTAGTCACCTTACCCCAGCAGTTAAATGACATGGGAATGTCACCAAAAATTCTCGGCAATTCACAAATAAAATCGAAGACGATTAAAACATTGAATTCCCGTATTATATCTTCACTAATAAATACTTAGTGTGAAGTTCCTAAGTATTAAGAAGTAAGTATACCAAAATTATGTAACTTCTCAATAATACAATAACAACGTTTGACTGGACAAGTGTCCATTATAAAATCATTGACCGATATCCTGTTTCAATAGTCATGGGCGCCACTTAGTTACCCTATAGTGTTTATTAGCGTACTTATTCCGTCGAAAGCTTCTAACTTGAATGAAGCATCGTTGTACAACTGCTCTTCAATAGAGAACCTAGATCAATAATAAACGAATAGGTGTTTGTTTTAAACTTGACAGACAATTAACTCATAGTTTCAAGTTAGGCAGAGTAATGAGCATTGATGTTGATTCATGTCAGGCAATCCTACATTACGTACGACCTATCTACCACTAGTACTTACCACGGTAGTCAATACCAATATAATAAGTTGTGTGATTTTTCTTTTACACTACCTACCTATGAGATACCGAGAGGTTATATTGTTAAGAGAGATTTTTTTAATTAAAAATTACTTAGTAGGTATATTAATTGAATTACTAGCTAAAACATTTTACAAACTTAAATTGATTCATTTTGCGTGTTTTAGTTTCGAATATAATATTATGTATTTATTACCAATCTACTTACTCAATCGCCCTTATAACAAAAGATAGTTTATGCTATACGCTAACATATAACTATAACTTTCTACGGTAAAAAAAAAAATAGACAAAGGCTATTTACACCCGTGTTTTTCTTAAACAATATATTAATAATTAATAAGGGAAAGTTGTTAAGAATATAAATACATGGATTCACTTACAATTGTTATGGGGTTCATGGTGTTCTAGCGACAGCCAAGGTTGATGGTGTCTCAGCAGTTCGTGGGAGTACGGGTGATGCGGCGGGTACGGGGGCAGCTCCAAAGAGCAGCCGCCCAGCGCGCCCTGCGCCGGCGCAGCCTCCAGCCCCTTACCCTCATTCAGACCCAGGATATCTGATATCTGGAACCCTGGCCGCTGCCCAGGCATTTTCATGCTGTCCAACAACCTACGACAATAGAAAATATGGGTTAGTATAACTGTGGATAACGTTATAGATTTTAAATCTATTGGTTACTTTTAATTTATTATACTTATTTATGTATAAAGTATAATGGGGGGTCCTAGTTATAAATAACAAATTGATTAAAGTCAACTATTCAATAGTTAGATATTTTTCTCGATGGTGTGTGAAGTCTACCAATCCGAACTGGCCAGCATGGTGGACTATAGTCTAATCCCTCACAATCTAAGACGGGAAGGAGACCCGTACCCAACAGCAGGACAGTAGATATATTGGTATATGATGATGACTAGTACACTAGTGACTGTTTAAGAAGGAGAGATTTAAACGCGCACGTTTTAACCAAAATTATAAATGAATTAATTGATATTCAGAACAGCTGAATGATTAAAACTAGTTTAACTGAGGCTAACGATTGGACCAATGTCCTATTCAATAGAATGCTATATTAAGCACATACCTATGGTAAAACAAGATTCAAGTAGGTATTAATAAAATCTGGATATCGGAAACTTGCTAAGTTAATTTTCTTAAAGTGAAATGAAATACGAAACCTAATATTCGTACTGTAAACCTGTTACTAGATATTAACAAACCAAGTATTTAAAGAACAAAAATATTAAACCCATTGGAAAGCTTTTGCCCAGCAGAAAAACAACACTTTAATATTAATTAACAGACCAACCTAAACAAAATCCCACTATAAACCTGCTCAACCTTGATACAGCAGAATAAATCTCCGGCCTATACATAACTCTACAAAAAACGTAGCACGATATTAAAGAATGATATTATCAATCCTTAAACCGTGTCCAAACTCGGTCCTACCACACACTATAATCACACCTACACTTTTCACTTCAAATCTCACGTCATCTTAAAAAGCAACAAGTCTTGATGGTGTGTAATTGAAAGAAAACATTCGAAATTCCTTCAATTCAGCCATTATTGTTAGAGAGCACCTCTCGAGAATACGTGACCATAATAATAGGAGGTTTCTTTACATTGGACGAGTGTACCATCGGCTGTGTCAATCATGTTACATGTAGTTGTGATGTTCCCGCGGGGCCGCGTCCCGAACGTGACGCCGTGAAAGGCGGCCCACATAACAGCCTGCAGGTTGTAAACAACACTATTAACAACCTCTCACTAAGAGAGGTGCAAAAACTGTCTTACGGAATGTCACGATCACAATCCTCTCAAATGGGGATTAGACGTGTCGGAGTCGAGAATAACTTATAGCATGATACAACTTAAATTCGCATTTTATATAGTAATATAATTAATACCTAACTTTTTTCTGACATAAACACGGTTACCTACTACGAAACCACCCAAAGGCTGAAGAAGGAGGAACAACTACATTTTTAGGCCAAACATCTACACCATCGGCACCGAAATTACAGTCATCTCTTAACGCAAATAATATTAAAATCACTGGATCACTCAAGATTCACTAATGATCACATATCCGTGCCTCACCCGGGGAACGCAGAGCGGAAGGCCGCCGGGTAGAGCGCGGGCAAGAAGGCCGGGCCCCACGGCGGCAGCAGGATGGGGCTCCACGCCAGCAGCGACGCCGGCGGCAGCAGCGGCGGCGGCGGCGAGCGCGCACTCTCGCCCTCCTCGCACTTCATCTCCCGACCGGGAGAACTCGCTTTCGGGATAATCTTGACGGCTATACCACACTCGCGTGAACACGTGCTGCGCCTAGCGACGCCGAGTCTGCACTAAACAACCCTCGAGTGGTGCTCGGGGTGAAGAACACCCCGCGCCGCCCTCGTGCCTCGACAGCCTACTCAGCTCCGGACTAGCCTCGAGGGTGCTCCACGGACCTCCGCCAATAGCGGCGCGCCGCCGACTGGGCGGGACTCCTGCCGGCCAATCACGCCGCAACCGAAGCCTTCCCAACAAAAAAACTGGAGTATACACTTTGAATAGAGGAGCTTTCGACGTAGCGCGTTATGTTATGTCGCTTTTTGTAATGAGTGCGAGCATTAAGCCCATTGTTGAGGCCGGGTTCGTTATGGACGCCGCTCCAAATACCCGGATAACGATTTTCATTTAGAGTGTTTTAATAAGCTCGTGTAAGCCCATGTTAGCAAAATACATATTTGAAACTGCTTTCTGTTAACAATACGTTAACGTACTTCTATAGTGTATTTCGGAGTTTTTATTAATATTTCTATACACGTAGGTACTTATTACTATTTTAGTAAATTCTAAATATTCTTTCAATTCAAGTAAATATGTTTACCTCAAAATCTTTTTTATATCCGATGTAAAAAAATAGTCCCTACCATTGATACTGAAAGATGTACACTAAATTAACCTGAACTATCCTTCGGAAATATTTCGTTTCATGAACATTCTCTGTGTACTGCCGGACCAGTTTTTAAAACTAACGTCATTTGAAAAAGTTAAAATCGTCCGTCAAGAATACGTGATGGTCAAATCTCTTGCACATGTTGAGGTTCTTAGCGTCTTGAAAGCAAACAGACAATAAGGTCTTCCGCGAACAGGTAAAAAGTACTACGGTTATCAGTTTATGATTTGCACGTGTGCGCAGGAGTATTGTCTTCGGTGCTTCATTCTACATAATAGGTTATTGTTTTACGAGTCATTTCAAGTAAAAATTAACCTTAATGGACACATGTTCAAACTTGAATAGGCAACCTTAACTTGAATTGGTTAAATTCAAGTTGTCAGAAGTATTAATTTAGATTTCTGTGATTACGAGTAGGTAGGTACCTAATATTTATGTTGTTATAAAATATTGTAATATAACATAAAAAAATTGAAACGCAAATTCGAGTTCTGTCCGGAATCGAATCTTTATTTCACCAAATTTTAAATCCGTACCTAATAATAATAAAATCATAAATAAATTTTAATTAATTAATTTAATTTAAATCATAAGAATGATTTAAATTTCCTGAATTAGATAAGGTAACACGTAGGCTATTTAAACAAGAACTAGTGTTAGTTAACTAACTACAGAAACCAGTGTTCCAAAATTACTTATACATTTATCAAATAGTACCACCATATCATACACAATACATCTGATAGGTATGGCAAGTGCCATACCTATCAGATATGTACCTATAGTATAGATATACTATAGGTACTATACTTATCTATACTATACTAGAATAGAATGTTATATACTATACATAAGTACGTATAGACTACTTACTTACCTAATTATATAGTCTATCAAAGTGCACTTGACTGTACAAACAAGAACAAAAACAAGTTACCTAGAGATGTGCAGTGTTTTTTTAAAAAAAGAAAAAGTAACTAACTGAATAGGTATAGGAATAACTAGGACAGTACTAGGTAATTAACAGAACTAGGTAAGTATAATTAGGTTACCAACCACTTCACAAAATGACGCGGTAGTTAATCCGCAAAATCCGGACATCATAATTAAAACAATAGAAGTTTGTTTTACGACTTGCAGGTGTGCAATTGAAGATTAAGTAGAATAATAAAAGCTAATTGTGTTATAATATTTTAAAGTTATTTAGCGAAGGAAAAATTCGACCGCGGGCAGGATTCGAACCTGCGTCTTCTGGTTAGGTACACCAGACGCTATGACCGCTAAGCCACCGCGTGTCCCACCCGCCATGTCGATTTTTTCCTTCGCTAAATAACTTTAAAATCTTAGCATGGAAAATGCCAAAAAAATACAAAAAGATAATATGTGTTATAATATTTTATTTTATTCGGATAAAAGAAAGCTAAGCAGATTGAAAATCGAGCGAGTATGCGAGCACGATGCGACGCAACGGCGGCGGCAACTACGGTAGGGCGGCGGACACGGGTGTGAAACTACATCGTACAAAGTATTAGGCAGTTACTATAATGTAGATACTATTAGGTACCTTGATGCCCATCTACATCTACATTCGTCCCTCTGGCGGGTCGCGGTTTTTAATGAATTTAACAGAATGCATAAACACACCTACAAACAGAGGAGATCCAAATATTATGGAGAAAACGTTGCAGACAATGTTTAAAGTAGTGTAATTACTAGTACCTACTTAGTAAGAAGGGTTTTTAGTTATAAAAGCTTTTATTTATTTATAGTTTACAATTGCCTTGTCTATTTTACAACAGGTGGCCATATCGCGATAATATATGGACAGACGCTATATTATGCCTTTATATAAATATTTATATATACAATATCCTACTTATTACATTTTATTGGGTAAATATTTTACTTTCTTACATAAATTAATAGTCAGTAGCACTAGACTAACGAACCATCAAAATCCACAAAGTGAAGAGTTCGTACTCAAATGAAACAATAGAGAATTGTTTTACGACTTGCAGGTGTGCAATTGGAGATTAAAAAAAACAATAGCTTAACTAGCAGTGAGCTTCAAGTTAATGCTCATGGCGCCCGTTGAAGCTTTAAATGTCGCTTTAGGAACTTTTCGGTTTTCCTCGTAGCAAAATGAAATTACTCTTTGATAAATAAATGCCTATTGAGCACAAAATACAGAGATTCTATAAATCATAAATATTAAAATGTGTATTGATTTCTGACATTTACGCGAATATTATATATTGAAATAAAAGTAGTTAGTTACTTTTACGGATTTTGTGTTTTACTGTTTGTTTAGCTTGTATAGAATTTTGAGGGTTGAGGACGAATAAAGATATACCCTTTTTAATAAATTGCAATCTCGCCTACCTATACCTAATGGTAGGTAAAAGTAAATTTTATAATTGTCTTCCGCAAGAAAAAACAAGCAAATTCGCCTGGACCCAAGTATAGGCGAATTTCACAGATGCTGTGGTCATGACTCTATGGGCAGTTAGAGCAGTTTTTAGTCGGTACGACTCCGAAATACCCTGCCGCCAAAAAAATGGTTGGTTTTAGACAGCAAGAGTCAGACTTAAACCTCAGCTCAATACTGTGGTGAATACTAAAATCTATCTTACTTCTTAAATAAACTCAAAACATTTATTAATTTTTCGTGACTTCTGTTTTGGTTGCTACAAGCTTCATTGTACCTTCGACCTCTGTGGTAGTCTCAGTAGTCACAGTGGCAAGGTGATTTACATATATTATACGTAATGTTAACTTGTATATAAAAAGCATTATGTACAACAGTATATTCGTTGTAGTAGTGGTCTATATCGTGGCGGCAGTTTTGGCGTCGTTGTAGGAGCATTATGCATTTAAAGTAAAAATATCATAGGTATACATATTTTGACATTTATAATATAATAGAACGTTATATTATATTACATTTCAAAATGGTGTAGTCCTACCATCAGACTATTAAAGTATGAATAGTTGTTACCTGAACGCATTTAATCGCACCATAGTAGCTTAGGCCCAAGGTTCAGCGTATACAAAATAACAATTACTCGTATAGAATTGACTGAAGACTTATACAACTGTAGACTAGTAGACATCATTATTTGTAACTTAGATTTGTCATAATTACCTACTACACAAAAAATAGGCTACAAGATGAATATGCATCCGCTTTTTATTCCGCGTAGCTAGGAGCAGCTCGTAGCGCGTAGCACGCTACGCGTAGCAATAAAACGCAAAACGTAAAGATCCTTACTACAATTTTTATTTATTGTTTTATAATAAACGTTATTCTAGTAATTCATTCGTATCGTAGACATCAATTAAATTGCAATAAGAAATTCGAAATCATGTTCCCGTAGTAATTTCTTGCAAGACATACATATAAATACTTGTAAGATTATTGTACCTACTTATAATTCTTACATTAGTCATATTGAATGCTGGCCCCAGTAGCATGAGGGCACTTATCCAGGAGGAGTGAGAAAGAGAGTCATTCAACACACAGCTGGTCTTATAATATCTACTTTTTACTAAGTTATAATATTTACTAAGATTTTTATAAGTACGAAATGTAATGTTTAACCTAAACCTACACGACTAAACAAATGTAAAGGGCAACCCAGCTATCATAATGTTTCCCTGTGGAAGCGCATCAATAACAAAGGGTAATTACCTATTCATATTGGAACGAACCCCTAAGTGGCGTGCAGCTCACGAAATGTTTAATTGACTTATTGAGAATGAGTTTTTAAATCTATCGCTGATATCGCCTGCGCGCCCATCGCTTTGTTTAGGGTATAGTATATGAAAAATTAGAAAAAGTATTTAGAGTATTTATAATTGTATGTAAACAAAACTATTCTGCCTTTCTATAATTAAAAAATATATAGGTAAGAGCATTGTTTAAGTAAAACGTGACATATAAAAGTAAGAATCTTCATAATGTTTCTAATTGACGTTTAGCAAAGCTGCACAGGAAAAGCTTGCTTTTTTCCATATCTTTCTTAATGTTCATTATGTTTTTGCAGAATACTAATAACCTAAACTAACCTATTTTAGGAAGTAGGGAAAACAATTAGGTATTTCGTCGCAAATTTTTAACATAAATAACAGCAAAGTTGATAGGATATGTACTGCTAAAATCTATTAGAAAGTACACATACATCTAAAATTATATTCTGAATAGTTGCCAGTGGGTATTGTTGCCACGCACACCCACGCTTAATGATTATAGTACATAAAAATCCCATTTTATTTTCACTGAATCTCATTTACATTAATAATTAAGTATAACATATTTTATGATTATTTTGTTTCGTTTGGCGTGGATTGACACTTTTACAATGCCATTCAATGACTGAAACCGTACGGCTTGATACATAAAGAAAATTATAATGCAGTATACTTTTTTTACTGATTCAGTAGTCCCGACTCAGTGTTTGACTGGGATGATGACAATTTTTGAAAGCGTTATTTTTTTTTAATTATATAGAAACTAATATAGCGTATATGGAAATTAATGCTGATAGATATGTACAACAATATTTCTCACATTTTTGATTATATTTACTAACCACTTACTCTAGCTTTAGCAATATTCTCTACAAAAAGAATCTAACAATAAAAGTGACTCACAAACTTGATATGTATTTTTACGTATACTGTAATCGAGAGGTAAGCTGCGAGGGCCAGATTTGTGAGGGGCGGGAGGCAGGTGCAACGGCCCTCTGTTACACGGGTCACTAGTCACTACGCTTTACTAAAACATATTGTAATCTCCCACCCAATAAATGTATTACTATAAATTAATCATGATTACTACGTACAACTTTTGAAAAAATAAAAGCTATCATCACACGAAAGCTTACTCTTCTACTTATTTGAAATTTATTGTTTCTGAGGCAGAATGAAAACTATAAGACGGTCAAGAATAAATAATAATATAATTTAAACTTTAGAAAAATAAAAAAATCTTGTTTAGGGCAAGGTTATTATTTTTCGTCAAGATTATGAAAGATATAAAATAGATTATGGCCATTGCCTGAAAAAAAAAAAATTGATTTGTTATTTATAAAGCAAAGAGTTTTGGAAGTTTTCAGAAATTATATTCATAATTAACTTATTATGGAATATAACTTATATTGCATAGACGGAGGGGCGGGGTCCAAACGCCAAGTGCCTAGGGGCCCTGGCCCTCTAAGGCCGGGACTGAGTATAAGCTTCACTCAAAATAAAATTCTCTTGCCTACATTTTATTATAATTTGCTACAATAACTATGTTTTTTTTAAATATACCTACCTACCATCGGTACGAACGGTTTATATCATAAACCGTTTGTTCAGAAGGGTATACAAACCAATCTGGACTAGCCAGGTGTAAATGCTAACTCGTAATCTGTAAGGGCGGGGTGTTTAATGAATCATAATTGTTCAAGTTTAAACACTATGCAATTAGATCATGGTATTAAATTTAAAACTTTATAGAGCTGCTAATATTTTTTTTTATTTTAATTATAAATATGGCGATGGTGTTCACTTTGTGGAAGATTAGGTTTAACATTGGACGAATGTGAGCTGATGATGATGTGTAAATAAAATTAAACTATGACGTAGATGTTATCTACTCGTGGGTAAAACAAATTACTTTGTGATAGTCACCGAAAATAAAAAGAGGAGCGTTTTATATTTGCATCGGTTAATGGTTAATGATAAAATAATGGGGGTTGGAAGTAAGCACGATAGAAATGTAATTTGTATAAAAGTAGAATATCGTATTGAGGAGTCGCGCCATTCGTACCAAGCGCCGCCGACGCCGTCGCCGCGAGAAAAAATTACCATAAGACCAAACTAACCTGCTACCATTACCTCAGTTAACAGCACAACGTCAACAAATTACACGACAACATTTGTATAATAACTGATTTTATGAACTGCGAAATGTGGCTTGAGAAATGTAAGTTCAAGGGTATTAAGTTCGTACATTTGATAGTAATAAACATAAATCATGGTAAGGCCACACCACATTCGTGACCCAGATTGTTTGGCGGAAAAAGTAACAAACGAGACCCGGCGGCACGTCAGTCAGCACCTATGATACTTAAAGGGAATTTATCGCTGGTAGAACTCCTTTATCCAAGTTTCTACGCGTTCGCGAGTGAATAGGGTAGGTCGATGGGGTTTCACGAATATTTCGTTATGGCAATCTGGTTAGGCGCACTGAGCCTAAATGGGTGAAAGCACGCTAACCTGCGAAGAGGGTTTCCAAACCAATTAAGGGCTCCACGAAGGCATGGGAGAGCTCGCAGCTGGTGGATTACGAGCTCGATGGTACTCAGTGCGCCGATTCATCGCCGACGGGACTATAAGTGTGCGACACGCGAACCGGAGCCGATCGACCGGAACGCTGCTACTACCGGCGCGGCATACTAAATGTGTTACATTTTAGTTCTGGATATTTTGGAACCCGCCTCTCGTCACAACATAGTACTTATTTACATTATATAATTCTTATTATATTAGGTATCAAGAACAGGGCCTCTATTCATTGATACAATACTACAGTAGGTACCTACTTAACCATGTAGGTACATAGGTAGGTACTCTTGAGTCTTGTTCTAATATATCATTTCTAGGCATTTTATTAGGGGAATCCCGGTTAATAGTGATTTAATAAATGTCACACACACTAATAAGGTCTGATAATACCATAGAGTTCTATCGTTGACTAGAATGTGTTACGCAAATAGTTATTTCTGCTTTATATGGTATGAATCATATTGTTATGGAGATTACAGGATAACCAGTAACTTACTTCACGTCAGGAATAGACTTAATATCTTTAGTTTAATAGCTGATGGTGATTACTTACTTGGTAGGTACTTTTAGAAGCTTTTTTGACGCGTCAAAATTGTCTTTATATTATTATAGATTTTTCATATTAACGGCAGTAGGTAATAAGTAAATAGATGGTCTATATTGTATAGGCGCCATACGGCAACTTATTATTTGCTATGGAAATAGGTGATACATCGGTTATTGCGAAATTTACCTAAGTGTTATCTTGGAAGCAGTAGTAGGTAAACGTGGTTGCTCTCTTCTACTATAAATTCATAGTAAATTTTAATGCAAAGGGTTACCAATATTACTTACTAACAATCTTAGAAATTTAGTCCAGAAATTTAGCCCAACTTAGCTAGTTTCATAATCTAGCGAAACTACTGGGATTCATGACCTACGTACCTAATTATGGACCGCAGATATACCTAAACTACAATATAATAAAAAGCAAATCAACTAAATGAAAACCGGTGCACTCTCATATAATTTAGTATAGAAAATTCGTTTCAATAAAGAAAATAACATGAATATCGTGCCGAAATATATAAAGTTGTTTCACCGCGCTCGTAGTCAATTTCAGTGCACTCAGTTAAATTCGTCCGCAAGTCATTTTTCAACGACATTGTCAGAATCGCGTGCAGTACCTATGCACTTGTTTTTGGTATGTTTGTATGCAAGCAACTATAGTCTTTATAGTTAGAGTACCGCCTATAATATTTACATTGGTATCATTTAATTGTCTAGTATCACCTGAACGTGCACAGCGGTCGCATAAAAGATTTCATAATTAAAAAGACAAATACATGATATTGAATACTTACGCATAGGAATTGTATTTGTAGTCTTCCTCTATCTGTGGTTGGCGGAGTTGGTAGCCCTGGTCGGCGCCATAATCCGGTGGTATTATCGACCAGCTGTTGTCATAGTTGTAGTAGTCCCCATAGGCCATCTCGCCTTCGCCCATCATTCTCATCATACACTATCAAGTCCACGATGTACTGATAACTACACTGTACACACAAGGCTACCGATGTCAGAGTTTATATTTTTTATAAATATTTTGATTGCCTCAAATCACCGCAGATATCGTAAATTCATAATAAGCTTAATTATTTGATAGATAGATGATAAATGCGAGCGCGAAGAGCGATGTAGGGAGTGCGACCGGCGAGCCATCGACTGATCGATGCTTCACCGG
Organism: Acronicta alni; assembly: GCA_964056405.1. Taxonomy (NCBI): domain Eukaryota; kingdom Metazoa; phylum Arthropoda; class Insecta; order Lepidoptera; family Noctuidae; genus Acronicta; species Acronicta alni. The sequence goes on from OZ043926.1 coordinate 8,241,853, forward strand.
TCCTTATCAATAAAATTGTATCGTTATCATATCTAACAGCTTTCCCCTGCGATATGGGACTTTTATAATAGGTACCTATACACTACGACAGCTCACATCGACGCCAATATTGTAGGTATTAGATAGTTTTATCTGTGTCAGATGTAGTGTGCGGGCAAAACGTGCCAGTGTCACCGTTCATGTTATGAAATCCTGGAATGACAGGTGACGAACTAAGACTTGATAACACTAGTAACGACCATTATTACTTATCTTAACCTGTAGACGTTTACAACCGTGGTTTGTTTTTGATGGTACCTACATACCCAGGGAAATACATGAATGAATCTAAATTAAAAATTCCAGAGCGACGACAGACTCCCACGACGTTGGATGGCCATTATGCTAGTTAGGTGGGTAGCTACGTATTTAAGTACTAAACGTTTCGTGCTATGATTCTTAACGCTTTTCAAAGTTACCTACTATTTTAATTGAATTTTAATCAAAAGTTATAAAAAAATTACACAAAATTTATAAAAAATATAATAAATAATATTGCACCCTAAATCATCAATCTCACAAGGAACAAAAAGGTTGATATCTTGTTTAAAACTCTTACTTTAAGTTACATTAACAATCAGATTTTATTGCAAAAAGGCTGATAGCTGTACCTCTGGTGGGACTCGAACCCACAATCCTCGGCTTAGGAGGCCGATGCCTTATCCATTGGGCCACAGAGGCGATCGGCGGAGCGACTCGAGTAGCCGCACCCGTTCTCCGGCGCCGACGACGTCGTTGCGTCACCGCGCGTCATAGCGGACGCGTGCGGTGCGTTCACACATACACACTAATTATTTACTACATTACTCATACATACATACATTATAAATGTCAATATATAAGTTCAATGTCATAATTGTTGAAGGCAGCAATCAAATAAGTCGTCCCAAAACATAAATCAATATCATGTTGATTTATATTTACTATGCCTATGGGCACCAGATCCGGGTTGTATTGTAGGTATATAAGTATGTTAATTTATCAAACTACGGTGAGGGCCTGCTGTCCCATTTTTTTAGACAATTATTTACGATATGATTCAAGTTGCATGTAACACTTAAAATCCATCCATGCACATGTCAGAGGCATGGCAAACAGGCCGAGGTATGTCTTCGGGTAAAAGAATAAAGGTAAAAGAATAGAGGTACCTTTAAAGATAATATTGAAATGATGTAGTTACCTAATGTTTATCTGTTGTGAAACATATGTAAAGGATAATTCGTTTTGTAATCGGCTGTTAGATAATCAAATGATAGATTAAAGTTCTTACATTCCTAAAACACGAATACTAACGAGTGGAAAGTATAGAATTATCTCGATATTTTCATGACAATGAGAAAATGCTTTACAAAAGAATGTGGGCGGCACGCGTCACCGATCAGTCTATGTATCTCGTTTTGAAACTGGTGCCTCGTCGTTCTAATTTTAGTATCACTGCTATTGACACGACACGGCATCGACATCTAACCATTACAACATAAAATACACTGTTTTGAGTTACCGCAAATAAATTACAAAGCGACATTTCAAATCTATCAAGGTATATCAATCATAATTCTCTATTATAATAGTCGGTTAGTTCAAAAGTAGATCAAGGTTAAATAAAGCTTTTCTGTAACCGCGAAATGAAATCAATCTCTGCCAAAAGACCACATTCTGATGTTTATAATATTATTCTGCGGTGATTAATTTTTGGGTTGAAAATAAGACAAATATTGTGACATAAAAATGTAATATATTATTATTATACATGGGCTAAGTAATACAGTGGTAAAATATACATACAATACATTGCTAAATTTATATTACACTCTATACATTGATTCTTATGATAACATTAATGCTGTACACTAGTTAAAAATTTCATCATTTAAAAATAAATGAAAATAATAGAAGTGTTCTAGAAATCAACTTAAATAAATAGGTACAATTTTACATGGAGCTATTCTTTCACTACACCATCGAGTAGTTTTTAATTATATATTCATCTTGGATCAAAAAAAATAGTTTCTATTGTTTAGGAAAAAAATAATTATGTTTAACAACATCACAGCCAGCAAACATAAAATCAAGATAGCAAGAGAGAAGACTATTTTTACACACATACTAATATTCGTTCAGAAAGCAGTAGCAAGATTTAATAATAAGTGGAACTAACTAACAAGTGACATTCACTCTGTAATGAATTCAAATAATTATTAGTTTTGGTGTATAATAAAAAATATTCTATAAAACTATATTTCTATCGAACTCGTGACTTGATTGGTTTTAAAACCAGTCGCCATGCCAATTAAGCTGCCACTATTATTTCCATTATTGCATTATATGTTATAATCTAATTATAAAGTTTTCATTATATCATTGTAGCAAATAAGTATCTATATAAATGAGATAAAAAAAAAATTAAGAACACTCCGTTTACCATCGTCTGTGTCCAAACATTTATTTATTACCTAGTGACAATAAGTTAATAGGCAAATTTCGATCAAGAAGCGACTTTAGAACTTAAGACGTGGTGTGAATTTCCAATTTACTGGAACGAAAATCAGGAACGATGTAGGGTTACTTTTAAAACACTAACAACCTCGCAGGACTACAACTTTTGTTTTACGACTTTGAATAATTCGTCTATTTTTGTTTCATTAAAAATATTTATTTAGAATTCTATCACAGTAAGATAACGATAATATTGATTTCTGACATTTACGCGAATATTATACATTGAAATAAAATTATTTTTTATGGATTTTATTGATATTATTAATCCCGAATTCCCGACGTTTCGGACAGCGTCCATGGTCACGGGTAGGCTGGTAAAGGGTCTGAAACGTCCGGATTAATAATATCAATATAATGCGATAAAATCCGTAAAATGTAGTTTTATTTCAAAAGATATTGATGATTTTTAATTGTTTGTGGAAAATGTTAAAGAGTTATTCACATAATTTCAAATAAACGTACATGATAATCATCAACTTATGGTCGTTCTCGAAATACATTCCTTTTGAAAATAGACCTACTGTCAGCAGAAACATTACTCTAACCAAATAAAAAACTGTGTGACTCAGCTGACAAATGTAGTCGATATTGCAGATGAAAAATATCTATCAGTAAATAATCAAAATGCTAAATTTTACTTGTCAAGTCTACAACTAAAATGAACGATGTCACCGTTGGGGTATCTGACGAAAGCGCTTTGGTTTCCAAAACGTTTCTTACATACAGGACATACATTATAGTCGTTTATAACTACGCTCTTAGATTCGTGGAATTGTTTCAATTCTTGCACCTGAAACAAAAAAGATAAATATTACTTTTATTTAATAATTACCCCATATTATATTTTATGCTGTAAGGTTTCTGTCTAATTTTCACATTCACAGACACCCACAAACACAAAGACCCGGAACATACGAATATCCCGTTTGTGTAGAGTTCGCACCTACAATCCGTGGCACAGAATGCGATCGATCAGCCACTACGCCAAACGTCGGCACATTTTGCATAGTGAGTCGAAAACTAATTATTTTATTTACACATTGACCTCAAGAGTCAACTTGCGCTCAGCAGTCAAGCGCAAGTTCGACCTCTGTATAATTATATAATATATTATAATTTATAGGATAATTTGTGATTTTTTCATTTGCAACTCGGAGTAAGGATTTGTGGCCAATTAATGAGAATAGGTTTGCCTCCTATTACAACGACCTTAAAAATAAATGTATATTTCATTGTCCAGCAGCTTAAACAAAAGAGAGACGATAAGTAATGCCAGCATTAATGTTTCTCACCTGCATATGTTCAGCGTACAGCAATCCTTTGAGAACTTGGGTGCGTCGCTTTAACGTTAACTGGCCATCTAACGCGCTCTCTAGGAAATGTTTTAGACGACTCAGAGGGACTGAATCTGGCAACACTGAGAGAGCCTGCAAACACCAGAATAAATAAATGTTAAATTTCCTCCGAATCCTCCGAGTTAACGTGTAACCGTATTTAGTCCTATAATAACTCTGACCTGCAGCTAATAGTCTAGACTAATTTTATCAGTTAGTCAATCCATATTACAGTCTACCATTATCAACTTGGAATGTGAATGTAAAAAGCTTTCGTAGTTCGGATAATTCACTCCAAAAGTCCAAACCGAAACCTCTGCAATGATGACTGCAGAGGTTTCGGTTTGGACTTTCATGATAGTGTAAAACATGATAGTGTATGCATGATGATGCATACACTATCATGTTTTAACCCGTATTACTAAACGAATAAACTTGAAAAGTAGTCAAAATTTTATACTTCGCCATACGCAACAAGTGTTTATGTTAGTAAAATACAATCACATAAAATACATCATTATCACACGTCGCATCACTATTTGCAAAACATGAGTTTGGCATTTTAAGGATACTTTGTCGAACAGTTTTTTTACGATGTAACTTACTTTTAGAGGTGATATTTTATCAGCATGCTTCTCCAATATATTGAGCGCTGTTTCCAGATCCGGTACAGCTGTCTTCGGATGCCTCGGTACATTCGCTAAGGGACCGTCAAGCGCACTGTCTTGTTCAGGGTTCATGAGAATCCTCATCAGTATCACATACACGTCTTGGCTCTTGTCGTTTGGACTTGCGCTTACATCCTCGCAGTAGCGTATTGCGCGATCTACGTCACCTGTGGAAAATACGAATAGTCGTTTTAAGGGTGCTTATGGTCACTGCCACAAGGATTGTGTCGATACATTTATCCCTGACAAAATTGTCAGATTGTCAAAACAATACACTTACCTAAAATCAGTACATAAATAGCAAGTGCCTTTTCATGCCTTCCTAATTTACCGTGTATGATCGCTCTCTCCTCAAACAAGCTGTCTGTAGGGAAGTGCAACACCACTCTCTCTGGAGTGTAATGTGTAGATTTCTCTAGAAACGCCACTAGTTTCGATTTTATATGTTGTACTTCTGCATCAGTTAAGTTCGCTTTTTTATCAGTTATTTTATCTCTGTACATATTAATTAAGGCGTCGTGAAATAATGAATTTGTGTCATTCCACGTATGAATAACATGTTCTAAGTATGGTATCACTAGAGATTCGTGTTCTCGTAACAGAAAATCTAGTATCTTTGGACGGGGTAAGTTTTCTACTTCTGCTATATCTTCGGTAAATATTTTCAAGCCCTTTTCGGGATGCTCTTTAAGGATCCAATCAGAGAATTTGAATATTAGATTTATATGTTCAGCACCTGGAATATACAATTGTTGCATTACTTCAATAGTCCGAGTTAATATTAATAAGAACCTGGACCAATTCTGGTATTAACTTGTTGTTTCATAACGATAACATAAAGATGACTGAAGTGGTGATGAAGAAGACTGGCCACATAGCGAGTGGTGTCCGAATTTCGGATTTAGGTTAAATTTGTATAACAAAACATTTTAAGTACCAAATACAGTAACGTCATAACTTACCAAGCTGTTGCAAGTAGTTCTTTGTTCCTCTGTAACCATCCAAGCTAGAATCCGGTTCTTTAGCCTGCTCCCTCAGCAGCTGTAGCGCTTTCATGTGCTGCCCTTTAGTTTGATACAATATTATCAATTCACTGTGTTTTCCATGCTGCCGAAGCATCTTTTCCGCCTCTTCTAAACGACAATTATTGATTCGAAGTAATGGTGCGACTAAAGCATCGTTGATCTGACAAAAAGTTTATAACACATGTCATATGGAATATATATAATTCACTAAAGAAGATTAACCAAGGTTTAAATTTAGAAAGAAATTCGACCCTCGACACGAAAGAGAAGAAAGAAACTAAAAATGTGTTAATTCAATTTGCAATGCAATAACAAATTGTGTGAAATAGTAAAGCTTATTAATAATAAAACTTATAATTATATTCAAGTGCCTTATGTATTTTACCTGCAAATAGCATTTCAACAGAGTAGTATCTATCAATTCCAGCTGCTGCGTGACATTTCTTTGCCTGGTCGCTTCATCCTGACTACTGCTATTTCCGATATTAGCTCTCAACTCCTTTAAATACATTATCAAGGCGTTCAAAGCATTCTCTAGATCTTTGCCTGTTAATTTCTTTTTCTCTTTGTCGTCACCAGCTTTATAGTCTAGTTCGGGAAAAAGTTTGATGACGTCAGCTGGGTCTGTTTTAAGTTTGATGAACTCGTTCATAGACTGTGCATATTGCTTGTTGTCAAAAAGTTCCAGTGCATACAGGACTTGTATGGAATGTATCTTCTGTTCTTTTTCTTCGGGTGTACAATCCGACAGGCTCTATTGACGAAATATAATAAGTATTATAAGAACAATAAAAGGGCGACAAATAGTTAGTATTAATTCCTACAAAAATGTAGATCACAAATTAATGTAGATCCAAGGCTAACATTCCAATTTATATTTAAATTAAAAAATATATTTCTAAGATTTGAAATGATAATAATTTTCTACTTTTGTAATTTGTGAGTGCCAAATAATTAACATTAAGATATCGCATTCAGTCATTCAGGTTCAGGCCTTTTAATGTCCAATATTAAATTAAGACAAGTCACAAGATTTAAATATATTTATAACAAATTGCAGTTTCACATGTTTTAAAAATTCGGAAATACACTACTAGTAATATTAACCTGATAAACTTCAAGGTATAAAATGATGAGCTTTGCTTTCTGACTAAGCTGGAATTAATAATGTTAAAGAAATTCAGATAAAAAAAGAATTTTCAAAAAAATCGTACGTACAGATAGTAGTAGCCTCATTGTTAGTTTACGTTCCTTCACAGTAAAAGGCATCTTGTTACGTACCTAATTTAGACTAGGAGCTAGAAAAATCAAATATTTTACTCACATTAAGTAACTTAATTATTTGCGCTTCCCTCTTTTTTATTTTGGTACGAAACATGTTTAGTTTTCACTATGCTCTGTTCTGTTATGCTAACTAACATTTAATTCCCATAAATCAGGAGTTTTTCCTCCTTCCTTATCAGTAATAACGCGTTCATAACTTAATGAACTACAGTAACGTATATTGCGAAATGAATAATGCTTTCCTCGTTTATCTTTGGAATGCGAATACATCTAAGACCTAGATGATATCACACGCTTATAGATAATAAGGAGTAACTAGGTACCTAACCTCTTTATAATATCTATATTTTTGGCCGGTTGGGATCGAAAGCTTCATGTTGTATGATCCGAATTACCACGTCCTTTTAAAAAAATTTGGAGACTTTTCGTAATCAAAGTTTACTAGTTCTTGCGTCAAAGAATAAGCCTAAAACGCAGCGAATGCTGCCTAATTTCTGGGCACTTTACCAGATGAGAGGGATGCAGAGGAGCACTATCTAATAGATCATTTTTATAGGTTTTTCTTTATGAAACTGAGATTTCATTTATGACATAATTTATTAACTATTAAATTTAAATCATCTTGCAAATATATTGTCTACTTTAAAAGTATTACTCTCATAACTTATTTTAACATCGAGTAGTGGGAACATGGCTTTTCACTTTTAACTGTGTTATTTTTATAGCTTTATTAGTGACGAGACCTATTCCTCAACTACTCATAATGTTGTACATCTTTTGTCATAATCGAATTTTAATAGAATCAAAATTTTGACTCGTAACTCATTTATATCGAAAATAATATAATATATGCATTTAAAAGTAAAACGAATACACTGAATATTATGTTCCGTATCTGTTTTCCTTAAAGTTGGCAAACATCTAACTTGTTTATGTCTTCATAATAATGCATCATTAATATGCACACAAGCCTGTAATCCACATATTTATATTTGATTTTTCTACCCCATAACTTGCACACACACATACACATAAGCACAAAAGGACAGTCACTTCTACTAAGTAAATATAATGAGACTGGAAACACAACTTTACACTGACGAGGAAAATAATAGGTAACCACAATATTGATATATATAAATATAATGTGTACATTAATATGCACTATAAACGAATATGTACATCATACCGCGCCCCTATTTTTAAACGACTTCAAAAAGGAAGAGGTTCTATGTTCGACTGTATGTATTTTTTTTATGTATATACAGACGCCAGCAGGTCAAGCTATCCAAAACTGTCAAATTTTCCCAATTGAATATGAACCTTACCGCATTGTATTAAAGTTGAAAATCAATCAAAGAAATTTGACAGATTGTGGTAGCTTGATGTGCTGGCCTCTGTACACCGATTTCTCTCCCATTTGTGGACCGATTCTCAAAATTGTTTTTTATTTGAAATAATATACTCCTGAGGTTGATCAAGTCAGGATCTGATGATGGAATCCCAGGGAAATCGAGGGCAACCCTCAAATATTATAGGTATTAACAATGTTTTTCGTATATTTTCTAAAGCTATTGAGACATTTGCGTATGGTCATCATCATCTTATGACGTCTAAGCTGACGAAGGAAGGTACAACTCTTTAACGGTTAGGAGTTAGGTGATTTCTTGTTTTAGAATAATGTATAGAGACTTTTTGATATCGATAATTGATTTCTCTGGAGACAACAGAGTTGGTGCGAGAAACTAGAAGTTTTAATCAATTTGTGTGAGAAGGAGGCGGCTCGTGCCGAGCGAGACCACCCTATTATATTTGGGCTTGGCACCGACTCGTTGTTTTTTTTAAAGTCCGTTTTACTTTTTTTTTAAAGTGCTTATGTAATTTATTACTCGGTTTAGGTACAAGTTGCTACTGAAAACAAAGAAAACTGCTGCGGTCTTAAGTCCTACTACCTAATGCCAAAACCTACCTATGCCTACTGTGCGGTCGGGCCACCGGGCGGTAGGTCATAGGTGAGATTTTTATATATTTACACACACACACACGTGCGCGCACGCACTTAAACAAATCTAATTCAATAAGAAGCACAAAAAGAAAACTATAATAACTCTCTTAAAATCTTACCGTTAACTGTATAGCTATTTGGAAATGTTTGTCCTTGAGTAACTGTTGCCTCTGCTTCGTAATGTCAACTGAGCTGAGGCACCATACTTGGCCCACCGATGACACGAATATGAGTCCACGCTTACATCTGAAACAGATGTCATGATCTAACATATACCGTAGTATTATGTTTACAGAGATTTTTTTTTTATGGGCCTATGTTTCGTTCCAATGTTCAGCGGCAGATCTCCTGGACAGATAATATGCTTCAAGTCAAAGTCAAAATAATTTATTCAAGATACTACTACTTACTACTAGGTAGTACTTTTTAATGTAATTTTTACATTTAAGACGGCCCCAAAACGCCCGCCTTTCACCGCCTCTTAGTGTTTTACCTGGGAAGAAAAACCGGCGCAACAAACTCCCCAGCGACACAATTCTGTCTTATAATTTACTCGTTTAAATAGCGGTAAAATTATATAAAACAAAATTTTATGTTACTTAATTGTTTGTATAAGCAGTGATAGCCTAGTGGTATGACCATTGGACTGCAGTGGGACAGTAATGGGTTGACGATAATTGTTTGTATGTATAAACATCCTGGTAACCTTTTCCCAACTATGTTGGGATCGGCTTTCTGTCTAACCAAATGTGGTTGAATATTTGTGGATTTTACACAGAGCGACTGTCACTGCCGCAACCCAATTTCTGAGCAATGCCGATATCCTAAGGATAGACCGTTTGTCAGGCTTTTTGCGTTGCTGCGGGATCCTCGGTTATACAGGATCTACGAGGCACGCATTTATCTACCCATGATGACTGACCGAGGCAAGCTCAGCTTAACCCTGCAGATCGATGGATCAGCGTAATTATTATTACCAGCCTCTTCTACATGTCCATCCATCCATACTGTAGACTACAATATGTGTGAAAGGCTGCAGGAATTAGGCTAATATTTATTTAATATATTCGTAATGGTCCGAACAAGATGCTTAGGGTATAATAAATTGGGAAAGTCCGAAAAATGGGAAAATACGGGAAAAACTGATATAGATTTCTTTATAGATTTTTTTAAACAAGATTTTTTAAGGAGGAATGTCTGTCATAATAAAAGTGATAATAACCTCTGAGAAAATAAGCTTGTGAAATTTCATTCCGCCGATTTTATTCCTGTGATATTTCACATAGAGTATATATACTGCAACGGACGAGGTTATAGACACTAGCCGTTAACGACTAATAGAAATACATGTCCATACTAACCTATACATCAGTCTTGCTTTGTTCAGTTCAGGTAAGGTTTGGATGAACAGGGATGGCTCCACTGTCTGTACAATGACTTGGTCTGATAACAGTCCTAGAACATACGGCTCATCCCATACTGAAAAAAAGAAAATATAGTAAGATAATAATTCATTCTTCTTATAAGAAAGAGTAGAAAGTCCGTGTGAGTTAAAATTGTCATAGGTGCCTGCTGCCCACCGCCGACTGAGCCGGAGGACTCTGCTTCTGTTACTGACTATGACCGCACTTTATTTCTCTCGCTACCTATGGTGGACAGGAAACCAGAACTTGCACAGAAGATACTCCTGAGAGGTCAGGTAGGACTCAGGAATATCTTCTATGCAAGTTCGGCTTTACTACATAGTATAAAACAAAGTCGCTTTCTCTGTCCCTATATCCCTATGTATGCTTAAATCTTTAAAACTACGCAACGGATTTTGATGCGGTTTTTTAATAGATAGAGTGATTGAAGAGGAAGGTTTATATGTATAATACATATATTTTATTAGTACATTGCATTGCACCCGTGCGAAGCGGGGGCGGGTCGCTAGTTCGCTAGTAGAGTTGGTTTTATTTTTACTAATTATTTATTGATATATCTTACCGACGCCAATAGGAGCTTCAGACCATTTGATAGATTTCTTTATATCTATATTCTTGGCCTCCTCCACAAGTACAGACGTTTGGTCACGGCCAAGTAGGAATGATGTTTCAGAGTATTTTGCTATAGTAGGCTCGAGAGATTTCGAACTGCCAGTAGGAAATAACTCCTTTGGATTTCCTGATGAGAGCTACAAAAAAATATACAATTTATTTATTTTGTGAAGTCCATCAAACAATATTTAATGTTAAGATGCCATTAAGTATCATGCTGTCTCTATCACTTTAAGTCAAAATGGCTGAAATGCTACAAGTTTTAATGGCATCTGAAAATTGAATAGAGTTTGAACATTTGGCCATTAGTGTCTGATTATACTTTATATGACTTACTTAGAGGCATCCAAATTAAAGGTAATGAAGGCTGTAGATTATAATGCGAATACTCTGTGCAAATAAATAATTGAACGAATTGTATGTCTTAGCAGTGACTATGTCTATCACTAGTGACTGATGTATATGTATATAAATTATTTATTATTATAAGTATGTATTTACAAAAAAAAAATATAAATATTATATCCATGGTGTAGTTCCCATAGTACAAGCTTTACTTAGTTTGGGACTAGATGGTGCGTATGTAAAATGACTCAAAAAATATTACATAGCTGACCCGAAAAAGTTGTCTCCATTAGCGAAAGAGTAATTCCCGGGGAAGGTCGCGATTTTAACACCTAAAGGATAGACAATATCCAGACGTCGCCATTTGTGGAGTTAACACTAAACTCTTTTTTTTAAGTGTGTTTGTGTTTTTAAAGGGTAGGTATTCATTCTAGTGGTGAGTGCTGGACTGCTGATCATAAGGTCGTGGGTTCGATTCCCGCAGGATACAAATATTTATGTGATGAACATAAGTGTTGTTTGCCTGGGTGTTTCTTATACTATATTATAAGTATTTAGAAAAGGAAAAATTGGACCGCGGGCAGGATTCGAACCTGCGTCTTCTGGTTAGGTACACCAGACGCTATGACCACTAAGCCACCGCGACTCCTACCCGTCATGTCGAATTTTTCCTTCCCATACTGAATTTACGTCTTTATGGTGACGTCAGTAACACCTATTGAAATGCAAGTTTTTGCTTTTCAACCGACACAACTTACTTTACAGTTAGTTAAATGTCGAACGATGCCACCTTACCTTGTAACTATCTTTTTGTATATTTTTGGCATTTTCCATGCTAAGATTTTAAAGTTATTTAAAATCTTAATGTTAAGTAATGTTAAGTTATACAAAAAGATATATTATAAGTATTTATATACAAAAAAAGTATATAAGTATTATACCCATTGTCTAGTACCCATAGTACAAGCTCTGCTTAGTTTGGGACTAGATGGTGCTGTGTAAAATGTCCCAAAATATTGAATGAATATGAATCCTGACTGCATTATTGGCCTACAAGTCCTAGAACTGCCTCCTTATGTTAGTGGCTGTAACAACTACTCTTGAGCTCGATTCCCTGGTCAAGCGTAATTGGGTTTTGCTATGAAATTCTGAGTAATCGCTCGGCGGTTGAATTTGTGCCTGGTTAATGACAATAACACCCCTATTACATGGGACACATACAAACTGTCGGTGTACATTAGTGATACACCTATGCCTAACCCTTTAACAAATATACAGCTGTGATGGTATGCGACATTTCTTTGTTTTAAATGAGTTCTGTATTGTTAAAAAAGGTATTAGACTATACAAAGCTTATCAACGTCATTAGAAAAAATATTCTTATATATTTTTTTTCACCTACATCATACAGCACATAGTCAGCTTTGAATCCCACGCATACATACTGCTGGCCCCACGACATGACCTTTGGTACATCAGGAATTGTAAAGTCAAACAAGTGTTGTTTGAATTCTCCATTCTTCCCATAGTACAACTGTAGTTTTCTTCTCACAGCAACACATAGGCGGACAACGGAATTTGATTCCCCTGTCATTGACGTTGTTGGCTGAAAAATATAGAATCTTATGTGATTAAATAAAACAAAAGGATTGCAATAAAAAGCTATTATGTTTGCGGATTTTTTTTTAATCTCTTGGTGACATAAATAGCTGAATGCCTAGAAAATTATAATATAATAAAGCATTATTATTGGAATAGACGACATCAGCTGTAGTCTAGCGATTCAAGTGTTGGACTACTGACTATGGGGTCGATTGGAGTTTGATTTCGACAGGACACACATATTTATGAGATACACTAAGGTGTTTGTGTTTGTCTGAGTATTTCTTATGGATTATAAATGTGTATTTACAAAAAAAAGTATATAAGTATAATATCCATTATATAGTACCCACAGCATACAAGCTCCGCTTAGTTTGGGGCTGTTGTGTAAAAATGTCCCAGAATGGTTTATTTTTTATTTTTAAAAATTTACATAAATCAAATAAAACTTCCAGAACCCGAAAACAGTGTTTTTCTATTGTCTGTAACTGAAACCAACCACTAACTAATCATAGAAACTATAAAGACTAGACTTAAAATGTATTGTGCCTAATTGCAAATTTTATACTTTTTATTTTTTCTCCCAATGGTACCCCTCCGCATTTGCCCACCCAGCCCCGCTAACATCTAAATTATATGCAAAATTACCATGTCATCTACAAATTATGTTGGATTGGAGAATTAAAAAACTTACCGTGTTATCTAAAGCAAACAAAGAAGCACCTTTTGTTTGTTCAAATGTCTTTACTAATGGAAAATTAACACCATTTATATTATATGTAGAGAGAGCATTATCAGTTAGGCACAGCAACAAGTTTTCTTCTGTAAAAATAAAATGTTTTATTACATACTAAAATGACTAACTTTTAGTTGATAAGTTTACTAATCATTGACCCAATTTTGACAAATTAAATTAATTTTATTATTACTAAAAGTTGTCCAAAAAATCTTGTTTTAAATTCATGATTTACAGATTTAATTTATAACCCCATTTCTGAACCTTTGTTAAAAAGTTCCTATTTAATTTTCAGTTATTTTTAAACTTCTTATCATCTCTACAAAACCTGCACTTACCTCCCCTTGCCTTAGAGGACATTGGATCATTTTCACCAGAACAATATTATTATAATAGTAGTATACTACATTTTCAAATTAGGGTTATATTTAATTACCTGGTATAACTTCAATTTGTTGTATAGGTTTTTTACTGAAGTTTTTACAGTATCTAAGAAGCTGCAACTCATATTTCTGGTTACCATTTGTTTGTGATAGTGAATACATCAACAGATGACCTTGTCTAGTTCCCAACAACAAGTTGTTATCTAAAATATAATAAAAAACAATCATCAACACACAAGAAAAGTAACACAATTTGATAAAAGGTAAATATCAATTAAACTTTAGCAAAAAGAAACAAAAGAAAAGAAATAGAATATTTCACAGCACAACTTGAATATTTTATAGGTAAAATAAAAACTTCTTTAAATATCTCTTTTTACTCATCTGAAGCCTAAGGTTGTACAAATTATATAATGATTGAAATAAATCTACTTTTTACGGATTTTATAGCGTATATTGATATTATTAATCCCGACTTTTCAGACCCTTTACAGCATCCATGGTCATGGGTAGACATGAGTAGTTTAAAAAGTAGTTTTATTTCAATGTAAGTATAATATTCACGTAAATGTCAGAAATTATATAATGATTTCTATCCTACGTATATGTGTATAAAAGCAAAATACCACCCACACACTTACTGAATCATAAAAAACAAGATCATTGATGACACTACAGGACACAGATCACTATCTGTGTCCTGTAGTATCCCTCATTGATCATGTTTTACTATATAGAAATATAATTTTATTGAATAAGTCACTACATATACCATAAAATTATATTTATGGATAGTAAACATAAGTTATAGTAGTTAAAGTCTACAAGAGATACATAATACAGGCAGCAAAGATCAGCATTTTGACATACACTGCATTAAAACTAATTGTCTGCCACAGGGTTTGGAATGTAGCCAGCTGCATTTTTACATGTGTGCAAGAGACCATCTTTGTCAAAACGCAGATCTTGTTAGGTGCCTGCATGCCTCTTTTATTGCTTCAATCAGAATATTGCGACACCTACCAGTACTAAATACAGTATCAGTGTTTTCATTATTTTAAAATTAAATAAAAGGTTACATTCTTTCCATTTATTGTATTTTGATAATTATAAAGATGTGATCATTATTTTTATTTAAAATTTGACGTGCAGTAACTCACATTGTTGTTTAAAAAATAAAATAACAACAACGAAATCATATTTGTACTTACCATATGCAGCTATAGCTTCTATTTGTACGGTTGCATTGAGCAAGTGCGATATCTCGTACGCTTCGTGCATCGTAGAATCAAATATATAAACTATATTCCTCCTCAAAGATACATACAGAATTATTATTTTAAAGAAAATAATAATACACACTTGGAACAGAGCTTTTTGCACCTTCCTTTAATGTTATCCTATGAGTATAAAACAAAACTTACAGAACAAATAATTATTTAAAATAGGAAATAACTATTGTTTACTGAAAATAACAGGAATCATGAATTACAATCATTATTTTCATTGATCAAGACCATCACGTATTACCACGATTCATCGCAACTGTCAGTTATTTACACACTGTCATTCTGTCACTGTCAGTTGTTTTGTCTCAGATTATAGATTTATGATTTTATGTCAAATTATAATTATATTACATTTAACATCTTAATTATTTACATATTTACAAAATATACATACTTACCTATACCAAAACAAAAAATAAAATAGAAATAAATAAAAGTATAAACGCTAGTAGGCGTCAAAGTATTCGTCGGCATCGCTGTCGATGAATAGATTTTTTTAAATATTTTTGGCATGGCTTCAAAGGCCTTTGTGCCATATGTCAAATTGTCATTGTCACTGTGTTGTCATATCACACTCATTTTTAGTATTTTTTGTAGTAAAGCGAAAAACATACTCGATAGTCGAATACACAATTAATATAAGAATATTTTCACTCAAAGTCGAGGGCTACCATTGTAAATGTTACTTCTGCTGTAACTGCTCTTTGATTCATGGCAAGAAGGAGAACAATCTCTGTGTATGAAAAAGTGTTCGTCAAAAGGCATTAAATTAGTGACGCTACAGTAGTCAATGAGTAATTTTTCCATACCCTCCACCTAGGTACTATCTATACACCTTGTATGTCCACTGCTTCAAGTTAAATCAAAGCTAGAAGCAGTGGATACTTTCAAGTCGTCCTCTTAAGATACCTTTCATAATAGCTTTGTAGGTATTTGCCACAGATTAACGACTTCTAGTATAAAATTTGCAACAATAATATTATTGTAACATATTCACAATTATTTAAAAACATTGAATTCCTGATAATCTCATATTGCAAAACCTCAAATAACACTGCTCAACCTGGGTTCTCACACTGCAGCCGCATTTGCAACCAGTCGGGTAGGTAATGGCATTTATTTTATAATATCGAAACAATCATCCGTCATCAACCAATTTACTTCTGGGCACGGTTATATTTGTATAAATAAATATTACCATCATGCCTGTATTCTCCCACCTGTACACCCAAAGTTCACCAGTATGTTTAGGTCTCAGACGAACCTTTGCCTTTGCCGGGCACACATCCAATCTCCGAGCTGCTATTATTTCATACAAAACCAATTACACTGCTCGATCTGGTAATAGCCCACTATTGTATTCTGTATGGATTCGATTCCCCAATCGAATCCATACAGAACCTCAAGCGTAGCAGTCGCGCTTACGACCACAAGACAATGAGGCAGTTACGTATCTGTTAGCAGTCGCATTAAGCAAAAATATAGTTATTGGAAAAGTAATCAAGAATGCAAAACCTTTACCTACGACGAAATACTGCGCTCCCCCAAATAACCACGGTCACACATACCTCTGTTATTCCTATAAACTACTATTATTTGAATTATTATTTATATTAACACCCAATTATAAAGAAACTAGACTGTCAAAGATTTCTGTGTAACTGTCTCCTGCAAAATCAGTTTCCGATGCTTTGCAGTTTTTCAAGAGACCCGATTGTCTGAGAACTCTGTGTCATATCACAACTACACCTTAAAACAAATCCTCCGTAGGACGCGCAAAGCCCTAGATTTAAGTGTGTAATCAAAATAAAAAGGGAATTACTACTACTGTAAAAAATAAAAAGCCATACTTACTATTCATTTAATTATTTACTTTTAATAATTATGTTATTTTCATTCATAACTAACAACGATATGAGGGTTATGAAGTATTTAAATTCAGTAAAACAAATATGAAAACAAAATACAAATTTCACTCACTATTAAATTTAATATTATTACAGTAATAAGAAAATTTTACTTTAAATAATTTATATAATAAGTCATTACTCCATTTCGAACTATGCATTTTACGGGAAATTCTCATGTTGTAAATGTGCACGCAAATCGTGAAAGTGAGAATTCAGTGGGATAAAGATTTTTAATAACATCGCTTCAAATATTCAGGTCACTAGTATGTCTTATAACTTTTTACACAGAAGGTCTTAAGAAGCAACGTCGATTACAAAATTCATATTAGATTGATAGACTTAATAAAATACATGTAATATCTAAACTACTCTCTTACTGAGTCCGGTGCGGTATGGTAGCGCCGCTAACGAGCGAACGAGTGACCAACCGCTGCCACCGACACGCGTCACTCAAGAGTCGTACCATAAAGATAATTATAATATATTTACACGAATTATATGGGTGTTCCAGCAAATTAATAGCCTTAACG
This sequence comes from Acronicta alni, assembly GCA_964056405.1. NCBI lineage: Eukaryota > Metazoa > Arthropoda > Insecta > Lepidoptera > Noctuidae > Acronicta > Acronicta alni. Next base: position 8,259,538 of record OZ043926.1, read on the forward strand.
ACAAAAACTAAGTTCCACTATTATGTGATTTCAAAGCGAAGCGCAGAGCGCTCTTCTTAAAGTACAATAATTTATAAGTAATTACAGGTAGATATACCTAACACTAAACCCGATCTTTCACAGTGGCAATGACACGATGCGACAAGAGGCCACCTACACCCGCGAAGCTATCTAGGAGAAAGACCGAATTCAGTACGTTCCCATTGTAACATTGTACACAATAAATGATACGTTATAATTAATTATTTTAATGGTCGGGGCCCTGGTTTATGTCTATAAATGTAGAATATAAATGTTTTATGTTTAATTGAACCAGCTAAGCGTTTATAACTATTTTAATGACAATGTAACAGTAAAAAAAGAGATAATAGTTATTGGCTTTCTGAACAATATTATCATGCAAAGCTGACGTGTTACTAAGAGTTTGGTCCAAATAAGACTAAACTATACTGTTATTAAAAGGTGCTTTTCAGCTGCCTGAATTTTAAAATACAAAGTTTTTGTCTAATTAGTGGTGCAAGAAGTAATCGACATTACACCAAGAAGTTTTGCGTTTAGGCTACTTCTACACCATGAAGAAAAGATTTTGTTAGTCTATGCTTAGAGGTTAAAACCTTTTCTAATTTGTAACTGTATTGAAAATCGAAGTGCAAAATGAAATTACTCGAATACTTAAAACTATGACAATGAAATTTTCAATATTTAAACATCGTTTCATAAATGACTACTAATAACCATAGTGTTCTCAATGACAAATTTCATATAATAGAAATATCATTTATTGAATATAGAATACAATATTATCCAAAAACTATGCCGTTACAATTAGGACACCGACAGTGCTATTAAATAGGTACATTACATTTATCCAGCATTGGATAATTTAAAATACACAGCAAAAAAATGTTTAACATAGAAGTTGCCGAAAACAAATATATAGGTATATGTGTAGTACATCTAAAAATTTATATCCTCTGAATTGTTTATACAAATATTCTGAGATATCATATCATTATTATAAATTATCTTGAGAGATCAGTTTACGCTAGTTATAAAAATTTACAATGCGTACTATTGTTGCAACAAATATGCCGTTTGCTAAGTTTCATCGTTGAAATAACACTAGGCATACGCTTCGTAAAAGTTTGTTGAGTTAGTGATACTTTTCAACAATAAATATTCTAATACACTACTGAATATGTCTTCCCTACTGATTACACGGCCCAAGCAAGGTAAGTATCATGTGATATCCCCTCGATAGGTGATTCAAGTGAAAAACAGGTGACTAACCTCTCTCTATGATAAAACGTCTCACACCGAGTACATTAACGCTACAGTTATAAGCGAAATCATTATAAAAGAGATAAACTGACGAGATATTAAAATGAAAATAAAACAAAACAATTTATCCAGACGGTAATTATCTGTCGTTTACTAAATAAACATTCAAACTCAGCATATAAGGTATGTACATAAGGGGACAATTTGAGCTTACAAAAGTACAAAGTAATCACATCGCGACGGTTTAGAATCTACAACGGATTTACCCTTCTTACCGACTACGACAGCTCAAGCTTTATCGACAATTACACTACAGTATCACACGATTACTCGCCGAAAACACCTATTATGCATGTAATTTTCCCGATGGCCAACACGAAAGTAACTATCACTAGGTCGCGTGCGGGGCGTATGTGGGCTGTGCCGAGTGGCCGTGGGCCCTGTGGGGCTCCCGCTGGTGGCGCCCGGCACCGCCTACGACGCGCCGGCTGCGGCGCCGCTGGGCCCGCTGGGCCCGCTGGGCCCGCCCGCCTCGCCTGCACACACCCACACACACGACGTTAGAGGCCGGCCGCCGCGCGCCGCCTACGCGCGCGGCTCGGCCGAGCAAGTACCTGGCGCGTCGTCCGCCGGCGCCGCGCCGCCCGCCGCGTCCGCCGCCGGCCCGCCGCCGCCGCCACCGCCGACGCTGGCCCCGCTGCGGGGCTTCAGGAAGTCGTTGAGCGACGGCTGGATGCTCAGCTCGTACTCCGTGAAGTTGAAGAGCGGCGGCAGCGGGCGGCCGTTGGGCAGGCGCGCGGCCGGCTCGCGCAGCTCGTCGAAGAAGCTGTGCGCGCACGCCTGCAGCGGCGACAGGCGCGCGCCCGGCGTGTACTCCAGCAGCCGAGACACCAGCGAGATCGCGTCTGGTGGCGTGCATGCGCGGAACACCTGCACACAGTCACCCTCGCTCTACATTATACTATACTGTCACTAGTAGTTAGTACAAGTACCTACCTACACACTCACTGGCAACAGATATCGTCTCTAAGTAGGTATATGAATAAATTGACCAAGTGCAAGTTGAACTTGTACTATGCGCAAATAGTGTCCCGTACTAAAACATAATGTTACATAATATTATGTACACATTATTAAAATTGTATTTTCGTTTAGCCCCGCAGCAACCATAAAACATACTTCTAAGTGCAAAAAGGTCCAGTTAACGTTAACTTAATGCAATTTTGATAATTTTCTACCAATGAACACCGCTAATATTTCTACATGTTTTTTTGTCAAATTGTTAAGGAATTTTTAAATAATTATATGTTTAACAATACTGACAAGGTATGTAGATATAATATTGGTTTAAACTTTAGAAGACTACAAATTCCAGGATTGGGTTACAAAATAGGCTCCTCAGCGGCATGGGCACCAATATCAGTCTCTACATACCGATAGTGTCCGGTGACAGAGATACCGGTATGATCCCACAATTGTTCTGTTTTTTTTTTTTCATTTGGAACACAGTTTTTCTTAGGCGTCTTTAAGGAGAGGTATAATTATGTAGGTACTTATATTAATGAATCTTTTATATAACATTTGTTTATAAGTTTATCATTTTTATCTTCATTAAAAAATAATTGTTAGACAGCTACAGGAAAAGACTTTATGTGAATCTAAAAACGGGGCGACCGACGATACTTATCGCAACAGTTGGTGAGTTTATTGATGAGTGACAGTTGTACTGTTCCTGCTAATCATTCAAACCTGAGTCAAACTAACGTTAAAATGTTAGCAGCTGAAACAAATCTCTTTAGTTAAACACACTAAGATATATCGATATTTACAAATGTTAATGGTTAGAGAACAATCATTGAATTTTGATGTAATGATTTAGTTACAACTTACAACCCTTTTAAAAAAAATAGAAACAATGATCGAGTGCCACGCTGCAAGTTTGTTTCTGTAGGAAAATATTAGGGATGTTTTAATAGGCTACAACCCACATTATGAATATTTAGAGTCATGAATACAAACATAAAAATGGGTGAAACAAACTGGACACAGAGTCGCACAGCACGAATGCACACTGAACACCAACAAACAAATTGCAATAAGAGACAGCTTCAACTGATTAGTTGTATGTGGCATTCTGTTCAACTCATGCCGAAGGCTATTTTCAAGTTCAAAATTATATACTCTAAATGTCTTCATTTTCGTAGTCTGATATTTGGTCTTGTAATATACCTAATTTCGTTGAAAATAAACTATTGAAGCATGACAAGAAATATAATGAAGACATCTAGAAAGCCCGCAGAGCGATATCTTACTCGGATGCGCTGGTGGTCAGTGGCAGACTTGGGCGTGGACAAACGCTCCAACATGAACTGCAATGACGCGCGCTTTTAATGATAAATGTCACACTCATCATATGATAGTTAAGATCCTTATACACGTATGGCATGCCGCATATCAAAGATTTAGGTATATTAGGCCCCACAAGTGCGTTAAGATGCGCATGTTACATGCACCGTGTACAAGTACCTTCACAAAATGCGAACTGCTGTTTCTTCGGTACAACAATAATAACTATGTAACTTGTACCCTATATAATGATAATATTTATAGACTAGGTACTAAATTATTACTATGGTTCAAAAGCTAGGTGCGTCGACGACGGATTGTATAATTCTCTCTGGACTTTTTTATAACTGCTACTCGCTAGGTCAATCTTATTCATCGCTGTTACCTCGCACGCTGAATAAAATATTATTACACGAAGGACGTTGTATTGTTATTTATTATCACCGTGAACTGAACATATTTTTTTCTTCCTAAAACGCTTGGAATTAATATCTTTGCTAAAAACAGTAAAATTGTGGTTACGGTTTGCTCGGATTCACTGTGCGCAGAGTCGATGCTATAGATATAAAGTTTTTTCAACAGGCTGAAACCGATTCCGCGTCGATAAATAAGGACACCGTACGCCTCGCGCTCCCCCGACAGCGAATGCTTGCGTTGCCAGCCGTCCGCTACCATTATTCGGTTATCCAAGCTCGGTACGTATAACTATACAAACCGTGGAATCAGCTGAGGGTCTACCTCAGTTTCCATTACGTACCTAAAATTATTCTTCATTCACCAGTGCAAGGATTTTCCTTCGCGAAATCCTGAATTTGATTATACGATATGCTATTTATAATTATTATGAATAAATTACGAGTAGTTCATAATCAAGTTAACTCACTCAAATAATAAGTTACTCAAAATATATTCAAACAAAGACATAAAAAATTCAAATGTATCTACTTCCTTAACATATTAGAAGGACTAAGCTAATAATATATACGTACATCACCAATTATTTTTAGAAATATTATTTAAACGAGATTCTTTGGCCAACGCAACTACGCTGATTTATTTCAAAACAAGATTTTGTAGGAAATCAGCGTGGTTTCGAAGCTAGGAATTGGGAAATTGTTATAGAAAAATACGGGCTCTATACACCATCGCGAACCAACAGCAAGCAATATAATGTTATGGTTATGATTACTAGTTTCACCCATAATTATTTTTGCTTGTTTGTGCTAATGGCTGAGCATTTAATACGAGTAAATGAATTTACCCACTAATTAGGTACACTATAATAATTTCGAAACAAACACGATAATTATGAATTATGGAAATGAAAGTGGAACAAGAATAAAAGTAGGATTCCGTAGGCACGCCAAATTTCTTGAAACCATCAATTAAAAGTTTTGCTGAAACTAAAAAACTTGTCAATCGTAAATTGATCTGTAAATACATTATATTTAAAAGTATACTTTGATTATAGACATGTGAAATAAGGTAGACTTACGAGAAAATACATGAGATTTTTTTCCAAGTGGCTACGGAACACTAACCGATCATTGCTTGGGCAGTGTTTGAATGACATAGGAGCTATGTCATAGGTATATGTATGAAATGGAAATGTTCAATCAACGCTGGTCTAGGTGACCTTAAACTATGTATGTACGTGTTTGGTAGTAACTGAAACACAAAACTGTATACTTCTTACAGTTCATAACATGTATGTCTGTACAGTCAGCTACATTATCAAGCTATAAATTTCATGTACACAATGAATGAAATGTGCTAGTGAATTCAAAGGCCTTTGCTACATTAATCGAAATCTGGGGACTTCGGCACACGATATAGTGATCACAAAATTTGTTATTAGCACACAGGATTGTACTGCTACGTTTTCCAGTGATTTGTCATTACTTAGTTACTTTTCCGAAACCCAAGGATATTTTGGGATCTGCTGGAATAATAGTCAGTACAACAAGAACTAGGGTTCTATCTAGTAGGATCCGAACTTACTGCCTGTCAACAGCCCTAGTCTCTCTAGACTTAATCCTACATCTCTAAGTAGGATAAAGTCTTATGCGACCATCCCTAAATACTGATTGAAAAAATGCCAGCAAAAAAAAGAAATTCTCACGTTTTATTATCATGGTTGATAATCAAGTTCCGTGTGAGAGATATTATATAAGTGTTAATAATCATTAAATTTATTTTACCTTGGCCCATGGGTGGCTCTTGATTTGTGGGAATTTGAATTCTGTATAATTAGGATTCATCTCTCGAATTTGTTCTCGTGTCGGAGTACCTAATACCTGTAAAAAAAATGTTTTTTAGATAAACATATTTAAAAAGGGAAAATATTGAAATACAACTACTTTTTACGGATTTTATCGCGTTATATTGATATTATTAATCCCGTCTTTTCGGACCCTCTACAGCGTCCATGGTCACGGCTGGACGCTATAATGGCGGTAAAATCCGTAAAAAGTAGTTTTATTTCACTGTATAATATTCGCGTAAATGTCAGAAATTAGTGTAACAACATTACCTTGATGATCTCAACCAATTGATCGACACCAGAATCTCCTGGGAATATAGGCTGACCCAATAATAATTCTGCTACTACGCACCCGGCGCTCCATACATCTGTAACAAACAAGTATGTAAAATTTGAAGAAATCTGACCAAATATAAAGAGATCCACCTATACCTAATACCTAACATAAGAAGACCAACGACAGCTACACCACTGAGTTTTCATAAGCAGTCCTCTTTGGAACATTGAGGATCACTAGATCGCCGCTCGCCCAAAAATACGCAACACACGGAACTTTTTAATTCCGAATATTTACTAGCGAATAAACATCCTACGACAATTTGCTAAACTTAGCTTTAATGGTGACCGACATGTTGATGTTTTCAGCCTCATCAGCAACGTCAGCATTTATGAAAAAGGTCCCTGCATTTAATAGAGGATAATAAATATGGATATGACTACTCGGGTGACCCTCTGAGTGGTCAGTGACATCATTAGGCCTGCCCAATACACGGTATGTTAACGCTACTACAATAAGTCTGGTGTTTGAATGTATGGGGATCAAAATTTTGTTTTACATTTGTTAACCAGGATGAAATATCAGAGATGATATAGGTATTTGCGTTCCTTTTTCGATTTTCCTGGGTCATGCCACTAGTTATTTTTTTGGAGTAAGCAGTTTGCATTCACATGCCATTCACACCTTTGTTATTGTATGAAGCAGAAAAGAAAAAATATCACAATCTATGCGAATGCCGACTAAACAACTGGGTGATGTTGTATTGATAGGACCAGTACATTTATGTACTTATTTATATCAGAGTTCAGACACAGATAACAATGTAGCCATCTTTGTAACATTGTCTGACTGTCTAATCGCGTTGCTTGTAGCGATCCATATCGGTCATTCAACATTTAAGTATATATTGGCTTATACTATATTCTGAATTTGTGACACTTCAAAGTTTAAAATTTATAGCCATACATCGACATACTTGCGGCGAAATTGCCGCAAGTCAATTGTCAATTGGATGGATTCAATTCATAAGGTTACAACTAATTAGGCTGCTAACCAATACGCAAACTAAAAATGTATCTTGCTGTCTATTTATTATAAAACAAGCCAAAACTTACCAATTTTGGTGGTGTAATCTATAGCTCCAAAAATGAGTTCTGGAGCGCGATAGTATCGGGAGCAAATGTAAGATACATTGGGCTCGCCGCGAACGAGATGTTTCGCCGAGCCGAAGTCACAAAGTTTGAGAACGCCGGTCTTAGGGTCAAGGAGTAGGTTCTGTGGCTTGATGTCCCGGTGACAGATGCCCAACGAGTGTATGTACGCAAGGCTTCTGAACAACTGGTACATATACAGCTGTTGAAAAAGAAAAAGTAGTCTCACATTCTTTTTTAAATAATCATAATACTTGTGCTGGCCTCGTAAAAAGGTACCTTTATAAAACTAATGGGTATGGTTTGTTCATCTTTGGAGTAGTGACGTGCCACTTTATACACTGTCTCAGGTATGTACTCCAGCACCAGGTTCAGGTACACTTCGTCTTTCTGAAATGGAGAAATTACAATACAAATTAAACTAACATAATATCTAAATACAACTATAAACATTATTTGTATAGGTATCGCCAAACTTTATAGGCCGCTGTAAACACATAATTATGTACATACTGTACAATACCGCACTCGTAATGTAACTTTAGAGCGGTCATATAGTTTGGTAATATCTCTACCTAGCGAAATTATTGTAAATAACAATGATATTATATGTAATTAATATATTGCAAGTTGTATAATTCAGTCTGTATAATGCTTTCAGAGAGGAATGATAAAAAATATCTTTAAGGATAAAAACACAAACGTGGTTTACTACAAAAAGAAACAAATACTTATTAAAACATATAAAGATAAGGATACAAAAACAATATATAAAACAACTACCGCAGTCGATATAGTTTCTATTATGTAAATACACTTTGGAAATTTGCAGTTATAGAAAACTGATGCAAAGAAGAAATTTACAAACTTTAAATATATTTGGAGCTTTCCCATAGAAAGAGTTGAAAAATAACATTTCACAAGACCAGTAGATTTCAAAGTTGGCTTTTATCCAAAGGTGCTTGGCTCTAGTGATACACAACTGGTAATTATCTACTATTCAAAGTCAAACCTTGAACTACACACGCAAAACATAGGTGTTCTAAAATATAATAACCATGTATTGTTACAAATATATAGATAGAGATAACATTTATGTTTTTGTTTTTAAAAGTCATCAAAACTAATCTGTATTGATACCTGACCTTGTTACACAGCTTAGTAGGTTCGCGTATCCTAAAAAAAAGTTGACCGATCGTAGTTTTGGGTCTTCTCTATCTTGTTATGTATGGCTAGTCAAGGTTTAAACAGATTTATATGAGTATGTTACATTGTTTTATTTAGATGTCTAAATAATTTACGGACGGTTTAATGAAGTTTACTTGAAATAATACAAAATCAAGAATTTTACCCTAAATATCGAATCTCGATCGAATTGATTGTTTTCACCAATTGGTTTAAACATTCTTAACATTTTTAGTGTGCGTGTATATTGCGATACAAAAATGTTTCTGTTTTCACAGGAGAGTGCAAATAAACCACGTACATGACAATAAAACACTAAAGCTGTTTGTAAGAAAACAAAATGTATCAAGCAAGCATCAGTTAGAATCATATAACACAACTTAGATGACATAATACAGAACCAGTTAAATTTTATGAGGTGATGATGGAAGAACATAGTGGGCATCGACCTGATCAGATGTAAAAGCTCATGGCTGAAAGATTACGGCTCATGACGTGATTAAGACTTGCTCTCAACAAATCATGTATGCACACAACTGTTTGACGGGCTTCCAAGGTTACCGACCGATATTTTTAATTCAACTATCCAAAAAATAATATTATTTTTTATATTATATGGGCATTGCATATGATACGCAGTGACGAAGGGACATATTACCAGAAAGGTTTGTTATATACAAAAATGGATAAAAATGTGGATGTATATAAGAAAGGAGATGGATGGATTGTGAAAATTGATATGGAAAGGAAGTGTCAAAGAGTTCATGATGACTGAGAAAGGTGTGTGAAAAAGTAAACTACCCCGACCATAAGGTTGGGATAATGAGGGCAGGAGGAGGATGATGATGATGATAAAATATGTATTTTTAAAAATATTGTTCGTTAACCAAAGCCTGAATTGGAAGGCCTAATTTGTGCGTTAGCACACTAGCGCAACAATCTAATTGATTCATAAACGTACTGCGACATCAAGAGACTGCATTGCGTTTAACATTGAGCTCACTGCTGCGGGCACTGCCGCCTTCCCCCAAATAAAACACACAAATAATACACCCTTAATAAAGCAGACTAAAAAGGTATTTGATGACATCAAAATACATTGTAAGTAAGTCACTCTAATTAAAGACATAGGGCTCAAAGGAGATTTCTCATATCTATAACAAGGAAGCTTGTTCGGTACATTTATACATTATAAAACCAATAACTTGACTAATACGAAAAAGATCCATCGTATTGCACCTAAAATGATTTGCATAAAAGCATGAACTACCAGCAACACAGACCTAACACAAACAAACAGAGACATACATTTTCCATTCAAACATGTTACGCCATCGTCATACAGGCAAACCGCTGACGAAGCCTGCTCCCAATAATTTCTAATAAACATGTTAAGTGCGTCATTCGCGACACGAGGCAAGTTTTGCGGAATATGCAAAATTGCACAAGACCATTGCGCCATGCTATGCAGGCAGGCACTTCTGATACATCATCGATCGGGACAATAGGTTTACTTAGATTTTAATTTCTTTATTGTAATAAATTCACTTAAAAATAAATCAGTTTAAAAATAAAATTGGTTTTTTTTAAGTTCTCCGGCCGCAGCCTTCGTAATTGGCGCAGTCGGTAGGATACTCGAGATTAGCTAGGGTTATCTTATATCGAAATTCTATCGCTATCGTGCGTGAGCGATCGCGGCTAATCAAGCTATCAAGCCTCATCGAGTATCCTGAACCTAAGGATTGCTGCCGGGAGAGAACGGGATCCAGATATCGACCCCAGAGACCGATATGCAGATTATGTGAGTACACTTGAATTATTCCCTGTGTTGCTTCCTGTGTATTCCTGCTACTTTAAGCCTTCAAAATTTTCCATCCAAGGAATTTAGGACCTCGCGAGTCTACATCAAGTAGAACAAATCGCAGGCAATTAGAGTTAGATTTAAGTAGAGATATTGATTTAGGTTTAGATATTTTATTTGAAAATTCCACTATGGTGCACGACCCCGATACGATCCACAAGGCCCTGCGCCCAGTGCCCGAGTTCGATGGAAACCCCAACGTTCTCACTAGATTCATTAAGTTATGTGACCAAATAGCTGCCACTTACCTTAGTAACGCTCCTGGTAATGAGTTAGGGAATTTGTGCTTAATAAACGGTATATTAAATAAAATTAAAGGCCCCGCGGCAAGTCGAATTAATTCAAATGGCATTCCGGATAGTTGGGCGGGAATAAGAAATACTTTAATCAATAGTTTTGCTGACCAAAGGGATGAAACGGCCCTATACAATGACCTCTTAGTTTCAATTCAAGGTAACAGTACACCGCAGGAATACTATGACCATTGTCAGTCGTTATTTAGTACCATAATGACTTATATTTCATTGCATGAAAGTCTGCCTACTACCGTGGAAGCGAAGCGCACATTATATAAAAAACTGACGATGCAAGCGTTTGTACGTGGCCTTAAGGAACCGCTGGGTTCGCGTATACGATGTATGCGCCCGGATAGTATTGAAAAAGCGTTAGAGTTTGTCCAGGAGGAATTAAACGTAATGTACTTACAAAATCGTAGCGAGAACACGCACGTTAGGAGGCCACCTGCAATCGCTCATAATTCTCATGTGCCTAAATTATCGTCTTATCCTGCAGGTTTTTCAGCTATGCCTATCCCAAAACCGTTTAATCAACAGCCTACTCCGAACTGGCAACGCCCATTACCACCACAGAATAGTTGGAGGCCTAACTTCCAACCACATAGCTTTCAACGTGCACCTAATATGCCTACACGTACTCAGCAGATGTTCCGCGCACCGCCACCTAATTATAACAGTAACAGTAATTTATTTAGAATTCAACCACGTCATCAACCCTCAGGCCCTCAGCCAATGAGCGGAGTTAGCCATTTTGTAACTAAACCGATGCCCTTTAAGGGTCACGACTGGAATAAGTCCGGCAACCCACCACCAACTAACTATTTTAAAACTCGCGAAATGAATTTTAACGATTGCAATGAGTATGACTATAGCTATTATGGAGATAACGAGTATTATTCATATGACCCCAATTATGACCAAACCAACTATACCGACTACTCAGACTGTAATCTACATGACGGACATGAATATGAGCCACCAATGCCCTATTGCCAAGTTAGTGAGTTACCTGATAACTATGATAATCCCCAGCCTTCTACTAGCACCGCGGACCAGGATTTTCATTTGGACCACCCCTCAAAACCCTCAAAATAGAGGTAAACTTACAGACGCAGCGTCAACTTCCTTACATAAAATTATCAAATCCTCCCTTAAACTTTCTAATTGACACGGGAGCCAATCAATCATTTATTAGCCCTTCAGCTGTAGAAAAATATTACTCTAATGTACCTCTAAACTATGACCCCTTTGAAGTTACTAACGCCCACGCTACAAGCAGAAGTGACTATTCAATTATTATACCAGCCTTTCAAGAATTTAAGGACCCTGGTTACGTTAAACTTTTTATCTTTGACTTTCATAAATTTTTCGACGGACTTATTGGACTAGACTTACTGAGTAAATGGAACACGAAGATTGATTTAAAAAATAATTTATTAATTACTGATCATGCTACAAACCCTATAACAATGTTTAACTCTCGAAACGTCAATTTATACGAGGATATTATACCAGCTAATACTACCAAGCTTATTCGTTTGCCCATAAACGCTCCTGATGGAGATGTACATATCCCTCAGCAAAAATTTTATCACTGTAACATAAATGAATGCATTACAACTGTCTTTAATAACCGCGGATTAGTTGAAGTAGAAAATACATCGCATAATGACATAATTTTATCACTTGATCGTCCTGTAGAAGCTGTAAACTCTAACTTTGAATGTATGAACATTGAACAACAACCAGACGCCTCTCGCGTTAATCAAGTCTTATCACAGTTGCGAACAGAACATCTTAATGAAGAGGAAAAAATTAACTTAAAAAATATTTGCTCTCGTTATGCGGATGTATTTTACATAGAAGGTGAACCTCTGTCCTTCACCAATAAAGTCAAACATCATATAAGAACCGCAGATGAAGTACCGATCTACACAAAAAGCTATAGATATCCTTTTGTACATCGTCAAGAAGTTAGGGATCAAATATCAAAAATGCTAGATCAGAACATAATAAGACCTTCTGATTCTGCCTGGAGCTCTCCTATTTGGGTCGTCCCAAAGAAGGCGGACGCCTCAGGGAAACAGAAATGGAGGCTAGTAGTAGACTTTCGAAAGTTAAACGAAAAGACCATCGACGACAAATATCCTATTCCAAATATAACAGATGTCCTTGATAAGTTAGGGAAATGTCAATATTTCACTACCCTGGATTTAGCCAGTGGTTTCTACCAAGTAGAAATGCACCCCGATGATATTCAAAAGACAGCATTCAATGTAGAACATGGGCATTTTGAATTTTTAAGGATGCCCATGGGTCTGAAAAATTCCCCTTCAACATTTCAACGCGTTATGGACAATGTGCTGAAAGGTCTTCAAAACGTTATCTGTTTAGTCTACATGGATGACATTGTAGTGTTTAGTACCTCCCTCCAGGAACACCTGGATAACCTGGAAAAAGTATTTCAAAGACTCCGGGAATCTAACTTTAAAATCCAGATGGATAAGTCTGAATTTTTAAAGTTAGAGACTGCTTTTTTAGGCCATATAATTAGTGGTGAAGGCATTAAGCCGAATCCAGACAAAATTGATGCCATAAAAAAATATCCAATACCTAAAACGGCGAAACAGATAAAACAGTTTCTTGGACTTATCGGTTACTACCGTAAATTCATACCAGACTTTGCCAGAATTACAAAACCCTTCACTCAATGTTTGAAGAAAGGCAAGACTATTACACTTAATAAAGACTATATTGACTGTTACGAACGATGTAAAAGACTTTTAACTAACGACCCAATCCTACAATATCCAGACTTCACTAAAGAATTTATCCTGACTACAGACGCTTCTAACGTAGCCTTAGGAGCCATACTATCACAAGGAACTATAGGGTCCGACCGACCAATATCATATGCATCGCGTACTCTAAATGAAAGCGAACTAAATTACAGTACGATAGAAAAGGAGCTCTTAGCTATTGTATGGGCTACCAAATATTTCAGACCCTATCTTTTTGGCCGCAAGTTTAAGGTAGTCACTGATCATAAACCACTACAGTGGATGATGAATTTAAAAGAGCCAAACTCACGACTTACGAGGTGGAGACTGAAACTTAGCGAATATGACTTTAGTGTAGTATACAAAAAGGGTAAAAACAACACCAACGCCGATGCCCTATCGCGAGTAGAAATCCACAACGACGAAATAAGTTCAATCATTGCAAATCCCTCAGAGAAACCACCTTCCGTGGCTGACTCGAACACTGACACAGCTCATACAAGTAATGAAAACCCTATACTCGAAGTTCCCATAACTGATAAACCTCTGAACATGTTTCATCGACAAATAGTAATGACTGTGGTAGGTGACATTAAGAAAAGACCGACAGTAACTAAGACATTTGATACACATACACGTACCTCCATTCAGGTTTCACAATCCAACTTAAGAGATGATGTTATTAACGCCATAAAAGAGTACGTCAACCCAAAGGTTAAAACTGGTATTCTCATAAATCCCCCTCTCAGTATGTATGATATAATTCCCATAATTCAAGACAGTTTTAAGAGCTCAGCGATGAACCTTGAACTATGTAAATCTGAATTAGAAAACGTAAAAGAATTCCTTAGACAGCAAGATATAATTCGTCATTACCACGACGGTAAAACAAACCATCGTGGGATTAATGAATGTTATTTAGCCCTTTCGCATAAATATTTCTGGCCTAAAATGAAGGACCATATCACTAAATATATCAACGAATGTACAATATGTGGTCAAGCGAAGTACGATCGAAATCCCATCAAACAAAAATTCAATATTGTACCTCCAGCAACAAAGCCTTTCGAAATTATTCATATGGATCTTTTTACTGTTCAAAATGAGAAATACTTAACCTTTATAGATGTCTTCTCTAAGTACGGCCAAGCGTATCTTATGAGAGATGGTACAGCAATTAGCATTTTACAAGGCCTATTACAATTTTGTACTCATCATGGCTTTCCACAAACTATAATTACAGATAATGGCACCGAGTACACGAATCAACTATTTTCTGAATTCACTAGACTCCATAAGATAAATCACCATAAAACTCTAGCACACAGCCCCAATGATAACGGTAACATAGAAAGGTTCCATTCAACATTACTCGAACATCTCCGTATTTTACGTCTACAGCAGAAGGATGAGCCTGCTATTAATCTTATGCCTTACGCATTACTAGCCTACAATAGTTCGATTCATAGCTTCACTAAGTGTCGACCATTTGACGTAGTGACCGGTCATTTTGATGCCCGAGACCCTTGGGACATTGATTTAAGTAGTCATATGTTACAACAGTACATCTTAAACCATAAAGAACAAATGCAAACGGTATACCAAATCATACAGGAAACTTCTCTCAATAATCGTACTGCAATAATCGAGAATAGAAATAAGACCCGTGAGCCAGAAGAAGAGTATCAACCCCATCAGCAAATTTTCGTAAAAAATCCAGTCGCCTCACGACAGAAATTAGCCCCTAGATACACACATGACACCGTTTTAGCTGACCTACCAATTCACATTTATACCTCAAAGAAACGTGGCCCCATAGCAAAATCACGACTGAAACGCGTACCTAAGACTACGAAATTGTTACAGGATGCTGCTGACACTGACAACCTTACATCTTTCACGAAGCCAGGAGATAAAACTTGAGCCTTTAGACTCGGGAACTGGACTTCTACCGTTCAAACTTGGATCGACTAGAGTAATAATGCACTATCATACTTTCCTCCAATATGTAAAGTTGGACGACATTGAAAATAACCTTTCAACACTAAAAAATCAGTTACAGGATTTTAAACCACGCATGGTTAACGAAACCTATTCCCTATACGAATATCAGATAGATTACCTCGCGAGTAAATTAGTTAAAGTAGAAAATCAATTACACTCATTAGAACCCAACCGTTTTAAAAGAGGTCTTGTAGATGGCCTAGGGTCAGTTATTAAAAGTATAACGGGAAACCTCGATTATTCGGATGCCGTTCGATTTAATAATGTCATAGAAATTTTACAAAATGATCAGCGAAAAACTATTAATGAATTTAACGAACACATTAGTATCAGTAAAGAATGGATGTCGTCCCACACTAACATATTAAGTAAAATTGTCGAAAATCAAAGTAAAATTAATACCACATTAAATTCACTATTAGTAGGTTATACTCAGAATAACCAAAATCTCGTACATTTTGCCAAGTTCGCCCAAATACTAACTATTATTAGCGAAAACATAGAAGACCTATTATTTGAGCTATATAGGATAGAAGATATTCTCGCATTCACTCGAGCTATGACAACTCATCATAGCATGTTAGGAATAGATATTTTAGGTAGTATGCTAGATAAATTGAAAGGAATTTACGACACTAATCATATATTAGACTTAGAATTACGTGAATATTACGATGTAATAAGATCAGGATATTATTATGATAATAGGAAAATAGTTATAGCTTTTAAATTCCCTGTAGTATCAGTAGATAGTTATATACTGTATAAGCTTTGTATAGTCCCCAATAGACACAATTTGGCCCTTATTCCTCCCTATCCTTTAATAGCAACTAACGGGAAAACATTCATGTACATGGAGGCTGAATGCCCGAAGTTATATAACAATCGGTATCTCTGTGAACAAAAAACTAATCACTATATTCAAACCCAAGCAGACTGCATACAAACTTTCATTTCAAGCAAAACCTTAGATGAATCCTGTAAATTAACAACTGTACAATTAGCGAAAGAAGCCGTAGAAGAACTTGATAGCCGACACTATGTTATTTCATTCCCAAAGCCAACGAGGGTCCATATGAGCTGCGGAAACGACGATTACGACACATTGAACGGCAGTTATCTCGCTGTAATCCCACTGCATTGTTCTTTAAGCACATCAGAATTAACCTTAATAAATACTAAAGATGAGGTTAAAGGTCAACCTGTAAAAATAATGAAGGTCCCCTACCATGTTGAAAACCCAGGAAAAAGTTTAATGCACGCGAATTTGGCCTCAATAAACTTAAGCAAAC
Organism: Acronicta alni; assembly: GCA_964056405.1. Taxonomy (NCBI): domain Eukaryota; kingdom Metazoa; phylum Arthropoda; class Insecta; order Lepidoptera; family Noctuidae; genus Acronicta; species Acronicta alni. The sequence continues at coordinate 8,276,274 of OZ043926.1, forward strand.
TTCATAGTCTTCAGGACAGAATAACACTTCAGGCGCCAGTGTTACCAGACAAGATCACTGAAACGTTATACCACACTACTATACCATTTTACACCATAATACTTTTTGCGATTATCCTAACGGCTGTTTTTATAATCCGGAGATATTATATTCCCAGAACTACAAGGACAAAGAACGATGCTGCATCCAGAGGAGCTGAAAATCACGAATACGCCGTTCCTGAAACTTCGAAAACTTATAATCAGCAGGAAAAGCTCCCAGCAACATTTTCACTTAGCGTCTTAAAATAGTTGCTGATCTACGGGGGGAGGTGTTACGCCATCGTCATACAGGCAAACCGCTGACGAAGCCTGCTCCCAATAATTTCTAATAAACATGTTAAGTGCGTCATTCGCGACACGAGGCAAGTTTTGCGGAATATGCAAAATTGCACAAGACCATTGCGCCATGCTATGCAGGCAGGCACTTCTGATACATCATCGATCGGGACAATAGGTTTACTTAGATTTTAATTTCTTTATTGTAATAAATTCACTTAAAAATAAATCAGTTTAAAAATAAAATTGGTTTTTTTTAAGTTCTCCGGCCGCAGCCTTCGTAATTAACATTAATAGCAATCAGAAACAATATCAACCAAATATATTAAGCTAAATGAGATATCTCCTTTCTAGTTCGCAGACCCTTCCGAAGATAATATTATTATTGGATTCACAAATAAAATGGGTCCAAACCAGAAGTTAGATCCAAGTAACTACTAGAAAATAAAATAGTCTAAGAAAATAATTAGACACAAATTAAATAAACAAGGATATATTCTATACACATACCTTTTCTCCACTGGAGTAAAAGAAATATTTCAATTTGACAATATTACAATGCTCCAGTCGTCGCATTATTTGAAGCTCCCGGTTCTGCAAAATGTAACACGAAATAAGTTAATATTGTATACCTATCACTTAATATAAAATATACTAACCTGACCTAACCATTGAAATACACAACACGAAAAAATTATAAATATTTTCTTAAAACATTTTTTCTGAGTTATGAACATAAAAGCCAATGGCGATGGGTTACAAACTTTGGAAAGAATACGATGTTGATTAAAAGATGGTTTATCAATCAAACGAATCATACGATACTTTCGTTAAATTGATAGCAGTATCAGAATATGACTTACCTTAAACCTCTTGTCCTGGAGCACCTTCTTGATGGCAATCAGCTCGCCGGTGTCGCATAATTTGGCCTGGTAGACGACGCCGAAGCTGCCGTTTCCGATGAGTTTCATGTCAGCATAGCTCACCTCCTGTGGCCGGTCGGGGCCTTGCCCCGGCGTCGCCACCACAGTCGTCACCTTTGAGCCGTCCTTGCCTGTAACACGAACAAAATATTTTTCAAACAAAGTTCTGTTGCTATAAAGGATTCCCTTGAGTTTTAATAAATTGTTTTCTAAATTACTGTTAGACCTTATTAGGAAAATAAACGGTAATTAAAAACAAGTCATTTAAGATCTTAGTTTTGATGTTGTTACATTTTGGAAGAGATTTCGTGGATGAAAGTTATTCTAGCGTTATTTGAATGGCGTCTCTAATGCAATTTGGTAACGCACAACATTCATTTCACAGAACAGTAATAAAAAGGTGGCGTGAGCGGAATCGGGCGTGTCATAGTAATTTACGTAGAGACAAAACAACGAAATATCGTGGAGTTTCTATGTATGAAGACTCATACAGTATACATAGACATGTATACTTTCAAAAGAAGAAAATTTTCATTGGTCATCTGGCAACTAACCTTCCAGGTCTGAATTGTTATTTAATGTATATGTACAGCGTCTATCATTCTCCATAATTTTTTTGTTATTTTTATTAAGAAATAAGTTTTTGCGAAATAACAAATTAATCTAAAAATAAATCATTTTGTGAAATCTTGGCCACCTAGACATACTTTTCGTGACATTGCATAGACAACAAAAAATATTTATATTTTCGATGTGCTTAAAATTCATACACAGTGTACACACGTAGTGTACGAACCTTAAAAATAAGTACTTAAAAAAAATAACGGAGCAAAAATGAGCTGGAGTGGCGTAGGGTTACGCAGAGCACATTTGTTTACGGTCGGGCAGGTCACTTCAGAGCGAATGCAACGACAGGGTAAAATATACCTATATGGGAGACACAAAGGAATTTAAGCAAACTGAATGCGTACTTCAATGGTAATAACTTTGTTTGAGATCAAAGAAAGTTTTGTAGTCTGTAGAGTCCAGCTCTAAGCCTGTACATCATGGTAAAAGAAAAGTCTCGTTTTATGAAATTATAGAAAAATATAGATACCATACTATAACTATAGATTTCTTCGAGCATTCCACATAATTAAATTGAAAATGATATTTCCTCGGTAGCATCAATACTCGATTAACAAAATCTGGAGCGTCTGTTGGCCGTATGGTATGTCTCACTTTCCATGGATACAGAGATCAAGATTTAATATCACAAAATATAATAAGGAAATTTAAAAACTAGATGTTGTAGGAAATGAGTTGCTAAGCTGAGTGTCAAATGGCTTTTCTTTTAGCATTTCAACTCCCCTGCATAAGTTAACACTGCTCGTAACCGCGAGATTATCAAGGCATCAATTGAGGTCAAATACCATGACGTAACGCTTAGATACATATAAACAGGGCATAAGTTAATAAATCGCAAATTTTGCGTCATTGCAAACTAATGTTCATAATTTCACTGGACTCACTACAGTTACATGTTTATCTTAACAAGAAGTATGTATGAATAACATCCGAATGTCTACGTGTGAACTCCTTAAAAACTAAGGAGTTAACAACAAATCTATTTCATAAAAAATATGCTAACGTACGTTGTTTTCAAAACTTTACGAAATTCGTCATTTAATTAGCACAAGCTAATTAAAATATCGTTATAGAACATTAGAAGTTCTGATTTTGTATATTATAATTATAAATCATTACATTATTAACATTTATAAAATCTTTTATGGAAGAACTATTTATTCAGGACTAAGTTATTGTTTAGCTAGCTAAAACAGAGTTTTTAACAGGATGAAATATTTATTATAAAGGAAATAATAAATAAGACGACTGGCGATAAAACGTGGACTTTGACTAAAACGGACAGAAAAAGGTTTAGAGCCATTTGAAATATGGTGCCAGAGCAGGATGGAGAAGATCAGTTGGACAGAAATGGGAACAAATCAGGACAAGTATTAGAATTTGTGAACGAGAAAAGACATTAGTTAAGAACCATAGAGAACAAGACAGGAAAGGAAACAATGACATGATTGATACGACACGACAACTTTTTTAGCAAGTTTACAGGAGGCAACATCGAGGGAAAGCGAGGAAGAATGCCTAAACGTGTTATAGAAAAAGTGATAAAAAAGGTAGGAATCGAATCCTATCAAAAGCTTAAACAGAAGGCAGAGGATAGAGCAGTCTGCTCCACACAAGTTACTAACAACACTTGAGCTCATAAATTAAAGAAGTTGTTATCATGAAAATTTAATACCATTCTACGGAAACACATGTGTTAATGTTATCATCATCATCAACCTATATACTATCCACGACTAGGCACGGGTCTCCTCTCAGAATGAGAGGGATTAGGCACTAGTCCAGCACGCTGGCCTAGTGCATGTAGGCAGACTTCACACACCGTCAAGAAAAATCTCTAAGGTATACAAGTTTCCACACGATGTTTTCCTTCACCATTTAAATTAATACGCACATGAATTCGAAAATTCAGGAGAGCCTTGAATTCGAACTGGAGAACTTTGATTTGGCAGTTCAATGGTCATATCACTAGGCTATTACTGCTCTGTGTTAATGTATTACGTAGAATGTGCCTCATATTATAATGTGCCTAATATGTTCCCAAATTGTTCATATGATAATAAAAAGTGAAATAACAAACAGTATGTCAAACATAAGATCTCTCCTCCAGTTGTGCTACATCACACACCTGCCGTCAATTTGCCAAACTATCAATAATGATAATTATCATGTTTATTTTGGTATTTTTATAGAATGTAAAAATATAAAAGTATTATTTTATTCACATTTACAATATACTTGACGCGGGCATGCACCGTAACCTTCATTTTCTAAAAAACAGACAATTTTAATGGGAATAGGGAAAGGGCCTGCTACTACTAAACTTACTACTTTAAATACAGTGTTTTAAAAAATAACTTTGTGGATTATAGAATACCGCGGAGTCGTAAGGTGCACTACACAGTGTATCCCATACCCCTGTTGATTCTCTACTCTCACATTATACAGGGTGGAAGGGACATCGACGTGCAACGGCTTACCATGACTTCATTACATGATTCTGGACCCCCCTGCGTTGGAATTTTTCGTCGGCCTTTTCTTAAATTTTACGTTTCTTTTTGCAGTTTTTTCAACTTTAAACTGTATAAAATCATTATTTCTATCTAACCCAATAAGAATTTTAATTAAAAAGTCATTCATTCACTTTTTTCACTAAAAACAACATTGTAAATTAAACTCGAAAGACCTTCTGGTCAGCTGTTTCCTTAGAGTTCACTTACGAGTTGTAAAATTTAAGAAAAAGCCGACGAAAAATCCAACGCAGGGGGGTCCAGAATCATGTACTGAAGTCATGGTAAGCCGTTGCGCGTCGATGTCCCTTCCACTCTGTATACTATATTTCTGCCACTGCCACGGCATTGTCAGTCTGAATTTACTAAGTGGTGTTGTTGACTATCTAGTTAATCCAAAATCGCAAGTACGCACACCAAGCACCAAGTTTTACTTTATCATAAAATACATAAAATGTTAATATAAATTAACTGGCTTTGATGGAAAACAACTTAAATATTGAAGATAAAAATTAATTTGAAACCCCTTCCATTTTATTGAAAACTAGTTTTCCGCCCGCGGCTTCGCCCGCGTCGAGTTCGGTTATATCGCGTTTCCAAGAGAACTCTTCAAAATTCCGAGATAAAAACTATCCTATGTTCTTTCTCAAGGTCAACTCTATCTCTGTACCAAATTTCATTAAAATCAGTTCAGTGATTTAGACGTGAAAGCGTAACAGACAGACATAGTTACTTTCGCATTTATAATATTAGTAGGGATAATTCAAGGGGAATAGCTGGGTTGTGTCGTTGTGTAAGATAGTCAGATTTATTTATTTTTAATCGATTTACAAGTTATCTTGGTTTAGAAATTAATAAAAAATCACGGGTATAAAATAAAACCTTAATCTATGGACTGAAAAGGTATACCATGTACGATGTACTTTTACATAAAATCCCCGACCTCTACAGTCAGTCAACATGCTACGACATATTTCTCGACTATTTGACGTCCTATCCCGTTTATACATAACTTACCATAATGAGGTAGACGTGGTCAATGTTTGCACATTAAACGCTTGTACTGAGTACACTACTGGCGCATTTTTTTATAGTTACCACAATTTACGGATGAAAGTAGTTAACATAACAACATGTATCCCATATAATGTGTACCCCAAATGTTTTTCTGCAAATCATTAGGTTCTACAGAAAATTATTCAAAATATTCGCCTTAAATAACAAATGCTATTGGCGTCTACCAATTACAGCAGATCGCTGATCGATACTAAGTGGCCAACCCTGCGAGGATGGACTGACTGCAGTGATTAAAAATTACTAAAGCAGACATCAAACTCTTAAACGACAAGCTTTTAATATAAATAAAGGTAACTCAAGTATCGTATGTACGTCATTGTATAATTGCAACGTGTAAGGGGAAACTTCGAAAACTAATAGTAGCAAATGGGCTATGTCAATCATTCCCTCCTTGAAAACACTCGGGTATGTACTGCCACACCCACCCATAGCAACCCTTATCGCAAACTTAAGCGCTCTCCACCCTTGTTTATCGGCTTTTTATCTAACCACTTTTTAAATTAATTTGTGTTATTTTATGTCCAATTGGATTGCAATAATAAAAAATGCATAATGATCTTCCTATTTTAACAAGATAATGCAACCAAGTGGTCGTCGTTACAATACTCAAAATTACTTTACCTGAATGCAACGTCATACGTTGTGCAATCTTTCAATTTTATATAACGTTTATATTTTAATAATAGAGTAGAGTGGCAACGGTAACGCGTAGCGTGCTAGTGTGAATTATTTAGAACATGAGCATAAATACATTAGAAAGTAAAGACGAAGGTTCGTCACGCCGCAGTTTGCCACTGCAGACGTTTACGTGTCCACAAACAGGAAGCAATACGGAAAATAATTGAATGTAGCCTATTATTCTGCAAGTAGCCGACCAATACTTCTAAAAGTTTTTTAGAAGATAATGCTCTATTTTCTTGCTCTATCATTACAATGATAAATCGTTTTACATTGAAATCACGTTAAACCTTGGGTTTCTTTGATATGATTGTTTGGCAATTGCGGTGATTTACTACAAGACTTAGAATAGTAGAAATCTATTATACATAATATAATATTATTTTGAAGTAGATACTATTATAAAATCGTAAAGATTGAAACGTCTCCACGCAACTTTTTTCACGAAAGCCCCCGGGGAAATAACACAAGCAATAAATTGTACACAGTAAACGACAGTATATTAGGAAATTATGTCGGCCGCTCCGTGTGTTACCTTGTCAAGACATCACTTGAGAATAGCTAATAGAATCGCAATGAAACTTTACAGTGGTTGAGACTCACTTTAAATTGAGGTAGCATTTTATGCCAATCGATTGTGTAAATTCTGAGTTGCAGCTTGGACCCTGTTATATTATGCACTTACGTAGTTAGGTACTGATAAGGCTTGAGGATCAAGTGATCGGTAGTTACTAATAGGTGAAATTATAAGACTAAAACGCATTGGAAAACGAGATCGCAGAATTAATTTATTAGCATTAAAATTAGTAGCGTAAAATGTTTGAAATTCATACATTAATGTATGAATTTCAAGTATATTTATAAACGTGAAAATATATCGTTTGATGATACGTCCTGATGTTACAATTATCGAAAAGTATACTTTATTGCCTTGCCTACACGTCACGCAGACGACGTCGACGATGGAAACTAGTTTGAATTAATAAACCTAGTCAGATTGCAAACTGTTAGAAAATTGTGCATGAAGTGGAGGTCAAGCTGTAACTCCGAATCTATTCAACCGATGGAGACGTTAACACCTGTGAAACTGTAAATTAAATTGCGATCCGTTCTCACGTGATGAAGTAGCTACAGACACACGCAGACAGACACATTCCAAAAAACTGTGAATTGAAAACAATAACTTAATTTAAAAAAAAACTATTACGGACTTTTTGACATTTACGATTTTTTTTTTTTTTTGTTTAAAGTTATATTTATTATTATAGTAGAATCCACGATTTGCTTCGTATAATTAAGATGGCAAATGTTTTTTTTATACTAGCAATTGCAAATTTCTTGCTCTATGTATGATTTTAACCAATAACTGTAATAAAATAATAATTAACATTGCAAATAATTGAAATAAAACTGCAGACTTCCTGTCGAATTTGTAGATTTATATGTATATGGCATACGGTATTACATAATTGATTTATTAATATATTAACTGGTATTGCGTTATCCGTATGTGGAGTGGAACTAAAATATTGTGAGTGTGAAGTTTTACCAAAATGACTGAGTGAGATTGAGTTATTAGGTCCTTACCACAAGAATGAATACCATTATTGCCTTATCAAGTTTATATCTACACTTGTATCTGGTTCAGCTATATCCCAGAGACTGAAACGTGAAGTAAGAATTAATATTCAAACGTACGGCAAGCCCACACAGAAGAATGTAAGTAAATACCACGAAACAAACTTACTTACTAATTATTAGAAAAAGCCTAATTAGATAATATGTAATAGGAAAAAACGTGAACCCACTTTACAGTCTACAAACATCACAACACAAACAATCAGGACAGATACAAGGAACAAAGACAACAAAATGATTTCATGATATCTTGTTTTATTGCGATTATCCTCCAATTTTCTATAAACTTGTTATACCAGGTTATTTCTCTAATACTTACATGAAGTGATACTAATTGGAGGATTCTCGCTTTCAAATAATGAAATGATGGTGATAATCTAAACAGATTTAGTGGCACTACAGCCGAGCTATGTGCGCGAAATCTAGCACTTACGATGCGAGGAGGCAGCCTTCTTTTCCGAAGCCAGCTCGTTCTTTTTAGGTGTATCCACGTCGCCTGCGTGACGCAGCAAAACACAAAAGCAGCATTAGAACATTGGTGGTGAACATTTATAAACATGATGCATCGTTTCATTTGGCGAAGTTAACACAGTGCAAACTGATCTTGATTAATATAAACTAGGACCCTATAACCATCTGGAGGTTCATAATCAAGGGTACAGCGACAGACAATATTTTAATTAGGAAAACTCACTGATAGTACGTCGAAGCTTTTTACAGAAAGACGAGAGACGATCACGAGCTCGGCTTAATTGACCACTTTTTTCCGTATCAAGTAACCGAAGTAGCGAGGGTTCGGAGCGAGCGGCCACCTCTCCTACGGGGCGTAGAGCCACCGTGGCCCCTTCGGATACTCCCAAATTGTCGAAGCATACCGGCACTGCGGAACACTCCAGCTTGGCAGAGGATCGCACGCGAGCGCGCGTTGTGGTAGACTGCCGGCCGGAGGTGCGGGGATTAAAACCGCTGCCCCGCCCCGTGGAGGTCGACCCTCGTTACTATAGTATGATGTGGTACTAATTCAAACTTCGCAACTGAAAACTCTTCAGTCAATTCTAATAGTGAATACTAAGATAGATGGTTTTATGAATACTTTTATCACAACAACAAAAACTAAATTTTATCAAAGTAAGAAAATTAACCATAACTGTTTACTAAATGATTGGAAATTAAAATAGTACTTAGTTCCTAAGTATTTTCATCTCCATCGTCATTGTTTGCGAGTCTTCTTGTATGTTACGAAATATTTTTAAGAAAAACAAAATTCAGTAACAAAGGGAATTAGAAAGAAAACCGATTTAACTGTTTTCACATTTTATTTTTGACATTGCAATAAACATTTTTATAGCATTGATGTACTTAGATTTTAAAACCTGTTCGATGATATTTTAACTTATCATTTATTACACAAGTGATATTTTAGACTTATTTAAGTTATGGTATTTTTTAGATTATAATTTACTTAAATTAATGTATTATTTTAAATATTTTTTATATTTATAACCTATAATTTTGTTTTCCATTATGCATTTTAGAGTGACTGGTATCTAAATAAAAATTACCCAATAATTACAATTACAATTAGAAATCGAACTGCAATTTGTTTAAATTGTATACATAATATGTTGATATGTACTACCATACCCATAGGTTTAACCTATATACCTTTATAATTTCTAAAATTTAAATTGTATTTTTATGAAATTCATTTTTGTTAATAAAAATATTATTATTATAACATCGTGTCATAGCCCTATCTATGAAACGTTATTGGACTCGTATTCGAACTCTATCAGTATCACATCGCATGCGCGCGTGTCTACCTTTTTATACTACCGGTGATAATTTAGATGTGACGTCACCCACTGCGAACTCTAAATAATTCTCAACTTTAAATGGCTTTGTACACAAAATAACAACGACAAACTAGTGCACTATATGGACAAGTTTCATAATGTAAACACGACAAATTAAACGTCAAAATACGTAGTAGTTACGTTGCACGATCCATTATCAGCACCTGGTAATGAGTTTTTTTCTTAAATCAATAAATTAAATTGAAGTGTTTGTCTCTCTGTGATTTCAAAATAAATTCCAAAATAATGTGAAAACTGCTATTTATATGATTTTTGTGGGTCTGTATTTTTCACACTGACACGACTGAAAATTTGTCTCAAAGCTACAAAACGGCTTAACAAATTTCAATGAATGTCAATTTTAGGGATTAAAATTTACAATAGGAATTTTAACTTGCAATTCGGTGAATGTTCAATTTCGGTACAAAAGAATGTCTTCTGTATGTGAATATATTATATTCGTACGATTGGGAATGAATTGGGAACGGAAATGAACTAGATGATTGCGGGTCACACCGCGGGACACAGCTAGTAGGTGCGTTACGTAGTATTTATTATATTATACAATCAAATATTAACCTATAGCAATAACGGCTTTTCATCATCAACAGTTTAGCATAGGTCCTCCTCTCACAATGAGAGATTAGGCTATAGTTCCCCACGCTGGCCTGGTACGGGTTAGCAAACTTAACACGCCGTTGAGAAACTCTCTCGGGCATGCAGGTTTCATCTGGATTGTTCCCTTCAGCGTTAAAACAAGTCATAATTAAGTATGTATTATATGGGTGCGCCTTGGATCCAAAATCTGAGACCTATGAGTTGGCAATAGTCATAGTCACATACCGGGCCTGCTCTTGGCATAGATCCCCTATGCCTAGGTACTCTAACAAGCAACTAATAACATGGCCTAGGTGACTTTACTTTTACTGAGGAACCTTTAATTTGCAATAAAGTGAACACAAATAAGGGTCGACTTAAAAGCGTAAGATGACCTCAGATGGAAGGATATCTGATAAACGTTGGGTGTGGTGTAGCATCAATCGCAATTACAGAGAGCCTTGAAGTTCAACAAACAATGTTTTACACAACTTTTTTATCGCTTTTTGACCTTTTTGACCTGCTTTTTTATATTCCTATAGGTTTCCACTTGTTACAATTTTGGCACATCACTTTCGCTTCGTCTACGTTCATTAACCTCCTCATGTATGATCGTCGCTTTAGGGTGCTCTTAACGTGGCGCAATTTGATAGTGGTGCGTTCGCCGGCCCCTTACAACTCAACTATAGTACTTAAATTTATAATTCATGACACAATATTTAATATAGTGTTATAATTTCATAAAATATGTACCTCTGCTGCCTACGGATAGATGTATTGCAGTGATAGAGGTTTGAATGCATACACTTCGAAAATAGAAACTATGATCGATATGAATAAACATAATTAAAATCATGGATACCATACTTCAGGTCAGAATCGATATCCTTTATGAGGAGGAATGCGACTTATTTACTCAGTAAGTAATTACTTTTATAGCCAACAGATCGCTACCTATATAGACACGCTAATAGAATTATGGTTGTCATGGACTCGCGGCAATTGGATTAGAACATTTGGCGGAGTTTGTTGGGTTCTCGGCACGTGAAGGGCCTCGGGACCACGCACCATTATTCGATAGGCTTTTATTTGAAAGTTACAACATTAATTTCTTGCAACAATCTTACGACGATAAGAATATCAGTACAACGACAACGACAAAGGCAAATTGGAAACCACTTGAGCTTTTTTATTATGAGAGCCAAATATGAATCTTTACAAAAATTACTATTAAACAAAAAAGGGAAACTAATATACAACAACATGAGATTTGACATAAATAAACCTCATAATTCCACAATACAAAACACAATAGTCAAGCGACAAACATTGAAATAACAATATATGGATTAATCTAATATATAAAATTCTCGTGTCACAGTTTTCGTTGCCATACTCCTCCGAAACGGCTTGACCGATTTTGATGAAATTTTTTGTGCTTATCGGGGAGGTCTGAGAATAGGCCAACATCTATTTTTCATACCCCTAAATTATTTTTTTTATGGCAAAACAACGTTTGCGGGGTCAGCTAGTTTTATATAATATGGCGCATTACATTTAAGCATTAAATTTATTTATAATGATTAAATACTTGTCTAATCCCTCTCATTCTGACAGAAGACTCGTGCCCAGCAGTGGGACATTTTATGGGTTGATGATGACGATTAAATACTAATCACTCAATTGCAGATTAAGTTATAGTTAAGGTAATCACAAGTATGCTTATAAGTAGAATAGATGAAGGGATCGTGTGGCTAAATTGCGCGAATAAACGCGTGGTTCCGTCTATGCGAGTTCGATTGGTTTTGATGCCTACAGCACTCCTTCAGTAATCCTGACCGCCGCTTATCCCGTTTGTAAAAGCGAATGCCTGTCTAAATCTATGGGCCATGGATGCCTGAAATAAACGAATAAATAAATAAAAATAAAATAAAGTTCAATACGGTTTTTGTTATTTTTTTTTAATTTTGAGAAAACTATTTTTTTTTACGACAATCCTGTACAATTGGTGAGCTAAACAAGCTAGCCTTAACTACATGTATGCAGGGTGAGTGCATAACACCATTGTTCTTGTAAAGCGACACCGTGTTTGCGGTTCTCTATGCTTAACGCGCACGCTCTCCGTCTCTGAATTCGACCAAGGCCCTATTGTCGCAAGAGACTAACCGCAGATAATAGGGGAACCGGTTGTGCCAGCTTTATGACGCATCGCTCACCTTAAAATGCTCCTTCGTGTTACTAAGCCCGATCGTCTCCTCATCTCCTGACATTTGTATAATTATAAAAATAGTCCTCATAATAAAAACGTGGAATATGATTAATTAATTATTTAGTAATTGTTCAAATTATTGGCGTGCAGGTGGTACTATTGTAGTAGTTCCTAGTAGTACGATAACAGAAATTATTAACATACTTTGTAATCATTTCGGTGTCTACTTATTATTTATTATAATATTATTAAGTACTCTTTTATTAGTATGACCTAGGTACGAAAAATAGAAAGCAAGCGCCGCCGCTACCGTTACTTTATAATAATAAATCAACCTAGTCTGATTGTATATTATATAGCCTATTCTATCGCAGTGGTGGGCGACACTACACTGCTGTACTGTCCCTGCCTGCCTGGTAGTCTAAACAATTTAATTTAGCTAATGAGTTGAAGTAGGCTTAAATTCTAACCAACTTGCAACTTCACGATTCAACTTAACGCGATTGTGTGCGAGTGACTTAATAGCAATATTATTTTATCATCTATCCTCTTCGCAATCACTCATTTGTTTTTGTCGAAAATCTAATATACAATATTATTGAATCGTTTAATCTAATAATTTAACATTATTTTGCTTATAATTTTAAAGTATATGCTATCACAGTAAATATCTTTGTTTATTGCCAAGTCCAATCGATTTGATTACTATGACACGTATGCTATAAAACAACGTACAATACCATCACGTATGTATTCCCCGACAGGTTAGGCAGTGATAATAACCATGGTTTACAATAAATTACATGGAATCTAGAACCTATAACATTTTTTGACGGCCTCTGTGATCTCGTGGTTCGCGTGTCGGACTGGTGGTCGTGCGTTCGATTCCCACAGAACGCAAATATTTATGTGATGCACATAAATAAGTATTATATCCATTATCTAGTACAAGCTCTGCTTATATAGGTAAGGACCTAATATAATCACAAGAAGTCTTAAACGAATCTGAACACTTGCTAGGCATAATAACTATACTAACTTACTGATAGTTCTGAGTATTTCATGTGACCTATGCAAATGTATTGCTGATCTGGTATGGTCGTAGGACGGGTCGATGAGCTCCCTAAATGATTGAGCTACACGATTACTGATGTATGCGTGCCGTCAGTTAAGACTGGTCAATTAAAAACTGCTACGGCTCAATATGGATGGTCAACAGTGAGTAGGTAAATTACGGAATAAATGAAAGTTGCGTAGGGTATTATTAAAATGTTTGGTAGGCACGCATAAAAACAAATTAAATTATCTGGCTACTACATTCTAACCTAAATGATCTAACCTGAACTCAGTACGGTTGAAACTATGAGTATTCAAAACCGCACGCTAAATCGCCTTGAGAAAAGGTAACACAGTGCTTTGGTCATTGATTTGGCTCGACTTGGCGGGGTCACTGCCGTGCCCCCAGTTTGTGTTGAGCACTTGAGACACAGTGGAAACTATTACTAAAATTATTGTACTTTAATTAACTCTATTGTAGAATTATGGCTATGGTCTAGTGCATACTGCTTCATAGCATTTCATCTCCATGCTATCAAACATGTTTGTTGGATTAAAATATCGCCACACCCACATTCGTTTTTTAAATTTTTAAATAGTTTACAGTGAATCTAGGTTAAGTGTGTAGAATAGGAATACTAACATAGTGATTAAGAAATATTGTTACTTACACTGACTTTCACTAGTAAAAAAATAAATATTAAAAAAGGTGAGTTAGAGGCTTTTTTCTTTAAAATACGACGCCAAATTTCTAATTATAACTGAAAAATCTGGGCGTATTTCCAACACAGGTATACCTATGACGACACTTAAGTGTTGTCGAAAATTTACGTAGAAAAAAGGTCATACTCTGTCGTAGGTATTATGACGCTGGGATGACTAAGTAACGTACAGTCGACACAAGAGGTGTGAAAGACACGTGTTTTGAGAAAGGTTGTGTAAAAATGTATCACACAATGTGTCAAAACGCAGTTGTTGTTAGCTGCCTTTATAAACTACATAGCATAGCCTTTGGGGGATAATTAATTATAAAGCAATCATTGTTAAAATGCAGATGTCGTTCGCTGCTTGTATGGATACCTATATTATATAAGTAACTCTTTTTTCGACTGTAAACCAGTTGCATTTCAATAAAATGTGATCATCTTACAAAGTTTTCAATAAGCAACCATCTAAATAGGTCGGGTCATAATTTATAATGTATTATTATAATTATTGACTACACAATGTACACATGGTATGATGTAGATTTCCTTTCTGAATACGCTAACATTATTTAAAAAAATACTAAATAATTCAATCTGATTACTGCTTACTTTACCGAACTGCCGTATTAGCACAAAAAATATTATCTTATCAGAACTGTTAAATATTTTGATGACGTTGACTGTTTTATTGCATTGTATTTAGGCAGATTGTTTTAAAATACAAATTGTTGAAATTGTATTTAAACTAATACAAATTCGGACCATAAAACTTTACCGCCAGTATTTAGCGACAGCACTTGGCATAAAATTAAATGTAGGTTTTATGAACATAAACCTGCAGGTAATTCTGGTATTTAAAAAAAAAAACGAAATAAGTTACAATGAATTGTGATTGAAAATTAACCCAAAGATGGCATTTATGAAACTGCAACTGGACCGAAATTATATAACCCCTTCTGGTGTTTTTACAAATATTTTTTAACATCGTCATACGTTCCATGAATACGAACCTGAATAACCACGGCGAACGTACCAAATCATGTCATTAAAATTACCGTTATCCCTGGTAAGACGCAAGTTAATTGTGGAATTATAACATGTTATTTGTTATCATATCTTAGGTTAGATATTATAACCATCTATCGTCATACATTTGAACTGTAACATTAAACAGCGTTCCTATACACTTGACATGCCGATGTCGTACTGAAAACAATTGCATTGTTCTATTATGATAAAATAGAAGGATTTACACTATAAGTTGACATTACTAACATAGGAACAACATACGGAACGGAAAGTGATACACTTACAGATAAAGATAGATATAATCTTGTTATCAAGATATCAAAAAATCTTACCTAACACCCTAATATAAGTACCTAACTAACAAGATTAATTTTGACAGCTGTTATGAAGACAGTGGCCTTTACCCAATAGCTAACGGTGAATTTAAAGTAGATAAATATATCAAAATCTACCAATTTTTTTTTACTGATAAGCTATGCAAAATTAAGTTACGTACCAATTTTTTTTACAACAAACGAGGATGGTTCGGCCGATTTTGCTCTGTTATGCCGATTTTCAGGATCAGCATTAACAGTGTAAGTACCCCGTCGTCGTAACATTATGTTTATAGAGTTGTCTGCACAAGAAAAGGTCTTCAACAAGAGACACAACACCGATTACTATCATTCTCATTCGACCTTTTCACAGAAAAATCTTGATAATCAATAAAACCGTATCACATCACGTTCAACAGATCGCCGAGTATAGGTAAACGATATAACCCTGTATGTCGCACTATTACTCGCTGTATAATATTTGACACGCGTACGAAGTGTCGAACAAAACGACAGATTGTTTTCAAATTACTCGCGCACCGGATAGCTGCCGCAACGGCGCACCACTGAGGAAGTGGGTTAACGAACCAATTGGTAATTTTGCAACATGCACCGGCTCTGGCGACCACGTCGTTCGACTGTGACCGGCCACCGAGCGAAAGGCAACTTGAAAACCGAGAGTGCGTTGGCACGGTTCTTCCGCGAATGACAGGATGGTGCGGTCATACCGACCGCGAGATAGCGAGATCGACTACAGCCACTGATAACGCTAGCGATAACCGTGAACAATTGACTAATACCTAATAAACTATATGCGATACACAGATGAAAATAAAACGTATCGACAGCCTATGTATTAATTCATTTAATATTTAGTTTTTACATCAACATCTGATCAGATTCCTTCATTGATCTAGTGGGCGTAAGTGCAACTATTGAGCTAGAGTTTTCGAATCCCAACAATGTATAATATTGCCCTGAAGAATTAGCCATTAGTAATTCAGGTTACAGAGTTGACATTCATTTCCCACAAAAAATACTGTCCTACAAAAATAGGAGCAAGTCCATTTTTTGTAGGCCTTAGTTGGACAGAATCACACAATATGCAAGATTATGACGGAATACGAGTTAGGGAACATAGCCGAGTGTAGTCGGTGGCTGTAGGTAAGTAGTTACACTGTCGGCATCGGAATGACGTATAGGTAACGTGGTGACGGTTAGGTATGAGTTGATTCAGTGAAAAATCGTACATCGTGTTTTCTACTGGGTCAATTTCTAACAGCCGTAGATTTAAACGGTCATCTGCGTTTTGCCTTAAAATCAATTAAATTTCTTAAGTTCCAACCAACGCAAATGCAAAAGTAAACAAAACATTAGTTATTTTGTTAGCCTAGAATTGTTTAGTCAAGGTTGAAACAGTTTTTGTAACAAATCTTAAAAATGCACAAACTGCAGTCATCCAAGTTTTTAGCCAAAGAGCCCCAATCCTATAAGTGAACATTTTATCATCAACATTCACATTTGATACACATAAGATAAAAACATGAATAATACCTACAATCAGTACAAAGCTGCAAACTCTAATTAGCAAGATATAATATGCATTTAGAAAACATTTTTAAATTGTTAAGGGTTTTAGAAAATGAGTTTTGTAAATATTAAAGTTGATGAAATTAATAATAATAAATGTTAATATAATAATAATAAATAATATTTATTATTATTATAGCTATGATCTCAATTGAAGTTTACCAATGCAATGAATGTAAGCACTCACAAGTTTGAATTAGTGCCTGATTAATGGTAATAGGCCCACCTCTATTACATGGGATGAAACATATTGGCAAACTGTGGAGGCACATTAGCACACCTCTGTTTAAATTTCGGAAATACAGGCATAATGGTAAAAATACAATATATACTTCTAACATACTTTTAGCTGCAGAAAATTGGCATTAGATTGATAACATATCGAAAGTGACTGCAACCCAAAATTACCTCCTATGCATTAAGCTAAACATCATTCAATTTGAAACCTTTTGTGAACCCTGAAAATTTTATTTTTCTTTACATTTTGTTACATACAAATTTCATACCACTCTATTTTTGTTGTTTTTGAAAAACTTTGTATTGAGAAAAACAAAACATGTTTTTTTATACCACTAAGGTATCACACAAACATTATGGTCCACCTGATAGAAAGTGCTTACCATACACACTTACAATACAGGGGTATCACTTGTGTATTACCAACCCTATAAAACGAAAGAGGAATAGTTGGGTTGGCAGTATAAGGGTCACACTAAGTTAACTGGTATTAAAGAATAATTTGGGGTGAGGGGGGGATAGGCTCCTGTAACCTCTTACCATCACATGAGTCATATGCTTGTTTGACAACTTAGCGGAATAAAAAAGATGCTAGCAAAATCTAGTTAGCTAGAAGTAAGCTTTTTGATGTTAGACACTGTTTGAAAGTTTTTTATTAAGGAATTTAATTAATTATGCCTATTATGTTTAAATAAACCAACTCTTCATATCATCTGTAAAACAGATGGTATTTGTCACTGGTAAATTTGGCATTGGAGTTCTGCTTAAGTAAAGAGTAAACACCAAATCTTAGATTGCAATTGTACCTGTCTAATTATGGTCTTAGTTCATAAGGGGAGTTAGTATGATAATAGTAAACCGTTTTGTGCTACAGTCACAGCAATTAATATCATCATTTTACTCCAGTAGGTTTTACAGTATAATCAATGGATAGCATAGTGCTGGTTGACATCATAAACAATGTTTTAATTATATTAATATAATGTGTAATTTCAGGAAATGTTACTATTTTAATTTAAGCTCATCAAATCAATATATATGTATATACTTAATTATTTTTGTTGTTTTATTTCTGCAATATTAATTACTAATTCTTAATTTCAATTACAGACATTATAATCACAATCATTCATATTTGAGGACACTAGTAAAGATGTACCTAGTAGATATGGTCTATTTTGTTGAGGATTAATTTTAAATTGAGTACAATAAGTACTCAATTTATTGTACTGACATAAAAAATATAAAAAAGAAAATATATCATAATATATGATTTTAAAACTCATAAGTAGAACTTTGCTTATGGAAATTTAAAAACTTCATTATTGTTAAGCTGTCTGATCATCATCAATATCATTATAACTATAAAGCAAAACAGTAAAATAAAATGTATCGAATTATCCATTTTACCATGGTAACAATGAAAACTAAAAGATTAACTTGCGCCTGAACTAAAACTATAGTAAATTGAGTCACTTCTGTATAAATTAGATATCAAGGACTTAGGAACTGATGTGGAAACAAGACCAGGTGATAGATGAGACTCCATTATAATAGCATGGAGATATGGTTTTCTCTGCATGTAGAAGAGAAACAATTACACTAAAATTTCATCAAGTAATTAATTAATAGCTACTGGTTTTCTACAAAAACCCTAATTTATTACGTCATGATAGATAGCAAGTAACCTCAAAGACTCATTAGTAATTTCTATAAAACATGAATTTCCCATAAACTAGCTGACATTACGAAATGGATTCAAAATAGTATAAATCTAACATGCAAAACTAACAATATCACGAATTATCCAAGAGATAATCTGGAATACGACGCATTTCTCCTCCGATAGATATTTTGACACGATTTATCTGTCACACGCCAGGCTATGTGGCAGAGCCTAAGTAAGCACTCCGCCTGTGGCCATTTTTGAAATACTGCGGACATAAAATTCTGTCGATATTGATTATTACACAAAAGTTTCGTAAATTACATGCTTGGAAGGTAATTTGTGGCAGTTTGCAGCCATTTTTAAAATTGTCAGAATCGAAATACGTCACAGGCGTAAGAAATCACGATGGCCGACAAAAGAATGGTTAGGTGGTAGGTACTTACTACTGATTTTTACGCCTCCCAGAGGTGGTTTTGGTGGCTGATTATCGAAAGTCTTTCGAACGGATTTGCTGCCCTCGGCGAATGACGTGGTCCTAGGGCGTCCGCTCATTATTATAGGTATAAAATAAACGGCCTTAGAATCCTGAACTTCATAGATGCTTCACATTTCTCGTTACCACCCTTGCACTCGCACTGAACTCACTTTGCCGACGAAATACAAGTTAAGGATGGTATAGTCAAAACAATATCACTAAGATACAATTGAAATCAAAATAAGACTGTCTTATTACGGTTTTACAATATCATTTTGTTAATTTTTCAAAATTTACATCACTAAAAGTGTACGACAGATTTTAGTTTCTTCAGACTTGTACTCGCTCGTTCGGCTAGTTTCGGCATTCACTCGGACCTTCGATCACTGAACGTACGAAGATGACGTCACGTAAACGCTTTACAGCGCCATCTATTGGTAAATTAGATACCTATCAGGAGCTCATTCGGTAAAACAGTCAGCCACAGATTAAATACGTCGATTAATAAATTATATAGGAATTATATTCTCGAGAGTATTAATAATAAAATAATCGGAGTAAATTTGAAACGATTTTTTACTACTATGCATCTCTGGTATAAGTTAAATATTTTAAGCTGTTATAAAACTTAAAATTAGTAAATCTTAATTGCTCTTAGACCACTAGATCTTTCTAATTTCATTACTCATCTACATAACATTTTTTAATTTAATTTTGTATGTAAGTAGTTTACCAACAAATTTCGTAAGTATATATAATTATCTCGTAAAACATAAAACCAGTAGAACCCCAGAAAACTATCAATCTGTGCGCTTGAAATCTGTTCCTGGTGTAATTTTATCATGATGTTGACTCCAGAATCTGTCGCATCCTCTACAACAATGGGTTAATGAAAGGGTTCACCCCACCGCTTGTGAATTAGAGATGAGATGTACTAGGTCAAATGCGTACTGTCTTAGAAGTACGCGTCCGTCTAAAAACTTATTCCAAAAACTAGGTCTACGAGTATATAGGCGTCTCAAGTTTAATGACGTTTCCATAACTAGCGTGTCCTCGTAACATCGAGATCGAGTAATGGAGAATTTTCGGTTTATGGTTTATTAACGTCTATTAGACTAGTTCGTATCTTTTTTCATTTTAAAATACTTTAAATTAAATCTTATTGAAAACTTCCCTTCATACTTTACAGGCTTAGGACGGTCAGCTTATTTTATAAATATGATATTATTAAAAACATGGAAATAAAAAAAATGTTGGTAAGTACGTATTTGATTACGCCAGCTTTTCTGGTGGTACGTATAATTATACGTACCACCAGAAAAGCTGGCGTATTTAGAAGGTTTACCAACGTAATAGTGATTCCAACTGTATGGACATTAGGTTTAGAAAGTAACGCAAAACAAATATATCGACTCGCAAACATCGAGTGTCGAACCGAACGTCTCCGAGTGCCGACGAATGTCACCGGAACAGACCGACCGAGCTTGTGAGTGTGTGAGTCGCAAAGTCGCCGTACGCCTAAATACATAAGACGCGTTTATGTGGTGAGCACGGAATAAGTCTTTACGCGTCCAGCTAAAAACCTATTCCAAAAACCTATTCCAGTATACATATACGTCTCACTCCTATTGTGAATATTATTTGAAGGGTTTATCACTCGGACGAATAAACTACTAGGGTTATCCTTTCACTAAGATAAGTAATCGAAAACGGGTTTTGTTCGGGTTATTTTACGAATTACGACTAATTACGAGTTTCTTTGCGGTTGAATTCTCATAAATGTCCAAGCCGCGCGACTTCTTATTATAGTGTACATAGGTACGATTGATATTAACAGCCGCTTATGAACGTAACTGTTCCGAGATTCGTAAAAGTAAACTTTTATTCACGAGTAAGAAATATGTAAACCATAGAGTAACACGGGATGTAAACTTATAATTATATTCATTTATCCTATTTAATACCCAGTAAATAATATTATTAAAATACCTTAAATGTCTCTGTATAATAATAATTAATGAAAATTCATTTGCATGATAAAAACAGTAATGTTTTATTATACCTAGTGGTGGCCTGGTGGGATCGAATGTATTTGCTGCAAATTAATTAATCGAAAGTAATTGTTTTATACTTATTATAGTTACATCATCAAACGCCTTAAGAGTGCTTTACATACAAGGTTTACTTTATTATATAAATACTACCTCTTACCCGGGACTTCGAACACGAACACTTTTAGTACTTACTTAACACAATTGTTGTCGGATTGATTTCATGGGATAAGAAGTTGTCTATGTTAGTTCTGGTCACAAAATGGTTTCCGGGAAATTCTACGGAGACAATAAGTGTATTATACAATATTTCATTCAAATACCGTAAGTAGGTAGTCCTCATTATATCATTTTCACATACCTACTATTTGTGTACCAAATTTCATGCAAATCGATTCAGTCGTTTTTGCATGACTAAGTAACAAATAAACAAACAAACATCCAAACCTTAACATTTTCATATTTATAATATTATTATTATGTTATTAATTTAAACACCTGGATATGTTGTTAACTCGATACAAAATGATAAGCAAAATAAAAGTAACCAATTACAACGATTAAAACTTCTTCATAAATAAAGTCGATTGTTATTACTTTACTTTAATAAAACCTGTCAAAAATACAATGGTTGGAATGAAGAAGTTTCGAGTTCCGACTGTTCCGAGACCAAGATCCGATGATCCAATCATCCGAGATCCGAATATACCTAATAATCGGAGAGCTCTTATTAATATTTTAATGCTCTAAGTTGGTAATGTGTAATTTTATTTCAGTGTTTGGGAGAATTGAAACAATGGCAATGAGATACAATATTTCAATAATGTACCTACTTAAAATGTATCACATGGGGTTTTTCATTAACTGCTTAAATAAATAAAACACCTCAAAATAGACTGGGTAGAAAATGTATCATAGAGTTTGTTTATATGTAGTTTGTTATGAAATGAACTACCTACAAATACAATAGAATTTTTTGGGGTCATCCTTCACTAATAACTTGTTGCGTGATTATGTAACACAAACAGAAGGCCCCAAACATATTTCTGATCACTAAGGTCTGCTTAAATGTAATATCTAATTTAATGTTTGATACATTACGCGTCTGAGCATTTTATTTACACTTATGTATGACGATAGTAGACTGTTGGCCGCGCAATGTATATCGGAAAATTGAATGGGTCGCTTGTGTTTGTGGGAAATTATAATCAAGTCAAATACTTGTGTACGCTACGCAGTAGACGCTATCGCTGTCAAGAGTAAAAGAGTAGTTGCGCGTGCGCCGCGTAGGAGGCGAGCGGTCCGCTGGCGGCTGACACAAAGTACGATAATGATGTGATTTGAATTCACAAAATCCACATCAAATGATACAAAGATCACCGTATCGCAACGCAGTTAGAAAAAATGGAATGTTATACATCGGATAGTTGTGACAGTGACACCAGGGAACAGAAAACCCTCGATTTGTCGAGTCAACTGTTGGAAACGCTCAGCCTATCATCGGAACTAAAAGGCATTGTTGACGAGAAAGATTGCGCAGAAAATTACGAAATAATACTCCTCTACAACAACAGGATAAAGGCACTGCCTGAGACGATAAACAGGTTTAGCAACTTGAAGATACTAGATGTGAGTAACAACAGACTGACGGTACTCCCAGATATCTTCAAACATTGCCACCTAACATCGCTGATAGCAAAACACAATCAACTCACCAATGACTCACTTCCTAAATCGTTCTTTAGCAATAAGAGTTCACTGCGAGAGCTAAATTTAAGCGGAAATCAGCTGAACTTTTTTCCAGAACAAGTCTTAGATATAATATCTTTGAAGTATCTTTACTTAGGTGGAAACAATATAGTCAATATACCAAAGGACATATGGAAACTTAACAGGTAAACATTTGAATTTTTTTATAACTGTTCTGCTACGAATTACCTACTCACGTGTACCTACCTAATGTATACAAGTACGTACTAATTCACTGAGTAATTGTTTGTATCTAGGTACCATTTTACCTTAGACGTTACTATACAGCTCCAATTGTGTACGTCTACCTGTACATAATTACTTAGGTACCTAACTATATCCACGGTTCCCTCTATCTTCTCATAATAACAATCGTCAATTTATAAACATTAAACATTGAAGCTCTTTGTCTAATCAATTACCTACATATACCTACGGGTCATTGTCGAGATATATATTTTAACTAACGCTAGGCAAAATAGGCTAAACAAACAAACAGCGTCATACCTGCCGTCTAAATAAATACGCCTTTACTAATACTACTAATACTGCCTTTAAATTACGACTTGACGTAAATTAGGTCGTTCGAGTTTAATTTATCCTTTATTTTAACAGCTACCTACTTATAAAAAAATAAAAATAAGTGCTTAGAAGAAAAGAAAAAAACAAGTCTATAAAAATGTTTTTATAATAACACTCCGATACGCGTCGACAGCAATTTTGGCATATCATGCCAAAACTGATATGACTTGTAAATACCTACATAATTTGTTATCAGTCGGTTCAAACATACAAACACTCAGTTTCCCCGGGTACCTATCTATCAAGTGCTGTATCATGCCATTATGTGCTAAATGATAGCGATACGTATAGACTGACGACACAGAGATACATATATAGATCTACATAATATAGGTAGGTACGTACTAAGTTGGTTATCATGGTCGGCTAGACGTCGCAGACTTGCAAGCGGTCGCAAAACACCTATAAATTTTTATTAACAGATAATTAGGTAGGTACTAACAGTTAATTACCCACACAAACACATATAATTATACATATTTACCTACTGTGACTAAAAGTTCTTGTAGGGTATCAGTCGCCTTCGACCCGGCGAATTGTGAGTAGGTATAGGTACAGTCAACAAAAGAGATTAGTATACAGGTAGGGAACAAAATCTGCCTCTTTACATAGATTCTGATTGAAATAATTACCCGTCAAAGGGTTTGATGTGTAGCAGCTTACAATACCTGCGTTTTGACACAATATATTGCATGATCATTAAATATTACAGAATCTTTAACAAAACAGATGTTTAATTAGCTGCCTGTATACCTAACTCTTTTGTCGACCGTACCTACATTAGTAAACCTCTGCATAACCCTTCGAGGAATACAGGCGTAATGGTATAATATGATATGTTTTTCAAAAGGTACTTACAAATGAAAAAACTACAATCTGTCACTAGTACGATTCTAGGTAGATACCTTCGAACCGACAGTAATAAGATTTTAATAGATATAGCTATAAGTACCTACCTACTTATACTTAGGTACTACTCTAGGTTTTTTGATAGGAGGATCTAATTTAAAATTTTATGTACTTACCTACTTACACCTAACAACATCCTAAACCCATTTGAGAATCCTCCTCCTCCCTCTTTGAGTCGTTCTCCTCACTGCTGAGGGTCGTGATCACTATGTAAAAGCTTCCTGCGAACTATGTTCTTCCATTTTGCTCTATTCTCTGCAACATGGATGGCGTCGTTCACACTGGAGTCGAGTGTCGTACGAATCTGACCAACGCATCGGGCTCCTCCCTCTTGGTCTTCCCTTCAATCTTGCCGGTCATTAGCAACTTTTCTAGATTATCACCACGTTTTCTGGCCACGTGTCCCAAGAATTCTCCGAAGATATGTTGTGCAGAGCCTAGTAGTTATACATATGAATTGAGGCGTTAGTCCGATATGCCGTCCACGGAATACGAAGCATCCTCCATCACCACATTTCAAATTCATCAATGCGAATGCGGTCTGTCTTCTTTAGAGTCCAGGTTTCGGTACCATATAGAAATATGGAGTTATTCCCAGTTGTCACCACCGTCTTCGTCACCACTGGTGGCAACTGGGAACAAAAAGAGTGGCCATTCCCATTTGTCACCACTGGTGACAAATGGGATTTTTTTCCCATTTGTCACCAGTGGTGACGAAGACGGTGGGGACAACTGGGAATAACTCAAATATGGAGAACACTAAACTGGTCACAAGCTTCTGTTTAAATTTTACTGAGATGCTCTTAGTACTCCAAATGCGATCGAGCTGTGACATATATATAGCATTCTCTGCCATTCCAATGCGCCTTTTTAAGTCTCTTTCGCACGAACTATTAATTAGAAATCATGGAACCCAGGTATAAGGAATAATCTACAATGTCTGTGAGTTCCAATTTTCTTGTGCGATCAATTACCATGATTTTGTTCTTGGATTCATTAATAGATAATGCCAATTCTCCGCTGATACGTGTCATTTTGCTCAAAAAAGTGACCATTTCGGTTTCGTTTGCTGCAAGTAGAGTGATTATATCATCAGCGTAACGAAGGTTAGTGATCCTCTTTCCTCCGATAGTGACTCCGCCTTCCCAGTTTTCACAGGTCCGTCTCATGATGTACTCCCCGTATATGTTGAAAAGGATGGGCGATAAGATACAACCCTGTCTAATTCCTTTTTTTGAATTAAACGGTTTCGAGATGGTATTATTTACCTACTCGGACAATGCCTATGATACTTATGTAAAGGGATTGCAACAGTGCCATCAGATGTTCCGGAACTTCGAGTTCTGTGAGGATTTTCCACAGACTGTCCTATTTAACGCAACCGAAAGCCTATATTACTATAATCAATGAAGTACATCACCATTGGGGTTTCAAACTCGTAAGATTTTTCAATGAGTTGCCGGATATTGAGAATTTGCTCTCATGTGCCTTCCTCCGTAACGAAACCTGGTTGCTCTTGAGGGATTTGCCAGTCTAGATAATATTTAATGCGGCTATTCAGTATATTCAGGAAGATTTTACCATTTGAGAATATGAAAGATAAAATGTGGGCAGGTATGGAATTTTGATTTGAATAGATAGGTAGGTACTATTGCTATCTTGCTTTTGGCAAACATTTACATCGACACACATAAATAATTAGAATGTAACAATACAAAGAATTTAACAAGTTAAAACATAACGTTTACCAATCGAATGACCCTATGCGCACATGGGAAGCACAACATGGCTGTAATAATATGCCTAAGGATATTGTTGAATTTACCCTAATTTGTTTTTTCAACAGTTTACAGATTCTATCATTAGGAGGTAATCAAATAACCGAAGTCCCGGAATCGGTTGGTCACCTGACTGGGCTCCAAGCTTTAGTTCTGAGCGACAATCTAATAGAACAACTACCGGCGAGTATAGCTAGATTGAATCAACTACGTTCATTGCTAATCCACAAGAACCGACTGAAGACTTTGCCCACGCAAATAATCAAACTAAAATGTTTGACAGAGGTAAGCAAATCTACATAATTTTGCATTGTAGGGTATGTAGGCAAACCCAAAGAACTACTAGAAATTTCATAGGTACCATAATGACAACTGGACAAAGGTATTTTTTTCTATGTGATTATAACGATAACTTGCTTGTTTACATTTCATGTTCCTGATGATTGTAGGTTACTGAACCATTGATTCTATTTAGTCGTATCTACAATAACAAGTGATGCACACTCACAATAGATTTATTCTCTAGTGTTTAACGATACCTGTGATCAAATTAGAAATGAGGAGATCCGTAGAAGAACGAAAGTTACCGACATAGCTGAAAGACTTAGCAAGCTTAAGTGGCAATGGGCAGGGCACATAGCTCGTAGAACTGATGGCCACTGGGGCAAAAAGGTTCTCGAGTGGAGACCACGCACCGGAAAGCTCAGCGTGGGACGACCTCCAACGAGATGGACTGACGACCTGGTAAAGGTCGCTGGAAGTCGTTGGATGCAGACGGCTTGTAACCGGTCCTTGTGGAAGTCTATGGGGGAGGCCTTTGTTCAGCAGTGGACTTCCTGTGGCTGATATGATGATGACAACGATGCCTAGCCTTACTGCTGTTTATTGTTACATACGGTTACATAACTACAGGTACCTACTTATGTACCTAGCTATTGTTTAGAGACAAACATAATGTGATGTGTTTACTGTCAAGAACTCAAGAATGCGGAATGCGCAATTGATGCTAACTAATATTTTTTATTTACACCGTTTATCTTACATGCAGCTCACCGGTGACTAGACAACTATTTTTTTACTTTATTCACAATGAGCTGTTGCTTGGAAAATAAAACCAGCGCTTATGCATAGAAGTAACTACCTACATCACATGAACGTAACTAACATTAAATAATTTAGTTCAGCAAATCGCGCATCTCCCGCGCTCGTTTTTACATTCAAACCGTCTTTCAACTTTCAAGGCTAATATAAAATATAAACTGTATATCTATGATGGGGACCAATGGCTGGGGGCGGGTTCCAATTCCCAGAAGCCAGGAGTACTTAGGTCCCGCAGAATGTTTCAATAACCTGCAATACACAACTTATAATATTACACTTTGTGTCAATTACCTATTTTGTACATTTACCTACCTCTCAACTAACTCGAATAATGGCCTCATTAGCCTAGTGACCCTAAGCGCGACTGCTACGGTAGAGGTCCTGGGTTCAATTCACAGGCCGAGCAATGTTTTATTGGGTTTCTTCTATAAAATCACAGTAGGTAACAGCTCGGAGTTCGGATTAGGTTCACCGTATTCGGTACACATTGACGTAAACATACCGACGAACTGTGGGTGAAGGTACCTACATTGTACAATTAATACACCTCTGCCTAACTGTTCGGTGAATTTAGCCTACAGGCGTGATGGCATGTTATCTTTAGACGATGCGAAAGAAGCTTGCACGATATTTCTCGCACGGTCTAGCGCGGCTTTATGGTAACATAAACACTGAAAAAGACAACTTAATTGTAAGTAGGTACTTACTAAAATTTAAAATCTGCATATAAAAGCTGTGAGTCGAACTTCAGCAGTTGGTTAAATAAGTTGCCTACCTTTTACAGTTGAGTCTACGCGACAACCCTCTGGTAGTGAGGTTTGTCAGGGACATGACATTGCAGCCGCCGTCTTTGTTGGAACTAGCTAGTCGTACTATCAAGCTTCATGATATCCCAGTCCAGCGGGGCGAAGTACCTATAACCTTGATAAGATATCTTGGAGCAGCGCAATGCTGTGTCAATCCTAAATGCAAAGGTACGTAATGGGAACATATACCTATCAAAATATATTAGTCAGACCTAGTGACTAGATACTATGATTTGCTGGATGTTGAAATGGTTTGTTATCCCCAAAAAGCCTTGTCAGACTTACATCTATAATAAACAACAAAGTACTAGGCCTAGTGGTTCTATTGTCAGACTGCTAATCACAACGTCGTAGGTTCCATTCCCACAGGACACAAGTATTTATGCGATGAACATAATGTTTGTTTGTCCGGGTGTTTCTATCTATGTACATAGCCCTAGTGGTTTTATTACGGTATATTTATTTATGTTCTATTTACTTATAAATTATTTTATTTATTTTGTTATATACAGACTGTCCATGGCTATCCATCCCTATCAGAATATCAGCGCTGCAGCTTGATTTCCTTTTTGCTGCTGCACAGTGCTGAGATAGGGACCTATTCTGACATCGCACAGGATAACGTACTTCCTTAGTTTTAAGACTTAAATTGTTTTGTTATTTTGTATTTTGTTGTGGCTGTCAGAACAAATTTTCTTTCTTTCTTTCTTCTTACATATGGATTTACAACAAAGTACCGTATAATTATTCCATTGTCTTATATCCATTGTAGGTACAAGTTCGACGGACGGTGTAAATTCCGAAATATTAATATTATTCCATAAAACACCACTTACCTATAATTGGATTGATTGTGTACTTCTCCAGTCGGCCGCGGTGGTAATTTCGCGTTGTGAAAGGTTTGCGGTTGGTTTAACAAAGAAAGCAGACGGGTTAGGCGGTTCGGTTTTCGCCAGATATGACCTACATTCTTCAGCTGATTTCGAGAATGAACTTTTGTATGGAATTCAAATCCAATTCGTAGGGTCCTGCCTGAGAACCTAGTATTTCCAACAGAGACTGTAAATATGGCCGTTCGAACTCGAATATTTCATTTCGAGTTGTAATTTTTATTGGACCATTTCACATACTACAATATTAAGTGATATGGTGTAAGTCACATATACACGAATATTTCGGTGTTACCACTCCTTAAGTGGCAAAAAACTCTAAAATACTCGAATCAGTATTAAGTAAATAAAATAAGACTAGGTCAGACTCGGGGCTCGTGGCTTAGTAATAACTACCCTGATCAACCGATCTGCAAAGTTAAGTTGCACCAGGTGTGGTCAATCTGTGGATAGAAGACGATTTTTACACAGACACCCAGCCGGCAAGCATGTAAAAATGTCATACGAACACATCTACATGTCTACAATCCTAAAGTGGTAGTCAGAAGCGCAAAAAGCCAGACAGTGCCAATCATTCTATCCTCAGAATATCGTTAAATATTACCAAGTTGCGGAGGTCTGATGGCAATCGCTGCGTGTAAATAAGAAGACCCAACATAGTTGGGAAAGGATAGAATAGAAGTTGTTTTGATAGATAGGTTGATATTCCCTGCTTAACAAGCCCTGCTCAGTTTGGGACTAGATGCAACATCAACCCATATACTGTCTCACTGCTGGGCACGGGTCTCCTATCACAGAATGAGCGGGATTAGGCCATAGTCCACCATCGCTGGCCTAGTGCGGGTTGGCAGACTTCACACCACTAGGGACTAGATGGTGTTGTGTGAAATTGTCCAGGAATATTTATTAGTATATTAAATAAGAATAGGATTCGTATTTCCAACCATACACTAGGTTGATTATTTAGTTTTCTCAAAGATGAGAACTTGATATTTTTTGTAATATTATTACAGGTGTCTTCTTCGACAACCGCGTCGAGCATATAAAATTCGTCGACTTCTGTGGCAAATACCGCATTCCACTACTGCAATACCTGTGCAGCTCTAAGTGCATCACTGGAAGTTGGGAGAGTCGTGAGGTGGACAGTAATCCGCATCCTCACATGATGAGGAAAGTTCTTCTGGGTTGACAACTATGGGTCTATTTTTACTATTAAAAAACTCTATAAAAACTGGCCTAATACAAATTACCCCCATTTTTTTACAATTATTATTCTACAGTAAAACTAAGTTCCAAAAGAATAAACTTGAACAAAATCATTAAATATGTGATTAGTTGCATGCATGAAATAATTTTTATTATGTTTTGGTATAAATGTTGTATCCATCAATACTTGCTGGTACCTACTTTTTCTGCTATAGATGTAATACATAATTAAATAGTTAGCTAGAGAATTCAGGTAAATATTGACTGCAAGATAATATAGATAATCATGTTTATAATAATACGTAAGAAAATATGTAATAACTATGTTTTGTTATTTGGTTGTTATTGTTTTATTATTAACTATTATTGATTTTTAATGTAATGTGATTGGAAACCATTGATATAACTCTAGTTAATTCTTCTTACTTAAAGCAGAAGCATTCACTTTATTTAGGGAATTTATTGGTAAATAAAAATAATATTAGTACTACAATTATCAACTATATATACTATTATTATATCCTCAGGTACTTGTATGTGCCAATATATTGTGATACCTATTTTAATAATCAGTTGTGTAATGAAATAAAATATAATATTTCAAATAACAGTTTTAATTACACTTTAACCTACTTAGTTAACTACTATATCAGTTGTTTTCTTGTAAGAATTTCATTCTTTCTTCTTTACCTCTTAAAATGGCAGATTTAAATAACTTGCAATATAATTCTATAGCAGCTGGGGTATCATCATTGCCTGGGACGGGATATGTGATCAGATTGGGGTTGCAGTTAGTGTCAACAATACCAATTGTTGGTATTAACATCTTAGCACTATCTCTGACAGCAGTATGCTGGTTGAGAATGTTATTCTGTGTATTAAAAAATATACATAAATCAGGTAGCCTTGTGACTGCTCCAAATTGCTGGTTAGCATTTGTGAAGATGCCTCCTCTCCAAAACCTTGTGTGTGCATATTCTCCACATTCTAATGCAGTCTTTTCAACCATGTGGGAGTTAAGAGCATTTCTGTTGAACAAACATATAATCCCACCCCTATATGCAATATGTGCTGTAAAATTGAGTGCTTTCCGTAAATGTTCAGCAGTAATATCCAAATCAAAAATTAAATGACCAAGCCTGGTCCCATAAATGTAAGGCCTCATATAATCATTAAGTGAACCCTCCTTGTGCCCATAATGAACTCTTGCATCAAATAAATCTTTGACTGTAAATAAATTATGTACACTGAAATAATCTGGATGGTCCAAGGGCTGTTTCTTGGTAACTTGATCTAAAAAATATAATAAAATATATGAATTACTTGTACGAAGCAAGATAACCTAGGAGTGAGAGAAAACAGTACCAATAATGACATTAATTCTGCAATTTGTCTGAGAGCATGGCTCCTAATAGATTTTATAGTAGAATATGATGAAGTAGTAAGTAGTAATATGACATTATACAAGTCATAGGGCTCATGTTCGAATTCAAGGCACACACCACTGACTTTGAGCAATCATGTGCACATTAATAATAGATTATCACTTGCTTAAATTCGAATACTGATAGTAAATTATAAAAATAAAACCATAAGTAATTCTTTCTTTCTATACTAATGGCAGTAGCTGAATGGGTAAAACTGGAACTAGTGAGAGATATTTTCACTTTACTTGTGGGTTAAATCTGCGTTGGTTGGGACTTTTCTCGAAATGTAAAAATTAACATAATGAAACAAGTATTACAGTAATTATAATCACCTTCAGACACAGGCGATACGGCAGATTCAGTAGCAGTCGAATTATATCTATATTGTAGGAAAGGTACAGTGCGCATCAGCGCTCGATTTCCTGAAAATCACAGATATTTTACATAAATAAAATATTGCTTTAAAATCGCGAATCAACGATTCTGGATATGTAATATTTTGTGAAATAATCACTTACTTATACAGCTCGAGTACATATTAATTGTTTCCGTACCAACACTAGTGTTTAGATAGAATTTTCAAAATGAGATTTTGTCCAAATTTTTTGAACGAAAATGAGAGAATAATAACAAAATCTGACACTTGAATAACATTGCTTTTTGAGGTTATAAAAAAATCATCTCTTTTTTTTTCGTAATATTTTTGGCATGGCTTCAGAGGCCTTTGTGCCATAATCATCTGTCTAGTCTGAACTGACCATGAATGTATTTACCCAAACAGGATTACAGTAATGGCGCATCCACACCGCATTTACTTTTTGTGGTAGTCTTGTACTTAATCGGTCAGTAAAGAGATCACCGCGTACCAGTCCATTTCGGTCAGTGTACATAACTTATGTACTAGTTCATCTTATTAGTTCTATTCGGTCATCTGACCCATTAACATAATAGTTCATCGTTTGGTGATTGGTGCCGTATCAATAGTTCGAGAGTCATCAAAATATTTATTTATGGTTTCATGTCTAGCCGAGTTGTTGCACTTGCGTGTGATAAATAACTTAAGACACGGTGATGATACTACTCTTTTTGCCAGAACAAAGGAAGACTTGGAAGAGCTTTTGACTCTTCTTGAAACCACTAGTCTCCAATTCGGTCTTGCTTTCAATAGGGATCAGACGAAAGTTATGATAGTGGAACGGGCTGAACACAATGTCACAGGTACACTGAGTATAGGCAACTGCGAAGTAGTATAAAGCTATTTCTACCTCGGTTCCACTATTACGAACACTGGAGGATGTGAAGAAGAAATCAAGCACCGATCCGCTATCACAAGGTCAGCAGTAGAGCGACTGGGAAAAATCTGGAAAGGCAGACGAATAACTAAAAATACTAAGGTGTGACTAATGAAATGTCTATTTTCCATTTTTTCTTTATGGGGCTGAAACTTGGTCGCTTAAGCTACAAGATCGCCGGAAAATCAATGCACTTGAGATGTGGTGTTGGAGACGCATGCTCAAAATACCCTGGACAGCGTTCCGCACCAATAACTTCATTCTCAAAGAGCTCCACATACAAGACAGACTTTCGTCGATTGTGCAGCTACGAATAATGAAGTTCTTTGGGCATATCTCCAGAAATGAATACTCGATGGAGCGAGTTGTAGTACAAGGCCGCATAGAAGGCAGGAGACCTCGTGGTCGATCTCCAACTGGATTGATTGACCTCATCACCAAAGCTACGCAATCCACCGCAGTACAATGTGCTCGCAATGCTGAAAGTCGCCAGAAGGGACATCGCGCACCGTGCAGCAGCCTTTGAAGTCAGCGGTGATGCCGGGATGCAACCCTGTCCATCAACAGCCACGACCACTCTGTCAAGAGTGCCCGACTAAGAAGAAGAGAGACTAGGTTGATTAACGAATTGGATTCGTAATAATTATGGTAAAATATTAATCGTATCGTGACACTCGTGAACGCGTTCGGTACTGTAGAACATCTAGATTATAATAGCGCAACAGTTCTTTCATTTGCTCTCTCTCGTTCAGAAACAGCCATGTTCGAGTGTACGATTAGTACGACGATGATACGAACTAATACGAAGTAACGAGGTACTGCTAGGACCGAAGGACCGATTAGCGATCTTGGTTAGGAAACGTGTCTTGTAGTTCACTAGTCGGAACCGTGTTTATTAGTTCGTTCGTTCAGGACCTACACAAGACTATTTTGTGGAGTAACAGAATGCAACACAATAACATTCTTCAACTTTCTCGGCAACATAAATATTAACAACAAATAACTTTTTGTTATCGGATGTTACTTCTGACCTCTATAATACAAGTATTATAGAGGTCAGTGGATGTTACCCACTAACACTTGGAAACGTTGCTCCACAAAAATTACAATTAACTAACCCACATGATGTCTTAGAAATAATAAATACGAGCTTAATGTTTATTTCGTGTCATCTTTTTATCCACCGTCATAATAATAATAATGACTTAATAGCCACGAGCCTCGATCAACACCTTAGGAGGTTCTCGTTAGGCGGATGACTCAAGGGCTTGATCCAGAAAGCAGTACTGCTGGACACGGCTCGTATAATAAGGTTTTATTAATCAAAGGTAACATCTGCAGTACACATTTTATTGTATTGGTAGGACATTTTGTTTATATTTGTAACATAAACAAGCTAAAATTCCAGATCGTACCTACTTTGAGCTCGGTGGTCATCTTAACTTATTTGGACCGCGATCCGATATTTTAAAGAGTAGAATTATCCGCGATCGGATCGTATCATTTCGATCCGATTCGAAAATCGATTGAATCGAATGTCCACGATCCATCCTTCGAAAAAATCGGATCGGATCGCCGCATCACTACCCCTGACACTTGGTCTGACTGTTGTGTTGTCTGTTGCCCCTGTTGGTTTTGGCTTAAAGGACTTTATGTTCAAGCCATATCCAACATATAAAAAAATAAAAAAATCCTGTTGGTCAGACCAGGGCTGCCAGATGTACGATTTCAATCGTACTCATACGATTTTTTGGCAGTTTTACTCATGTACGATCGCTAGAGCAATATCGTACGGAAAATGTACGATTTTTAAATTTTACCTGACTACATTTCATAAAGAAATAAACGTCATCCACTGGCAAGCATGATTTTCGGGGAATTCCCCAACAACCTAATGCCTTCCTAGATTTTTTACTTGAATGATGAAGACAAATGTTTGCATTTTTATGAAACTTATTACTCCTAATAAAATAAACTTACGACTACATATGTAATAGTATTCAATTACTTAGTAATATTCTTGTTTCTCCGTTGGATGGGGACCTGGTGATCTGTAATAAAGGCATTTATTGCCTGAAGAAACGAAAATTGTACGAAGTTTAAGCCAGCTAAAGAAATGCTAAAAAATATGACCATAGATTTGTGTGTCTATCATGTACCTTGGCATACAATTTTTTGGTAGTTTGTGTACACACCATTTTTGCACCTGGCAACCCTGGGTCAGACTATCACTGTCGACTGAAAGACTTGTATCCATGGTCATGAAATAAATTAAAAAAAAAAAACCTGGCAACCCTGGGTCAGACTGTCACTGTCAGAGTCCAAGAAGAGATCTGTCAAATCCAGATTCCAGATTAGCGTTCAGTTGTTCACGTCACGCTGTGAGCTGTGTGACTATCTATTGATAAAAATATAGCTCAGCTCAAGAATAGCTTAAAATAATAGGCTGAAATAAGAATAAATTAATTATCATGGCAGCCAAAAATATTGAAGACGTTGATCTATATGCTTTATTGGATATTCCAATAACCGCTACGGAGTCAGAGGTATGTATTGTATTTTAATTAGGTACCTTCCTGCCGTATTCAAAGTTGTTTTACTAATAATTTGTTACCTATCAAATATTAATCTAACTGCAAGTTGACACTGGAAGTAAAAGGTTACATGCACAGTAACTGGAATGTATAACACAGGAACTACCAGCACAATATTAATAAAATTGATAGTCTTTTATTTATTATGTTAAATTAATAATATAATAAATTTATATTTTTAAATGTTTTTGTCTTTTTTATTTTATAAAATATTTTATAAAAATATTTAAAAATGTAATTAGTAAGTATAAAGACGAATAAAGGAGATAATAATAATAATGGATTCTATATTGTGGATCATAGGTAGGTACATAATACAGATGATAAAGTTTAGATTATTCAGTTCAGCTATGTCCCGCCCATTAGGCATACAATAGTAAAATTATAGAATTGATAGAAATAGTATTTAAAATGTGAATGACAAAAGGAAATTTTAAACAGGCATTAATAAAGTAAAGCCTACTGAACACATCATGATTGAGGTATAGTGTAATGTAGCAGAGATTTATCAGTTATGTAATCTTTTACTGAGTAATAACATTTGTTTATTAACAAGTCATGGAGTTTCTTTTTGAATATAGTTAATTCTGTAATTGTTCTGATCTCTTTTGGAATATTGTTGAATATATGAGAAGCTGAACAGAATATACTTTCATGCATTAGATGTGTCTTGCTGACTACTGTGTTCAATTTATCCTCATGTCTTTTACGCTTACGATAAATAAACAGCTCAGGATTATTTATAACAAATGCTGCAACCTCCAGAATGTATAGACTTGGCAAAGTAAAAATGTTGAACTTTTTGAAATATGGTACGCACGAGTCGGTTTCCTGCAGTTTAAACATAGCCCTTATACAACGTTTTTGTGATACTAATACCCGGCCCCTGTCTGTACTATTACCCCAAAATATTACTCCATATCTTAAGGTTGAGCTTATGTAGCCGTGATATGCTGTCAGTAGGGATTTTTGATTTGCTTAATCTTTTTAGAGCATAGGAAAACTGACTTAATTTTTTACAAACAAAGTTAACTTGCAATTTCCAATTGATTTTGTTATCAATATGTAAACATAGAAGTTTTGTTACTTCCGTTTCTTCTATGTCATTATAATCATATCATATTTTTATGGGAGCCGTGCATTGTGTTCGGATTCTGAAATTCATTATTTTAGTTTTATCAATGTTAATCAGTAAGTTATTCATTTTAAGCCAGTCTAGAATGTTAACTAAAGAAATTATTTTTTTATGTTTAGATTTAGCCACATTCATTTGTCGTAAAGCTGGCTGCTGAGTGTGATGTCTGGGGTTTCATTCCAGAGTCAACTGGGCCTAGTCTATAAAATTTAAGTAGCAGCACAAAATTTGTACCTAGTTAATGGCAATAAGCTTTGCCCCCACAATGTAGAGCCATGAACATAATTATGTATCAACTAAGTAAATGTGAGATCACTACACCCCTGATTAAATCTTTGGAGAAAATAAGTGTGATTGTATCTAAAATGTTAAGAATTATTATAATTACAGATCAAAAAAGCTTATCGCAAGAAAGCATTAAAATGCCATCCAGATAAAAATCCCGATGATCCTAAAGCTGCAGAGACTTTCCATGCATTATCACAAGCATTAGAAATATTAACAGATTTGAGTGCTAGGACTGCATATGATAAAGTACTAAGAGCCAAAGCTGCAGCAAAACTAAGGCATCAAGAATTGGACAGTAAAAGGCAAAAACTAAAGGAAGACTTAGAAAGGCGGGAAAGAGATGCTGAAACTGGAAAAGGAATGAGTAACCTTACCGACGAACAGAAATTAGCAGCAGAAATCCAAAGACTACAAAGAGAAGGTAGCAGATTGCTAATAGAAGAACAACAAAGAATGAAACAAGAAATACAAAAAACTATGGGGATTATGACTCAGCCTGTGTGGGATTCAAGTCTTAATAGGATAAAGATAAAATGGAAAGCAGATAAAGCTGACCCAAGTAATGGTGGATATGACGAAGCTACACTCAGGAAATTTTTAAAGAAGTATGGTGACATAGTGGCACTAATTATGTCTCCCAAAAAGAAAGGCAGTGCACTGGTAGAATTTGCCAGTAAAGAAGCATCAGAAATGGCTTTGGAGCTTGAGAAAGGTAAATTTTTATTACCTCAACTAATCCATTAAATTTTTATTTATAAATAAGTTCAACAATGGGAATTTGTGACATTCCAAAGTCCCTCTTTTTATCTTACAATTTTTTTTTTACTTGGAATAATTTATAACAAGCTGCTTCACCAGTTTTAACTTAAAATCAATATTAATCAGTTTTAAATCAATATTTTTATTGTATTTCTATTTCCAGGTTTACCTATGAACCCACTAGAATTGAAATGGGTGAATGATAGACCAGTCTTGACAACAAAGAAGGATACTGTAGGACCATCTGTAATCTCTGATAGAGACTATGAATCTCTAGTTCTTACTAAAATGAGGCAAGCAGCAGAAAGACAAAAGCTAATAGAAGAAATGCTAAAAGAAGAACAGAATAAACCGTAATATATATTTAAATCCGAATTTGCCTTCTCATTTACTAGATTCATCAAAATCCAATATAATATAAATATAATAACTGCATTTACAGTATTTTTTTTATTGGCTTTCTTAAAATACTTACCCTAATCTGTCTGTGGTTGCTATTGAGTTGCCAGAGCAGCTATTGAGTATAAGATTGCCAGGTAGAGCAGGTTATATGTTTTATGATATTCTCAGTAGCAGCAGTTTGCATTTGTTATTGGCAATAGGCTCCTCCTGTCTATGTACGGAACTTAAAATATACCAGCAAATTGTAATACATTCAACATTTCTGTAATTTCCAGGAATAAAGGCTTGATGATAATGGTACCTATTTTGGTTGTATGTCATAGACAAAATGTTTATACATGTAACACTGGTTCAATGACTATGGCCAGTTCACCAGAACCAGTCTTTCTATGCTTAGTTAGGACTTGTTTACCACATGTATTTATTTTTACTATCAATCTTTTTGTTTATTCATTCTTGAAATAAAAAAGGACGTCTGTACCATTTAGTAATAATATAATTATTTTTTTACATAATATGCAAAAATACCTATTCCTTATTTTTAATAGGGTCAAAAGGTTTCCACTCCTTCAAAAAGTCCACAACTTTCTTTCTCTGTATATCCCCATACTCTTTTCGTGGATTTTTCCACAAACTATGATCTAAGTCTAAAATTCCAGCAATGACTTCCTAGAAAAAAGGTGGTAATTTTTAAAACAAGTTTCATTGAAAATTGTATTGTCTATAAAGTTTTTAAGTATATACCTACAACCTCTTAAAAATTATAAGCATCAATCTTATCATTTAATTAATTACTACTGGTATAGTTACCTCAGCGAAAGCCTTTGGAAACAGCTGTTGATCTTCAATAACATGAGCAAAGCCAGGATCCATACCAAAATCTATCCAAAAGTATGGTAATCCTTTTGGTATTCCTTTTCTGATATTTTTCCCTTTCAGATCCACTAGTTTTTTATTCATAGACCATTCAGCTTCACATTCTAGAATGGCCTTTTTGAAATATATTGCTGCCATGTCACCTACATCTCTTGGTAAAGGCACACAGTTTATCAACAGATGAGGGTACCTGTGTAATTTTGTAGCTGTTTCGAAAAACACAACATCCTTGCCCTGAGAGTTGTAGAACTGAGTAAGGGCTTTTCTATAATTCTGTAAAATTATAAATATATTAATAATCAAAAAATATAGAAATTTTACAAAAAGAAATATTGATATCAGGCATTGTTCAAAATTTTATTGTTTTCAAACCTGCATTGGTTTTATCAAACTAAGAAACAGTGACCACTGCCTGTGATATTGAATTTCTCTTCCACATTCTACATTGTCTATGTGATGTCAGTAAATAATAAAAATCATAAATCTATTGAAAACAACATACCATTATCTCTTCCCAGACATCTTCATCAATAGATGTAACACAAGAAGAATGCTGTATTGTTGATATTAAACACTGATCTTTTACAAGAGATTTCCTTGAAGGAAGTGCTAAATAAACTTTGTTTCCACAACTCACTATGAGATGTTTTAGCATATTTTTAGAGTCTAAACAATGTTCACAACCTTCTAGAGTTCTCTCCATTTTAACATGCTGATTGATAGCCCTTAGTTTTTCATTTTCACTTTCTTTTGCAGAATTCCTATTCTTTGATATTTTATCAATGAAAATGTCTTCCAGATCATCATTGGGGTTTTTATGTTGAGCAGCAAGTTTGGCAAGGTCAGCTTCATCATTAAAGTTATTTCCATATTTTTCTTGTTGAAACTGAAACAAGATTGACAGTTCTGTAAAGGAAAGAAATAAAGGAAGGAGAGAAACAAAAAATGTTGCTTTATACTCATCATACGGCCATCTACATGCAAATAAACTTACCATTTGTGCCAAATTATACTTGTCGTCATCCCCAAAGTACTTAGTCCTCTCACCAGACACATATGTTTCAGCTTTTCTTTTATTACTTTTACTTCTTGGGTCTCCTTTCTCA
The DNA here is from genome assembly GCA_964056405.1 of Acronicta alni. Classification (NCBI taxonomy): domain Eukaryota; kingdom Metazoa; phylum Arthropoda; class Insecta; order Lepidoptera; family Noctuidae; genus Acronicta; species Acronicta alni. The sequence continues at coordinate 8,316,734 of OZ043926.1, forward strand.
CCACTTGTGAGTGGGCGGCTATTTCCAGATATACTAGTGGATATCAACATAACTTTTTCCTCGTCGGCTACTTTACCCTCATCAGGGTTATGTTTTCTGTATTCCCTTGCAGCTTCAAACTTCGATTTTAGTTCAGCTATAAGTGTAATGTCACCTAGTATTTCAGCCTTAACAATCTTAGCAGCCAATTTGTTCATTTTCTCATCACTTAGATACTTGGTGTCTTTAGGTTCATCATTTACTAGTGTTGGTTTTTCATTAAGACTTTCTTTTGCTTGTGATATTATAGAAGGTTTTCTTTCATCTTTTACTTCTCTCATGGTATCAAATCTTGTATCAGTATTTCCACTTAGCTTTCTCCAATTACTTGATTTTCTGTAATCTCTGTCTGTATCTCTATCCTTATAATAATCTTTATACTTATCATGTGAACTTTTGTTTGAAAAGGAGTCAGAGGTGCTTGATCTAGAGCTTTTAGACTTCGAGTAATAGTCATCATCATCATCAGAAGGCTTGATGAAAGGCCTAGATTTTCGAAAGCTTTCAGATGTTTGTGGCAAACCTGTTCCTCCATCCTTCCAATATGGATTCAGTTCTCTGCAGCTTGTTCCTGGATTGTAAGAATCAATATGGTTTTTATTCTTTTCTACTCTCTTTTGCCTGATGTCATCTTTTGTGTAAGTTTTTATCATGCCAGTCATTGACATCCAATCCTCCCTCGGTGCGTCTTTGTTTTGTTTAGATTCTTTTTCTACCCATTCCACAGACTCTGTGCTACTTGAACTTAATGGCTGTAAATAGGCTAAAAGGTTTCTAAACGTTCTAAGATAAAAATTATCCAGTAAGTATTTTTTAAAAACACTGAGAAATGTTAGCTACAAAAAAAAAGTTTAGATACTAATATTTATGTAAACACACTTACTGGAGATGGAGATCGCTCTTTGCCTTTTTTTTCATGATCTTTAAATTTATGAGATTTGCTGTGCTTGCTTTTCTTACGTTTCTCTTTCATAATATAGCGAAATTGGTGCTATAAATTACAAATTTAAATATAATCAAGTAATTTGTAAATAAGTACCATCTACTTTTCTTCAGCTAAAAAAAGACACATATTTACACCGAAAGTCCGAATGACACCTCGCTCATGCTCGATAAAATCGATATAATTTTTTTTTTTGTAATATTTTGGGGTAGCTTCAGAGGCCTTTGTGCCATCGATATAATTCTGTGATTCTGTTAGTGATGTTGATAATCGATTATTAAAATAATTGATGTCGGATTTATGGAATCAATTACGTGATAGATTATACTAAATTATCGTCAAAATTACTGACTAATATAAGATCAGAAATGTACACAATTTACTAACCAAAGCTTCAAAGCCGCTGACAAAAAAGTTTCGATATTTATAACAAAGATTCACATGGATACGATAGTTAAAGACATAATTAACTATGTTGTACATACAAAAAGACGAAGATATGATAACTTTGAAAGAAATTACAATAAAACAAGAGAAGGATCATACAGCTTTTAAGTTTTTTGTATCGGAACGGAAGTTTGGCGTGTTTCGGCGTTTCTTCTCAGAGGTCGTCAGCTAGGAAATGCCGGCTCCATCTAGTATTAATTAAATTATATCATCAAGACGCCCACCACCTCAGTCTACCAGTGACTATGGACGCTGTAAAGCAGTGGTTTTGGAGGTAGGTAATAGATATATAGTTGGATGGAAATAAAGGATTCATCTATAAATAAAATACGTATGAAATTATTTAAAGCCATTAGTAGTTTATTTTTTTGTGTTAATTAACATTACAGTACACCGCTAATCATTAAAGTTTAATGGGATTTTTGTGATTGTATACTCTTTACTAACTTCTGAATCCTAGGTTCAGTGCTAGTCAAAGCCAAACGCATATCGGCAGCGGCATCCAGCCGATGTCGGTGCTTGTTTTTAACAATTAAAAGCACCGAGAACCCCTTGCATAAATAGTTCCAAGTGGACTATATTATTCTCCTGTATTTCTTTTTTAATTTCAGCACCCTGTCCGTCAATAATTTGATTGAGTGTTTCAAGCGCAGAAAAGTTTTGCTTTTCGGCCTTGTTGATTTATAGCTCGATTTTAGCAATAAACGCCCTGATTTTATCGTCATAATTATACAAATATATTGTTCATGCCTTGCAACTTTACATTGCCTGAACCTTCAACTGGTTCAATTTATTTAGCTGCGCAAAAAAGTCAACTAAATACGCAAAACGTAATTTAAAATCGGACTCACAGAACTGATCAAGTAACTCGGATGGCTTCGCGGGCCACATCGGATGCTCTCAGGGACCACCAGTGGTCCGCGGACCACCGGTTAGAACCACTGCAGTGTAAAGGGTCCGAAACGTCGGGATTAATAATATCAATATAAAAATCCGTAAAAAGTAGTTTTATTTCAATTTGAATTTTTTTTTAAAAGCAGATTATATATACTATTTTTATCTACACAATTTACTAACCAAAGCAGATTATACTAAGCAAATTGTGAATAATACAAATTTATATGGTTTATAATTTATTTATTTTCAAAATGTTGGTGGACAGATAGATTTTTGAGCATAGCATTACATACTGAAACTTGAAAGTGATTGATGAAATATTTTTATTAATTTTGGTTGCTAGTTTCGGTATTTTTTCTTAATAAAAATTCGAATGTTGTTACAAAACTATTGTAGTAATCGATTTTTGACTTGCCATCGATTAATTAATTGTGAAATAAATTGATCATCAACGTCACTAAATTCTGTGATGACACCGATTCACATAGCAATTCGATTTACTAACTCAAGTCAACTCGATTTAGTTAATCGAATTAATTTGAGTTGAATTCGTTTGACTCGAATTTGAATTGGCGATGGCGCCGTAAATGAAGGAATCAAAGCGAGTACGCGATTGGCGCCCTCTCATTCATTTGTGACTATGTTGATTAACTTCAAATGGCATCAAATGTGTGTCAAAATAAAATTTGAAAATATATTTCCCAATTTAATAATATATTTATTATGAATCTATCTTAATTTTTTTAATTTGGATCATTAAACTGATATAAACATAATAAATAAATATTTTGGGACATTTTACACAGTACCATCTAGTCCCAAACTAAGCAGAGCTTGTACTATGGGTACTAGACAATGGATAATATAATACTTATGTACTTTTTTTGTAAATAAATACTTATAATAAATATAAGAAACTCCCATACAAACACTAACACTTAATGTTTGTCACATAAATATTTGTGTCCTGTAGGAATCGAACCCACGACGATCACGACCTTTATGATCAGCACTCAGCATTAAATTATTTACGTCACTATAAGTTTATTGGTAAAAAAAAACCGGCCATTTGTGTGACGTAATAGTCTATCATAAATCGCAAACATACATTATAATAAAAAATAAATAACACTCCTACATTCCTACTCCTACAAACAATACGCACAGGACCTAGTATTTACCTACAACAGTTTGGTTGGAGGTAAACACTACGCAATCAGTGATATTGACATTTGGTGTAATAGAGTTGTCTTTTACGTATTCGTTTTGACAAATGGCGTCGCGTTTCTAATATTTGAAATTCCTTCGGAATATCGCACTTTTTGAAAATTAACTTCTTAGTTAAAAATAAATTTTAATCAAAAATATTGATCAAGGCATAATTCTGAAGTAACAAAAAAAAAATAAAAAAATTTGACCCTTATTTGAATCACATGCATATAAAAGGACATAAATTGTATCGATTCGATTGAAAATTGATTGAATGGCTTTAATTTGATTCGAAATACGTGGGATCTTGATCATGATCTCGACCTCCCTATCTAGTATCTTTCAAAAGATAGTTTCGGATCGGGCACATCCCTATAATCTCGCTGTTTTGTCCGTTGTTGGCTGCTGTCGTTGTTTTTACCAGTATAGAAAAAATATTCCGCTGAATTTTAGGAATCTTACCTTGTACTATTGTTTATTTTCTTACTGTATTTTAATATTAAAGGGTGCAATATTTGACATAATAGTGGGGTGTATAATATCATTACGTTAATTTAATTTGTTGTATTAGCTATGTACCTGTGTCGAGCATGGATGCCTGCTGAGGAATGTTGGAATACGCTCATGATTTAGTATTCAGTGTGTGTTCATAACTACATTAAAGCTTGGAGTACGTACCTTCAAACTAACTGTGAGTTGTTTTTGATAAAAGCGTAGCTAAGTAACCGTGCCCAATTGACTCGATTTGTGTTATCTTAAAAGAAAGTATTGGTAAGCTTTCTTTTTCATTTGTATCGGTACATATAATGATAAAAGTATCGCTCATTTTAGCAATTAGAATAGCAGGTAAACTGAATTGTTTTAGTGTTGTTTATTTTGTTTGCAGTGTGCTTCACACTATGTTTTCTAAGAAAAAGAAAAAACCTCTGATTTCGCCGCCTAGCAATTTTGAACACAGAGTACATACGGGCTTCGATAAACGAGAGGGAAAGTTTGTTGGACTTCCTCTGCAATGGGCCTCACTTGTAGGTAATAATCAGGTATGTATGTATTTGTTCTTGATAAGTACTAATTTCTTTTATCATTATTATCTTTTTTTAACAATATATAATTATAATATATAACGATATTAATATAATTATCTACAGTAATATAATAAAGCTGAAGAGTTCTGAAGGCAGTTTCAGTCAGATTTGAAAAATTTGCATTTGAAGCCTAATTCTTGAGGAAGGTTATCGGATGTTAGACAGGATGACATCTGTCAGTTATACAAAAAAAGTTAAGTTAAAGTTATACAAAATCCATAAACTTTTCTTTTGTAACAGAAAAACTAAACAAGAAAGGTTTCTGATAATTTCAAAGAATAAATTAATGTTTCCATTGAAAATAATGCTAGGCATCCACTTAGATGGGATTTGAGGAAATTTTCACAAGGAAAATCAGATTGAATATGAGAGCAACTGTGCTGGATCCAGCTAGTTTAATGATAAAGCTACATGTACTGTTAGAAATACATTTCTTTTTTAATTTCAGATATTAAAATCAACAAACAGACCACTACCTTTGGTAGACCCATCAGAAATCACACCCACCGAAATTCTAGATCTAAAAACCATAGTTAGAGGGGACCACAGAACTACCTCAGTGTCATCGATAGCACGACCATTACCCTCAAACATACCTCAACAACCTGTGCAAAATGGAGTTGTATTGCCAAAGACCTCAAATGTTGCCAGGTCAAACTCTTTAAGGAGTACCAGCCCACCAAGGATTAGGAGAGACTTGAGGAATCAGCCTAATGTTCCTCCTTCTGTGCCCGAAGAGTCACCACCTGTCCCACCTGCTCCTCAACAATATATGAGTTTGAGACGAGAACACAGCAACTATACATTAAATAAACCTATGGCAGAGTCTCCTGTCGAATGGGGTCAGCATGCACATGAGGCTACTGTAAGACAAGTACCAGAAATCAATGATAATCATCATGCACCAATGACATATCAAAACATTCAGAATGCAAATGTGCCTTATCAACATAATCATCCCCCACCAACAATGACTCATGGACCGCATGGACTTAATGGGAACAATCTTATGGGTAAGTTATTTAATTACAGCACTAAACTGTCCCAAATTGATATCGGACAGATTAGTGCTTAAGTAAGTAAAGTTCTTTATTTGCATATAAGAAACCATAATTGTATTCATATAAAAACCAGTTGGTGCAGAGAACATAAATAATTCCAAGGAAATGAGAAATAGTTAATTCTCAAAGGGCAAAGGAATAAAATATTTTTTATAAATCATAGTCTTAGTCCAAACAATTTTGGTTTAATTAAAGTTTTGGTGTATACACCTACTTATTTTAAGAAACATGGATAAAAAGGACTCTATAAAAAAATTTGCCATAATAGTGTGTTTACAGTTTATGTTTTTATAAATTTATATAAGGCTTTCATAAGGCAGAAAATACATTTTAATTGATTTCTCTCAGTGAAATTAGCTTCTCTAATTATCAACAAGAGTGTGAACATCTGTTATGATTTAGAACAATACCTTGATACACAATTAGTCATTTAACTTGAAATGCCAATGTTTACCATCATAATAAAGACTATTCAAGAGTACATTTGTCACCCAACTCACACAAATGAAACCTTATCTACCTACATAGAAATTGTGATAAGTGAGTGAGTCACATTTTGTGTGAAAGAATATTTGAGTATGATCTTGATCATGTAGACCATAAATAAAATAAAAAAAACACACCTGAATTGTGAACCTCCTCTAAATAATGAATTATTTTAAATACTTATATAATTTTGTTGATTTTAATGCAGTATTTGGTTGATTAGAATTAAAATATTATATACCTACTTAATAATGTGTGTCCTATAAAAATAATAATTGGTTTTATCTCCTCGGTTAGGTGAGGCATATGGCGTCTCGCGTGCGCAAGGTGCCCCGGCCGCGGCGCCACACCTGCCACTTGCTGCCTCTAAACATGAACTACGATTGACGCATGAACAGGTATATTAAATGTTTAGCTATATTTTACATAATAATTTAGTATCTCTTGTTATCCTAAAAAACGTGGCAATACTTATTCTTAGATTGTAGGAAATAGTATTTTTTAAAATTAACTTTTCACACAGTAACAAGTATTGTTGTTTCAATATATTTTTTTGGCACTTTTTTATAGTTAATAAAGGAGGCTAAAAGATAACCTGGTCTGAAGTTCGCGAAGTATATCGCTTGATAGTCGACACCTATCTATATAGGTCACATTCTTAGTGTTATTACAGGTTTTCATTAGAAATGTCGCCAGGCCAAATGTCATTCCCAAGCCAGTTTTACACATGCTGCAATAAATGTTATTAGTACAGCTTTCAGGAAACAAATAAAATACTGTTAAACATTGTAGATACTGTAAGTAGTACTTTATCTGGAGAAAAACTCTGATTTCTTTTTTAACATAAAGCTATGCATGTAGAATTTAGTTATAGAATATAAATGTGCATTCTTGATTGTAATGGCCAGAGGTAATTTTGTGTTTTATTCATGAAAACTGTTTGTACTTTGTACATTATAGCTATATTATTATAGTAAATTTATGTTTATCCTTTACATACTTCTAATTCAACTGCCTGCTCAGTAACCACACCATATGCTTATAGGACAATCCATTTGCATATTCAATATGACGGTACTTCCATTCAATCATACAAGGTACTGGTCCATTAAGCAGCATTATACGTACATAAGATTGCTGTTGAGAAATGAGGCTGATTGATTCAAAGATTGGCTAACAAAATATAGTAAGAATGTTGTTTGAACATGTGAACAGTTCCGCGCGGCCCTGCGACTGGTGGTGAGCGAGGGCGATCCGCGCGCGTCGCTGAGCGGGTTCAGTAAGATCGGAGAGGGCAGCACCGGCGTCGTCTGCGCCGCCACCGACACGCGCACGCGCCGCCGCGTCGCCGTCAAGATGATGAACCTCCGGAAACAGCAGAGGCGAGAACTGCTGTTCAATGAAGTTGTAAGTTATAAAAAAATACTGTTGCAGACAAATTACTGTAAAAGTGTGGATTATGTGTGTAGATTTGTAGAAAGAAGTACTGGGTCCCAGTCAAATATTTGTAAAAAAAATTGAATAACGTTCTGGGTTTGACAGTCGTCAGACAGATAAATTTAGAAATTGCATTTTGTTTCCTATGACCATTTTTATGTCATTCATTTCTGGAAATAGATCAGAATGACCAGTTTATTTGTTTATCCAGGTTATAATGCGCGACTACCCTCACCCGAACATAGTGGAAATGCACGCGTCGTACTTAGTCGGTGATGAGCTCTGGGTTGTGATGGAGTACATGGCGGGAGGAGCACTTACCGACATTGTAACGAGGGCACGGATGGACCCTGAACAAATTGCTACTGTCTGCAAACAATGTTTGAAGGTGACATTTCTATTTGGACGTCCTAGACAACTTAGTAATGAACTGTACTTACAAATATAAATTAAATATGTTTCTTAAGGCCCTCACTATGTCAATAGTCTTAGGTTTTTGAGGTAGATTGTGCGTTGACTTTATTATTAAAATCTGAAAGGTTTGTCTGGTTTAGAAATATTTACCCATAACTTATTATATCTTTGCAGGCATTGGCATTCCTCCACAGCCAAGGAGTTATTCATCGAGATATTAAATCAGATTCTATTCTTATGACTGCTGATGGCCGAGTGAAACTTTCTGACTTCGGGTTTTGTGCACAAGTATCTGAGGTAAATAGTATAATTTAGCAAAAGGGGTGAATTCAATCAATTCATAATAAACTATAATGCCGTCGACGTGGAAAATCATTTGTATAAAATATATGTTTATTTTAGGAATTACCTAAAAGAAAATCTTTAGTTGGGACGCCATATTGGATGTCGCCCGAAGTGATTTCAAGATTGCCGTACGGGCCGGAGGTGGACGTGTGGTCGCTCGGTATCATGCTCGTGGAAATGGTTGATGGAGAACCACCTTTCTTCAATGAACCACCTTTGCAGGTATCTAAAACAGAACCTTTTTTTTAAAGGCGCACGAAGCAAAGGATAATAAATAATTTTCTAGACGATCTTCTAATTTGGATTTTGTAAAGAGTGTGAAGGGTGAGTGGAGGGTGTAATATTGAGAGCGGTGTGTGTGACGCAGGCGATGCGGCGTATCCGCGACATGCCGCCGCCCCGGCCCCGCGGCGCGGCGCGCTGTCCCGCCGACCTGCTGAGCCTGGTGGAGTGCGCGCTGGTGCGGGACCCGGCGCAGCGCCAGTCGGCGGCGCGCCTGCTGCAGCACCCCTTCCTTCGTCGCGCCGGCCCGCCCGCGCTGCTCGTGCCGCTCATGCCGCCGCACCACGCCGGGCCCCCCGCGCCGCACGCCCCACACCCCCCACACCCCGCGCACCCCGCGCATCATCACGCACCCACCGACAACGCCGCCAGTTTGTATTCCTCTTTAATAAATTAGTGTAATTGAAAAATACAATGGATGTAAATAAGAAAGTGATAACTATACTGAAATACACATTACAATTTTTTTTTTTTTTACAATCTGCAATCAGTAGTTTACTATAAGCAGATAGTTTGTGAGATTTTGTCAGGTCGAGTGCTTCCCCCAGCGAGGACAGCTACTCAGTATTTATTTATGAGGTTTTACTATATACGCCTGTCGTATATAGTAAAATATATCGTACGTCTTTTCTCTTGAGACGTTTTTGGTAGCTGAGCTTCATTAGATTCGCAGCAAGTACATTCGGGTGATTTTCCAGCCTCTTTTGATATTTTGCTGACGAGGCCTGCATTTCCTCTTTTACAGTGGTCATGTTTAGGTGTGCGTAGATTTCGGAATTGGTAATAAACCATGGAACTTGCGCTATTGTTCTTAATATTGCGTTCTGCATTCTTTGTAGTATTGCGATGTTTGAATTACTTGCACTGCCCCAAAGCTGAATGCCATATGTCCAAGTTGGTTTTAATATAGACTTGTCTATTAGGAGTTTGTTATCTATTGATAACTTGCTATTACGACCCAGCATCCAGTAGAGGTTTTTGTGTCGTATATTGAGTTCTTCTCTCTTGTTTTTGATATGCTGGTTCCAAGTCAGACGGCGATCGAGATGCATGCCCAGGTACCTTACACTGTCTTTGTGTGGTAATGTGGAGTTTTCAAGGCATACAGGAGGGCAGTTTTTTCTCCGAAGTGTGAACGTAACCTGCACTGACTTTGTTGCGCTAGCTTTAATCCTCCACTTTTGAAGCCACTTTGTAATAGCGTCGAGACCCTGTTGTAATTGCTCTGTGGCCAGCTCAGGCTGCTTGTTACTTGCCATGATGGCTGTGTCGTCGGCATATGTAACAGTCATGACTCCGTCTACCTGTGGTAGGTCAGAGGTGTACAAGGTATACAAAATAGGTCCCAGTACCGAACCCTGAGGCACGCCTGCTCTTATACTGTAGAATTTTGAGGTAGACTCGGATTCTTTCACCTGGAAGATTCTCTCTGTGAGATAAGATTTCAGAAAGATGTAGTAGCTGTGTGGAAGACTTGTTCTTATCTTATAGAGAAGGCCCTCGTGCCAGACCCTATCAAAAGCCTGCTGAATGTCCAAAAATGCAGACGAACAGTACTCCGTTTCCTTTTAGAGATTTTCTTATTTTCTCAACTACTCTATGTACTTGTTCGACAGTAGAATGTTTCTGTCTAAATCCAAATTGGTGGTTCGGGATGGCATTACTGTTTTCCAACAGGGGCATAATTCGGCGAAGGATCGGTTTTTCACAAACTTTTGACATGATAGGTAAGAGGCTGATGGGCCTATACGAAGTGGTTTGGTTTGCTGGTTTCCCTGCCTTATGTATCATAAGGATTTGTGATACCTTCCAAAGGCCTGGAAAGTGTTGAACCCTTAACACTCCATTATACAACATTGTTAGGAAAACCAACGCGTTTCTTGGGAGTTCTCTCAAAATTTCCTTTGTAATGAGATCATATCCTGGTGCCTTCTTGTTTTTGAGGTCATTAATAGTCTGGAGGACTATTAATGACCAACCAACTTCTTTTGTATAGGCTGGGAAAGAATTGATTCAACCTCTTTCTCGGACTATGTCGCTGGAGTCATTCGGGCAGAATACCTTGGCTAAATGTTCTGCGAATAAGTTTGACTTTTCCTGCGATGTGCGAGCCCAGCCGTTGTTGTTTTTCAGGGGAGGCTTTGCCAGCTGTGGTCTATCATACGACTTTGTAAACCTCCAAAGTGAGTAATCAGTGGCTGCAGCGGGTGTAAGCGATTCCAGTTGAGCCTCAAGAGTCTCATTGTTCCAAGCCTGTAGCATTCCTCTTAGTCTTGACGCTTGCCTGTTAAAATTTCTTTTATCAGATGCAAGTCTACTCAGTTGCCAGACATGGCGCAGCCTCCGTCTTTCTAGAACTGCTTTTTTAATATCAAGAGGGTAGTTATTTATCCGCTTTTTTGGGTCTAGTAAAGGGGTACTCCTCCAGCAGGCCTCCGGAACGAGGTTCGTAATGTATTTGGTTGCGATTTCAATATCTTCAGGCGTTTTAAGAGCAACTTTTAACTCTATGTTTTCGTCAATATATTCCTTGAAAGAGTCCCAGTCTGTTGCTTTGTTATACAACCTTTCTGGCGTTTCGAGTTCTATAATCTTTGTGCTTTGAGTGAGCAGTACTGGCGTGTGATCCGACGAACTGTCGTAACAGGACTCACACTTAACATAGTGACCAGAAAAACCTTTCATAACGAAAAAGTCAAGCAGATCTGGTATTTTAAAGGTATCTGCCGGCCAATATATGGGTTCACACGTGGAGGCTGTTGATAATTTATTAGCATCTATGCTGAGTTTTAGCTGTCTTCCTCTGGTGCTAGTTAACCTGGATCCCCAGTGCGTGTTTTTGGAATTCCAGTCTCCACCCGCTGTAAACCGACTGCCAAGTGTCTCGAAGAATTCTGAGTACATCTCTTTAGATATCTTATGTCTGGGTGGACAATATACTGAAGAGATACTGAAACAGCCATTTTTGTCTTCAACTGCTATTGTAGTAGCCTGTATGTGATAAGTTTTGTATTCAGGCATTATGTGGTGTTTCAGAGATTGACCAAAAATATAACAGAAAACTTTAATTTCAGATCAAGCGATGGCGCCCGCTCCACCTCGGTCGGATCGATAAACTGGTCAAATGTTGAACATAATCGGCAGTTATTATTTATACTTCTTAGTTGTGAGTGAATAAACGCAAGCTATCGAACATGACATACCAAAGTTGTAACGCAACTTACTTTAATTTATTATGTGTGCAACACTAAAGTAAGACAATATAATACTCCGCAGGCCCAGTTAAAGCATTCCATTATTATTATAAATATATATTTACTTTGAAACGATATAGTATTTATCACATTCCCTCGTTTTGTATTCATTACTTTATAATATAGTTTATTAGATATACTGTTGCTGTTATATAGCCTTTGGCGGCGTGATGAAAATGTTCATGATCCTTAAGTATGAACTCAAAATTTTTGCCCCGTCCAGTTAGGTACCTTCTAGACATGTATATTTATACAAAACTAAAATTAGTGGGTTGTGAATAAAAGTATTTTCTCCTACTGTTATTATATCAAAATGGTATTTTCATTTTTATAAAAAGTAATTCTTTAACTGTAATTAAAGTTAGAACCATGAAGTGCCAGAAAATTATGAAAATCAATTATTATTCAGTATTATAGATTGCCTTGTACTTATTAATATAAACTTTACACTTTCTTTAGGTTAAGAATTAGCATATCGGTAATTTATTACTTTCCAAACTAGTTTACATTCCGAAAAAGATCTTCCTTATGTGTTGTTACACCCTTATGATGATGGTCAGTCACAAACAATTTCGGAATCTTAAACATTATAATGTTAATCGATAATAATACATGACTAAATTAGTTGTAATTTTCGGTCTGTAATGTACTGTACTGTGATTTCATGCGCCTATAATGAAGAGCCTCTCTTGTCGTGCGTTACTTAACATTTCTTCGATGTTGAACTAATTGTTAAGTTACAGAAATGTACCTAATATATAAAAAAAATATTATTGTGTTTATTATCATATAAAATTCAAGCAGCTAGATAAGAAAAATATCATATATTAAATTCTAATTTAAGATATTGACGACTCCTTATTAGGATTTGTAGTGCCTTATTAAAGCCTTTATTGTTTATAGTGAGTAAATTAGTTATTGCACTTGATATTAATTGTTATAATATGTAAGATGATAACGACCTTGTTAATATTAAGCACATCACAATGATATTCATTTTAAGTCTCAGTTGATGAAGTAAAAATTATTCTAATTTATTGTTTTACATTCACATCATTTTTTATAAGGTATTATGCCAAATATATTGTATTATTTCATATTTGTAAAATCACATTGTTAAGAACTGTTACAGAATATAGAATTCGAAACTATTATTAGTATTATTTATTGTATGGTTGATGAGTATTTAGTTGAATCTTAGAATAAAGTGCTTCCGTAAGTCAATAGTAGGGACAGGGAGAATGGTGTGAATCAGCGTCAGGATGAGATTTTGGAAGTTTTAGCAATACCAAGTTTTTATTCTCTTAGATTTTTCAAAACGTATGTTGAGGTAAAAAAAAATATCGGAAAGATGAACTACAAGGCCTACAATTAAGTGAAGCCGACGTAGTCCAGATTTTACATGCAAAATTTCCTGTAGGTGTAACTTTTTTTGGCTTATTGGAAGAATCTATGAGGTACGAAAATTTAACGAAAAGATGAATTTTTGGAAAAGAAAACTTGAATTATAACGCCTACAACTAGGTGAAACCGTCGTGATCCAGCCATTCTAGCGTCAGAATTGCTGGCCACTTTCTTCGTAATAGTTTTCCCTCTTCAGCGAGGTAGGTAGGTACTAAATTATTTGATGGTACCAAATAGGTACAAAAATTTGGTATAGCTCAAACTTCCAAAATCTCTCTTGGTCAAGTCATCGTGGACACGGGATGCTATACCAGCTAGCTCGGTTTAGCATTCTCTTATTATTTACTATAATCAGATGTGGCTGAATATCAATATCTATTTAACATGAAGTTACTGCAATCTGACCTCTGCAAACCAAATTCTGGAGAATACAGATATCTTGAGGATAAACTGATAGTAAGGCTTTTTGGGCTACTGACTATGACTACCACTAACGATTCTAATGTGTTCGTATGATAACCGGAACCAACTGTTGTATGTGTTCTCCCAGTCACGAAGATTTTTCCCAATACTAGGTCTATAATATTGAGAACGACCGTTTGTGTTGTTGGGATTAAAGCGACACTGTAGATAGATATAAAAAATATGTATCTTTACGTTTATTAATTACAATTCAAACAATACAAATATATATGACAAAACTTATTTGTAGAATTCATATTCACTCTCATCCTTCTTGATGTTATTCTTATAACCTTTCTCGAAGTCCTTGGGCAGAACAATATACCTAAAACAAAATACAAACTTGCTAATTGAACTAATGTAAAAAGTTAGGTACAGACGCCAGCAGGTCAAGCTATCCGAAACTGTCAAATTTTACCATTTGAATATGAACCTTATTGTATTGTATTAAAATTGAAAATTTATCTAAGAAATTTGACAGATTGTGGTAGCTTGATGTGCTGGCCTCTGTACCTCTGTGAAAGATTTTTGACTTTTGGCCGGTTGCAGATGTTCTTATGTTTACTCAAATGAAACATGTTCGAACGAAATTCAGGGCTAATTAATACAAAATGCGTGATAAAGCGGCCTCGGTTTAACATTTCCTACTCTTTAAGCTCGAAGAAGGAATGACGCCACAAAATAAGTGAAAAGGCGAATGAAGAAGAGATTATTAATAAAAAGGAAGATGCTAAATATTACCTATTCTCGCGTACGGCGTGCATACCAGCCTCTTGGCAGATGGCGTTAATGTCGGCGCCAGAGACGCGATCCGGTCGCGCCACAAACTCCTCTAAATCTACTTCTTCAGAAAGATTCATCTTGGCTGTGATCGTCGAGAAGATCAGTCGCTTTTGTCGCCTGTGTACATGCAATAAAAAGTTAGTTAGCCAAAAGATTACAGGTGTAATAGAAAGCAGGATAATCAAACAGTCTCAATGTATTGAAATGTAGCATTTTGTATGGCATTTTTAACGATACTTGCCTGTCAGGTAGAGGGAACTCAATCTTCCTGTCAAGACGACCAGGTCTGAGCAGGGCAGGATCAAGAGTGTCAGCACGATTTGTTGCCATAATCACCTGTGGTATATAAAAGTATTTATTTATTGGTATACCAAAATTTTAATAATAATTATTAAAATCTGTGTATATAATCATTATGAAGGCGCTGATATAAATAGAGGTAAAACATTCAATTGAAATTAATTTAATTAAAGTAGAAATAAGCTTTCCCAACTTCTGCTATTTCCGTAAAAAGAAGCAATTTTTCATCAATTAAAAAAAAAAGGTGTTATGATTTCATAATTCATACTTATGTATATTCTGAATTAAGATTATTTCCGCGATTTCTGGTCCGTATATCGTAATTCTCTTTTCTTTTTTAGGGAAAGCTTGCGGAGTTGCTAAAAATATAACAGTTTTATATTAATAAAATAGACAAGTAATAATACCTTAACATTTGTTGTTTGGTCAAAACCATCCATCTGGTTAAGCAGCTCAAGCAGAATTCTTTGTACTTCCCTGTCAGCACCAGTCTGAGCATCAAATCTGAAAATAAATAAAATGATAACATTAACACAACTATAAATATAATTATTTGTAGTGATGTTGATAATTGATTATCCAAAATTGATTATCAACATTACTTTCACAGCATTGAGATAATAGGAAGCAAAGGTAAATAAATCTTTAGCTTCATTCATTCATAATTATTGATTCTTTGAGTGAGTATATCTTTGAGATAATTAAGATAATTTTACCTTTTTCAATCCATGATCACTAATTATTTGTTTGTTAATGTTAATAAAAAAGTATATTGTACCGTTTTGTGGCAATAGCATCAATCTCGTCAATGAAGATGATGGCTGGGCTGTTCTCTTTAGCTAGACGGAACACATCTCGCACCATACGAGGTCCTTCGCCGAGGTACTTCTGAACAAACTCGGAGCCCACAACACGAATAAACGCAGCTGCAAGAAGTAAAATATTAAATATTTTATTTTAAGAAATTTTCAGTATCAGCTCTGAGTTTGGATTTGTACCTGATTAATGACAATAGACTGCCTCATTAGTCTAGTGGTCCTAAGCGCGACTGCTACGCTAGAGGTCCTGGGTTCTATCCCCAGGTCGAACAAAGTTATTGGGTTTTTCCATGAAATGCTCAGTAACAGCTCGGAGTTTGGATTTGTGCCCAGTTCATGGCAATAGGCTCGCCCCTTATTACATGGGACCTAAACATACCGGCGAAATGTGGGTGTACATTAGTACACCTCTGCCTAACCCTTCGGGGAATACAGGCGTGACGGTATGTAATGAAAATAGGGTCGCACTTATTACATGGGACTTAAAATATACCAGCTAACTGTAGGTGTACATTTGTACATTTCTGCCTAACCCTTCGTAGAGTACATGCTTATGTTGGTGTCTGGAGTAGGTTTGGAGTTTTTTTGGTTGTTTCTTTGCAAATATTACCCTACCTGTTGTATGATGTGCCACAGCTTTGGCTAACATGGTCTTGCCACATCCAGGAGGTCCGTACATGAGCACACCACGAGGAGGCTCAATACCAATCTGTCTGTACAGCTCGACATGTGTGAGTGGTAGCTCCACAGCCTCTCTGATCTCTTGCTTCTGGGTATCCATGCCACCAATGTCTGAGTATTGCACATCAGGTTTCTCATCTGTTAAATAAAGTGATATAAAATAAGTGGCAGCCTGCAAGATTTTTAATGCAATTGCAATTATTAATAACAACTCTGAATACCTATTTACATTTATGGACTGCACCCCAACGCTTATTGTAATTAACCTTCCAAGTAACAAAAGACAGACACAATGCAATATCTTTTGTTCTTGGGCACGGGGTTCTCATGAGATTTGATAAATTAAACCAATGTACAGCCAAATACTGATTCCAAGATAAATAATTGTATCCATACCAGCTTGCAACATAGAAATAGAGCTATCAGCTTCCGGCGGCAACACATCCACAAGTGCGTTTGAGTGCTTGTGGAGAGCAACCGATGCAGACGGCTTCAATAGCTCTCGGTCAATGGTTGATAAGATGCGGACATAATAATTAGAGCCTGTAGTACTGCCAACTATGAAACAGAGTAATAATAGTATAAGCAACACAATGAATAGGGCAGTAATTTTAATCAAGGTTAATATTTCTATGAAGATATTCATATTTAATAAATAGGTACCTTATATTAAGGATTTTAATTAAACCATTTTAAATAATTATTATACAAAAACAAACCTATTCCAGTATTTTGGTCAACAGCTTCCAGAAACTGTCCAATGACGAGTGGCACAGATTGTATGCGCTTTACTTCCTCTTGAGCATGAAGATATTCTTTTTTGAGGTTCCTTTGCTCATCCTTTATGTACTCTTCTTGTACTTCCAAAAACTCTAACATGCGTTGGAGTTTCTGAAAGATTTGATTTTTTTTACATAATTTACCATGATGATTATGATGCAACCAAATTATAATTTATTTTTATTTTACACATTTAGAATAGAACATTTAGGGTATTTTATTATTTATATTGTAATAAATAGATATAATTATGATTATTTAATCTTTTTACCCTGCAATAGAAAGCTTACTTCTATCATTGAAGTTGTTTTCAAGCAAGCTGTCAAATGTAAAATAAATGTTTGTATAGATTAAAGCTGTTTATTTTCAATGTCTTTGTGTAATATTTTTGGAGACTGCTCGTTAACTGAGTTCCTAAGGTAAAATATTGTTTTTTAGGAGAACAAAGACATATTATTTTACTGTCATGGCTAGATTCGAAATCAAAGGCTAACTACCTTGTATTTGGTGTATAAATCTTCAGATTCCAATTCTTCAAAGGACTGAGGTCCTGCGAATGGTAATCCTTTGGCATCGGTGACTTGGTCGTCCTTTAACATAAATAAAATTATGGAAGTACAAAAATAAAGAAGATTTTTTAAGGTTGTTTAGAGTCGCTTTTATCATTACCTTTTCTGGCAATATAATTCCAATTTCTTCCATTTTTAATATTAAATAACACCGTGTTTCACTTTAAATTAGATGCTAGCAAAATACAACTGCAGGAACGTCGAACGAATTATTGCCACTTTTACAGGTTGACAGATTCAGGTTCTCTCTTCAAGTTTCAACACGCTTGTTGTAACTTGTAATTTATTTATTGGTACAGACGAAACAAGTATATGTATTTAACTTGGAAAGTAAAAGAGATAAAATATGACATATGCACAATTTTTCTATTACAGGATCTGGAGCGCATTGCGCAATGAAGTTGTCAAATTTTCGAAACGCATCGTCACTTACGTTTCTATTCACGCTTATGCAGGCAAGTTTCATTTTAGTCAAAATTAACCAATTACTAAGAAAAGTACCTTGACAAGTTACCATTTATTAAGTTTCATTTGAATAAAATCTCTGTTTTACTTGAAATCATAATTTTTATGAGATTTTATTAGAAACTTTGCTTTAATATATTTTTTTCTGCTCTTGCCTGCAGCCTGCTTAAGTTAAGTTTATCAATTAGGATTCATCTCGCAACACTTCATGTCAAATTAACCTCAAATTTGAATTGGAGTAACCAATAATCAATAGTGCTTATTTTCATTTGTTATTTGTTTATATTCAATTTAGTCGTGTAAAAAAACGATAAATTATTGCTTTTTAGTTCGTTTCTCTCTTTCAAATAGTTGAAATGGCGTCACCACCCGAGATGAGCGAAGCTGACCAAATCAAAACAGTAAATGACTTTTTTTTATTTATTACAATAAAATTTACATTTAATATTATATATTTTTTAATTGATTCTATTATCCTTTATATTGTGCTAAGAAATGTGTGACATGTGTGCAGGTTGAAAAATATATTCTAGAAGGTTATTAAGAAAAATAAAAAAATGTGTGGTCTTCCAGTTCAAGGACTTCCTGGTCCAGTATAACAAGCTGTCAGAGCTTTGCTTCAACGACTGCATACACGACTTCACCTCCAGAACGCTTAAGAATTCAGAGGTATGCAATTTAATATAAGGCATAGGGAAAGTAGTGCTGGATAGATCTACATTTTTAAAATATGATTAGGTACTTAATCATCAATCATTTGTCTAATCAAATAATCCCTCAATCAGATTTTACTCTCATATGCTTGCTGTGTAATATTTTTTAGTATGAATATCATTGATTATTCCAAACTTAAAAAAATTTTGTTTCTGTAACTTTTTAAATGCATATTGCACAATACCTAATAGACATTAATTCATCAACTTCACAGAATTCATTGTAGATCTCATTGATCTGCAGGTTCTATCTGACTATATTTTATATTTATTTTTTTCAGGATAAATGCACATTGAACTGCATGGAGAAATATTTGAGGACAAACCAGCGTGTATCACAAAGGTTCCATGAGTTCCAAATGCTGGCTAATGAAAATATGCTAGCATTAGCTCAAAAAACAGGCCAATAAATTCAATCAAAGTTTAAGTTTAGTAATTAATAATACAATATAATGTATTTATTTTATTTTGGTATAGATTTTTTGTCCTGAGTGTTAGAAAAATAAAGTGTTGTTGATTGAATTTATGAATTTAGTTTCTTAGAATCCTAATGGGTGCAGCTCAGATTTTAAACCTCCATAATTGACAACCTCAATAACCTCGTTGATTTGTCAAAGTTGTGGAAACATATACCTGAAAATTTTTTGGTACAGTTGAAAGTAGACTCAAGATCTTACAAACTAAATAAAATACAAAATAGCATTTAGTCATCTATATTTTCATCAACAGGTGTAGCTTGCATTAAACTGTATTGTTACTGTTACAGTAACACAAACTTTAGTCTTCTCAATGGCGAATGCTACACGCTTGATATTTAAGGTGATATTTAACGTGATATTTATCTAGTAAATTTTGTTATACTATACATACTATAAAATAAATATATCTATATAATTTATAAATCTTGGATTACGATTCAAATATCACGATTAATATCGAGCGTGTAGCATTCGCCATAGTTGTTTCAGCAATCCATTACAGAGACTAACTGTATAAAGGACAGTCTATATTATTCCGTGGGCAGAGTGGTTCAGCTAACCTTTGGGTAAATATTGTCATTACAGAACCATTACCCAAGTAGTTTACGGATATTGCCGACCTTGCTGTAAGTATAAATACAACAAGGTTACAACACTTTTGGGGTGGTCGTCGCGCAGTGGTGACCAGGTTGGGCTAAACGGAAGTGTTCTAAATGTACGGAAAACCTAGTAAGTAGTAGCTTAATACTGAAAAAAATTGTGTCTATTTGCTACAAATGTATACATAGCTATATAAACAGGGCTCACAATCTAGGAGGAATAGCAATTGTATGCTCTAATATCTTTCATCGATTCTGAATCTGAACTGAATTTCATCTTATTTTTATCTACTGGAATATATTCTACTTCCATGGTCTCATATAAATTTGGTTGACGTCTGACCACGGTTCTAATGATACCTAGACCACAAATGCTTGCAGTCAGTTTTCTTTTCCTTACCTATTTGTATCACAACAGTCAACGTCGATGAGAATCCTGCCCTTCTTATTGAGGGAAGAAAAATAAAACACTGCAAATTGTAATGGGAGTTATTTATCGGTCTGAATTAGTACAGGTCACTCAAGGCATAATAGTGTGTAAGACTATTTGTTTCATTCGGTATTTCAAATACTTCAGCCAAACAAGAAAGTATAGGATATCCATAATTAAAATTATAATGAGCTGTGTACTATGTGTACCTATCTAAAATTTTAAAAGTATTTGGAACTGATTCGAATTTCCTACGGTAACGTTATAATATATCTCAGTTTATTTCTGAAAACCTTTTATGTTATCTGTCTTACATAACATGCACATTATGCTCCTCTTTGGACAGGGTTTATAACACCTTTGTTCAGGCGGCGAGAAATCCAATACAAAAGATGATTGAGAACTAGTGTAGTCAAAGTGATAATCATTAAATTTCGCCTCTACGCTGTATTTAGCAGCTACAGAAGTTGCTCCAGTGTCATCATCGTCAATGTTTAAGACATATTTGAGAGGGTAGGGTCCCGAAGGTGCGTTGCTAATGTTAGAAGGTTTGGTGCAAATACTGTAGTTTCCGCCGTGCCTGATGATCCTTATGAGAGCCTGACCACATATGGGTGGTTTGCAGCAGGATGGTGACGATGGGCAGACGGTGACGCACTTGGGTGGCAAGCAGCACGGCTTAGAGCATGGTGGGCGAGAACATATCGATGGGCACGGGGTGCACTCGCCAGTTTTGCCGCAATTGTGAGCCTCGATCCTTCTGAGAACAGGGCACGAGATATGACCTGGGCGCCACCCACACCTTAACTGAAAAATAGTTTTCTATTTAGTACTTTAATCGAAATGAGAATTCATGCCACTTCAAATATGACACTATTTCTACTAAAAAGGCGGATAGGGCCACAACCAGGATCCAGTACCTACCTATATAAACATATTTATATCTGTTTATTGCTTTCTTACCTGATGTTCAGGGGCGTCTCTGGCCGTGTACAGCCATCCCATGTGCTTGGGCACCGGCCCTGGTTTTATTTCCTCTTTATCTAAGCATCTGTGTTTAGGTAGGTCGCAGCGGCCCAAGCAACTTGCCGAAGATTTATTAGCTGAAAACATTGTTATTTTTAATTTCCAATTCCAAAAGCTTAATAGAGTTATTGCTATTGTGTTATCAATAGGACCTTGCCTTGCCATATATTTTTACATTGAAGAAAAACTATAACTAAGTATATAACATCATTGGTGGATTCTATGGTATTATTTTTAATATATCAATCCTACGCAGCCACAATTCACAATAATTTCCACAGCCTCCGGCCGCGCGGGAAATAGAAAGGTTTATTTATTCTATGTTAGTCTACCTAACGCTCGGGTATATACTGGCATTATTCTGAAGATACGGATGCGTTAGGTATTTTGATACTTACATCTACCAGCTGTTTTACAGCAACAAGCCATCTTTACAACTTATGCAATCTGAAAATTAAATAAAGGGGAAGTTAAAACAATTTAATTTAAAAAGGTACGGTATCTGCAAAATATTTGTAAGTTATATTAGTTTAGTTAGGTATACCTATCTAAAGAAATGATCTTTATTTCACAACATTTTTTGGAAGAGGAATTTAGACCAACAGACGGACTAATAGTACCTAACCAAGAAGTAGATAACACTCACGTTATGAAGTGGTTATGAATGGGTCATTTTGAGTCTTGTTAAGTTATCCATTAGTGTGACCTTTAATAGTCAGATATATATTTATTTCCATTGGAATATTAAAAATATCCTAAAATTTAGTGTTACATGTTTGTGCGTGGTCTGTACTTTTGAAGTAAATGTGACAGAAATCAAAGTTGTAGAGTTTTGATCTTCGAATCTTGTTTTAGTTTTTGTGTACCTGCCTAATGGAATGTGAACTTTTTCCTACTATACCTAAAATACTAGGGAGTATTCTATAATAGGAAAAAGTCCACATGTGCTGTCCTTTATGCTCGTTTATTTATTGATAGACCCTATGAAAAAGCAGTTTTGATGAATCAGGATACCGGGAAATTGTAGGTGAACGTGCTTTACCCTTCAGACAATATAGGCGTGATGGTATTTTATAATTCCCAACAGGAGTGCTTGGAAATTGCTTAGGATTTGCAAGCAATCCTGTTGTTTGTTTGTGTGTGGCCATTTATGCGCCCTGGAAATTCGCATCTTTCCTGCGATCACTTCAAATGCTCATCTGATAGCTTATTGATTTCTGCCATTTACACGAATATTATACATTGAAATAAAACTACTTTTAAACTGTAGAGTCTACCCGTGACCATGGACGCTGTAAAGGGTCCGAAACGTCGGGGTTAACAATATCAATATATCGCGATAAAATCCGTAAAAAGTAGTTTTTATTTCATCTGATAGCTGATCTTGCAACTGAAAAGGTAACCAGTTCATCATTGCTAGGCACCAGCTGCTTATTAATATTTATACTATAATATTTATACTAGGTAGATATAAATCAAATCACATTTTAGATTAAACTGCAATGGAGTGATGATTGAATTACTGTTTCTTTAGGTGTCAACCATGAATAACCTCCCAAGGAGAACAATCGGACGAATTGCTTACCTAATACTAGAGATGGATTATAGGTACTTGTATGGTACCTTATGTCAAAATCCTACCTCTCGTAAGTGAATCTACTCAGTTACTTGTTAGTTGTTATTGACAATGGCCTTATGAAGGTATCTGCTACGCTGGTAAATTAAAGTTGCAATAGGATGCCTTAGACGAATCACTATTATCATAATATGATCTTAGATGAATCACTATCAGTCGCATTATACCATCACAGTGAAGTAGCCGCGTTGTAGATAATTCAAAGATCGCGTCTACAACTGCAGTGACATTATCGTTGGAAGTTGTACAGTTAAAATAAGGTTTTAAAATGAAAATATTATACATTCTTCTGTTATGGTATTTTGTAGGAAGTTGTGACAGTTTTAATATATTGGCTATATTTCCCTACAACGGTCGTAGTCACCACATATATTATTCCACTTTGGTTGAGGAATTAGCTAAAAGGCAACACGATGTGATTGTGATAAACTACCATCCAGTGCAAAAATTACGTACGCTACGTCAGATTTCTCTTCAGGATACAGAAAATACTAGTGATCGTGTTAATGTCGACGAACATATGAAAGTCCTTTCTACTTCTGATTTATCTATGGCATATGACACAGCTAAGGCATTTAAACATATAGCCAACACGAATTGTAAGAAACTGATGAAGAATCGAGAAGTGCAAGAGCTTATAAAGTCAGCGGCACATTTTGATGTAGTAATAGTTGAGCAATTTGTGACGGACTGTGGCTTGGCGGTTGCCTATAAGTTAAATGCGCCCACAGTGGGAATGACCGCTCATATTTTGATGCCATGGACTTACTCAAGGTTAGGCGCACCTAACAACCCAGCTTATGTACCGAACCACTTTTTTGCGTCCGGAACGAAACCAAACCTATTGACTAAGATAAAGAGTTTAATAATAAATTTTGGTATGAACATGTACTATAGATATGTGATACAGAGGAATGATCAGGAAATTGTAAATGAAGTTTATCCCGGTATGCCGCTTTTAGAAGACCTTGGCAATAATATATCTTTAATTATGGTTAATCAGTATTTTCCTCTGACTAGTCCGCGTTTATATAGCTCTAATGTTGTTGAAGTCGGTGGCATGCATATAAAAGAAAATATTCAGATAGAAAATAAGGTGTGTAATCTATTGTCATTTTATTATCGTAGTTAAATATTTTTGTCACTCAGAAAAATATCACCTAGGTTAAGGTGATATTTTTTTAATTTAATTAAGAGTTCAGCTTTTAAAAAGCATATATTATTATCAGAAGTTCGTATACTTTACACGAACAATTATTTCAATTACAGGATTTACAAAACTTCTTGGATACAACAAGAAATAAAATTGTTTTCATCAGTTTTGGCAGTGTTGCAACGAATTTTCCTCGCAGAATAACAGATGAAATAATAAAATTAATTGAAAAGAGTAGCACTATGAGTTTTGTTTGGAAATCCGATGTCTCAAACTGGAAACCAACAAGTAATGTGTTCATAGGGAGTTGGATGCCACAAATGGCCATCTTATGTAAGTGTTCCATAGTTTAATGCAGTGTATAAATTATAGATTTACGTTGATACTATACTAACACAACATGCAATCACTCCGGTACAGGTTACTGGTAGAGGTTGTAGATCTTACTAGGTTTTTCTACGGCACAGTTCGGCGGTATGTTTGTTGCAAGCATAGATCGCCATTGCCTAACCATAATCGTGAGGTGCTACCTAAAACCTAATAACAATGCAACAAACATACCGCCTAACTTAATAAAAAAGATAGATATATGTTATATTAAAAATCTGTCCTATGTAATAATGTATCTCTACCTATTTCATGAACAGAAGATAAATACAGTATTCTCTAATTACATCCATATTTTGTAGGTCATCCAAAAGTGGTTGCATTTATATCGCATTCTGGAATGTTGAGTACTTCAGAAGCTGCGCACTGTGGGGTGCCTATTATTGGTGTTCCTCTGTTTGGAGACCAGTTTGCAAATGCTGAGTCGGCAGTTGAAAGTGGTTTTGGAGTTACTGTTGATGTATTAACTCTTAATGAGCGTGTACTAGAAGACGCATTAAAAATAATTCTTGAAGAAAAGTAAGTGCAAGTTTGCTTTTGTATTGTAGTATTTAAATCGAAGATCAAAATGGTAGGTTCCTCAAAGGCCAGTACGTAATATCGTCCTATATATTATTCTGATTAATGTCTGACAATATAATGTTTTTTTAGATACCAGATGAAAGCAAAAGAATTATCTCGCCTCTGGAAGGACAGACCATTATCTCCGATAGAAACAGCAATATTTTGGATTGAATATGTGGCCAGAAATAAAGGAGCAGTCAGCTTGAAGCCTCCAACAGTAGACTTACCACTTAATCAATTCTTGCTGATTGACGTAATAGTAACTTTAGCATCTATTCTAATGTTAATACTTTTTATAATACTTAAGATGGTATCATTCGTGATTAGTTTTTTATCAAGAAACAAGACTGTAAAAAAAGAAAAGAGAAAAAAGAAAGATTAAAGCCTTACAACGGTAATAGTACCTACCTCTTTTACCTAAACTACGTAATGTCTTTGATGATAATCATGTTACTATTACTTTGTTGTCTATGATGTTAGTAGTTTAATATTGGTTAGGTAGGTATCTAAGCATAATACTGGTATAAGAATTATGATAATGATATTATCAACTTCTATCGGTTAAATAATTAGGTAGGTATCATTTTTGTTATTGATTATGTACAGGACGTAGAACTAAGGGTGTAAATTACACAAAACCTCAACCACACCTTTTCAAAAATGGTGAATTAGAATTTTATGTAAGTTGTGCCAATATGGTAAAATGTTAAATGATAGTTTTAGTTCCAGAATAATGGCTTTGTTATAAATAATAATAATGCAGAGGACGTCATGATTCTGTATCGATTCCTAACAAAATTTGAAGAAATTGTGAGTGCTTCCTCATTGTATTTTTCTAGCTTTCGGGTTCAATTTATTTCCCCGATTCATTTTTATTTTATGTTTAATCTATGAGATATCGATGCCCATAAACAATGTGTAATGTGTTGCTATGAATAAAATTAAAAGTAATTTTTAAATAATTTAGTTTTATTATATTACGTGTAAACCCTACGCACGCTTCGCTTTTTTATTTTCACTCTTTGTTTCCTTTGATCTGCAGTAAATTTTCAGTAATGCTTTAAGTATTAGGAAGATTAAACTGAATATAGTGATAAAAACAGCCGCTACGTCGAGGTTAATGTACTGGTAGAACGGCACATCTGCAGCGGCCGTCCTAAATGTCATATTTGGATGTTTAGCAGCGAATTCAGTCCAATATACAGCGGTGTCGAGTGGGGATAGCGGGCGGTCGTGCCACGCTTTAGATACTTCCTTCACTCTCTGTCGGAACCTGAAACACCAAATAATATTTAAAACACTAGTTCGTATTATTAAACGTGAAACTTATGTATATATTTTAGTCAATAATGATGGTGATTACTTTACACCATCAAAATATTTTGGGGCAACAAATACTAACTTGGGATCTAAAACTTTTTTGAGCGCATTCATTAGGTTTTCTTCAGTCAAGTGTCTGACTTGTAGCTGGACGCCCAAGCCACTTTCTTCGATTGATGCGGCATTTGCAGGTTGGTCTCCCATTATAGGCATGGCTACCATAGGTACACCGTAGTGTATACCTTCTGTCGTACCACCATTCCCAGCATGAGACACGAATGCCAAGGTTTTTGGATGAGCTGAAATTTTACAACAATTATTTAATATGATTTTTTTACTCCATATCGATACAGATTTATACGCCATATTAGTGCGCAATGATTTAATTTTCAGACAATTTCTGAATGTGAACCAAGGGATGCAAGGTTATCTAATAAATACATATTATAGTAAATAACTAAAATATTTATCTTAAAGATAAAGTTGAAATATTTAGAGATACTGCAGGCCTTGAAACAAGATTCCTATGAAACATATTTGAACTCTGGTAAATGTAACATACAAAATACTTCAAATAGTTTATTGAGACCTCCTCAATGGAACATTAATTAATTAGTTATCTGTAATTTAATCATAGAACCAACACGTTATCAACTATGCATAATAGGTCCCATTCAAATGCTTTTCAAGTTTTAATCAAATCTTCTTCGTCGTCCAACAAGCCATGGACATAGTTACAAAAACTTCGTTATCGCCTATCAATACTATTTGTTGATGCTGACCTCATTACAACTGCTGCTTCATGAGAATTATCTTATCTTAATAATTTAAAATGTATCATTCTAAGAGTTCCGTACCTCAAAAGAAAAAATTAAATCCTGATCACTATGTTATCCATGAGTGTGTATATTTGCCTAGAACAATTCACTAATCGTCAGTATTTGTAATAATAGATATTATATCACACGTTTTTGTTATTACAAATTTACATATGCAATACTTTCCGTATTGGAGAAGCAGTCTTTCAACTACAAAGTTAAGGTTTTTTATGATTAATGCTGCGTTTCCAAGAGATTGCTTGTGAAAGGAAGCTAGCGGTTCACGATCTACCAATGCTCGCGAAATCTACCCCTAGGCTGGGGTTTATTCTGGTGGCAACGCAGACTAATTGTGATTTTTTGAGATACATCACACAACTAAGTTAAATTTTTATTTTTATCCATAATGGAGTTAAAAGAGTTAACCTATATCATTATATTTGTTATACCTACCTAAGATATCAACCTGAGGTAACCAGCTATTTGTGTAAAGTTTATTCTTATC
Source organism: Acronicta alni (assembly GCA_964056405.1). Taxonomy (NCBI): domain Eukaryota; kingdom Metazoa; phylum Arthropoda; class Insecta; order Lepidoptera; family Noctuidae; genus Acronicta; species Acronicta alni. The sequence goes on from OZ043926.1 coordinate 8,344,525, forward strand.
CACGATTAAAGTCTTGTCTTCCCATTTCCAAACGAATCTCTGGGGCAGTTTCTTCATAACGTTTAAAAATATTTGTACTTTGTCAGCTGGCATAGTGGAAGCCTTCACGACTGAACCGAAGCTGACGTATACTACACCGTGTTCCGCTTCATCGAAGAACTTCTTGAGATCCTGAAAAAGATCGAATTTTGGAGCCTCTATTAGTTGTATCTGCATGTGGTGCCATGGTACATACGCTAGAAGATCAAGCTATTCAAAACAACTAAATTTTCCCAATTGAATATTAACGTTATTGTTTTGTATTAAAGTTGAAAATCAATCAAAGAATTTTGACAGATTGTGGTAGCTTTATGTGCGGCTGACCTCTGTACATTTTCAGAAAATTCTGTACTTCTATTAAGGTACTACAACTGCTTCCGCTTCTACAAGCTTGACAAGCATCTGATCATGGACAAAGGATATGAATTTTAATAATGAAAATAATTGATAATTAACTGCCTCATTAGTCCGGTGGTCGTATGCGCCAAGTGCTACTCTAGAGGTCTTGAGTTGGATACCCAGGTCGAGCAGTGTTAATGGATTTTTCTATTAAATTATCAGCTCGGAGTTTGGCGATTAGTTTGCTCCTTACTATACGGGATCTCAACATACCGGCGAACTGAGGGTTCTCACATGCACATCTCTTCCCAATTCCGGGAATACAGGTGTGATGTTGTTTATATAATGTGATAATTTCAAAATATTTTTAATTAATGTACAGGATATATGCTGAGTCAGTCAGCTTTAAGTCCGACTGGCTCATGCCGTTAATTTAATACCAACATCTGACTGGTTTTAGATTAATCTACATAAATTATGGTGATTAGGATTATACTTACGCCAGTTAATGGTTTCGAGTCGATCACATGAAAACCTCCTACTTCGATAACATTGGACGGGAACAGCCTCGACCCAGTAAGTACAAAGTTATGATACAGCAGAAGAAACTTCATCTCCCGAGCTAAATCATCTAAAGGTGGAATATCATCGAAGTACTGCGCAAGAGTATACTGATTATATCTTTGTGTGTAAAAAGAATAAAGAGCTCTAAAATAAATGTCGAAAATTGTTCTTTCTACTCTTTCATATAGTGTGGGTTTGGTTCCACCTTCCAAAAAATGGAAAGGAACGTAAGCAGGATTGTATGGGATGCCTAATCTTTTGTAATGATGGGGCATTAGTATGTGAGACATAATGCCAACAACCGGAGCTTGAAATTTGTAGGCAATACCGAGAGCACAATCACTGTTAAACTGTTCCACAACAATCACGTCGAATTTTGGTTTTTCTCGTATTAGTCTTTGCAGTCTTTCATTTGCTAACGCTATCTTGCAGTTTTGTATGCCACTATTCGCAAGAAAGAGGCTGGTATATAACAGGATCATATACGAGGTCTCAAAAGGTATTTCGCCCTCTATAGGCTTGGTGCTTCCAGCTAAACTAATATCATGATAATTCACTGGTGAATCTTCCTCAGGAAAATGAGAAATAACAGTCACATTATGGCCTCTTCTTGCTAGTTCACGTAAATAAATGCGGAACACAATAAAATGACTTTTGCCTTGGTACGGAAATATCCCAAGGATATTTAAACCACAAGTGTAGTCTGTTAATAACAGTAATGATAACGCAACAATGAATGTACACGGCTTCATGGTAAAGAGTTCAAGACCGTCCGGCACGCGAGACTGCCCGGGCCTCCGGTTACCGTCAGACTAACTATAGTGAATGAATATCTCGCCGAGACTCGCCAATAAAAACTACATGGTTATGATGTCATGACGCGTTAGTCGATCACGATGACTTGAAGAGATAACCTGTTAGACGATACGCACCTACAAGATATTATTATCATCCTCGTCGAAAATGAGTATAAACATGGTTATGATGTCATCCGCGTTACTAGAACACGATGACTTGACAAGTTTACTATCCAGACGATAGGTAGGGTCTGGTACACTGACTACAGTCAGTAGTACTTACTCAATACTTACAGTCAGTAGTACTTACTAATACTTACTCAGTACTATTTTTCAAAATATACTGACAATGCTGTGCAAAAATCCACGAAAACGAACTAATTACATGAAGTACCTATACATTTCAGAATTAAAAGTATTACTACCTAAGTCTAAGTAATAAGGTTTAATAATGATAATAATGATACCTATGTAGGAATATTTTCGATGGCCGTAGTAGGTAAATAATTCATTGTTATGTAAATATTTATGAAATATAGTATGATAATATTTTATGACATTAAAATGTCGCTTATCTGCCTCTTTTATACTGCATATCATTAATTATCTCACTGATAATATTATTTTCCTAACAGATTATTAAGTGGTTTTGCTTCTTCTCTGGATTTCTTTAATACATAAGATGCCTAGGTGTAGGTACTATCGCATTCAGAATTAAAAATTAAATCACCTTGTAAAACTATAGGTACCTGGTTACTATTAAAATAAATCAGTAAAATTTTTTTTAATTAGGTAATCTCAAATGTTGTCTGGTATAGAACTTGCATGATATTAATAATAACTTTATCACTACATAGTATAAAACAAAGTCGCTTTCTCTGTCCCTATGTATGCTTAAATCTTTAAAACTACGCAACGGATTTTGATGCTGTTTTTTTTAATAGATAGAGTGATTGAAGAGGAAGGTTATATGTATAATACATATATATTGCACCCATGCGAAGCGCGGGCGGGTCGTAGTAGTAACTAAAGTTGTCTTGTAGTTTCTGACAATTTTAACAGATGGCACGATCATCTAAACTAGATACATATAATTAATTATATGAACTGATTCATATTGCTATTAAATATATAAACTTTTCAGATTTTTCAGTCCAGATTTCAAGCTCGAAGCTCTTATTTTTATGTTTAGTGGAGATTTCATTGATTCATTGATTGATTGAATATTCATTATTTAAGTAATTTTGTAAGTTCCGGTAAAATAAAATCAGTCAAATGTCGCTCCAATACGCTCAATTCTATTTTCTGCTTGATACCTAGAGCATGATACCTCTATGGAGTTGTAATAGAGCTTTATCATAATTTAAACTATAATTTTCGAACTGCCCACGATTACGATTGAAAATGGAGTATACCATACTTTGTATTTATTTCTACGACTTTTTAAGTTACAGCAGGATAGACATAATTTTAGCTATTTATACACACTGTAACAAATGGGACTCGGCCAGTATCTGGCCGGTCACTCAATGCCATGGAATAGATGAATGCGGTCTTTTGAAGGAAGCCAAATCCTGGAATTTCCGCAGACGGGAGGTATGGAACATAAATAACCAAAATTTCATTTTTAGTTTTGGATTCTGTTTCAGAATCCATGAAAATTATCTCAGTCTGATAATTCAGTGCAAGGTATCTCTAACTACTGCTCGAAAAGAAAAAGTTGAATTTAGTAATTTTATTAGTGTGCCGCGTAACGCGCTAGGTCTAACTAAATACTAATCATAATTCATTTATGGTAATGGAAATTCCCACAGGATTGGGAATTGCATAGTCGCTGTATAGAATTCAACTCTTAAATATGGGGATATTTAAGAAAAAGGTATTAAGAATGGGGATTAATACCTTCTTTTCCATTTTTGTATGACTAATTTCTGGATATTGTATAATGGAAACTTGGTTATTCGGCAATGGAAGGGAGTAAAATTATACATAATAATGTGTAGTTACCCATATCTTTTATTCTATATTCATTTTGTCTTACGAGTATTTCGTCGAACAAACTTTTTCTTTTATGGATGCTTAGACTGTAGGTAGGTACAGTTGGCTTCGCCGCTACCGTTGATACCCAATGTCACTATGGGTTACGCCATGCACGATATCACACATTCTGATACAACTCCTTAATAAAACACCTGTATAAAAAAAATGTGATTGACCAATGGTAATGTGGCCAAGGTTTAATCAACACAAAGCATTGGGAATTATCGCCAAAAGATAAAATGTTTTTTTATCTTAACAAATAAGCTTTAATAATTCTGTTGACCTCTTTTTATATTACTTGTTTATTTATCTAGCCAAATGTATTTTAACAATGTATCTAGCCTAAATCAATTAATATCACATCATGTTTGGTTTTAAATTCTAGGTTTAAAATTATTTTCCGCAATCGTAAAAATGAAGGAGGATTACTGATTACCGTGTCAAAAACTTAAAATCAAATTGATTGCCTCAATATATTTGGGAGTAAGTTACAAACCTTGGATATTTATACATATGTAGATAATATCACATCCAGCCAGAACATCATAAACAATATTTAATTCTTAAAAACGGTTTACCTTAGCACCTTATTACACCTTCAAGGTCTATGTGTACCATGTCTATTGCTATCTTATATATTATTTTACATTTGTAGATTTCAGCAAAGCATTTGATAAAGTTGCTCGTTCAATTATCTTAGACGAGTTAGATGATAGATTAGATAGCTAGACGAAGATATTCTATTGTGACAGCTTGCTGCTTATCTTAGTGACAAAACATGTAAAGTAAGTAAGGAACACATTTATACATAAATATCTTATACTCATAATTAACTATTAAGTAACTAAAAGTAAAGTGTACCCCGGGGTTGATATTTGGGCCCATGCTTTATAAATGCTATACATAACGTATCTTATAATGGACGATGCTCTAATAATTAAAATACGAAAATTAATCAGATATTTTATTGGTAAATAAATAACGCAGAACAAATTTGTCACTTGGCTAAAAGATTCGACTTATTTAAAAAATATATTTCGAAAGGATTAATTTGTATTTGTACTGGAAATCCGAAGCGGCATGGCGGCAGCTTCAAAAAGCCACAGATTCAAAACTAATTATATAACAAACATGTACGTTAGTACATGAAACCTGGTTTTTTAAAATACAACTAAGTAACATAATATAAGAGAATCCAGTTACTACTAGTAGGTAAGTTAGGTTCACAAAAAGCATCTAGAGAGCGTAAATGAAATGATGTCTTTACATTTTTTACGGAGTTATAGTTTAATTTTTGATAGGATGCTTCAAGTACCTACACTAAATTGTAAACTTAAAAAGAAAACCAAAACAACTACAAAAACTTATTTTGTTTTAATTTTTCTTTTGATATTTTGTGTCTTATTTTTTCTTAGCAAAGATAACACCACTCTCAAAATTAACAGGGTTATAAATACTATGATACCTAACACGGCTATAATGTCCAGGTACATGTACTGGTAGAAGGGGACTGTGCTGGCTGGCGATCGGAAAGTGTAGTTGCTCGTCCGGGCTGCGTACTCCGTCCAGTAAATAGCGGTGTCCATCGGTGACAACGGACGGTCGTGCCATATTCTTGATAATTCTTTCACCTTCTTCCTGAATCTGTAATAGATAAAGATTTCATTTTATAATAATATATTGCACTAGGCCACCACGCTGGTGGACTATACAGCCTAACCCGTCTCATTTTGAGGGAAGACCCGTGCCCAGCAGTGGAATAGTAAATGGGTTGATGATGAAATAATATATTTTTAGATATCTTGCCTTCGTTAATCCGATTTTAGAGAACTTCAGAAATTTGATAAATCATTATTTTTCACCGATTAGGTTTTTATTTGCATTTTCCATGCTAAGATTTTAAAGTTATTTTAGCGAAAGAAAAATTTGAACGTGGACAGGATTCAAAACTGCGTCTTCTTGTCAGGTACACCAGACGCTATGACCACTAAGCCACCGCGACTCCTACCCGCCAGGTCGAAATTTGCCTTCAACTTGACGGGTTAAAATTATTATTTTTTAATTTCAATAAGAATAATTGCTAACCAACTGTAAATCATTATGTATCCTAAATCGTCATTCGAAATGAAAAATGATGAGAAAAACCTAAAGATGATTTTCAAATACCTATTCAATGATACCCCACTTAACATAGTTCGTCAACTTTATTTTCGTTTCTTTTTCACAATAAGGCGTCTGATTGTCGCAATATTGAATTTTGATTAATGTCATGTCTTTAGTGACACACAATATGACAAATCGATTGACGTAAGAATCATCAAAATCGCCCCACGCGTTTGGTCTTCAGAGTCCCCCAAAGGAACATGTCGCGCAGTCGGGTAAAAAAGGTATTTAAAAATTTATAGAATTTGTAATTATGGTTACAGAATGTACAAATCGTTGGGCTTTCAAATTACTTACTCAGGATTTAGGACGGTCCTCATCTTTTCTAATAAATTCTCCTTAGTCAAATCTTGAATTTGTATCTGTACACCTAAGCCACTCTCTTCAATGGCAGCAGCGTTTGCTGGCTGGTCACCGAATACTGGCATTCCTATCATAGGCACGCCATGGTATATAGCCTCCGTGGTACCCAACATACCACAGTGCGAATAGAAAGCTATAACTTTCGGATGTGCTGAAATTTAAAAATAAAATTATTGTAAAAAAAAATACAACGTACCATTACGCTTATATTCCCCGAAGGGTTAGGCAAAGGTGTACCAATGTACACTAACAGTTCACCGGTATGTTTAGATCCCATGATATAGGGGGCGAACCTATTGCCATTAACTGGGCACAAAACTAACTCCGAGATGCTATTGGGAATTACATACACTCAATAACTCAATAACATTGCTCGACCTGGGAATCGAACCCAGGTTAGCAGTCGCGCTTACGACCACTAGAGTAATGAGGCCGTAAATAAAAGTTTTAAAGGTCATTGACTGATAACATAAGTTAGTATATATTTGCTGAATAGTTTGAGATATACCCTGAGCAGGCACTTTTAAAGTCAGGTAGATTAGGAATTGGTTATCACTTACATCATCGGCTGTGGAAATGATTAAGTAAAAACTAGCAGTAGTGTTAATTCTGTTACTAATAAACAAAATTTATCTCTTGATTTCTGACATTTACGCGAATATTATACATTGAAATAAAACTACTTTTTACGGATTTTATCGCGTATATTGATATTATTAATCCCGACGTTTCGGACCCTTTACAGCGTCCATGGTTTGTTTGAGTGAGTGAGTTTGTTTCGGCGTTTCTTCTCAGAGGTCGTCAGCTAGGAAATGCCGGCTCCATCTAGTTTTAATTAATAATTAGTAATAAATGTCATTGATCATGTAACAATAAAAAATGTAGGGTAGCTGTCAGTAATTATATCATCAAGACGCCCACCACCTCAGTCTACCCGTGACCATGGACGCTGTAAAGGGTCCGAAACGTCGGGATTAATAATATCAATATACGCGATAAAATCCGTAAAAAGTAGTTTTATTTCAAAATTTATCTCTTTTTGTATATTTATTACAGAAAAATGAGAAAAGGATAGAAAACGTAAAGGGTTTCATGCTGTCGAATTAGTTCACTTGTTTGTTTTCAACTTGTTTTTTTTTTGCCATAACATTTAGGTCTTTCAATATAGTCTAAGCCCTAGACTAATTGAGGACAATTACAGGAGTAGGTACTGGCGTTTACGTTTCATCAAAAGGAAGATAAGCTAGTAAAATAACAACCGTTATCATCTGTTGACAAGATTGCAGATTAATGAGATATTCCTGTCATGAATTTTGTAAGACAGATTGTTAAACTGCTTGCCTCAAAATATATTGTTATCTCATACATAGTACCTACACTGAAACCTCGAGCCTATATTTTTGCTCCATAGTAACGATAATGCTTCTGTGAAAGGGTTTTCCCTTCGGCGCCGGGTAACGAGATATCTTATTACAATCTATCCTGAGGGGAAATCGTAATGGAATAGCAGAACCAAAAAAGTTGCAGTGAATTAACCGAACCCAATATATTTTGGAGATAGACTAGGTCGGTGATGAGTTTCATTCAGTGTGGCTTTTCAAACCGCAGCAGACAGTCAAGAAATGGAAAACGATTTATTTTTCAGTTGTTTTACAACGCCAGTTTAACGTCACAGAACATTTTTTTTTATGTCACACTAGTTTTCCGCCCGCGGCTTCGCCCGCGTCGAGTTCGGTTATATCGCGTTTCCAAGAGAACTCTTCAAAAGTCCGAGATAAAAACTATCCTATGTTCTTTCTCAAGGTCAACTCTATCTCTGTACCAAATTTCATTAAAATCAGTTCAGTGATTTAGACGTGAAAGCGTAACAGACAGACAGACAGAGTTACTTTCGCATTTATAATATTAGTAGGGATGGGGTAAACGAACATGCGGGTCACCTGATGGTAAGTGACTGCCGCCGCCCATGGACATCAGTGACTGTCACCAATGCGAAATGATTAATATGATTCCAGATTGCACTGTTGTAATTTTATTTTATGATATCGCTGTAATTATATAGGTAATATTTCCGTTATCACACAATAAAGTACCTACATATTCAGATAATTGGAACTTATTCAGAATTTGATGTTTCTGTATTAAGAACGTTGAAAATATGAAGAACATACCTAGTAGATCGTTTTGCGGTAGCCAGCTAGATAAATATATATTTTTCGGGTTCCCGGGTAAAGTCTTTTCCTCCCACTTCCAAACGACTCTCTGCGGTAATTCTGATAAAGCTTGGATAATGGCCTCCAATTTATTTCTAGGCGTTGAATTGGCTCGAATCATCGATCCAAAACTTATATAGATTACGCCGTGCTCAGATTCTTCTACGAATTTCTTTAGATCCTGAAAATATATTGTAGGTATGTCGTTATATCGTAAATACAGCTGGATAGTTGTAACAACCCGAGATATGGTAAGCCAATGAAGGATTGTAAGCTGTTCCGGTAAAAAATTGTATCACAAAATTACTTTATTTTCTGTCTCATGGTATGTTCACGGCATAAGGGCGACCCTAGTCACTAGTCTTTTTTTTAATACCTAAAGCAGACTTGCTTTAGGTATTAAAAAAAAAGACTAGTGAAATTGAACTAATGAATCAATTTATTAGAACATACCATCATGCCTGTTGAATGGTTGAATGGTTAGGCTGGTATGTTTTTAGGTCCGAAGTAATGAGCTGATGAGAAACTCCGAGCTGTAACTAAAAATTTCTTAAAAAAAACCGATACCGCTGTTTGATACGTCCGGCAGGCTAAATGTAGCTATCTAATAATGTTATCGTTAGTATAAAATTTTCCGTTCGGTTTACTATCTGTACCTATATACTTACTACCACTAGATATAGGTATTATGAGCTGACACAGATAGGTGACTACATAATTAAAAATTAATCAATTTACTATTTAGTGGATCATAAATATGATGATGAATAATGCGTGTTCGTTAATTGGAACCGGCATTGACGAACTGATTGTGTATAGTAGAGAGACGCCAGCAGGTCAAGCTATCCAAAACTGTCAAATTTTCCCAATTGAATTTGAACCTTATTGTTTTTAGTTAAAGTTGAAAATCAATCAAAGAAATATTACAGATTGTGGTAGCTTGATGTGCTGGCCTCTGTACCTACTGCAGAACCTATAATATAATAGGTTTAATAACTTTTACTTTCAACGATAGTTTACCGAACATTGCATGATTTATGATTAAATAAATAAAATATGTGTCACGCACGGTATTGATGAGCGAAAATATTATCTATCTTAAATTCTTTAAAACATTATCTTAATTTACAAAGTTATGATGTGAAATGCATGAAAAACACAGCGATAAGTTTGTCGGAGAGTACTATATTAAAGACATTCTTTCTCATGAAGGCCGTTAAATTAATTTAAAAACTTTATTCGATGATGATCTTTATTTGAAATAAAGGTCATCATTAGATAGAATGATAATACTATCTCTGCACCTGTGGTGTTACCCCGATTATCTTGTTTTTCCTAAACCCGTGAGAATTTTCGAACATCCCTGCTCAGCTACGTAATACGCTCATGCGCAACTTGTACGCTTTTAATCCCATCTGTTTGTCTGCGGTCAATCAGGATTTTTATTTATTTATGCAAAATTGTTGAGTTCCCTTTTTCAATTCATAACTATGCTCCATATGTTAGACAAATAACGTTATAATGCCATCGTTCATCATCAACCCATATACTGTCCCGCTGCTGGGCACGGGTCTCCTCTCATATTGAGAGGGATTAGGCTATAGTCAACCACGCTGGCCTAGTGCGGGTTGGCAGATTTCACACACCGTCGAGAAAAATCTTTAAGGTATGCAGGTTTCCTCACGATGTTTTCCTTCACCGTTTAAGCGAGTGATAATTCATTATTAATACGCACATGAATTCGAAAAGTCAGAGGTGCGTGCCTTGGGTTCGAACTCGAGGCCTTCGACTTGGCAGTCCAATGATCTTACCACTAGGCTATCTTTGCTGTAATGCCAACGTTATTTCACGATAAATATCTATCTAATATAGTCAAAGTCAAACATTTTATTTCAATAAGACCATTACGGCACTTTTGAAAAGTCAAAACTAGTTGCATGGTTCCAAAAAATGGGTCTTATGGAGAAGAACCGGCAAGAAACTCAATAGACATTCTTTAAAAAAAACATGATTACAGTGTTCATCTTGGTTTACAGTCTAGATCGGAATAGTTCATGAGAACAACGCAGTTTGATGTGTACTATTAAATTAATCTAGTAAAATAAACAGAGAGAAAAAAAAGAAAGATTGCCATTGACAGTAAGAGTTGACCAGCCCCGACAGACGGCACCCGTTCACGAGTATGACGTGCGTATCGGCGTTGTTCGACTCAACCATGTTGCAGGGACAAACGACCCGATACACAACGCACCCATTTCGCTGAAATTTTAGTGAGCATGACAAGCTCAGACCACTAGGCAACTGAAGGGCACAATGTAATTTTAAGCATTATAATGCTTATCAACATTATTATGCAAAATCAATGGCTGCACGACTCTCATACTTTACAATTCATATTTTTACAAACAAAGAATGTTAAATTGTATAACGTACAGTAAAATTATTTGATTACAAGCTGTTCATCTTGTGGAGCTGGACCAGCATTCCGCCACACATTTTTATCTAGAAGATAATCTTCCAATTTATAGTAAGCCTGCCTGCACAGGGACACAGACTTAATGACTTCTTTGAATTTGTTGTCTATGAGTTCTAAAATTGCGTTCGGAATTTTATTATAAAATCTTACGCAGTACCCTCTAAAAGAAGTATGAACTGTATCTAGACGAAATTGTGGCTGCATTAATTTTGATTTATGTCTAGTATTATAATCATGCAGTTCACATTTTCTGACTATCAAGTGCATATTTTTTCTTACATACAAAATATTCTCATAGATGTACTGAGAAGGCACTGTCATTATATTTAAAGTAAGAAAGAAAGAAAAAAAGTTTATTTAGGGTACCCATTGCGACACACAATTTATATCTTTAAAGATTTCCGTGAGTGAATCTCGACAACGTAGGTTATAAATGGCTCTAATAGCTCTTTTCTGCAATATAAAAACAGATTCTATGTCTGCAGCGCGGCCTCACAGCAATATTCCGTAAGACATAATGCTATGAAAGTAACTAAAGTAGACTGGTCTTGCGGTTTCTACATCTGTAAGTAGCCTGATTTTTCTAACTGTATAAGCAGCTGAACTCAGGCGTCCTGCTAAAGTTCTAATGTGTGGTGTCAAACTGAAGCTTTGAGTCTATCCTGATTCCCAGGAAAACCGTTTGGTCGACAAATTCAAGTTCATCATTATTTAGTATAACGTCACATTCCATAGATCTTACGTTAGGTAGAGCAAACTTTATGCATTTGGTTTTCTGCCCATTTAATACTAAATTATTAACTGTGAACCACTCATGGAGCTTAAGAAATGCGTTATTTACATCGTCAGTATTAGGTATACGTCTGTTTGGTTTAAAAATTAAAGAAGTATAATCTGAAATTACACAATCTTCGATTGATCCTCAAGCATGTAGGGTAAATCATTTATATACACTAGAAATAAGAATGGACCTAGAATGGAACCCTGAGGTACGCCCATTTTCACCTGACTGCCGGGCGATTTTACCCCATTTATTTGAACTTTTTGTTGTCTACCTCGCAAGTATGATTTGACAAGTTTCAAAGTTTTGTGCTTCAAACCATAAATCTCCAATTTCTTTTTCTTCACTTCGGCTTCATATTTGGTTGACCAAACAATTATGAATGTACATATGTAGTTTATTCACAGGTTGTTGGTATTGGTAAGTATCTATATAGCACACACACTTCCTAGTTTTTGTCTTAAAGAATAAATTGAACGTTGGCAGTTCTTCAAGACAAACTGTTGGTGTGTTGGTGTCCAGTAGATCTTCTTATTAGGATTAATACATGTACAAATCATAATAAGCTACAAGGACTTTGATTATTACTGAATCGGTTGTTGATCAAACAATTATCTGTGTATGTAGTTTATTCACGGGCCTGGCTGTAACCTTGTTGGTGTTGGTAATACTGTAGCGACATCTACCGCGCTACATAGAACTACGAAGGCCTGAATCGCGCAAGCAACATTCGCAACGACAAGTTGCATATATACAACCGCCCGACATCAACCGTCGGGCCGTGGCCCGCCAGGCACAACACCCGCCTGGTTGGAGGATCCTCCTTTTGGTTGGAGGGGCGACACACCTCGCCTCTCCACATTGGTGACCCCGACGTGATGCCAGTGTTTCCACACTGGTGACCCCGAGCAGAACATCAGCGCAGCCTTCCGGAGACCAGCACCTTCGTCATCACCTTCCCCTCACAGCAGCCTTCAACAGCATCGAGCAGCGAGTAACACAGCCAGCCAGCACTCTTCCGGCTTCAACGGGCAGCCTGACCACAAGCCTGCAGCAGACATGCAGCCTGGTCAGAACCCTCGGCCGACATCAGCGACTTGGCACAGCACACTGCACTTCGGCCGGTCAACAAGCAGAGGCCGTCTCTCCTGGTCGACGCAGCAGCCAGCCACTACGCTTCGCTACGCTTCACTGCACCACCTCGACTCACTGAGGACTACGCAGCAACAAGCATCGCCCCGACTCACTGGGGACTCATCGCACTCACCGCTCACAGTCCCGACTCACTGCGGACTACGCGGCATCCGTTCCGACTCACTGGAACTCGCACTCCTGGCACTGGCAAGCTCTTCAGATGCACTGACCGCTGACTCATCTGGATCATCGACCTCCGGTCTCGGGGGGGAGTGATGTAGCGACATCTACCGCGCTACATAGAACTACGAAGGCCTGAATCGCGCAAGCAACATTCGCAACGACAAGTTGCATATATACAACCGCCCGACATCAACCGTCGGGCCGTGGCCCGCCAGGCACAACACCCGCCTGGTTGGAGGATCCTCCCTTTGGATGGAGGGGCAATACACCTCGCCTCTCCACAATACACACACACTTACCTAGTCGTTGTCTTCAAGAATTGGACTTTGGCAGTTCTTTAAGATAAACTGTTGGTTTCTAGTAGATCTTCTTAGTAGGATTTAGTTAATTTTTTTTATATGCATTTTATTATACAAAATTTGTCCAGCTGCTTACCTGAGGTATTTCCTTGGGATTGGCCACGTGATAACCATTCACCTCTATAACATTTGGTGGGAAGAGACCGGGGCCAGTGACCACAAAGTGAACATACGTCAACAAGAATTTAATATCTCGAACCAGATCCTCTAAAGGCGGTACATCGTCAAAATATTGCGCCAGCGTCTTTTGGTTTTCTCTTTGAAAAATATATTTATATAATGTTGTGAAGTACGCGTGGAAGACCGCTCTTTCGATCCGTTGGTATAAAGTCGGCTTGGTACCACCTTCTAGGAGCAGGAACGGTACGTATGAAGGATTGTACTGAATACCAAAGAGTTCATATTGCCACGGCGTTAGCATGTGCGATGTGATGCCAACTACTGGTGCTCCGAGTTTGTAAGCAAGCCCCAGTGCACAATCACTGTTGAACTGTTCCACAAGCACTACATCATACTTCGCTTTAGATTTCCAGAGGTTTTGTACATTTTTATCTTCAAGTAGAATTTTACAGTTTTCTATCCCCGTACTGGCCAGGAATAGACTTATTTTTATTATGCCCCAATACGACCTGTACAGGGGGAATACACCTTCCAATATTTTCGATTTTCCCGCTAAACTTATGTCATTATAGTTTTCTAAAGGTTTTTCTTGTGGGAAGTAAGATATAACTGTCAAGTTATGACCTCTTCTTGCCAACTCTCGAAGATACGGTTGAAATACAAAAAAGTGACTTTTGCCCTCGTATGGAAACACTCCTAATATGTTAAGCGACAACACTTCATTGAAGAGAACACTGACAATCAAGAATAATAACTTGTTAATCTTCATCGTAGTAAATTACATCAATGACTAGCGGTGGTTATGTGTGTGTGATTGATGCTCGGGCGACCTACTCTCACTGAGGCGTTATAGTGACTAAGTGACCAACAGATAAGGCACACGCTGAATTTAAATTGGCTGCCGTGTTATCTTAATATTCACATAGTTATCGGCGCTATATTGATAAGTATATATCGGTAAGTACAAAGAGGATATAAAATCGGGAGCCGTCGCTCGCAACCTCGCGTCGGATTAATTTCAGTCGGTTATATTTTTGGAATTAAAATCAATTTATTTTTTTCGGAATTGAAATATATTTGGAATCGGATATCCAATAATTGTTAAAAATGTAGGGTAGCTGTCAGTAATTATAACATCATCCTATGCCCAGGATTAATAATATCAATATAACGCGATATAATCCATTAAAAATAGTTTGAAGATCCCTGGACTTCTATCGTAGGAGTCCTGCTTACGACCACCAGACCAATGAGGCATTATGTTTTTTAAATAAAACAGTCATCTCCCGACCTAAGGGAACAAGCCTAGTGTCGTGGGGTACTGTACAAACGTATACTTAACGGACACAAAGTATACCCAGACTCGAAACATTGCAGTGGTGAACAGTTTTGGGGAAATAACATCCCCTTGTCTGACACCTCTTTGCAATGGAAGTGCCCCCGTACACTGCTCCGGTATTCGGACCGACATGATGGCGTTTTTGTATATAAGCACACAATTCGATGTACCGATAGTCAATATGGCACTGCTGCAAAAATTGCAGCCCCGCCCGTGTTTCGATCGAATCGAAGGCTTTTTCATAGTCCACAAACGCTAAGCAAAGCGGCAGATTATACTGCTCGGTCTTCTGTATAACCTGTCGAAGCGTATGGATGCGGTCTATGGTATTAAAACCTTTTCGGAAACCGGCTTGTTCAGGAGGCTGGAAGTCATCAAACCTGCGCTTGAGACGATTCGTGTTGACCCTAGAGTTTTATATATGCCATGTTTATAAGCTCTTTAGCTTATAAACATGGCTCAGAAGCGAGATGGGCCTGTAATTCTTCAATAGGTTGTTGTTACCCTTTTTGTAGAAATGCACCATTTTATTAAACAAAATTTGTCGAACTGCTTACCTGAGGTAATTCCTTGGGTTTGGCCACGTGATGACCATTCACTTCTATAACATTTGGTGGGAAGAGACCGGGACCAGTGAGCACAAAGTTAGCATACGACAACAAGAATTTAATATCTCGAACCAGATCCTCTAAAGGCGGTATATCGTCAAAATATTGTGCCAGCGTCTTTTGGTTTTCTCTTTGACAAGTATATTTATATAATGTTGTGAAGTACGCGTGGAACACGGCCCTTTCGATCCGTTGGTATAAAGTCGGCTTGGTACCACCTTCTAGGAGCAGGAACGGTACGTATGAAGGATTGTATTGAATACCAAAGGGTTTATAATGCCACGGCATCAGCATGTGCGATGTGACGCCAACTACTGGTGCTCCGAGTTTGTAAGCAAGCCCCAGTGCACAATCACTGTTGAACTGTTCCACAAGCACTACATCATACTTCGCTTTAGATTTCCAGAGGTTTTGTACATTTTCATCTTCAAGTAGAATTTTACAGTTTTCTATCCCCGTACTGGCCAGGAATTCACTTATTTTTATTATGCTCCAATACGACCTGTATAGGGGGAATACACCTTCCAATATTTTCGATTTTCCAGCTAAACTTATGTCATTATAGTTTTCTAAAGGTTTTTCTTGTGGGAAGTAAGATATAACTGTCAAGTTATGACCTCTTCTTGCCAACTCTCGAAGATACGGTTGAAATACAAAAAAGTGACTTTTGCCCTCGTATGGAAACACTCCTAATATGTTAAGCGACAATACTTCATTGAAGAAAACACTGACAAACAAGAATAATAACTTGTTAATAATCTTCATCTTATTAAATTACATCAATGACTACGGTGGTTGTGTGTGTGATTGATACTCGGGCGTCCTACTCTCACTGAGGCGTTATAGTGACTAAGGGACCAACAGATAAGGCACACGCTGAATTTAAATTGGCTGACATGTTATCTTAATATTCCCATAGTTATCGGTACAATATAGTACCGATAACTATGGGAATATTAAGATATAAAGGTAAGTACAAAGAGGACATAAAATCCCGCGGCGTCGCTCGCAACCTCACGTCGGATTAATTTCACTCGGTTATATTTTTGGAATTAAAATTTTTTTTTTTTTGGAATTGAAATATATTTTGAATCGGATATCCAAGAATTGTCAAAAATAGCTGTCAGTAATTATAACATCATCCTATGCCCAGGATTAATAATATCAATATAACGCGATATAATCCATAAATAGTAGTTTGAAGAACCCAGGACTTCTATCGTAGGAGTCGTGCTTACGACCGCCAGACCAATGAGGCAGTATATTTTTTATATAAAAGACAGACAGCTCCCGCCCTAGGGAACAAGCTTTGTTTCCCGGGGTACTTTACAAACGTATACTTAACGGACACAAAGTATACCCAGGCTCGAAACAAATGTCTGTGGATCACACAAAGCTTTGCCTCGAGTGGGAATCGAATCCAGGATGGATTCGATTCGTAGTAACGACTACTTATTCTCTGCGATGATTTATTAAATGATGATTCTACTAATATTCGTATCTAGGGTACCTACATGACATTTGAGTTTAACTTTTTCTTCACCGTAGTGCTGTTAGGTAATTTTTAATACCACTAAGGTGGCAAACAATCATACGGCCCATCTGATGGTAAGCGGTTACCATAGCTTAGACTCGCGCGTTGCCGACCCTGTAAAACGAGAAAGGTATTCCTCTCTCGTTTGGGTTGGGTGGGCAATATAAGGGTCAAAAAGTGCCCCCACAGCCGATACAAAATTTCCTCGCGGAGCACTGGCAACCCTGCTCACCGTAAGGAACACAACACAGCTCAAAGCAGTGTTATTTTACTTTGATTTTCTGCAAGGCGGAGGTACTTCCTCAGTCGGGCAGCTCTAATTTGAGAGGTATTACTCCCACTAAGCCCTACCTCTCTTAAAATGAATGAATGAATGTCATTTCATGTAAGAGACACTTTATCGATAACGTAGTAACGGTTCAGAAGGGGTTAATGGCAAAAGGGTCGTCCTCGATACGAAAAAAATAGCAACATCACTGGCGAAGCTAGAATGGCGTACCACACAGATGGTAGGTCGTTTCTGTGGTGGGTCTTCTCGGATTACTCTGTACTGGTTCGAAGGGATTGTATTCTATGAATGTAACTGCTAGAAAAATATCAAGAAGAATTAAACGTAGCTGAAAGGATTAGCAGGCCGTGATTGTGAAATTGGCTAACATATTGATTTCTGACGGATCCTTTACAGCATCCATGGTCACGGGTAAACAGTCTATCGGTCAGAAGATGGTCATGTTTATGTTCTGTGATTATGATGTTTAATATTATATTATTTGTACTAGCGGCTTTCATGGGATACGGTGCTCCTTACTTGTGTACTCAATGTTAATTGGATGGAATGGGAAATGGGAAATTACCTCTTTTTCCCGAGATTAGAAGTAAGTATTCAATATGACAGTGCTACTACTTAATAAAGTATTAGTGTACCAAAATTTCATTCAAATACTGTAAGTAGTTCTCCTATATCAGTTTTTCGGGATTTCCGGGATATTCCCACAATTTTCGGGGCAAAAAAGTAGCCCAATCACATACAATTAGTGTATAAAATTTCATGCAAATCGGTTCGGCGGTTTTTGCGTGATTGAGTAACGTGTAAATAAACAAACATCCAAACTTTCATGTTTAGAATATTAGTATGATTGATAGTAGCGAATATTTTTGCTGTCAATGATAGGATATTATCAGATAAAATTATGATTCGTTAATTTTTCCGCGCACATTTCGTCATGGTGAGATAGAAACTACATGCGAATCGTAAACTAAATTTCAAAACTGCCTACTCTATGCCATATTTTGTTTTACCTGTCACACTTCACATATATATATTCAACACAAGCGGTATCCTAAGTTTGTCAGTGATTATTATAAAAAGACATTCTTTGTCATGAAGGCCGTTACATTATTTTATAAATTGGAACTTAATTCCAATGAAATAAAGGTTTTCATGAGATAGAATGATAATACTATCTCTGCCCCTGCGGTGTTACCCGCGATTATCTTGCTTTTCCTAAACCTGTGGGAATTTCGGAACATCCCTGCTCAGCTACCTACGTTATAAAGGAACTCATGCGCAACATCTACGCTGTTAACCCTATCAGTTTGTATGAAGCTGTACACACAGCTTATTGATTTGTCACTCAGTGTGTTGTTGATCAGTCAGTCAGAATTTTTATTTGTTATGAAAAATCTTTGAGTTCACTTTTTCAATTCAGAACTAGGTAATGCTTCATTCATTATAACGTTACACAAATAACGTTATAATGCTATCATTATTTCACGATAAATATCTATCTTATCTATTACATCAATTTATTCTCTAAAATGCGGTCATGGCCACACTATCGTTATTTCACGATCCATATTTTTTTTAAATCTTATTCTGATCATTAAAAATAAAAAATTGCCAAATCAGTTCAACTGTCTAAAATTTAAATTACTAATGAACAGGTGTCTAATTAGACACTATATATAGACTGACGATGATTCTCCCATTGATTACATAGTCATAAAAAAAAAATGTTAGTTGATGATGAGTTAATATGTCATCATATCAGCCACAGGAAGTCCACTGCTGAACAAAGGCCTCCCCATAGGCCTTCCACCGGTTACAAGCCATCTGCATCCAACGACTTCCAGCGACCTTTACCAGGCCGTCCGTCCATTTCGTTGGAAGCCGTCCCACGCTGCGCTTTCCGGTGCGTGGTGTGGTTCCGGGCGAGTGGAGACTCGAGAACCTTTTTGCCCCAGCGGCCATCAGTTCTACGATGTATGTGCCCCGCCCATTACCACTTAAGCTTGCTAAGTCTTTTAGCTATGTCGGCAACTTTCGTTCTTCTACGGATCTCCTCATTTCTGATCTGATCTTTACGAGACCCATAGTGAGCGACCACGTCTCTGTGCCGTATGTCACCACTGGTAAAAAGACTGGTTAAAGACGTTTGTCTTCAGGCACTGCGTTATTGAAGACGAAAAAACGTTGCGAATTTTCCCGAACGCTGCCCAGCCGAGTCGGATTCGTCGAGTGATCTCTTTCTCGAAGTTAGACCTACCTAGCTGGACGGTTTGTCCCAGATAGACATACTTGTCACCAACTTCGAGAACAGAGCTCCCAACGGATATTGGGATGGGCACGACATGGTTGTTCGACATGACTTTTGTCGTGCCCATATTCATTTTAAGACCCACCTGTTGGGAAACTCTGTTGATCATTGAGCATTGTGCTGAGATCCTGCAGCGATTCTGCCATGACTACGATGTCATCGGCTAATTGAAGATGAGTGATATACTCGCCATTGACGTTAGTTCCGAATCCGGAAAGGATTCGGAATTCAGTAGCTTGAAGGCATCTTCCATTGCAGTGGTGAACAGTTTTGGGGAAATAACATCCCCTTGTCTGACACCTCTTTGCAATGGAATTGCCCCCGTACACTGTTCCTGTACTCGGACCGACATGGTGGCGTTTTTGTATTAAGCACTTCAACACTTCGATGTATCGATAGTCAATATGGCACCGCTGCAAAAATTGCAGCACCGCTCATCGAAGGCTTTTTCTTAGAGCACAAACGCTAAGCAAAGCGGCAGATTATACTCCTCGATCTTCTATATAACCTGTCGAAGCGTATGGATGCGGTCTATGGTATTAAAACCTTTCGGAAACCGGCTTGTTCGGAAGTCTGGAAGTCATCAAACCTGCGCTTAAGACGATTCGTGTTGACCATAGAGTTTTCTATATGCCATGTTTATAAGCTGTTTAGCTTATAAACATGGTTCAGAAGCGAGATGGGCCTGTAATTCTTCAATAGGTTGTTGTTACCCTTTTTGTAGAAAAGAACCATTTTATTAAACAAAATTTGTCCAACTGCTTACCTGAGGTAATTCCTTGGGATTGGCCACGTGATGACCATTCACTTCTATAACATTGGGTGGGAAGAGACTGGGGCCAGTGAGCACAAAGTTAGCATACGACAACAAGAATTTAATATCTCGAACTAGATCCTCTAAAGCCGGTACATCGTCAAAATATTGCGCCAGCGTCTTTTGGTTTTCTCTTTGACAAGTATATTTATATAATGTTGTAAAGTACGCGTGGAAGACCGCCCTTTCGATCCGTTGGTATAAAGTCGGTTTAGTGCCACCTTCTAGGAGTAGGAAGGGTACGTATGAAGGATTGTACTGAATACCTAAGGACTTATATTGCCACGGCATCAGCATGTGCGATGTGACGCCAACTACTGGTGCTTCGAGTTTGTAAGCAAGCCCCAGTGCACAATCACTGTTGAACTGTTCCACAAGCACTACATCATACTTCGCTTTAGATTTCCAGAGGTTTTGTACATTTTTATCTTCAAGTAGATTTTTACAGTTTTCTATCCCCGTACTGGCCAGGAATAAACTTATTTTTATTATGCCCCAATATGATCTGTATAGGGGGAATACACCTTCCAATATTTTCGATTTTCCAGCTAAACTTATGTCATTATAGTTTTCTAAAGGTTTTTCTTGTGGGAAGTAAGATATAACTGTCAAGTTATGACCTCTTCTTGCCAACTCTCGAAGATACGGTTGAAATACAAAAAAGTGACTTTTGCCCTCGTATGGAAACACTCCTAATATGTTAAGCGACAACACTTTATTGAAGAGGACACTGACAAACAAGAATAATAACTTGTTAATCTTCATCGTATTAAATCGTAAATGACCAGGCGGTGATTATGTCTGATTGATGCTCGGGCATCCTACTCTCACTGAGGCGTTATAGTAACAGGGACCATTTAAATACAGATAAGCAATACGCTGAATTTGAATTGGCTGCCATGTTATCTTAATAAATATCTTAATAGTCACATAATTAAGGTCACTTTATTGATAACACGGTATACATATAAGTAGATACAAAGAAAATATAAAATCGCGCGGCTTCGCGCGTATTCTGGCGTCGGATTAACTTCGGTTAATATTCTTTATACAAATTTGTACGTTAGTTAATAGAGATACATTTATTGAAGCTCAGCAACCAGGTGTTGCTCATCACAGCAGTTTGTGAACATACACATAACAAGGCCCACCGTTACATCAGATTTGATAAATCACATATCTTTGCGAAAGAAAGCCGATAACTTCCCAGAATGATTAAAAAAAAACATCAGAATTTCAATAGAGAAGATGGCTGGGTCTTACCACCTGTTTGGAATCCTGTTATACATTTATCAAAATCCAGGCCTACAACTGCAAGACCAAAGGATAAGGTGAGCTCGTTCTGTCTGAATCAGATTTCCAATAATAAACAAAATTGCAGGTTGAAAGAATTAGCAGGCTTAAGTGATTGATTGATTGATTAGTGATTGTGAAACTTGCTAACATCATTATTTCTGACACTAACGCGCATATCATTGAAATAAATCTCTCTTTTTACGGTTTTATGGCGTTGTATTTATTATTAATCCCGACGTTTCGGATCTTTTACAGCATCCATGGTCACGGGTAGACTGTCTATCTGTCGGCATCGGCAGATGGTCATGTTGATGTTCTGTGATTATTTATTTATTTAATTATTGGAAAACCAACAGCTATACAGAGCCAATAAACAACGCGGTTATTATAGGTTCTCACGGTTGTTTCTTGTTCGATATTATATTATTTGTATTGTTAGTAGCGATTCGAATCTTTTTACTGTCAATGATGGGATACTATCAGATAAAATTATGATTCGTTAATTACGCCGCGCAATTTTCGACATGATGAGATCAAATACAAACGACATGCGAAGCGTAGACTAAATTTTAAAACCTGAAAAATGAATATTCTACACAAGCGACAAGTTTGTCGGAGATTATTAGAATTATAAGACATTATTTCTCATGAAGGTCGTTAAATTATTTTTAGAAATTTGAACTTTATTCCAATGGAATAAAGGTTTTCATGAGATAGAATGGTAATACTATCTCTGCACCCACGCTGTTCAAGTCCGTGGGCATTTTCGAACAACCCTGCTCAGCTTCGTTATAAAGGAACTCATGCCCAACATGCACGCTTTTGTCCTATCTGTTTTTATTAAGCTGTGTGTATCGGTCATTCAGGAGGTTACTTTATCAATTCAGAACGGTTAATTAATTATAATGTTACACAAATACCGTTATAATGCTATCGTTAATTCGCGATAAATATCTATCTAATCTATTTATCTATCAATTTATTCTCTAAAATGTAGTCATGGCCACAATAAACACACTATCGTTATTTCACGGTTATTAGTCTAATGCATATGCGTAAATGGACTATGAATAACGGAATTGAGGAGCGGTGGAGTGGAGGGGAATGAAAAATACTAATCTAAGTTCTAAGTACAGTAGCCAGCACATCAAGCTACCCCAATCTGTCAAATTTCTTTGATAGATTTTCAACTTTAATACAAAACCATAAGGTTTATATTTAATTGGGAAAATTTGTCAGTTTTGCTTGACCTGCAGGCGTCTGTACCTACGTAATATAAATTGTTCAAAAAAAAGATTTTTTATAAGTGCGAATTTGCTAGAAGTTATTCTAGCAAATTCGCACTTATAAAAAAGATTATTCTGAGTTACAGAATAATCTATTTTTAAGATGAGAATTCATTTTTATAATGTATGTGTTGATGACTTGCAGATATTCTTGAAGGTTGCCTTAAGTATTAACATTAAGAGGACGGATAGTGTTATGTTTTGAATATTTACCGATTTGTTAGACCGTGACCGATAATTGATTATATATAGTATTCTTGAATGATATGTAGTTAGATAGTAACCCCAATAGGTAATGTTGTATGTTACTTCCGAAACTGGATTATAGTTTAATGATGTACTAGCTAACTCGTTGGACACATTTTTTGTAAATAATATTACTTTCAGTTATTCTTAGATTTTCCGAATATCCAAAAAACTTTTCAAATTTACTTTTACAAAAAAATGCTAAATCGGTTCCACCGTCTAAATTACTAATTAACATTAATTGCGGTTATTTAGAAAAGGAAAAATACGACCGCGGGCAGGATTCGAACCTGCGTCTTCTGGCAACGAGAAGACGCAGGTTCGAATCCTGCCCGCGGTCGTATTTTTCCTTTTCTAAATAACTTTAAAATCTTAGCATGGAAAATGCCAAAAATATACAAAAAGATATTAATTGCGGTGTTCAAAACATTTAAAAGAAATGTTAGTTGGTAATGACTTGATACACAAACAAATCATAATAAGCTACAAGGACTTTGACTATTACTGAAGCACTGGTTTGTACTTCGGCTGTTTACCAAACAATTATGTATGTATGTAATTTATTCACGGGCCTGCCTGACTAATCTTGTTGGTATTGGTAAATGTCTACACAGCACACACACTTACCTAGTCTTTGTCATAAAGAATTGGACTTTGGCAGTTCTTTAAGACAAACTGTTGGTTCCTAGTAGGTCTTCTTAGTAGGATTTAGTACATGTTTTTATATGCATTATAATTTGTCCAGCTGCTTACCTGAGGTAATTCCTTGGGTTTGGCCACGTGATGACCATTCACTTCGATAACATTGGGTGGGAAGAGACTGGGGCCAGTGAGCACAAAGTTAACATACGATAACAAGAATTTAATATCTCGAACCAGATCCTCTAAAGGCGGTACATCGTCAAAATATTGTGCCAGTGTCTTTTGGTTTTCTCTTTGACAAGTATATTTATATAATGTTGTAAAGTACGCGTGGAAGACCGCTCTTTCGATCCGTTGGTATAAAGTCGGCTTGGTACCACCTTCTAGGAACAGGAACGGTACGTATGAAGGATTGTACTGAATACCTAAGGGTTCATATTGCCACGGCATCAGCATGTTTGATGTAATGGCAACTACTGGTGCTCCGAGTTTGTAAGCAAGCCCCAGTGCACAATCACTGTTGAACTGTTCCACAAGCACTACATCATACTTCGCTTTAGATTTCCAGAGGTTTTGTACATTTTCATCTTCAAGTAGAATTTTACAGTTTTCTATCCCCGTATTGGCCAGGAATTGACTTATTTGTATTATGCTCCAATATGATCTGTATAGGGGGAATACACCTTCCAATATTTTCGCTTTTCCAGCTAAACTTATGTCATTATAGTTTTCTAAAGGTTTTTCTTGTGGGAAGTAAGATATAACTGTCAAGTTATGCCCTCTTCTTGCCAACTCTCGAAGATACGGTTGAAATACAAAAAAGTGACTTTTGCCCTCGTATGGAAACACTCCTAATATGTTAAGCGACAACACTTTATTGAAGAGAACACTGACAAACAAGAATAATAACTTGTTAATCTTCATCGTATTAAATCGTAAATTACATTAATGACTAGCGATGGTTATGTGATTGATGCTCGAACTCGTCCTACTCACTGAGGCGTTATAGTGACAAAGTGACCATTTAAATACAGATAAGGTACACCGTGTTATCATAATAGTAACATAGTTATCGTCACTATACAAAGAAAATATAAAATCGCGCGGCGTCACGCTCATCCTCGCGTTGATTAATTTCGGTCGGTTATATTTTCTTTATACAAATTTGTACCTACGTTAGTTTTAAAGGAGATAGAAAGCAATAAACTATTAAAGTGTAAGTAAAGTTTAAGTCGCGATGGTTCACTTCGACTCTGCGACAGTGGGAATTAAGCCTTAGGCCTAACTGTCGAAACCTGAAATAAAATGCTAGTAGTTTGTAGAAGTGACTGCCTCGTTAGTCTAATGGTGCTAAGCACGACGCTACGCTAGAGGTTTTGGGTTCGATTCTCAGGTAGAGTAAAGTGTAATTTTCTATGAATTTCTCAGTATCAGCTCGGAGTTTGGATTAGTGTCCAGTTAATAGCAATAGGCTCGCCCCCTAAACATACCGGCGAACTGTGGCTGTAGGTACATTGGTACACCTCTGTCTAACCCTTCGGGGAATACAGGCGTGATGGTATGTATGAAGAAGTAAATAGCTGTTCATTAAATTAAACACGAATTTAATCAATATTGAAGAGGAAGCTATACAAGGCTATATTATTTTATATCCGGAACTAGAGAATGAGACCTGTGACGCGGAGGACTTTGAAAATATATAATTAACGGGCACAAAGTACAACCAAACTCGAAACAATTACCTGTAAATCACACAAAGATTTGTATCGGGTGGGAAATCGAACCCATAACACCCGGCTTGGCACGGTTGTGGCAAGGTTTTCAAGCCACCTTAACCGCTAGGCCAAACTTATAGTCTATTAATAACTACATATTCTCTACGATGATTTATTTATTAACGATGATTCTAATATTCGTATCTTGGGTACATGACATTTGAGTTTTATGTTTCTTCAGCGTAGTGCAGTTGATGACGAAGGCAAAAACTGAATGTCATGTCATGTAGATAACATTATCAATAACGTTGTAACGGTTCAGGGGTAAATGGCAATAAGGTCGTCCTCTATTGCATTCGAACTAAAAAGCACCATCACCGGGAAGCTAGAACAGGTTCTGCCTTTGCCAGTGTTGTTGTTTTTTGACGAACCACACTGATGGTAGGAGTTTTCTATGGTCGCCTAGAATTCTTCTGTCCGGGTTCGATGGGAATGTATTCAGTGAAACTACTAGGAAAATACCAAGAAGAAACATACGTAGCTGAAAGGATTAGGAGGCTTAAGTGGCCGTGGGCCGTTGGTCAGTAATTGTGGAGCTGTTTCAAAAGAAAGCCATGTTGGTGTTCTGTGATGTTTGATAAAATATTATTCGTATTGGGAGTAGCCATTCAAATACATTTGCTGTCAATGGTAGGATACTATTAGATAAAATTATGATTAGTTCATTATGCCGCGCAATTTTCGAATTAATGAGATAGAAACTACATGCGAAGCGTAGATTTAGCCGCTACATTTTAAAACCACCTACACTCTAGGACATATTTGCGTTTTACCTTTCACACCACGTACATACCTATAACCTTACCGTATTCTTAGAGATGTCCGTGCCCAGCAGTGGGACAGTATATGGGTTGATGATATGGACGATTGATTTTCGAAACACATTTTTAAAAGATAATGAATTTCTACAGTATGTACCTACTTATGTACTATATGAGGCCTTCTTATTTGGCACAATAATAACATAGTAAAATTAAACTTAAAAATAAAATGTCTGAATCGTTAGAAATCATGTGCTGTATATCCTTTAATGAAACGTTTACTATGTTTTAATCATTACTTGAACTTGAATTTATCTAGATACTAAATAGATAGATGCCTTTAAGACCTCCAAATATTTGTCAAAAAAGATATCAATTAATAACTGAACTAAGTATACGGATTTTATTTTTATTAAACATTAAAAATAATAAATAACATTTAATTTAAATCCAGTCAAACCTTAGAAAAATTGTTGTACTTGTATAGTACTTTTCACAACACATCCTTCACATTATAAACTTTATTGATACTGAGCTTTTTTATTCAAACTTCACTCTTTTCGATGATCGTGTCTCGTCGATGGACTCGGATGCTGTTTCGCGTACACAGCAGCAGCAGCAGAGCACTGATAGGATCTTGTATACTACGTAGCTCAGGATGTACAGGACCAGCCCAATAAATGCTAGGACATCAAGCTGAAGCTGTTGGTAAAGGGGTACTTTAGGAGCAGCTGGCTGAAGGTTTGGCGCCCCCTGGTATCTAGCGACGTATTCAGTCCAGTAGATGGCGGTTTCCGTAGGCGACATCGGCCGGTCGTGCCACAATCTTGAAACAAACTTAGCACGTTGCTGCCAGCTGTAAGCAAAATGATAAAATACATTTTATTAATAATGCTAAAGTTTTTAAAATGTATTTTTGTCGTGATTAATTTTTATGTTATTCTCTAATAATAGTGTTTTATTTCGGGTTGGAATTTGTAACATTGTCTGTTCTTTGGTCTTAGATAAAAATAATAACTGAGAGAATTGAGAGCTAGTCCCAGTTTTTCTCAACTTTTAATAACGTAATGTATATATGCTAAGCTCTGAGGACACTTCATCATCATCAACCCATATACTGTCCCACTGCTGGGCACGGGTCTCTGCCAGAATAAGAGGGATTAGGCTATTATCCACCACGCTGGCCTAGTGCGGGTTGGAAACTTACACTACTTAATCCACTCCTATATTATGTAATAAGATCATGTACAGACGACAGCAGGTCAAGCTATCCAAAACTGTCAAATTTTCACAATTGAATATGAACCTTTTTGTATTGCATTAAAGTTGAAAATCTATCAAATAAATTTGACAGATAGGGGTAGCTTAATGTGCTGGTCTCTGTACTTAATGTAGTTAGCTGACAATTATGTAATATTATCAGGATCTGAATTGATATATACAAGTTAATAATTGGCTTACACTGGGTTCAATACATCATTGATAGCGTCTAGGAGGTATTCCTTCTTCAGCTCCTGGTAATGGACAATGGTAGCCATGCCGGCATCCTGCAGGGCCGCGGCGTTTCCATACTGGTCTCCAAACAGCGGAATGGCTATGACTGGTACGCCAGCGTCTACTGCCTCAATGGTGCTGAGAATGCCGCCGTGTGACACAAATGCCTTGACGTTGTCATGTTCTGTAACAACAAACCATTTGTGGCATTTCTGTTGTAGGATCTGAATCAAATATTGTTTAGATAACAGTGATAAAATATACAGGGTGTTACAAAATTACCCGTAAAGCCGAGAGGAGGTGAAATGGGGCCTTATAACGAGTCCATTCACAAAATTTAAGAACCGTAGTAACGCTGTATAACGTATCCAAAAAAGAGGTTTTTATTTTCAAAGTTTTTTATTTTTCATTCATAAATGTTGTTGTTTTAACAAGATTTATGAATGAAAAATAAAAAACTATTAAAGTAGACAATTATTAGGTAAAATAGGTACGTAGGCCTTTCTGTTAAATAATTTGGTTCCCTGACATGACAGCTGACAAAATTTTTGGTTTTGATAATTAATTATATTTTTTACGGGGTATTTTGTAACACGTTGTGAAGTTAAGTCATACTTAGACAAAGTTACTGAAATGACATGTAATCTTATAAAAATAACTTCCCTAATAACCCTTAGGATATGGGGAGTTTCAAAGATTGGGCTCTGTGGCATCCACTATATAGGCACTCCTAGTGAATTATCTCTACCAGTGAAATGTTCTAGCCTGATGATAATATCGGTTACATTTCTTTACTGTTGAACCAATTCATAAATGGTTTTGTTTAATCAACATTTAACATAATCTGTGCAGACAGCATATTACTTACTCAAAATATCGTATTGTGGTAACCATTTCATCGTCATAACGTTTCTCGGCAGTTGCAGATTACCTCCGTCCCATTTCCAGAGGACCCGAAGAGGCAATTTACCGAACGCTGATAACAGTTCGTTTAATTTATCACCGGGAAGCGTGGAGTCCTTTACTGTGGAGCCGAGGTTCACGTATATTACTCCATGCTCGGCCTCATTTATAAATCTCTCTATTTCCTGTAAATTAATTAAATTAGTCAATAATTAGATAAAACATACATATACACCATCATGCCTTTATTTCCCGAGGGGTTAATCAGACGTGTACTAATGTACAGCCACTGTTCGCCGGTAGGTCACATGTAATTGGGGGCGAGCCTATTGCCATTCACCGGGCAGTCCGAGCTGCTACTGAATATTTAATAGAAAAACCTAATAATACTTTGGTCAACCTGGGAATCGAATCGTGGACCTCTAGCGTAGCAGTAAAGTTAGATAAAACTATATTTATAATACTTTTACTGCTTGTACTTTAAAAGAGACGGACCATGATTTTCTAAGTTTGTTTCGGCGTCTCTTCTTTAGAGGTCTTTCGCTAGGAAATGCCGGCCCCATCTATTAGATATTAGAAAAGTGTAAAATATTGACTTCTTGTTCTTAGCGTGCGAGGAATACAAGCGCGATGGAATGCGTACCTATATTTTTAAATTATATAAAATAATAAAAACATGTTTTTGAACGATGATCTATTTACAGAAATAAAATATCATTTGTCATTTAAAAAAATCGATGACTGTTCAGTTTTTGCGCGCCGCCTTGCCTGCGTAAAACTACTGCGGAACGCTCTCATATCTACGTCCGTGATTCTTAAATAGATAGAACATTGTCATGTTACGATAGCTGACTGTATATATCATGCCGTATTCGTGGCAAATGGCGTCTTCATACCACTAGGCAATTACTCTTATCGATATATAAAATCATTAATAATTTATTATTGTTGATATTGCCATTAAGCTGGATGATATAGCAACAATGGACACATTACAAGTATGACTTTTAAAATTTAGGAGTTTATAAAAGAAACGTAATCGACAATATTAGGTAATAAAAGATTGACAAAAATACTAACCGTCGGAATAATTTTCGGCGGTGTTACGTGAATTCCACCAACATCGATTACGTTATCAGGTCTGGCAATACCGCTGTATACTGACTGATGTGTGTTTACAAACACTAGGCTTGCGTTCGACGCAATACTTTCTAGAGACGGCAAATCATTGCCCAGATACTTGTACAGGTACACATGGTCGGTCACTTGCGAACAAACATAATACACCCAGTTTGTAAGATGATACAGTACATAACTCTTTAGCCGCTCAAAGTACCAAGGTTCCTTTCCGTAGGGCAAGCCGGATTGACTTACATACGCAGAATTGTAAGTAATACCCAGTCTGTTGTATTGCCAAGGCTGTAGAGGCTGCGGGTTGAAAGCAATGTATGGAACGCTCAGGTTTGCGGCCAGTGCCAGACCACAGTCGCTATTGTACGACTCCACTAGTATTACGTCGTAGTGAGGCCGCGTTCTTATCATGTGTAACACTTGATGGTTATTCATTAGAGTCTTGCAGTCATCGTTGCCCGCTTTAGTCGCCACTAATGTTTCGAACGGCACTCGCGACACTTCGTTCACAATCACAGATTCGAAAGATAATCCTTTGTACACTTGGTGTAAACTATCACTCAATAATATATCTTTGTACGAAGCCGGCGCATCCGGCATTTGGAAATGGCTGATCAAAGTCACTTCATGATTGCGATTAGCCAATTCCCGAAACAGTCCACGGTAGGTCAGGTAGTTGTTGCGATCCAGCGACGGGAAGATACCAAGGATTTTGTAACTGTCCGTTGTAAATATGGTCGCGATGAAGTATACAATGAAAATTGTCTGTTTTGTCATTTTTGATGCGAACGCGTTCGATTTGCTGCACAGTTTGTTGGTTACTAGGGCGTAAATGGAAACCGGCTTACGTATCTATCTAATAATAGGTAGATGTTATGAGGTAACCATTCCGCTGACGCCACGACAGTTTCGTAAGAAACAGAAATATTCGGTGACTACACCCGTCTTTGATAATGACCTCGATTTACATGATCATGTGCGAGGCGAGCGTGCGGCTGCACCGGTGCCGTGTTCTCTACTGGTATATTAAATGAAAATATTATTGAATGCATACAACACTGTTTACAAATCCTACAATACAAATACAAAAGAAATTATTTCCATTAAGGACTCTCACATACCTGATAATATAAAACAACTTAATATTGTATTGTCTTTGTTGTTATTTATGGATTGTGTTGACACTGATACAAATAAGTAAACTCCTATTTGTTTGTATATGAGTACATTAATGTGTGTGTTATCTAGCTTATTTATATGTTTGGGGGTCGGTAGACTGGAAACTATAGTAGGGCAGCCAAGCGCGACCTTACGTGGTTGCTTCACTAACAATGCCGGCTATTGTTCACAACTACTTAATAAACAGATACGTACATTAGAATGTGAACGACGTATTGATAATTGCCCACTCACACTGAGACATTCGGTTGAATGTTCGAATCGATATTGGCGCCTCCTTAGATAATATTTCTCAGATTAATCGTCAAAGATTATGATACTTACGTAGAAATACAAAAGTCTGTCAAACCTTTTAAACTTTTTGAGAACGTTTGAGTTGCTGCTAACAAAAACGAAGTGTGTGCCACAGCTTTAGAGAAAGTTGACCATGGCTGCGGTCACCGACCCGACGTCCTCTACGTCAAGAGAGGTCTTCGACCATTAGTGGTCACCGTTATGTCTGTCTGTGCAAAGCTGCCAGCAAGTTGTATTTTGCACGCGTGTTCGGACGGATGTTTGTCAACAGAAAATTTTAAACGCTCTCTTTATATATGTGATGGGAAATTAAGAAGCTTTATGTAGGTAAAATATAATAACCTACGTGAAAACGTACTATCAGACCTGTATTTCCTAAGTTAGGCGAAAGTGTGCTAATGTACGCCCACAGTTCGCAAGTATGTTTAGGTTCCACGAAATAGGGGCGATCTTATTGCCATTAACCAGGCACAAAACTAAACTCCGAGCTGTTAATGATAAATTTATACAAAACCCAATAACACCTTACTCGACCTGGGAATCGAACCCAAGATTAATGGGATATGAAACTTTCTTTAGACAAAATAGTAGAACAAATAAAGTTAAATCACATGGATAAGTGTAGGTATAGACGCCAGCAGGTCAAGCTATCTGAATTGTCAAAATTTAAATGTGAATACATCAAAATAAATCTGACAGATAGGGGTAGCTTGATGTACTGGCCTCAGTACACAGCAATCACCTCCACTACACTGTGACGGCATAGGGCACTCCAAATGGTAAACTGTATACTGTAAGTATCGTCGTGTGTACATGTACCTTGGTGAAGTACAGACGCCAGCAGGTCAAGCTATCCAAAACTGTCAAATTTTCACAATTGAAAATGAACCTTATTGTTATGGATTAAAGTTGAAAATCTATCATATAAATTTGACAGATTGGGGTAGCTTGATGTGCTGGCGTCTGTACATAGACTACCTTTTGTTTCAAAAGACTCATACGGGTGAAACAGCAGTAAACGTCAGATTATTATAAACTAGTCTAAATAAATTATAAATACTTTTAATTAGATGCCCGTTCGTGTAAAGTGATCAATTACGATATACTTACTATATGGGACATCTGTCAAGCTTTCGGTTGTCTTTTCTAGCTTCACTAAAATTTTACTTCCTTTCTTAAGCACGAGTGCAATTAAACATAGGTACTATATTCGGCTAACAACAGTTATCTACGCTGTGACTTTATCTTTTCGTAGTAAACTAATGATAATGATAACACGAAACAATATAAGACAATAAGCAAACGTAGTACAGGCGCTAGCAGGTCAAGCTATCAAAAACTGTCAAATTTTCGCAATTGAATATGAACCTTACAGGTTTATATTAAAGTTGAAAATCAATTTAAGATATTTGACAGATTCGGGTAGCTTGATGTGCTGGCCACTACATAATAATAATAAATAGTACAGACTAAAACTGTCAAAATTTCCCAGTTGAATATGAACCTTATTGTTTTGTATTAAAGTTAAAAATCAATCAAATAAATTTGAGATTGCGGTAGCTTGATGTGCTGGCCTCTGTACAAACATACCGTGAGCTTCATTGTGGCATTGTATTGATGAAATTGAAATAAAAATATAAATGCTTGTCAGTTTTATGGTGCGACGAAACGTTGAAACTATGTCTCCGCCAGCCAGACAGTGTCGTACGGGTCCATACTTAGGGTTGGCAACACCACAAACCATAGTCCTGCTTTTGAAAAAGTGTATGTGTTTTAATCCATGGCAGTCTCAATAAAAAAAATACATCAAAATGTACATTAAAGTTTCCTTACAATTTGTACACAGGTAGAACTGTCGAGTGGTATCGAAATGATATTATGTAAAGAGGCAATGATACATATACATAAGTATAGGTATCTACACTAATCTACACAATATTAAATCATTTGGTATAATGAATACGATATCAATTGGTAATTTATGCAGTAATTAGGATTTCTATGACAGCGAATATAACTGATAATAAATGATTATTAAGTCTAAATACTAGAAGATTAAGAATAGTAAGACGTCCTAGTGGACTAATTTTACTATGGCGTCCACTTATTGGTATAAAATACCCAGGTCTATTTGTTTCTTTCCGTTTCATCTCAAAATGTACAAGGGCAGACATAAAGATTTTTTTCAACACACTTGCTCATAAAATGGCTCTAATTTCACCGCAATTAGGCACGTAATGACACCTATAATCAAACTGTGACTTTTTCATTGCTATTAACAGATAGAGTAGAGTGAGATATAGGGT
This sequence comes from Acronicta alni, assembly GCA_964056405.1. Lineage (NCBI taxonomy): Eukaryota > Metazoa > Arthropoda > Insecta > Lepidoptera > Noctuidae > Acronicta > Acronicta alni. Next base: position 8,378,301 of record OZ043926.1, read on the forward strand.
CTTTTTATTTTATTGGTTGAATTGTTCTTAAAAAAGTTTTGATATCAAAAAGATCGTGTTCAATAGTACAAATAAATTAATGTACCTATTGCTTGCTCTTTTCATGCAATAAAGAAAACTTTGAATTCCCCATTTTGTAAGTGGCTAAAACGCTATCCGCGAAAAGCCAAAAAAAAGAAACCTCATTCTTTTAGCCTATGGCCGATCGCCATTATTCCCCATTGTTTAGGAAAACAGCTGATTATTTTTTCCCGCCATTTCGAAAAATTTTTCACAATTAGTTTTCACAGTTGAAATTATAGTTATTTTCTTCACAAGTGTGTTGAAAAACGTCGTATGATACACGTGTGTATTGATGATTACCGTCCTCTGGCGCCTCAGCGGTAATCACCAACATTACACACTTGTACCATGTACTATTATTCTCTTCTATTTTCTGCGTCTGACTTGGCAACCCTATAAATGTTTAGAAAAAACTCCAGACTGTCGGACTAAGAGGAATTATGGTCTATTACTTAGGTAGTGTTTCATGTAACCTGTTTACCCTGGTTTTAGTAGGCTTTAGACGTACTAAAGCGTGTAAAACTCAGCGTGTTTGCAAAATATTATATGTATACACACTTACGTAACACAGTTTTTTTTAAGTGAAAGTATCTATCTACAATAATAAGGTACACTGTACACAGTGAGCTTCGTCGAAGCGCCTGATGGAAGCAACATGCAATAATTTGAAATAAGACAAAATTCGTCATTGTGCCAATTGTAGGGGCGTTAATATTTTAGGTAACCCACAAATTACTTTATTTTTCTGTAATCTTTTAATTTTTGTGCTGCCCTAAGCTACTTCGGTTTTAATCCTTTCTTGACTCAATTGTGTTGATTAGCTAGTGCAGGTATAAAGCCTATACACTATTAGTATCTTTCGTTATGTGTTGCTTATTGATGTTCTATTAATTATCTTTTATTTAACTGTATTATATACTGTATCTTATAATTATTTCCGCACCAGTTTCGAGTTTCATCGTCGTCGGTTATGGGTCGATCATTAAGTGTTTAATTAGTGCATCAGTGAATCAAGACGACCAGCGAAAGCGAAGAAAGAGTGCTACTAAGGATTACTAGAATGAGAGGTGGGAAAACTCCTTTGAGGTCAGTCGTAGATTTAGTTTATTACAGTCTGTCTTGAAATTGATGTTGGTGTAAGTCATATTGACTTATGCTTGCTCAGCTGATGTTTAGATGAAACCTTGACTAACTTAGTATTAAGGAAAAATATCTCACACTAACCTCGTGAATTCCAATAATTATGTAGGTACCACAGTAATAACTACTACTTCCGTTTGATTAAACAAAACTCAACTCACTCACAAATGTATTGCGTATCCTGTTATCCAATATTCCTTTAGAAGATATACAAAGGCAGGGCACGGGCCCTGAAAGAGATCTCAGCGCGTCCTAACCGCTGCAAGTCTATTATATTCGCATTTGTAACAGGCATTAGCACGAAGCGAGGGTCTTCGACAACATAAAAATGTAATTACAAGTGGGAAGTTCGCGGCCCACTTAAATATAGATTTACCCTTTGAAGAGCGATTTGATGGGCTCGTGAGGTGTTAGATCAATCATATCTCGATTGTACCCACTCTCAATTATTCCCTTCTCAGAATTGATAACTTCATTCATTTTTCAAACGGTTCGCTCGCCAGTTTCGGATATTGATGTGTTTGTTGCTAGGGGAAAGTGATTTGCTAAACGACATCCTATCGTGTTAAGGTTTAAGTAATAAAGTTCAGAAGATTTAGGATTTCTTAAAATAAATATTTTTTTTTCTGAATCGAACAAAATACGTTTCATTAAATGGAATGAATCCATGAAATAAATGAAGTAACTCTTGTGAAACCCGAAGGTAATCCCACTTGACATCCAGAATTTGCCGTGAACGAGCTTACACCAATCTGCGGACAACAATACAACATCGTTTTTTCAATTCGATTATACTCAGGATAATTATTACTTAGCCCGCTAAAGAGTTATTTGATTTTTGTTTTAGGACCTTCTTAGGCTACAATTATGGTTAATTAGTAGTATTCGTGTCTAAAACTTAGTAAGGGGACTCAGTTGCACTACAAAATCACTCCTACTGCTACGGAAGGCGGTTTAAAAGGCAAACTTTATAGATTTAGGTGACGTGGTGGTATGTTTATAGGTCCCCTGAAATAGAGGATGAGCTTATTGCCATTATGTAAGCACTAATACAAACTCCAATCCTCCAAAAACCCAATAACACTCTTAGAGCTGGGAGTCGGGCCCAGAAACTCAGCAGCCGCGCTGGCAACTACAGAATAGTTTAAGACATACCAGAATCCTCCTATTATTGACAGTGGCCACGAGTGGTCCACCTGTGTCTCCACTGCAGACACCAACTCCTCCTGTACCGCTAGTGCACAGGTGGCTGTCCTGAATGATATTGCCGAAGGTCGCCGCACACACCGCGTTGCTGATTACTTGCAAGTTCACTGAGCTTATCGTTTGAAACAGCCCAACGGTATCGCCTAAAAAATTTTAGGTACAAAAGGTTTTATATAGGCTATTGTTTTTGTAACTGAACTAAAATGTTACTATTGTTGTGTTTATTTACGTTACTTCAATTTAAGGTTAAGTATAAAGGAAGACATAATATAATATAATTTAATTGATGTATGCATGAACAATAGAGTTATAGATAATTAAACCAATTATAGTCAGATACTTGCTACAAAAGACAGGTAGGTTTAAAATTGTACTAACATTAATAATTACAGAATCATAAGAAATAATTGTAAAAATCCGTACTAACGACATAAAACTATTAAAACGTCGGACTATGGAAAAAATATAATGTACGATGGTGCAAGAATATATAAAACGTTATCTAGAAACATAAAAGAAGCAAAAACCATGACACATTTTAATAAAAAAATACTAAAGCACTACATTACTAATAAATAACGCAAAGCTACTGGAACCTACACTACGCTCACCAAACACACCACATCTAGTTACGCTTATTCTGTGTAATTATGATCACACAATCTTAGTAAGTAAAGTATTCACATTTACCCTCAGTCTAGCATTTATTTTTCGGTTGTTATTATTATTGTAAATTGTTTTTAACCGACTTCAACAAAGGAGGAGGTCCTATGTTCGAATGTATTTTTTCTAATACGTATTTTGTGAAAGACACGACATGCCCCCACTTTGATTGGCGGATGCAAAATGAGAAGATGATATCGGATTGATAAAACACAAACCGTCTCTAGTTATTCCATAGCCGGAGGCCACACCGGTGCTCCCGACGTAATTTGAGTTGATTTCGCTACCCGATGGCAAGTTAATTGGTTGGATTGTCACTGGAAAATAAATACAAATGTGACGTAAATAATACATATCTTAAACTTAACAGAAGTCTCACAGTATATTTTTTTTTTTTGGGATATATTTACACTGCACCATCTAGTCCCAAACTAAACAGAGCTTGTATTGTATAATACATAAGAAACACCCAGACAAACACAAATACTCATGTTTTACTCACACAAATATTTGTGTCCTGTGGGAATCGAACCCACGACCCCATGATCAGCAGTCTGGTACTCGAACCACTAGACCACAGACGTCGTCGAAGTAAGTGCACAGACTTAATATTTGTTTTTTGTGGAGAGAGCGACTTTGTCGAGTAGTGGGACGAACCGGGCGCGATCTTGATAATAACAATAAAATACCAGATTAATTTGGTCCTATTAGATCAAATTCGTCCTTAAAGACCAAGCGCTGGCAGCACACAGTAACATTCATTATTTAAAGAATACTTACAAGAAAAAGTGACTCTTGATATGCGTATGATAGCGAGATCATTAGCAACGATCCATGGATTATATCCCGGGTGGAGCACGACATCATTTGTGTTGATCCTTGTGCCACCAGAGAAGAGTAAATTGGATCCTAGGATTACGGTGATGGACTGGGCGACGTTGTTGCCGTCGTTGTAGCAGTGAGCTGCAGTCAGCACTCTGATGTCCGAGATAAGGGTACCTCCACACACTGATGAGAAGACTGTCAAAATCGTTAAAATAAGACCCACCTGAAATCCAATAAGAAAGTTTGTTGAAGTGACAAATTATTCGACTTTGGAATTTTGACACTACCTACTACTAATAATAAATGAGTAATATTAAAATACTGAACAGGCTGTCTTTGAAAAATTATATTTTACCTGGTATGGCACCGAAAGTGTAGTCGTAGTGGATCCTCCAACAACTCTGCTCTGCTCTTTAGTGATCTCATTTTCTAGTTTCCTAATCCTGGATGCTTCAAGAATTCCAACTCTACGGTGGTAGTCATAAACACCATTCTCAACTGAGCTTGCCTCTTCCAATGCATTGACAAGTGCCATACAAATTAAAATCAATCCTAAAGCAATCTTCATATTGCTGGAGACCACTTTCTACTAAAAGACAGAACTAACTGAGCTTATCATAATTCAACTGGTTCTCAAGAACACAAAATCGTGTGATAAGAAATCTTTAAGAACAATTTATCAATGATTAATTGGCGCTAATAATATAAATTATATAATAGCAGTATATTATAGCAGTGATAGCCTATGGTATGACCATTGGACTGCCAAGTCAAAGGTCTCGAGTTCAAACCCTAGGCACGCACCTCTGACTTTTCGAATTCATGTGCGTATTAATAATTAATTATCACTCGCTTAAACGGTGAAGGAAAACATCGTGAGGAAACCTTGCATACCTTAGAGATTTTTCTCGACGGTTTGTGAAGTCTGCCAACCTGCACTAGGCCAGCGTGGTGGACTATAGCCTAATCCCTCTCAATATGAGAGGAGACCCGTGCCCAGCAGTGGGACAGTATATAGGTTGTTGACATATAAATACCCTTCGTAGAGATAGATTATAGATGCATTTAGGTTTGTGGTAGAATGTTCGATAATATGCGACATGGGGGCTGTTGCTATGTAGGATCTTGACTATTAGATGTGCTTGTTTAATTCCTTGCCAACAATTATAATTTTAGAGATATTATTTCATCAATGAATATATCGAAGAACTACTGAATAAATAACAACGACGTGGGTTGATCAACACATATTCCATGTTGCATTTATCTTGGTCAGTCTTTAGTGATCCTTACATTTATACGGTTATGGAAATAATTGTGTCCGGGAGATTACCTAAGTTACATTATAATTATTTACATAACAATTTTTGTGGGTTAATGCTTACAAGTAATCTTGAATGACATACATTCAATATAGATCTACGTTCCTATTCTGTAGTGATTGACTGATTTCCACATTCAACAGATCTTCAACTAAAAGCCAAGATGAATTAACGATCTCCCATTAGATCTGGAAGATTAAATGGACGGGGAACGACCGCGCGCCGTATTATTCCTAATGCTTAATAGAAACTATTAGAGGAATATTGGCTAATTGGGGCACGTACGGTAGTACCTCGTTTCACTAAGTGCAGGCGCTGTGGCGACCGCTTTTAGAGCCATTTATAATGTACGCCAACAGACTTGGGGTTGCTCTCAGTAGCACGTGTAAACATAAACGGTAACCCTGTTATGTGTAAGTGTATGCCTCATTACTATTTTACTTCAGGGAGTTAATTAGGCTTGTGTTGTGTTTGTTTGTTGGATTTCTTACAGTACCTTGTATTTATAATACAGACCGACCTACGGTCAGACATGGTTTTATCATACATACCATCACGCCTTATTCCCCGAAGGGTTAAGCAGTGGTGTAATGCTATATACCCACAGTTCGTATGTTCGGGTCCCATATAATTGGTGGTGAGTCCATTGTCACTAACTGAGTTACTACTGAGAATTTCAATCCAATAACACTTTGCTCGACCTGCGAATCGAACCCAAGACCTCTAGCGCAGCAGTCGCGCTTGAGACCATTAGACTAACAAGGCAGATTATAATCCCAGGGTAAAATATTATATATTAGGGTTGTTCACATAAAGTTAAAATATTACTGGTTGTATAATGTCATGTATATTCAATTCACCTTTATTAAAAAAAATACTATAATATAAAATGATACCTTAAATTCCTTTCAATTTCCAATCTCATAAAACAGTTTTTAAATTCTTTTCCATAGGGTTTTATTTATGCAATAAGTCCGTAAAAATGTTTTCGCCTTACACTTGTGATATTTCGATTTTTAAATTAAGCGAGAAAACTTACTTCTATAGAATATGCTATGTTTAAAATATGAATAATTATTTTCAAAGAGATTATATAGTTTGGATCCAGTTGACGTAAGAGGTAACTCTTGCGTAGGCGGCCGGATAACCGGCAGAGCATCCCAACGAAGAGCCGAATGACGTAACACCAACCTGTAAAAAACATTTTCATTTACATTTGGTATGTGTATTCGATAATGTCAGAATAATAATAAAAAATAATAATAAAGTAGACGTACGAACTGTGCAAATTAATTGAGTTATTTGCTATTTTCTAAACGTTGTCCAACACGGAATTTTTCATATAGTTTTATTTTCATATAAACCAAATCAATACAATAAATAATCGTACAAACAAATATTGTCAGTACTTAAATGATTTAAAAACAGTGCCTTTATTGTTTTCAAACTCGGCTCCAAGTTACCTGGTTTTCAGATATTGAGTACCTAGTTGATTCAATATTATAAGCTGCCATTAATAATTACCTTAACAATTTTGATTTGGGTCAACATATATAATAAAATTTTCTAAACATTGCTTTGTACCAATCTAAATATCAATTTCTCATACATAATAATCTCGTGAATGAAACTTTCACGTCATCTAAGGCAGGCGGGCCTTTGGGGTCGAGGACGCCCAGAGAGGGAACTTTGTTCGTCTATCATATGACAACAGAGAAGACGGTAACACGGTGGTCACGTGCTGCCGTGTACAGAGAGAGGTCCAGGAAAGATCCATGTACAGTCTTCCCAGGGATGTGCCTTAATAGGCGTTGCGCAGGAGGCCTCATTATTAAGAGGACACAGTGCCCCCTCCATGATGGTGGCCACCGGGGTGGTTTTAGTGGTTAGGAATTCCACACTCCCCGGTCTAATCCCCGTAGACCGGTCGCCTTTTGAAGGTTTCCCCCCGTAAAAAAAGGACTGATTCTGACATTCCACAAAAGTACTTTAGAAATGTTTTTATGTCTATTAAAAAATAAATATTACAACGATTGGCTATCTGGTCGTCTTACCAAGATAATTCCCCGATAATCTGAGACGGCAAGAGCTCCGCCTGAGTCGCCGCGGCATGGACCCCTGCCACCAGAACCACTGGTACAAATGTTTGTAGGACGCACCAAGCTTCCGTACGCCCTTGAGCATTCCGCGTTTGAGATTACCGGTACGACCACCGAACTGACCGGTTGGTTGTTTGATATGGTGCCTGAAAGATAGAGGCAGTAGGCGCTCGGTAATCCGTCTCCTGGATAATTTCCCTTATGCCGATTGTAGGAACTGGTAGAATATTGGATTTGTATAGAAAATAAAAGTTTTATATGGGAAATAAATTCTACATATCATAGATTTTCAAAGTAAAAAAACTTGGTAATTTAAATATCAAAATTTGGGATTCCACATATAATCCATGCCTGGAGTGCCAGCCTATGTATATTAATAAGTTAATTGACATATTCATACCAAAATCATCTGTAAGGCCGTAGCCAGAAACCACAGCTAGAAAGCCAGTAAAGTCATTGAAGATGTCGTAGCCACTGGGGAGTTTTATGGGGTAGATAGAACCTGAAAAAATTTTTTTTTAAATTATTTAATTATTTTTCACAAACAAAACACCAGCATCGATTTTTCGATTTCGGGAGAAATCTATTTTCAAAATATCTAATCTTATTCTTCTATCGTGACCGATTACATCGCAAAAAGAGAGCTAATTGGCCAGTATGCGCTGGCCAGTATGCGCTGGTCAGTATGAGCTGGTCAGTATGCCCTGGCCAGTATGTGTTCACCCGGAAAGACTTAATGCGGGCGCATTAAGTCTATGGTCAGATGGTAGGATTTTAGCCCTAAAATCCTACCATCCTGTATTCCTCGAAGGGTTAAGCAGATTTGTACTGTTCTCCGTGTGCTAAGGTCCCATACAATAGGGGGTGAGCCTATTGTACGGTTGCATGATACCGGACACAAATCCAAACTTCGAGCTGCTACTGAGAATTTCATAGAAAAACCTAATAACACTGCTCGACCTTGGAACCGCACCCAGAACCTCAAGCGTAGCACCCTAAAGTAATTTTAGAAATTAAATGACACTTACTACTAAATGTGACAGCAGTCACCCGTATAACAGCGATGTCATTAGAAACAGTCATAGGGTCCCAGTCGGGGTGAAGCACGACATCAGTTGTGTTGATGCGGAGACCACCGCTGAAGAGAGTATTTGAGCCCAGGACGACGGTGAAGAATTGGGCGGTGAATACGCCATCGAATTGACAGTGAGCAGAGGTCACCAAACGAGTAGAAGAGATAAGTGAAGCGCCGCACACTGATGTCAAAAATGACACAATTTGGATCAGGATACCAGCCTGCAATAAATATAAGTTCCATACTATTACGCCTGTATTCCCCGAAGAGTTAGGCAGAGGTGTACTAATGTACAGAGTCTAGCACATAAAGCTACCCCAATCAAATCAAAATATTTATTAGTGATTCTCAGGTAAAATAGGTCTTAAAATTAATATAATATCGTTCTTCTGTGATCCGCGTCGTGGGCATACAAATATAACAATCTGTCAAATTTCTTTGATAGATTTTCAACTTTAATACAAAACTATAAGGTTCATATTCAATTAGGAAAATTTGTCAGTTTTGGATAGCTTGATCTGGTGGCGTGTGTACACCCACAGTTCGCCGGTATGTTTAGGTCCCATGTAATAGTTGGCCAGCTACTATTGCCAAATCCAAACTACGAGCTGTTACTGACAATTTCATAGAAAACCAATAAATACCACTTTGCTCAACCTGGGAATCGAATCTCTCGAATCGAAGAACCTCTATCGTAGTAGTCGAGTTTAGGTCCACTAACGAGGCAGTTAATATACATGTATTAAAAATTTAAAAAATAAATATGTTAAAGATTACATAATTAGTTTATTAATTAAAATTCCAAGGAAGTACAGTTTCAGACGTGAACTGTCTCAGTCACAGTTAACATTTACAAATTAGATGAGATACATTTTCATCAAATATCACTTACAATTAGATTGACTGATTCTGTTGTGTCTTATAGATATTAGTAGGTGCTGATTTGCATTTGCTTTTTCTTATTAAAGTATATTACGCAATGTCTTTGCCGATTTCGACCTCTAGTCTAGCAATAAGGTAGTTTAAGGGCGTAGCTAGGATTTTGTTAAGGGAGGGAAGGGAGGGCAAGCGTAGATAGCCAAGAATATATCTAAGGTAAATGCTCCATGAGCAATGGGACCTTCAAAATAAAAAACGAATAGTACAATCTTATAAAATTCTCCTGTCAACAGAATCAATTTTGTTTCAGTTGTGATATTTAGACAGTAATAAAGATAATGCACCAACCTGGTAAGGAGTTTTCGAAACGTCATTAACGGATCCCCCCACAATTTTTATAACTTCTGATCCTCGGATCCTTATGGCCTCACGAATTCCAAACTGTCTATGATAGTCGTACACATTGACGTCTTTAGTAGAAGAGATTTGCCCTGCACCGGCAGCTACAGCAAATATCAAGGATAGAACTCCGAAATACAGTTTCATTTTAATAGCAATACTTTGTTCACATGCTGTTTGTCACACATTTTCATATACTCGCATATATTATATTATTTCAAATCTTATCATAAAGCGAGTAAAACCCAATCTAAATCTTGGCTGATTATAGAATATTTATTATGGTACTTTCAATACTTAAAAATGAATGGTATCTACTTAATCAACAGGTACATATTATCAGAAGTGGACATTCAATGTGCATACTTGACTAAAGTTAAACTAAAGATACGTTATTGACTTGATAAATTCATTAATTTTCTTTAAGATTTCCTACTTACCATACTTTTATCTTAGTTCTACACCATTATATCAGGATACGTTGGTCATGAGTCTACCATGCTTTCCACAATTTTAAAGGCGACTTGAAGACTTTCAAGATCAAGATCAAATGTTAAATTTTTACCAGACTAGACCATTATTGCAATGTATTTTTAAATCGTCCAAAACTCCTTGGTCCTTTCAATTTGAGGGTATTATGGAGAAGAATCGACTAGAAACTTGATATGGCGATAGTGCCGTTTCCTATCGGGCCGTTTGGCACAACCATGTTGAATCGAATGACACTGATACAAGCGAAACGTTCGTGGGCAACACCCGGTCAGTTGAGAACGTTAATTAAATTGATTTTATTTGGATTGATATAATTATAACATTTATATCACAAAGGTTGGCTAGTGCTCCGCGAGGAAACGTTGTGTTGGCGGTGGGGGGATTTTGACCCTTATAGTGCCAACCCAACTATTCCTCTTTCGTTTTACAGGGTCGGCAACGCGCAAGTGACACCTACCCCTGGTGTTACAAGCGTCTTTAGGCTACGGTAACCGCTTACCATCAGGTGCGCCGTATGCTTGTTTGCCACCTTAGTAGTATAAATAATAATATAAGAGCTGACCGGACAGATGTATCGATTCAATGGGTGAGTGGTCCACCATCAGGTCATTTAAGTGAGGATAATAAGGTTTGCAGCAGGTTTGCTAAGTATCGTATGTATTGTTTTGTATTTATGTCAACTACATAGATACACATACAAAAGTACAGCATTGCGCGTGAAACAGCATTGGTATATTTGTGCACTATACAAATGCAACGCTTTAATATATTCATCATCATCATCATGGTCATATCTTCAGCCACAGGAGGTCCACTGCTGAACAAAGTCCTCCCTCATAGACAGACGTCCACAAAGAACGATTATAAGCCGCCTGCATCCGATGGCGACACAATATTTTAATATAATTATTATTATAATAAAATGTCGATTTAAAGGTACCTATTGCTACTTTTTTATTTGTAAGAATCAAATATTTCTTTGAGTAATTGGTAATTAGCTTGTAATCGATGTAATCAATCTCATATAAAAAGGTTAACCCTTTTCATATGAGATTGATTGAAGAGATTTTTAAAACCTACTCTAAATTACAAAGATGTTTTAAAGGGCTTTGAAGTGCTACCAGTAAGCGACAGGTATTGGTTTATGGATAGAGGGCCCTAGATTTGATACTATCATTTCATTGAAATACATCACTTAAATGCTACAATACCCATGAATCTATCAATGTTTTTTTTTAATCACTATGTTGAAAGTAATTTATTCTGCTCATAATATGAAGCGGTAACAGTACAAGTAACTTTTCTATTATTCATTCATAAATGTTGTTATTTAGTGTTATTACGGTTCTTAAATATTGTTAATGGACTCGTTATAAGGCCCCATTTAACCTCTTTTCGGCTTTACGGTTAGTTTTGTAACACCTTGTATTAAAGCCATACAAAAATTAAATGCTTAAATGGTTGAAGATTAGCTATTAAATAAATAAAATGATCATATCTATAGCAGATTAGTTTAATTTGCGCTTTTTAGAAATTATTGAGCCTGGATCCAGCTGATGTAAGAGGTGACTCTGGCGTAGGCAGCGGGGTGACCAACGGCGCAACCAGCCTGGGCACCAAATGACGTCACACCGATCTGTAAGCAAGTAAATCTGATTTATTTTTTCATTATTTATTTACAACAATATCAATCCAGGCACCGCCGGCTTACACACAGCTGTAGCATAATATCTTGATTTTAGAATATTGGTGGCCAGTAAAGATAAGGAAACTGAATAGTTCTTGACAATTTAGTATCGATTATTCATCACATTGAATTGAAACTAGTTATTTTACAACAATTTACGTAAGATAAAGATATAAGTACTTATTCTGTTATATTAGGAACTCTTACCAAGACGTTTCCGATGCTGCTGTTCGTGACAAGAGGGCCGCCGGAGTCTCCGCTGCAGGTACCCCTACCACCGGCACCACTAGTGCAGATGTTGCTATCGTGAACAAAGGCACCGTACACACTCGCACATTCGGCGTTCGTGATGATGGGAAGAGTTACAGAGCTAAGACGCTGGGTAGTTCCGATACTGCCGCCTGGAAAATAATGATATACTGATTAGTCATTGCTCATGTTGTTGACGAGGCGTAATGATAGGTATATAGACAATTTTGTTGTGGTTCCAAGACTATATATAATAATTCTTCTGGGACATCTCGAGCTTTATTTTCTTGATATATTTCAATGTGCTAAGATTGTGTAAGTTTCAAAATAAAAAACCATAATGAGAATACCTTACCGTCGCTAGTTAGACCGAATCCGGATGCAAGACCTGACGAGCCAGTGAAAGTGTTAGAGACATCATTGTCGCTAGGAAGGGGGATAGACTGTATCACATCTGAAAACATACACTTTTTAAAGAAAATATGTATTTTAGAAGTAAAATAGAATCTACTACATTATATAAACCTATACCTAATAACCAATACATACCACTGCTTCTGTATCCCCGAGGGATACGGCATAGTGACTGATACATTTAACCAATTAAACAACATGATATAATAATACAAAACAAAACACTACATAAACATAATTATAGTGTATTATTTATACAGCGACAGATAATGCTCCTAAACTATATTTTTATGAACACAATGTTGTTCACGCCTGACTGACTTACACAAGTAAAACGTACACGTAAAACTAAACACAAGATGTAAGCAGGAATCTTAAAGCAAACTAATACTTACTGGTGAAGGAGACAGGAGAAATGCGTAAGACAGCAACGTCATTAGCAGCGTTATTAGGATTCCATTGAGGGTGCACTGTGATATCTCTGGTTACGATACGGGTACCACCGCTGAACAGGGTGTTGCTGCCGAGAACGACGGTATAAGACTGAGCCGTAATAAAGCCGTCGGAGTCACAATGTGCAGCGGTCACCAGGCGGGTTGGCGAGATAAGGGAAGCGCCGCACACGGATTGAAAGATGAATAACACTGTGATCAAAAGACCAGCCTGAAAAATAAAAACGTAGATAACTCATTAAAAAATATTAATACAGGAGTAACGTATGGAGGATGATACTATGACGTATGGAGTTTACTACTACTTTTATATACCTAATCGTGCGCAAATAAATGTCTTGTTAAAAGGGAACGAGCTTTTAAGAAAGTAAGATTATTGATTAGAGTAAACATGATAATGAATAGGTCTACGATTGATAGTACTCGTAAAAAACTGGAGTAGGAACGAGATTATTTTTGGGGTCCAACTTTTCAAGGGAACATACATGTCTCATGTAATTTTTGAGGTAAAGAAAGATGTAAGGAGAACCTAACAAAACAAATATTACTTGGTAAGGAGTTTCGGAGATGTCTGTGATAGATCCTCCAACGATCCTCTGGCCGTGGGATGCTCCATATTGTTCGGCATGCTTGATGGCCGTAGCCTCGTTGATACCAAAACGCCTGTGGTAGTCGAAGACAGGGGACTCTTCAGGAACTGCAATCTCCACCGAAGACACAGCAACGGTGATGGCTAACAGCAAAACTCCAATAAAATGTTTCATTTTTAATATCCACAAGGCGACTAATTTTCTTCAATGTGAAACAGCTTATTTTATAGTTTAATTAGAATGTTATCATTTAGCTTATGGCTTCCAATCTAAATCTTTAATAATTACAAAAGATAATTATGACAATCAATTAAAATCGGTGTTCGGTGTAGTACAATCATGGACAAAACAAAGAGATTACCTATACTTATGACGTAGTTCGATTTAAATTGGTATTATTACCATAACCAGGAGTTTAGTGTGAGCGATAAACGCTACAGGTGTGAAGAGTGTGAGCAGCAGGGTACGGAGAGTATTTGGGTGGCAGGCTATTCGAAATTCCCGCGTGTAAATGTTAAGTTAGGTTTTAAATTATTATACTTATTAATATACCTTTGAATAAATAAGCTTGTCATTCTAGATAACCATTCTTCATTGCGTATTAAATATATTATGTATATGTATGTATGTGTAGGTATACCTATACGTCGTATGGTCTATATTATATTATTATATGTGAGTCAGTGTTGCTTAAAACAAATATTATAAATAAAATCAATAATACCAATATCCAAATGTATTATGTAAGTAATGTTACTACAAATCTTCCTTAACTGATTTATCAATAGGATTAATAGATAAGTATTTGGAAAAAACGTTTTGACAATCTGTTTAATGTACTGGATATGCAACAAATAGGAGGACGTATGTACAATGGCAATAGGTGCAAATCATATCATTAGATACAACAATACGACATAAATTGAAACCACAATCTAAAGAATCACTTCAAATATGAACCTTTTATTGCAATATATTTTGTTTGTGATTTTCCAGATATAAACTGTATTTATTACCTACTATTGAAGATGACGAAAATTCTGGTCTTCGAAGGAAAAACCTTAACGTGCACGAATACTGTACTATAATAAGCTGTGCCTTTATTCTATACTGACCTATTAATCACGAGGTGCACGTCGTAATATGTCTATTGAAAAATTATGAAGTAGGTATGTAGTATCGACGACAGGACAAGAAATTCTAAAAAGATGTTGGAATTAATGTTTATTTCTTCAATCGAAACTGAACATACATTCACTGTTCTTTAGATTATCGGCCGAAATTACTTAACACATTATAGTAACTTAACACAAGAATTACCTATACTTATTTCTTTTGTTAACAGTTCATTCTACACGTAGAATTGACGCTTGTCGACGGCACCACATGAGCACAGTAACACAGTGAAGAAATTTAGCATGGCTAAACGGTTTACTTATCTTTAGGAGTTTCAGTTGTCAATGACCAAGATGGTTACAATACATTTCAAGTAATAAATAATAATAATAATTCTTTATTAAACAAAAGTTGTACATAAACACTTATTTGGACACTGCATCGTTAGAACAACAAGAAAAGTGGTTACGATGAACTCTGGTACCCAGTGTAAGATTAAACTTGTGTTTAGGGTACCAGCGTTCTCGGATTGTTTAGATACATAACAGAGTTGCCGGATGAGCACAGTTGATACATAACAAATAAATAGAGAAAAAACTAAAAGAAAAGCCTAGGAATAGTATTGCCTCTCACAAACATAGACAAAGCATAAATAAGTAGACAAAACATACAAGTTATTAATCAATATTTCTTTATATTTTGACGACCTTGACGTCTGCGGTCTTCTAGTGGTACTAGTGCAACACTATCGTTATTATTTCGTTGGTACGGTACGATGTCGTGGGTTCGATTACCACATTTATGTGATGAACATATGTGTTTGTATCTTTTTGTATTTTTTAGCATTTTTCATGCTAAGATTTTAAAGTTATTTAGAAAAGGAAAAATTCGACCGCGGGCAGGATTCGAACCTGCGTCTTCTGGTTAGGTACACCAGACGCTATGACCACTAAGCCACCGCGATTCCTACCCGTCATGTCGAATTTTTCCTCCACATACTGAATTTACGTCTTTATGGTGACGTCAGTAACACCTATTGTAAAGCAAGTTTTTGCTTTTCAACCGACACGACTTACTTTACAGTTAGTTCAATGTCGAACGATGCCACCTTACCTTCTATCTTTTTGTATATTTTTGGCATTTTTCATGCTAAGATTTTATCCGAATCGAGGTCGAATTTTTCCTTTTCTAAATAACTTTAAGATTTTAAAGTTCGACCAATTCGATCGAAAAATTCAACCGCGGGCAGGATTCGAACCTGCGTCTCCTGGTTAGGTACACTAGACGCTATGACCACTAAGCCACCGCGATACCTCCCTGCCATGTCTATGTATGTATGTATATGTGTTTGCGTGTTGTGTCAGGGTGTTTCTCATGTATGTATTTACAAATATTATACACATAAATATATGAGTATTCTATCCATTGTCTAGTACTCATAGTACAAGTTCTGTTTAGTGTGGGGACTAGATGGTATTATGACCCAAAATATTTGTTTATTTATGATTACTGCCTCATTGATCTAGTAGTTGCAAGTGCCTAATGTGAGGTCTTGGGTTCGATTTCAAGGTAAATTTGTGAAAAGTTTTTTTTTATTACTTTATTGCATTTGAATTTGTGCCTGGTTAGCAGCAATAGGCTCGCCCCTTATTTCATAAACTAAAACCAACCTTTCTGTTTTTTAAAGCTGTAGTTTTTCCCGCGAATAATCATGTGACTAGATGTGAAGTGTGAGTAGGAACTTGGAAGTGGGACACGAAGGCATCTAAGGCACCGAGGGTGGGAGTGCGAATGATTTGCGAGGCGGGAAGTCCTTTCAGTAGCTTATACTAACTGCAACACCTACTTTGAACTAGTAACTGAGTTTCTACTTTTCATTACTTTAGAAGTGAATAGGTGTAAAGTTCCGAACTTTCTGCTGGTCGGAGTTCGGTTCAGAATGTGTGATTTATAGGTTTAACTAATGAGCTGCTGAAAGCTTGGTTCTGTTTCTGAAAAAAAAACAAAAAAATATTATTGTTTATTTCTGACATTTACGCGAATATTATACATTGAAATAAAACTATTTTTTACGGATTTTATCGCGTATATTGATATTATTAATCCGGGGATTAATAATATCAATATACAGTAATAAGTAGTTTTATTTCAATATTATTGTTTGTTGTGTTTCCGTATCGGCCATTAGGCCAAATGAATGAGCCGGTATTCCTTAAGTAAGCAACGCGTTAGTTATTAAAATAAAATAATTAATTCCGATAAAAAATTGAGACAAAAGCTACTCTAACTTTTCCAAGGTCTAATCTAACACTGTACAATATTTTATAACAGACAGACAGACAGAGTTATTTTCGCATTTGTAATATTAGAAGAATTAAGAAGTGAGTAGGTATTTATAGTTTATCTATGGTAGGTATTTCTTTAGTATTTACTATATTCCTGAAAAAAGGTTTATTTAACAAATTGGTAGTGTCACTTTTATTTATAGTAGGTATGAAAATCCTCATGGAGCATCCGCCATCGGGGCAGGCGAAGGATCGTACCGCATCGGCCTGCCCAACTATTGCGACCTTACACTTACCTAAAAACATTTAGTTTGTCTATGACTCCTTATGTACTCCTTATGTACTCCTTATGTACTCCTTATGTACTCCTTATGTACTCCTTATGTACTCCTTATGTACTCCTTATGTACTCCTTATGTACTCCTTATGTACTCCTTATGTACTCCTTATGTACTCCTTATGTACTCCTTATGTACTCCTTATGTACTCCTTATGTACTCCTTATGTACTCCTTATGTACTCCTTATGTACTCCTTATGTACTCCTTATGTACTCCTTATGTACTCCTTATGTACTCCTTATGTACTCCTTATGTACTCCTTATGTACTCCTTATGTACTCCTTATGTACTCCTTATGTACTCCTTATGTACTCCTTATGTACTCCTTATGTACTCCTTATGTACTCCTTATGTACTCCTTATATATTCCTTATATACTCCTTATGTACTCCTTATGTACCCACTAACGTATAAAGAATGTTCAAATTATATTCTCAACGAACATTCATACTACGTAATCCTCTGTGTACATGTGTTGAACATTCACCTTTATATTTGAATTTACAACAAGGGTACAAGTCAACGGCCAAGTCACACAACATTAACTATAAATAATAAAGAAATCGCAGTAAGGAACTTCAGACTTGGCACGACTTTGTCTAGATTTCATTACTTTTTAGAGATAAACAAGCAGCTCCATCGAGACTTGGCTAGTTTTTTACAGAATGTTTTTGATGGGATTTCACTACTTTTTGTAGAAACGTGGGCTTATTGATTTATTTTATTAGATTTTCTTATTTAACACAGTTTTTTTCTTTTTAGGAGTAGTTTGTAAAGGCGGTATATGTCGATATGTCTAATAGTTTGGTTGGGCTCTTGTGTTTTCTAATCAGGGTCACCAGGTACTCCAGATCTTCGACTATCCTAGTTTTTATAGTTTTCCCTTTAAGTGGCCATTAAACCCTAACTCTGTACCAAATTTCAGCTCTCTGAGTTTATGGGAAGTACTAGTTCTATTTTGATGATCATGAGTGAGTGAGTGAGTTTCATAAATGCGAAACTTTGTTTTCGCTTAACTTCGGAACTAAATGACCTACAGACTTGAAATTTTGGATTTTAAGTATGTGATTATAGCTTACTGGATGACGAAAATTTCTGCTTGCTGTTCTGGTCTTATCCAGAGGTTCTCAAATAGGGGCCTGAAAATGCGGCGAAATGGTTCCAGTAAAGGATGCTCGACAGTGTTTGCTTCGCGCTCGACTTGGCGGGGGCACTACCGTGCCCCCAGATTTCAAAGGATCTATTTATCAGAACCTCTTTTTTCTACAAAAAAGAGGATTATTAGTCGTTAAATACCTAATGTGGGTGTATATTGCGGCTGGGTATCTCGGATTTGGGTTCACAATATAAAAGCCTGCGTTCCGTCTTCAAGTCACACCTTATGGTTGAAGTCTTGAAGTCAAGTGTGGTTTTTAGTTGATACGAATCCGAGATACCCAGCCGCAATATACACCCACATTAGGTATTTAACGACTTATTTGGGTTCACAATATTTGGCATATTCTGGGGCACGAGCAGAGCCTACCACCTAAATACGGTTATGTCATCGTATAATTAACAGAGGCACTAAAGTGCAAGTATTTAGAAAAGATTAACTTATGCTGGTTGTTTTTACAAAGGAAAAATCTTGTCTTGTTGGTGATAATACAAAATAGTGCTGCGCAAGGGCGGTACTATGCGGGTGGACGTCGGGTAATCCGCCCTAGCGGAGGACGTAGCACCCGACGCTCCAACCAAGTAGCATGGAGACGATCTCTTATTACTATAAATTATTTTTTAAAACCTTTCCCCAAAATATTATTGGTGCGTATACAAATATAAATTACAAGCACGAACGCAGAACCTGACGTTTAGTGACCGATAGATACAAGCGATTCTAGTAGATATTTTGTATAGAAAATCTTCTGACGTACTTGAGGAACTAAAATTGGCCCACAAAAAATCTTTCGTTAACTATTGTATACTCCCGGTAGGTCCATACAAAAGTTTCTTCAAACTTCTCTGGGCGAATACTTTTGTGGGACAAAATATTATTATTGTGTGGATGGCCTTATTGAATATACGTACACTTAACAAATAATAACAGCATCGTTAGTGTAGGTGTCCTAAGCGCGACTGCTATGCTAGAAGTCTTGAGTCGATTCTTAGGTCGAGTAAAGTGTTCTATGAAATTCTCAGTAGCAGCTCGGAGTCAAACAGAGAAATTCTCAGGAGCTCACCCTCTATTAATAAGGACCTAAATATATCAGAGAACATTTTGTACACATCTGCTTAACCCCTCAGGGGATACAGACGTAATGGTAGGATTTTAGGGTGCATTAAAAGTCTGGAATTAGGCTCCCTCCCTATAACATGGCGCCTCACATACCGGCGCACTGTGGACGTACATTGATATACCTCTACCTAACCCTTTGGGAACTACAGGCGTGATGGTATGTTATGTGGTATGTGTTATGTCATAATCTGATTTTATTAATGTTCTTCTTAATTATATCTTAGTGTTCCACAATATTATTTAATACCTAACAACCACTCCATAGACATGGCCGTTCTCGGTAACAGGTCAAGTTTAAAAGAGGTTGCACTAAATTTTCGATTCCACCGACAAATCTACGTTGAAATACTGGACCACTATTGTTGTTATAAAAGTAAGACTTCGTTCTTTGTGAGACAATCGGAACAAAGGAGTGACTAATTTTAAACGATTTATAACTATCACAATCGTGATATAACGGAGAATTTGCGGTATATTATAAAGAAAGACACAGTATAGTGACAGTTGAGTTTTTTTATAACACTTAGGTGACAAACAAGCATACGGCCCACCTGATGGTAAGCGGTTACTGTAGCCGTAGTACGCTTGCAACACCAGGGGTATCACTTGCGCGTTGGCGAAATGAAAGAGGAGTTGGTAGTGGTTGAGTGTTGGTCTCCTGACCCTAGGCGTACAAATGGTATTTTACATAGTTATGACACTGTTTTAATCGATTCTTACCTTGCGATACTTTAACTTATAATTCATTCAGACGACGTCTGTGATCTAGTGGTTCGAGTGTTGGACTGCTGAGCACGAGGTCGTAGTTTGATTCCTATAGGACACTTCTCAATGACAATGTCGAACGATGCCACCTTATCTACTAACTAATCTTATTGTATTTTTTGGCATTTTAACTACATGACTGAAAAATCCAAATAAGGATGTAAGTATATTTAATAATAAAAGTAAACCTACCTTAGGTTCATGAACTTTAGTCTTATGTTTCTTTACTCTCTCTTTAACAGATATGTTTATTCTTCTTTTTATTTTCCTGGTAGGTGAAGTAAGTACTATGCTTCACTCGGGGGAAAGTACACATTATAAACTTGTGTGGTATGCGGTCCTCGCCAGATTTGCCCTCAAAATGCACACTCGTTAGTAATGTGTCCCTCGTTAGTAATAACTAAGCGATAAGTAATTTATTTCAAATTGTTGATACCTTAATAACTAACTTATTTAATAATTAATATACCTTTTACCTGATTAAGAACAAATCTAGGAATTATATTTATCTCCTATTATTTACATAAAATAATATAACTCAAACTAAAACTAAATCTAATATGTATTTTTTTAAGCTGTATCACAATATCTGATTCGGAGGCCGTTGGCCGGTGACATGCATTTTCTATATGCATCAAGTTGCAGTTCAATTTGAAAACCTTTTGATGAAATAGAGAGATACTACATTTAAAGCAGGTTATATATAGTGTTCTCTTTGTAAGTTTAACTTCGACATGTTCACGGTCTCTGCATTTTCATGAAGTCCAGGGGTAGTTTACACCCCTCGACGGTAAATTCGTCCACTGGGATGTGTTGGACTGTCTTCGGCCCGCGCGTATTTTATTGCCGTTGTATAATGTATATATGTTTTGTTACCTATACCTATAAATAGAAACACACAGAAACAATAGTGGAATATAGATTTTATTTCACCACTGCGATGTTTTATTTGATATTCAGTCAATATAACATAATATTTACCACGTATTGCTCAAAAGCTCAACTTTGCATTTTCTTTGCAAAATTTAAACAGTCGATCTTTATTATGTCCTAATAACCAGTATTGGTAAACGCATGCAGGCGGATAAAATTCATTTAAAAAACATAGAATAGTTGTAGTATTCTATATAGTACAGTAATTCTCAATCCACAATATGCATTTTACTTTTTTTTATAAATAAAACGCGTATGTGTTAAAATAAAGTTGTTGTTATTTTACATAAATAAATAAAATAAGTATTACATCATAATATTATGTACTTAATTTAACTTGAAATAAAACTAGTTTCGAGCTCACCGTATCCTTTGGTCTTACAGTAGTAGTAGTAGGCTTTGACTTTGATTTAATATAATCTATAACTGCAGCATTCCAATCAGGTGGTCCTGCCATCTTCTCTATTGAAGTTTGGGTGTTTTTTAATATCAATAACCTTACAAATCATCCTGGATAGGTTCTCTCGCGAGGATTTGTGGTTTATCAAGTCTAATAACTATTTTTTAATGGCCGCGCCATCTACAACATCGCCTTATCTCTGGATATAGGCATGATGGTATATAATAGTTTAAGTACCTATTTTAAATGTGCTGAATGAAATAACAATAAATGAATGAATGACAATAAGTGAATGAACGAATGACAATAAGTGAATGAAAGTGAAATGAAAATAAAGTGAAGGCGATCTATCAGATATCAATGTCTAGATCTATTTTCACTCCAGTTTGAGTGGCTACTAGTCAGCACCTCAATGACTAAAAGTCTATCAAATTCCCTTTGAGTGAGGTCATGTGCTTAATCGGAGTGGATTAAACGACCGCCCGTGTCATCGTGTGTCCTGTCCCACGGATCTTAGGGCTTAATCCTGTTCGTAATCAAAATGAATCTCGGCCAAAACCCTCGGCCCTTATTTCTATCCTGTAAACGCTTTCAGAAGTAGATTTAATCCTTAATATTAGACGAAATTTTAATCTAAAGTTTGTAGTACCTAGGAGTTATCGGAAGACTGTTAATTGTTATTAAAAGTTTTGTGAGTCGGCGATGATGTTTAGAAGCTTTTATAATTTATAGTATAGTACGAGTACCTTACGTAATCTAAATTCAATTGCCTTTTAACCAACTTTAAAAAAGAAGGTTCTTAATTTAGCTGAGCCATCGTGCAATCAGTAAGGTTGCCACTGCTCCACGAGGAAACGTTGTGTTGGTAGTGGGGGGGACTTTGACCCTTATACTGCCAACCCATCTATTCCTCTTTCAATACAGGGTCGGCAACGCGCAGGTGATACCCCTGGTGTTGCAAGCATCTATAGGCTACGGTAACCGCTTACCATAAGGTGGGCCGTATGCGTAGAATAAAAAAAAGTCATGTGTCAAAGTCATCGTTATGTGTCTGTGTTTATTTATTGCCAATTATTATGTTTTTAGGTCCCATATCTTAAGGGGCAAATCTACTGTCATAAACAGACACAAATTCAAACTCTGAGAGAATTTCGCAAGAAAATCTAATAACCTAGAATTGAATACGACCTTAACGCTTAGTTGCCGCGTTTGCTATCAGTAGACCAATGAGGTGTTAATTACTACTCCTAATTATTATTAGATTGAAGATATTAATTTCTTATCGTAATACTTATTTTAACACAATCCTTTATCAGTGCTCGGGAATACCCAAGATAAGAACCTACATCATCAATGGTAAAACCTAATTAGGCTTTATTAATAATTGGCTTATCTAAAAAAATATAATAACATTGTATTTTTACCAAGTAGCACGAGTATCTATATATTTTTTTATATTCATGACGTCGTTACTGTTAGAATACTGACCACTTTAATCCCATTTGTTCCTTATAACGCTACGTAGTAAAGAAACAAACTGGATCCTTTTTTTTCTTGCCATGTTTATTGAGCGTTTTGTTTTCAAATGAATAGGTACTTTCCCGTACATATCGTTTACAGACGCATTAAGCTCAATGCAGAGCAATAGAGGCACACCTGCTGGTAACTACTTTAATTACGTTAGCCATTAATCCTAGTCAGAGAGCAGGGGTTGTGGACACAGACGGATTTGGCTCAGTCCTTCAATATTTTAACTATGCGTAGAACGAACGTGTCGGGGAATAATTGGACATGCCAGTAATACCGTTGTTTTGCATTGTGACGATTAGTTTGGAAGCTAGCGACCTATTCGGTACGTGGAAATATTCGAGGGCGAATATTTGTTAAATCATTGTGTGAATTGTGTCATTTGTGACTAGAATATTTTTATTTTGTTAACTTAGGGCTGTTGATAAAATATTTCACTGAAACAAATTAATGTTATCGTAGGTAATCTGTCGTAAAATCTGGTTTTACGGCAGGAATCACGAGATTTTGAAGATTTAAGACATTGATAAAATATAATTTTAATTTTGGAACAATCGAAAAATACAACAAACACGGTTTGAACAATTTATGAACATACAGATTAATAGAACATGCTAAGCTCAACATTGTAGGATATATTTATTACACCTAAATTAAAATAAATGCCAGATTCTAACCTGCTGCTGCTGTATTTTATAGTTAAGCGTTCCTACTATCTAAGGAAATTAACTATCTCAAGAAGCATGTTACAACGCAGCCCTGAGTCGAGTGGCCCTCACACCCTTACAGGTACTAAACACGTGCCTACGTTTCATACCTACATTTTGAGGTTGTTTTTGCACGTGTGCTGTGAACTCAACAGCCGTGTAATGACCCTTCCATGTATTATAAAGTCTTTTTAACCCAGAAAAGCAGAAAAGTGCTTTTGAGTTTAAAGGATTTTATTATTTAAGTGTCCAAAATAACATTTTTAAAAGGTATAAAGCATAATGTCAATTTCTGTTTATATAAAAAAAATACTTATCCGTTTTTGGAAAAACCTGGTCTATTTCCAGAATGGATAAACGGTTAAATGTTGTCTGGGCCGTGAATCTGAAGTGCTGAGGGCCTTTAAATACATCATTAAAGTTCTTCAGAAAGCGAGCTCATTGAGTATGCAGGGACACAGTTGGATATACAAGACATCGTAAATAACACGAGAAGTTGCTTAATTCTTCAAGTAGGAAGGTAATGTAGGCACAAGTTGGGGAATATAAAAACAGTGAAGGATAAAAGTTTTCGTTTGAGGCAGTAGCGCGTAATCCGACAGTTTCCCGATGTAGGTGCGCGGGGTGCGCCCTACTATGTCGAATAGTGCGCACCGGAATATATGGAGCCGCTTATTTGCATTTTGATATTACAAATTTGTCATTAATATACATGTAGGAATGTGATATACACGAATAACAATCTATATGCAATCAGGAAGTGTTATGTAAATATTTGTGATAGGTATCTGTAATAATTTACCATTAACAACTTTAGCGGGTATTTTATTGATACTTTTTTTATATCTTGTAAGACTCTATAATGGGACTTGTGAATATATTTAAAATCACTTAAAGGCACGCGCTGGTTCCATTTAGGATATAAATAAATAAAGATATGGCGACTCCGTGACTCTGTGTTTCCAAAAGGCAAGTCTTAAGGAGGGCGAACACTGAATTTTCTACTCTTGTAACAAATCCACGTCAGGCCACTGGCGATAATCCAAGAGTTTGTGTCCTATCAGGAATGTTCTCTGAATACCTATATCCGCAAATTGCATCCCATTTTATTGAGTTAGTTGTAACTGATAACTTAATTTATTTAGTTTATAGAGTTACATTTCAGTATATGACATGAACGCTGTAAAGGGTCCGAAACGTCGGGATTAATAATATCAATATAACGCGATATTATTATTAGGTTAATTACCGTCCCACTGATGGCTCGGGCCATCTATCAGATGAAAAGGGGGTTAATGATACACTATCTGGCCTAGTACGGCTTGGAAGACTTCTCACACCTTTAAGAACTTTATATAGTCCTCTCAAATGTGCAGGCTTCCCCACAATCTCTTACTTTACGGTTCAAGTTCATTTTTGTGTGCAATATATTAAAATCCTAACACGTTGACGCAGTTTATCAGAAGGATTTCCTTTTCGCAGTTTAGCATGGAAAAAGAAAATTACGATAAAAAATAAATCTTGTCAAATGTCAGCGGTATCCCGTGTCTCGTCGCGCAGTGTGACAGAATTTTATTTCGTCTATAATACCAGTAAAATCATAGCGTTGTGGTTCTAACTGAAGCAACAAAAGGATAACACGAAATGTGATTACTCAGCTACGAGTAGTACTGGGGTTTGCATGTCATGACAGCAGTGAATTACTGGCTGCGGACGCTGTTCGTTTTTTTTCGTTTTCCAGGTGTACCCAACAAAACTGAACAAAAAGTTTTGTTGTCACACGTTCTACGGGCAACCGACGCCGTTAAATGTTCGCGCTGAACGTTGTAAACACACCGTGGTATGTTTGAAATAGAACAAGCTCCAGGAATCCGCGAACGCGTCGTTTATGAGAAAAATAATCAAGCTTTGAAACCCTAGCGACTTATCTATTTTTATGTTTGCAGACACATTTTTGTACCTGACCACAACATCGCTCTTTCTGTCAGAGAGTCAATAGAAGAAATGTTTTTAGTAAAATTTACAAAACATTGAGTTTTGAAGAGATGAATAAATTTAAAACACTTATAAATTATATTACTTAGGGAGGTCGTCCACAATACTATCATTGTCCTCCTATGGCTATTCTTTGCCTAGCAGACTTTAATGGCTGAGGAAAACAATGAGTTCATCGATCATTCATAATATAATAATATTAAATAAAACATAAGGTGCTATCAAGCCTATATTCCCTGTAGGGTTAGGCAGAGGTGTACCAATGTACACACAGTTTGCCGGTACGACATAGGGGGCGAGCCTATTAAACGGGCGCATAAAGAAACTCCAAGTGCTACTGAGAATTTCAAGAAAAACCCCAATAAGACTTTGCTCGACCTGAGAATCGAACCTAGGACCACTAGCGTAGCAGTTGCCCTTACGACCACTAGGATAATGAGCCATTTAATATTTTTTTTATTTGACATTTTCCATGCTAAGATTTTAAAGTTATTTAGCGAAGGAAATGCCATGACGAATCTTGCCTTCACATTCAGAATTTGATTGGTGGGACTCGCGGTGGCTTAACGGTCATAGCGTCTGGTGTACCTAACCAGAAGACGCAGGTTCGAATCCTGCCCGCGGTCGAATTTTTCCTTCGCTAAATAACCATTTAATAATGTCAAATGTTCTGGATAATCAATAACACTTTAGTAATAGGAACTTTTTGGAATAAATCCAATGTTTTGGCGATGGTTGGGGTTGTGGGAGTGGCGGGATCGCCGGGAAGGTTGTGGGGTTGAGTCCGACATAGGTGAGCAGTAAATTCTTTACTCGGCCAACAAATCCGCGGCGACGTTCTCGTAGATAGTGCTGCTTTATTTGGGTCAGGTTCGGCACAAGCGCCTCTCATCAGATAAGTGCCCCTACTAGATGTTTCGCTTACAGATTTACTTTAGTTTTCTAGCTTTACTGGAACTGTAAAATATTTTATTGGTAATAAAGAATAGTTTGGATTTATGGCTGTCTTAACCTTTTTATTGGTTCACTATCTCTGTACAGAGGCCAGTACATCAAGCTACGACTATCTGTCAAATTTCTTTGATTGATTTTCAAATTTAATGGAAAACAATAAAGTTCATATCCAATTGGGAAAATTTTACAGTTTGGATAACTATTCTGGTGTCTGTATCCGCGGTGTTACCCAAGATAATAGTTATTTCTTAGGAATTTTCCACAATACTCATCGAGGAATTAAGGTAGAATATAAGCCATTGCGTCTAAAGTTCAATTTATCATCATTAGACGTAATGGCTTATAAATATTACCTGAGTAGGTACATGTGAATAATAACGCTACAAAATCTCCTTATAGAACAAATATAAAAGCTTGTTTGTACAGAAAAGAGGGCACGATATATAAGCTACTTCAATTACCCCATAATCTGAATCTGGGGCCGCGGAAGATATGGCGAAGTTTAACTTAAAGTTAAAGCTTTAAATTGGACTGCGGCGTACTCGTCCTCGGAGGGATAAAACTTATTTTAAGGGGTTATAAATTAAAGTACGTTGCTAGTCAATTATCTCAGATTTCAGATATATTTATGAGGGAAATGTTTACATTGGCAGTAAGGAGTTTGTTGTATTGTTTGTGTTATTCATCAAGAGGGTTATGCTCTTTCGTAAGTTAATGAGTATCTATAAATGTTTGAAACATCGGGATCTCTCTTCACTTGAGTGCCGTAAAAATCCTCTGAAACATAAACTTAATGTCTCGAAGACAAATATTATAAGTTATAATACATTTAATTTGAACTGAGGCTTGACTTTAGCCATTGCGGGGCAAAGGTCAAATGGTCATCCGCCTACTATACAGTTAGACGTTAAATCATTATTTTTTCCTGAAAAACTATGTATTGTATTTATTGGTTCAACTTTGTCCGTATTTTGACGTTTCTGTTCGAATTGTTTTGCAGAATGCTTCAAAGGGGGTACCATTAATTAATTCGTTATTAATTGTCGTTCGAGCATCTTCACCAAGATAGACTGAATACTAATCACTGGAGGTCAGTTTCCTTTTTAATAAATATAAATACAGATGTCAGCACGTCAAGGTATCCAAAACTGTCAAATTTTTCCAATTGAATATGAACCTTATTGTTTTGCATTAAAGTTGAAATTCAATCAAAGAAATTTTTCAGATTGTGGAAGCGTGATGTGCTGGCCTCTGTACAATGATTTATCTACCTTCCATTACCTTCTCCGTCCTCATATGAAGTGATACTGAATAATTTCCAATAAATACCTTCTACAAAATATTTCATCAGTTCACTTTTTACCAATACACCAAATTCTGAGAGCTTTACAACAAATTATATTGATCGTGTCCTCGTTACTGAAGCTTTGGCGTAAAGCAACACTTGAGCTGTACTCGTAAATCCTGAAATAAACGTTCGCGATGTCCCTTTGGTTGGTAAGCAAATCCGGATTAAATGGTTACCAAAGCTAATTGAAGCTATGCGAAGTGTCCGTATAAATTGGAAAAACTACCATTGAGGTTGTATACACGGTGATCACTGTCATATTGATTCCTATGTAAATAACATCGGTTCTAAAGCTTCAACTGGTACATATGTTTCTTCTAATCTTCTTCTAGTAAACCTCTTTTGTTAAATGCAGGCCTTTATAGTTTGTAATAAAATGAACTACTGGATATAAGGGACTTTCAAGCAAAATAATTACTTATGTATAGTGCTTTTATAGGTAACCAGACGGTAGCCATAATGTGTATCGAAGTACTATATAACGCGAGTAAGGCATCCAGTATCCAATATTAATTTGTTTTACTATATACCATGTCCAAATGCGTTAAGAGTGGAGGACCTAGCACGTTTGGACAATAACTATCTCACATAGGCCCTTATGCCATGTGGGAGTCCACATGGCATCCGGTTTTATACTGCCCTAAAAACCTTAGTTTTTTTTCTTTTCTTTAAGCTAATGTTGACGCAGGGTTAGCACTCTGGGAGCTACAAGTCATAAAAAGTAGATTGAGACATGAGGGATACTAAAACATTTACTTGAGGACAATTTTAATAAAATAAGCAAATAATAAAATGCAGTGTTGACCTAGAAAATTCTCAGCTCTTCCTTAGGGAGCGGTCCTTGTCGCTTTGTTACCCGATTCTGTTCTGTTCTGTAATTTAATATGAAACGTGATGTAATTTTAACAACGCTTTTACGTAATCCTCACAAGAGCTTTATATTTGAAAAATTGTGCTTTATTGTTTAACGTTTGACACAATTACGTGTTCTATGTTAGCAATATTCTCGCTGGAAGTTTGTGCCATATTTATGGCATCATTCGTAAGAGTTTAAATCAGCTGATTTTAATAATTTTATTTAGGCAGCATAATCAGGTTTCTTTAACTCTTTGTGAAAATAGATTATGTTTTTAAAGCTGTACCCGGCCATGCTCACAAAATTTCAAAGCAATTGATGAAGAATTTTCGGATATCTAAGATTTTGAATAAACTCACGTTTATATTTTTATTTATATACAAGATTATTTCATTTAAATGCCTTGTAGACACTAAAGAGAGATTTTGACACTTAACAACATCATTAGAGATTTATGGCTTCCGTTGAGAATCTCAGCCAGCAATATCGATATATTTTACATAACGATATTCATATTTCCTACATAACGGAATCGTTTATACAAAACATAATATATATTTCAGCCGGGATCACGCTCGTAAAAACAACATTTTTATAAATATTACCTTTCGTATCTTCTTTTTTGCTAGGTAATGAAATATGCGACAAAATGGGACATGAACTGAATTTTGCGCTTATTCTGACTCGGCGGAAATTAGGGGATCTATATAGGTAGAGCCTTATGTATCGAACAGTTGTGTCGATATAAGCCCACTATAACACCGATGAAATATAGTTTTGTCGGGAAAATCGGATAACAATGGTTTAATAATAAGGTCAGCGTTTATCTTGCTTGTTATGTAATCTATGCATATTGATTGTTTATTTTCGCTTAGCTACACACCGGGGTTCGACTCTGTCTTAGACAGGATCTTCTTTGCAGTTTTGTTTTTCCTTTTCAAGTATCGTCGACGTATGTGTCATTGTAATTGTGACGACCTCTGTGGTCTAGCGGTTCGAGTGCCGGACTGCTGATCATAGGGTCGTGGGTTCGATTCCCACAGGACGCAAATATTTGTGTGGATAAAACATGAGTATTTGTGTTTGTCTGGGTGTTTCTTATGTATTATAAGTATGTATTTACAAAAAAAAAAAGTATATAAGTATTATATCCATTGTCTAGTACCCATAGTACAAGCTCTGCTTAGTTTGGGACTAGATGGTGTTGTGTAAAAATGTCCCAAAAATATTATTATTATTATTATTAATTGGATAATCATCTCTACTAATATTATAAATGCTAAAGTAACTCTCTCTGTCTGTGCTTTCACGTCTAAACAGCTTAACCGATTTTGATGAAATTAGGTACAGGGATAGATTAGACCTTGGAGAAAGACATAGGCTTTTTGTCCCAAAAAGAAATGCGAGTGAAATCCATGGGCAACAATGGCTAGTAATTTATAAAAACTATGTAAAACCATGAACCGTCTCAAAATTTTACCGTAACTTCATAATACAGACGCAATTATTGTTGTTAGCCAAAGATTTAAATCGTTAGATGCTCCCTACCGCGTCAAATAATGGTTACGTTTCCGTAAGTAAACTGGTTGACATCGCAAGTAATGAATCTGTTATTGTCTCGTTCACTTATACTGAATACTGCACACTGTCGTTCTCTATCTCTACATGGAATGTGTGCATGCACTCATCTCTATATGGACACGTTTTCGAGCGGTATAAGTACGGTGAGGGCAAATCTAACGATTTAAATCTTTGTTGTTAGCAACATTTTTGTTTGGCAGATGAAAAAAGTATATCAGGCATGTGCAAGTATCGTAGTTCACTGGGCAGTGCTCACAAGAGACTTGCCGTTAAGGTAACACATTGCTAATGAAACGCCATCGTACGTACGAATAAATGGCTTTCATGGTTCCATTGAACATCGCCGACGCATCCATGGCGTTGTTCATTTGTTTTGTGCGCCATTGTTTGCAAAAATTCTAAACCGAATTACTGATAGCAACGGTAGACAATACATAAATCGAGTTTTTGTATCGCGACTATTCGCACCTGCCGCGCGGTTTAATTTTTCATTGTGTATTTTTGGATTCACGCTGCCTATGATAAAATATTTTGTTTGAATAGTAGATCTGAAATTCTTTAGATTTTATGGGAAACATTTGTATGTAACAGTGTTTTGAAAAAAATCTTAAGCTTTCTACTACTGCTTGAAGATTATAAAAAAACATCAAATGGAGCTATTTATAAATATCAATGGTAAGAAATTGCTTTTATTATTATTGTTACTTAAATTACCATAAATGCCTCAGTTTTTATTATAAAAGAAAAATTAAATTTATAAAAAATCTTAATAAAAGCACATACTATAATACACATAATATAAATATCAAGTTAATGAAGCATTTCAGATAAAAACACCCACTTCGCCTAGACTTTGCGGGTTAATTTCGCCGTGAATTGCATTTAATATACTTACATAAATTATTTATGCACAAATGGACAAAACCACAGGCGGCTCATAGTTAAATGATGGTTAACTAAGTACTTATAAAATGTAAAGGCAGAGCGTCGAGATTGCCCCAGTTTGAACCAGGCTCGAGCGGCGCAAGCGGGCGGCACTAGCACTCATCTTGCAATCGCTGTTGCATTTTATTACTTTTCCATTTCCACTGGGGTTTCAATTTCCTTTCTCATAATTAATAGCCTTTCTACGAGTTGCCTGACGTTTTCTATTGCCGCACCGCAGAAACTTTAACGTTCAATTTGCGTGCCATCTAGGACCTTATTACGTCATCGTTGCCTCAACTTTTGCTTGCTAAGTTTTTGTAACGCAATTTGTAATTTTGCGTATTTGTAGCAGGTGCTCTTTCTCGTATAATGCTGATTAAACTATGTAACTGGGGCGCCTACATCCCTAAATTTTATTCTGAGTAGGTATAATAAAAAAAACAATGAAATTTTACGGTTTATTAGAAAATTTATGGGTCGTAAACACATTGTCGTTATTTCATGAGATATGACACGTAATGTGGAAAAGTTTATACACATTTTTACGCGGTACGTACGCGTTTTTATTCCGTATATGTCAAATGATTTACATAAATGAGTTGAATAGCAAGAACAAATATGTACATATATGTATGTATAGCTGTTTTTTTCATCATCAAGCCATTTACTGTCCCACTTCTGGGCAAGGGTTTCCTTTTAGAATAAGGGGATGTAGGCTAGCTAGGTAGGCGGTCCATCATGCTAGCCTCATGCGTCAAGGAAATCTCTTAGGCATGCATATTCCCCAAGATGATTTCCTTTATCATTTAAGCACCGATTGGCATACGCGGTGGTTTTTTTTAATGCTATTTGCGGCTATAGTATCACCGCGATCGTAGTCGGTCCATTGTGACCAAACGCGGTGGTTTAAGCAAACTATCATTATTATAAACTTATAAATACTAAAATGTTACATTAGTCTAGTAGTCTCTGCCTAACGTTCCAGAGAATACAAGCGTTATGGTATGATATGGTATACTAACGTTTTGTTTTACTACTTACAGCAATTTCTAAGTTTGGATTGGTTGAGCATAAAATGTAAAGTATAAACTGCTAACGGATGAACAATTTAACAAGGATATATTTTTATGACCCTGAGGAGCAATACCTGTAATAATAATTTGTATGTGATTGCACAACAATAAATACTATTATGAAAATATTATTAATTACGCGTAATTTGGATTTCGCTTCAATAAAGCTTAATGGATTGATTAATTGCTACTGAAGGATATATTTCATGGGGAATCACATTATTTGTACTGCCCGTAAATAGTCTCATTGGATACTGCAATTACGTTATGATATACACAAGTTAATTAAAATTAAAGATATATTGACGGCCGATTTTAATTACCAACATTTCCAACCGACTATTAACTATATGAGAAGATATTCATGCTTGTGTATTCTCATAACAGAATAATCGTGGTGTTAGAAACTTTGTAACATACTGTAATCCAACTATTACTAGTGTAGAGGCGAGTATTATGTAAAGTGATGAATTTAGAAATCGTAGCCCAGTAACGCGTTTAATCTAGTCCTTAATTCAGAGTCTGTCTTGTAACTTAGAAAATATATTACAATGATAAATATTAGTGATGTTGATAATCGATTATCCATAATCGATTAATCGATTATCAAAATTACTGTTACAGCATTGAGATGACAGGAAGCAAAGGTAAATAAATCTTTAGCTTCATTCATTCATGATTATTTCATGATTATTATTCAGGGGAGTAAGGGGAGAATGGGAATAACACCTTTGTCCAGCCCAACTGTCAACCTCACCTGCAAGCGTCGGTGGTTCGTTATGAATAGCCGGTGGCGGCGTCCACTGGGTGTCGCGGTACTCCCTGCTAGATAACGGACGAGGCTCTGGCGACCGAGCAATGGCGGTATAACCATACCACCGGTCAGGGCAACTGACCGAAGAGGTTACAGCAACCTTGGAGTCTAAAAAACTTCTAAAATGTCTGGGGCAGAAGGCAACGGGAAACCACTGCTTCTATTTTCCCAAGAGAGTCAGCATGGAAGGTCTAAGAACAGTAAATAGTATGTCTAGCGATCCGGCTGACGCCCGGCGCTATCTTACCGGGAGAGATGGTGTGAAATTTGCTACCGGCCATGCGTTCGTGTGTCATCAGGCACGGCATGGAAATTCAGTTACTGATGAATCTAACACCTGCAAGTCGATTCGCCATCCCCATCGCATCGGAACGTGGAATGTGTGCGGCCTAAACCAACCTGGCAAGGTACAAATTGTGGAAAACGAAATGCATAGGAAGAACATTCATCTGCTAGGGCTAAGCGAAACTCACTGGAAAGGTCAAGGCCATTTTACATCGGAACTCGGAAATACAATATATTTTTCGGGTCCAGAAGACGAAAGCAGCAGAGGAGTGGCTTTCATCGTGCCCCGATCGCTGAGAAAGTACGTGAGGGGCTATGAACCAATAAGCGATCGTATAATAACACTTAAAATTAACACTGTACCGTGCAAACTTAACATCGTGCAGGTATATGCCCCTACAGCACAGTCAACTGAAGAAGAACTGGAGAGCTTTTACGATACGCTGACTGCAACGCTTAAAGGCCTTCCGAAAAGAGAAGTTACCATCATTTTAGGGGACTTTAATGCCAAAGTGGGAGATACCACAGACGATGACCACCTTCGTCGTGTTGCGGGCAAACATGGAATCGGAGAACGTAATGATAGAGGCGAGCGTTTGTTACAGTTCTGCTGTGAAGAAAACTTCACTATCACCAATACCTGTTTCAAACATCATATCCGTAGATTATATACCTGGGTATCTCCTGGCGACAGATGTAGGAATCAAATTGACTACATACTAATAGGGACACGATGGAGAAGCTCAGTGATGAACGCCACAACCTTCCCCGGTGCTGACTGCGGCTCCGACCACCAGCTTCTTGTAGCAACAGTTCAAGTGCGGCTAAAAAGTATACAGAAACCTAAAGTAGTTGCGAATATGCAAAATATAGACATCAGTGGCTTTCGAGAAGATGTGGAGAAGAGAATAGGACACTTGCCAGATGAAATGACGGATAGTGATAGTAAATGGGAATATTTAAAAAGGATGATAGAGGCAACAGCTAGGAACCATAAACTGACAAAACCCGTTATGAAAGATTTTATTACACCTGAGACGGCCCAATTCATCCTTGAGAGACGTGAACAAAAAGAGAAAGGCATAGTTTCAACTAAAGACTAACAGCGGTATGCAGAACTGAGCCGCCAGGTTCAACTACGCTGTCGGAAAGATTATGATAACCACATCAATGAAATCTGTCTTGAACTTGAACGGAACTCACGGAAAAACGAATCCAGATTTCTTTTTCAAAAAGTAAAAGAACTGACTGGAACGCGTAAACCGAAATCCTGTGCTATTGTAGATAAAGATGGTCGTCTTCTTACAAATGTGGCCCAAGTTTTAGAGCGCTGGAAAAACTACTGCGCGGAGTTATATGACACAGGAGAGCCCACTAACGCGTATATTACATGGGCGACAGAAGAACCTGATATCCTACCATCAGAAATTGAGCATGCCATCAAAGCTCTTAAGTGCAAGAAATCACCGGGTAAGGATGCTATTACAGCCGAAATATTAAAAAATGTAGGACAGAGAGGCACCAAGGCTATCACCGAAATCTGTAATACAATCTGGAAGACTGGAAGGTGGCCAAATGACTGGACAGAATCGGTGTTTATACCCATCCACAAGAAAGGCTCTTCAAAAGATTGTGGAAATTACAGGACTATAGCGTTAATATCTCATGCGAGCAAGATCCTTCTCCATGTAGTTAATCGACGTCTTAACTACTTTTTAAGTCGACAGATACCCGAAGAGCAGGCAGGTTTTGTTAAGGGCAAAGGAACGCGGGAACAAATACTTAATGTCCGCCAAATCATCGAGAAGAGCAGGGAATTCAACAGCCCAGTGGTCTTATGCTTTATCGACTACACAAAAGCCTTTGACTGCGTGCAGTGGGACAAACTATGGAATGTGCTACTCGAAATGGGAGCTCCTCAACACCTGGTAGCTTTAATCCAGAGTCTGTACACCAAAAACCGTTCTTTCATCAGGATAGGCACTGAATGCTCCAATATGTTCCAAACTAAAAAAGGAGTGAGACAGGGGTGTATCTTGTCCGCTGCACTTTTTAACATATATGGAGAATATATTATGCGAAAGACTATTGAAAATTGGAAGAAGGGCTTCCCTATAGGTGGAAAGAGATTATCAAATCTCCGATATGCCGACGACACCGTTCTTCTGGCAACATCCATGGAAGATATGAGTGAGCTGTTCCAAAGACTCGAGATAGAAAGCCGCAACATCGGTCTCGCAGTGAATAGAGCGAAAACTAAAGTGATGATAGTGGATCGAGCCGGCAAACTAACAAATGTCACCTGCAACATTCCTGGCATTAATATCGTCGACCGCTACATGTACCTGGGCTCCCAAATCTGCAATGACGGCAGCTGTATCCCCGAAATAAAAAGACGAATCGGGATGGCAAAAGATGCTATGACCCGCTTAAACAACATCTGGAAGAGGAGAGGAATTGGTATCAAAACCAAGATTAGACTGATACGAGCCCTGGTATTCCCTATCTTCCTGTATGGAGTCGAAACTTAGACAATCCTGGCCCGAGAAAGACAAAGGATTGATGCATTCGAGATGTGGTGCTGGAGACGTATGTTAAGAATACCTTGGACTGCGAAACGCACCAATGTATCGATCCTGACCCAGCTCCGAATAAAAACTCGATTGTCCACCATATGCCAACAACGCATTCTTTCATATTTCGGCCACACAGTGCGCAGAAGCGACGGAAGTTTGGAAAAACTGATTGTGGTTGGGAACACCGAAGGCAAACGATCGCGCGGTCGTTCACCAACAAGATGGACCGATCAAGTGAAAGACTCGTCGGCCTCCAAATTCTATTCGGTTATGCGAGACGCGCTGGACAGAAACCGATGGAGGCAGATAATTCGCTCTAGATGCAACCCTGATGCTGACCACGATCCTCAGACATGAGGGACCGACCCCAGAGAGAGAGATTCATGATTATTGATTATTTGAGTGAGATATTTAAAATAACCTTTGGGATAATTAAAATAATTTTACCTGTTTCAATCCATTATCAATAATCGATTAATCGATTATCAACATCACTAGTAAATATATTGTAATAGGCAGTAACTTCTAAGTAATCGGTAAGTATATGTTTATGTTAGTAGTGACTTCTAACATATTGTTATTCGCGCGTATTAGCTGTTCTCTATTGGCCGTGAATCAGGTGCGATGGGGGCTGGGCTAGGCACTGGCTTTTATAGAGTTCTCAGGCGAAGATCGCACACCTTAATGGAATTTGATCGCGTAGATATTGACACGAAGTACTGCGGGGTGTTTTCACACGTTATTGCCCCCTTTTACACGAGTGTGTCGAGATAGAACTGTAATCTGTGGTGATACACTACGAGATGAGAGTGTTTTATTTTTGGTAGATACTCTGTTTTTGTATCTCAATTGTTTTTATATAAGACATTTATTGCAGGAGTCGACTCCGGGAAAAACAAAGCATTTTGTTATTATCCTTAAAGCTGTTTATTTAGAATTGTAATAAATAATAGTACACTACTAGTAGTACTAATAAGAATAGTTACTACGTTATTATAATTGGTTTCAGCAAGAAGTTTTTAGAGACGAAGATACGTTTTTTTCTACTTTTTTGACAATAATAGGGGTGTATATATTATGATATTTTCATTAAAACTTAGAATATTTTTTATCACATAAAAACCTTTACGAAGGACCAAGTCACCATGAAATCCATCAAAGAGATCTATACTTATCTGCTTTTATTTTAGATGTCGTTGCGACTCCATTTACGCATATTATTAGATACACGGTAATAGGCGAATATACTTTTTCAACATACAACATACTTACACGAATATTATCATAATGGGTCGTGAGCCAGCGTATTTTTAACGAATATGACATAACATACCAACATGTCTCTATCCCCTTAGGGTTAGGCAGAGGTACCTATGTACACCCACAACGATATACATTTATAATTATATAAATATTCTTACACAGCACCATCTAGTCCCAAACTAAGCAGAGCTTGTACTATGGGTACTAGACAATGGATATAATACTTATATTATACCTTTTATTTCTGTAAATACATACTTATAATACATAAGAAACACTCAGACAAACACAAACACTTTTTTCATCACATAAATATTTGTGTCCTCCTCGTTTATGGCAATTGAACCCACGACCTCGTAATCAGCTGTCCGATACGCGAACCACTAGACCACAGAAGTCGTCAAGAAGATGTGTTTTTAGCCTTCATGTTGTAGGGGGCGAGTTTAGTGCCCGTTACTCGCAACAAATACTAACTCCAAGTTGCCGTTGAGTATGTCATAGAAAACATGAAACTCAGCTTTTGCGACTACTAGAGCAATTAGGCAGTTTCAACGAACATAACGCTACATATCGTTATCAATAATGGCAACAACTTTACTTAAAATTGAACAGCAACTTCTTAATGAGGCCAAGAAAATTCGTGCACGCCGAGTGGTAGAACTTAAGGCGCGTGTAAACTTTCATTCGTCGTCATTAAAAGTTTCGAGTTTGAAGATTTGTGCCAACACTAATTAGCTAGACACTTATGAAAAATTCTTACGTCTCGAGTCTCAAATCTGCTTAAATGTTGGCCAAATAAAGGAGACCGATGACGGGATGTCCCCTCCCTAGTTCAATTTAAGTTTCTTCAATAAAAACCTCTCCTTGCCTAGATTCGTTCGCGTTTTGTTCGAAGGCACTTATAGGTTCGTGGAAGAAAGCGCTTTTTATTATATTTGACATCTTCCTTTCGAGTTCCAACTTCGTACTTCGTTTCATGTTGTCGTTAAGTCATCCAATTTTAAATGCTATATTGGTTTCTCGAGTTTTACATTTTTAATATCAAAGTTCGTAATGCAAATCAATTAGTTTAGTAGGAGTTTTACTGGATTTAAATATTATACATAATTCTCTAGGTCTTGGTTCAGGATTTAATCTTTTGTTTTAAATTTTTGCTTAAAGCTAAGCATTAAGTTAAAACTTAATAGTCATGTTACCCATTCTCCAGGATTCAGCAGCTTTATGCACGGTCATCAGGAATCAGGATTCCTGATGACCGTGCATAAAGCATTTCCAACCCCGTCAACAAAAAAAAAACACCACTGACGCTTGTCAGTGGTGTTTTTTCAGTTGTCATATTTCATTATTCTATTTCGATCTTATATCCGAATGCGATCTCATCTTAAGATCGTTATTGAAGATTATTATTTTATTGACATAATAATTTATAATAAATATTTATGAGTTTCAGGAAGTGAAAGACACACAAAACAGTCTAAGAGCGTATTTTGAGTGGGTATAGCGATGTTCTTGTGCGGTTCGGAGTCACGACCGCCTCATAACTCCGGGACGTGCCACGGATGCACTTCCCTGAGGAGCGCAAAAACTTTAATTGCACCGCGTGGTGGCGCAACGAAAATATTTCTATGTATTTCGTAATCGCTCACTATATTCCAAGTTTGAGTTCCATTTTTGAATTTGCTGTTCTGTATTCATTTTATTTTTGTTTTGTAGCTATTCTGCTGTAGGTATAAATTGTTTTCTTGATGTGTTATTAATTTTAGTCTTTAAATAAAGTTATAGCATTCTCTAGTTTTTTACAGAGTAACCAAATGTTAACTACTTATAGGACCGGATTCTGATTACTTGTTTGTCTTATTTTGTAAAAGCTATTTTTATAAACTGTAAAAAAATAAGAATATCTCTCATAATATTTCTTCCGCATGAATAAATGTTTTTTAAGTCAACAATTGATATTTCCCATTCCCGTTTCCCAGCGCCGTATAAAAGATCAAGCTGGTAAAATACACTTTAATAAGTGTTATTCATAGTGAATTTTCTTTTAAAGCAAGTCTACAAATAAGTCTCCCTCAAATATCTCATCTGTAACATAGTTCCAGGCGTTCCAATAGTCGTTAGCGCAAATGGTGCAACACCGAAATGCCGCAAGAAAACAATTTAGCGTCGTGAGGGGGCAAGGCAGGACTTGCAGGGGCAAGCAGGGGTATGTCCGAAGGTGCAAAAACCCCTCTGTGAATGCGACAGCTGACCCTGTCAACAGGGACGGACTTAGATAACGTTGTTTTTGCGGGGCTTCCCAAAACTCTTATATCTCTCAGATAGGGCCCTTTATAATGTTTATGGCGTTCAACGATACTACATACCATAACATAACATTATTTCAAAATGAAGATGAGTTCGCGCGGTTGACTTGAGAAATGGCACTTTGAGCATGACATTTTCAGCAGAATAGAAGATAATATAATATTTTTTATTAAACACCATAAACAAATGCCAAGTAGGTATAAGTTTATGTTATAGAATGGACGGTCTTATCGCTAAAAGCGACCAACAACATAAATAACAACCAACAGTATTCAATCTTGAGCTGAGGAATCCAACATTTTGTTCCATTCACGTCTGTTTTCCATATCTGTGCTAAAAACACCAATTTACTTCTATGTCACCCACTTTTAGGAACCAATTAGATTTTGCGCTTTATTTCAATGGTCTAATGGAAATAAAACATTTTGAGTTTAAGCATGCTTAGTTAAAGTGAAAAGACTTCCCGCTCAAATTATATTCCTGTGCATATTGAGTAAAGCAAATATTACAATATTGATATCCCGGGACACGCGAAAAAGAAGAAAGAGTACATAAAGGAAGAAAATAATGATCTACGGCGGTGCAATGTAATAAAATATTCTTTCTTTACCTTTCGTTCTTTGTTGACATTTGGCAAAGTAATTGACATTAAGTATACTGGTAATGTAGTGTAGTATCCGAATATCCATAAGTGGATAAATAAAATATCACTTAATGCAGTGTGTAGATGACAACAATGTGATCACAGCATAGGCTATGTGTTGTGTGTGGTTGTGTGTTCTTAGGACTAGTTTATAGATAGTAGATAGGATTTGAGCTGTGTTGTGTTCCTACGGTGAGCAAGATTGCCAGTGCTCGAAGCATCGAGTGAGGAAACGTTGTGTTGGCGGTGGAGGGCAATATTGTAAATGGGGGTACTTACTACCCTTACACTACTAACCCAACTATTCCTCTTTCGTTTTACAAGGTCGGCAACGCGTAAGTAATACCCCTGGTGTTGCAAGCGTCTATAGGCTACGATAACCGCTTACCATTAGGTGGGCCATATGGTTGTTTGCCATCTTAGTAATATAAAAAAAAACTTAGTAGTAAGGAGTTTCTTTGGACTAATATAGGCTGTGGTTAATTTATTGTCGTCCAACGACAAATGTCAGTGCAACGCGTCTTCGATTTGTAGGTAGCAAAGTTCCGCCTTCCTTCCAACAGCATTGAGTTAGTATTAGTTAGTTATTGAGTTGCATATACTTAGTTGAATCCATCCAAGTCTAGGTCAGTCAGCTTTTTCATGTCATTGCAAGCTAGTTCGTGTTTTAAATAGATTTAATAAACTTCCTAGATAGGTAGTCCTATATAAATTTGTCTGATCAGCTGTTAGTCCAGCGGTTTTCTTTTTCTAAAAAGGAAATTATTTAATATTCTGAATACAATTAAACTTAGCCTAATCCCTCTCATTTTGAGAGGAGACCCGTGCCCAGCAGTCATGGGACAGTATATGGGTTGATGATGATGATACTATTAAACTATCAGCAAATAATGTTGAGATTTTACTAATAATTACCCATTATTAAACTCATTTTCATAATATTGTTAGTTAAAAACAAACATTAAAACTTTCTGATTTAAAATTACGAAAACCCACCATAACTACACGACTAACGAAGCGCTTAAGACCGGGCCAATGATTTATTGTCGTTATATTTTCCATGTTATCGCGTATTACCTACATTCCGTGCCTGAGTGTGGCCCAAACGACGGGGATTAATGGCTAAAGCAATTAAAGTAGTAAACAGAAGGTGCAGTGAGACGTCGGTGCAAACAAAATAGTGTGGGAAGTCGACCGCTCGCTCTCTGGTCGGCCAACTAAATGATATTACATATGGCACCCCAGTTGTGCCGGCCGCGATGCTGCGATGTTCTTACGGTGTCTGGCTTACTGCCAGTTCCGTCGAACGCTCCTTACTGATATCTATTTCTAAGATACTTATTGGCGTTCCTAGGTAAATGGATTATGAAAATCTTTG
Source organism: Acronicta alni (assembly GCA_964056405.1). Classification (NCBI taxonomy): domain Eukaryota; kingdom Metazoa; phylum Arthropoda; class Insecta; order Lepidoptera; family Noctuidae; genus Acronicta; species Acronicta alni. Next base: position 8,420,201 of record OZ043926.1, read on the forward strand.
ATAGAATAGAACTTTGGAAGGAGCGCATTTTAATATATTGAGATTTATGTGCGTCATTATTTTATATGACTTATATGGTTAAGTTGCTTGTTTTAAAATGAAATAGAGTTTGTATTTTCCCGAATTTTATGAAGAATGTTCTCATCAAAATCAATCCATTTAATCTCCGAATGCTGGGCACTGTTCTCCTCTCTTTCAGAATGAGGCGGGTTATATTATCCACTACACTGTCCTAATATGGGTTGGTAGACTTCACACGCAGTCGAGAAAATCTTTAAAGCATGCGGGTTTTCTCACGATGTTTTCCTTCACCGTTTAAGCACATTATTTCGACTTAGGTTTCGAACTCGAGATCTTTGACTACGCTGTCCAATGGTGATTGCACTAATTATAAATTTTAATTGAATTTTCATTGGAACAGTGATCCAGCTCCATATGTATATGCAATTTTCTCAGCTGGCTATCCATGCAGCAATGCGTCACTTAGACGGCAAAATGAAAGCTGAACAAGACGGTAGTTCCGCTGTGGCTATACGTGGTGCTGTGCTGTGTGTGCAAGGAAATAATCTCCTAGAGTAAACAAACGGTGCACTTTATTTGAACCGATGTGTACGTGCCCTGACTTGTACCGCTGTGTAATGTTAAATGTAAACTTAGGACTTGGTTATGCGATACCTTCTTATGACCAGAATGAGGCTTAATTTTGCTACTGGTTGTACGTAGGTACCTATTAGATTTTATTAAATTAAATAGTTTTCCGCATTTAGTGTATTGCAAACGGAAATATTGGCCCAGAAGAGTTGGGTATAAATAAATACAAATCATATCCTACTAATATTATAAATTCTATCCTATCCTACTAATGGAATAAATGTGAAAGTTTGTGAGGATTTTGATGAAGCTTTACAGTATTACTATTTATACATCAGAATAACTTATAGGCTATAATTTATAACGATCTTGAGTTAATCAGCCAAATTACAACGATAATTAAAAATAACTTTTCCACGCGGGCAGAAGCTAGTCTACACATAAAGTAAAGAAAAGTTTACGATGCGTGTATAAGGAGATATTTAGAATGGGATGTATAAACATTTAAATTGAGAAAGAAAGTATTTTTTTAGAAAGTATTTTTCTTATTTAATTTAATTGGCATTAGGTTTACCTATCACAATTTAAATCATCCCAGCCACAATTCTGATGACCATTATTCATGATCACAAACATTACTTACTTAATATACATATCATCACCCTTGTATTCCGAAGGGGTAAGTAGAGGTAAAGACTAAATGTACACCAGTTACAGTTACACAGTTGACACAGCTTATTTTTAGGTCCTATGTAATAGGGGGCGAGCCTATTGAGCCTAAGCGCGACTGCTACGCTAGAGGTCTTGGGCTCGATTCCTAGGTCGAGTAGCACTGTTATTGGGTTTTTCGATGAAATTCTCAGCAGCAGCTCGAAGTTTGGATTTGAGTCCGGTTAATGGCAATAGGCTCGCCCCCTATTACATGGGACGCCAGCAGGTCAAGCTATCCAAAACTGTAAAATTTTCCCAAGTGATTATGAACCTTATAACTTTGTGTTAAAGTTGAAAATCTGTCAAAGAAATTTGACAGATTGGGATAGCTTGATGTGCTGGCGTCTGTACATTGGTGTCTTTGGCTAACCCTTCGGGGAATACAGGCGTGATGATATGTTATTATGTTAATGTAGTTCTTATACCGAACATACCTCAGAATAGAGAGCGTTAAGACACGCAGTAACATTCTCACTGCTGAAAAGGAAACCTTAAAAAAAACATGATCCGGTTCGAGAGCAACGAACCATGGTACGATAAGAATATACATTACTTTGTAATAAGTACACAATATCGACACGGCTTGCGTTCGTTGACTTACTAGAATTAATTTTGATTACCAGGTTGTAGGTTTCCATTATTAGAGCTTTATAGACACGGTTTGCATAGAAGTGTCCCGCGGTTTTTCCTCACGCTATTTGCCCATGGGTAGGCAGAAACTAAAGAACGCCTTGGTACGATTCTTGCATAGATACTTATTTCGCATAGTCCACATTCATACATCTTGTCATACATATTATGCCGGTTGTTAACTCTAAGAGTTACGACACTGGTAGAGAGGCCAACACGTCAAGCTACCATAATCTGTCAAATTCTTTGATTGATTTTAAACTTTAATACAAAACAATAAGTTTAATATTCAATTAGGAAAATTTGACAGTTTTGGATAGCTTGACCTGCAGGCGTCTGTACTATTTGCTTCACTAGAAAAAATGTCCCCATAGCAATAAAAACAATTTATAATTGTCTGCATGTCGTACAAGAAAAATTTAAACTCTCATAATAATATTTCATAGTCTGCACAATATAGTAAAATATCCCAATTCCCAGGAAACACATTCCTTAGTGTCAATAATGTTATCATACCGCTTGCCCTTGGTAAAAAAACAGATAATATGAGTTAATCAAAATGTCTAACGTGACACAAAGCGTAATAAACATGGGAACAAAATTATATAAATTTCTATAACTTCGTTTAATATAACACAATGAATGTGTGTGAAATTTTAAAATAAAGAATATTAGACTAAAGGAATAGTATATTAAAAAAAAAGAATATTATAAGTAGATGTCAAAGCAGATGAAGCATGCGAGGCAAACAGGAAACAGGGGCATACAGCCACCGCTCGCCATTCTTCCGAACTAATTAAAGCTGTCATAAGTAGTGATCGGCGTAGGTAGTGCTATTCACGGGAATTAGTGACCGTTAACTTAACATGGATATGCCGTCTAAACATACATGGTCTTTTTTAGGAATTCGTAGTTTAATAAATATGTGTACTTATATTAAAATTGTAACAGGTCAACAACAATTCTGAAAATTGATGTTTGTTGTTGCACAGCTTTTCTTAATTAGAGAGAAACTGTGGTCAAGTGTGGGTAATTTGTCCGCAAGTATGGCAATCGCCAACGAAATCGCGGGTACAGCTAGTACACAATACGCGGCGCTATGTATGCGGCAATATGACGCAGTGCATATTCATGGTATCTTTAACAGTATAACTTCATTTACATCAACATTCCGAAAAATATTCCCGTGAACCCCGAAAATCCCGGGACATGTCCATATTAACATAATCATTCAGGGTCATTGACCGAAAATAGCACTACCTACGCCGATCACTGGTCATAAGTCATGCTAGAGATGCCAGTCTTGCGGCACTTTTATTAAAATATGCAGAAATGGAAGCAGAAAAAGAAAAGAACAAGGGTATAACTTTATAAACAGTGCACTATCATCATTTGGTCTGTAAATATAACAAATTGAATGCGGATATACCTATGTATATAAAGTATTATAATATTCCCATGAACTGACAACTGTTCGAATCTAGAGTGGTTTTAAAGAAAAAAAGGGATATTTCCAAGGAGGTAAATATTTAAGAAAACGTACCCACTTACATTTTAATAAATCCCAAATCCTAAGGCTACAATGACCTTGTACGTACGTACGGCCCTCGAAAAGCTGTACATAAATGAGTTTAATATGCAAGGATTCCGATTGTTTGCATTTACCTAACTCTGATATAAACATTATCTCACGGTCTTAGCTGAAATTGGTTTTAGACTCACCTTAGACCGTGAGAGCCACATAATTTGTATACAGTATCTACCACTGAATCTAAAATAGACAATACAGTGTCTGTAATTCCGTGTTGGTTTCAAAAGATGAATAATACAGAAGATCATTTTGTTACAAAAACTACGTTGAGGCCTTAACGACCATCAACTAATAAATTCATAAACAAAATGGTACATATCCCATGGGTTAACATCAGTGGGCCATCGGGGAACTTCGGGGAATACTAGCGCAATGGTATGTTTATGTAATAAACAAATAAAAACAGGTGTACATTTTAAAGTTATTTAGAAAAGGAAAAATACGACCGCGGGCAGGATTCGAACCTGCGTCTTCTGGTTAGGTACACCAGACGCTATGACCACTAAGCCACCGCGATACCTACCTGTCATGTCGAATTTTTCCTTCACATACTGAATTTACGTCTTTATGGTGACGTCAGTAACACCTATTGAAATGCAAGTTTTTGCATTTCGAATCCTGCCCGCGGTCGTATTTTTCCTTTTCTAAATAACTTTAAAATTAAGATTTTAATGGCATGCAATTTTTTTGGCATGGAAAATGCCAAAAATATACAAAAAGATATGTGTACATTTACTAAAAACATAGGTTTACTGTTAGAAGCCAATAGTTCTGCATCAAAAACCCTGAATCAAAAAACCTAAAGCAGTAAATGTCCACTCCCGAAAATGGGATTTTTATAAGCCTGCCTGCAAAGAACGGTCGTAAAAACTGCATAGAAAAAGTGGAATTATGAACTCCATCCAAGTTACTTGGAACACTACAAGTGTTCTCACGTCCAAAGAGGAATGAACACTAAACTGCATTATTGGCCTGCCATAAAAATGGGACATTGCTCAGAGTTAATTTTTCGTGTGGTGAGGCACGTCCCGTTCGGATTTATATCCGGACCGTGAGTCGCACACAAACGCCCCCAATAAAAACGTCCCACTGACCGCTTGTAATAGCCAAGTTTGCTTAGCGATGCCTATCTGCGTGATGGAGATGCCAGGTGTTCGTTGCCTTACTTTGTATTGTAGGTAATTCCTATAATGTTTATTTTGAAACAGTGCATGACACGTTACGTTGTATGAACATTTTTGCTTTCAAGGACAGATAATACGTGTCTGTAAACGTATATAAATTAAAAATTCAAAACTTACCTATTTAATGTTCTATTTCTATTCTGCATAACGATTTAATTAAATTGTTCTTTGCTGCTAATATATAAAATTCTCATTTCACAGTGTTTGTAACAAAACTCCTCCGAAACGGCATGACCGATTTTTATGATTTTTTTTGTGTATATTCAGTAATTCTGAGAATAGGAAGTAAACTATTTTTCATATCCCTGAGTGATAAGGGTGGTTCACACAAAATGTTGAATTTTTTATGATGTGGCATAAAAAAATTTTCACCCATCCACCACCACTCCACCTATTTTTTAATAGTGATATTAGTATTTTTACTTCCATCCATTTATCAAAACAACTTTTGTCGGGCAACTAGTATATTATACAAACTCATTTAAATATGGAATATACTAAAAATATCCGTTTCGCTGTGCCATCTTCCTAGTGTAAACTTATTTATAACAAACGATATTCAGTACAATGCTGCAATTTTATGTTTAAAAAATGTTATATTGTACTATTTTATTACATTTATTTATAGTACTCATTACTTCTAAAACATTACCAAACGTTCATTTAAATGAAAAAAAAAAAAAAACACTGAATAGAGCCTTTTCATATCTTCCGACAGAGCGTTCCGTTTCAATCTTCTTTAAAATTTTATTCGGGTCATGAATACAAACAACATAGGCTTTTGATGTTTTCAAAACAATTTGAAAGAGCGTAAACGTCTTGCCGTTGGAGTAGTGCGTCAGTAATGAAGTTAGACAGTTATGTTCTGACGGAAAGGCTCCCTTTTACAGCCCCGGCGTTTACGGCCACTAAACCTGACTTCCACTTAACGACTACTAAACGATTCCCAACTGTGTTCGCTTCAATAATGTGCGCCCAAGTATTTTACTGTGTTCGATTGTAGAATAAAAATATGTTGAAGTTCCATCGAGAGTTTTTGAAATTGTTGAAGCGTTTTCAACTTAGTGTACCGATGTAAGCCCGCTATTATCGATATGGATTTGTATTGCAATGGTGAATTTATCATATAATTTAAGTTACTAACTTTATTTGTAGCATAGGTTTTTGTTTCAACAAAAATACGCAGATAAGTACTTTCGTATAATTTTCAGAGCAATTTATCAAAATAGTCCCGAGAAAATGCAGTATTAACGATGAAGCGTTGGACCAAGCGAAGTGGAAGGAGCAAATAAGGAAAGCAGACCCTACCATGGGAATAATAATTCTCTGGAGACAGAAAAGGGAAGACAGAAATATTACGTATATGGTTTAATATTATAACAGTCAATAAAATAATAGGTGTGGCTGATAATAAATCGTCGATATTGTGCTTTATATCGAACTAGTTATATTGATTTAAAAAGTCTTCATTTTATTTTATATTTTTCTCTTAAAAACAGTTCATAACAAAATATTTTTTTTTCTCAATGTGTGGTAAAACATCACGCAGAATTGACACTACGAACTGTACTTAAAAAATAAAATTTTAATACACTTGTTCGAGTCGGATTTCGTCATTTTGGTTCCAGCATTCTAATTGCTAAATTATGGTGGTGCGTTCCATAGAGCTAACTACACGCGATAGACATCTATCATTTTGGATGAATGACGGCCGTGTAATGAATAGGCTTCAGGAATAGACTCACTCAGTCACTGACGACTGAGAGGGATGAATGATGTTTATAAGCGATGATGGTCATGCATTTCTAGTAGCTTTTGTCTTTAAATTATTTTCAAGAAAAAAAAAAGGTTCAGATGGTAGTAATTTTTGTGCCATTGCTTAGTACCTAAATTGTTTTATGAATATTTTTCCAATTTTCCGACTCGCTCGGGGAGGAGCAAGAGATTCTGCGAATGTCAAACTGACATTAACCGAATTAGTATTTAGGGCTGAAAATAAACATAATAAAATGTATTAAAGAATGTAACAGTCATAGCGCTTGTTGACGGTGTCATCGTCGCAGCTTTCAGAGCTAATAAAGATAAGTAATGTCTTTCATTCGGTTTAAATTCTGTATGGTTGCAAATTAATAAGACTTGCTTAAAAATAATTACCCGGCAATTTTTGGCGTAATAATAAATGCCCTATTTTAATTTACCTCGTGAAATACAGTCATGATAATTTCCCCTTTGACGAATGACGACGAAATAATGTAATAGTTTGCTATGCGTCATTATTCAACAAGAACACTGCATAAAAGGAATAACATTTTATCGATCTTGTCTGCCAGAAGCTACTGCATTATTATTCTCGTGGAAAACCGCTCCTTACCCGGGGTAAGGTCTCTGGGGACGCGGTGTCCGGCTCAGGGTACTTGCATGGACCTGGATACACGATACCGACTTCTTATTACCATCAAGTAGATAAGCTGCAGAAAACTTGCTACTGATAAATTACACGGGAAATTACTAGAAATATTGTACTGCGCGAAATATTATATTAAGTATCAAACAATTTTTGCATTTTAAAGTTATTTAGAAAAGGAAAAATTCGACGCGGTGGCTTAGTGGTCATAGCGTCTGGTGTACCTAACCAGAAGACGCAGGTTCGAATCCTGCCCGCGGTCGAATTTTTCCTTTTCTAAATAACTTTAAAATCTTAGCATGGAAAATGCCAAAAATATACAAAAAGATAATTTTTGCATTATTTATTTCGTGATGTCATATTTTATTTTTAACGCCACTTTGGACTTGTTCCCTATAAGATGGACTACTATTTCATAATATTTATAAATGTTTTAAGTACAGACGCCAGCAGGTTAAGCTATCCAAAACTGTCAAATTTTCAGCAGGTTAAGCTATCCAAAACTGTCAAATATGAACCTTAATAAAATGTGTTAAAATTGAAAATATATCAAAGAGCTTTGACAGTTTGGGGTAGCTTGATGTGCTGGCCTCTATACAAAAAATACAATAAGTATAAATAAGAAAACAAATGAAATTGATAATAATTTACTTGATTTCATAGCATACTAGATGGTTTCCGTGGCGTTAATCTCATTTTTTACCATAAATGCTTTCTTTAAGATGCGTGCACCATATAAGGAAACTACCTGTCAAGTCTCAAGTTTGTAGAGTTTATAGTTTCGGGATGATTAATCACGTTCAGCCTCCTATATGTACGGAATATATCTTCTGAATTTTTTGTTTTGTGGTATTAAGTTTTACGATAGTAGCTATCTTTATTGCAATGTTGCTAGCTATAATTTGATTTTGGCGATATTGCTCTAAGAGCGATCGTGGCTATACTTAGGGATTGGACAATGAAATGTCAGTAAACGGAACGAATTCTTAGGAAAGCGAGTTTCTAGAGCATAGGTCAAGAATGTCTTCTGTTAGAGTTTGTACTAGCGATCAGACGGAGAATTATTTGATGCATATCCGAGTACTGTCTCAGACCTGGTCAGAGGGAGGTTTCTCATAATTATGATACAACAATGTTGTACCTTGTAATAACGATACGTTACCTAACTTTCTAGACTACGATCTTAATTGCTTCTTCATGTGTTGCAAGTCCTATCTCCTTGATTTTTATTTTAAAACCTTTTATGAAACTGAAAAATATCACGATGACAATAAAAAATAGTAGACTTTTATTTAAAGGAGAAGCCTAAAATAAACCTAAATTGTATAAAGCTAAGCTCGTCGCAAAACGTTTAATTAAATTTTCAGCTGAGATCGCAAATGCTTTTCAAATCAAAGAAAAAGAAAGACGACGAGTCCTCAAACGGGTCAATGACCTGAAAAAATGAGCAAACTGAAGTACTCGTAATATTTTTTTCTCAATTTCGCTGCTAAATTCAATACGAACGGGGTAAAACAAAATCACGAGGCGAGAGTTGCCAATTGGGGAGTGTTTGTCGTATTGGTGCGGAGTGTGTGCGCCGGGCCGTCGTGATCTGCACTCGAATGCATCGAAAGGGATGCACAATGCATACAAAGTGAACTGCGGATTCAGTCAGTCGTGATTTTTCCTTCCTTCGGTATATCCTACCTCCAGATTGTTATGTAGGATGTGACAAAGACTGATTCATTCGAAGATTTGTATTGACGTAAATATGTTTTGCTCTGTTGTTTGCTACCCTATTGTTTAATTTGGAAAAAGAACATAGCGCAAATTGAGCACTTTACTGTGACGTGGAGCAGTATACATATAGAGAATAATCTAAACTATCTACTACCTCGGTTTAAGTTTATGTCTTGTTATAAACCAAAGAAAGATAAGACAACTATTCTTAACATCAATATGATAAATAAATTAAAGGAATACCTAGGTACCAAGTTCTTCGATTTAAATTCAGATAGGAATCTTATGGGATATGTACAGAATTCGATAAATAATATACTATACTATCATCTATTTCAATATTTTAGGGAGAATTTCGGTGTATCAGAAATCCAAAACACGTTTTAATTTAAAATGTAGTTTTAACTTTTACATAGCTGATTAATTGGTGAAAATTATAACGATATAGGGACAAATGTAAATTAAAAAAACAACAATAAACAGAGCGAATACTTTTATCACCATTTTAGTTTTTATAATTAGCTAAACCGAAATTATATGATTTATTATATATCTAGTATACCGAAATTATACTCCGCCCAACCATTTGTTTTACTTTTGATAGCTCCAGTTCTAATCAATTAGTGATGTCCTAATGCGATACCGATTCAAATTCTTATAACAATCGACTTTATTTATGAAGAAGTTTTAATTGATTTATATCATACACACATCAAAAAAAGTTTGCGATCACTGGCATATGCTGATATTTAACTTTTTAAATTGAACTTTATCAAGAAAAGTCTTTGTTGTGTGTTTTTTTTTAAATAAAATACCCTGTTTGAAAGAATCTAAAAAGAAGAAGAAATCATAATATAATCTACCGTAACAAAAAAGATATCGATTTTTCAAAGTGATCGCAAACTTTTATTGATGTGTGTACATAGGTACTTTATTTTTGCTTCACATTTTGTATTGTGTTTTAAACATACCCAGTTATTTAAATGACTGTATAATTTAATTATTAAAATAAACTTTTTATATAATGCAGTAGGTACGGTAAATGTACGAGTATTTATTATTTGACAACATCAATCAGGCAGTTCATACTCATAGACAATATGTCACTGAGTCCCCCGTGATAATCATTGTGTTTCTTTTACATTTTTCATACGTCGAGTTGAGTATTTATATACCTTCGTATTGATTTACGTATAAATTCTTTCGTTTGCCCAAACAATTACTTACTTTTGCAACGAATATATTCGATCCCAGTACTAAGTAGGTACAGAGGCCAGCACATCAAGCTACTACAATCTGTCAAATTTCTTTGATTGATTTTCAACTTTAACACAAAGTAATAAGGGTCATATTCAATTGGGAAAATTTGACAGTTTTAGATAGCTTGACCTGCTGGCGTCTGTATGATAGAACATTTTTTTTACCACAGAAATGAATTATCATTTATTTTTATTGAACGGAGACATTTAAGGTATTTTAATTTAATATCTTTATGTTATCCCGCATTGTAAAGTTTACTTCTACGAATCCTGGAACACTACGTTCTAAAGCAAAATAAATGTTTGGCTTGATTATAGTCGTACCCAAATTCGTTTGTGCAATAAACACGAAGACACGTTGACGTAAAGATTTTCTAATAAGTACATTCTATTATTATTTTAATTCGTCAACATTTAGAAACAACTGTACGTAACCGCTTTTATAACATTCTAGAATACCCTATTTATGAGAGCGTTCAGAAAATTTTCGTCACTTTAAAATTTGTATTGAAATAAAATGCTTTGAACAGTTTCTGAGAAAAAAATAATTGGTTAAAAGTGTTGAGGTACTTGACCGGCGCTCTACTGTGCATAGATTAAACTTTTCTGCGACAGCTCACTTAGCACGGATGAAACTGGTTTCAGTTATAAGGTTTTTGAAAGTTCTAACTTACGAAGCAAAAAATGCATACTTACTTCATTTTAGTTCGAAACAAAACTTGGTCCGGTTCACAAGTTAAGATCGATAAAAATATCCTGGAAATGTTTAACTTTTTTATTGCATTTTTGAACGACTAGAGCCATTCAGCAAAATTGTACAGCAAATAACTACTCCAATGAGAAACTTAAATGTAAGATTCAGGCGCATCAGGTTTATTAAGTAAAATTTAAAAAAAAATAGGCCTGTGTTCTCGAAGGTTAGTATTTTCGTATCGAAATAATAATAAACGATTTTATTGACAATAATTATTGCCAACCAGCGCTTGTACCCTAATCACTCTCATTCTAAGACGAGCCCCATGCCCAGAAGATACAGAATATATGGTTTGACGATGATTGACAAATAAGTATAATTTTTAATTTAAAGAAACAATTCGATACCGTTTAAAAAACCGAGTATAAAATAATAAGAAAAAACTAAGGGATCAAATTCAATCTGTGAAGTAAGCTAATATAAAATAAATCATTCTTAAAAAAGTATTTTCATAATAGCACTCATGTTTCATTTGAGAAAATATTATATCTTTGAAGAGACCTCTTTGTAAGTATTTAAATTAATCAAACTTCTATAATGGGACGATTATTATAAAACTTTGATTACTTCATATAAGTATTTATAAGTATATACACTTTCAGAAATATATTTGTAAGGATTAGGGGTTAAGACGACTCTTATAACTCGCGAAGAAAGTTGCAAGACGATAACGATAATCACATTACTTAAAAAACTACGCCCCGAAGTTTATTTATTTGCAAAATAATACTTATTCCAAGAGCTTCTGTTTGATGTCCCGTTGATGCCAGTTACCGTAGAAATGAATTATTTTATAGATTGGCCCACTTTCCGCTTTTTACGGCGAGTCTAAATTGACTTTTGCATTTTATTCCGTTCCAGGTGCATTTAGATTTCCATTTCCCATTGTAATTAGATAGCACAAGTTGGCCGAAGTAGCCAAGAATCTTCGTTAGCTTGTAATTCCTTCGCAATATTTTTCTTAGACTGCAGAAATTAAATCAAGCATCTTTAAATAGTTTAAAATAAAGTCGCTATTCGCGTCTATCTCGATGTTTTTCCGCGTAACTATTTTAAGCTACGCAATGGATTTGATACGGTTTTCACTAAAATTTTGATAATTTATTCTGGAAGGATTTTTTTTTTTTTTTTTAATATAATATAATATTTTTGGGACATTTTACACAACACCATCTAGTCCCAAACTAAGCAGAGCTTGTACTATGGGTACTGGACAATGGATATAATACTTATATACTTTTTTTTTGTAAATACATACTTATAATACATAAGAAACACCCAGACAAACACAAATACTCATATTTTATCCACACAAATATTTGTGTCCTGTGGGAATCGAACCCACGACCCCATGATCAGCATTCGAACCGCTAGACCACAGAGGTCGTCATCGTCGTTTATATGTATAATGCATGCATGTTATTAGTACACTGTACCCGTGCGAAATCGGGGCGCGTCGCTAGTTAGAAATGAAATTTAAAGTGAATCCTTTAAAAAACTGAAGTTTAAATTCTATTTAATCCTATAAAACAGTTTAGTTTAGTTTGTCTGAATATTGTATTTTTATGGGTTTGTTTTATTGTTCATCATCAACCTATACAGTGTCCCGCTGCTGGGCACAGATCTCCTCTCAGATTGAGAGGGATGGGATTAGGCTATAGTCCACCACGCTGGACCAGTGCGGCTGTGTTTTATTATGTGAAAATACAATTATTTGTTTCAAAAAATGTTTTTTACAATGATAATACTACTTTCTCTATTATATTACTCTACTTGATCAACGTAAGTAAAGCTGTAATAATATATGATATAGGTTAAAGATATGATGAGGACAGTGAATCTTTTGTCTTTGCTTTAAATATGATACCGTAGCGAATAAGTAAAAATATATAAAATAAATGTTTTGGATTTCATTACCTTTACTATTAAACATTTTTTTAATGTTGTATAGATATCATTAGATATTACGAGCGTGCGGAGAGGAAGTTTTGTATGCTTAGACGACCGCATGGATCCCCCATAAGAACTGCGTTGCGGGTTATGGAGTAAAACTGCCTACATAGTGATGGAAAAGAGAAGGGTTTGTAAGTGGACCGGTGAGTCTTTCGGGTACCTGCAGTTCGTATAATTCAGAAGAACCGGCCTTGCAGGATCTTTTGCTCACCCTTCATGGTTATTGGGAATGCCACGAATATAGTAATAGTAGACGGCTAGGAGAGGCAAGAGCGATTTGTAGGTGGTATGCGTTCGACATCCCCTACCAAAAAAGGAATCTTTAGCACAATAAAAATGGTTGGCGAAGGCGAAGGACGGCAATACAGCACACTAGTCTAGCCATGAAAGTATAATTAATTACATAATTTTAACTATGTTTATAACAAAAGTATAATGCAACTAATTAATTTTTATATTGTTGCTTAATAAATACTCGTGACGTTTTAGTTCACGCTAACATACTTGGTTAATTGTTTTAATAGAAACGTTCGCACATAATAGTAGAGTCGAATGGTTGCGTACTCTTGTTTCGCAAATTCGCATTTTATCTGCTAAAATAAAAGCATTGCCATTAATATAATTTGATCGACCTTACCTTTTATATATTTCGTAAGCATTTCTATTACTTCATACATTTTTATTTGAATTGAAGTAGGTATATTATTTCATCGGATTAAGATGTCATGAATCTCTGAAAACATTGAAATGTTAATGTTAATTTATTTTAGATGTTTTGTTTACTTTTATTTTAAATTTAAACTCAAACTTTGCTTTGATAATGTTTTAGTATTTAAGTAAGTAGCTTTGGAATAGTTTAGGCATTTTTAATATTTCTCAGCAAGTCAGAATTATTCTAAATTCTCATGGAGAATAATTGATTCCATATTTCGAAAGAAGGTTCGTCAAAGTTAATAAATCAAATCAACAATTACATTATTTACGTTCTAGCAACAGTGAATTCAATGATAAATGTAGTTTTAACAATCTCGTGATTTAAGACAATGTGGCTGCTGCGGTCAATTTTACAAATTGATCGTCAATTGTGTTTTCGACAATGAAATCGCGTCGAAATTGTTTCGAATAACATGCGATTGCACAAGCCGTTCTATTGTGGTAGTATCGGATATAAAACAATGCAATTATTCCACCAATATTACCTACACCAACACAATCGTTAGGTGAACTTAGATACAATAATTGATACCTATGTAGTTAGTGTTTTATTTCAGATTTAGAGATTTCTAAAGAAATAAGTAGTATAAATTTAATGGTATTGTGCACAATCGCTGTAACATATTGGTAGACCGGTTGTACTAAAGTTTATTAGAGTATAATAGAAGCGTCGATTCATTACATAAAACTGTCTTCAAGGTAATGAAGTTCCACTCGTCCAATGCTTAGGTCGGCCGCAGATTTAATATTACGATTACTTATATTATTGGATATTGTACCTATTTATTGAACTGTCGGTATTTGAAGTCGGTAAATGGAAAGGTAGGTGTGGCAGGGCTGGACCGGTTTGGCAGCGAAATATCCTTGTACTAGCGGTAAGGTGATCTAGTTGGTCGAGGCTTGAAGTAGTTTGTGCAAGTACAGTAGAATGCGGACGCTGCCCACACCCTGCCTTTATACTGGCTTACTAGGAAGTCGCCAGGATACTTGTTTTTATATACGCTCGCTTGGATTTATTTTTTATTGCATTGAGTAATTAGGTAATAAAAGTTCCTGCGAGCAACTTATAAGTAAGTATTTACGGAATCTATTATAAATAAAATTTATTTCGCTTATAGATTAGCGAGTATTTATATGGTAAAATAAACTTTTACCTATTAGATTAACATGTTTGTAAATAGTGTCTTTAGGACTTATTGTAATGAAAAACAGTTTTTCTTGTGTAAGTCTAAGTTTATTTACAAAGTTCAGTTTTTGTCAACTGACGCGCGTTCGGCCCGCAAACCTTCCTTAGCAACAAAAACGAACGATATATGTATACCTGTCCATTAATTCACAATATCACAGCAAACAACAATTAAGAAATGCTTTTGAAGCGGCCGAGTACGCACACAGCCGCCCCTCGATGACTCGGCGAGTTGCTAATTGATGCGAGCTTTTTACGTGTTTCGCCATTTACAAACCGCCGGAGCCCTCTTTATAAATTAGATTTATACTTTGTGGAAGGAGTAGGTGTAACCGTCCGGTGCTCTGTTCAGACTGAATTTGCCGGGTGGGAAGAAACGGGTTGGCGGCGGCGTCGTGGGCTCGTAGTACTGCTGCTGTTGGACAGGTTGGGCAGGCTGCGAGTACTGGGCGGGTTGCGAGTACTGAGACGACGGCAGCCCACTGTACTGCGCCTGCTGCGTGCCTGGGTAGATGTTGTTGGACTGGTACTGCGGCTCAGGCTGGTACTGAGGCTGGGGCTGGTACTGAGGCTGAGGCTGGGGCTGAGGCTGGAAGTGTGCCTGAGTGTACTGCTGTTGAGGTTGTTGGTATTGCTGCTGAGGCGCTTGGTAGTTCTGTTCGTACAATTCCGGGTGGTACTGACCGTCATCTTCATTAGGTTTTCCGCCGTAGTTGCGCGCAGGCTCAGGCGCCACGTACTGCTGGGGAGCGTTGTATTGTTGAGTTTTGTAATCCGGTGAGTTGTAACGGGGGTCCGGGGTGTATCCAGGCGTGGGCGCGGCAGCTTGAGGCGCGGTTGGGATGTGGTCACCAATAGCTTGGAATCCATTCTTTCCCGCAACGTAGTTCACTGTTTTCCGTTGTCCACTGGGGTCGATGTAAGAGTAGCTGCCTCTCCTGTTGCCGTCAGCGTCAGTTTCCTCTTTGAAGTTAATTCCATCCTCCTGCTGGTACGCGGCACCGAAGGCTCCGTTTCCGCTGAGGTATCGCGCTTCCTGCACGATTGCTGCTGTCTTTGGGTCTCCCGCATATTTGGGGACGCGCTTGCCTCCCTCTTGCTGTTGGCACGTCGCGGTTGCGATCACAAAGGCAAATATACAGAGCCTAAACATTTTGACCGTTCAAAATGTACACTGCTCGCGTGAAAGTAACAAAGTGTGTCGTTGCGGGCGGGTGAACTTATTATATACGGCGAGTAGAGGCCTTGACGTGCATTGGAAGGGCTCGCGGGTTCGACCGCGAAAATCTTATTCATATCCAGCCAGGCTCGGATGGAAAGTACACATCTGGGAAGCGATATTAAGATGACGAGAACAGGTGGCTTCCAACAGAATGGGGTCGGCCATGTGTAAATGTCAACTAGTGGGCAGTTTATTTTGAGCCAAGCTTTTTGAATATTTGAATACATCGTTGCATGTTTTAGCGTATAGGAAATACTCGTAGCCATCACCGTGAAATTGTTATTTGCATATTGCATCGCACTATGTATGGTTTTGACATACATATTTAAAATTTCAAGTTACAGGCTGCTGTAATTGTCGATCCGTAACAGTGAGCATATCCGGTGGTCGCACATATTATTGTCAGACACGTAATCCACACCTGTAGTCGACCTAATTAATACTTTAATTGTAATTAAGTATTTGGTTAGTGTATGACACTGATTCGAATTAATGCAATTGACATAATTATCATTTAACTATTTTTCGGGATTAAATGTAATTTTATATTAAGTGGTGAATTTGTTCTTCGATCTTCATACATACATATTTATAAATCAAATGCCTTTTTTTTAGTGTAAATGTGTGTTTGAGTGGGTCCCTTGATGGTTTAGATTCACAATTGGATCTGGCAGGTGGCGCTTCAATCGGGTTGCAGGTCAACGTTTGCTAGGTCAGCAAATTAAATAAATTACTATCTCATTGTCTCTCGGATCATTTTGAAATAGAAGAAACTTGGGGCTCATTATTTGTCGGTATGTTTTGTTGGCATGTTTGGGTTTCGCCACCAAACTCCCAGCTGTTCCTGATAATTTAATGAAAACACCCATTACACTTTGCTCGACTTGAGAATTGAAGTCAGGACCACTTACTTATTATAATACTGGTTTGAATTATATTTAAAATACACACACACCACATTATGTAATTTACGGAAATTAATAATTTGTGCCTGATAAGTGTGCCTTTAGAATATTATTGTTGAACGATATCGTGTTAAATTCACACCAGCGAGCTGCGATACGAGATGAAATACCAGTGCACATGTGCTTAAGTGGAACATTACTGTCGCAATTTCCTCGAAGCCTTCTTATGATAACTCCGTTGTTAATTCTTTTGTTCTGCTTAGCATTAGTACACGCTAAATCTATTACAGTTCTCACCGGCGCCAGCGCAACTTTACGTAAGTCTGTCACGTTGGTAAATATGAATATATTTTTTATTGTGCTTTGTTGTTATGTTTTATTCGTTAGTTAGCGCATTATGCTACGTAATTGGTATGAATTTTGATGCTTATTACATTTAACCTGGATAACTAAGAGATTTATGTAAAGTGACCTGTCAAGGACGTTGGTTTTTTAGATGGTGAGTCGACTGTTCTAATTTTAAATTTTGTGAGTCAGTTATTAGATAGTGTAAAAAATATATTAGTTGTATTAGCCGCCAATTTGATACTTTATAGTAAGGTTACATAGTTGATTTTAAATTCTAAAGGGACTTGTTTTTTTTTTAACTTTAGTTGATTGATGTTTCTAATTTGACAAATTGATGTTTTTATCAATGTTTTTAGGTTCGTAGGTCATCTTGCTTAAAAGTAATATAACATACCATCACGCCTGTGTTCTCGTCGAAGGGTTAGGCAGAGGTGTCTAAATGTACCTACACCCACAGTACTTCGTCATTATTAGGTACCATAAAATGGGGGCCGAGCCTATTGCCACTAACCGTGCACAAATCCAAACTTTGAGCTGCTACTGAGAAAAACCCAATAACATTGCTTTACCTTGGAATCAAACCTAGGATCTGAAGCGTAGCAGTTGCCTCACCTTAAGCCGAGATCACTACACTCGATATAGAGATTCTAACAGACTAGAGCACAGTTGTGCCTGACTATCCTTTTGATTACGTAAAGAAATATTGTACAGAGGTCAGCACATCAAGCTACCACAATCTGTCAAATTTCTTTGATACTATACAATAAGGTTTTTTCAACTTTAAAACAATACAATAAGGTTCATGTTCAATTGGAAACATTTGGCAGTTTTGGATAGCTTGACCTGCTGGCGTCTGTACTTTTTACGAAACTCGCAAATGAAAAAAGAAATGAATATTCTTTGAAAGTGCCCATACAGCACAAAAACAATTGCGTTCTGCTCAGCCTATTAGTAAACCCAGCGTGAAGCTATAAATTCAAAAGGCTCGATGGAATTCTTTATCTTACATAAGAGGTTATGGAATTTGTATTGCAAACTAATAAGCCATTCATAACTCTCAATGCTCATTCATTGAGGTTATCGCAGTGACTGGTATCGTAAACTGATAATAGATAAGAATTTTATCTTAAATGGGATCAAAAATGTTGTGAAAACATGATACCTATGCCTTTTTATTTTTTATTAATTATTTAACAACATACATCTACCATTACAGCTAACCAATGCGGTAAATGCGCCTTAATTAGTACTTAATTGTTACTTATAACTAATACCTATACCTAACTAATTACAAACAAAGCATTCCTTATGAAGGCGTCTGATATAGTCTAGTGGTTTGAGTATCGGTCGGTTGATCACGAAGCGAGGGTTCGATTCCACTACACGGTCGAGTTATTTATACACGATATTTATACACGATACAGCTATTTTGTGTGAATTTGTTTATTCATCATCTCGGGTGAGTACAAAAAGTACTACATCTAGTCAAACAATAAACTTAAAAATTAAAAATTACTTTATTTATGTGCACCTATGAATAAAGAATAAAGCAGTAAGAAGCAGAAGAATAAAGCAGTGATAGCCTAGTGGTATGACCATTGGACTGCCAAGTCGAAGGTCTCGAGTTCGAACCCAAGGCACGCACCTCTGACTTTTCGAATTCATGTGCGTATTAATAATTAATTATCACTCGCTTAAACGGTGAAGGAAAACATCGTGAGGAAACCTGCATACCTTAGAGATTTTTCTCGACGGTTTGTGAAGTCTACCAACCCGCACTAGGCCAGCGTGGTGGACTATAGCCTAATCCCTCTCAATAAGAGAGGAGACCCGTGCCCAACAGTGGGACAGTATATGGGTTGATGATGATGATGATGTGCACCTATTAAAATTCTTAAATCAGACTTCCAAATTGAATAAATTATTAAAACTTTTTTATTACGAGTATATTGTTTTGTATTTTGCTTTTTACAAAAACATTTTATAACAGCCTCGTTAAATATTTTGACTTAGGTAATCAGTATTCGTGGTTTCAATGAATTCAATGCTTCATTTTATTTATATTATTTTAATCATTTTTGTCAGAGTATTATGGTATTATCCCGCAGTATGTTGGCAACATCCCATTTCATACTAAAGAGCATTTTAGATATATAGATAGATATTCCAATTTTTTTTTATACCACTAAGGTGTCAAACAAGCATACGGCCCACCTGGTAGTAAGCGGTTACCGTAGCCTATAGACGATTGTAACACCAGGGGTATCACTTGCGCGTTGCCGACTGTAAAAACGAAAGAGGAATAGTTGGGTTGGCATTATAAGGGTTAGAGTCCCCCCACTGCCAACACATTTCCTCGCGGAGCACTGGCAAAGTGGCAACCTTGCTCACCGTTAGGAACACAACACAGCTCAAAGCAGTGTTATTTCACTTCGATTTTCTGCGAGGCGGAGGTACTTCCTCAGTCGGGCAGCTCCAATTTGAGTGAAATTACACCCACTATGCCCTACCTCTCTTAAAATTTAATTTATTTTCTTGTCTTGATCAGGTGTCTTGCGCTTAGCAGTGTACAGTGTGCACACGTGTATCGTGCTAAACGACAGGGTCTCCAAGACCTCCAAGAATAGTCACCGCGGCAAGCATATCTTAGTCTTGCATAATATCAGTTATTACTTAGCTCTTTATGAGGTGACATCAGTAAGACGTACGACGTTCGAATCCTGCCTGCAGTCGAATTTTTCCTTCGCTAAAATTAATCTTAGCATGGAAAATGCAAAAAAAGAAATACAAAAAGATAAATCACCTTCTATTAAAATCCTATACTAGTGCGTTAGTAACCTTGCCTGCATAGCTGAAGTTATGATTGCTTATGTAACTGGTCCAATGTGGCAATGTTTATGCATTCTAGTCTGCCTCAGTTGGTGACGAAGTCGATTTTAATCGTAATGCTACGTAATGTGCACTGGACGTTGACATCACTTTGCATGACCACTCCTTGACTACAAACAAATAGTGTTATTGCCCATATTGATTTCTGACATTTACGTGAATATTATACATTGAAATAAAATTACTTTTTATGGATTTCGGGATTAATAATATCAATATTCGCGATAAATAACATACATATTATTAGTAACAGCTCTGCCTTATCCTTCACGGTATAATACAAGCGTAATGCTATGTATATTTGTCGTATTTAAGTATAGTTATAGCCGAGATCAACCGAGAATCTCGTATAACCACTACCACATATTTCCATCTCAATGAGTAAATCAATACCTTTGCATATATTTGCTCTAATTAATTATAGTCTATCTACGGCAAGTACCTCACGCTGCAGCCGAGTGTTCAATGAAAGGTCAGTGGTTGCCCGCGATCAAGGTCTGAGCCAAGCAGGCATGCGGCTCAGAATTCCGCCTATTTAACTCTGACGCATTGATTTCTTTCGGAATTTAGACTACCTATATTTAGTTGGGACTATTACGCACAAAATTCATTTTGTTTAAACAGATAATTAATAGCAAATAATCCTTTTATGGTACCTGTACCAATACGTAAGTGAACGATAAACTCTAACACTCATCATCAAACCATATACTGACCCACCGTTGGGCACGGGCCTCCTCGCACATAGCGAGAGGGATAAGGCCACCACGCTGGTCTAGTGCGCCGCCGCCGTCGAGAAAACTAAGCCAAGCAGGTTTCTTCACGATATTTTCCTTCACCGTTTAAGCCAGTGATAATTATTGATACGCACACGATTTCGAAAGGTCAGAGGTCCGCGACCTGGTTTTGAACTCGAGACCTTCGACTCGGCAGTCCAATGGTGATACCACTAGGCTATCACTGCTTACATTAGGTTAATTTTTTAACAAACTACCTGAGCTTAAATACCATTGCCGCACCTGTTGTTGACTAAACTCCTGGTAAAGCTAGTTATCTGGGAACCCCACTTCTCTTAAAATGAGAAGTAACGTGGGTTCAAGGCCGGTTGACAAACTTCTGGCACCTTCAAGAATATTTTGTAGGTTTCCAATTTCATTACGATGCCCTCACAGGAAAAATAAGTGGCAATATGTAGGTAAAATACAGTGATACTGTAGGTGAGCGATCGACTTTATATCAATCTTGTATCACTGAGATAAACATCATGTCTGTAATGATATATTATCGTATATTATCTGTTCAATTCATATGTAAGTTTGTATTTATTATCTATCTACAATTATAAGGTTTTTACTCAATGATATTTTCTCGTATCGGAAGCTACACATATTACGAATTGCTAAGTAAACAGAATTGAATCTCACTTTTATCTTGTAGAAATTTAGGAATTTTAGAATAGCATAGAGATACAGATTCAGTTGAGCAAATATGAGCATCGAGGTTTACTTGTAAGATTAATTTATTTGCTCCCATACCACGGACTATTTATTCAAATAACACGTAAACAAAGAGATAGGTTAGTCGTATGTGTGGATAAATAGAATATTATCGGTTGGCTGGGTTCTCAAATAACTTTCACTGTTACTAAGCTGAATTAGGAATTTAGAACGAATACTGGAAAGCAACGGATATAAACTATCTATAATAATATAAATGTGACAACTTCCTGTAAAATAAAATAAAATATTTTTTTCTCGCATTCCCTTTCACGGCATAACCGCTGAACAGTTTTTGATAAAATTGGCATTGGAGAGAGATTGCATCCTGAGGAAGAAAAGGTTACAAAAAGTTATTTTGGGAATCGGAGGCAACAGCTGCCTAAGTTGTGAAACAGAAATCTTAACGTAACTGTAATGTATTTTCAAAATCGAAGTCATAGATTTGTGGAATAAAATAGGGAATTTATATTTTGTGTCCTCTTCTAAGTTCTTTTGAATTGGAATTCTATTCATTTCCAAAGCAATTCTTTTGCGGTCGCTTTAACATTAAGTAGGTGTATATTGTGTATTTTTTCTTTAGTTTTTTTTTCGATCTATTGTCTGTACTAACCTTTTTGCCACGCCTGTGTAGGACCATTATTGTTTCTTATTGAATGTTACGCTTTAAAATCGGGTAGGTCTGTTTTCTAAATTCGAATACCTATGAAAAATTCAAAATATTAAAAGACTTTTGTCGCCGATTATACCATGACAGACAATTCTTTGATAATGTCTGTGTGGAAAGTTGTTCATACAAATAAATTATATACCTATTACGGATGTGATAAGTCGGCATTAAAATTAAAATATTTTTGGCAGCATTTAATTAATAAAACTTTGGCTGTCTAGAAGTATGACATTTTGCACCGAAGTTCCGTATACTTGAAACGTAAACAGCACCATCAAGTCTGTATCCCCTAAGGGCTAGGCAGAGTATGTTTAGGTCCCATGTAATAGGGGGTGAGCCTATTGCTATAAACGGGCCACAAACCCAAACTTCCGAGCTGGTACTGAGAATTTTATAGAAAATACCAATAACACTTTCCAGCAAACTGGGAATTGAACCCAGGGCTTCTAGGGTAGTTGAGTCGCGCTTAGTAACTAGGCTAACGAGGTAGTTTTTATGTACAGTCACTAGCACATAAAGTTACACAAAACTGTCAAATAGCACATTTGATATTGCCTAATGGTAAGACAGTATGGTAGACAGTGGGCCAGTTATCATAAATACTTGGCAAGTCAGTGCGTGGCCCAGTATTTGTTATGGAGGTGTTTCACAACCAGCTACAACGTTATCGAGGCCTGACTAACAAAAACAGCTAAGTGTAGGTTGTAAAGTTACCTTTTGAAAGGTGCTTATTATATATTTCCGCTATATTGAACTAAATCTAGTTTATTAGTGCACAAAAAAGGGTGGACTTTATATTCTGTTCAATATAATATAATAATATAATATAATATTCTTGGTCAATAAATTTTACAATTGTTTTGAAACAACGTTCTTGGTAATCACTGACCTCTATAATAGAAGATAGAGGTCAGTGGTTGTAACACATTATTATTTTATCAGTATTGTATATGTAATCCCTAAAATTAGGTATCGCTCGCGTGACAAAAATATTTGATTGATCGTTTAGTGTAATCTAGGTATACAATTTACTTACATACACCTTCTTATAGCACAGCACGTGTGCTGGATTTAGATTAACTTTAAAATAATCGTCTGCGTATCTGTGATGAAGCAGAATATCGTCAATATTAATTTTTATTGTTTTGCAGAACTTTTCTTACCTGCATTACTAGTGGACGTGTCTTTTACGAAGATTTGTTTACCAAACTTACACAAACAGAATTCCAATTTATTGTACTCCGATTATCATTATCACTATAAAAAGTTAATTAATAATTACTTTACATTAATACTTATTGCTATTTTTTTTGGCCGAAATTACAATGTTAGTACCTAACCGTGTCGGTTTTAGTTTAGTTTTATTGCAAGTTCTTCGTTGCGAGAAATTATTCTCCACGGTTTTACGGCAGGTAGTTTCATAAAGACGGCACAGCACATCCTTCTTTGTGAAAAAAAAACTCGGGTGTTTTCTTTCGTCCGAAAACGGGCCGTGCAATAAAACCGAGTGTTAGTTTTACTTCCCTCCCGAAATAAGTTTTTGCGTGTCCGTGAGTAGTTTTGTTTGCAGTACATTTTCTTTGATTAATTACTTCCGCACAGTCTGGTGTCCAATTTGGGTGACGTTCCTTCCTTATTTTTTTATGTGATGATGTATTATGTATATGTGTATTTTAAGATAGTGTATAGCCATAACCTAGTGGTTAGAGCACAGGCGTATTGTGCTTTTGTTGTAAAATTCAGGTGCAGATCAAAGATTGATTAAATCATGATTATCATCTTAGTTAAGTTGAATGTTAAAATATATTAAAATATTAATTGGCTTTGATTTGGTGTGTTTTTTAACATATTTATATCAATTTCTGACATTTACGCGAATATAAATAAAACTATATTGAAATAAAACTACTTTTTACGGATTTTATCGCGTTATATTGTTATTATTAATCCCGACGTTTCGGACCCTTTACAGCGTCCGTACAACGGGTAGTCTACCCGTGACCATGGACGCTGTAAGGGTAAAAAGTAATTTTATTTCAATATGTATATCAAATTGGTCGCTTTGAAAGGACACAAGGTAGCTGTTAAGTTTAATTTATTTCGATTCACAAATTTTGGTGCGAAAACAGTATTTTTCATGTACGTATAGTTTATATAGTACATATATTCTGTTAAAAAAAATTTGAAATTTTCGATGTGTTTAATTACTACCCTATTCTATCTACTACATTCTATCAACAATATAAAACACAAATCTAGCCTCCTTTTAATAAATAAACTTACGATCCAGTGGTTGTGCAGCTTCTATGAGGAAAAACGTTGGTAGTCACTATAACTCTGCTCATTCAAGAAACTAACATGAAAGGGAAAAATAAAGTTGATGTAGGTAATGCGAACATGTAACTAATCCCAAGTAAAAGAAAAGGTACTTCGCATTTTGCCCATTTATTTTTCTGAAACTGTAATACGGAGAGGTGAGAGTATAATATGAGTAAGCGAAGCTCCAAGCTTATTGAAAGAAATAACAGAACAGGGTTGCATGTGGCTGCAACGCTCGATGCCATGCTCAATTGCTTATGCCCCATCTACCATCAAGCTAAAAGGGGACGCAGTCGGCTAGCATAGATGTTAGTTCTTGCACTTCTAACTCTGCAACACACTCGATATGCTCTCTGACAACACGTTTGGTGCAGCGGCTTAGCGATCGGCTTCTAAGTCACGAACTGAACAAAAATTTGTATTACCTACATGTACGAGTAGTTGTTCCGGGTCTGGATGTTTTTGTATGTGAAAGTTTGTGTTTGTAAAGCGCACTCATGATACAGGAGAAAATTCTCGTGTGGGGCAACGTTTAAAAAAAAAGAAAAACATATTACTTATATTATGTTTATATACGTATCTATTAGAATTTCTTAATCTCTACTTAACACTATAAATGCAACAGTAACTGTCTGTCTGTTATCTCTTCACACTTAAATCACTGAACCGATTCAGATGAAATTTGGTACAGAGATAGATTAGACCTTTTGTCTAAATAATTCCTTGGGCAAAAGCTAGTCAGGTATTGCCAGTGAATAGCGTCAGCCAATAGACCCCTACATAAACAGGTTACGAAACATTGTTTATATTGAGATGACACGGATGACACCTTATTGATTTCTAACACTTACGCGAATATTAGAAATTGAAATAAGACTACTTAATTTTACGATGGCCGGAATCCTGTTATAGATTTTATTAAATCGAAATCCAGGCTTACAACTGCAAGACTAAAGGATACGGTGAGCTCGTTTTGCGTGAATCGGATTGCCAATAATTAACAAAAATGTACGGTAGCTGTCGTCATGTAATTATATCATCAAGACGCCCACCGCCTCAGTCTACCCGTGACCATGGACGCTGTAAAGGGTCCGAAGCGTCGGAATTAATAATATTAATATAACGCGATAAAATCCGTAAAAAGTAGTTTTATTACAGATGTACCTTGTTCATTTATAAAATACATATCGGAAAATTGAGAATGTAAAGCGGGACTACACTGCCTAATCTTTTGGGGTAGGTACAGACGTCAGCAGGTCAAGCTATCCAAAACTGTAAAATTTTCCCAATTGAAAATAAACCTTATTATTTATTAGTAAAGTTGAAAATTAATCAAAGAAATTTGACAGATTGTGGTAGCTTGATGTGCTGGCGTCTGAAAATTGGCCTGGTAATAATCTCCGCGATTTTCCATAAATATATTTACTTCAAAATGTTTATAAGAACTGCACCGTGATTATAATTTTGTATTAACAATAAATCGATACCAATCCAATCAAGTAAAGCAATATTAATATAATAAAGTTGGCCATAAAATGCCATTATTATCTTTTGTACAGTTATAGTGTTCACGCACGCACGGAGCGAGAAGTGCCCACTAGCTGGAAAGTTACTGCCCCAGTCCATTGTTTTGTTTGTTGCCTTTCTTAGAGGAAAACTGCGAATGGAGATTAATTTATTACGTCGCTGAGAAAACATGGAAAGCGGTGGAAAGCTCTCTATTAAGACGAGCGGGCGGGGAATAGAACGATTAATTATGATTTCTTTTAACACCGTCGGACGTGGCCGGTCGTCCCGCATCCTTATTACGTGTTCCAATGGGAATTTTAAAGCATATTCCGTGCAGCGCTGCGAGCGGTCAACTCATTAATTTGAACAGTAAACGATTTTGCTTTTAAAAAAAGAACTGTAAATTAAAGTTTCATATGCAAAGTACGTAGACAAAGAATATTAATTTGATATTTTCATAGCAATATGACCTGTTATCGTGATTACACGTGATTCTAGTTTTAAGCGCCTCACGTTCATATTTGGTCAAACACACAAAATAAAACATTCCGCTTTTAATTAAATGCGCGAAGTTTTGTGATAGACAACCAGATACGGTAGAGTGGCTTTGACCTTTTTGTCATAGCACATTTTGATTTGCGATAACATTCATTTCAAAATCCTCCAAATTATACAAAGAGAACTATAAAGAAGAGGAATTTGTGAGAAGTTAATATTATAGACATTCGTTTAAAGCATGTGAACTGCACTTTGTATATTTTTTATTTAGTTTCCAACACCGGTATTGAAGAGATGATTCGGAAATTAATATGCAGAATATAAATATATTATGTTACATAAGTATGTACCATAAAAGAAAGTACACATTCAAGAATCGTAGCAATACGGTTTATAGGTTTGCTTACCTTAGGGGGGTTAGTATATGTATGATAGGTACAACATACGTATACTCACACTCATGTAGAATATAAAAAAGAATAAGTAATGAGTATTACTAAATAAATTGCAATAATGATGCTTGCATTTACAATTAAATTTACACATGTGTGACAGTTACATGTAGCGACATCTACCGCGCTACATAGAACTACGAAGGCCTGAATCGCGCAAGCAACATTTGCAACGAAAAGTTGCATATATACAACCGCCCGACATCAACCGTCGGGCCGTGGCCCGCCAGGCACAACACCCGCCTGGTTGGAGGATCCTCCCTTTTCGTCGGAGGGGCAATACACCTCGCCTCTCCACATTGGTGACCCCGACGTGATCCCAGTATCTCCACACTGGTGACCCCGACGTGATCTCTGCGAACAAACACGTGTGACCCCAAGCAGAGCATCAGCGCAGCCTTCCGGAGACCAGCACCTTCGTCATCACCTTCCCCTCACAGCAGCCTTCAACAGCATCGAGCAGCGAGTCACACAGCCAGCCAGCACTCTTCCGGCTTCAACGGGCAGCCTGACCACATGCCTGCAGCAGACATGCAGCCTGGTCAGAACCCTCAGCCGACATCAGCGACTTGGCACAGCACACTGCACTTCGGCCGGTCAACAAGCAGAGGCCGTCTCTCCTGGTCGACGCAGCAGCCAGCCACTACGCTTCGCTACGCTCCAATGCACTACCTCGACTCACTGAGGTCTACGCAGCATCGCCCCGACTCACTGGGGACTCATCGCACTCACCGCTCACAGTCCCGACTCACTGCGGACTACGCGGCATCGGTTCCGACTCACTGGAACTCGCACTCCTGGCACTGGCAAGCTCTTCAGACGCACTGACCGCTGACTCATCTGGATCATCGACCTCCGGTCTCGGGGGGGAGTGATGTAGCGACATCTACCGCGCTACATAGAACTACGAAGGCCTGAATCGCGCAAGCAACATTCGCAACGAAAAGTTGCATATATGTATACAACCGCCCGACATCAACCGTCGGGCCGTGGCCCGCCAGGCATAACACCCGCCTGGTTGGAGGATCCTCCCTTTGGTTGGAGGGGCAACACACATATACAGAAGTGGTGTTATAGATATTGGGCAGATGGCTCCACTGAACTTATGAATGTTAAAATACACTGTGTTTTAACAACTTAATCCGACAGCGCGTTTATATTAAGTTGAAACTAATGTCCCAACTATTGCTTGCATGTAGGTAATAAAATTGTTTAAACAAAATAATTATTTGACATTTATCTAAAATTGTTTTTATTTTTTTAAATAACAACATACCATCACGCCTGTATTCCTCCAAGGGAATACTAATGTACAGCAGAGGTATACTAATGTACAAGCACAGTTTGGTTCGTCACGCCGGGGGCGAGCCCATTGTCTTTAACTGGGTACATTGAGATTTTCTTAGAAAAACCCAATAGCACTTTGCTCGCACTGGGAATCGAATCCAGGACCTCAAATGTATTCAAAACCACTACGTTAATATATTAAACCAACTCAATATTTCGAACGCTTTACATTATTATGATTCATAGCAACTGTCACAGTCTACCTATGTTCTGCAAATTAGTTTTTATTGATATTTGACATATTTAATTGTGATTTTGTTATTGACATTTTACCTTATTTGACATGGAGTATGCAATTTTTATTAACTGATTTTTTTTTATAAATAATTTATTTCATATTTTTAAACATTTTAAAATGTAAATGTGAGTACTATGTGGGCTAGTTTACACGTTTTCTGACAGTTTTGAGTATCTCACGTGACCTACATTGTAAAACACATCTAATAAGCATTGAATAATATTATTGTCTGGACTTAGAGACCATGATTCTCTGAGTTTGTTTAATTGTTTCTTCTCAGAGGACGTCATCTAAAAAATACCGGCGCCATCTAGTATTAATTAAATATTGACTTGTAAAAGTGTTTTTAAAAGATCTTTTTACAAAAATAAATATCATTTATTACAAAGGTTACTAGATTGCAAGTACGGCAGCGACGATTGCCATCGCGACACCAAATACGGACCCATATTTCTGGAGTATTCCGCGAGACGTCATCGTCATTTCTTATAATTACTTTTTCCTTGTGAACAGGCTCAAGATTAATACCACCTAATTGCAGATCTATTCAGTATGCTCGTTGGTTTAAGAGCTCAATTAATATCTATTAAGATTTTTTGCGACACCTCAACCATATTTAAATTCATTATCTTTTAGTCAAGTATCTTGATTACACGAGATTCATTTTAATATTTAATTTCTGTTATGATCGTGCATTTGTCTTAAAGTTGGCTTTTCTGGAGTCACTGACATAGCTTCCCGATTAAGCAAACTGAAGTGGCAGTGGGCCGGCCATGTCTGTCGACAGACCGATGGTCGTTGGAGCAGACGAGTCCTTGAGTGGAGACCGCGAATCGGCAAACGTAGTGTGGGACGCCCCCCAACCAGATGGACCGACGATCTTAAGAGGGCGGCTGAGTCAGACTGGATGCGGAAGGCGGAGAACCGGGTGTTGTGGCGCGATTTGGGAGAGGCCTATGTCCAGCAGGGGACTGCGATAGGCTGATTTGATTGATTGATTTGATTGAGGCTTTTCTGATATCAATCAGAAATGAAGGCCTTCGTTAATATGAACAATCCGGAAGACTACTAATAGATACGTATAGTAATTTGTGTAGGTTACTCTAAATTGATGATTTGTAGTTCCGATATCTTATATATGGATTTCCTCAACGAATATCTAATAGTGATGTAACTGTATGTACCTTTTTTAAATTCCATTTTTTATAAAGCGGAGGGCAGTGGAAGTGAACGTAATTCCCTAAGAGGACTTATAGGTGAATTCCTTCAAAACAGGGAGATGCGTAATAATGAAAATTTGCGCACATAGCATATGTCAAGATTTATGAATACTGATGAAGCAAAAGTGGTAAGCAAGTATTCACAGGGCGAGCAAAATGTTATTGAGTTTTTCTACGATATTCTCATTAGGGGCTCGGAGTAGGAGTAGATTTGTGACCATATGACCTAAAAACAATTGGCGAACTTCGGAACTAATTGTGGTAGTAGACTCTATCCAGTATCGGGCAAAGAGAAATTCTCAGTGGCAGCTTGGTCATTGATTTATGCCTCGTTAATAGCAATAGGCCCACGGTGCCCATATTTCATTTATTCGTTCAAATTTTGTAAACATTTAAACTGTAGTAAAAATTTACAATAATTGCTATATTTTACTTTATTAAATAGGAAATGGTCAAGGCTAGTGATTATACAAATATTAAATAAATGGCCTGAGACAATACCCCTCATCATTCTCTCCCGCGCCGCGCCCTACATAAGGCTATATTGTTGTGTAACTTAAGTTTTAGGTGTTTTTACACTACCTTTGTATTTGTTTTTTTTGTTTTGTTTGTTTGTAACAAATGAATAAGGGTTTGCACACATGCTTTAAAAGTACTTAACAAAAAATAAAAGTTATTTATAAAAGGAAAAATTCGACCGCGGGCAGGATTCGAACCTGCGTCTTCTGGTTAGGTACACCAGACGCTATGACCACTAAGCCACCGCGAAATTCGACATGACGGGTAGGCATCGCGGTGGCTAAAATCTTAGCATAGAAAATGCCAAAAATATACAAAAAGAAAAAAAAAAAGCATTTATTTTTTGTTAAGTACTTTAGTGGTTTAGTGGTTGTCAGCGCGCCTGCTGAGCGTGAGATCCTGGGTTCTATTGGGGCATATGAGACTTAACAACTGAGGTCTCAAGATCACAACGCGCGTACCACTGGTGTTGCTGGTATCTATAGGCTGCGGCTAGGCTGCCATTTACAACTTTACCAGCGGCCCGTATGTTTGTTTGTCATCTTATTACAATGAAAAAAGTGTGCATTAGTATACTTCTGCCTAACATTATAGGATGAACAAATTATAGTATGTTATATAAATGTCATTAATTGTCATTTATCATTTATGTTGTATTAACTATTGCTCGTTGCCCTTTGTCGAGAATATCTACGTTATAACATCCTTTTCATCAGTACACTATCAAAACATTATGGCACCGTTGCAATAATACTCGTAAAATATATAAATGGAATCAAAAGAACATATTTCATAACTTTTATACAACCCGAAAGCTCGCACTTTTCCGACTTTTCCAGCACAAATAAAACCTTTATTTGTCCCAATGTTTTCCTTGAATCAAAATTTTATCAATATTGTTATCGTAGTGAATGTGAATAATCAGGGAAAATAATGACTCATTCTATCGTGTTTTATTGCGAAGCCATTTTTCTCTGGCAAATGGACGCCCGTTGGGAGTTCCCTCAATTTATAGAGAGACGTAGATAGTGCGGATATTAACGAGGCCAGTATTTTATATCATTTAATTATTGTAATTACAGGTGTGCGTGTGATATTAAATATCGGTTGTACTTATTACGTTTAATGATGTACATTTTAAATATATTACGGGTTATTGGCGATTTATTTTTAGAATGATTTTTTTTTGCTTTTTCAATATACTATGCTATTGAGAACTTCATTAGCAAATCGGTATCTATCAACCATAATAACTCATAAACATACCATCACGCCTGTATTCCCCGAAGGGTTGGGCAGAGGTACACAGTTTTCCGGTGTTTAGGTCCCATATTATGGGGGCCTATTGCCATTAACCGGACACAAATCCAAATTCCGAGCTGCTAGGTACTGAGAATTTTCTCTTTTCTTAGAAAAACCCAATAACACTTTGACGGCCTAGGAATCGAACCCAACACCCCCAGCGTAGCAGTCGCGGTTATGACCACTAGACGGTTAGATAGGCAGTTAAGGCAGTCAAGCGAGTGTTAATGAATTCGAAAAGTCAGAGGTGCGTGCCTTGGATTCGAACTCGTGACCTTCGACTTGTCAGTCTAATGGTCATACCACTAGGTTATCACTGCTTCTGTACCTCTACCGCTTTAGTAGGTAGAATATACAAAAAGATAGACATTTCAGGTATATTCTACCGGTAGTAGCACAAGGAGAAATACCTGTAGTATTTCTGCGTGTGCACATCGGCACAGGAAGACATGATAGTATGTAATGTTGCTCATTGCCTCTAATAAGAATAGTCACGTTTCGTATTGATAGCTTATCAACAACGTTAAGTGCTGCTTTATAATCCAAAGACTTAATTACGTAAATTAGAATCATTAGATGTTACCTGTTCCACATTAAATTGACGGCACCTATTTCTATAATCACTAGCCTTGATCATTTCCTGTTGAATAATGTCAAATATAGCAATGATTGTAAATTTTTACTAAGGTTTAAATGCCCAATGCCATGCCAGAGCAATTAGTACCTACTTACTATGTTTTCATTTATGGGATACCAGTGCAGAGAGAAAACGATATAATTCGGAATAACAAATTTGAAGGAATAAATGAAATATGGGTACAGAGTGGGCCTACGAGGCACAAATCAATCACCAAGCTGCCACTGAGAATTTCTCTTTGCCCGATCTGAGATAGAACCCAGGATCTCACGCTCAGCAGGCGTAACCACTAAACAAAAGAGGCGGTTACCAATAAGCTTTTATTTTTTGTTAAGTACTTTTAAAGCATGTGTGCAAACCCTTATTATTATTTTTTATTCTTTGAAACAAATGCAAAGGTAGTGTAAAAACCCAATAAAACTTAAGTTACACAACAATACAGCCTTATGTAGGGCGCTGGAGAGAATGATGAGGGGTATCGTCTCGGGCCATTTATTTAATTAACTATGTCCCTCAAGAATGTCGACGAAAAGGTCGACACTGACTTCTTTTATCTTAAAATGAGGAAGAATTGTACATGTTTTAGATGGAATAGTCCAACTGTGTATACAACTATAAGTAAGTTGTTTATGTGTTTATAATATATGTAACTATATTTTAATATTATTAAGCTGAAGAGTTTGTTTGATAGTTTGGTTGGACGCGCTGATCCCAACAACTACTGGTACGAATTGAAAATATATTTTTGTGTTGGATAGTCCATTTATCGAGGAAGGTTATAGGCTATACAGCATCACGCTACGACCAATAAGAACCAGGCAAGAAGGAAAAAAGTCGGGTGACATCGCGGGGGTAGCTCATCATCATCATCAACCCATATACTGTCCTACTGCTGGGCACGGGTCTCCTCTCTTATTGAGAGGGATTAGGCTATAGTCCACCACGCTGGCCTAGTGCGGGTTGGCAGACTTCACAAACCGTCGAGAAAAATCTCTAAGGTATGCAGGTTTCCTCACGATGTTTTCCTTCACCGTTTAAGCGAGTGATAATTAATTATTAATACGCACATGAATTCGAAAAGTCAGAAGTGCGTGCCTTGGGTTCGAACTCGAGACCTTCGCTTTGGCAGTCCAATAGCGCGGGGGTAGCTATGGGTTTATAATTTATAGAAGTGAGGTTATATTCAAGTTGACACCTGAATATAACCTCGGATAACGGATATTAACGGATAATCTTCATAGATCTAGATTTCAAGAGAGGTAGCTTTCGTTTTACAGGGTTGGCAACGCGCAAGTGGTGTGGCAAGCATAGGCTATGGTAACCGCTTACCATCAGGTGGGCCATGAGCTAATTTG
This sequence comes from Acronicta alni, assembly GCA_964056405.1. Taxonomy (NCBI): domain Eukaryota; kingdom Metazoa; phylum Arthropoda; class Insecta; order Lepidoptera; family Noctuidae; genus Acronicta; species Acronicta alni. The sequence goes on from OZ043926.1 coordinate 8,453,826, forward strand.
CCAACTTAGTGGTATAAATAAAAGATCATCTACCACCTCGGGAGGTGGCAGGGTATGTCGGACACGTACCAACTACAAACCGCATTAGCCTTCACTTGCCTTATAGTCATGGCCGTGGGATCCGTAACATTCGCCAGGACCATGACGGGACAGTAGTAATCGTGCGTAATGTGTTAGTCTGAAGACTACGAATAATTGTACATGTTTAAGGTGGGACAGTTCAACCATGTACATCAGTAACTTTATGTACTTAGTCGTGTTTATACTATTATATAAGGTGGAGTCGGGTATCAAGGATATGTATACATATAGAATGTTTATTTTCATTCATAATAAAGTATTTTGTGTTATATTTTAATATGGCTCTGGTTAGTTTATTATCAATTAAAGCTAATATCATTAAAAAAAAGAAAATATTCTCAGTACACTCGTCGACTACTGCATTATACGACGAAAAAACGGTGATATAACAATTCAGTCCTGGCCAGCCCTTCAGGAAATATACCCGTGTAGTCATTATTTTTTACGAGGAAAACGTGCTTTTTGTTCAACCTACACATATTTTAATAAGTCAAACAAAACAAATCCGTGTATTTTGATACAAAAATTTAAAGAGCATTTTGACAAGGCTACGTTTAAATCGAGGATAGCACGCAAACTTACTTTTTCATACAATATGTTATTGTTAGCGTTACGTGATGCTAGTGTTGTATTATACAAAACAACTGTTAACTTGTGTGTGCTGACATGCTTAAAACTTATTTATACTCCAAAACTTAATTATTATCTGTCCAGTTATTCTTGTTTTGTCCAGAGACAGTTTAATTTTACTAATTGTACTATACGTGTGTGGGGACACTGCTGACATATTAGTGTGTACAGCGACGATTAACAAAGAGGTAAAACAATCTAGAACTGAATAACATATTCCTTTGTGATATATGATAGTGTAACGAGTAATTTGGACGACATGTTTGGCGCCGCGGCTCAGCGATCGGCTTATGCGCCACGGGTTGTGGGTACGATCCCTGCACGGAACAAATATTTGTATGATCTATAGATAGTTGTTCCTCGTCTGGGTGTTTGTGTATGTGAAAGTCCGTGTTTGTAAACACACTCGCGATACAGGAGACATACCTAGTGTGGGCAACGTTTAAAAAAAAAACCATAAATATACCTTTACACGCATTAAGATCAAAATGAAAAATGTATTTATGCTGTACCTAAATACGTTCATCTGTAGATTAAGAAGTATTTTTATTTGTGTAACCACAAAATACAGTTGAATTCGAATGTACGTTTAATATCTACCTATCAATAATTTTGAACAACTATAACAACACACTTTAGTCTAAATCTGTCGCCTAACACATTTCTGAGAATAAACGACAAATACATCTAGTACAGCACAGGTGGCAAATCAAACATACTAAAAGATTAACAGTAATTTGGTAAAGTAAATAAATCGTCACACAATTCATCTAATTACTGGGGCGTAACATTCCAATTATCCGGGACGCCTATGTTGGGGTGCTTAAGACGCGGCTCAGACGAGCGCGACAGCCACCAAATATTGATTTACACTCCTCGATACAGAAATGGAATAAATTGGAATATTAATTTCGCATAACAATGGCACCAAACAAATTAAAGTGTGCCAGATGTCTTGCACAGATTCACCCTTGTTCCCATTTATTTATACTAGTAGATTTATTTTAATTGATGCCCTTTTATTTGTGTGTGTTTGTTACGTTTCTTGTGTCTTTGTTAGCAATGGGTAACAGGTGTTTGTAGTAACTTAGATCATTACAAATCACGCAATATAGGTAGTTATTCTTAGAAATATTGAAAGTATTAACAGTGATTATTATAAGTAATTACGAAAATATTGCCTAAAAGAACAAATAAACCTATGTTATGTAGTCATAATAATGTACGTGATCATGATAACGTACTATGATACCTGAGTATCTAGAAAGTGTCAAAAATCAATATTTGATTTTTTGGTTTTGAAAAATGTTATTAAACTGTAATTACAACACACATAAACATAATTTTAGTTTCAAATTGTGTGTTAAATATGGCTGTAACCTAAATCTGTTTGAACAAATTAATTCCGCGTCAAAGCTCGTGGAACAAAATTTCCGCGATAAGCTTCGGCAAACTGAACCGCGAATGTTAATTAGTACGGCAAAAAAGCGGGATAATCGGCGAGTCGGGGTAGGCGGCAGACACGAGAAATAATTACATTATCTCACAGTCGACGTGTTATAAGTAGAAATGTGTTTGTACATGCGAGGTAGCCAAGCTCGCGTGCGGCTAGCCCGCCCCAGCCACCGCCACACCGCGCCGCCGCCCGTGGCTTGCCCGCACTATTGTTATGAATATCTTACCTTCACACTACCAAAGTGTTGGTTCAGTCATTTACATTTTTATGGCGTCTATTGAAAAATGTTCTCGTTTAAGAACATTGCGCGTGTTGTTTCATAATGTTCTATTAAGTAGGCATGCCAATTTACTTGGTATCTATGTAATTTACAATGTCTACTAAGTCAAAGTCAAAGTTCTTTATTGCTTCATGTGTACATAATTAGGTCTTACAGTTAAGGAGATTCAACATGAAACCCCGTTGGGGCACAGCATCGAAGAGGTAAAATTAAATACAGTTATATTAAGTTCTACACATACAATTAGTTATATTTAAATAAAATAAAATTAGAGAGATGAGAGATTATTACTATATTATTTTCTGTTAAGTTACTAGAGCATTTTATTTCCCTTTGTTAATATATTCCAGTACCGAATGTAACGTATTTTGGAATCTAGCATTCAGACAGCATGCAGACATTTTGGTACAAGTTGTACCAAAATGTCTGACTATATGTATTAGAATATTTGCAAATCAATGAATCCGTTAAAGAAAAGTTTGCTAGATTTTGGGATAGCATAAAGCTAGCGAGAATAACTGATAGCTAAAAGTCTAAACATTAGTCGAACAAAAAAGTTTTAGTATTGCCTGTAACTTAGGATATAAATCTCGTTGGTAAATCCGACATACTAATGGATTGTTCGCCAGCTAAGTGTGGTGTGTGCCAGTTGGACTGGTGCCTATACATACTCGTGTACGCGGCCAGCCTCCAGCCAAGATAATCTACTAAACTGAACACCACCCATTCTTAGAGTTGACCGTAACTAACGTGCCTCTCATTGAATTATCTATGCTGCACCCGCCAACAGTTTCCTATTAATGTTGCCAAAAATTGTTTAGTCAATTCAATTTATATACATTAATCAAAAAACTGTACATGATTTATTTAAAGATACATAATAATGGCTAGTATTTAACTGCAAATAAAAAAAAATAGTTTTGTATAAAAATAATTCCCAATCCTAAGCAAAAATACTTATTGGACAGCAAAATAGTCACCGCAAAATATTGTTATATACCTACACTATCTTAGCCACTAGTTGTCCCTTAGGTCTCAAAACATTAAAATTTTGTTCTGGCGATGTGTGGTCACAGTTCTAACCTAACCGATATCTGTTTTTAGAATTTTGCTGCTCAATCAGTAATTTTGTCGCTCAATCAGTATTTTTGATTCACGGTTTATTATATACCATCATACATACATACCATCACGCCTGTATTCCCCGAAGGGTTAGGCAGAGGTGTACTAATGTACACCCACATTTCGCCGGTATGTTTAGGTCCCATGTAATAGGGGGCGAGCCTATTGCCATTAACCGGGCACAAATCCAGACTCCGAGCTGCTACTGAGAATTTCATTGAAAAACCCAATAATACTTTGCTCGACCTGGGGATCGAACCCAGGACCTCTAGCGTAGCAGTCGCGCTTAGGACCACTAGACTAATGAGGCAGTCATTATTGTTATTATATTATTATTATTATTGTTTATTATATTCCCATATTAATTAGGTAACTATCGTTTAAAAAGGTCTGAGCGAATTCGAAGCAGACGTGTTCGCAGTGAATGTTATCCAAATATTTTTCTCAATAATGTTTCGTCACAATAAGTGCGACACCAAAGCGTAGTTGTGCAATATTCACGTATGAAATTCTATGAAAATAAAAAAAGCTCGATGCCGCTGCCGCCCGTGCATCCGACGTTCGCATTTTACTTGCAAATTGCTTATAACCATCGATATCGGGATGCCAACGGTCCACCTCACAGCTCCAACATAAAATATAACCGAACACAGATATTAGCCACTGTGTTACTAGATATAGATCCCCGGAACTCAGTGTAAAATTCAGTTTAGCCAGATTGTGTTTTCAGTATCTAGGTGTGATTTTAGAGATAACAGGTAAGATCTCACATAAATCTTCAAGTTAAATCTCTTATCACGGGGAAAGTGTTCGGAATGTTATTTATTCTATTAGAGGAGGTTTAAGTTTGAATTTCCTCGCTGTCAAGCAAAGAAGGGCTCGGGGCGCCACCGGCGCGGCGCGGCGCGCTTCACCGTCGAGCGTACAATCGACAATTTCTTATTCGGTTATTTCTTGAGAAGTGTTTGGGATTTCCTTTTGGGAGGAAGTTTTAAGCCGGCAGTAAATTATTCCATCGACAGGTGAGGCCGTAAAGGCAAGATTTACGCCTGAGGGTATAGCCGGCGAGCCGCCCCTTTAATAAGATGTATATGCCCTACCGAATAACGTTTCCTGTCCATTCATACGGGATTGACCTACCACTGAAAAGTTGACACCAGCTATAAATTGGAAAACTTTACGCTTAGGTTATCAGTAACGTGAGTACTTGTAGCTTCTCTTAACTTGTAATCGAAGAGCATTACAAAGTTAGAACTGTTGTATTCAGCTAATGGATTACTTTCGGACAGTCGCTGCTGGCAGTCATAAATTTTGCTCTAACATTCCAAAGAGAAAAATGTTTCTGGAATAATAAAATACGCGCGGCATTATCGGGTGTCGTGACGTCAGAAATATAGCATACCCACTCGCTCAGACGGCCGTATGCTTTTATTTCGCGCAATGAAATTCGTTTAAAACTTGGAGAGGGTTCAAACTGTTCAGTGGAGGAGGTGCTGCCAGCGCAGTCTTAATCATTGTTAGCATTATTGCAGGCTCAAGAATTGTTTTATTTTAATACACATCTCTCTGAATTTCTGCTTTAACTTTATCATTTCATTTTGTATGAACATTTTCTTATTTCACTAACGAAAGCTTGGCTCTCGAATGAACGTTTAAAGCCAAAAATATTTAGGACCAAAAAGCTAAAGAAAAGCGTTGGCTCTATATTAACGAGATCAAGTGATCCGATAACTGTGCCTGTGCAGCTTTGAGGTGCAGGCAATTTTCCTGGAGGTAGAAAATTGGGACGTAGTGTGTACTAAGGTTGCTTTGAAAGGCAAAACTGAAGTTCGTTAAAACTAAGGAACCGTTGAATTTTGTGAAAGGTCGCATCGTTAATGTGGTAAAGTAAACCGGGGCGTGTCGGGCCCGGGTCAGCTTCAGAATCAAAGCTGCGCAACTTGCCCACTCGATTAACATAAACAAACGAGAAAGACGCTCCTATGTTTTAATGACACTGTTTTAAAGCTTACGGCTTGGCTTGGTTGTCGAAAGCGACGCAGTAAATTAGCGAAGCCGGAAATTACTAACAAGCGAACGTTTTGAGGTCCGAGTGCTGCGTACTGGTCTGATATTAAAATTTGTTGGTGGGTCCAGCTGACGCACACAACGCTCTGTATGAACATATTTACTGGACAATTGTCAATTCTTGGTTGTACCGTTTGTTTAGATCGAAATTTGGGGCACAGTGCTGCGACAGTCAAGTAAATTTTACCTATCGTCTAAACTCTTCGGATGAAGCATAAAGGACTATAAATATTTCAATGAATGTGATGATTTTATCTTTCGCGACGATAAACAGTGACCTAAATGCCATAGGCCTCTACAACGTTTAACATAATATATTTATGTACATACAACGGTGGATCTAAGCTAGTGATGAGGCAGTAATAACTTAGTTATTATAACCATGGACTACCAATTCTACTCTTACGTATTGACTTTTCGAGTCGATATCACGATTATGCGTATAAATGATAATTATTAATAGTCACTCGCTTAAACGGCGAAGGAAAGGAGGAGGAGGTGGGAGAAATTCAATTTTTCAGAACATCAATCACATTTTTTAGGTGGCAAACAAGCGTACGGCCCACCTGATGGTAAGCGGTTACCGTAGCCTATAGACGCTTGCAATACCAGAGGTATCACTTGCACGTTGCCGACTCTAAAATAATAATAACATCTAATTTAGTCAATTTCTATGAAATGGTTTGAATTATTGCGATTATTTCTTCCTCATTGCGGGTGTTATGCTACAAGTCGCGGATGTAACATATCTTACCGATGATATACGGCTTGATGTATAACAAGATCGTGCGTATGGTACAGGCATATCGCCGTATACACGCTAACATGCTAATGCGTGTTCCGTACAGTTGCAAACACTGTAACTAATACGGCTACTGTGATTACATCACATAAACAAAAATCTTTCATGCCTAGTTTGACTAACCTAGTTTATTAACTGCCTCGTTAGTCTAGTGGTGCTATGCGCGATAAGTAGTGCTATGTGCAACTGCTATGGTTATGGGTTCGATTCCCAGGTCAAGCAGTATTATTGGGTTGAATATGAAATTCTCAGTAGTGGCTCGGAGTTAGAATTTGTGTCCGGTTAATGGCAATAGGCTCGCCCTTATTGCATCCTATTACATTGGTACATATATTTCTGTCTGTTCTTTTAAACCGTTCTTTTAAAATACCCTATTTGACATTGTAATTAATTATCTTGTCCGCTTCTACGTGTTGTTTCATACTTCAGTTTGACTGAGGCGCTTTTACAAGTAGGTTCTATAGGTAATTGTAATCCTAATAAGTAATTGTATAATAACACCCTACGTGAGTTATTATGATTACCATTAACGAAGACATACGATGGAAATTCTGTGATGCCTTGCATGTTCTCAAAGAGGATGTTTTTTTTAAATAAATTCTCTAAACGGAACTTACACTACTTTTTTTACACGAATATAACCGTATTTCGAGCATGGAACATTATGTCGGCATCGTGATACTATCGAATTTTAACGAATTATGTCATTTTTATATGTATGTCTAATATACAGTTTGAAAATATCATCTTATCCCCAAGACAATTTTGTCAATTTATATAGTAAATTGTCGCAATTTTCTGACATTGCTCAGACGACTTTATCTATCCCTAAATTTTGCAGTTACATGCCACCGATTATGATAATCGAATTCTATCGTATTAAGTAGCATTATTAACGATTTGATCCATATTGGATCGCTTTTCAGAAAATGAGTATTATATCATCATTAATATAAAGTAAACAAAGAAAGAGCATTGTTTTATTATCAAGAAGGCACGAAAAGAACCTACAAGCTAGAATCATTTCCAAATCAAACATTAATAAACATGTAGGAACATTTGAGCATCTGCTGGAATCGGGTGTAGCAAAGCGATCCGGCCACAGCCCTGATTTACATAAGCAGATAAGGGAGTTGGCGCTAATCCACTATTGTTTCAATTGCAAGACCATTCATTAGGAGCGGGACGGGACCGCTTCGTTATGCTAATGTCCTGCCAATTGTACTCGCGACGCCATCTTGCCAACCCGCTACCTTTTCGTCAACGCTTCATACCCCAGACAAGTACGCTTCATCTGTCTCATCTAGAATTCTATATGAGACGCCTACGCAATTTCAGGACCTCACTCAAATGTCACTTTAACTGAAACGTTTAAATGAAAAGTAGAACATAGGTACCTACCTAAAACCTTGACCTGTCAGTGTGTAGAACTGAAATGTAGAGACCTTTCCAACTTAAACCGCCATGTTTACGTTTAAAACAATATCCCAGTTACGACAAAATTTCCACTCATTTAATTTATTTACTAGGTGACATGGGAAACAATAGATTTCCTCCATTCACCCATTCAGCGGGTTGAATTTATAGGTACAAATTGTCAAGTTGGTCGGTTGAAACGCGAATTTGTTTCAATTGTATCAGCTTTGCCAACAAAAGCTTCGCCTCTTTATGTAAACGGTATGAGTCCGTATGATATGTGGGTCGTCGGATAAATGGGTGAAATGCTTGGTATTAAAAAAAAGTTAGGTAGGTATGTACGATGTGAAATGTTGAAAATTTAATCGTGTAGGAAGGCGGTACGACCGCATTATTGCTGCCGTCATATTGAGCTGACGCGAACCGATTGGGTCAGCCTTCCGCTCGCTCGCACTCCGAAAGGACCGCACTATTACATACTATTGTTTACGTTTTCTATTACACAATGCGTACGTTTCCCAATGTTTCCTGGCAGCCTCAGCGGAAATGGTGCCAGACAAAACTGTTTAGGTTTCTTATTTGAATGTGAGATAAGGATCTTATCCAAGTGGTTTATTAAATCTCTTTGGGTCCAGTATATATTATGTAGTATGTAGTAAGTATCTAAAATATATTGAGTACCTTCTAAAAGACTTAAATTGAAATTAATTTGGTCAAAACTGGTTCATAAACAATAAATTTATGCATATTTTTTTTCAATTAGACCATTATAATAGCACTTTTGAAAAGTCAAAATTAGTTGCACGGTTCCAAAAAGTGGGTCTTATGGATAAGAACCGACAAGAAACTCCATAGACACAAAAAAATTGTGTTAATCTTGGTTAACGATTTCGTTTTGAATAGTTCCTGTGAGAACAATGCAGTTTTATGTGTAGGTACTAATAAATGAATCCAGTTTAATAACAGAAAACAAAAAGACTGCCTGATAGTAAGAGCTGACCAGCCCCGACAAACGGCACCCGTTCACGAGTATGTCGCGTGTATACTGTATAAAACATTGAGAGATTGGAAACCCTTTTTTAATTCAGTTTAAAATGATTTTATTATGTATTGTAGGATAGACGATGTATTTTCTCTTCGCCTCTTTCAAACTACACTGCAACTGTTTTTAAGACATACGTGTGTATGCATTAAGGTGAATTGTCCTGACACAGTCACCCCTTTTGTCCTATTATACCGTAACCCAATAAAGACAATTCTGCTGTCCGATGAGGTCCACAGTTAAAAATCCAATTGTATGCGGGAGTGGGGCGGCAGCTGTGACCACATTATATCGCGCCGCGGCTTCGGCCGGCCGAACCGGGTCAGCTGGTTTGATGAAATACCCAGTTTCGTACACCTCATTTTCAATACCGACAGATGTACTGACATAGCTTTAGATGGAATTAGTTATATTGGGTTTGGGGTTGCTTTGATTGTGTGCGAAAGGAATTGTATTAAAGATCTATAAAGCTCTAGCACTGACAGACAACGCATAAACGCGTGTTTTAAAGTACGAAATTTTACACAGGCGTTTCGTATAAATATTGGTGAGTACTAACATGGGATTATATAGGAATATTGTGAGCAACGTGGATAACACTGTAGGGCCCAGTGAGTTAGATTAGCAGCTTGCTAGGTCATTAAATTGTGATCTAGTCGTTGTGTGTCGACTTCAATAAAACTCTTGCACTTGAAATTAATTTGTGCTTTTCAATAGGTGTTACTGACGTCACCATAAAGACGTAATTTCTGAATGCGAAGGTAAAATTTGTCATGGCGGGTGGGACTCGCGGTTGCTTAGTGCTCATAGCGTCTGGTGTACTTAATCAGAAGACGCAGGTTCGAATCACGTTCGCGGTCGAAGTTTCCTTCGCTAAATAACATTAATTTAAATGTTACAATTACAAAAGCGTGCATTTTTGATAATAATTTTCCATTGGTCTTCAAATTTTTTCCCTTTTTTCACTCTGTTATTCACATGTCATGTCACTGTCAAGCCGTGTGAAGTACGCATAGACACATTGATAGTAGATTATCAACCCTTAGTTTCACGAAGTCAGTATTTAGTTGTTTAAAGAAAATCATTTATATTTCATTAACAAATAATCATATCGTTTTACATGAGAGGCTAAACCAAATGTAGGCTTAGCTATGAATCATTTCCTTAAGCAAAAGTTCCTCTTGCTTAAACTTTCATCAGGCATCTGGCGTACATAGTATCACTTTTTAATGCTATGTTTGGATGAATGTTTTAGTTAATATTATGAATGTTGAATAAAAATATGACATTTGAAGAATTAAGATACTCGTAATATACTATACATGATGTCTGGCATTATGTATACTTAATTATCACTCGCTTCAACGGTGAAGGAAAACATCGTGAGTAAACCTGCAAGACTTAAAACGAACAAATTCCCTGATGAAAACACGCGATAACAATTTGCTCGATCTAGGATTCTATCCCACTAGTTCTCGATCAGAAGCCGCGTTAGCGACCACTAGATTAGGGACGCTAGTTTTTGAACTTATGTTATTTTATATCTATCATAAAAATTTTAAGCTCTTGTACTATTTTTCATGCAGTTTCAATAGAAAATGCAGTTTTCACAGCTAAGAAGTCAGCTTACCCTGAAAATAGTGTCAAACAACGTAGACTTAAACTGTATGTAAAACATGCTAAGATATAATAAGAAGTCCGAGACAAGAGGACTCGTACCTTTGTTGAAAAGAACAATCTATTCAGTAAAAGTTTCTTAGGTCAGTTAAGAACCAGAATTATACTATTTTCCAACTTAGTTTTTCTTTCAAAGAAAAAGGCAAATAGAATTGTTATACTTGTAAATTGAAAAGTTGAACTTTCTTCTAGCTTTGACGCATTATGTCTACTAGATGGAAGAATTGAGAATACTTAAGTAGTTATTTTATGAAATGGGACTCGATTTTATACAGATGAACATACATTTATGACGTAGTTCCGTAATTCCGGTTTGATGTACAATTAAATAGTACCTACAACATTAATCGGTGTGTGAGTTTTTTAAAAAAATAACTCTTTCTCTAAATTCACACATTCAACATCACAACCTCTTTACAAGTTTAAAATTTTTTATGTATGAGTATGTTTAGAATGTGGTAGCATCTAGAAACTAATCTTATGGGGAAAAAGGCTAGATCCGGAACAAATATCGATAGGCCGCTATCGTAGCTTTCTGGCCGGCGGAATAAAACTCGTACGTTTTAAGGTGGTGAGGTCTGCTCATACTGCTGAGCTTCTCTGGGTACGGTGGTACACCCAGAGAAACTCAGCAGAATGAGCATTGCTAAATATTTTTCCGATAAGCAAGCAATGCGATGCAATGTTTTTGTGTTTTTTTATACTACTAAGGTGGCAAACAAGCATACGACGCACCTGATGGTAAGCGGTTACCGTAGCCTATAGACGCTTGCAACTAGTGGTGAGCGTTGAATGAACGAACTGTTTTTTTAGACTGTTTATCGCCGTGAACGGATAAACTAGTCGAAGGTTCATACATAAACTGGTTGACGACGTCGACCAGTCGACGATGAACGCGAAGAAGAAGACACGCGAACTTGCGTTGACACGTTGTTTATCGTCGACGGTAAACAGTCTCGTTGCGTCGACGGGAAAATCGTCGACGACTTACCACTACTTGCAACACCAGGTGTATCACTTGCGCGTTGCCGACCGGCGACCCTGTAAATCGAAAGTGAAATAGTTGGATTGGCAGTATAAGGGTCAAAGTCCCCGCACTGCTAACACAACGTTTCCTCGTGGAGCACTTGCAACCTTGCTCACTGTAAGAAATACAACACAGCTCAAAGCAGTGTTATTTCACTTCGCTTTTCTGCAAGGCGGAGGTACTACCCCAATCGGACAGCTCCAATCCAGCTTAAAAATTGTGTTAACTTTATTGTGTTTCGGTTTGAAGGGCAATTTTACCAGTGAAATTACTGACCATTTATGCAACTTAACAACTGAAGTCTCAACATAGGGCGCAAGTGATACCACTGGTGTCGCTAGCAGACGCTATAGCAGACTGTAGCCTACAGACGTAGGCTACAGTTGCGGGCCGGCCGCTTACCACCAGGCGGCACGTATCCTTGTTGGTCATCTTATTACAGTAAAAAACCTAAACTGCAAGTCTATAGCTAAGCCTATGAATTGATAGAACTGCTACATAATAAATCTACTATAATTTGACGGCTCGATTGAAGCAGTGTTCAAGCCATTGGCTGTTACGCTACGAATCGCGGGTTAGAATCCCGTCCGGAACCAAAAATATGTGTATGGTTCACAGGTATCTGTGTTAGTGTTGAGAAACACCTAGCGAGTTGGTGTATGTAAGAATTATGTTTCTAAATGCACAAGACAGAATAAAATCCTAGTTTGGGACAACATTTTTTTAAAAAACAACATAAAATAAATCCGTATTATTCCGATTAACAATGAGACACTAAGTACAAACATAAAGCAGGATAAAGAAGAAAAGCATCTTTTCCTCATCCATAACAAAAAAAAACATAGGAACAATTACACCGTTTAGATAAAGAGAGAAGAACGCCGCGGGTGCCATGTTGATATCGTCTTATTGTGTCGATTAATCCCCTTTAGATTTCAGCAAATCGTATGGCTGTTACAAGATTCGTTTTCTTTAAGTCAACATTATCGTAGAATGTTCTCTTGTAGGTATACTGGCATTTGCTTTCAGGTTAACTAGTTGCGACTGTATCCCGCGCGGAGCTAATCAACTAATGGTAGAACCTATAGTTAGATCGGTTGTCATATATTTCAACGCAACTGAATTCCTCTCGCGAAATTCTTGTCTAAAATTTTATCTTTCTAAAGTAGGTACGTTTAATTTAAACGTAGATTATTTATTCATTACGCCGCTAGCCTTAAACTTGCAGAGAAATCACGGGTAATCAACAGCAAAATACTCATCTTTTTCACGTCTAATTGGAATGGTTTCAACGTGAAAACCACTCGGACGTTTTCCAGGTTTATATTAGCGTATCTTTTACAAAGCTAAACAAACTCGGGCTTCAAAACTACGGTGAACAAAGTTAGAGACAAAATAACGGTCGTCCGTCGGTGTACACGCTACACGGCTCCACTCAACTAGGCAGGGACGAGTCCCTTTCGGTGTGTTTGCACTACACTGTCCGCCTTCAAAACTTCCCCGTGTATGTTAGGCTTTTGTCACAATATTTGTCTTCCCTGAACTCAGTTCTCGGGACTCTGTCACACAGTTTGACCGTACCCTTACTTACCCAATAATCCTCTTTTCAGCTTATAAATGTTTAAATTTCAAATATTTTTTGAAACTTAGATTGGGACTCCAGATTTTATGATTGCGATACCGTTGTTTCAGTAAATATGAACGGAGGAATGTAGGTATAAACTATACAGAAATCAGTAATATTTTTCGTAGTAAAAGGATTTTTTCCATGGGTACGTTGACCTACAAAGCCTTTACCTTCCGCTTTGCCTGATAACGTAGGTACTTACGGAAAGGAACCTTTTTTCTCATAAAGGTATCTTGTTTGGAATGTAATTACTTGCGGTATTTTGTTTCGACTAAAAGTTATGTACCAACTTTTTCATATTCAAAATCACATCGAATGTTGTTAACCGGAAGTCAAATTCGCGAGTTGTATTAACGACTCTATTAAAGTAACGAACATTGATGTGAAAACGTGGTGTTGATTAGCGAACCCTTTATCGCTAACAAGATCCGTCTAACTTTCTCAATTCGGGGGTCGACAAATCGAAATCGCTTTTAGGAAAACAAGTATTAATTTTGTATCGGCGTCTCGGACTGGGCGGGCGGCGCGCAGTCTGCCGCGTGCTGTTCCCCCGCCCCGGTGCTCCGGTAGTCAGTCGCCGCCGCGCCGCCACCGCCGCGTCACGTCGCCCGCGACCACCCTCCCGCACACATAATCACACCTTCCTTCATTACACCGCGACACAATACGAACATCTCAAAACACTGGCCACTGTCAGATCGCGTGAGGCCGCGCCACACACGCCGCGCACCGCGTACACTAGTGACCCCCAATATTTACGTCAAGAATGTAAATACATCGATGAAATACCGTAAACACCGTGAGATTTTTATGTAGAATGTGAAATGTCTTAGTGTTGTTAAAGTATTTGATTGTTGTGGATTCTAATATTGTGGATTCTACTGTAAGCCGCTGAAGAGATGATGCACAAGCTTATTATTAAGGGTAAGTATGTATTAGCATCCCAAATGTCTTGTAAAAGCATTTATGTTGATTTTTCATGTTATGTTATTATAATTTTATGTAGGTACCTATCAACAGGAAAATTCTTTATTGGATTACTTTTTGAAAGACGCAAAGGCGAAAACACGTGCAACGGCTTTCGTTTTGTTTACTTGTTTCTATGTAATGTTTAAAGTAGAACTTTTTGTGTAAGATTAAGGATTGTACCTAGATGGTATCTCATCCGTCACTATCATTATATAGCATGGATCAAGCCGGACAACATTTTCCGTGACCACAAGGAATCCTGATAGATTAAAGAAGAACCTATGAAGATTTCTGGAGTTCTTTATTTAATTATGTATGGAATAAGTTTTTCTACAGGCCGTAGATAGGCCTATAACAATATGAACTAAGCAGTACCGAATACACACCTTGATATCACATTACATCTTCAGATATGTATTATATGTTATGTAATATTTCAATTTATCGTGTTCATATTAAATTGTATCGTACAAACGATTCACCCGTTCACTTGGAAACGATAGGTAGGTTCTACCGATCTACGGATGTCTGAAATACCCAATACGCAAATGTAATCATGATATAAGATTTTTATTCAAGATTATGTCAGAAGGGGCCGCAAAGATTTAATGGAAATGCTACAATACGTTTTAGGCCCAAGACTTATTATAAGTATGCATAGATACGTTTTTTAAATCGTGGACATGCTGGAAAATACAACGATGGACATTATAATTATTAAAACGTTAGCGCCAAAAGATATACTATGTTTAACTCCAAAACCAACAAATTACAGGCACAAGAGAAGTTGGGGCAAGCAACATTTATCTCATCATTCAAGGTTAGCTTCCAGTCTTACCAGATGCGGCTGAATATCAGTATTTTACAGAAGCGACTGCCAAACAGACCAGACCCCAATTTAATTTCTGGCAATACCTAAGGAGAAAACGGTTGTCAGGCTTTTCAAATGTCTGACTATAATGAACGATTGTGATAGGTATGACAACAGGAACTGAGAGCTTTTCGTGCTCACCAAGGCGATGATGAGTCTGGATGTGCTGAGTATGGTCACCTATCCATATATTTATTATACATTCAGACCGCAGCAAGCGTAGTTTAACCTTACAGATCGAATAATCAGCAGTTATACCTTACATTTATCTGCTTCTAACAAAAAGATACGAACACTAATGACTTTTCAAGGCGTGGTAATAAAAAAAAAATCGTTTAGTAGGTAGGTACGATACTGACTTCTCAATCCTCAGTTACAAATTGATACCACAAGAGGACAAGTTTTTTTTTAAAGTAAAGATGAAGTATTCAATGTAGTACCAAATCAAAACAATCATTGTCATCGATTACATTTGAACTAATAGGTCAGTAAAGTAAACACTTGTTGGTGTTGCAGAATTTCATGCAAAAGGCATGGGAATTCTGAATCAAATTCTGAAGATTATTTCATTGATTGAAAACTATACTATATATTATAAAAGACAAGGAAACGAAGTTCCGGGACATAACTAGTCAACAGCAATGACTTTTTTATATTTAAAGCAAGAAATTATTTTATTAAAAAGTTTTCTTTAAATAAATAAATAAATAAAGTATTACTATATTTTCAGTAGAAATTTAAATTAATTGGTATCCTTAGCGGTTTGTAGTACACGCTCCATGTTACAAGTATGATTAATTATCTTAGCATAGCAATAACTTATTAATGTAAGATAAACGTTTAATACATATAGCTAAGTTATGTGAACAGTATTTAAGTTATTGTTCTGGAGCTGCTTCAACATTCCTGCCTGTTTATTATTCCAAATAAATAAAATAACTTATTTTAATGTTCGGGGATATATATCTTACAGTACAGCTGTTACATTTTCTGATCACACCTGTGAAGATAGCTTCGCAGGTGTGCATGGAGCCATATATATGCACCACACGTCACGTGGATACAATAAATAACGCTCATAGACGATGTGCCGTACATCGAACTAACGCTAAGCGGTTTTGCCTGCGAAAATCTTTTTAAATCACAAAAGCCAGTCGTCAAGATCGCATGTCGGAGGAGGAAAAGAAAATATCCTGTAGGAATAGCGCAGCTGCTCGGATTTGGCGCCAACTTGGAGTAAATCCGAAATGAAAACACGCCTCAACGCAGGATGTAGGCCATCGAGTTTCGCCGCAAGATAAATTCAAAAAGGATTCTCTGCACACATATTACCAACTCAATAAGGCTTAAAACTTCATTCGCAGCAAAGGCTTTTAAACTTTCCCGTAAACGAGGTTCATCCCTTTTAATTATGATTATAATATTTACATATTAACAATGATATTATTGCTGTCACTTTCATACGTAACACTTGAAAAAGAGACGACGAACACTTACGACGCACAAGTACCTATTTGAAAGACCACTTTTTGTGTTTAAACCTTATAAATATTTCCATGTAAACCTCATCCGGGTCGACCCACTTACGGCATTTAGGTGTAGGGTAACTTAGTGACCGGGGCAGATTAGACTTTACTTAAAAATTCACTTTAAGCGCTCATATAAATTACGTGTTCATTACACATACTTTGTAAGTTTTTATAGGGGGAGTAGGGACATCAGAAAAGGTGCCACTTGTATTTCACTGATTAATGTTGGTACCTCCCGTTTTTCCCTGTACAATTTTTAAAAGAAGGGGCTCGGGATTAACTACGCTGATAAATGATAAATAAATGATGATAAATGATATTTATTTCTGTAATAAGTATCGATCGAAAACCGATCTGCAAGGTTAAGTTGCCCTAGCCGCGGTCAGTCTGTGGATGGATGACCATTCTTAATACATCGAGACCCCTCCAAAGCCGTCGGTCCCGGTTGTCATTCGAACATCTACGACAATCGTTAGTGGTAGTCAGAAACTTTTTTTTTAAAAGCCTTACAACCAGTCTATCTTCCAGATATCGGTATTACCCCGAAAATTGGGTTGCGAAGGTTTGATAACAGTCGCTTCGTATAAAATACTGATATTCTAGAGGATACATCGCGATTAAAAATATCGACAAAATATATAGATAATTGTATAGAAAAATATCGATATTTTGATATATCGATATTTTTTGCCCATTCCTCTGATATTCAACCGCATCTGGTTAGACTGGAAGGCGATCCTAACAGAGTTAGGAAACAGGCTCGAAGGATGATGATTGTCATCATCATTCTCTAAAACTATAATATTTTAAAATATTTTCTTTTAAGTGTCCTTCTAAAAGAAAATATTTTAAAATATGATAGTTTCTAAAATAGAGTATTTTTTCCAATTCTATTACCAATTTGACCAATTTCCAATCAACTTTTGAAGATCGATAGGGATTGTAATTGAACATTGATTTAATCTTTATTATAATAGACCATTGTGTAATCCACAATGATCTATTAAATAATTGGGCCAGGACAGTTGCAAATGCACGGGTGATTAAGTACAGAAAGGGCCAGTATATTTTGAATGGCGGGCGTATGGCACTGTGCTGCCCCCTGGCCGGCAATTAGGCGCACGCCATCAAACGCACTGACAATCGTGGACAAAGAATATTGTTTATTATTTTAAAAACACGAATCAACACAACACGTTAATCTGTTTATGGTTTGCATTGGTTTATTCTTGGGTTTTATTAGTTACTGTATTACTTTAGAAAGCGTAGGCTTTAGTCTGACGTATGCATAGTGTAGACATAACATATTCGTCGCGTCGAAGACGTTGAGTTTGCGAGTGATCACTACAGAAACGCCTACATAAATAAATAAATAAATAAATATTCTTGGACAATTTTACCCGGCACCATCTAGTCCCAAACTAAGCAGAGCTTGTACTGTGGGTACTAGACAATGGATATAATACTTATATACTTTTTTTTGTAAATACATACTTATGATACATGTTTCGAGCAAGATGTCATGGACCCCTTTAAGGGGCACAATCGTTACGGATATGATCAGGAATCCCATGGCAGGGACTAAACTTAAGGCTAGGGGAGGTTAGTGAAGTTTTATTACCATGAGCAGTGGTCAACCCATCAGTATTATTCCCATATAATAAAAAAGTTTCACGACCATAGGCAGCGATTGCTTTCAAAGGCATTGGTACACCTTTTGTCAATAAATTAAACGTACTGTATCTTATATGGGGCAAGCTGAGTAAAATGGTACCACGTGGTTATTAGTCTATTTGTGACATGGAAAGGTTGCAATCGAATTTCGCGATCAAAAAGAAGAACGAAACGAGTTTTGATAATAGAGATATTAAAGAACGATTATTCAATATAAGAAACAAATATTCATTAAAGAACGGTGACCTGCTGAGTGTACTGGCTGAACGGTGACCATTGGACTGCCAAGTCGAAGGTCTCGAGTTCGAACCCAAGGCACGCACCTCTAACATTTCGAATTCATGTGCGTATTAATAATTAATTATCACTCGCTTAAACGGTGAAGGAAAACACCTTAGAGATTTTTCTCGACGGTTTGTGAAGCCTGCCAACCCGCACTAGGCCAGCCTAATCCCTCAATATGAGAGTAGACCCGTGCCCAGCAGGCGGACAGTATATGGGTTGATGATGATGATGACGATGATGACCTGCTGAGGGTCGTAGCAATTGTTTTTCTATTATGTCTGATAATTATTCCTTGTCGGGATAGTTACAAAATTGTCGTGACTAAACGCGGGTAGAATAAGAATCCGTCAGTTTACGAACATAGCTCTGCTAAACCGTCAGTCTGCCCGCGACTGCGGCTGCGCACCCGTCGGGTGCAATCTGTCAAAACATCGGGAAATATCGTACTGTACTATAAAATTGACATGACGTAGTTTTGTTTTGTAATATTTTATACATTTATAAAAGTCGCAGACTGAGAACTATATTTTACGTTTCGGTTACTTGTGTTGTGATGTGTATAAGGAAGCTGGTTGCAGTTGGTGCTCAGACTTCATTGAGACGAATTGTGAGTACCTACATATATTTTTTATTGTCATAAGATGACGGATAATCGCAGGGGCTGCCTGATAGTGGGCGGCAAGCACAACCTATAAACGCCAACAATACCAGTCCACCACCACTTGCGCATTGCCATCTTGAGACCTCAGTTCTAAAGTTTCATATACCCAGTAATTTCACTGACTATACACCGTGTTTTTTTTAGTTGTCTTAAAGTCGAAAGGAAACCATTATTTAAATAGTTTTTCTACTTGATATGGGACTAAGTCTGAAATCTTGAAAAAAAGCTGTTTCCTAGAAAAAAGTTCAGATCTTTCGACAAAATATAGGATGTAGCTTTTTGCACTTCACGGTTGATCCCATACAAGAAATCGTTGATCATGATGAGTAGAAGTATATCCTTTCGGCTGTAAGACGCCAAAAGGTGTATTGCCTTTCAAACCGGAACACAATAATGTGGGCACATTTGCATCACATAATATTGCTTGCTTTGCTTAGCGTCAGAATATTTGTAATACGGTACCACCCCACGAACTCTGCAGCATGAGCAAAGCCTATCATATTTGACCCTACACGATAATACCTATAAGAAAAATAAGAGAATAAGAATATTTATTTACCAAAAAAGAGAACCTACCTACAGTTTCTTAAAAGCTAAAATTCTTAAATTATGTTAGAGCAATAATTTTAGAAACATTACAGATTTATCTGTGACTTCCACACTAGGTCAAGCCTGTCTCGCGGAAGCCTCTATATATATACTAAATAAATAACGTGTTTTAGTAACAAAACATGCGTGAAGGTATAAAATAATGTTATTTAATCACTTCGTTCGCATACCAGTATAACAGTTTACAATTTTTTTAAATTGATTCGCTAAAATCATACTGGCATTTTATGCATAAAAATATTTCAATTCTAAAAATACTTTCGTATGAAGTTTACCACATTTTCAATCAACAAAGTTACAACATAAAGCGTTAAACTTGATTGAAAAAAAAAAAAACAATTCATTCATATTTTCTGGGTCATCGATAAAAAGTATCGGTATTTTTCATGGCTGTTATTTGAAACTAGATAAAAAATAGGTCAGCAATACAATCGGAGAGAACTTCAAACAAAATGCAGAGCTATAAAATTTAAGCTACCTTAGCTATTTCGTCTATTTTGGTCACAGTTACGAATACGTTTCAATATGTGCTATACGCATGTCCCTTGTATTTTTTTTTATACCACCAGGGTGGTAAACTAACATACGGCCCACCTGATGGTAAGCGGTACCGTAGCCTATAAGCCTCTCACAACTCCACTGGTATCGTTTGCGCGTTGCCGACTCTGTAAAACGAAAGAGGAATAGTTTGCTTGGCAGTGTATAAGGGTCAAAGTCTCTCCACTGCCAACACAACGTTTCCTCGCGGAGCATCTTAAAGAGTCCAGTTGAAAACCAGCGTCGAGTACTAGCTGCCCGGCACATGCTGAACTGAGGCCTGTTTGATGCAGTGTAGTGAGACACGTAAACCAGAAATATTGTTATTATGATATTAGTAAATTTAAGTACCGTTTTGTGTCTTTTTGTACTGTGTCAAATAACCTTGCCCACCGCTAAGAACACAATACAGCTCAAAGCAGTGCCATTCACACGGATCGTGCCCCACTGTCTCGTTAATGTGTTAGGTCGAACGTTAAACATCATGCCTGAAATAATATTATGAAATAATATTATGTTTATTCTTCCTATAATTGGTAATAAGTACCTATAAGTGTTTAATGACTGGTATCGTTTGGCAAATTCTCTAAAAGACCAACGAGGCAGTTATATTTAAGGATTTTTGGCTAATGTTTTTTTACATTATCCTTGTAATGTTTATATCAAAACTAGCTGACCCCGCAAACGTTGTTTTGCCATAAAAAAAAAAATTTAGGGGTATGAAAAATAGATGTTGGCCTCCCCGATAAACACAAAAAATTTCATCAAAATCGGTCAAGCCGTTTCGGAGGAGTATGGCAACGAAAACTGTGACACGAGAATTTTATATATTAGATATCAAGTTTCTATATAAGATCTATAAAGTATTATTTAACAGACCTTTGAAGGAAGTTTGATGAATAAAATTACGAACTAATTTGAACATTTTACTTTTCTTTGATATCACTGAAATTACCCGGTTTTCTAATTTTTGAGGCGTAACTTGTTTTGACTCGTACGCCTTATGAGAAAATATAATGAATGATCTTTATAATTAGAAAAGGTTTTTACTTTATAACATACTATCACGCCTATATTCCTCGAAGGGTTTGGCAGAGGTGCACCATAGTTATATACCCAAAGTTCTCCGGCATGTTTGGGTCCTATATAATAAGGGCTAGCCTATCGTCGGGCATAAATTCGAACTCCGAGCTACTGCTGAGAATTTCATATAAAAACCCAATAACACCAAACAAACCTCTAGCGTAGCAAGTAGGACCGCTACAGTAACGAGGCAGTTTACTTTGTAAACTCCTTATTTATTTCGTTTTTTATCAAGCCCAGTTTCTAGTTAGCTAGTAATGGGTCTCATATACGTATAAAGCTGGCGCTTTGAAGACTGTATGGTGTTTCTATTCCTTAAACTTGCAGCAAGTACCTACTATCAAGATTTCACTTCATTAATTGTTTCAATTTCTAAAGTGCATATGAATTTGAAAAACTCATTTAAGACTATGCTGGATTAGAAAATTGAGTTTTTGGTATTTCTGTAGTAAAATACACTATCTAGACATATTATTCGGTGACAATGAGTAGGTACTTACACTGCGGAAGGTACAGACGCCTGCAGGTCAAGCTATCCAAAACTGTCAAACTTTCCCAATTGAATATAAACCTTATTGTTTTGCATTAAAGTTGTAAATCAAGCAAAGAAATTTGACAGATTGTGGTAGCTTGATGTGCTGGCCACTGTACTAAAAAATTACGAGTATAGTAAATTTGTGATTTCATTCATCGGTGGACAGACAGAATATGGCACGCGTAGACTCCTAATAGGGCTTTAGTTTACTTATACAACTACAAATTCTCCGTAACTTCGAGGAAAATTAAGCAAAAGCTAGAATATTGTACCCGAAATTCTATAAATAGAGTAGACATTTGTTATTGGAAATGGTTTGTTACGCTGAGATTTTCTGGAGATGATTATTTGTTGGATTACATTTTGAAATGACAGAAATATTGAATTCCATGAAACTTAATATATTTAATTAAGGCGGCTTCAATTCAAAAAGTCACTGCCAGTATTCTATTTCTAAAAAAACGTTCTTGAAAATGATGGTATTCGCGAGTGGCACTTGAAACAAACGGCGTTATCAAATCAGTGCACCCGAGTTAAAGTGCCGGTGAAATAGAAGGGGGCACTTATTGCCCCTCTGAACCACCACCGACCCCCCCGGTCACCCCCGCACACACCCGGGAGCCGATGTTCTTTAAACGAGGCCCAAAACTTGCGAGAATGACAAACTTAGGAAATTGGAAGAAACAATTTTGATGAAAATGGTTTGTGTGATATTGTTGTTTATAATTCTGAAAGGATTGCGGACTAGCTATTTCGCTGTCAAGTGCCTCTTATAACAATCTGTAGTTGTTGAGTGTTGTGTTAATGAAAATTTTAACTCGCGGAGTTTGCAAGTCGTCAAGTTTTGTTGTAGAAGTAATGTAATAAAACATGATGTTACAATGTTATTAAAACGAAACTTTGATCTTTTAGAATTTTAAAGTCCCTTATTCTGAAATTTGGTATCATATTTTTCTGAAAATAGGTTTTATAAGCTGAACTATTTGCGAAAACACTTGAGAGACTTTCAAGATAATTATTCTTATTTTATATAAATCTAATTAACGCATACAAGAAAAACTAAAATCTGAACTAAGTTTTTGACGTTGAAATGGCTGAGAACAAAACTGAAAAAGCAGTTGGAGGTAGTAAAAAAGCAATTTAACTTGTTTTATGCGGACGATCAACACTTGGAAGCGGCTGTAACTCATCCTGCCGTGGAAGAAACAGTTAAGCACAGTTTGGTCACCACTTTGATTGTTATTGCACACCCGTTATGCTATAACGGTTGTTTTGGTAACAAGAAAAACTACCCTATTTTGAAATCCCTGGTCTGAAATTGTTTTTTAGATATAGACACAAAAATCTTATTCAATGTTGGGTTATAGGAGCGATTGTTATTTTGATTGCACGTTTGGCATAGCGGTTAAGGTGTTGTGTTCGATTCCCACCCAACATCTCAAATCTTTGTATGATCTACATATCTTTGTTTCGAGTTGGACGTACTTTGTGACCGTTACATAAATGTATGACTACCCCCGCGACACAGGGCTTCTCTAGTGCAAGATCTATAAAAAATAATTAGTAAATAAAATAAATACTGGTCAAAATTAGGAGGAAAAGTCGAGCGAGATAATTTCTGGGAAAATCATTGCATATACTTAGCCAAAAAATCCCTATACATTTTCAACTTGACAAAACTTCTGAACAGAACCGAGGGGATCGCTAGTCTACGATATATTTGTGAAAACTCTTCGATAGTCGCTTATGTTAACGCTTGAATCTTCGCACACCATTGTTATTGAAATTGAAAATTAGAATTCAATTTATTCGCTGTACGAAATGTGAGTGATCGACCCACAACTCAATTAGTACGGATTTCTGAACAAATTAATATTACAGAATATATTTTAAATATAACATAAACATACCATCAAGTCTGTTTTCCCGAAGCGCTAGGCAGAGGCACCTTCTGATGTACATCCACAGTTCACCGTAGGGGGGCTAGGTTTCAGGTTTTCATCTCGGAGTCTTCCTTGGGAAATATGTAACGTGTGGTTTTAGTCAGTAGGAATCCTACACAACTGTTGTTGTTGACTATCCATGAGGAGTGGAACACCACATGGAATAAAAAAGAGAAGGGCGAGTCTATTTGAATAAGCACTGTATCTATCCTCAAAGAGAAACTGGTTAGGTATACTTACCTAACCAGTTTCTATCCTATCCTTAAAGAGGGACAGGTTGGGTAAGTACTGTATCCTATCCTCAATGAGAGACGGATTGGGTAAGTACTATATCCTATCCTCAATGTGAGACGGATTGGGTAAATGCTGTATCCTATCCTCAATGAGAGACGGTTTGGGAAAGTACTGTATCTTTCCTCAATGAGAGATGGGTTGGGTAAGTACTGTATCCTATCCTCAATGAGAGACGGATTGGGTAAGTACTATATCCTATCCTCAAAGAGGGACGGGTTGGGTAAATACTGTATCCTATCCTCAAAGAGAGACGGTTTGGGAAAGTACTGTATCTTTCCTCAATGAGAGATGGGTTGGGTAAGTACTGTATCCTATCCTCAATGAGAGACGGATTGGGTAAGTACTATATCCTATCCTCAAAGAGGGACGGGTTGGGTAAATACTGTATCCTATCCTCAAAGAGAGACGGTTTGGGAAAGTACTGTATCTTTCCTCAATGAGAGATGGGTTGGGTAAGTACTGTATCCTATCATCAAAGAGAGACGGGTTGGGTAAGTACTGTATCTATTCTGAAAAATCATACACAAACGCAGTCGTATTGCTGTGACATTATTATTACATCGTGTCTAAGCTAGCAACAAACAGGACTGATATGTTTATCTAAGTACAGACGCCAGCAGGTCAACCTATCCAAAACTGTCAAATTTTCCCAATTGAATATGAACCTTATTACTTTGTGTTAAAGTTGAAAATCAATCAAAGAAATTTGACAGATTGTGGTAGGTTGATGTGCTGGCCTCTGTACTTGTATATTTCAGATACGACTGTTTTGATAAATAATAGATAAATTGGTTGATCGCATTCCAGTATTTCAGATAGATCGAACAGGATACATCTCGCCTGGATATCTATTAAAGTATTGAAACTTTGGGATAAATGTTCAAGTACATTTCACGTCAGACTGGTTATTAGAAAGTTGTATGAGCTAGTTCAACCCCGGGCTGTTTAACTTCACTTGCTCAAGGAAGAACTTCAGAGGATATTGTATTTTTAACTCTTCAATGTTTTCTTTGAGAAATCTCTTGAGACTTGACATTGTCAGAATTCTCAAATACAAACTAACTTGCTTTGGAATAAGCTGCAGTGGTTCTGTTAGCCGATCGTTGTAAGTTGTAACGAAATGTGCAAAATTAGGATTGTAATTTGGTAAACGTTTTTAGTCTCCATCTGTAGAAATTCCAAGATTTCAAGAAGTGTATCTATTTCCTTGGAATTTCAAATTAAAATGTATTACATTTACAATAAAAAAACCTTTGTTTAAATTAGGTATGTAGATAATTTAAAAAACGAAATTAATTTGCATCTTCCTATTTTTTAGATGGTATCTAATCATACCGGCGAACAGTGGGTGTGGGTCCACACCCACACCCACTGTTCGCCGGTTAGGCAGAGGGTTAGGCAGAGGTTTCTTAATGTACCCACGTACATTAAGAAACCTCTGCCTAACCCTTCTGGGAATAAGAGTTTGATGGTTTGTTTATGCGTTCCAAAATTTAATGCAGTATTAGCATTAAAGCTGATGGTTCTTGGTCCGGTGGACGGGAAAAGACCACGCGGTCGCTGTTGGTCGCACCCGTGGGACAGACCTAGTAAAGACGCTCATTGGCCTGCCAATAACCGAAGCAATTGAAACTGCCTCCGGCAAAAACGCGTGGTGGAGGTGCACACTGCATCAAGCGTTAGGCTAGACAGGACTTTCAGTAATGAAGACAGCGACTAAGAGGAATTAGCATCTATATTACCTAAAACAATTTCTAAAAGTTGAATTTTATCCTCAACTGTACGAAAAAATGCGACCATTTTGTTCGAATTAGAATCTCTTGTAGCAAAGATAACGCGGTGATAAATTGACATCATTATCGTTATCACAGTAAATGCTTAATTTATCCCCCAAAAGAGCACTCTTATTACACACATAAGCCAATGATCTCTCTCATTATAATTTCCATTCAGAAGTCTGAAAGCGAAAACGTATTGGTGTTAAAAATGATTTTTTTAAAGGTGCGATGTGACGTTAAAATTGGAAATGCTGAACGTAATAGTTAATTAACGTTCAGTGAGTTCAGTGGGGCGATCGAATAACTGAGAATTAACGCGCTTGGAGGACCGAGCGAACTGCAGGAAATAGGGCTGTGCTAGTACGGTTTTGCATACTACGCAACGGCATTTTTTGGTGCAAACTGGTATCTAATATGTAAGAAGTCATTAATTTGTGGAGATACAAAATAAACATTGTTATTTATAAAAACACTAGTGACCTACCCAGACTTCACCGATGTAATGTATTAATAACATGCATTTGTATTATACATAATAAACTCTCCGAAATAAATTACCTAAATTATTGTGAAAACCGCATTAAAATCCTAACAATATTGCTTTTCATATCTACAGCGTACGCACCCATACAGTTATATATTTGAGGCTTAAACCACAAATTTGCATTAAGTGCTACTATAGTTACAGGTTTTATTCCATCCCTACGGAGTACGGAATTTAGCATTGTTCTTCACACCCTGCCGTATGTTGAGGCGTTTTGAATATTTCATGCCCGATAATTTATTGCATGATTTAGTGCGCGAGGGCCTACTCCATGATTGCTCTCTAGAAGAGGCTACCGCGTCGCTTCCGATTCCCGAAATTTTACCGTTCACCGAATCCTTTTTACAGAATTTACATATAAAAATAGTGTACTTTGATATAGTGCGTGTTCAATTTTGTGTCGCATCGCCGGTTCACTTGCTCTGTATACGGAATCGGGATTTACGTGATTTGGTGCCGCTCCCTGACTATCTGCGAAACGTTTGCGCGAGGATAATAGCACGCATTTTAAAGGTTTCAGTACCATTGAACTGTTGTAATGTTTGCTATGGAAAGTAGTTTCCATTTATTATCATAAGTATCTACTTATGAGCACTGTATATGTTTTCGTGGGAATATATTAGGTTATTACTGATTATTATTGACTATATGAGATGTAAACGTAGTAAGTCAATGACTCAAGGTATTCACCTAGTAAAAATTACATGGGACGTAACATACTGGCAAATTTCATGGAATACAACCGTTATGGTATGTTATGTTTTTTATTGATCACTTTAAGGCAGTCATATCTAATGGATGATTTAAGAGAAGCAAGGCATAGTGGGAGTAATTGCACTCAAATTGGAGCTGCTACAGGGAAAGTACCTCCGCGTTGCAGAAAATCGAATTGAAATAATACAGCTTTGAGTTGTTTTGTGTTTCTAACGGTGAGCAAGGTTGCCAGTGCTCCTCGAGAAAATGTTGCGTTGGCAGTGGGGGGACTTTGACCTTTATACTGCCAACCCAAATTTTCCCCTTTCGTTTTACAGGGTCGTTAACGCGCAAGTGATACCCCTGGTGTTGCAAGCGTCTATAGGCTCAGGTGGGCCGTATGCTACCTAATAAAAAAAGAAAAAGAGATCTGAGTTACAACCGGATTATGCCCAGAAAAAACAAGCATCATATAACTGACAATTCCTTATGCTAAGTAAAAGCGTCTAAGTCGACTCTATATATATTTAATCTGCGCCTTAATTTACACAGCCAATAATTATTTTAATTCGGGAGACACAGGTAGGTACTTTATAATGATCTTCTTTTGAACTTTTTGATTGCATGTCACCCCATATAACATTTTTAATTATGGTATTTTTATGACATAATGTCTGGATTAATTTGGTCTCAGTGGGGTGGCGAGCGATAAGTGGACGGGTCTATTTCCACGCTTTATCTCCCCCCCACGCTCTGATAATACAATTTTGTGTGGAATACCTCTTTAATAGCGGCTCTTACTGGAATGGGCTAACGAATAAAGTCAATCTCTTCGACGTAAATCCTCCGAGCAGTCATAACTCAACTTTATAGAGTTTCGGGAGTTTTTCGTCGATAGAATTTAAGGGAGTGTTAAAGTTTATGTGTATTTTGTTGACGTTAGAAGCGGAATAAGAATTTCTTTAACGATCTCTGGTGTCCTGGTTTCGGTTGCAGGGACATTAAATTTTCCAGTTTTTATAGTAACTTACATAAATAGTTGTACAATAAATGAATGTATTACAATAGATGTTTGTAAATGTAACTGCAAACCTCAATTTAATTCTTCTAATAGGTATAACTGACTACTATTTATGTCTGATAAAATACCTCAAGACCATGTCGCGAGGGACTTGAGGAAGACAAATATAGGTTCATAAGTGGAGCGCGTATCTTCCATTCCTAGATTTGCTTTTCGTAGCAAATCAATAGCAAAATTCAACTCAAGTAAACGATTCTCATATTTCAATAAAAATCGGCGACCTCTTTAGACTTACGTGTCACTGTGACCTTTATATTCAACACTTTACTGCGGATTATATCTTTGGTTGTGTCAATGAACTTTTGAAGGTTTATCATAGCATAGTTACATGATATGAATAATCATATCACGTGTCTAGTCAATAATGTCACCTAGTTTGTGATAACACAAACTAGGTGATATTGTTGACTAGTCTTTGAAGGTTACATAAAAATCTTATCAAAAAAATATGTGCACCTACTCGTACAAGGCGCGAAGAATTTTCCAAAAAGGAAGAGATAACAATATTTAAAAAGACTTCTTTACCCTTCTTCCAGTCCTCGGTTTAGAGTTTTCTGCGGACGATCCTTTCAAAAATCGTCTAGCTCGTACTTTTCCATCTTCTTAGGTTATCTACGAATAATGATAATTATCTATCTATCTTTTTGTATATTTTTGG
This sequence comes from Acronicta alni, assembly GCA_964056405.1. Classification (NCBI taxonomy): domain Eukaryota; kingdom Metazoa; phylum Arthropoda; class Insecta; order Lepidoptera; family Noctuidae; genus Acronicta; species Acronicta alni. Next base: position 8,482,797 of record OZ043926.1, read on the forward strand.
CATTTTCCATGCTAAGATTTTAGCTTTATGTGCTTGTGATTTTTGATTAAAAATCAAAACGATCATATTGAAATTGATTGTGATAAAATTATTGGTGTTCTTTTACTCACATTACATAACATCAATCTTGTAGTACAAACCTAGTGATTACGTGCGTTTGTTATCAAAAGCGAATTGGGTCATGATGTCAAGTAAGCCTAAATATACTTTCTTCCATTAGCGGTGACATGTCAAATATGAGCTATATACTTATTACGTAGGGAGGTACCGAACAAAGCTTTGTAAACTTTGTCAACGAAACCGCTAGATCCATCGTGATGGCGCTTAAGCACCGTTTGGACGGGCGAGTTGACTGGAAAATGATTGTTTTTTTATTGAAAATCTTTAATCTATTTTTTTTAACCTATTCCATCTGGGTAATATTTTACCAACTTTTAATTGCAGAAGAACTCAAGAATTCACTGATGTAACAAATAATTATCACCGTGTGTTTATCGTAGATAACTATTAAACAAAAAAAGTAGTGACTAAAATACTGTTTTGTTTATTTAATAGTCATATTTAAGTTTCATTTACACATAGCTTATACAATGTTTATGACGATCAACGGTTAAAATAATTTTGACAATTAATTTGTATTTTAAATTAATTCACTTAAATGTTGATTTTACTCTTGACTCAAATGTGATCATAATGTCATAATTAATGATAATACAAAAAAAAACGAACTCATTTTATTTCAATAATTTAAAATACTAAAATAATCACTAATATTTACGTAATGCAATACCTATACATATATACTATTTAAATAGTGTAATACTGTTTAAGATGTGATTATTCCACTGAAGTATACCTAATACTGATCTGTATGAGCATTAAGGCATTGCTGCTGCCTAATAACCAACTGAAACGCGGCCTTACGCAGGGTCGCTCATTTCCTAGCAAGTGCGGGGTCGCCATTAGCAATACAAACATAACAAGAACCCCAGTGACACCTGCGCCTTAACGCATTGCGTGAGCTTTTAATATTTAATGTCGTATCTTATTACAATAATAAAGTGTTTTATCCGTAACTTGTTAAACTACTCTGTTTAAACGATCTGCAAGATTAAGCTACGCTAGCCGCGGTTAATCTGTGGATGGGTGACCACCCTAAATACAGCGACTTGTGTTTAAAAATTACTGGCATAACATAGAAACGAAGCTTATTCAGAAAACTATAGAGAGATTATATAAATTATAAATACAAGTTACGTCAAATTAGTTGACAAAAGAGTATCATAGAATGCTACCGAAATCTGTGTTTTGACAAAGATTGTGAAATAATGTACCACGCAATATATGTCAAAACGCATGTGTTTTTAGCTGCCTACATATTAAACCTTTTAGTAAAAAATTATTTACGCAAACTATGTCAAGATGCCTGCATCTTGACATAGTTTGCGTAAATAATTTTCTACCTAGCGATCCTGATCACTTAACTCTTTTGTCGACTGATCATAGCCCATTAATAATAGGTTTACAGAAGCATAAGTACGAGTATGTAAATTACCATTTTCAAGACAGACTAGAACATAATGAAGTCATTATGTTCTAGTCTAGTAGTAGTAGGTAAGTACCTACGGTTATTTTGCAATTCGAATCAAAGTTTGACATCATTTCATAACTAGGCTAAACGAGGCATGATTGTTCCAACCCGCTACATAATGTTCGAGGCTAAAGACTGCAGGGCCACTGACGGCTCGTCAGGTCATCGTCCACGAACACTGCAGTAATATATTTTCTTCCACTGACTCGGAAACTTGCACGCGAAGATAGGCAGCTGATTCGCTTTTTTTTCTTTTTGTGTCTAGATTAACATGGTAAAGGAAATAGTTTAGAACTGTTAACCTACTTTCTGAAAACTTGTCTTGACTGGTATTATGTGGATCTAAATGGTTACAATTTGTTTGTGCTGTTTGGAAAACTGTAGGTTCAGAACGAAGTTTTAAAAAATAAAATAATACTGTGTTAATAAAACTGGAAGCATATTATATTTTGCTGAATTTCTTTAGTAAACTTATCCAATAGATATTATATTTATTTATTTTGAAATTTGGCTCTTCAACAATGGGTACAGTATTACTATAACTAAAGAAACATTTCAACTTATGACTAAGTACCCCACTACTTACAAAAGAGCACTATAAAGTAATATTACTACAATTTCTATTATTAAACGCGATAGTGAATCTTAAGTACATATTGAAAAACAAAAGCTATGTCAGGTACTTTAATTTTTGTTATCTTCACCTAAATATTTTCCGTGTAACAAGGTGTTATAATACGAAATTATTATATAAGCTATTCAAACTGTCTGACTTATGCAGGTTGCTTTGAGAGGATCCGATCCCTCTCTCTCCTTCCCGAACACAAGCAATTTGCCCATTGTTATTCAAATCGTAAATTAATTATTCATTCACGTCATTTTCAGACGTGAATTTATTTCCTGCTTACGATGCTAGGTAACGCTGTGAATTCCACTTGATGTCAATACATATAATATTGGTATCAGTTTAATTATTATTTATTATTTAACCTGATTAAAAGTAAATCCGGTTAATGGTTATAGGTTCGCTCCCTATTACATGGGTTCTAAACATAATGGCGCAAAAGCAAAAAGCAGTGACAGTCTAGTGGTATGATCACTGGACTGCCAAGTCAAATCTGACATTTCGAAATCATGTGCGTATTTATAATTACTTATTCGCTTAAAACGGTGAAGGAAAACATCGCGAGAAAACCTGCATGCCTTACGAGATTTTTTGCGTATGAAGTCTGCCAACTCGCACTAGGCCAGCATGGTAGACTAGTAGTCTAATCCCTACCACTCTTTGAGAGGAGGCCCGTGCCCAGCAGTGGGACAGTATATGTTGATGATGAAACATAACAGCGAACTGTGCGTGTACTTTAGTAAGCCTCTTCCTAACCCTTCGGAAAATACAGGTGTGATGTTATGTTTAAAGTACTAAAAGTTTATTCTGTACTCTTACTTGAGACATAAAACATAATATAGATTCAAAATACGAATGAAACAATCAAAGAATTTATAATTTATATTTGCAGTTTCCATTTCCTGTCATTTCAGATACAAAAAACTGGCTCAGTGGTTCTGAAGGACACCTAATGTTCTAACCTGAGATCAATATAATATATAATTTTGTATATCTAACGATCCAACATATACATGTACGTGCTGCGGGAATGATGTACAACAGTTCAGCCTGGGGCAACGAGTGTAATTTAGGTTCATTTTAGCATTTCCCAACATAATAGAATTTACATAAGCTTTGTGTACAAAATTGGATTATAGAAAATCCTGTGTGATGTGTACAAATGTCAGATTTGTACCTTCACATAAATTCAATCGGTATGTTTCTAAAAAAAAACAAATTGGAGAAAATATCCCCAACTAACATTATAGGGTTGATAGCACAGTCGATAGTTAAGTATTGACGATGTTGATCTTTGCCACTTTTCTCGTCACTTAAGTCGATCCGAGAGGGTCAAAACGCAATCAAGCGAGGCTATCGCTGAAGCACTTCGGCGTGCGGTTCTAAGTAGGTTTATGCCCCAGTGACCTGCCTTAATGTTTCAGCATTTTATTCAACGACACGTACGCTGTGCCGACCCTAGCCGCCTTCAGAATTTCCTTACCGAATTTCCTTAGAGACTAGAAACCGAGACGTTGTTTTTGAAGCCACTTCCTGTTTTATTGCAACTCGAGAATTTCAAATAGATGGAGCGATATCTATGTCATATTGGATTGTGAAGGTCTTGTCACCAATGCGGGAAAAGTTGGCCTCATTTACGTATAGCGTATGCTTATATCGTGCAAGTGAGTAAATTAAATTAAAATAAAATGGTGGGATGTTCTCTTTTATGAAACAAAAACAATCGCCAAACTTGGTTCAAAAACGACGAACGACTAAGTTCATAAAAATATTTATACTTACAAATTGAGGACCTTCTCTTATAGTGGAATCCAAACATATATCTGTGCATAATAAGATAACACATTGCTTTGGGTCTTCTACAAAAACGGTCAGTTGTGAAATATTAGCGTGGGCCGAAGCATTTTTCATCCGTTTTTCTCTCAGTACACCTTCAGTTGGAACTTCATGAATATTTCAAACGAGATCAATTATTAAGATGATTTACTACTTTGCCTTCTTGTATAAGCGTGGGGTTCAATGTGTGCTTACGTTTTTCCTGAATGTGGAGCTGTTTTGTTTTTATTTTGAAGGAAATAAACAATTACAGTTCTAGTCACGTTTACTTTAAGAACGGTTTTTAATTTGTGTATTTTATTTTCGCAGCCTAGATTTATGTATTTGTATGTTATAATTTGTTTGGAATATTAAACAAGTTTTATTAATTAAAAGTTAAGATTCTATCCACCGTTGGTTATTATTGGTCGCTAAATTGGTCTTTCTTTCTTTTCTAATAATATACCTTATGCCTTGCCATTTAACATGGCCATGCTGCCAGTCCTCTGGGCACGTTACCGGATGACAGCAATGCAGAGGAATACTTTAACGCTTAGTAGCGCTTTTTTATATTACTGTGTAAATATCTAAGTATTATTTTGATAAGTATATTGTAAGTTACACGTTCGATTAAATAAAAAAAATGTGTACCATAACAAAATGAAGAACATACATAACAGAATGCTATGGCAATAGACAATTAATAATGATTTATCTGTGGTGGACTGGAGCCTAAACTAGGGAAGCCCTATATTTCAGGTCTCCAGGACCGTCCGCAGTCGAGTTAGGTTACAATTAATTTAATACATAAAAACGAAAAACGATGTTAGATGAAATTTAATTTATTCCCTTATACACTCATCTAACATCAATATATAAAAACCTCAGTAGATAAAACTGTATAGAGCGCGCTCCTCGGCATTTCGCCTGCAAATTGCTCGGCGCAGGTAGAGCGAATATCATGTTACGTCATGCCGCAACGACGGCATTAGCATATCGATGCGGGCAAGCCACCTGCTAAAAATGTACTGAGGAACTCTTAGCTGTTCTTGGTCACTTGCCCACACTACTTATGAATCTTTATACGTATTTTTATTCGAAGATTTTAGTTTTTTTTTTTTTTTTTTTTTATGTGATAGGGTGGGCAAACGAGCAGACGGATCACCTGATGGTAAGCGATTACCGCCGCCCATGGACACCCGCAACACCAGAGGAGTTTCAGGTGCGTTGCCGCCCTTTTAAGGGGTTTGGGCGTCCGGTATCACTCACTCGACGAAACACAACGAAAACGTTATTTCACGCCGGTTTTCTGTGAGGCCGTGGTATCAAGTCCGGTCGAGCCGCCCCATTCGTGCCGAAGCATGGCTCTCCCACGGTAATATGGCTCTCCCACGGTAGATAGATTTCGTGAGTTAGATTTCGTGCAGCTGAGAATTATAGGGTTAGAACTGGCTATGGCCACCTCTTGTGATTGTACAGAGGTCAGCACATCAAGCTACCACAATCTGTCAAATTTCTTTGATTGAATTTCAACTTTAATACAAAACTATAAGGTTCATATTCAATTGGGAAAATTTGACAGTTGTGGATAGCTTGACCTGCTGGCGTCAGTACTACGTACACTGGGATGGATCATTTTTAGACTCAGTTTTATACAGCGTGTCATACCAAGAGATCAATTTTTTAATGCATATATACCATCACGTCTGTATCCCCCGAAGGGTTAGGCTTAGATGTACTAAAGTACACCCACAGTTTGCCGGTATTTTTATCAGGTCCCATGTAATAGGGGGCGAGCGTATTGCTATCAATAACCGGGCACAAATCCAAACTCCGACCGCTACTAAGGTTTTCATAGAAAAACTCAATAATGTTTTTGTATTTTTTTGGCATTTTCCATGCTAAGATTTTAAAGTTATTAAGCAAACTAATTAATTCGACCGCGGTCGAATTTTTCCTTTGCTTCATAACTTTAAACTCAATAATGTTTTGCTCGACCTGGGAATCGAACCAAAAACGTCAAGTATAGCTTTCGTCGTAAGACCAGAATGGAAACGGGTCAAAACTCAGGGCTTCTAGCTGCGTCAAATTACTGTCATTTTAATCATTTAACTGCATAGGCTACTACTGTTTCAAATCTCTGAGGCCAGGGATGAACGTTTTACAATTTAGACTACGAGTATCTCTAACGTGACCAAATTAGAAACTTGATAGATTTTATTTGAAACTGTACCCTATTATTAAGTTCCGTAACTCTTTATTTCATTGATATAGATTTTTCAACAAACTGGTATTTAACAGACATTGTTTATTTAGAGTAGCAAGCCCTCGGCCCACGGCCCACTTTACGAGAGCTCGTTTATGCAGCTCTATATAGATACAGACCCTTTATCTTTAACGATTATCTTTGTTGTAAGGGAATTCTGAATGTGTTCCAATTTAATTTTAGGTGCCATTTAGGCTATCATGATATACCTTGAGCCTCTATGTTGGCGAGGCCAGATAGATAGTTGTTACGATAAAGAATTTAGTTTAGAAGCGGGGCGCGTATTTACAAAAGCTCCACATTTACCTGGCGGGGTATTCAGGCCCGGCGATTGTGCTCGCTCCCTCAGCCGTGCTATACGATAAACGATGAAAAGACCTACAGCCGGACACTCCATTCATGTATATCATTGAGTGCCGCACACGGGAGGTAACTATGTAGTATACTGAGGAAACGTCACCCTCAGATTATAAGTATACTTTTATGTGATGCGAATGTAGTTATCTGTCTGTGGATGAGTGACCATTCTTTACAAACCAAGAAGGATATAATAATAAGCATAAGATAGGTTTTCTTATAACAAGTGAGACCGACGGCTTTACGTGCTCTCCGAAGCACGGGGGCACGTGAAACCCGTCAGTCCCGGATGTCACACGAACACCTATGACAATAGTTAATGGTTGTCAAAAGTCCAAAAGCCTGAGAACTCATCTATCCTCAGGATATGGGTATTACCTAGAAATTGGGTTGCGGAGATAATATAGCAGTCGTTTCGTGTAAAATACTGATGAAGCCGCATCTGGTTAATCTGAAAGCCGACCCTAACATAGTTGGGACAAGGCTCGAAGGATGATGAATGGAATTACATTACACAAAAATATAGATATGTAATTACGTGTCTATGTTCTTTTTTGTATTTTTAAATAACCTTGCCTTTTTCTATTTGCCTGCCTTTCAAATCAAATCAAATTTATTAATTTGCTCAAAGTATAGTATAGCAGTAATACAGCAGTTCTTATAATTTACAAGTTGTCCATATAATATATACTTTTGCTTATAATGTAGATAGCATGCGAATGTTTTGTTTGTCCTACAGGTACGATACATTGCATATCATTAATAATACTAATAAATGGATAAATGTCACTAATTTCTAATAATAATTATTATTTTATAAACCTTCTATTACGTTTCAATAAATTTTACCGTAATTTTATTTAATCTAAATCTTTGACTAGGCACCTGTAACTAGACTTTCTTCTGTGTCTAAACCTTACATGCACAAACACACTCAAATCCTGAACAATTGTCTTTAGGCCATACAAATACTTGTTCCCTGCTGGGATCGAATATGTGACCCCTGCACCAATCGAGCCGTCTTTAGAGTAATGAATTAAGTTGTAACCCAAATTTTCTTTGTAAATGTTTTTGCGCGAAATTTTCCTTGTTCCTTTGATCTTGACATACGTCGTGAACTCGTGAGGGTAATGGTTTCATTAAAGGCTTTTGTTTCTACCATTGAAGTTATAATGGTAGCTTTTCTCTTGGTTCGTTTCTTAAATATTTTTATTTCAACGACAGCACGCATTTTATTTGATGTGGTCTGGTGGATAACAAGGTCGTAAATGCTTATTGGTATTCACAAGGAGACATTTGCATAATCATTATATTTATCAAACCAACCAACCAACTTTGCTCTTTCCCTAATTCATGCTTATTATATGCCTGTACTGAGAGGAATTAGACCTTAGTGAACTATGATGGCCTGGTGCAGGTTGTAAGGTTTCCCTCAAACACGTTTAAATACGTTATTTTGATTCCTTTTCACAAACAACATAATATAATCACGTCTGTATTCCCCGAAGGGTTAGGCAGAGGTGTACTAATGTACACCCACACTTCGCCAGTATGTTTAGGTCCCATGAAATACGGGGCAGGCCTATTACTATTTTTTATTTATAATTTACCTCGCACAAATATATCCAAACTCTGAGCTGTTACTGAGAATTTTATAGAAAAATCCATTAACACTTTGCTGGACCTGGGAGACGAACCCAGGACCTCCAGGGTAGTAGTCGCATTCTCTCCCCCCTCCCCTTTTCGATGTCTAGATTCATCATATAGGTACTCGTTTAATTAAAAAAAAAACATATTTTTCATCATGCTGCGCACGGATCCAGCGAACTTATTTATTTTTCTCTTCTAAGTTACGGGTCTACAAAATAAAAGGATTAATTAGATCTTTTTAAAACTCTTTTATTTTCACTACGTGTTATACCCACAACATTTCAGTAATGCTCCACAACATTTGCAATTCTTTTTTAAATAAAGTATATTTTCTCGGGTATCTTATCGACTATATCACCCCCGGCACCCTTTTAAACACTTTTATTTGTATATGTACAAGAGTTACTCAATTGTCCGCGCGTTCTCGCGCGTGGAGTGCGATAAACGCTGAAAAGATGAAATATAGACGTCGAGACAGTCCAGTGGTCAATGTTGTAGAAGCGGAGGGTTATGCTGACTGTAGCTGGTTATATATATTTTTTTCTGCAACTTTTCGAAATATAAATCTAAGTTAAATAAAGAAGTCGGTACAGATATTAATTACGAACCTTTTAAAGATTTTCATTGGTTATTCTTTAGTTCTTCATTGTAAGCTAAAAAGGGTGAGGGCTAGAGCTAAAACTACACGCAAAATCGAACACAGGACTTCAAGCATAGCAGTCGTTAGAAATACTAATATTATGGTCGTTTGGCACTTTTATGCATGCCCAATTATGCGAGCTGCGTGACTACATGCATGAAATACTCTGAAATTATACTTGGGTCTACATGAGAAAGAATGGGAAGTACCAATACGACCCCATAAATACTGGCCTATGGTTGTATTTAACACTTTTTTTAATCGATTATGTTAACCGCATAGCTCAAAAACACTTGAACCTTATTCATAAAATCTATATAAGAATTACACAGTTGTAAAAACTGAACAGTCGTTTCGCCCTAATTAACCAACGTCATCATAAATTATAAGGACGTTCCGCTTTCGCATAAAAATCACTGCGCTTTTAAGCTTCAGCAATATCATACATATTCGCTTATTCAGTTAAAATAAGGGGTCGTTATCTATAAACGTTTGTAAAGGTTATTATGGCATTTATTGTCACGAGGGCTTCAATAACGAAAATATTTGTCCATTGATCGTCATTCCGCGCGTGACATCGACGACCTATTGCCCTAATGACGTTTGATTGTCCCGCTCACATTTCACTGTGTCACGTCCGATCACAATATGATGTCCGCCGTTTAGCTTGTATAGCCTTAATGAGTTTTTTGTCAATGTGTGCGTTGGGGTGATAATTATATGGATAAATGGTCCGCGCACATAGAAACTGTAGTCCCTTACGACCGTTAATTACTGGGGAGGTTTGGGTCTATATTTAGCAGAAGGATTTTTATATAAGGTATGCTTCTATAAAGTAGAACTTTTGCGATTTTGATTCTGAAAAACCAATCGGTTATCACAACCGTACTGCGGCCTTTCATCATCAGTAAAACTGTTCAACCTCTTGATTGCTTTTACAACACCCATAGTTAGGGAAGCAGGATTTGCATGGTCAATATGATGTCTAAATAGACATTTAATCATGGAAATTCCCATATATATGTTATTTGTGTTAATTATAGTCGGAATTGATCTGAATTTGAGCAAATATTTGCTTAATTACCACTGGTAACTCATACGCAAGACCCGTGATTTGATCATGCGGCACTGGGAAAGGAGACACTCCAATGATGTGGAAAATTGGATATTTAGACTAAGGTGGATTTGACGTGATGGTTATATTATTATTTATGCAAAATGCATGTACTTTTAATCTTGAAAATTTTCCTGTTTTTCGCGATTATTTTGGGAGTGACTTCGCTCCAGTAAAGTTAGAAACTAGAAGGAAAACTAATGAATAAACAAATTCTGATCCGGAAAATAACAGAACTGTGTTTGAAGATACACAATAAACTATCGAATAAATTAAAATAAAAAATAACTGTTCACAAAATTGTTAGGCATTATTACTGTCATAATTCATCAAAGAATATGATAAAAGAAGAACAAAAAGGACCGAAGTAATCTTAACTAGTAAGTACTTTTGTTTCGAAGACGATAGATAAAACCTTATTAATATTCAGTAAAATTGAATACGCGTGCGCGGAATTTTTACCAAGATACGCTCCCAAGTACTCATGAAATAAGTAGTGTAATAAATATCGATAAGGATGGCATTTTTGGTACACTGGTGCTGTAAGGATTCGTATCTGATCATTAAAACAACTTTAGCAATAAAAAAGTTCTTAAGTCGATGTAGTTTTATTCATTTATGTTTTTAAATTTATGGATTTCTTGAAACATGATTTGTATAATGAAAAACAATTATGATTTAAGCAAAGGCTGCTGTAAATTATTGTTTTTTAACCTTTTGTAATTTCTACGGCTTAGTGATCAATTACACCGCATAAACAATATGGCCTCCAGCCCAATATAGTTCAGATTTGCACCATAAACGTCAGCAGTCGACGATGGAAATTTTTAAAAAAGTCGCTCACAAATATGTTTTTGCTTCAAATAAATAATCCTTTGCCTACAAAACAAATCATTGTACCATAGATGAAATAAAACAGTTTTGTCTAACTTTAGCTTTATTTGAACATAAAACCGTAGATGAAACCACATGAGAGTAATTGTCTAATAAAACAAAACGCAGGTACTTCGTAACGTGTTATAGCTTCGTCATAATATAGGTCACATGATGGCCTATAAATATGATTATTACGTTTCCCCCGAACAAAGCTTTATCTCCGTCTCTCATAGTCGTGGTGACGTAATATTGATGTCAGCAGATGTAAGGGAATCTCCGTAAGTTCTAACGTCATTACCTACCGTTTGTTTGATTGCTTACAGATAGCGGGACGGGAATGAGCCCGCGGCGCTTTCGACTCGTATTACTCAAGGGAACTTTCATAAATGTTAACGGGTCCGTTGTCGCCTGCCTGTCGCAATGCCTATAGATACCATATCAACGATGTGATATTTGGAGCACATTCATCTTCCTAACCTTTTTCCAACTATGTTGAGGTCGGCTTTTAATCCAATCAGGTGCGGCTGAATATTAGTATAAAATTTTACAAAAGCAACTGCCAGACCTCAGCAAACTCAATTTATTAGGTAATACAGATATTGTGAGGATAGGATTATCATGATGTTTTTATGACAACTGGGACCGACGGCTTTACGTGCTCTCCGAGGCACGGAGGGGTCTCGATGTGTTAAGAATGATCATGGTCCGATCCACAGACTGATCGCGGCTAGCGCAGCTTTACCTTGCAGATGAGTTGATCAGCGGAGTTATAAGCTGATAGCCATATTGGAGCAAGGTATAGGTAATATTGAAATATTGATAGATCTTATCCACAATAAACATTTGTTTTAGTTTAGTAGTTATTTACCGTGTAAAAACGGCGATTTTAAAAGTATCTGAAAATGAGATTCTGTCGTTAAAAAAGTAAAATAAAATCAGCCTATCACCATTTTTACCCGACTGCCGAAGGAGGAGGGTTATGTGTTTGACGTGTATGTATGTATGTATGTATGTATGTATGTATGTATGTCCGTTCCTATGTCCGCTCGTAACTATTCAACGGTGCAACCCATTTAGATAAATGATACCTCATTAGATTTGTCTTGATGGCACGAGTGTCACTGGGTATATGAAATTAAAAAAAAAACAAAATGGCGGATTTTATGCGCTTTAATGCGTGGGCTGAAAAATATGTTTTGAGCATTCCGTATCATGTATTCTCAAATTTTCGGTAGCAATTAGCGAAAACATTACGTTACTTTATTGTTAAGGGACTTGTAGGAAATCATCTACTTTTTCATATAAATAATTTCTTCGTTAATGTCCGTAGGTAGTTTTAGATTGAGGTTAGGGAATACGATTTGTTTGTTATAATTTATTTATCAAGCATTCTGAATTATTTTTACTGTCCTTATGTACCTATTTAGTTTTCTTTACGTAATATGTGGGTGACTCACATACACACATACATACACATAGTAAACCATTACATAACTAAAATAAATGACTTAAATACATATTATAATCAAATATATCAAACAGATTACTTAAATACATATTATAATCAAATATATCAATTCATGCATTCATCACACATTACTTGCACAATCGTTTGCGAAATCTTGCACAAGTAAATAACACACCTTAGTTTTAAATTAAGCGTCTGTAGATTTTTCGTAGTTTTGCACTAAAAATCCGGAAACAAGTTACGTAATTAAAATAACTAAAAAACCCGACTGCATAAAAACACTTTAAAAAAACTAAAAAGACAAAAACAAGTCTAGTAGTCCAGACCTATATAAAGTAATATTGAATAACTAAAAATAATAAATTATAACGTAGAATAAAGTCAATCTTGCAGTCGGGACCCATTACTGGGAATTTTAGAGACGGTCACGATTTTGAATTACGTAACTTGTTATCCTAATTTGTTGTAACATTAGCCTCATAAAAAAAATGATATTATATTTGCTGTTTCAAGCTCAGAATTTACGCGTAATTTTATGGTATTTACGCCAGTGCCCATTAAATCCACACAAGTGCTCGGGTAAAAATTGTTATAGCGGTGAAGTAGTGTTAAGTCGTTTTTTATTAGGTATCAACCCTAACATGGTCCATTTCGATAACACGGCTTTTACAACTCGAGGGGAAAGATGAGTCTTCAATACCTATCTGGCATCATTAAATAAAAATATATCTTCTTTAGAGAGGACCAAGGGGTTCTTTACAACATAATTTATACCAGACTCCTGATAAAACTAAAAGGAAAATGTACAAAGACGGTAAATTATGGGGTAATGCATTCTGGCGTACATTATTCAAATGCAGTCTCAGTGCAGTTGCCATCGTAGATCGAAGTGCTCAATGGATTTATCCGGCCCGTTGCTAATTTATTGCCGTTCTAACAGAGGGCGCTGAATAACAACTTCCTGTGTTGTATTTGTTGAATTTACATATAACTTATAGTGTGTAACTTTGTAACCCAACTGCACTAAATTCTTTCACTATTATATATTTATTATATATATAATAGTGAAAGAATATAATTATATGTATATTATAACTACCTACTGAGTACACGAGCGAAAGGCTGCTGGTAGAAGCTGGGTGCGAAAAGCCGAGGACAGGGTGAAAAGGCGCACATTAGGGGAGGCCTAAGTATAGCAGCAGTAATATAGGCTGATGATGATGATGATGGAGGCTGAGTACACCTCAACCACCCGTTACTCGTTTTCTTACACGACTCTTGAACATCCCATGGTTGTCTGTAAGAAATTGCTTTGTCAAATTACTTTGATAGATTTTCAACTTTAATACAAAGCAATAAGGTTCATGTTCAATTGGGAAAAATAGACAGATTTGGATAGCTTGACCTGCTGGCGTCGGTACTTATTTGACGTTAATTTTTTAATTTTTTTCGCTGTATCCTTTGGTGTACAATAAAGAATACTCTTTCTATCTATTATTGATGTAGGGTTATTTTTCTTTAATAATCCAATAGTTTCTTCAATAATTTAATGTGTGGTAAAAGCAATTTGTGTTCTTTTAGCAAATATAAACGGAAAGACGGTTCACAGAAGATATTTATAAAAATGTGTCAGGTCCATTGTAATCCAACACATAAACATTGTCCTAAATAATCCCGACGTCCATTATGTGGATATTGTACGCTCATAAAACCTAGACCTATTTCGGCGGCGGCTGTGACTCTCACGGCCCGTCTCATCGGCGTGTTCCGCAATTCCTTAGTTCACGCTTTCTTCTAATGCGATCGCTATGTTCGCGTGTCCGGACCAATTTGTGTAGGCGCCTTATCGCCGAGGCTAATGTTCAGTGTAATGCCACTTCCGACATGAAAACTGTTCCGAACTCATTGTTCTCCCCATCGGCTTGGCTCTTTAAAATACTGTGTACGGATAAACACGGCTGATAGGAAGCGACCCGTTTCCGTAAATTCGGATTAAGACTTGCTAGTATTGTTACGATTCTGATTGTTTCCTTTTATATAGCTGTCAAATACCACGGTAGAAATTCAGCGCAGATACTGATTTTGTGACGTTATTTTCCAAGAGATTTTCATAAGGTAGTGCAGTGTCTGACAAAAGATAGGTATTAAAGAGCCGCGTCTTATTTCTTCTCTCCAATATTTACAGCTTTCATATCCGCGTCAAAAAGGCGACACTTTTATTAAACAGTACAAGGACAAATCCGCGATATATATTTATGGTGAATCCACAATATTTCGCGTGTCAGCGCAAGCAGGTGCTCGCGTCGGAGTTTGTCCTGTCAGCAAACATAACAGCGGCCATTATTACAGTTGCGTAGTTTCCCTCACCTCCGCGACTCCGGTCGGCGCATCAAGATATATCGCCGATGTGAGCCACGAAAGAAAACACTTTTTCATTGATTCAGTGCCACATCTGGCGACAAAACGCCTTCGGCTTTCCATTCTGATGACCTGACTTGACATTTTTATTGCTCTCCATATTTTTGTGCGCGGCCTCCGAGGCATTCGTCGTTTATGGAAGCCGGCGTAAAATATTGTGAAACTTGAGGAGACTGAACAGATATTATGATATTACTGACACAATATATTGAAGAACTTTTGACGTCGATGGGATGCTCGTAGCACTGATCTTTGCCTTTTTTATCGGGCTTCTTTTATTTTATATCTTAATAGTTTCTTCTGAAGGTACCTATACGTCAAAATTATATTGTTTTATATCGTGCCTAAGCACCCACGGAGTATCTAAACTTGATGTTTTTCCAGTAACTTGCTTCTGATTTATAGAGGCAGAGGAAATAATATTTTATTTCTAGCTATTGCAAACGTAAATAGGGCTTTTTGTAAGATATTAAGAAGATGATTTAAAGATTCAAAGATGTTTCTTCTAAATTGAGTGTTTCAAATACGTAATGATATCTGTAGGCAAAACTGAAATATTTTATTCATATTAACTTTTTTTATGTTAAACATTTTATTACGCGAACCCGAAGTTTAAACACCCAGGCGCTTAAGACGACGTCAAAACTTCAGTTGGTTTTCTAAAATTGATGGATTTAAGAGCAAGACCTTATTTGTACTTACTCTTTTATTTTTACGAAAAAGAACTTTTAGCCGAGAACTGTCAAACTTCGTGATGGGCTGCTCTTATAACAAAACACAATTTGTCATGATTGATCAAAGAAGTTGGCCAAAACAAAGACAGATCCCGTAACAAAGCCGTCTTTTGTCAGAGAATTTTTTGGTTAGCGTATTGAAGGCTTTTAAGAAGAAGTCAGTTCTGTTAGCCTCGTCGTAAAGTTGCGCCAAACTTTTAAAGTAATTATTTTACGAATTTTGTCGACATTTTCATTTGGTTAAGGGCTGTAGTTGATATTACGATAGCATTGAAAGTTATAGGAAGATATTCATAGAAAAAAATGGCAACTAAAATTACATTTCTCTAGATGCATACAATATTTAATCACGAAATATTGTTTTTTCTATCTTATATACGTACATTATTTATTGCTTTTGAATTTATGTACATATCAAAGAAGCCTTTAGCCGTTCGACTGGACATGAATATAAGTTATCCGCGACGGAAATTGTTGCTGGATAAGCTCAATAAATTATTACAGTAATTTACATTCGATCATTTGGCTAAAATTCTTTTACACTACATGCATACCATTTTAGATCTTCAAATTATTTCTAAGTAGGAGCGATTCTCCAATTCACTGTATCATTAAAATGTCTAGGTTTACGAGTACGTAATAATTGACTTGAAGAATATTTTAACAGAGCAATAAATGTGTACCTATATCAATTGATAAAATTTGTCATCTGTAATAATGAATATCATTTCCAATATGGTTCTCAGAATTATTCTTTTATTCATATTTTTATGCCTGATTTAAAGTTGTTAGATATATGTACATAATTTATTATAATATTAAACTACCGATGTAGAAGAAATATCTAAATAAAACTCAATTTGAAATTATCGTATCTATTACGTTAGTATAACTTCTACTCAAAATAGTTTATTCTTAGTTATTGGATTAGTATAACACCTGAAAAGCCATAACATTTTGTTAAAAATTCGCCGCATTTCGCGTTCATAGCGCGCGCGGAAATACAGCTGATGCTTGCCAGTGTTGTGACTAAGAATACTACAAAATAATTGTAAATGTAACCTGCCTCATTTACCTAGTAATCGCATTTTTTTATATAAGATAGGTTAGCCCATGACCACAATCTCCACAATCTCATCTGATGGTAAGTGACGATATTGTCTAAGATGTAGCACGCTACACACCTAGAAGATTCACTCGTGACTTGAAGACCAAATTGTACACAGGAAATACATATACACAAAATCATGTAGGTATAATTCACATAACGTATTAAACTTTACTTTGGCAAATACTTAAAATTATCAGTCCTTTAAAACGATGAAGGATGACATCGTGAGGAAGTATGCATGCTTAAGAGATTTTCTCGGTGGTGCGTGAAGTCTGCCAACCCGCACCAGGCCAGAGTGGTGGACTGTAGCTTAACCCCTCTCATTCTGAGAGGAAGTCGTTGCTCAGCAGCGACGCAGTACATGGGTTGATGATGATGAAGATTTAAATCGCGAAATTTATGTTCGTACATAAACATCCCTGAAAAATCTCGAACCAAACGATTTATTTTATGTAATCCTAAACGTTGTATTCAAGTATTTTGGCACATCGATCTTGTCGTTCTGCAGCCAAATAATGAGTTAAACGCTTAGCATCAACCACGTCCGCTTTGAGCCGTGGCCAATGGAGCGTTGATTAATTTCCTTGAATCGAGTATTCTTCAATTTCCGTGTATAAAAAACGTAACTGAAGCGGAGCCTTGGTTAAGTGTTTTTTGTTTCGGATTAATGTTTGTAGATGGTTGTGGTCAAATATGTATTCATTTATTTTATCCTGCTTATATTATGAATGTGATAGCTTGTAAGGATGGATCGATTTTTGTTACTCTTTCATGCTAAAACTACTGAACGGATTTTGATGAAACTTTACAGTATTATTATTTATACATCAGAGTAACATATAGGCTATAATAATTTGTAAAGATTTTGAGTTAATTAGCCAAATTACAACGATAATTAAAAGTATCTTTTCCACGCGGACGAAGTCGTGGGCAGAAGCTAGTTATTAATTTTTTTGAAGTGCATAATATTCACCCTCGTAATCTATTCCCAACTAGATATGTTGAGGTCACCCACGTATAGTCTGACCGCCATAAGCAGATCAATTAATCCTTCAAATTAATGTTTCCCATATACAATCAATATGTAAATAGTATGTATTAGTATATATAATAAATAAATAAATAATAATAATATAATAAATAAAATACAGTCTTTTGTCAGGCGCAAACAAAGTGCGTGCCTTCAACGGTTGGGTTATGCCAGTCTTAATATATTCTTTCGTCATAGTCAAGTGGACGCAGACTGAGCTTGACGCCCTGGACAGGAGAGTCCGTACACTGCTGACGTCATATCGTATGCATCACCCACGCTCGTCAGTGATGAGGTTGTACATCCCGCGGAAATGTGGGGGTCGCGGCTTTTTGAATGCTAAGACCCTCCACAACCGTGAGATATGCAGCCTCAGAGATTATTTTCTCCATGCTGACGTGGGGATGCATCGAGATGTCGTCGCAGTGGATAAAGGACTTACCCCGCTTACCTTAGCTAAAGAGAACTGGCGCAAACCTCAAGTACTAAGCACTAATGATCGCATGGTGGTATGGCAGAGTAAGGAACTCCACGGGCGCTTTTTTCGGGCCTTACATGGGCCTGATGTTGATCTGTTAGCGTCCGTGGCCTGGTTACGCTTCGGTGACCTCTTCAGGGAGATGACAAATAACTATCGGAAGTATATCGTGAAGGACGGCACAGTTGACATTTGTCGGGCATGCCACTGTCCTGGTGAATCTATCCGTCACATTATCTCTGGTTGTTCTCGTCTAGCAAACACAGAGTACTTGCACCGACACAATCTAGTGGCCAGGATTATCAATCAACAACTTGCCCTGAAATACAGCCTTGTGGACTCGCGTGTAGCGTACTACAGGTATGTGCCCGACCCAGTTCTCGAAAATGGCCATGTCACCTTATACTGGGATCGATCTATTATCACTGACAGGACTATTATGGCCAATAAGCCTGATGTAGTGATGATAAATCGATCAGAACGTCGCGCAATGATTATTGATATCACATCCCGCATGACGAGAATCTCGTGAAAGCTGAGAAAGATAAACAAAGTAAATATCTTGATTTGGCGCGCGAGGCTGTCGACATGTGGGATGTGGATTCAGCAGTCGTTGTGCCGATAGTCGTTTCAGCCAATGGTCTAATACCCAAGAGCCTCGACTTACATCTGAGGAGGCTTTCGTTAGGCGGCTGGGTCAAGGGTCTGATGCAGAAGGCGGTACTCCTGGACACGGGGACACTGGGGCCCTGACCACCAGTAGCTTGGATACTGTTCCCGAAACCGGTGGGCTACTATTTTTAATATTTTTAATTTTTTTACAATCTTTTTATACTATTTGTTAAATATTTAAAAATATCAATAATATGTATATATAAATGAATAAAGAGAATAATAAATAAATAAATAATCAATATTATTCTGTAGTATGGGCATGATCTTACACAAGTGAAAGAGAACCAGGACCGAGGTTGATTGCCCGGGATGAGCCGAATGATCATTGCTAAGTCATAAATCACTAGGCTATGCGGGCCTAATGCGGGTTCCAGACTTTTCACGCTAATAAGTCTCTCAGCCATGCAGGTGCGTTTAAGCGAATGATTACTCATTATTAATAGGCACATGATTACGAAAAGTTTGTATGCGTGCCTTGGATTCGAACCAGAGACCTACGATTTGGCAGTCCAATGGTCGTATCACTAGGCTGTCACTGCCTTATTGCACCACCCTATTTGTCAATTATTTATGTATTCCTTGAAATATTTTTGTTTTACTTAACGTTAATCATCATCAACCCATATACTGATGAAAAGCCATAATATGAGATTATAGTTTGTTAGTGGAGGGTACCCACACACCCTGGAGCCAAATATACAGGTTAAACTATAATATTAATTTCTTAATTCAATATATTTTGATTTGATTGATGGTATAATTCAATAAATAGGGTTATCATAATAATTGCAAAGCTATTTAAGAAAGGTTCCGTAGTGCGGCTTGAAACTTGGCGGTGCACTACCATGCACAGTTATTTAGTTTGTTTGTATGCCACATGAATTAGAATATTGACAGCTTTAGTTATTGACGTTTAATTAATTCACAAATTCGACGGGTAGTGCACTGGTGTGAAACTTTGGTTTCCTGTGTCCAGTTTGATATTTCCCGTAAAATGACAATTTAATATTAATGTTTGATTAGTTTGTCACGTGACAATATTCGTTAGTTGATGAAAATCCAATTTTGTGTAATACTTTGTAAGTAGTTAGCAATTTAAATTGACACGCCTAATTTTGGAATTCTCAATTAAGTTTTGTTCAGATTTTTTTTATTGTAGCACAAATTCCATTTTATTTTTTTAAATATGTTTATGGCCGTTGACTGGATAGCACAAAAAAAACTTGTGCAATTATTTGCGCTTCATAACCAAAGCATACAATAGCTTATTCCTGAAGGGGATCATGTTTAAATGCTTCGAAAGGGTTGTAGCTATCTAAGCCGCCAATAATAAAGTATAAATGATGAGGGGTGAGGTGCGGGTGGTCGGCGAGTGATCCATTGCAGGCCCAAGAAGATTTATGATAACAGTCCAACTTACGGATGTCACCACCCACTGCGCAACGTCTTGGCTCCCGCTACCCGCAGAGTGAGGGTTACTTCCAACATCACTTCTTTATCTTGTCTAGCATTTACCTTGAAAATGGTGTCGGAGGTTACTGTTGGGGGACTTCGAAACTTGCAAACGTTTAAGTTATGCTAATGTGTCATTATCTTGTAGAAATTTTAACATGCAACGTTGCAGATATTGCAGATAGATAACATAGCCAAAAAATGTCAACAAGTTGTAAAGAGAATTTTCTGCTTGAAATAAAACTACGTGGTATTAATAATATGATCTATATACTTTTTACGAATTTTATCGCGTAATAAATAATCCGTAAAAATTAGTTTCATTTCAATGTATAATATTCGCGTAATTATCATAAATCGGCACTCCTTTTTGAAGTTAGTATCGAAAAACTGAATAGGTATGATTTAAATAAAAATCTGTAAGTCAGTCTATTTTGTTAAGCAAATACTTAAGTATGTACACAGAAAACCCGTAGCACTATTCATTTCAATTCCACAAAAGTTAATATCCAACCCATTATTCTTTCACATTTTTCCTTTGGGCAACACATTTGAGCATAAATTTTGCCAACAGTTTACATTATCCGGCAGTGTAAACATTCTGCGGCAGATTTAGAAGTAATCAGTACAAATTAGTGAGGCAGCTGACCTCCTGTAATGCCGCATTACATTTTGCATTAATTACAGGTTAGAAAGTAATTAAGCGTTGCATGAAAGCTTTACAAAATAGTTGGTGCAATTCTGGACTTTATTTTCAGAGGTTGTTTTGTTATACTACTTCAAAAAGCTCTCTGTTACATGGAACCTAGACATGTCGATGTACATTAGTGCACCTCTGCGTAACCCTTCTGGGTTTGCAGGGTTATGATATGTTTATTCAAAAAATGAGACGTATACGATAACTTATACTTGTTTGTTTCTAGAAAAAATGTGCTAATATATAAATTTAATCAAAATCATTGATGAAGATGACTATGTATTTTGTTTACAACCACATTTCCAAAATTTTATTTACAAAATGTGTCACCACCACCAATGTATACCACCTGCTGGTATCAGTTAAGTGGAATGCTAAGACTATCATGTAACATTTTTTAAGATTGATGCAGCCAGTACAATTCCTGGGCAAATGAGATTTAACAGCCGCGCGATTAGTTATGTCAGCAACAACAAGTTATGAATAAATATAGAAAAATAAAAAGAAAATATAGAAAAAATCCGTTTCGTGTCTCTATAATGATCTTCTACATTTAAAGGTCAAATATATACTAATAATGTATAAATATGATATGCCTTTCAAAAAATGTTGTTGTTAACAAACAAAAATGATCCCTAAAATGAATAGATATTTATTTATCAGGGTTCTTATATTTCGTCTGGGATAAAACAAATCTTGAATTTGGTTAAAACATTTTCTAAAAAACTTGTAACATAATCTAACAAGACAATCACTAGAATGTCCAAAAAAATAATATTTGAAGGAATTCGATTTGTGTTTACCGTGTGTCTACTGACTAGGGAAGCGTCGTGTTAACATAGGCTAACGGGTCCGGACAATGCTTTCCACGCGGCATGCACAGATAAACTTCGGAATGGTCTCAGCGACTTGTCACACAAAAAACATCTTACATTCGCTAATATCATGGACCAAAATCGCACGGGACCATCTCTCCACCCGAATAATCATTCATGTAAATGGCATGCCTCGGAACCAACATTTCGTAGTTTGGCCTCGATACGAGAGGCAAGTCAGGATGAATGGATTAACCGAACCCTGCATTGTTAATGCCGTTTTAAAATCCATATTTTATGTTGCCAAAATTTACAGTAGGTATGTTTTTGGAATAGTAAGATGGATACAGTTTTAACATTTGATAAACAATATTTAGGTACGAAAATGATTGTGTAAGTAATAATATTTTATTTTTAATATTTTTATAAGAAATACCTGTATGTGGCTCATTTTATTAAAATACGCGTCGCGAGTAATTTCTACTAACACATTTTCCCGGGAGTCTGCTGACAATAATGAAATGGCAGGCTAGCGTACAGAAATATTCGTGGTACGCGTGACGGCTTGTGTAATGCACACGTCCCTTCGTGACGGCCGCGGCCCGCTCTGTCATTGGTGAAATATTTCGTTAAAAAACATTCACTTTGTCCCCAGAATATGACGTGTTCGTAGTACTACCGCAAAACTTTATTGTGGGCTATTTACGGTGCGTAATTTTTGCTTTGCCAAGTCAGACGTACTAATAACGTTATTATTTGTGTACGTAGACACATAGTACCTAAAAAAATGAAAATGAAAAGAAAAATGCATGTGAACAGCTTCGGCAATTGCGTCACGTATTCAATTACAGGTAACCTGTACAATTTTATTGTTCAATGGCGAAGGTCATATTGTTTATCTAAGTTGCTGCTTATATCTGTCAGATTTAAATGTAAGCCCGTTAGTCGGTATCGCGGCGCGGGCGACGATGGACTTCAACAACAAAGTTATCGTGATCACCGGCGCGAGTTCCGGCATCGGCACAGCTGCCGCCCTTTTGTACGCCAAGCAGTCTGCCAAACTTGTCTTAGTTGGAAGAAATGAAGAATCTTTGAACAAAGTTGCGAAACAATGTGAAGATACAAAAGGTATTAAGCCACTAGTTGTCAAGGCGGAGTTGTCGGCTGATGACGATGTGAAGAATATTGTTGTCAAAACTATAGAAACATTCGGTCGCATTGATGTTCTTGTAAATAACGCTGGAGTTGGTATCAGAGGAAGTATTTTGGATGGTGTAGAGCTACTCGACCGAGCCATTGCCACTAATTTGCGTGCAGTGTATCACCTCACAAGTTTAGCGGCGCCACATCTCATCAAGACCAAAGGGAACATTGTGAACGTGTCGAGCGTGGCGGCTTTGCGACCAATCAAGGATGTGGATTTCCTGCCGTACTGTATATCTAAAGCAGGTTTAGACCAATTTACGAAGTGTGTCGCTGTGGAGTTGGGCCGTCAGGGCGTCCGCGTCAACTCTGTCAATCCAGGCGCTACTAGGACACCATTTGCAGAAGCAGCTGGCTTTTCGAAAGAACAAGTGAAGGAGTTATACAAAAAGCGCGGCGAGTGTTTCCCGCTCAGTAAAGTGGTGGAAAGCGAGGAGGTCGCTGACCTGGTTCTTTATCTATCGAGCGATCGCGCCCGCAGTATCACGGGCAGTATTTACGTTATAGATAACGGCGAAATATTGGTGTAAAGTTATTTTACAGGTAATGATAAAACTCAGTAAGAATTTATGTTATAATTATGCAATGTGTTATTTCTTTAAGAGTTTATTATATCTATGAGAGATGTGAAATTGTTCACCTTGTAACAAGTCCTAAATTACTAGAGTATTTGATATCGAACTGTTGGAACATATTAAGCTAAAATCTACTAATAAATATCTACTAGAACAAATCTGATAGTATTCTTATTCTGAACATGGTGCTCGTTTATTTTGGAAATATATGGACTTTGGGCATGAAACATCACATAAAGAAAATTAAAGGCTTCTAAAGGCTCAAATACGACAAACTATTTCCTGATTTTCTTTTACTTAGAACAAAAATAAACAAAGTAGCCTTACAGAGGACGAGTCGTATATACTACGAGGAACAAGAACGTAGTACGTGTAAGAAAGGATGTAGGGGTAACATAAACAGGTCAGTAAGTAAGCCTGTAAGCTCAGCTAATATAGTTCGTGTTTTCTTCGCCATTAGTCTTAATTTCGGATGCCTTGGACTAAAATATATGCGACGCAAAGCAAAACTTATGGTGGACGCAAATGAGGACTTTGGAATTGATACACGGAGGATGTGGGAACATTAAACTGATGAACGAGCCAAGTTAAAGGTAGTCGAAATTGTATTTTACCAACTGCGTACTAAGACAATATATATTGTTGTAGGCCGTTATAATATATTACTGTAATAATGGTTAGTTCTGTGTGTCTAGATATTATTGTTGGTAGTTTATGATGCCATATTTTTCGAGATATTTTGCCGGACTGTTCGTTTTTAAAATTAGTGAAATAGTTTTGTAGATATCCTGCCCGCGGTCGAATTTTTCCTTCGCTAAATAACTTTAGTTTTGTAGAGTTTGGAGTAATGAGTGTTTATTAAAATATAAAAGGCCGGCGAAAAATGGAGACGCAGTATAGGAGTATATATTTTTTAACTCATTTAAAAAAGACTCTCAATTCGACTGTATCTTTTTACCCAACTGCCAAAGGACAGTAATGTTTCTTGTACTTATGTTCTCTGACTGTGAACTAATTTCTTTGGCTTTATCTTCTTATTTTTTTATTTGATACATTCGAGATGGTCGTATATAAATTTAAAAGGTGCTTTTAAACAACATCTTTAATAACAACTGAGTTTCTAACTAAAATTAACAAGACTTTCACGCTGTCTTCTGAAAGACAATGCATTTGAGTATCTAGAAGTCCCACAATTATTATTTTACCCAGTCCCAACAGGCTTGTACAATTTTTTAGTTTTAAAGTAGTATAAACATATTTGTATTATGCAAGTCGTTACAGCACAACTAATAATAAAAATAATTAAAGTTTGCTTTTAGTGTTAAGGTTCTATAGGACAATTATTTACTATTGTTCATCTATCTAAGTCACGGCCATTTTACTCACTGACGCTGATCACTACACTCTGATCTATAGAGGTGTATAATTAATTTATGGTTAGAATATTAAGGCTATAAAACTTTGTTTAGCTCTTAGGTAAAGGTCATTATACATTAATGAATGCTGAACGAAAGGGACGAAATTTTTGGAAAGATCGTTTCATAAAAAAATTATACGAAAGAGGATACTGGTGCACGGACGGGACGTCGACGTGGCTAAAGCCGTCTTATAATAATAATAACGGCAAAAATATAGTTTTAACACATTACGTAACGAAACTAGCTGTGATATAGCCTAGTGGTATCACCATTGGACTGCTAAGTCCACGGTCTCGAGTTCGAATCCAATGCACACACCTCTGTCTTTTAGAATTCACGTGCGTATTAATAATTAATTATCACTCGCTTGAACGGTGAAGGAAAACACCGTGAGGAAACCTGCATACCTTAGAGATTTTTATGTGACGGTTTGTGAAGTCTGCCAACCCGCACGCACTAGGCTAGTGTGGTGGACTATAGCCTAATCCAGCAGTGGGACAGTATATGGGTTGATGATGATGTAACGAAATTACGGACAAAATAGAAAATACTTTGTATTCGGGCACCGAAACTCGTATGTGATTTACTGAAATCCTAGTCTGTGCGTATTTATTGTATTTTTACCTTCAATCTTGACCTTTGAATCCTTTGATACTTATCAGAAATAATTATTAATGCTGAGATAATAGCCGGTTATTTAGTATAATGTCTGTTTTCCCTTAAGATATAGGTAGATGTGTGCTATTGTACAACCATAGTGTGTATACACGATTATGTTTTAGTTTGGACACAAATTGTTCCATTCTAAACACGCTGGCCTAGTGCGAGTTGGCAAACTTTAAACACCTTCAATAAAATTTAAAGTATGTAGATCTCATGATGTTTTTCTTCATTTATTATTTAGTGATATAATTATGTATTATAAGTATGTATTTACAAAAAAAAAGTATATAAGTATTATATCCATTGTCTAGTACCCATAGTACAAGCTCTGCTTAGTTTGGGACTAGATGGTGCTGTCTAAAAATATCCCAAAATATTTATTTATTTATTATTTAGCACATGATTCCGAAAAAAACAACGATGGTCACTGGAGACTATGACTTGTCCGTTCTGGTTTATTAACATGTGAAAGAATTATAAGTTCTACGGTTTAAAAAAAAACACAATAAATAAATACTTGGGAAATTTTACACAGCACCATCTAGTCCCAAACTAAGCCTGCAGAGTTTGTACTAGACAATACATATATTTTTTTGACAAAACTCAGAATATCAAATATAGAATTTAAAATTAGAACAAAACAAAAACAATAACAAACACTAAATAACATTAAGGCTCACTGAACTTCAGGTACATGACCATGTTTAGCTGATATTTGTCTGCGAACAAGTAATAAAAAACCTTGTTTTCATTTTGCTACGCATTTTGCAAAATTTCTAGCGGTAAAAGATAGTAAGTGCGAGTAATTGCACCCCTCAAAACCACAAGGTCTTAATTGTACAAACCTGTATAGTGGCTGGGAGAAATTGAATTCAATTACATAAATGTTCCATTAGACTCAGAAGCAACGTATAGGCACAACACTACATGTACCTTATTCTAGAAACATAATTATGGTTTTAATGGATGAAGTTCCGCGATTGGTGGTTTGTGCAAGCATTTGTAATGAACCTTAGAACTGGTGAATTAGTTATAAAAAGTCAAACCTTTTAGTAGCATTAGTAATTGATAATGATATTAGTAGTAGTAATTTGTACTTTATTTATGCTGACAACTAAGATACAAATTATATTGTCAGAGGGCCGAGTATTCTATGTCATATAAAATTTACCGCACCAACCGTAACGCAGTCGAATACCTATTTTCGAGTTTGTCGTTAAGCTTTAATAAATAAATAATGTCGCTGTTCAAGCTCTTTGTGGGAGGAAGGAACGTTGCGTGAGGAACGTGAGAGTCGCGACCCTCCGGGGATTTGCGAGCGTGGATTTTTCAATTTTTATTTGCGCCTGTAAGTGCTGGTGGTGTATTGGAGGCGGTATAGTTGCATTCACGTTCACACTAGTTTTCGGTAAATAACAGCCCAAAGCCAATGCCAGTTGGCTGTTTGCACACTCTGTACTGTTCCATCAATGAAAAATCCGCAACGCACGTTCGTTGTTGCGTACTCGTACACGTCCTGCGGCTATTCGCCCAACACAATCGGCTCGCATTCTAATATTGCGTCCGTTTCTACGTGTAACTATTTTTCACCTTCGACTGTATAGAACTTTACACAAAATTCACTTTGAGGTTAAGTGTACCTACTTAGGTACCCTTAACCTCAAAGTGAACTTTGTAGAACAGTACTTACTGTTCGTTAAAGTTATTTAGAAAAGGAAAAATTCGACCGCGGGCAGGATTCGAACCTGCGTCTTCTGGTTAGGTATACCAGACGCTATGACCACTAAGCCACCGCGATACCTACCCGTCATGTCGAATTTTTCCTTCATATACTGAATTTACGTCTTTATGGTGACGTCAGTAACACCTATTGAAATGCAAGTTTTTGCTTTCAGTGTTATAGTTATTTTGCAATAACCTAATTGCTACAATAATGCCTGTAATATTGAATACGATAAACCACTATTCTACTCTATTTATATTGGTGTTGGCAGTCATAAAATACCTACAAGTATTTCTGAGTACCTACTCACGGTATTTTGTGAATATTTTTTCACTCAACATGAACGGATTGAATGATATTTCTCCATTTTGTGCCACCATTGCGTAAAATTCTGTCGTAGCGAACTTGTTATTTCTTAGATATCGGGCATACGTATGTGAACTTAGTCCTCATAATGAAATTTTATGTTCGGGGACAAAATAAAGGCAACCATTATTATATATACGTGCGCATCGTCTGACGTATACATAATTTCGTGTTCGTTTCCTTCTCGAAAAATAAAAGAGGAAGGTGGTAAAAAAGTATTGCAGTAGTTTATAAATAAAATAAAATATAAAGAAAGTATTTTAAGAAAGTCTCCTGATAATATGAAAATGAAATGAGAGTAAATAAATAAATAAAAAATAAATATGGGACATTTTACACAGAACCATCTAGACCGAAACTAAGCAAATCTTATACTATGGGTATTAACAATGGATATATGTATACTTTATTTTAGTAAATACATACTTATATTAAATAAGAAACTACTATGTGGTTAGTCTAGTGGTCCTTAGCGCGACAACTACGTTAGAGGTCTTGAGGTTGATTTTCAGATTGAGCGAACTGTTATTGAGTTTTTCTATGAAATTCTCAGTAGCAGCTTGGAGTTTGTATTTGTTCCCAGTTAATGGCTAAACAATCAACCCCTATTACATTACATGGGTACCTATAAAGCCTAAACATATCGGGGAACTATGGGAGTAAATTGGTTTGTACATAAGAAACATCCCCAGGCAAACAAACACTTTTGTTCATCATATAAATATTTTAATATTAACAGAAAAAGAGAGAAATCAAAATATAATTAATGTCATAAAAAACAGAATTATTGAACTTTCAATATGTTTTTCATATACTTATATGATTTACATATTTAAGAGGAACATAAATGTTATACAAAGTAAATATTATAAAGTTCCTGGAATTGAAACGCTCAACATATTCCACCCTTACAAACATACTCCGTAACATAACATTTTCTGTGCTTAATAAATAAAAATGTATTCCGTCAACCTGCTCTAAGTGTACATTAAAAGCTATTTCAATAATTTAGGGAAAAAAATTTAGACGCCCAAATCGAGAGGTATGCGAACACAGCAAAAAAATGTGAACATGCTTCAACGGGTACCCTAAGAAAATATTATTTGAAAGGACGTAAAAAGATCAATCGCGACACGAGAAAGGAATTTCATGCAACATTTTGTACAGTTGGCTGCTTTAACGGGCGTATGATGTAAATGTAATAAAGCAAATGGCCCTTCTTCCCTACTTGCGTGTGGATGCCACTCCATGAGTCGCTGTAAAATATTTTTATGCTTTATTAACTTAATGTTGCTATGTTACTTCCTGTACGTAAATAAATGTACCTGGATTTTTCCCCGCATAGGGAACGGTGTAAATCAGGCAACATGTGAAAATTACTATGCCGTTATCAGATGTTGTCTAAGTAAAATATTGTGTCATTAGCGTTATGTAGAGTAGCTATCGCAGACAAAACAAATATAAATGAACGTGCATTGTTATGTTGGCTGTATTATGGACGTAACGTATGTTATGTATTGTTCCATTATTAACTCACAGGAACGGCCCATTTCCCGGTGCTGGGGAAAATCTTCCTCATCTGCCGTTGCCATCTGCCTTCGGGTTGTCCGTCTTGGCTGTAATGAATGGTTTCATTTCCCTCCCCTTTCCTTCGAGTGATCTGTACCCTAGCATTCATCTATTAACAGTTATGGTGGTTTGACGGATTGCTTGTGTTTACGTTTTGGAGCTCATCCTACAAAAAATCGTAATTATTCGTTTGAGAGAACACTTAATTCATCGTAAATCGTACGTCAAACATCGGTCGGGTGTTAAAAAATGTTGGAATCCGCAAGCAAACTGTCGTGGCACGATCGACAATAATTAGTTGGAGTGTTGAGTGCGGAGGAAGCTCAAGATTGATGGCACAGGCACAAAGGTCTGTCGGTGATAAATTGCCCAATATTAGGTCATGATTTGGGGTGGGTATTTGCCTATCGGCTTCACTATCGGCCTTGCATTTTTTGTAAGTAGGGTTGCCGTGAATGTAAAGTGAATATGAAATGAGCTTAGTTAGTTTTTGACAAACGATGTGCTAAGTTCTATTTGTATGGAATTCCGATCACGTTAAAATGTTATTATATTTTTGTGTTTATTTTTGTTTCTTTTGCATCTCCCTGTTTTTTCCTAGTTCTTCCGTGGTTACCGAGATGACTCTCATTATTAGGTTTGAATTATGAGCATGTATTTTTATTTTTTATATTAAGTTATTTACCAACTACTAAACATTCTATTTCATGGTCGAAACATTCAGTAACCCCGTTTTTTTAACAAGGATTTACAAATAAATATTATTGACAGAAAAGTAACAATCGAATAAATGTCTCGTGTATCGGTGAGCCAGGAACTAAGCATAACTTTTATGTTGGGGCTCGGGAGTGCGATTCATCATCATCATCTTTCGACCTTCCGTATCCGTATACCGTATACCGATAAATCCGTAAAGAATTGTTTTATTTAAATATTCCGTAAAGAATTGTTTTATTTAAATATTCCGTAAAGAATTGTTTTATATTAATATTCACATAAGTGTCAGAAATCAATATTTTATTTTTTATTGATGCATGATTTAGAGCTGTATTTAGTATTTACGATAGCGTCATCCGTATTAGGTAAACTTATCGTGTCTTATTCATATCATTCTCCCAAAATCTGATCGTGTGTCTGGCGATAAGATTTTAGTATTATCAACTGTTCACGAAGCAATCCAACGCAACTTGAAATAATTTACCTAATCTGTATATCGCAGTTCCAAAGCAACTATTACCTATTAACATTCCCCTAATACGTTCAAATGTCTTTGAATCTGTGTGTGAGAATTGATCGGACGTAGAGAAATTTGGTTCGCTCAGCTTATGCAAAATAGCTCTTATGACTATAAATTTATGGCTTGGATTCAACCTTAAGCAAGATGTGGTACACTTAGTTTGGTTATTATGCAAATCATGTGCCGCGGAAGTGCCCCAGCGTTACCTAGTTCCTTTACTAGAGCGGTGAATTATGATAAATGAAATTGCCGTACTATTTGGATGACAGTCTTGTGTGCGAGCCCCCCTTGATGGAATGTGTTGTGATTTGGTATTTGTCGAGATTGCTCTTTAAGGTGAAGGTGAAGTTTATTGTGCAGCGGATGTACTTTGGCTGATATGGTGATGATGAATGTAGGAAATTAATTTTATTTAGGATGAATAAAAAAGTTGATTCTAGAATGATTTGGATCGTATTGCGCCAAAGTTGGATGGTCTGGAAAGAAAATTCTAAACTGACTAAGAAATGATTCTCTGGAAATAAGACTGCAATTTGAAGGATCTAAAAAGTATTATTTACTTTTAATGTTGATGCCAAACCGCAAAAATGTTAGCCAAACATTGGCATTATGATTAGTATTACCTATACATTTTTATGACGGCGCTTCCCATTTTTTTGAATCGCAGGGAAAAATAGACTGTATAATTATTCAGGTTTGAGAATATTAACAGGTTGTTTTCATCCCAGTATGATGTCCAACCCATATGATGAAATTAGCATTTCATTGTAAGGCCATTTGCCATAAATAAGCACTGTATAACGTTCAAAGCTTTCAATTTGGAATTGGTTATCTTTAATCTCCAGGATGTAGGCGTTCTATCGGGTGAATACAAACTCACTTAGACATGTTCAGAAACCCCATTACCCCTACACAAGGTAGTTCGTTTGCAACTACAAACACTATCCGAAATTTCGGCAGTACCCAGTGACACAGTTTGTGTTTCATCAACCGCTGAAAGGGCTCTGCGGACCGGCCTATTCAAGATATAGGATGTGCAAACATCGTTCCAGATCACGTTTGTTTACGATCCTCTAATTTCATCCAATCACTGTCAAGATACGGAGCTCTACAGCCAATAACAACGACCTTATTTACCTATGAAAATCTCTATCAGATAGGGTTAATATTCACACAAATTATATGTCCTTTGTTATTTCGTTTACTAACGTATTTTATTTTAAGCTCAGCCGTACATTTACGATTATTGCACTTGTTCTCACTAACTTTATTGCTATGATTCATTTATAGCCTGTGTTTTTGGATGACGAAAATGTCGGCTATTGCCCTTTTACGTAGAATAGTTATATTAACAAAAGTGCGTTTAGTCTGTTCATTATCTTAGACGGGATAGGGGACGGGGGACGGGGATTCACGAGAGTCGCTCCATCAATCCGATTAGGCGAATCGAGAGAAAACACGAAATATCCGAAGGCTCACGAGACTATGTGGCAGAACGATTCATAATTTATTGTATAGGTCATTGTTTTAAAAACTTCTTTTTACTTTTCCAAGCAACAGAATAAATAACCTATATATTTCTAAAAGCTTACTCAACCGCTTCATCCACTACGTTAGGTGAGGAAAGAACTTTCCTCTTTCATTTCAATGAACTACTTCAATAAATTATCGCAGCTGGAACATCAAAGCTTACCTTACGTCGGAGATCTGTGTGAAAGACATACTTAATTTACTTTGCGTCGAAAATAAGCTCGTTTCACCATACCATCTGCATTTTTGCGTATAACATTTTACCGACCAACTTACATAATAAATGAGGGTTCAGCGCCAAAAACGGAAGTAATGGTGTGTACTCAAACCGACATGAAAAAATACTCACGACCACCATTAATTTTCATTTGGTTGTATGACCAAGGATTGGTGTCTTAAGAGAAGTAAGTGCGAGATACGGGAGAGAAAGTCATTTCATTTGTGTGCCAAATAGTTTTTCCTTGAGAAAGATTTACTGAATCCGTGGCAGGCATTTTATTTAATGGAACACTGCAATTTTTTTTTTGTGCGTATGTAACTGAAATAATTCAATGACTGAAAATTAATTAGGTGCGGTGGAAAATTATTCCAAATAAGTAGGTAGGTATTAAGAGAGGCTCATAACTAGGTTATACCTACGCTGATCAACCGATCTCCAAGGTTAAGCAGAGCTAGCCGCGGTCAGTCTGTGGATGAGTGACAACTCTTAACATATCGAGACCCCTCCGTGCTTTGGAGAGTATGTTAAGCCATCGGTCTCGTTTGTCATGAGAACACCTATGACAATTGTTAGTGGTAATCAGAGAGAGGTGAGAATCAGCTCAAAACGCCTAACAACCAGTCTATTCTCAGGATATCGGTATTGCCCAGAAATTGGGAGATTTGGTGGTAGTCGCTACGTGTGCGAAAAAATACTGCATCCGCATCTGCTTATACTGAAAGCTGATCCCAATGTTGTACTCTGGGAAGGCTGGGAGAATGAGGGTGATGAAGTAGGTATTAAGACTGATTTTGTTTTTCTTTATCATACGTCACGATAAGTATTTTGGGAGCTAATCAGTAACTAATTATTTTTTCTAAGATATAATATTATTTGGGTCGACACAAACTGTGTTTGATTATGGTGATGATTATCACGAATCTTTATCACATTATCATTGCAGCAATATTTCAATATTCAAACATTATTAGAAATCATGAAAAATATAAAAAAATACGTTGCCCCACAATAGGATTTACTCCTGATTTGTGTGTGGTGCGTTTACAAACACAAACTTTCACATACATAAACACCCAGACACAGGTTATACAAATATTTGTTCCGTTCAGGGATCGAACCCATAACCCGTGACACAGAAGACGATCATTCATTCATTTGTGAGGATGGATGCATGGATGGATGGATGTTTGTTACTCTTTCACACTAAAACTTCTGAACGGATTTTGATGAAACTTTACAGTATTATTATTTATACATCAGAATAACATATAGGCTATAATTTATAACGATTTTGAGTTAATTAGCCAATTTACAACGCTAATTAAAAGTAACTTTTCCACGCGGACGAAATTGTGGGCAGAAGCTAGTAGTACATCACGCCTGTATTCCCCGAAGGGTTAGGCAGAGGTGTACACCAATGTACTTTATTTTATTTTTATTTTATTATATTTGGAAAACTTACAGCTAGCATATATATGGCAAAAATGGATATATATATATCCTTTTTTGCTATATTATGTATGTAATTAAAGGCCATTTAAAAGTTTCCGCAGTTACACCCACATTTTGTCGGTATGTTTAGTTCCCAATAATAGGGGGCGAGCCTATTGCCATTAACCGGGTACAAATCCAGACTCTGGGCTGCTACTGAGAATTTCATAGAAAAACCCAATAACACTTTGCTCGACCTGGGGATCGAAGATCGCTCGAGTGATTTGATTGATTCAACAGTTCAATAAACTCTTCAACCAAACATAACTGCCTATAGTTCCATAGATACTGTACCTATGTCTACAATACCTGTACAATTGAATAATTACGTGGTGTTTAGAATGCAAACTCCGGATCGTATTTACACATCCCCGAAGCGGACTGCTCGCATATTATTATATTATGTATGTAAAAT
This sequence comes from Acronicta alni, assembly GCA_964056405.1. Taxonomy (NCBI): domain Eukaryota; kingdom Metazoa; phylum Arthropoda; class Insecta; order Lepidoptera; family Noctuidae; genus Acronicta; species Acronicta alni. The sequence goes on from OZ043926.1 coordinate 8,517,019, forward strand.
TATGTATGTGTTGAATCCTGACGACTTAATAATCGCTCATAAATTAATGGAATATGGTAAGACGTGTATCTTGTTAGTGACATCTACGATTTAGGTCAGTTGGCCTTCAATGGATATTAAGCGATATGACACAAATAATATTCAGAATAAAGAAGAGAGCCGGGCCTAGTGACATTGGACTCCTAAATCAAAGTCTTGAGTCTAAATAATTATCTTAAACGGCGAAGAAAAACATGGTGAGGATATTTTTCGACGGTATGTGAAGTCTGCCAACCCGCACTAGGCTAGCGTGGTGAACTATAGCTTAATGCCTTTCAATCTGAAAGGAAACCCGTGCCCAGCAGTGGGATAGTATGTGTGTTGATAATGACCATTGTTGACCAACCGTCACTGTTTAACGTCTTTATTTTAGGAATAATTCAAATATAATTATATTCTATGGGTCTCGTAAAGAAGCTCAAGGTCACTCAGCGAGCTATCGCTCTCCATAGAAATACCAAGCATGGCTCTCTAGCTATGCTTGGTATTTCTCTACTGATACTAATCAAATCAGAAATGAGGAGATCCGTAGAAGAACGAACGTTGCCGACATAGATGAAAGAGTTAGCAAGCTTATGTGTAAATAGGCGGGGCACATAGCTCGTAGAACTGATGGCGCTGGGGCAAAAAGGCACCTTTGTTCCGCAGTGGACTTCCTGTGGCTGATATGATGATGATGATGATGAATGTATTCTATGAAAATCAACGGCAATAGGCAAAATGGAAATATATTATGGAACAGAAAAACGTATGTAAACTATTAATTCAACGGTTATTAAAAAAATATATAAAATCTTTAATAAAAACTACCGCTGGCACCTTGACCCATAGTCGACAACACTCCTCTAGGGTACTTCAATCTTTTGTCAATAATCGCGTCTAGTATAGGCCATAAAATAAAATAGCCTCTGTTATAGCCTAACCCATAAAAAGTCACAGACTTGTGAAATAAAACTAAACTATTAATTCCGTACAGACATATTTCCTACATTTTTCGGTTCATGAAAACCCTTGTTTTTATCGTCAGTACACCAAAATGGGTTTCATTTTATTCGTCTTAGGTTCAGCGAGTATAACAAATAAATCTATTTTTTATAATACTTGCTACTTACTACAAGTACCTACAGTGTATTTGGTTTTATTACTTCTATGTTATGTTATTATTTGTTGCTGTTATAAGTTCTCTGAAAATATTGTTTACTTTTTGCGGCATGTTTTATTTCAGTGGAGAATTAAAATATTTTATTCTATCGAAATAAAAATATTTTTTACGGATTTTATCGCGTTATATTGATATTATTAATCCCGACGTTTCGGACCCTTTACAGCGTCCATGGTCACGGGTAGACTGTCTACCGCAAGCAATTTTAGTATTAAAAATACGAACATAAATACGATAGCTTAATGATAATCAGTTTATATATAAAAATATATATATTTTATTGATATTTAGCATTCAATAAGGCTACTTCGTATAATAGAGCTAATATTTATTGTGTACCCTAATGTGTTTATCCTCCTCTAATAATTATTAGAAAAAAAAACCCTACTTTTGTTAACCTCACACAAACAAAGAACAAGGAACACGTGCCGAATAGCAAAGGTATATAATTTATCAGCAAGTGTCCTTGCAAGAAAGAAAATCCTGGCAATCACTCTTAGCAATTATCCTCGATTTTTTTGGAGGAGACTAATTAGTTGAATGGACTGAGCCGTTCAACGTAATTAACTTTAATGATAAATGATGGAGACCCGAGGACGTTGAATTAGTTGATTTAAGCTGAAAAGTAAGACTGAAGACCGTATTAATAAACTTCTCCTCATATTTGGGGTCCAGATGGAGTAGAATATTCACTTAGGTTCATCAGTTTAATATATTCCTTTTAATTTTATATAAATGTATGACTATTACGTGATTTTCATACAAACTTAAAGACGGATATTATAAATAAATAAATATTATTGGACAAATTTACACAGCACCATCTAGTCCCAAACTAAGCAGAGCTATGAGGTACTGAGCTATGGGTACTAGACAATGGATATAATACGTACAAAAATTTTTTTTGTAAATACATACTTATAATACATAGGAAACACCCAGACAAACACAAACACTTATGTTCATCACATAAATATTTGTGTTCTGTGGGAATCGAACCCACGACCTCGTGATCAGCAGTCCAACACGTGAACCACTAGACCACAGACGTCGTCGTATTGTGTGATTTAATGTAATAGCTTCGACTTTTTTGTCTACGTAAAATGTTATGTAAAATATTTGATAAACCGGATAATATTTATATTTATTATTTTTTTGCGAAATAAATTTGCTACTATGAAGTAAAAAATAATCAGTTATTTTTTCGTATTTATTGAAGATTGGCTGACTAACGGCCAACCCGCACTAGGTCAGCAATGGTGGACTATACCATTATCCCTCTCAATCTGACCCGTGCCCAGCAGTGGGAAAGTATACGTGTAACATATAAGTGTAACAGGGTTGATGATTATTGAAGACTGGGTAATGGTAAATGATATTTATTTCTGTAAGTACATCTTTTACATGTCTATATTTGATGACACCGGCATTTCCTAGCTGACGACATCTAAGAAGAAACGCTGAAACGAACTCAGAGAATTATGGTTTCTTTTAATGTCCAGACAGTAACAGTATTCAATGCTTATCAGATAAATGTTTTACAATGTAGGCAAATCTGAACTGCCTTTTGAAGAAAGAACTTTATCAGTTTTGATTTGAGCTTTGAGGTATCCACCTAAATTATTTTTATAGCTTGATTGGTGAGTTGAATTGAGGTTTTTCTATGAAATTCCCCGAGTTTGGGTTTGTGCCCGGTTAGTGGCAATAGGCCAGTATTACATGAGATCTAAAGCTACCGGCAAACTGGGTACCCCTGTCTTACCTTTCGTGGAGTACCGGCGTGATTGGTATGTTATGTAAAACGAGATATGTTATAAGTATAAAACTTATTTCTGTTCATCTTTAAGTAGGTACAATATTGTGGCTCGCAATCAAACAAATTTCAGGATCAACTTTTAAGATTGTTTATTTAATTACAAATGAAAGCAAAGTTTATCAACAACAAGTATCAATATGACAGTTTGATTATTTAATTCTAGTTATGAATAAATTCTGAATTCTCGACTTCTTCGGTACAAATGATATTAAATACAAGTTATACTTTGTAACAGATATTATATTATAATGTAAGATTGGGCAAGTCTACCATCTTAACTCTGCTTGACTCATTTAATAAAATATTCTTAGTTTAACTTACATATTTAAGAAAGGTTTGTAGAACTTTATATAACTTTAAGCTTAACATTATGAAATTTTATACCTACGTAAAAATAACTTGGATATTAGATCTATTTGAAATACACCAAGGAGTACTTGATACATAATTGAGGAGTTTTTAATATTTAAAGAGTTAAATGGAATGTTTATTAAATCTTTTTTTTTATTTGTGATTCTTAAAAAACGAATTCTCTAAATACTTGTGATGGTACTGTAGATTAGGTACATTTTATTTATTTGCCACTGGTATGAACGCAATATTATTGCTGGAAAAATTTTACAAAACATTTCACTATAATTCTTAATAAACAACTATTTATCAAAATACATCGTTTAATATAAAACACACAGAGCTTTGACACAGCTAATTAAGACTATTTACATATATTTATTATAATATTTACAGATTTTAGGGAAACCTACTTATATTATTACTTAGGAATTATTTTTCCTCTCAGAGTTAGATGGTAAAGGAGAGAAAAACTCTCATTATTTTCCTTTATCTTGATAAATTCATACGCAAATTATCTTTTCTTCTCTCTGGTCATTTCTGCTTCTTTTAATAAATTACACAATTATTATTCTATCACTTCCCCAAAACTACCTATAGAACATGCTCAGGGTTTAAGCAAAGGGTTTAAGTATGTATATTAACTAGTTCATCAACCGACTAGTGTTACAAAGTACCAGTGACACGTGTACCATTTGTTTGTGTCAAACCGCTCACGTTAATTCGTATTCCGCTAAACAAAGTTCGGTTTCATTGATTTTGTAAAGGTTTACTTTACTTTGTTTCTGTTGTATTGTAAATAATCGGAAACACGATAAGGTCAATGATTTAGATGAAAGGGAAAAATAGCTCTCAGTTTTATTTAAGGAAATGTTTTTTTTATTATTTTTTTATATACTATTGCAAGCTGTCGCCTTTTGCGGGACATTCAGCAATATGTAGGTAAGCTGAGGATGACTTGATGAGAGTAGGACCAGTGTCTTACTCTCGGATGTTGTTGATGATTACCATCAGTGTTTGTAATGAATCATTTTAGGAGATCCTGGGGTATTCTGCGTTTTAATCTGCGCAATGTTCGGCTAGGTTCCATAAGAGGCTTAGCCAAAATGTTAGGGTGATTGGTCAACCTTTTCTTGTACTTTGTTGTTACTTTTATAATTTCTTCCTTTACAGTTGGAATTCTGAGGTCGTGATGCAGTTGTTCGTTAGGTACGAACCATGGGGCGTTGGTTAATGTTCGGAGAGTTTTGTTTTGAAACCTCTGAATAATTTCAATATTTGAGTGAGATGCCGTTCCCCAAAGTTGGATGCCATAGGACCAGATTGGCTTTAGTACTGTCTTGTAGAGGAGTAATTCTAATTCTAAATCTATTAATATAAGTTATTCTCCAGAGATAGTTGGGACCCGCGACCGATGAGCCAGTACACTTTTCTCATTTGTAAACCAAGCTGTTTTCTTTTAGTGAAGATGTGTTTTTGCCATGTGAGCCTCTTGTCTAGGTGTATTCCGAGGTACCTTACATGATCCGATTGTGGTATGACTACGTTATTCAATTTGATATTTAACATTTATAGATTTAGTCTCATTTGCTTTTATTCTCCATTTCTTGAGCCAGTAAGAAATGTCGTTGGAAATGTTTGTTTTGCTTAGTATTAGTAAATACGTTGATTATCGGATCTTCAAGGTTAAGCTGCGCTTGTCACAGTCAGTATGTTGATGCGTGACCATTCTTAATACATCGAAACATTTCCGTGCCTCAGAGAGCACTTTAAGCCGTCATACCGACACATAATAACAGTCGGTAATGGTCGTCAGAAGCCTAAAAAGCCTGACCGCTGGTTTATCCCTAGGATATCGGTATTACAGTCAGTCGCTACGTGTAAATAGGTACTAATGCTCAACATAGTTGGAAATAGGTTCGGATAACGACTTGTTTTGCTGCGTCATTACTGATCCCTACTCTCTCTGGGACTGCCCACGGCCCACTTTTAAGTAACAATACACGGTACACAGTGGCGTGAACTTGATGCGCCGTAACGCATATTTGAGTGTCGGTATTTTGGGCGTCCTGTTTGTGCGCTTTATACTGCGCTACTACTGACTTTAACAACTTGCTCTACTTTTGTGTTGACATAAACCATGGGTACATCATTTTAAAGTACCATATAAATTCACAGTGGGTAGGTAATAGTGGGGACTCAATGTGCGTAATTACGCATACAGTGTCGGTAATACGGGCGATGCGTTTGTGAAGTTTTATATTGTCACAAATAAATGATTATAAATAGACCCTATATGTGGCACATATTTTTAAGTAACATTCACAGTAATGGCGTGGACTCAATGTCCGTCATGACGCATATCAGAGTATCGGTAATACGGGCGATGCGTATGTGACGCTTTATACCGCGCTTCGTCACAAACTAAACACAAACTAATGATTATAAATGGACCCTATATGTGGCACATATTTTTAAGTAACATTCGCAGTAATGGCGTTGGACTCAATGTGCGTCATGACGCATATCAGAGTGTCGGTAATACGGGCGATCTGTTTGTGACACGCCGCGCGGCACTAATGCGGTTATCTGATCGTGATGCCAGTTGTTTACGTATGTGATCGTCCTGCGGTCCCGTTGTCCGGTGCAAATGGGTAACGCCTGTGTTATACATTATGTATATCTACTGGGTAAAATATTGCTGTTATAAGATGATATGGTAGGCCGCATAATCATGATGATGATGAGTGTTTGTCATTTTGATTTACACTTTATGCACAGTTCGCACTTGTCATTTCCATTTGAATCTTGGTTTTCAAATATGGACATAATGATATCATCAAAGAGTGTATTCTAAAAGAAGATTTTAGTACTTGAATTACCTATAAGATTTATTGCGCTACTTGAGATACCGCTGAGAGTGAAAAAATTTAAATTTAAAAGTTTAAATGCAAAAAAGTTACTTTAAATGTGTAATTTTACATATCTACATCATTATCCTCGTCATCTGCAGCCCAACTTCACCCACTGCTGAGCTGGGTAACTATGGAACTATAATTTAATCTGTGGTTCCTCTCTTTTATTCGTATCACATCGCAAAACATACACGAAAATGCATCATCAATTTTCCAATAAACGTGTTTTTCTTTTTACGTCAAACGCAATCGAAAAATGAAAGCTTCGACAATTAAAAATTGCCTTTGGATACATTTACTTCCTCATGTACACGTTTTCATGCAGTTTCACAGCAATCAATAATAATGAGGGTTAATAAAAACCTTGATTGGATAGGAGCGGTGCAGCCAGACAATCGGATTAAACACGTGAACAAAATGGATATACGTGGTGCAATTTGTACTTATATATTGGCAGCGCTGCGTTCCGATGTTTAACTAACGAGCGGTTAATCAATTTATTGGGAGGTATGTTATTGGGTGTGTTGTTGGTTAGAATTAGTTTTTAATCCCTGATCTACATAGTCAAACGGTATGAATTAATGAATTAAAGCTACAATTTTATTACTTTTTAAATTACGAAAATATTTAAACTAATAGGTAAAATTTAATGATCCAGAGAAAACGATTTTATTTCTATTATCAACTATTAAAGTTATTTAAAGGAAAAAACATAATTACAATCATATATTTACAATAGACTTACCAAATAATAATTACATATTTACTGATGGGTACATTTTGTAATAATACTGACTCAAAAATAGTATTAAGTAACTCTGGAATCTTATACTCTACTTTTGTTACGTCACAATATTGCGTGATAGAAATTGAAGGCAGTATTTGTTAATGAATTTTGAAATAGGGTTCAATAATGAGCTCTGCGTAGTTTCATTAAGTTAAAACTTCGTCATCACAGTTAAGTGTATTGATAGGTACAGCGTGCTGCACACATTCACGTTGCAGAAAACATAACATTAATTAAAAACTGTATCACAATATATTGGTTTCATTCCGAGCATTCGAATTTTTCTTATAAAAGCGCTCACGTCGGGGTTGGTTGCAATGAGAGGAAAAAAGGCTATTGCTATTAGAACCGCATTGCTCGTTCATCAGAGCAATTCCTGCGGTACAGTGGAGGAAGTATTGCTGATGCTCTTTTTATTTTAGCACTAAGAAAACAATACATTCGTTACAAACGGTACGTATTCGCTCTTAACCACCCCACGGTTCAATCCGCTTGATTGAGTGGTTCAGCGGAACGGCCCGGACCAGATTGAGTTATTCGTTATTAGAAACGTTTTCAAATAGTCCCTTTGTATTTATTTACTTTCGAAGTGAATCGGTACGCTTTAAAAACTCCACGGGCAAATAAGGAGTAACTTGAAATCAATGTAAAGCTTAATAAACTTTCCACCACGACTGCTAATGGATTGGTCGAGTTCCAATCAAAACTTTTTTTAAACAAAGAAAAATTGTTGCTTTTAACTAACTCTCGGTTTCGCATTGATAGTTGACTGAAATGAATTTCAACGTAATCTGCGCAAACAAATGCAACTGTGAAGCGTTGAACAAAATAGTTTCACAGTGAAAAGCGATTAGAAAAAAATGCCTCGAATTACTTTGCGATTGAAATCCAGCGGTGAAACTTTTGTAAACGTGATTGAATCATTTGAATGGTATCGTTTTATGTGGCCACGAAACGAATTGCGAGGAGTCGACATTACCGGAACTGAAGGCGGAACGTAAGCGCTTTGCACAAAGATAAAGGTTTAACAAAACTCGTTCGCGTTTCGTTTTTAAAATAGGAAGCCGATACACTGTTGCAGAAGATTGATGGAGCTATCTGAAACGAGATCGGGGACTCCATGGTGCCGTCCGGCTATTTCGATGCAATGTTGCAGCAAACTCAGGCACAGATGCTATTTAAAATCAAATACGTGTTTGCCGCTGCTGGCCGTGTTCGTGCCTGTATATTAAATTATGTATTTTCATGTCATATTTTAGATTTACGTCTACAAAATAAAAGTGTTTCAGTTAACTTTTGGTTGGAATAAATTATAACTCAAGATAGATAATTACTAAAAAATCTAAGTTAATTACTCTAAATTAATTAATCTGACTTTTGTAACAGTTAATACTAGCACCGGAGAGAGACAATAACACTTTGTTCGGGAGATCTGGGACTCGAAGCCAGGACCTGTAGCGTAGTAGTCGCTTAATACCACTGAAATATTGAGTCAGTTGAGGCAGTTGTTCAATAAGTATTGAACAAGTGTCCACAAAAAGCATGCTAAAATTTTATTACACTTCATTTCAGGCCACCAGCGCCTTAAAATGATAAATGATGCAGCGACTTCACCGATCTGAACTAACCAGGCATTCATAGCTGACAAGAGGAAATAAATAAAGTCGTTAGTGCTTGGCTTACGTCTAATGTATTGCAGTGTAAGCTCTTCCCACGTCCTAGGTGGGCGACAAATGCGACTCGAACTTGGATAACATAATACGCAGTGAAATAGAATTGAAAAGTAACCCTACAGGTACTTTCAGTGCTGAATATTGGCCTTCTAATACACTAAAACTTTACAATATAGTTAGGTACTATTTATATAAATACATCTTTCTTTTTGCAATATAAAAACAGTACGCCTCTCAAATATAAGCAACTATAATGTTCCAAATTATTTCATTGGAATACTTCAAGCATTTTGGTAATGGCCATGAAAATTGATAGCTGTTCTACTCCACAATTTGGAGAGGAAATTAAAAATAATTTTACCACTCAATTTGTTAACGTTACTTGTTTTAAGCAAAAGTAACCATCTAACATCCTTAATTCGCCTCGTATCGCGTGTCTTAGTCGCCTAGAACGATTAGATCATCTTCAGTGAGTGAGGTAGAATAACATCTAACTTCAGTCAACAGGTTCCTTGGGAAGCTTACCATAGAGGAAAATTTATGGTTGACGCTGTAACATGTCAATGGTATGGAGAATCTATTGCGGTATTCGATGCAGAAAAATACGTGGACCAGTTCCTTCAAAATTAGAAGTATTAGGTATATTGCAGATATTTTAATAAAATTTTTTGTGGTATTAAAAGGTTGCTTCAAGTCACTTTTAGTTCTTGCTGTATTACACTAATTTCGAGAATTATTTCTTACTGTAAATAATTGTTAGGTATTTCAAAACAATTAAATTAATTCACTCGAATTATTACATATACCATTACGCTTGTATTCTCGAAAGGTAAGCAAAGGCGAAGTGTGTACTTAAGTTCGCCGGTCTGTTTTAGGTTCCAATAGCAATAGTAATACGGGACGAGCCTTTTGCTTTTAAACCAGACCTAAGCTCGATAATTTCATAGAAAAACCCAATAACAATTAGTTCAATCTGTGAACCGAACCACACGGAGCCCTTAGACCAATGGGTTATGGTACAGTTGGTTTCAGACCGATTACGTATTACGAATCGAACATTTACCGAGTTAGGTACCTACCTTGTTTGTTTCCACATCGAATACCCTTTGTACCGAAAACGGTCGTACCCTTTAAAATTACTGCTTGTAATTGGATGGGCTATGCCAAGCATGTCTGTTTTAAAAACGTCCCACCTGCGTCGGGTATTTGTCTTACAACCTAATTAGAAACGGGAGCCTTGAATGTTCACGCTTCGAGCAAATTTGGCAAGGATCCTACCCTTTCATCTGTGACGCAAGCAAATCGACGAGCTAACTACCCGTGAATTAATGGGGTAATTGCACTAACATATATATCAGTACGTATAGGATCTATTATTACGATGTGCCTTATATACCTGGTTGAGACACGATAGCAAACATTGTGCTGCAGTTTAAATTTAAATCGTATTTACCTCGTTCATAGACGGTTTATAAAATGGTTATGAAGATCGGCACATCATTATCATCAACCCACATACTGACCCACTGTTGGGCAAGGGTCTCCTCTCACAGAATGAGAGTATTAGGCTATAGTCTACCAAGCCGCTGGCCACTAATAATAATATTATTACAGGTAATATTAAACAATATTACCTATTAAGCTTGTGGTGTCAAAGGGTTTTTTCTATGAAATTTTCACTAGTGGTTCGCTGTTGAAATTGTGGCCGGTTAATGGCAATAGGCTTGCCTCTTATAATTTGGGACCTTAATACAGGGGCACTGTGGGTGTACATTAGTACACCAGAGCCATGATGGTGTTGGTATACATTACTACCTTATTTTTATAGTAAAATCCTCACATCCGCCACTAGGGGATGCGGCAGGGTATTTCAGACTCGTATTGACTAAAAACCGCACCTGACTTCACTTGCACTATAGTACAGAGGTCAGCACATTAAGCTACTACAATCTGTCAAATTTCTTTGATAGATATTCAATTTTAATACAACACAATAAGATTTATTTTCAATTGGGAAAATTTGACAGTTTTGGATAGCTTGACCTGCTGGAGTCTGTACATAATTACTTGCCTAATAAGCTAGCTTAGACGTGAGACTAGGACTATACGGGTAATAAACAAGTACACAGGTACTTAGTCTAGCCACTAACCACGATAGTTTTCGCCGTGTGTATCCCCAAGTGGTTGCCAGTGGTTGCCAGTGGTCACGTTGCCTGCGGAACACTTAGATCGAGTTAGGAAGCCACCCGAAAATAATTAAATTCATCTCGGATAGGAGTGAGGTCGCTGCGGTCCTACTGGCCGGATTCCGACTAAAGGGTAGTTGTTAAGAACTAGTTCAAAATTTTAATTACGTGTATGAAGTTTTAATTATGTTTATTGTTAAATAAGCGTGTGAATTATGAGTGTTGTATTTCTTCTGGGAAATAATTATTTGTTACATAAAGCGTAAAATGATGATGTTTGAAAATGATTACCAATGTTTAATGCATAATAAAATTATCCTTCTTTTCAACGGAAGAAAAAAATGGAGGAGGTTCTCCATTGGACTGTATGTATTTTTTAACTGCTGATTTGAAATATTTTGACCTTAGTGTTGCCTGATGGACAGCATAAACAGGATCTGAGGTGGCGCACACAAATCAAGTCCCTTTCGGGCTTGAACCACCACACGACTGAGCCTTTGACTGAACTGGAAATTGGTTGGAGCCGGTCTTACAGTTAATGGTGGTATCCGTTCTAGCTAGAATCGTCATTAGATCTTACTTTTTTTTTTTTATTCCACTAAGGTGGCAAACAAGCTTAAAGCCCACCTGATGGTAAGCGGTTGCCGTAGCCTATAGACGCTTGCAACACAGGGGTATCAGTTGCGCGTTGCCGACTCTGTAAAACGAAAGAGGAATAGTTGGGTTGGCAGAATAAGGGTCAAAGTCCCCCCACTGCCAACACAACGTTTCTTCATTGAACACTGGTTTAAGGTATACGTTCTTTACTAGTACGATGAGAAAAAGTTTTGTATTCTTAGCTGTGTCACGTACGAAATCGTTCCAACAAATATACACACCATTACTTCTGTATTCCCCAAAAAGCTAGACGAGGCTTACCACTTACCACCGGTACGTTTAGTTCCCATGTAATAGAGGGTGAGGCTATTGCCATTAACCGTGCAGACATCCAAACTCCAAGCTGCTAATGAGAATTTCATTGAAAAACTCAATTTCAAACCCAAACTAGCCCAATCGAACACAACTTCGAGGGTAGCAGTCACGCAGAGAATCACTAGACTAACAAGGCAGTTGTTCCAACAATTATATAAAAATATTGAAATCTTTATAAATGTACCCTCGCCCTAACTTTTTAAGCCCAATATCTGCACATTTACCAATAAAATATATAATTTAATATTTGCAACACCCAAGTTGCGATGGTTTGTGTCAAATCCGGATATGAGGTGGATTGTGAAAGAAATTGTACTTCCATTGTACGAGAATCTGGGTGTGACGGAAACGCAAATGTAATCTTCAGTACGTCAGTTACTACAGGTACTATGGGATCTACTCTCAACATAGTGAAGGTATTTTTATGTTTCATTTATGCTTCTAATGATCAAGGTTATATTTGTTTAAATTTAAGAACTTATTTACTTATAAAAACTCTCAGTTTTTAGAGTTCAGTCAGTTGATTGGCAGACAATGCACAGTTGGAATAAGTAATTATTTCTATAACGGTAGGAGTTCCTTAAATAACGTAGATGAGCATTTGGGCGGAAAGTTGGAAATTCTTACGGTGTTGGGAAAAACGAGATTATCTGGGCCAATTACGATAAAATAATATTATAACCTAATAGAGATGTGCGGGCCTCTGTACTTAATCCATAGATATTTGTTACAAATCTGGATGTACATAGAGGCCAGCACATTAACCAACCCCAATCTGTCAAATTTCTTTATAGATTTTCGACTTTAATACAAAATATTAAGGTTCATGTTCAATTGAGAAAATTTGTCAGTTTTGGATAGCTTGACCTACTGGCGTCTGTACCTTGAGTTCGTTAATTATTATATTGATTTCTGACATTTACGCGAATATTATACATTGCAATGTCAGAATAGGTCCTTATCTCAGCACTGTGCTGCAGCAAGCAAAGCCCGCTGATGACCCCGACCCACCCAGGGATAGTCTGTATATATATTTTTTTACTTTACAAACATAATTAACGAATTGAAATAAAACTACTTTTTACGGATTTTATCGCGTATATTTATATTATTAATCCCATATAAATGGGGATTAATAATATCAATATACGCGATATCAAAATTATTATTGATATTATTAATCCCATATAAATGGGGATTAATTATATCAATATACGCGATAAAATCCGTAAAAAGTAGTTTTATTTCAATTCGTTAATTATGTTTGTAAAGTAAAAAAATATATATACAGACTATCCCTGGGTGGGTCGGGGTCATCAGCGGGCTTTGCTTGCTGCAGCACAGTGCTGAGATAAGGACCTATTCTGACATTGCACAAGATTACCTACTTACTTAGGTCAAGACTTGAATCTATCGTCTTGTTCTGTTTCTGATTGTAAGAAAGACTTTCTTAAAGTCCACCATAAGACGTCAATTGTTTCCTAGTACAGGAGATGTCTTCTAAAAAAAGTTCTTCATAATACTCATAATGATCATGGGGTCGTGAGTTTGATTCTCGGTCGTGTGTTTGTGTTTGTTGGGTGTTTCTTATGTATTATAAGTATTTATTTACAAAAAAAAGTATTTAAGTATTATATTTTATTTTATTTTATTTTTATTTAATAGGTACAGTAACAGACAACAGATTAAGTTTTACAAAATATTCAATGAAACATCATAGTATTCAACCTGAAGTCCAATTAAAACTATACACATCATTCACATGATAATTTAAACTTTAGTGAGCTGGGGAAAGCAAATAGGAAACATAATTTTTTTAAAAAGAAAAAAGAAACCTAATTAATCCTCATTGTTTCGATCAATTTTCTTTAAAAGGGCATGTTTAAATACATTATAACTATCGACATACATTATATCTCTTGTCTAGTACTCATAGTACAAGCTCTGCTTAGTTTGGGACTAGATCGTGCTGTGTGAAATTGTCCAAAAATATTTACATATAATTGTAAAATATCTAAGCTCTCACAAACCGTTATGACTAAGCATTTAGTCTAGGGTTGTAACCTCTTAATAATAGCGGTTAAAACGGCTAACGAAACAAGGTGGTCGGTTGTCGCAAGTGACGCGAGCCGGTGATTAAATTTGTGTTCGCTTCAAACTCGCACCTCGTCTTGGAGCTTAACTGAATTTCAATCTGCAACATGTTTAACATCACATTTAACTTATGGACCGTTAATAATGGTAAGGATTTTGTTTTTATTAATAACATTGGTTGGTACAGTCAACATCACATCAGGTTATACAAAACTGTCAAATTTCTCCAAATGATTTTAATCGAATGAGAAAATTTGACAGTTTGTGGTAACTTCATGTGTTGTTGACTGTCATCATCAACCCATATACTGTCCCACTGCTGGGCACGGGTCTCCTGGATTAAGCTATAGTCCACCACGCTGACCTACTGCGGGTTGGCAGACTTAATACACCGGCGAGAAATATGCAGGTATACTCACGTTGTTTTCCTTCACCGTTTAAGCGAGTGATAATTAATTACTAATACGCACATGAATTCGAAAAGTCAGAGGTGCGTGCATTGGATTCGATCTCGAGACCTTTGACTTGGTAGTCCAACGGTCACATCACTTGGCTGCCACTGCTTTTTAATGTACAGACGCCAGCAGGTCAAGCTATCCGAAACTGTCAATTTTTCCCAATTGAATATGAACCTTATCGTTTTGTATTAAAGTTGAATATCAATCAAAGAAATTTGACAGATTGTGGTAGCTTGATGTGCTGACCTCTGTACATTAATTGACTGTACATACTATTTATAGGTGGTAACGTAGGTGAAGTTTACGGGCTGGGCTAAATCTATATTTTTAAATGAAGCTTTGTCCATATAAGTTTTTATCCCGGGTAGGGGGTGCGTTGACAAACAAAATCTCCAAAGAAAAACCGAAATAAATAAACAAATAATATTGTTGGCCATAAAATTTTTAAATCAGTTCGGAGATTGAACCCGAAACCTGTAGCGCATCAGTAGCACCCTAATGCTCGACCACTGAAACAATCGACTTATCAAATGTATGGAGAATACGTTTGTTTAGACATTCTTTAGGTACATGATCATAATAATGATTGCTTGCATCCTAAAGGACTTTTGAGACAAAAGGTATTTTATGATATAGGTTAAATTACGCAGACACGGTTTGTGGCCCTCGACTACTGGCAAGAACTGACCGATTAATCCAGAGAGTTCAAAATGCCTGCGCTCGATTCTGCTTCTCCATTCCACCAAGGAGTCACATCACACCATTTTTAAATAAACACTCTATTCTTAAAATGAAATCCCGCCGTAAGTTACATTTGGCGTGTTTACTTTTCGGTATCATTAAATTCAACCAGCCAACATATCTCTACAACAAACTAACTTGGGTTACGAGTAGGAGGCAGTGTTCAAGTAGATCGTGCTCACAGCAATTATCTATCGAACCACATAGGACCTCAGTTTTTAGGGGCAGTTTCCGGTACGCGGCATCCAAATGTTGGAACAATATTCCACCTCCAATAAGAAATCTACAGACGTTAAGCCTTTTTAGAAAACGACTTAGGCAATATCTTATTGACGCACAAAAAAAACTGGGTATAACGATTACCAACGTGTCCATCATATAAAAAAAAAAACACTGATGTCGCGCACACGTTCATGTTGTGCCGCTTGCTGCGTCCTTCTGTGGAACCGCTTTCTTCTTCTTTTCACCTTTGAACATTATGCACACAAACAAAATCATTTAATCAATTTAATTAATTCTTATTATTATTATATTAATTGAAGTAAGTAATTAGGTACCTAGTAATCACGTTTTCATAAATAATTTAATCCATGAATAGTACCCAACGTTTTCTTACACTAATTTAATACCTGCACTTGATTTCTGTTGACTACACATCAAACACAAACCGCTTTGCTTGACATCCGTATGTCACAACGAGGATCCAGCAGAATACCAGCGCCAGATGTTAGTCTGGCACATGCTGAGCTGGATACCTATTTGCTGCAGCGAGGCACACACCTAACGTTTAAAATCAGTTTTTTATTTATTTTTTATTTACTTATATAGCCTACATATAGTGTGTTTTGTCTATAGCAAATAAACGTTTTTTCTTTCTTTCTTTCTATATACTTAACCTATAACCTTTTATAAGGTTCAATCAAGCAAAATGTTATTGGGCTTTTATGATATCCTCGGTAGCAGCTCGGCCGAAACTTACCAGAAAACTTTAAGTGTGAATTAATTTAGTACACCCCTGCATAACCTTTTCGAGAATACAGGCGTAATAGTATGCTATTTAACGAGTACCTAAGTACAAGAGCTGCGAAGCCAAACCTTCTTTTCTTTTTTCACCCTTTAATTAGTCTCGGACAGTTCCCCCCTGCGGTTCCCTTCCTTGCTTTGTCCGTTTACGACATTGTAATTATTTATCGGATATTTTGTATTTAAGGAAATAAAATATTGTATTTTAATAACTTTATTCATTTGTTTCAGGTAAATTTATTCAACTTTAATACAGCAGCGGAATTAAACTAACAGTAAGCGGTTTTTATTTTAAATCCCTTTATATCAGAGAAATAAATCACTTATAGATTTCACTATACACAAAAAATAATACTCGGAAGCAAAAAAAATAATACAGTCTACTCATACAACACTTGTGTGTACTTTCTCTAATGAAATTAGACCTTGACCTTTCCTAAATAAGATTCATAATGGAATGTTCTGCCGGCAAGAGTAGTTATCAAAAGAGTATTCTAAGCATAGCGCTATGCAACGTCCGAGGCTCGTAATTAAAAGAGAATTCGCTCCCGTTGTTTTACACAGCCCATCGTCTGGAGGCGTATAGTAGATGAACACAATGAATATGTATATCCATAGACTGGAGAGGAGAAATGTGAAGGACAGTCTACCTGCCTTTTTTTAGTCGCACTTTTTACGCCATTCGGTTCGTGCACAGTAATGAAACGTCGAGTTCACTGTAAAATGGTTATTTTGTTTCATCACTTGAGACTTTCCTGAGTACTTACCTACAAAATTTTAGGATATCAAGATTAATTTGGATTCATCGCTTTTTGTCGGAAAATGTTATAGGTATATTCTTATTCACAGAAAAGTATATTACAAAATAATTATAAAACAATGTTCAAAGGCGAGCTTAATTGGAGTTAAGCTCATTTTGAGTTTTCTACCAGCAAACATTTGAATGATTGCTTCTTAATAGTAAAACAGGAGGTAGGTTACGTAGATATTAGATAGAAAGTAAGTATAAGAAAGTATATTCATAACTTAGCATATGTTTGCGAATATTTATTGAAAATCACTATGTTTTATGAAGTAGCAGTGAACCTTGTATTAAGTTCCAAATATAGCATGTTGGTACCGGTTGAAATACTTATTATTAAAAAATATTCTGATTCGTCATTAATTGCTCTTTCCATTTGTGGTTTATTCGCGGATTTCACGTCACACGATTGCTATAAAATTAATTAATATTTTAATCTCTACTATAATATTATAAATACGAAAGTAACTCTGTCTGCCTTTTACGCTGTCACGCCTAAACAGCCGAACCGATTTTTATGAAATTTCTTACAGAGATAGATTAGACCTTGGAGAAGGACAAAGGCCTTTCAACCTAAAAAGTCTTTTGAGATGCGAGTGAAGCCGCGGGAAAAAACTAGTTTAATATAAACTGAGCTGCAGTATTCAAAAATAACTTAACAAATTTTCTTGTTTTTATTACTTCTTGTAGATAAAATGGAGTTGATATAAGTTTTTTCTATAGACTTAATGTGGTTAGGCTTTAACCGTTATACCTTAACATATTCAAGTAATAAAACAGATCCATTTAACGATGATCATACTCACATGAGTATGATCATCGTTAAATGGAGTTCTGTCATCTGGATAGCTTTCACATGAAAGCTATGCGATTAGGCTTTGCTAAGATAAAATTATGATCTGACTTACGAACAAAGGCCGTATTTTTGACGACGTCTGTGATCAGTGGTTCACGTGTCAAACTGCTGAACACGAGGTCGTAGGTTCGATTCCCACAGAACACAAATATTTATGTGATGAACATAAGTGTTTGTGTTTGTCTGGGTGTTTCTTATTAAAAAAAAGTATTTAAGTATTACATCCATTGTCTAGTACCTATAGTACAAGCTCTGCTTAGTTTGGGACTAGATGGTGCTGAGTAAAAATTGTCCAAGAATATTTATTTATTTATTATTATACCTTATTCCCAAACCCGAACTCAAAGTCTGTTCATGAATCGTGCCGTTACAGTGAATGGCAAGCGGGTTATTCTGTAAAACTTGTCTTTGTACGACGAGTGTGGCTTGTTAGTTGCGGTTCGGTAGCACCGCCCGACGTCTTCGCGACGTCGCTCAAGCGTTTATGCAACACGGATTCTGCAAAACCCCATGCCACTTGGGATATGAATACGTCATGACTTACGACCGTCGTAAAAAGATGCAGAATACGTATACGCAAGATGCACTGTAAATGTGTTTGAGACTTGAATTTTAAATGGAAATTGAAAGCTGTAGCTACTAGGTTCTCATTATGACCGAAGTATTTATGTTTTTTTAGCGACGAGTGAAAGGAACACATGATGTGTGAGATTTTCTTTTGTGACTCGCTAGCTTGAAAACTGTCTGGTTTTTGATGTATTTAATTTTTTTTTTATTTAAAAAAGGGATCGTTATGACTCGGTACATAAGGATACTTATTTTTAATTAATGATATGACACACGTAGAACATTGATCAATTTGAGATCAATAGCTTCTACGTAAAAGGGAATGGAAGTTTAATTTCAATATTTCGATGCGTTCCGCTCCAGTGCTATTAGCCATGTGGTTTTTATGGTTTTGAGTACTTTAGACAATTTGATGTACATAAGATAAGTACTTGCTTTTTTAGATTTATTTTCGGTTAAACCTTAAGAATATTTAATTTGCTGTCTTACCATTTCCATAAAATAGTTCATATAAAAAATTAGAGAATAATTGCTGTGATCTTATTAATATTATATTAAACAGACGCCAGCAGGTCAAGCTATTCCAAACTGTCAAATTTTCTGATTTGAAAATGATAACCTTATGACTTTGTATTAAAGTTGAAAATCTATCAAAGAAATTTGACAGATTGTGGTAGCTTGACGTGCTGGCCTCTGTGTTATAAATATTGCATTGAGAACCATAAACTTGTTTTACAGTCAGTTATAGTTAAAAATATAATTTATTTATCATTAACATGCATTTGCTTTCAATATCCACACTCAGCCATTTCTATTCAACGCAGTAATTGGAAAACCTAAACGTCAACTATTGCTAACCGCTCGCACAGTAAAAATACGTCTTGAAGCGCTCGCTTACTTATTTCCTACTCCAATTAACCGTTTCGTTTTATACATCCTACTAATAGTATTTAGTAACAACCTTATTACCGAGACGTTGCTTTTGATCGCATAAAATAGCTCTCATTTTCTCCCTGTGTGCCGTTAAAGGAACGTTTGCATGTTTTTAACGAACAAGTTAGACTTTGAAAGGGCTTTAACATTCATCTGTGAATGGTAAAGGACCTTGTTAGGGTCGCTCCAAATGTCTTAAATACCTGGATCTGAATACGACTGCAGTGCTCTTTGATTTACGCAATCGTGTATTTAATTAATTTCACAGCTGACACAGTGACTTAGAATAAATTGGTTCGGTATGTGTGAGTAATTTGTGTATGTAATTATGTATCTTCAAGGACTGTTCCTTGAACTTGTCTTATAAATTTGGTTTGTTTCGGGGTTAGATAAAATAAGAGAACCTTTTTGCAATCACTGAATTATAGAAATTCGTATGTACGAATATTTTTTAAATCAAATATTAATCTTCAAGAAGCGATCCTATTCTTTTCTCAAAGGCTGGCAACGCACTTGCAACACTTCTGCTGTTGTGGGTGTCAATGGGCGGCGGTGATCACTTACCATCAAGTGACCCGCTTGCTCTTTTGCCTTCCTCTTTCATAAAAAAACCTATCTTTCCATAGCACAAACCTTAGAAACTCAGCTTCAATTTTAACAAAATAACGCTCATTAGCAATAACTTCGCCGCAATTCTGCCAACTGTTTTTGTAAAGCGCTAAAAATATCGTTCTGAGATCGCCAACGATAAAAGCGTACCGTCGGACAGTGTATTCAGTCTGTCGGCCCTTGTCTCGGGTAATGGTCAGTCGCTCCAAAAGGCCTTCCCTAGCTGCTTCATTAAATTTGCATCAAAAAGGCGCGCCATTCATACGGTCCTTACCTAGGTAAACATAAAAACTGTTCACTGGAAATAAGATACGAGCCGATTATTTTGCGATCAAACAATATGATTGTCTTTCCGTCAACGGTTTTATAAAGAAATCACAGCAATTTCGAAGTATGTGGTCAACTACCTGAATATTTGGAAAATCGTAAAATGAATCATTATTCTTGGGGCCCGCTATGTATATTCAGGTTGGGTCTTTTAAATTTAATTTATAAGATTTTTGGGTCGAATTCCAACGTCATTGTTACAACTGTTCGTAATAGATTTTCCTCAGGTATTTTCCGCATGTGGTGCTTGGGCACACTTTTAGCAATATTGACAAAGATTCTAATTTATCTTTTATTACTTCTTCTGTCTTATTTTTCTTGTATGAGGTTCACAGTATATTGTAGAAGGAAACCACAAAAAGACTGCTCAGTGTGTGTGAAGATCATTAATAATCATCTAGGTCGTCACTCATATAGGCACTTCATGCACCCTCGTGTAGTATTTATTGTTTCGTCTAATATTAGAAAGATGAATTTCACGACTCCAGAAGGTAATTATCTTATAACATTTTTGCAGAACACATCTTATAATTTCCCAAGTCCTATGTAATAATAATATGGAAGTGGTGACTTATTACAAAAATGTTATAGCAAGGTGGTGGTGCGCCCGCCTCGGCTAAATGAAATTCATTTCCTCTCGTTTGTGCCGTATGCCTCGCACATACTTTTGAATAGAACCAAAAATTCTTCAGTAGAAAACTATTGGCAATATTTTTCAGTTTCCAATCGAAGGATGCTTCAAAGTCAGGCGTGGGTGAAATAAGCTTTTCGTTTATTGGGAAACGTGCGAACCGCTCGGCGTGTTGTGTGAAATAAATAAAAAAATCTATTTATTGATGCGCTGAACACTAAAAATTCGGCTTTTTATTCGAACACGATTTTTTCGGTGACAAAGTTTTATTTTTATTGACTGTTAATAATCTTTTAACTGTATTTAGTTTGGTTTATGATATCATTCGAACACCCATGACAATCGCTGTAGTAATCAGAAGCCTGTAACGCCTGATAACCCACTTGTCCTTAGCATATCATCCGCATCTGGTTCGACAAAAAGCCGACTCTATTAAAAAAAAAAAGGAAAGACTAGTGTGGATACCTAGTCTTCTTAGTCATCTTTTTGTAAGATGAGTTATATTTTCTTTACTGTTTATATGTAAAATAAAATAAATAAAAATATGTAGATAATTTACAGTCAATATTTCCTTTCATTTTATAAGAACAGTAATTTTCTTCGAGAAGGTACGTTATATATTTAGTTCAGAAACTTAAGCGCATTTTATATTTTAACTGTTCGATCAACTAAATTCTAAGACACATATTATATTTCAGTTTAATGAATTCTAGATAAATGTTACTTCCTATCATGGTGTACAAAGGCCAACACATCAAGCTACCCCAAACTTTCAAATTTCTTTGATAGATTTTCAACTTTAATACAAAGTAAATAGTAGTAAGTAGTAGTAATTGGGAAAATTTGACAGTTTTGGTTAGCCTGACCCTTGGTAGGTAAAAATATTTTTGTATAATATTGCTATACTATTAGTTTATTATGATTGCGTGTTTTAGGTAAGTTTTCTTTATGTAACTTGTATAATACTAGATTGAACTGAAATAACGAACTACAAGATTGTCTGTTATCTCATAAATACAAATACTAATATATTCTGGAGAAATCTCTAGTTACTAGAGAAATATTATTTAGTACAATAGATACAATATACTGTAACGAAAAGAGAAAAAATACGACATTGTTAGTCTTTTGTTGGCAAATAATTTTCCTGGTAATTGTGGAATAACAGTGATTTAAGGAAATGAAAACTTTCCCGAAGGAAACGGAAAGTAGGTGTAGAAAAACAGAAATCAGGACAAGAAAATAAGTAGATCTGATGTTTACTTAGAAACTGGAATTCCTATTTTCTATAAAATCAGGTATTTCATGATATAAAAATCCCCAGTTTGCAGAATCAAATCTCCTCCTTGATAGTAAATCTCCTCCCTATTTTGACTAAGTCAGTGTAATTAGGCGCAGTTTGCGGAAACAATAATAAAGACACAACAAAAAATATCAAAAATATAGTCTAATTTTTACAAGGTGTTTAAACATATTAATTTACATTATATTACAGGACAGACTATACAGCATTAAAATTATCTTTATAAAATTTCATTCATTTCAAATACGCCAGTAGCGGTCTCGATATGGTAAAATGGTCTCCTAGCATTTTAAGACCGCGGCAACAGTAATAGTAATAGTAATATTCTATATTGATATAAATTGGTACAATTACATTATTGGATTCTCTAACACCTGCGCTAGTAAAGACTGTGTTGCAGGTGTTAGTGTCTTCCCCTTAGATAAATTGACAGTATTTACTTTTACATCAATAGAATAGAACATTATAATAGCAATTTAAAAAAAAAAATTAAAAGCAAAAACAGTTTTTTTTTTTTACTAAGCATGCCCATAGATGTGTGTGTGTCGCATGTGTGTGAGTGTGTGTGTGGTGTGTGTATTTGGTGTGTGTGTGGGCTGGTGTGTTTGGTGTGTGTGTGGGCGTGTGTGTGTATGTGTAATAGCCATAGTGTGTTTACCATATATACTTCATGATACTTTTAAAAGATTTTCTACATCATTATAATCCATTGACTTCAGCCAGGTGAGTATAACCATTTTAAATTTATTATTATTAAGTTTACGCACGTTATGGATTGATTAGCATTGTTTTTCATTATTTAGTCACGACCCTCGTAAAAGTAAAATATACATTATCGGCACGATCTACTAATATTTTCTTTGCCGATAAACTTTCGTTCTTACTTAGGAAGAAAATGCAAACTATCCAAAAGCCATTCATTCTTACACGAGTACCTTTATTACCTTAAACCCCAAATCCAAGAGTCTTTAGGTTTACTTACAAAGAAAATCTCCAATTAAATAAGCCATTTAAATTCCTTTGATTCGACCTATTTGCCTTGATAAAATAAACGTGAAAAAATTCTTTTGCTTTATGGTAGGGATCAAAACGCACACTCGTCTGTTCTGCCTGTTTGAACCGAGGTTTGAACTTAAGTTGGTGGATTTATTTATCATAATTTAGTAATGGATCTTTTTATCTGTGAAGTGGCTTTAGAAAAAAATAGAGCCATAAAGCATTTTAAATATCAGAAGAAGAAAGGACTTTCGCTTTTTGACGTTGGCGCAGCAATTGTTTTACACTGAAATTGCTCATAAATATATCTTTCAAATAATTGTTGTTACATGATTTTCATGTCATGAGTATTCTTAAATGAGAGGAATGGATCATCATCATCATCAACCCATATACTGTCCCACTGCTGGGCACGGGTCTCCTCTCATATTGAGGGGATCAGGCTATAGTCCACCACGCTGGCCTAGTGCGGGTTGGCAGACTTCACAAACCGTCGAGAAAAATCTCTAAGGTATGCAGGTTTCCTCACGATGTTTTCCTTCACCGTTATGCGAGTGATAATTAATTATTAATACGCACATGAATTCGAAAAGTCAGAGGTGCGTGCCTTGGGTTCGAACTCGAGACCTTCGACTTGGCAGTCCAATGGTCATACCACTAGGCTATCCATGAAAGGAATGGATACTACTGGGAATTTAGTATGTAAGTAGAACACCCCTCAAACAGTGAGATTATGTCACTTTAACATCAGAACTGTTGGTACTTACTTCAAGTAAATTACGTAGATAAGTCATGCTTGGTCCGTACCATTAGTCAGTTAGTATCACTAGACCGAATGGAAAGTTTTATGACATATTAATGGGATATTAAAACGTCGGCTCATACTAGCCGACTGCTGTGTACAGGTCTCCTCTCAGAATGAGATGGATAAGGCTATAGTCCACGCTGGCCTAATACGGGTTGGTGATTTCACACGTCGTCGAGGAAATCTCCTCGGTATGCAGGTTTCTACATCACTTTTTCCTTCAACGTTAAAGTTAAATGAAACCGTTGAACCGATAGCTCTTACTTGAATTTAACTAGGCGCTGCAGCAATCTTTATATTTTTGATAATTACTATCAAATGTCGATCAATCTTTAGTTCTTCTTTCATTCCTTCTTGTTAATTATTTATCTTAATAAAATTAAATTCTGTTAGAAATACTGTCCTCTACTTAATGTGGCATGTAGTTCTAAGAGACACTATGAGGGTATCTGTATCAATCCTACCTTGCCTTTTCCCTTTTAAGTATACTATGTACATACCTAATCTAAAATTATACACAATTTACACGAACCTTAACTCCAATAGGATCTGTACATAGCTCCACATAGGTTTTGCGGTACATGAAATAAGCACTAAGTAAAACTTTAGTAGTAAATCCAACGTTAGCGCTCGAGTTAGTCGGTCGGGTGTACACGAGCGCTCCTCTAGCGGTTTTCATTCTCTCAAGTTAAATTGTATTAGCTCTGTATGTGCGTGACTGTTGCTACTTATTGTACGTACAAATGTTCCACTATCTGAACTGGTGTCGACTTAATTTATATTGTGTAGTGATTACGATTCTATTAGTTGGCTTCGTTTTGATTGGATCGAGTTAAAACCTTTTGTTTCTTTTTTTAACATGTTACCTAAATAAAAGCATCGTTTTGTTTCATAATTAATAATACTGAAACCAAAATTATCTTGATATAATAGAAACTCTGTCAATTTTGTTTACGATCAAATAGAACGTTATAAGTTTGAAGTCATTCCGGGTTTATATTTACCCCATATTTTTTTAATAATTCATTCTATTTTATATTCTATTTTTACATAAAATTTTAACCACCTTATATTTTAACCATTAAAAAAATCGTCTATACATATAATATGTATAAATATACTATAAATTATCGCCACACAAGGTCCACCCCTAACTTTAGAGACCTCACCGCTCCCCGCGTTTTGTTGTAGTGTTTGTTGTCTCTAAAACAGTGGGTGAACGCACACCTCATGGGCAAAACCGTCATTTTGTTGTCGTTATAATTATAAAATTGGGCTCAATGTGCGATGTGTTCCATGACAACAGATTTGATAAGTAACAATAACGCCAGCAAGTCAAGCTGTCCAAAACTGTCAATTTTTCCCAATTGAGCATGAACCTTATATCTTTGTATTAAAGTTGAAAATCTACCAAAGAAAGACAGATTGAGGTAGCTTGATGTGCTGGTCTCTGTACCTACCATATTAGAATAATAATGTAAGACAGGTATTCTCTGCCTGTTACAGCTAGATCACGTGATTGGTTTGCGGTGACGTCATCGACAGTCTGACGTTTGTTATGTCATCATTATGCGGAAATAATTACCTGGGAAAAGGACTTTTTTCACTTGTTTGCGTTTATAATCAGACAACGGCAACACTGATAGTGACATTCGTGACGTCATCGTGAACCAACATGGAAAAATAAAACCTGGCGTAAACTTATTATTTTGCCATGGTACCTACCTAAGTTGTTTCATTTTAACACCTTTAGCAAAATTACGCGAATAACAAGCGAGATACATACTTCCGAAATGTATGTATACAAAAGAGACAAGTGTAGAAAATTACTCAAGTTAAAGTGAGAAAAATATACTGGGACTCCACTTTCGCAATTCGCGGCGTTGGTTGGTGTGCTAAAGGCTGTACTTATAAAATTCAGCATCAGAACAAAAGCGTGTTGAGAATAGCCGGATGACATGACGTAAATAATATAAAATCTTGTAATCTAACTTTAAAGCTTAAAATTGAGGCAAGGTGAAGTAAGTATGGAGTTTAACTAGCAAATTTGCAAATATATTATCTGGGAACTGTTATTACTCAACTCTCGTGCATGCGAACTTTGCCCAGGACCATATTGCGAAAGTTTTCATTTTTCTCTAACCCAGTTATGATGTCAGGAGTTCGGAGCAGGGCGGTGTCAACTTGCTAGCGCTCTGGAATTTTATTATACCCTTTAAAAGTTTTGGAACTTGGATTTAATAATGGAAAAGTGCCCAGGAGATTATATTATCCCTAACCTCAAAATTACGCACCTTTTTATATGTTTCGGTACTTTGTGCGTTTTATTCAGCCGTATAGGTGCTATGAAATTTTTACTGTGTGCTAATGCATCTCTCATTTCGCACGTCGTAAGTAACATCAGAGCAGTGCTAAAGTCGTAAAGCCGGGCTCATATCTGTTGCATACAAAATTATGGCATTTTTATGCGTCGGCATCCTGTTGGGTGCGAGCGGCACCTCATAAACCGCCCTCGCTGGCAAATTCAATTCAATATACTAGATACGGTTTATTACATCACTCTGCATAAATGGACCTTGTTACCGAGGTGTGCCTTAGTTATTTATAGCGGTAACTAGAGATATCGGCTCCACTATACTTTCCTACTTTATTATCAAGGCTGCGTCCCCTTCCACTCGTAAGTATCCGCTTTTATTTGGTGTAATGAGAAACACAATATATGTAGACCCACGTTAAACATGTGCTGTATTGTTTATCGTTTTGATATTAGTTTTTAAGCTTTATGCAAACCTTTTTTGTTTGCTCTATGTACTGATTTAGCAAAGACCATAAACATAATATTCACATTTTAAATAAATTAGATTTGGTTATGGCATGCTAATAAATTACACCAACCAGGTTAATGGTGTTTCCATTAGCAAATAAGTATTAAAAAACTTTACATTCAACTTAGTAACTGTAACTAAAAATATGCGCATATAAACTACGTTACATTAAGTTTATAAGAAATGCTAAAACTTTCGTTTTATGCCAGTAGATAATTACAAAGTTTCTGCCAAAGAATTTTATTTGAGTTGGACGAACTTGAAAAAAAATTACACTTATAACTACTTTCTCTACATTTTAATCGCTATAAAATAAAAAGGTATATCAAGAGCGTATATTAAGTTCAGAGGGGAAAGTTTTTGGTCTTTTTCATGGAGACATTTTGCAATATGGCTCACGTTCGCAAACTTCAGGGGTGACCCGGTCAAAGGAGCTGAACCGAGAAGAATGTGGAAGTTTCTATTCAACCCTCATCGCTTTCATAACATGAATTACTGTTACGAGGACAACCCGATTTATTGTTTTTTTTTTTGCAAAAAAGGATAGGTAATTTAATTCTCGTGTTGGAGAGGTACACGTTAAATTTTAAGAAACTAGGTCGAGTGAACTCTATCATGAATTTTTAACGTCGAAAGGTTTATGTAAACATTTTGGAGTATTTATTAAACAAAATAGCCGCACACATTTACTTAATGAATATACTGTAAACATATATATTTGTAACTACAAAATATATAAGGTATATACCTAACTAGGTATCCAAGGATAGACCGCTAATAAAATGGTTAATGATGATGTAATAACATATTTGCGGCTCACCCTTGTACCGTGCTACAAAATAAAACTCTAAAATTAATACAAATAGCAACCTACTTGTGTTAATTTTACAGTTTTATTTTGATAAGAATGTTATACTTATAATAATACCAAAATTATTAATGACACTTTTATTGCCTGAAAATTAGACAGAGGTGAATTTTTGTGTATTTACAGTTTGCTTGAGATTATGTTTTGTGTGCGGTGATCAATAATAACTGTTTTCAGGTCGTGGCTTTAATTCTAGAACGAATATTCTGTGCCTGAAAGGAAAACCCACAACACAAAGAGAAATCAAGACACGACAAAGCGAACCTACAAAGCACAATACTCCTTTATATTCGCGCCGTCTAGTAATTTAAATGCGAAACAAAAATCAATATCATTAAATCCATTATTGTTAATTAATTATATAATTCTATGGTACGTACGTGATTTGCACTAATTTAGGCAACAATCACAACGCCCTTCAATACAGTATGGTCATGTAGTTTATGTACTACAGCACACAATGTCCGCTCGTCCTTCAGGACGGTATTATGCTATAGTTTACAAGCCGGTAGGGGCATTAACACAATATAACCAGTACTGATTTAATATCATATGCTTCGCTAAACTTCACGTTTCCTTTAATCCGATTAACATGGTGTTGGCATAGATTACCATTAGTTATGGCTGTGATATGTGATATAGTTACCTACGTATCGATAACTATTTGAACAATACAGTCGTATTTCAATATTATGACGTGCGAGTCGTCGTACGGAGAATGCGTCTTGCTTTAATGTTTTCACTGTAGGAGAGATTAAGTAACTTGTGTGGGAGAATTGAACAACATACCGTCTCGCCTGTATTTCTGGTTAATAAAAGACGTACTAATGTACACAGGCAGAGCAACATGTTTGTATACAAGCAAGTCTATTACCAACAACTGTATGCAAAAATCCGAACTCCGAGCTGTAACTGAAGAAGTCCTACTCAACTATTCCACTTTTCTGGAAAGCATGTAAAATAAATAAAATACCTACAACACTTTCACAACAAGGATAAATAAAGTACATAAAAACAAACGAAACAAAACAATACATGTATTTATTTAAAATTCCGTTAGCAACTTGATGATTTTTATATGAGATTACATTGCATTAAGTTTTATAAATTCCCAAAATAGATGAAAATGAAAATATTGTTAATTTTCCAGATGTAATGATGCTTAGGTTAATCCTTTCTCAGTTTTTACCTATAAGGACTAGGTACATATTATTTAATTTACCTGAATCATATGGAAAAAACATAAAAAAACG
The DNA here is from genome assembly GCA_964056405.1 of Acronicta alni. Lineage (NCBI taxonomy): Eukaryota > Metazoa > Arthropoda > Insecta > Lepidoptera > Noctuidae > Acronicta > Acronicta alni. The sequence goes on from OZ043926.1 coordinate 8,546,011, forward strand.
GCTATTTATGTGTATAAACTCACTAAACCGCTATATATATTAGAAGCTCTCCCGGCTAATGGAGATGCAGTTAGCTGTAAAACAGTTTAGTTATGGTTTCATCGCGGCAAAGTGGAACCCTATGGAAATTGGATTATTTACGTACACATGTAGGCACAACCACGTGTAAGTTTGCATTAAAAGGTAAATCCTGTGTAAAAACACAGACTTTGCATTTACACCCATTTTGCTTGCGTGGAATTTTATATTAGCGTAAATAGTTGATGACAGTTTGAAATAGAAATGGCTAAATGGACATCGAATTGATTTGTCCAGTCATTATTCATGAATGTAATGTGAATGCATTGGATTGATCATTATGATTGAGTTCAACATTCGGCTCGCAGATATTTTGTGGCTTTTCCAGCCATTTAATCGTACTCTGTGTGTTTATTTTTGTGTTACGTTTTAGATATACAAAGTCTTAATCTATTGATTTCTGACATTTACGCGAATATTATACATTGAAATAAAACTACCTTTTACGGATTTTATCGCGTATATTGATATTGTTAATCCCGACGTTTCGGACCCTTTACAGGGTCCATGGTCACGGGTAGACAGAGGTGGTAGGCGTCTTGATGATATAATGACTGACAGCTATCCTACATTTTTTTTTATTGTTACATGATCAATGATATTTATTACTAATTATTTAATACTAGATGGAGCCGGCATTTCCTATCTGACGACCTCTGAGAAGAAACGCCGAAACAATCTCAGAGAACTCAGAGTTTTTATTAATTGTTAAGTGTAACGACGCATTATAATGTATAGTGTTATTTGTGTACTTTGGAGAACAATAAATATATATATATATATTTTAATCATGGTCTCTTTTAAATTAACAATATTCAATGATCATGCATTTAGTTTTTTAATTATTGGCAATCCGATTCACGCAGAACGAGCTCACAGTATCCTTTGGTCTTGCAGTTGTAGGCTTGGATTTTGATTTAATAGAATCTATAACAGGATTCCAAGCAGGTGGTAAGACCCAGCCATCTTCTCTATTGAAATTTGGATGTTTTTTAATTTCAATAGCCTCACCAATCATCCTGGGTAGGTATCGACTTTCTTTCGCAAGGATATGTGGTTTATCAAAATCTGATATAATGCTGGGCCTTGTCAAGTGTATGTTCACAAACTGCTGACTTCTTGAAACGGCGGTGTTTGACATCGGCGAAGTGTTCTTTTACGCGGGTCCCTATGCTTCTTTTAGTTTGGCCTATATATGAGAGACCACAATCACAATCAAGCTTGTATACACCCGCATCTTGTAGAGGTATATGGCACTTGACAGATGGTAAGATCTGACTGATCTTCTTCAACGGCTTGAAGTATGTTTTAATTGAAGCACGCTTCAAGATGTAGCCAATTTTGTCGGTGACTCCTCTAACATATGGTAGTACGGCAGGTAAGCGCTCAACTGTGGCAAGTTTCACACGGTTTCTGTGACAAGGGCGCGGTATTCGGATCTTGTTGTCGTGCAGGACTTGCTTAACATGTTGAAGCTCGGCAGCCAGGTGTTGCTCATCACAAGTCCCATGTGCTCTCTGAAACAAAGATATACCGACGGTAGATAACTGTGTTGGGTGGTGGTGCGATTCACCATTTAGGTATTTGTCTGTATGGGTTTTCTTTCGATACACAGTATGACTCTAGGTGTTGTTATGATTACGAATTACTAAAACATCTAAGAAAGGTAAAGAGTTATTAGCCTCTGACTCCATAGCAAATTGAATTTTTGAATGTAAGGAGTTGAGATGATCTAGAAATGCTGTTACTTTGTTAGATGGTAATATGGGGAAAGTATCATCTACACATCGTTTATAGAACCTCCTCAAAATCTTTCATAAAGATATCAGCAATAATGGGAGATACCGGAGAGCCCATAGCTACAACAAATAGCCAGATGTTAGGCAATGTTTCAATAGTTCAGCATATTCAATAGGCATGTTATTCTCTACTAGTTTCCTAGATACAATTCTGATGCAGTCTTCAACAGGTAAGCATGTAAATAATGACTGAACATCAAAACTGACCATAGTTTCATTGTCAGCGAGATATAGGTGTTTTATTTCACTGACAAAATGGTACCTACTACTTTTTACGGATTTTATTGCGTTATATTGATATTATTAATCCTGCCGTTACGGACCCTTTACAGCGTCCATGGACACGGGTAGACCATGGACGCTGTAAAGGGTAAGAAAAAGTAGTTTTATTTGAATGTATAATATTCGCGTAAATGTCAGTAATCAGTAGTTACAAATATTCAATTATGTGGTATTAAATAATGTTGTAACTACTGAAACTAATAATTAAATAAAACAACATTTTATAGAAGCATCCAAAGTTAGATGACGTTATCCCGCTTAATTAAAAAAATACGAAACAGCGTATAAAGCTCAAATGAACACGAACTTAATATCCTTCCTTATAATTCTTGGCTCATGCTTTTTAAAATTCTAATTACAATGCTTTCCGCGATAACAATATCACGCAACGAACATCCGTTTAAAACTTGGTTCATTTGCTTTAGTCGTAAACTAGCATATGTGCATAGTTAATATGATCACGTAGGTATAAGGCTAATTCACGGAATCTTCCCAGCTAGAGAGACGAGTAGCGGGCGAACTCGCCTCGCATTGTCTTAAGGATATTACTGAAAATTACTTGAAACACTGCATTGCACCATCTCTGAGCAGTGCTACTGTAATTAGTAAAACGTTTTAGTGCTTTGCGTTTGTATTATCATTTGCGTTTAGTTGCACCGCGTTGCAAATTTAGATATCAAAGTTTTGTGATACGAGAGAAATAATATCTTAAACATAAAGTTTGGTAAATTGAAAAATATGACGCTGATTGCTAAAAGCAAGTCTATGGCAAAAAATAGTTCTTTTGTTGGCACTCGTTTCCACTATGAATAATACTTGTAGTATTTACATACGGTAGTTGCTTATAATGATTAAATAAATAAAAAAGCTTTTTATTTACTTTATTTTTTTATTTATATTATGAAAACAGTTATCATTTAACAATCACAAAGAGTAGTAGTTGCATGCAAAAGAATAAAATGAAAAAAAAAAAAAACTATGATAACTAATATGTTTCGAGATAAAGAAGAATGCCCATTTTCATCTGACAACGATTTATTTCATTTCTATAGCAATGAAATAAATCTTAAAATTCAGCTAATTTAATTGTATATTTACATTACACTTATCACAATGTTAAAAGAAACGCAGGATAATAATAATTTTTAGTATTTATATAAGCTTATTCTACGCTAAGGGTAAATGATTACCATGTTTTGAACGCAACCCAACTGCGCTTTTAACAGTAACACTTATTGAAAAGCAAGTTTTTGTTTCTCAACCGACATGACTTAATTTACAGTTAGTTCAATGTCGAACGATGTCACCTTACCTACTATCTTTTTTTAATATATATTTTTTGACTTTTTCCATGCTAAGATTTTAAAGTTATTTAGCATAAGTAATAACTTTAAAATAATTGCCTTGGCTCTGCTCTTCTGCTCCCTCTGTCTGTCACTACATTGCCTAATATTCTACCGCTAATCAATAATGTGTTACCATTACTGTGTTCCGTTTTGAAGGACGAGCTAGAGGGAGAGCAATATTGGGTTTTTCTAATAAACCTCAGTAGCGGCTCGGAGCTTGGAATTGTGGCCGGTTAATGACAATATGGTCGCCAATCCCAAAATAAGCAGAGCTTGCACTACAATGGATATAATACTTATACACTTTCTTGTAAATATATTAGGTATATATTTACAAAAAAAGTGTATAAATATTTGTGTCCTGTGGGAATCGAACCCACAATCTCAGGATCAGCAGTCCGAAACTAGAACCCTAGACCACAAACAAAATAAAAATATAACAAGATTAACAATCCTTTTACCGACTGGGTACAAGGATTTTGGTAAAAATATTGTTTGTATGTCATGAGGTACCCATGTAACCCTACAACGGCTTATCCAATTGATGTAAACCTTTCACTATTGGATGGACTATAATACTGTTAGCTGGGTTCGGATTAGGTCTTCCGTTGTTGGTTTAAAGGGCAACCCACATCGATTCTGGAAAACTTGATATGGTAGAATTCTGTTGTTGAGTTCATGTGTTTTTTTTCGTATCAATAGTAGATTTATTTATACTTTATTTCAGCCTAGGCTGTCCATAGAGTGTTAGTAATACACTGAAACTTAAGAACTATGTTAGTAATATATACATACAAACGCAAACTATAATAATTATATATGTAGGCGAATCCAGTGTCTCTAGCTAGAACTCTCAATTTGTACAGCAATGATCCTCAGGTAGCCGTTATCTCTCACTCTGCACATCATCGATGCTAAAGTTATTTAGCGAAGGAAAAATTCGACCGCGGGCAGGATTCGAACCTGCGTCTTCTGGTTAGGTACATCAGACGCTATGACCGCTAAGCCACCGCGAGTCCCACCCGCCATGACGAATTTTGCCTTCACATTCAATCTTGCATGCAATCAGCATGGAAAATGCCAAGAAAATACAAAAAGATCATCGATGCTGCTCTTTTTCTATATATGTATTGTATAACTATTTTTAAGTTTTGTATTACTGGGTACTACTCATTTATCTGGTGAGTAGCTAGTGAAATTACTGGAAAAATGAGGCTTACTTCGACGTTTCAAGATGACAACGCGCGAGTCATATAATATATATCTAAGAGAGGTAGGGCATAGTGGGCATAATACCACCTAAATTGGAGCTGCTCGACTGGAGAAGTACCTCCGCCTTGGAGAGAATCGAAGTAAAATAATACTGTTTTGAGATCTGTTGTGTTCCTTACGGTGAGCAAGGTTGCCAGTGCTCCACGAGGAAACGTTGTGTTGGCAGTGGGGGGACTTTTACCCTTATACTGCCAACCCAACTATTCCTCTTTCGTTTTACAGGGTCGGCAACGCGCAAGTGATATCCCTGTTGTTACAAGCGGCTATAGGCTACAGTAACCGCTTACCACCAGGTGGTCCGTATGTTTGTTAGTCATCTGAGCCCACACTAAAAAATTTGGATAAGGATTGGAGGATGCACCCCTGTAGAATCCTGAAAAACCTGCGGCTCCACAGCGCGGAACCTGGTCTCCTATTGGTTAGGTTAGCTCCAATCGAACAGTAAAATAAACTGTGAGCATACCTGTGCCACTATAGCCAACCTACAATAATGAAAAGGGTTCCTTCCACCTCACGAGATACAATTAATTGTAATTTACTTCAATTCGCTTTGTATGTGAAAATAACAAATTACAAAGCGTCTGTAATTTGTTGTAATCAGCGTTCGGATCGAGAATTTAATCAAAGGGAATCAGTGATGGTACGGGCCAATTGAGTACTATTACAACGAACATATATATGCGGTTAAATGCTTCGCAACAAATGACCCTATCGACAGTAGAAGGTTTCTCTTTGAAAAGGTTTTCAAATATTTTGAGTTGATTTGTGTTGAGATAATAGCTCACTAGCCGTGCCCGACTTTGACCCTTTTCTATATACCTACATAATTATGTTCTTTTTTGTAGTAAATCTTCATGAACGCGCACACAATAACTCGCCAAAATTTCATCGTTATCGAATTAATGGTATAGGAACATATGGAGGACGAAAAAATGAATAAGTATTCATTTTTATTTAAATACTAGAATTAGACTAGCGACAGCACAGGCTTTGCACGAGTATGTTCACTAATTATAGCCTGTATAACCTTTCTAATATATAGATAATCCCTCTTTTTTTGGTGAAAATCGTATGAAAAACCCTACAGTAGTTTCTGAGATTAATCTATATAAACTCAGCGCGACTGGCGCGGCGACTATTTTATACGAATGTATGTAGTGACAGTTTTTTTGCGGCCAACAGTCAAATATCTAAACACACTGAGACCTTTCCGTGCCTCGGAGAGCACGTAAGGCCATCCCCGGTCCCGGTTGTCATGCTAACACATACGACAATTTGTAAGTGGTAGTCAGAAGCCCAAAAAGCCTGACAACCCGTCTATGGTTGTTAGAATATTGGTATTGCCCCGAAATTGGGTTGCTGAGGTCTGATGGCAGTTCCTTCAGGTAAAATCAGATATTCAGCCACAAAACAACAGAGAGAACACAACACGTTTCTTTAAAATGACTTGTACCTATTTAATTATTATATCCAACCGCTTATTGAATGTAAAGTGATAACCGCGCCAAGTGTAATACTACCAATTTAATTATAGGTACTGATAATTTTTGGTGACAGTCATAATTGTGGGCACGAATTAAAGCCACTGCCAATTATCAGTATTGTTTGATACAATAAAAGCCAGAACCAAGGTGATACAAAAAATTATTAAAAATATTAAAACAAATTATTTGTACAGAGGCCAGCACATCAAGCTACTACAATCTGTCAAATTTCTTTGATTGATTTTCTACCCAGTCATAAGGTTCATATTCAAATGAGAAAAATTTACAGTTTTCGATAGCATGGTAAAAGCCCGCTTAGGAGAATCTGCTGCTGTTCTTTGTGTCTGTTTATGTGTTTGTTCCTTTGTGGCATTCCAGAGACGAAACGCGTGGGCTGATTTTGATGATTCTTACGTCAATCAATCTGATTAATGTTACGAATTTCACTAAAGATATGATAGTAAAGTTATTATAGCCAAGGAAAAATTGAACTCTTAAATTAATTTAAAATTTTAGCATGGAAAATGACAAAAGAAAACCAAAACATAGACATAATAGTAATCAAAATTCAATATGGTGACAACAAGACGCCATATTATAAAAAAGAAATAAAAAAAGCAAGACCCATTATTGGGAAAATTTAATCCGGTCTAGAATTATGTCATGGTCTCTATGGTAGCGATCTTGTAGGAGACTAATCATGTTCACAAGAGGTCAGTGTATACAAGACATTAATAAAATAAAATAGAAATAAAAAAATATACTATCCTATACTATATAGTTCAGTTCAATGCTAATTTTAGCTAATAGATAAAAACTTTTTTCGTTTCATGAAATACATTAAACGTTTCATGAGCCAAGTCAATCGTTTTAATTGATTGTTAAATTATCACACTTGATGAGTCTCGAACTCCATCGTTCATCATTATTGCTTATTGTAATGATATGAATAAATTAATGACGTATTTATTTGATCGTAACGCTATACACAAAATATATATACTAGTATAGCGGTCGCAAGCACCACTGCTACGCTTGAGGCTATGTGGTCTATATTATTATTCTACATTAGCGTACACCTCTGTCGTCCCTTTGGGGAATTCACGATAGACTTTAAAATACCATCATCATCATAAAATGTATAGTCTCGCTGCTGGCCACGAGTCTCCTCTCAATATGACAAGGGTAAAGCTATAGAAACATCCGTGTGGGTTTAATCTGTAGATCATCTCCTATGGGAGGAAGTCTATGAGGATTTTGGAACCGTAAAAAAAATATCCCACCATGCTGGCCTAATCCGAATTGACAGACACATACCGTTGAGAAAGACTCTCAGGTATGCTGGTTTCCTTCACCGTTTCAGCTACTGATCATTAATTATTAATTGAAACGCACATAATTTCGACCAGTCTACCTACTAGAGACCTACTTGGCAGTCCAATGGTCATATTGCTAGGCTACCACTGTTTTTTTTTAAATGTACAGTCAGCAACAAAAGTCGCTGAACATGTTGCAATATTCAATACGACTTTTAATATGAAGTTAATGACCTGTGAAGGTTGTGAGTAATCTTTGCATAGATGACCATTAAATAATTTACCTTACCTTCATAATAAAAAAAAAATCTCTTGACCAGTTTTGGAGCTGTCATGTTTTCAATATTTAGCTGTGTTTAGCGATTTTCGTTGCTGACCGTACAACTGAAAATAGGTCAGATATATCACCGGTAACAGCACTAAAAGTAGCAGTTAACTATAGATTGTAACCAATATCGGTATATTTTAATTTGTTTTTAATGTTTGCTATGAAGAGTGTACTCTGTACCGGTAGTAATTAAGTCGGTGAGGCCCTAATAGTGTTTTAATAGTTTCCATGGTTTTATGATAAATGCTACCTGCATCTGTATATGTATGTTTGTCCCCCAACGAGATGTACAGAGGCCAGAACATCAAGCTACCACAATCTGTCAATTTTCTTTGATTGATTTTCAATTTTAATACAAAATTATAAGGTTCATTTTCAATTGGGAAAACTTGTCAGTTTTGGGTAGGTTGACCTGCTGGCGACTGTACCTTGACCTGGTAAAGGTCTCTTGATGCTTGAGCTCATGGATGTAGGCGGCATATAACCCGTTTTTGATGAAGTCTATCGGGGAGGTTTATATTCAGTAGTGGACCTGTTAGGGCTGTTACGATGATTGGTATGGAATACAATACCTAATAGTGTTTATATTAGTGTCTGGTCTGTGAATTTAGCGAAATAAAAATTCAATCTCTGTCAAGATTTGAACTTGAGTCCCTCCGGGTAAGTACACCGGACGTACGTACACGCTAAAATTAATATTTTTATAAAGATTTAGCATGCGTTAATACCAAAATAAAAAACCTAAAAAAATAGCTAGTGTGGTATTTTTTTGCATTAAGATTTTTTTACACAAAATTTATGCTTTCATCACATATATTACATTACCTAAATACATTCACACCTAAATAATGGACAGGATCATTATAATGGCAGTTAGAGCAGAATATTGATAATGTTAAGAAACATTCTGTTTATAATTTGTACAAAATTATAATTTTTTTATACTTCTTCACTGAATTTTTATACCACTTGACCTGTCTGATCTCCAGCTAAATGTTGAAAAAATTAAAAATTCACCGGCGTCATTATTTTCTCGGTCGAGAAGCCTCACTGCGGGTTTATTATTAATTATTAAAGTCCATCTCTCTCCCTCGAGCCTTGATTTTAAAAGAGACGTTAACGACTTAAAAACAAAAAACCGACTGTTTATTATCAAAGCTACAAAATAAAACAACAAGTTGTTGAAATAGGTAAAGACGGGGCATTTTTGCAATTTTCTTGTGTAATAGTTTCGTTACTATATAAAATATATTATAATATTGTCTGGACTTTAAAAGAGACAATGATTCTCTGAGTCTGTTTCGGCGTTTCTTCACAGAGGTCGTCAGCTAGGCAACACCGCGCCGGCGCCATCTAGCATTAAACATTGAAAATTCTGACTTGTAAACTGATACTGTATACTGACTTGTGTCTTTATACGATCTGTTGCTATTTTATGCAAGTTGATAGGTATTTATTTCTGATGAACACCCTCTGCCTTTTCTGTCGGGCAGCGAAATATGACAGAGAGAGAGATAGCGATATTTAAGGTGTTCAGCGGCATCCCTCCCTTTCAATAATTTTAATACAATAACACGCTGTGGTATGACTTTAGTTTACACGTGTTTACTTTAGCTTCATGTCATTTAAGTTGATTTTGACAGGTGTATTAACTATGGAATGTGGACTCTGTCACGTATGAGTGTATCCCAAAAATTAAAGTTTATGTATTCAAATGTAGTGCATTGCGCAGAGCTTCTCATTAAATTGGTAGCACATTCGTGATTAATAGTTAAATGACTTCACCTTAACTATGCAGTAAAGATAAAGTTACAATATCGCATCTGTAACAATTAATATTCTAGTAATATTATACGTTAAAAACACATCGAGGCTCATGGCAAAATAATTATAAGGTACGATAATCGATCTATGATGAGTATGAGTTGCGCTTGCCGCGGTTAGCCTACGGGTGGGTTTAACACAGTCATATTTGGACTGACAGTAGTCACTTTTATATATTGTATACACAGGTTGAAAGCCGATCCCAATATACATATTATTTGGGAAAAGGCCAGATGATGACGTTAAAAAAACATAAAAAGCTTCACCGAAACATAGCATAAAACAAACTCATTGGCAAAATTATTAATTTAGACTCCATCGAGTAACTCAATTCCAGGACCACACGGAGAGCACATAGACGTATGAAAATTACCACAAAATTTCGGGTGAAAATAAATAAACAGGCGTACACACCTTGCCAATTTGATTGCTGAATTATTCATGATGTCTCACACGGCAGCCTGGGTGCCGAGGGTCGGGGAAAGAGGAGTACTCTCTAAACAACTCGTATCGCTATTCGGGGGGACGTAACGAAATGGGCAACCGAGACACCGCCTCATTTAAGGGCCCAAATAAAAAAAAATATCTGAACTTATTACGGTGGCTTGAAAGGCACCAAAAGTGTCATTATGATTAAGTGAGCACGGAAATAAGGAGGGTACAGGTACGAAGCTACGACTGAATAAGTTAGGAGGATCGTATAAATAAGACTTGCTAATTTTGGTTTTCAATTATTTGTCAGTTATGCGTAGTATTTTTCTATTTTAACTATACCCTTTAACAAAAATTAAGATCTATATTTATACTATTAGTTATCCACTAATTCGAAAAAAAACCTGATGAATATACCTACAACGAATTTATTTCAAACGAATAAAATCTCCGTTGATTCATTTAATCGTATTGGCAATGAATAATAAAACGCCATTAAAATTCCCTGAAGGTGCATTTGACAGATTATGTCGACCCCAAAAACGATAAGTAATAAATGAATTAATTAAACAATCTAAATGGCCTCAGTTCATCGGCTATTGCCAACAGCAGATGAGTTTTACGGCGAGTTGCAAGAAAGAACAGACATAGCAGAAAAGCGTCGTCATGAGAGATTTGTGGCTGTTATGACTATGATCCGCATTGTTCGTGGCTGGCTGATCAAGAAGCATGTGGCATGGCTATCAAGAAATGCTAGAATTATACAGTGCGCTTTCAGAATCCATTTAGCAAAGAAGGCTCTTAGAGCCGCGCTTAGAAGAGCTGTACGCAATAAGCATGCAAGACATTACGCAAAAGCTGCGAGATGCATACAGGTACACCCACTTTCCTCAGCTTATATTAAACAAACTAGAGTATTTGCAGTACCATGCGTAGTTGTTGTTTTTTGGATTAATTTGAGCTTTCATTTGATTGTAGGCCCTTTGGCGTGGACATTATTCAAGGCGCACAAAATTCTGTTACCGCACATATCGTCGCTGGTTGGCCACTGTGAAAGAACGTGGAGAAAGACGCGCGGCAGAATGTGCAGAGTTTGGCATCAGAAGCCGAGCAGATGACCTCAGAATCTTAGAAGAAGAAGCCCGCCAATGGCTAGCATTTGTAGTCTTCAAATTACACCATTTACTCAGAACCTATGTCTGTGCAGGAGTATATTCAGAACCCGCAACAACAGAGCTATCAGAATTCGAAAAGCTGCTGAAATCTATCCACTATACGGAATATATGAAGAGATTAAAGCGGAAATATGATGAGTTTGTGAGAAAACACCGACCAGGTTTCTCAAATAAAAGGCTATTTCCGATAATTGGGGACGGGGCTGACTATTGGTACTTATCGTTGGCTGAAATGTATGAACTGACAACCCCTATGTCAAAAAGAGAAGATAATAATAGGCATAGGGCTACACACCACGGGCGGATACATAAGGAACCATTTTTGTGGCGAAAAGCTAGGCCCCCGCCGCCGGGACCTTTTGAAGGCCGAGGTCCGTTTACGCCAACAAAATCTCCGATTGCTTCACCTCCGCCCCCTGCGCCAACTCCTACTCGGGCAGGAGGTGACACACAAAAAGAAACTCCACCAAAAGATCCTCGATTTCATCTCTATGTCAAATACTATACTCCTGATCCTGCCTTATTTGACTACGTAAACTTTCACATTAACGTACTGCTAAGACGAAAGTGTTCCGTTGAGAACATCGATAAACAATAACAACGTAGGTACAATTCTTATACTAAATTGGATGAAATTTTCTTTCATTTTTAACATTAACAACACAGAGTGGTTGTTTGAAAACACTTGGGTTTTTACATGGTTGCGTATTATTTCTCCCTTTATTTTTTTTGTCTCGGAAATCCGTAATCAGGCTGCTAAGTTTGGAAGGGTCGTCCGGATGTTGCGAGCCGCGAGCCTTTTGTTGTTACGCTTTTGTTGTTGTGAATTTTACACTTGTAATTTATTTCAGGAAACGCCTTGGTGAGAAAGAAATTACGTTAAACTCTCCAAGGAAAATGTGTTTTGTAAATTAACATGACGCTTGTATAGGTTTTCGTTGAATATTTGTGTTTATATTCAAACACGAATCCGTTAATCGACGATGGTTCAATTTAGAACTACATTTCACATCAGAGCGGTCCATTGCTTCGTTAACGCTTGAATAAGTTATAGACATAGCTATGATAGTATACCATTGTACCTAATGCTGAATTCAATATTCGCAGATATCTTCGCATCGTATTATTAAATTTAGCACTATATTTGCTCCACTTTATTACTTTATATTGCTTGAAGTTCAGCTGACACAGTAAAGCATACATGGTAATCGATATATGCTCGCATATTTCGCTGGCAAAAAGCGTACTTTATCCTCGTATTCAAATAGTCCTACCTGCTCATACTAAGGAGAGGTGAAGGTAAAGTTGTGTTATGTTCACGTTTGTTTGTGCCTGAGTCTATTATGACTGGAGTATCTTCACTGTACGTCTTCAAACTCATTTGTCTGACAATGTCTGTTTGACTCGGCAAATTTATTAGGGTCAGAATAATGCAGGTTGTGGGTTTCTGAACCGACTCCTTATTGCACAGCCCGACTTAAGGCGGGTACCCATTTGTTAGACGTATAATGGTTGACCCACTTTACTTATGTGCCTCGAAGTTGCTAGAATAGGGTGTGATTTGTGTCGCGGAGCCGCAGACAATTATTCGTACCCTATCATTTATAAACAATAGACTCTATTGAGAGGGCCCTGAATTCAATATGCTGAAATACTATACTAAATTCAAGGTCACGTAAGCGTGACGCTTTATAGGTTTATTTTGCCTTCAGTTTTGTGAACTTTACGTCAACTGTAACTGTCAGTCGCGCGCTCTGAGGGTGTTTGGGATATGAATAATGTATGGGGTAAATTTGCAAGTGTTTCAATTTACACCCGCCGACACTCCACGCCGTTGATACGCACCCGAGAAGTTGAAGAGCAAAAAAGAAAACAACGAGCCGCACGCGTGGGATGGGGACTAGACGCCTGAGCCGGGCTTACAGCGGCTGAACTAGCTATTTTCAAATATGACTGAAGTGCGACACTGATTTACTGTTTGTTTCACACCTTCGTTCCGTGAAATTTCGTGCTTAGAGCAGTTTGTCTGCTAGTTTTTATTGCTGGTTTATTAGTCTTGCTGTCTGCGTACTTATTGTTGTAAAGAATCTTGTGGTACCACGGGTGATTAGTATCATACCACCTTAATACACATGGTAAATATTATTTAGTTCTGATACAGATTAGGTACCTATATCCTTTTATATAAGGCGTTTTTGATCGATCGTTTGATAAATCAAAATATAAGCAAAGTTTAATTGTTCCATTCAAGTAAATAATGTTACAGGCTGCGGGCTCAGATCCTTATTGAATAAAAATTAAATGTACAGTATTTCATTTTGAAATAAATTGTAATGGTAAACTTGTTCGTTCCTAATTTTCTAGATCGATTTTGTTTTAACTACAAACGAGTATACGTCGGGTTTTCAATTTTCTAAGCAACTTTTCAACAATGTTCAGCTTTGTAATCGTTAAATTGGTACATTTAGATAAATTGGCTTTTTGTATATGAAAGACCCCAAAGGAGTATTCAATTTATTTTTTATTGAGTTAAAATGGAAACTTGTAATCGACTGTAGGCCCAATGAATTGAGAATAATTGAATTTAACAAAATGTACTTACATAGTCTCTATTTAATCTGATACTGCCTGTAGATAGTACTCAGTAAGATATTCAGGATGGTCTATATTTATACAGCAGCCTCAAACTCCAAGCCTTTTCCCAACTATCTTGAGGTCGGCTGCCAGTCTAACCAGATACGGCTGACTTTCAGTGGTTTACACGAAGCGACTGCCATCAGAGTTTCACAACCCAATTTCCTAGGTAATACCGAAATCCTGAGGATAGACTGATTGTTAGGCTTTTTAGACCTCTGACTACTACTAACAACTACTAACAATATGACAACCGGGATCGACAGCTTTACGTGCTCTCCGAGGCACTGAGGTGTTTCAGTGAAATAAGAATGCTCAAGCATCCACAGACTGACCGCGACTAGCGCGTAGTTATTGCTTATCCAGGAACTTCTCTTTAATTTATTGTTGCAGGCATTTGAGAAATTGAATTATCATTTCTATGATTCTTGTATTGTATTACTCTAAATACCCACAATTAATGAACTCGGTTTACTCAAAGCTTCAACTTTTGCCTCGCCTTATTTCTTATCGATAAGTTTCCGTTTCTTGATTTTGTAAGGCTTTTTATTTAATTTTACTTTGACCACAACTGCCATCATTTTACAGTATACCAATAATAATTTACAAAACATTTTGTTCTTGAGAACTTTTTAAATAGTTGGAGAATATGACCTTCGATATGCTTAAGATGTTAAGCCTCTTCAACACAAGACGAGAAGTTGCGTTAGTTACTTAATTTATAGTGCTCTTTATGCATTTTTAACATACTAGCATAGAATACTCATACTATGTATATTCTTCGTTATAACTCAATAAAATCTTAAAAGGTCAAAGCCAAAGCTAAAAATACGTAGTCATCTAATTATAGCGTGAAAAATAAATACAAAGAAATACTTAATATGAGGAAACTGGTCGCGTCACTGTTTAGTATCGTACATAGTACCGAACCTTTTTCGTAAAGGACAAAGAGGAGCATTCCCAGGACTGCATTCCGCCAATTCTTAGACGGAACCTCAAGTAATTCCCGGGAGAACTTGCGAATCGATATCGCCGAGTTAGGTGGGTCCGTGATCTGTTTGAAAAATGCGGAAGGAGCCGTGGTACGCAGTAATTAGTGGTTCGCGTACGCCAAGGCGCGCTAGGGCGGCGCTCAGCGGTATAGGGATGTCACGCACATCTTTTATCCATGAAAGGATTTTATGTATAAATGGATAAAATGATGTTAAAAAAATAATCCTTTCATGGATAAATAATGTTCTCTCTTTACCCGTAAAAAAGTCATGTTAATGACTTTTTGTAGAACATTATTTTTGCTGAGGATTGTTTGTGACGTAATAATTCTTTTCTCCTTCTCACCGTGCCAATGCTGCAATGGTAAAGAAGAACATTTAATAAAATCGGCTGTTCCATTCATTGTTTTTGACTTAACTAAATGTTCTGAACACAGTATTTTTTCGCTATTTCAGGGTTGGCCCCATTGTACAAGTTATTCATAATGATGACTACAATCTTAAATTATGGTAATTTTTAAAATAGGGGGATTTATTGTTAATTTTTCCGTTTCGGAGAATAAAAGAGCCAGCTATAGAGAAGATAGATGTAGTATACAACTACTGCCATGTACATTATCATATATAAGAGAGAGAGAGAGAGAGAGAGAGCGAGTTTAATTATTCCAATCCAGTTTTTAAAAATATAGTAAGCTGACACTAGTAGTTATGAAATAAAATAATATTTTTGGGTCATTTTTACAGTCTCAAACTAAACAGAGCTTGTATTACCCTTAATACAAGCTCTGTAAAATTACACTGAATATAATACTAAGTATTATAAGTGAGTCTTATAATTATACTTTTTTTAATACATAGTTAATATACATAAGAAACACCCAGATAACACACTTATGTTCATCACATAAATATAAGTATTTAATCCTTAGCTGTTTTAGTTCGTAATTAATAAATAGGTTACATTACAGCTAGTCCTTATCAACTGCAACTTGCAGATGTACAATAAAAAAAAGTTTCTCCAACTTAGTTTTACACTTCTTCAAACTAACATTAAAATTCCTTAATTACTATACTACGAGATTCTAAGTTTTATTTATATGAAATATGAGTACTAATGGGAAGTGGATAGTGCAACTCACAATATTCTTCTTTTTCCTTATAATGTGTTCTTAAATTAGTTAATCATTTTTCCTCCGAAATTGTCTAAGGCAATAAAGAGGTGAGTGGTCGAATGTAGGGAGGGGCACGAGTGGTTATTCTGTACGTGGTAACAAACATTATTTATTCTGTGGTAGCGGTGTAGACTGAGTACCGTGAATTTGATCCTTATTCGAGACAAAATTTATGTTATCCACCGATAATTGTCTCGAGTCTAGGAGTACTTCATGTTCGTTAATTGTATGTTTGTAAAAGTTTTTCGCGATAATAATGTAATAATATCTTTATATAATATAAAAATTTTCTGATCCCTGCGCTAGTAATAGAACTCTGTTGGTTTATGTGTTATTCTCTATTGTAAGACTTGTGTTTTAAACAAAATAAATATTTATTATGAATATTTATTTATAACAAATATTTATAAACCTGGATATCGAGGAAACCTGGATATAGACCTCAGGCAACAGCTAGTTATAAAATAAAAGCACTAATAGTTTTAGATTAACCCACACAAGAACGATTCGATTGGCCACTTAAACAACTATGCAGCCTTAATAAATTGAAAAATACCTGTAACAGAATACGAAATAACAATTTCGATGAATGCTTCACACTAAAAGCTCGATGCTATACGTAAGGGTTTTCAATTTAGTGAAATTTTAGTTCAATGCCAGTGTTTTACCGGGTGCTTTGAGCGTGGACGAGTGGCGTATAATTTCGCTGGCTGCAGGCGTCCGCTCCGCGCATAAAATCGCTCCCGCTTATGCGCATGGCTCCCGGACTACTATCGAATTTTCCGGTCACTTCGCTCAATATTCGCTCTTGCTATTTTGATGAAAAGCAGTGTATCGCTTTTTCGGCACTGTCACGGAAAGCTTTATTATGAATGTTTAAAATATATAATGTTGTATCTCTTTTTCGTTAATTACGATTGTGTTGCTCAAAAATTCACAGTGCGCAATCGTTGGCGATAGTGAAAAAGAGTTTTTGTTTCAAAAAATTTTGCAATTAAATATTCGGTCATTTCGTTGTAGTTGTTCTATAACATATTTTTACAATTACATGATCAGAATTCGTCGTCATAAGATTAAATGATATAGGTATGAATCTATAGGGACAGTAAATGTGGTGTACGGAAGTGACGGAAGAACACCGTATCTTAAATAAATTGCTTTGACATGCTGGGTTTTCCCTCACTTCAAATTTCGTTTAGATAAGCAAATTTAGATAAAAGTATTAATAGTTACTAAGTTTGTGGTTACCGAGAAAGTCAACACTAATAATCATTAATTTGTTCCTGACTTACTTAGACATGACACAGGATTCTGCTATCAAGACTCTTCAGTTTCAGACAAAACTTGTCAGGGTGTTATCTCGTTTTCGTTTTCGTTATGGATTTTTAGGGGTACATTTTCAATTATTTTACAATCAAAGCAGTTGATCAATCAGTAGTTTGCACTGATTATAAAATTGCTCTTATCTAATTGTAAAATGACTATTTGGTCATTAATTTTATCAAGGTACTTCAAGTGATTACATGATATAATGACAACTGGTTTTAAGGTGTAGTATCTAAATATGCGCGCTAAAGAAGCAAGTAACTGTGAGTTAAACAAAGTCAGTTATGTTTAGTTGTAAGTAAAGTCAACAGCACAAAGTCCAAACAAAAGAAAAGCAGTTGACAGCTTTAACATCTTTTAGAATGGGTTACTGCAACTGTACTGTAACATGCAAAATAAATACGGAATCATGCAAAGCATAGAATTGTCAAAGTACATTATGAGTACGACATGGACTTAAATAGATTAATTCCTAGACATTTACTTACATGCCTTCCACACTAAATAATTTATAAATAATCTAAGTAAAGCTTTTCGATTTATATATTCTAAAAAGTTATAATTCCATTCTGATAGGATAAGAGTTATTATTTTTTCTCACTAAACTGTGAAACATTAGGGAAGTATGGAAGTGTACAAATCGATTCTGTAATCTTATTTGTTGGCGTCACTCAAAACACCTATGCATTCGCGTGAAACAGTCGAACGCAGTAAAAAGCGATCCTTTAGTACTTGAAAGCGCGAACGGTACTTGTCCCGACACGTCGCTACGTGTGAAACGTATAAACAAACATGTTACTAGTGCTACATGCCGCGGTGCGAGTGGCTGGATCCCTTGAAAGGAGGTTTTGTAAAGGCACGTTAAGGTATCTTCACATTGGATATTGCATTGAGATATTGCAGATACGGGGTTATTCCGAAATGGTATACCAATCCGAAACGGAATATCCTTGTGACCTGTGAATGAAATTTTGGTTTACAATTTATTGAAATATCAAAATAATAGTCATCTTCCTGTATAAACTCGACAAAATAAATGTTCATTTTGAACGGGAGATGAAATTGTATGTCGACAAATTATTATTAATAAGGGTACCTATAGCAACAGTAAACTGTAATTTACTAAATTCATTCTGATACCAAAATACGAGATTAAATTATCTAAATCCGTACGGATTGCATTGACAACAATCATTTCTCAACATTTGGCCTAATATAGAACACGTGTAACGGGATTGTAGCTTTCGTTTTTACCTAAATTCTAAAGGCCACACAGAATTCATTTTAGACACCACACAAAAAGATTTTTTTTTTATACTACAAAGGTGGCAAATAATCATACGTTCCACCTGATGGTAAGCGGTTACCGTAGCCTATAGACGCTTGTAACACCAGGGATATCATTTGCGCGTTGCTGACGTTAGCAGTATAAGGGTCAAAGTCCCCCAGCTGCCAAAACAACGTTTCCTCGTAGAGCATTGGCAACCTTGCTCACCGTTAGGAACACAACACAGCTCAAAGCTGTGTTATTTTACTTCAATTTTCAAGGTAGAGGTACTTCCCCAGTCGGGCAGCTCCAATTTGAGTGGAATTACTCCCACTATGACCTACCTCTCTTAAAATTAACTACAGACACCATAAACAGGGGTCTTTACGGAAAGTGGTATTATTGTAATCGTATCGACTTAAAATATAGCCATCTCTAGCACATTGAGTACAGGCTCCAAAGGCCCTCCTGTACTTGTTGCTATGTCCTCCCGGGTTACGAACGGCTCGACACCTAACCATTAAATACTCACTTAATATTACTTTATTTTATTTATTATGTTCCAAACAGTAAGAAATCGATTTCAATACAAAAAAGTTGGTATATTTTATAAAAAAAAAATATTGGTTAGCGCTTAGTACATAGTCATATTATTATATTGTTGACCATTACAAATGAACAAATATTTAAATTCAGAAAAAAATGCGGGCCATGTAAATATTTGTCCCAGTGTTAGAACCAAACTCGGAATATAAAAGGTGGAAGCTATTTGTACTGCATTTATTCTACATCAATATTCAATTCAACATTCAAATTGAACAGCAGTACAGTAAACAAAAATGTGAATCGTTATTTGCTTATCACTGTTTGGAAAAACATTCGCTTTTTGTAGTAAAATCCTCACTTAGGTTTTTTTTTTGAAGCTTATTCTACTTAATTGCTGAAGTCTTTAATTGTTTTAGCTGATAAACGTGAATACTATAACTGGTCAGGGTGATAGCGAAGTTGGCTATCCACAGTGTTCTGGGAGATCATACAAGCATATCATCCATATTATATGAAATACAGAACAAATCATCTTTTTAAATTAGTTTCTTTTTTTTAACGCGGAGAATTTAACATACATTCGTTTAACGGAACCGAGGCACCTGACAAAATATGTAAGATCCACCCAGCCATGATACCCATCATACTTGGCGCAACGGTAGTGGTGGGACCACCACCAAAAGAATAGTTCGCAAATACATACATAAATGCAATTTGTCATTATTTCTTCTCAATTCAATCCATACAAAGTTAAACAAGTGACAAAATTCTGACGAACAATAAACGAACTATCGAAATACTATATAATAATAATCCTTTATTTATTAACAAAATAAATTCTAAATTTTCAAACATGGTTGATCTGACGTCACCTTTACGTGAGCGAATATGACCGGGCGCAAAATAAATGCATTGCGATTATGAGCTCTCGTCAACTGGATGTTAGTTTTATAGATCACTAGTGCTTTGGTGGGATGATACGTAATCTGTTAACTGTCCACATGTTCTTTATCTTGGTTTAAGAAAGGTTCTCTTGATAGGTGATTTGATCATGTACTCGTATCAAATGTAAAAATATGATTAAAAATAGTTGGTCTTTGGTTACAAAGACACTCTTTTTTCATTACGTATATGCAGAGTTAGTGATATTTGTATTTAGTTACTGAAAATGTTACAAACACGACATATCAATTTCCATGTAGCCTTTGGAGAATACAGGTGTGATGTACTAAAGTAGGTAGGTAGGTGGTGGTAGGTAAGTGTGTGTCTAGGTCCTATGTAATAGGGAGCCTTGAGAATTTTATACCAAACGAATCCAGAACCTCATCAGGTCCAGCAGCTAAAGTCAGCAAATATTACAAAACATGTAATTTAATTTTCAAAATAAAACCTCGTTTATAATCATCATCATCATCATTAACCCACACACTGTCCCACTGCTAGGCATGGGTCTCCTCTCAGATTGAGAGGGATTAGATTAGTCAACCACAAGTCCACCACTGGCCTAGTGTGGGTTGGCAGACTTCGCACACTGTCGAAAAAAATCTCGAAGGGATACAGGTTTTGTCACGATGATTCCTTCACCGTTTCAAGAACAGCGAATGATAATTAGTTATGAATACACATGAATTTGAAAAGTCAGAGGCCTTGGATTCGAACTAGAGACTTTTCACTAGGTAGTCCAATGGTCATGTCACTATTTTTATAATAATAAATTTTAATTCAGTAACATTTCGTATTGTATAGCTTACCTACATATATGTACGTGTACCAGAAACCACAATGCAATTACAGGTAGACGAAGCCGCTTGTGCTTGAGGCTGTCAGCTAGGCCTAACCTGACCCTAATCCGACGTACCTAACCTATTAAACGTCCCAACTTGTACCACTAAATATCTATCCTCATATACATTGTCACTTGTGAAGTACTAAAAACCTCTTTGTTGTTTATGATGTTATTAATACAGTCCTATTAATAACATCATAGACAACAACTTTACTTTTACGAATTTTAATAATTCGTCATTGTTTTGTCGAAATGACGATAACTACGCGGTAGCACAGGAAAGCACTAAATAAGTAAATAAAAAATGCATTGCGTCAAAAACAGGGACATAATATTACAAAATACAGATTTATAAAGTTACAGATAGTTCAACAACAACTTTACTTGACAAGTTCGAATCCAAGACCTCTGACTTTTCGAATTCATGACATGTGCGTTTTATTAATTTATTATCACTCGTTTAAACGATGAAGGAAAACGTCTTAGAGAATTTTCTTGACGATGTTTGAAGTCTGTCAACCTGCACTACGCCAGCTTGGTGGACTATAGCCCAGCACCCAATCTGAGAGGAGTCTTGTGCCCAGTAGTGGGACAGTACCTATATGGGTTGATAATGATAATGAGGATGATGGCAAAAACTTTGGCCCCTAAAAACTTACTAGTTTAATTGTGGATTTGTAAGGGGTGTAAGTACATTTAGAACTGATGGCCGCTGGGGCAAAAAGGTTCTCGAGTGGAGACCACGCACCGAGGAAAACGCAGCGTGGGACGGCCTCCAACGAGATGGACGTGCGATCTGGCAAAGGTCGCTGGAAGTCGTTGGATGCAGACGGCTTGTAACCGGTCTTGAAGTCTATGGAGGAGACCTTTATTCAGCAATGGACTTCCTGTGGCTGATATGATGATGATGATGAAGTATATTTCTGGCTAACCCTTCAGGATTAC
The DNA here is from genome assembly GCA_964056405.1 of Acronicta alni. Lineage (NCBI taxonomy): Eukaryota > Metazoa > Arthropoda > Insecta > Lepidoptera > Noctuidae > Acronicta > Acronicta alni. The sequence goes on from OZ043926.1 coordinate 8,568,015, forward strand.
AGGCGCGATGATACAATATGTTATGTTACCTTTTTGTGACTCTTTGACGTTGAAAGAAAAAGTATGTCCCAATATTAGTCACGATCCACACGCTTATGAATAAATCACTTTAAGTGAACAACATTTTTACGAATATTTTGATTGTCCTTGAAGTTTAAATCGATCTCTTTGCTAAATTTCACAAAATATTATTGTTTTATTTTAGGTGCGTTTGTGGAATATACACTTTTGATTAGTTTATTTAATACATAATAAATACATTTTCACAATTATTTGTCTTATTATCATCAGCCCATATACTGTCCCACTGCTGGGCACGGGTCTCCTCTCATATTGAGAGGGATGAGGCTATAGTCCACCAAGCTGGCCTAGTGTGGGTTGGCAGACTTCACAAGCTGCTGCTGCTAAGTTAGTTAAAGTATGACACGATGGCTTGCATTTTTTTTTATGAAAAAAATATTATGAGAATATATCTACATATTTACAGCAGTAATTTCTATTTCTGGGATATACTTTAACGTAATATAGACGATTTCAGTATTACACAATGGTAACGAAAATTTATTCTAGAAAATTCCGCACGGAAACCTTACCTACAAAAGCATAATAATATATTATGCTGCACGCCGTACTACGAAACTCGTCACGTAGCCGTACTACGCGACGTCGGCTACGAAACCTCGTAGGCGCGTAGCATAAAAGTTTGTTTACATACCTACGCAAGATGTCTTTTAATCTCGCGCTCTTAGTACAGCCTACAACATGAATATTTAAGAAAGCAGGTCAAGGTCACACAGCTACCTAGATCGTTTTAAATGGCGATCTTTCCATTGACTTTCCCAAGGTAATTAGTATAATTTTAATTTCCCACCACTCTCTCTTAATTTCGTACCGAATGGATCTGAAAGGCGTTTTTATTAACAGTGGGCTTATACCTGTAGTAATTAGTTCGGAAATTTAATGCCCAAGTTAATTAGTTTGGGTACGGTTTGAGAACGAAAGCATGATTTGGGGTGTATGGCTTATCTTAATAAACTTGACTATTTTGGCAAGAATTTTAAAGTAATTTAGAATTATATATATATACTTGAGGGAACCGTTATATCTTGGAGCGAATTGGAATTTTATGTGTTTGTCGTGAATTGAAGGTGTGAGATCTACTTTATCTGGTTTGTACTAAAAATTAACGTCCTGTTTGAGTGACCTGGTTATTGTGCAAATCAACGTAGCTAAATGCTACGTTGATTTGCACAATTGCCGCTATGGCTCTTTCTTCAAAAGGCCATTTCAGACTATGCCCTACATTGTAAGACACATATTTGTTACTATTCTATGTCTGGACTTTAAAAGAGACTATGATTCTCTGAGTTTGTTTCGGCGTTTCTTCTCAGAGGTCGTCAGCTAGGAAATGCCGGAGCCATCTAGCTTAAAAAAAAAGTGTAAAATATTGACATGTAAAAGTGTCTTTAAGAGATCTATTTACAGAAATAAATATCATTTATAAATAAAAATAAATAAATATTTTTGGACAATTTCACACAACATCATCTAGTCCCATCTTGTACTATGAGCGCTAGACAATGGATATAATACTTATACATACTTTTTTTTGTAAATACATACTTATAATACATAAGATATACACAGACAAACACAAACACTTAATTTTCATCACATAAATATTTGTGTCATGTGAGAATCGAACCCATGACCTCGTAATCAGCAGTCTGACATGTTCCACTCTAGTGTTCCACAGACGTCGTCAAAACTATTATAAGTCAGTTGAATAAAATCACCAGGAATCCATTCATCGGAGATTATTTTGACAACGTCTCTGGTCTAGTGGTACGGGTGTTAGACTACTGATTACGAGTTCGTGGGTTCGAGCCACTAGTTGTAATAAATATTTATCATGTAATATATGTCTGTACGTATGTATGTACAAATGAAATTATTTTCTAGTACCAGTAGTACAAGCTTTGCTTAATTTGGTTGAGATCGTGCTGTGTAAGATGTCTCAAATATATAAAAAAGTACTTTTTGAAAGGTTGTACGAAAACAAACAAAAATACACAATCGAATCTGTGATAAATGCGATATACGATTGCATGTTCAGTTTAAGTTAAAACTAGATTTTAGTATTTTTATAAGATACTGCTAGATTAATGATTAGTACAGAAAGACAAACTTACGAATTCACAAACATATTTAATAAACGAACTGAGATTAAACAAAAATAAAAAACTCAAAAACCTCACCCATGTTCAGTTATACATATGTATTTAGTTCTAGTTTGTATTCAAACTTAACTCAAAAGTCAACCTAATGACAACTATGAACCTGTTTGCTCAAGCCCAACACCCAAAACAGTGACATCCGATTTTAACCCTACACACACTCACTAATTACAATCCTTAATTCATCGAGTTATGACATTACTGTCAAGTCTGACGTCTTATTAATACCGCGTCTCATCCGTCGTCTGTATGTTATTAATGATGGCCGTAATTATCCGACTAAGACGAGTTCTCATTACACGAGAGGAATACGATTCTGAATACGTGTTTAAACATGATTTATCATCATTAAAAGTTGGAAGTGTTAATGAAAGTTGATGAGTCTCGAGCGGCCATGCGATCTGCTTTTGTCGACGTGAAATCGCTGATTTTATTAGTTTAAAACAAATGAAAGTATATGTTGATTTTCTGTCTTTAACAATTACATACTTACTAATAGTTTCTGTCAGCTTTGTGACTTATATTTTTGTTGATCAGTTTTTAAAATTTTTACAGATAGGTGTTGATAGTTTAGTCTTTTTTTCTTAATTTATAGGACGTGCTGCACTACATTTTACCTAATATTTTCTTAGTTGATTTTTGTGAATAAAAAAAACAGTATTTTGTCAACAACCTGTAGCTCACACAAATATATGTTCAGTGCGGGGATCGAACACGCGACACCTGCGGCAGAAGCCGATTGCTCAGCCAATACCCCGATATTGTTATCTACATTTTTGTTGGATATCCTGTATTATAATAATTGGAAGTTATTTAAGAATTTTTATACTATATTTGTACAGTGGCCAACACATCAAGCTACCCCAATCTGTAAAATTTCTTTGGTAGATTTTCAACTTTAATATAAAAATAATAAGGTTCATTTTCAACTGGGAAAAAATTACAGTTTTGGATAGCTTGATCTGCTGGCGTCTGTACTTTATATTCCTAAATTATTTTCAATTTACTTATTAAGTGTGTACACAATAATTATAACAACAGAGGTTTTCAAGAATTTCCTATCTAAATAAAATAGGCTATTTCATATTCTTCACAGCCTTGTCCATCATTGAGGTAGACAGTTTTTATTAACCATTCTTTACGAACTTCAGGTTTGTTTATAACATAGTTGTATTGCATTGTGTTCAATGTTAGAGCTTTACGTAACTAATTGCTGAAATAGGTATATAGTTTTCAATTTAGTCAAATTTGTTTAACAACAACTGAACTAATGGGGCATCGTGCGCTGCTATTTATTGTCTGCTCATTGAAGTCAAATTTTCGTTTAATAACGAGAGCCGCGTTAATTAACTTTATTAACCAATATTTGGCGCTGGGTAATTCTCTCATAATCAATATGGTTGTTTATGCAAAGCTTACGATATTCAGTTATTCAATCAATCGTTACTATTTAGGGCTTTAGGCTTGAAAATAATGAATAAATAAATAAATGAATAAATATTTTTTGACAATTCTACACAGCACCATCTAGTACCAAACTAAGCAGAGCTTGTACTAAGGGTACTAGACAATGGATACGACATACGACCCACCTGATGGTAAGCGGTTACCGTAGCCTGTCAACGCTTGTAACACCAGGGGTATCACTTGCGTTTTGCCGATCCTGTAAAACGAAAGAGGATAACAACTATCAATCAATCAATCAAATCTTAATTGCTGAACACAGGTTACAATTAGGTTCTTACATTACAAGATGTGTGAAGTAAATAGGATGAGCAGTAAAGAGATTATTATTGTATATTATTTTATATATTGTCAAAACAATCGTTTATTTTTAATAATAATCAATTCACGAAATCACCTCTCATCGGAAATAGATGGCACGTCTGCGTTCTAGCGTTTGGTTGTAAAGTACTCCTAACGTAACGGCACGGTAGCACCTAAATCATCCCAAAAACTCCTATCACCCGCGAGCCGCCACTCAAACGCATAAAATATGCCGCGATCCGCATTCTTCTTGCTCATAAATTCATCTTCCATAATGTCACGAGTGAGACAAACACGCCATAACTCAAACATACGGGCCGGCTATAAACAAGCTAGGGAAGATACGGTGTGACGTCACGAACGCCTCTGAATGCAGCCAAGTGACGCAAAACACACGGCCCGTGACCGGCGTGTGACGTCATTTGTCAACGTCACTCAGAAGTAACGGTTGTTGTAAATCAGACACGGTGCCACTAAAAATTGGGTGGTGCACGAAGCTCCTATTTCTTAATAAAGTTCCAACTTATGCTTGTTATAATAATAGTGGAAGGTGAAAGGTTACACTCGACAGTGATGAACAACCACGTAGGAACTCAATTACGAGTTGATATTATCTAAAGAAGACTTCGGAGACTAATGGGTTAAGGTAATTTTGAATTTATAGAAGTATGTATTTATTTGGTTATGTAATCAACAAAATCTGAAATTGTTAATACGTACAGACATGAGCAAAAATAATTATGTATATAAATAACACTTGGCAATATTCAAAAGTTATTTTCTCCTAAATTGTTGACAAAATTCAAAAGCTATTTTCTCCTAAAGTATTGATTGAAATGTTATGGTGTTACGGACATCTTATTTTTGAACTGATAACGATATAAACATAATTATGGTGTTATCTCAAAGTTGCAATCATCATATCACAAATTAATATGCTAGTGACTTTATCTACTGTTGTATAACCTTTGCTGGTCAGTATGTTTCTACGTCTCTTGAAATTGAGGGCGAGTCTATTGGCAGTACTCATATTGGGTCCAAACTTAAAGAGACTCCAGAATATTTCCTGATAGTAAGGCCCAGTAACACTTTGTTGGGAACCTCAGAATCTTACCCAAGACCTTACGCTTAGCAGCCACACTCACAACCATATGACCAATGAGGCTATAATTTATTATTCAGTAAATGGCCCAATTAAATTCATAGCTAAGGTCTATGTTCACCTGGTAGCTATTTAATAAAGCGACTGGACACAGTTTATTAAAGGCATATTTTCACTTAAATGGCGACCTTCATTGCGTCTTTCTCTTCATTCTACTGCTATTACTAACATTTTTCACTAAAATAATGTCTACAGAAAGTTTCCCAGTTCATAAAGATAGCGACACGTTAATCACTGTCAAAATATACAACTGAAATATCTATCTAACGGAATTACTTTGTTCAACGTCTCATGTCAGATCTAACGTCTTTTATATTACCTTTCAACCTTAAAGAGCTTGTTGTTCAATGTGAAACTTTTAATATAACTGAAGAGTTGGCATCTCTTTTAATTTCCTTATTCGCCTCATATATTTTTTGGGACATCAATCTTGGTAGCACGACTAGGCTTCGGTGTTAGCTCTTTATTAAATTTACCGAAGCGCAAGCCGTCATTGGGCTTGGCAACACGTCTCGAGATTAATTTTAAGTCATGTCAAATTTACGTTGGCTTTAATATCGTGAGGATATGTCGCGATAATTACCTCCGACCCACATGTCATGTGAACTCGTACGGTGACATGACGTAACACTGCTCATAGCTTAGTCTTATAACGCAAGCTTCAAATCCATTTGCTGGTAAATCTTAGATTACCGTCGCGTTTGCAGGGTTAAATGTCCATTTTGATTTGTATTTGATTGGATATCGGATACATTTAATTAAGGAAAGCACGATAAAACTTCATTGTAACTAAAGTAGTTAGAGCTTTGTTTGATATTGTTAGACTGAGTTCCTTGTTTAGGTACTTTCTATTGTGGTATCCGTAAATTATTGCTAATAAAAATAAGATCTTAAACTGTTAAATGATTCTTAAAAAATAAAACTCTTTATTAAAAACAGAATACACAATGGGTGCATTATAATATGTATATGTATAATTTTATAAAAAAATGCTTTTAAATCACGAAAAAGTTTGCTATTCCAACGCGCATAGTAAAATCGGACGGTGCGGTGTGGCCCCGTAAAAAATGTGTTTTTTATGTCCCCCTGACAATGTCATGGCATGCAGATTGCAAGTACGTGATCTGAAAGTCAATGTCCTCGACCTGCGGTTGACAAGCCGATTAGTGGCTTATAGTGACTGGAGGGTGCCTGTCACTTTGACGACTGCCACCGGCATACGGCAGGCGAGTTTTTAATATACTTTTACCCAATAAAGAAGTGTATTTGCAAGGTTGTTTTTCTAGGAACGGTTCATCTTAAGGAATTAGGCAAATATATTGGGAGCTGACAAAAAAGTGTATTCTTTGAAAAACAAATATAAAGTACTTCTATGTAAAAGTTCCGTCTTTTAATCTTTTTGACGCCAAATGTATGTGATGTGTATGATTCGAGAGCCACATTGTGAGACATTATCAAATTAAAATTACCTCAATAACAACCAACCTTATCATCAGTAATCATTGATGTCAGTAATGATTCGAATGATTTCCAAATGTTTAACCGCGTATCGAATTAATTAAATATAATGGGTGTATCGGGCACCGAGCATAATTTTATTGTTTACCAATAAATTCAATACGGCGCAAAAACAATTTGTCAATGTAACTTTGATTAATAATTAAATAGTCGTCAACCAAATTTGTTTGGTGACAAGAATTAATTGAAATGTATGACGGGGCCGGCTGCGCCAGCTGTTCACAGCTTTAATTAAGGAGCTAATGTACTGCCACAGTGGATCCTGGCGACTGAAGGATGTGATTGATGACACGTGAACATAGCTACACCCAAACCTCGATATTCCCGCACGTCGAATTCCACGACAAATTATTATTCCATTTTGTTTCTGTCAACGGCTTAATGGATTAAGGTGTAACCATTGGTGATGGAATTTGGTTTTGTCTGCGTTCTTTGTAGTGTAGTAATTAAATTAACCGTTAGTAGATGTAGTATGTAAGAAGAGTGTATGTTACAACTATTGTTACATACTTTTACCGTTATCTGTTATATCACACATGTAACCTAGTTAAATAAAGTAGGTACTTGACTTACTTAGGCTTTTTTAGTGGGCATCTTGTAAAAAATACTGTGAATTTACAGGACAGGACAGAGGATTCCTTTGGTTAAAAAAATATTTAAGAATTAAAAGAAAACAAAACCATGTGTCGAAGCAACTATCTACTTAATAGTGTAACTGTAGCTTTATACTCCCAAAAACAATTGAATAGGTATTTTATTTTCCGGAAACCGCAATCAGGCACCATTCACCTACTTTCATTATTTATGATTCTAAAAAACTTTTCAATCGTGTCTGTCGCCACAAACAGCCATAAAAATAAGACATAAATTCACAGTTTTCAAAGTTCATAACTTCCTAACTGCAATTTTGAAACAAACAATCGAATTCGATCATTTCACGAGGCGAGCAACGAGTTTTTGTTTGAGTTTGGACGATAACAGGTTAAAAATTGGTCAAGGGTGTAAAACATCTGTATGGTTTCCATGTAAACTAGTTATTTGTTTAGATATGAGAATTGGGGAGATACAGGCATGATGGTATGTTATGACGTCAGGTTCGCGATAAAGACTTTAAAATGTCATCATCATCATCAACCCATTTACTGTCCCGCTGCTGGGCACGGATCTCCTCTCAGTATGAGAAGGGTTAGGCTATAGAAACACCCGTGTGGGTTTAGTCTGTAGATCATCCCCAATGGGAGGAAGGATTTTCACACGGTAAACTATTAGTCCACTATGCTGGCATAATGCGGGTTGACAGACACACGCCGTTGAGTTAGTCTCTCAGGTATAGCGGAGAACCTCTAGCTTGTAGGTCGACCAAGTTGCTTTAATCGGTGATTTAGTTTTGATAGCTTTTTTTTTTAATTTAATAATTCCAGGAATTTGATACGCAGGTATACTGACATATCGTATTTTAATACTTACTGACTTATTATTTACTTTTTGAGCATTGTGTCTAATTTTATCTAGTGATTTTTAGTAAACAGCTATAAAACCTTCTTTCGACCAAAACCGACAATAGCAATAGCACAAACTTATGATGACCGTAATAAGGTCAATTCCGCTTTTCGTAACAAGGGCATCCCACTTAATATGTATTCCCATGGTTTTTTACACCCGCTCTTCATGCACGGCGCTCTGACCCAAAAAGTTTTCTTTCGAATTTGTTCTACATCTCCTTTGGGACCAACAAAAAGCTTCTTTTTTGTGAAAATTGGTCGGAAATGGTAGAAGTTATAAGAAAAATTGGTGGATTATGAGATGCGAAACAGGTGTGCGTGGACAAAAAAGTAAAAGTTTTTAGTTTACGTAAATGGTTTTCTTTAGTTAACCGGTTCCTGGTATTTTTTGAAGCCGTCGGTACCGGTTGTCTTACGAAACCCTACGATAATGGTTGGTGGTAATCAGAAGCCTGAAAAGCTTGACAACCAGGATATTTTTAAGATATCAATATTGCTAAAAATTTGCTTAAAAAAAGCATTGGACTGCTAAGTCGAAGGTCTTGAGTTCGAATAAAATGCACCTCTGAATTTTCGAAATCATGTGAAGTCTGCCAATCCACACTAGGCCAGCGTAGTGGACTATATAATCCCTCTAAAATCTGAGAGGAGACCCGTGCCCAGCAGTGGGACAATATATGGGTTGATGATGATAGTTGAACTTGGAACAAATAGGATAATGTATCCTACATATAAGCATACCATCACGCCTGTATTCCCGAAAGATTAGGCAGAGGTGTAGTAGGAAATCTACACCCACAGTTCGCCGTTGCGTTTAGGTTCCGGATCCAAACTCCGAGGTGCTACTGAGAAATTCTTATTAAAACCTTATAATACGTTGCCCAACCTAGGAATCGAATCTAGGACTTTGAGTGTGCCAGTCGCGCTTAATGAGGCAGTTAATAATGTATATAACGTAGTATATTTGAGTATTACAGATTACTTGTCGTTCTACACACCGGACAGGTGGGCTTAATTTGTCTTCATTAGCCCGCAGGAAAATGTCTCACACTCCATACGGATTATAAGATTCATCGCACTTTTGTCTTAATCTTGAAACATGATTAACTTTTTAATTATGATAGATAAGTACTCGAAAGTGAGCGTTATTTCTTTTATATTCGGCTAGATTGGTAATGTAATGTAGAATGGTAATCTAAGCGAATGTCATTGTTTTTAATGTGTAATAACTTTTAAAAGCTATCTAAGTTAATCTGTGTTATCAAATCAATTTATCATATTTTGCAATATTTGCTAAATAGCGAGGTAACTAATTCACAGTCATAAAGGCAGGTTTTAAATGTAATTTTAAAACTTTACCGCACACGCGAAGGTTATGGTAAAGAAAAAAGTCTTGAGGAAACCTGCATGTCTGAGAGATTGTCTTGACGGCGTACGAAGTCTGCCTTAGGCTAGCAAGGTGAACTAATTATAATCTATTTTAAGAGGTAAACCATATCCAGTAGTAAGACAGTAAATGATTTCATGACATCTAGGTACTTACATAAGTTCCGAATAAAATCTATTTTACGGAACAAAATGAAAACATCAAAGTAAATTTATTGGCCTATCGGAAACAAGGGCTCCCAATACCAGTGCAATGACGTGTCGCAGGACGCATCCTGTGCGGTCGGCTGGTGACGTCATAACTCACGGCGACGTCCACCCGCATAGCCGTGCCGCCTGAAATATGACCGATCCGTTCGATTTACAAACGGCAGTGCTGATTTTGTAACAAATGTCTATGAGAATATTGAAGCGTTGCATGACTCAATTTACTTACTACAATTTATTTTGGGTAAATTAACGTAGAAAGAAAGAATTGTTACTCGGAAGGTACTATGTGCAAACATTTTGTAATAGAACTCGAATGACGCCAGGCCGATGACAGATCGAGCGTCCATACATTTCGTCATCGGATACCCTTTTCTGACAGGCTTAGAACGGGTGTAATATAACAATTTTAACATATCTTTGCATATACGTGTTTGTGTGTGTTGTTTTCATTTCTAGATGGCATAATAAAAGAAAAGTGTGAACAGTCTCGGTAGAAGGAAAGAACATTATTTATAATGCATATGTCATGTATTATATTAAGCGGAAATCTATTTTTATTTATTTTATTTAGGTTAATAGAATAATTGTTATAAAAATACAATAAAGTGACGACGTCTGTGGTCTAGTGGTTCGCGTGTCGGGCTGCGGATCACGAGGTCGTGGGTTCGATTCCCACAAATCACAAATATTTATGTGGTGAACATAAGTGTTTGTCTGGGTGTTTCCTATGTATTATAAGTATGTATTTACAAAAAAAAGTATATAAGTATTATATCCATTGTCTAGTACCCATAGTACAAGCTCTGCTTAGTTTGGGAATAGATGATGCTGTGTAAAATTGTCCAAGAATATTTATTTATTTAATTAATTTTATTTATTTGTTACACTTACAAGTGTAACAAATTAATTAACCTTTCATTACTTAATAAACCTGTACCGCACACCGCGGTATATAAAATAAAAATTCCAATATAAATGTACGTTATAAAGCAAGTAAGGATTTAGAATATGTACTTTCCTTATTGCCTTAATAAGGAAAGTACTTAATCTAAATAGGATTTATAATAGAATTATAAACTTCAAATACCATGATATTAAAATAATGAATCAATTAATAACATTAAAATTGAAAAAGAAAATAAGTAATAATTTAAATATGAAATTCATACATAAACACGTAGGATTTGAATTTTAGAGGCATAACATAACCACGGTAACCAAGTATTCCATCTTGTTGAATATAATAAATACTTAATAGAATACCAAATAAGCTAAACAAATTCTATTAAAACGAAAGTAGGGTTGTGAGTAAAACCTACTTTTACAAAACTTATACAGATTCTACTGAACGAGTTGGAATTTACCATCTCTTTACATGATCCCTCCAACCCTGAGGGTGGAATATTCAGCGCAAAGCCTGGCCTTGACCGGTTTTTTATGCATTCAACTATAAATATTTGATAAGTTTGCTAAACCGGGGTAGCAGGCTTCTTTCTCAACGTATTGTACTTTGGCAAATACATAAAGATTGTTCTTTCTTGGCCTATCTTTATTGACATCGTCTTTGAATTTTGATATTTATATTAACTTGTTTCTGTTAAACTTGACTATTTTTTACTAGATTTCAATAAAATTTTTGGGAGTCATGCAAGATTAAATTACCAACGCTAGGGCCCCGGCGTCTTCTTTAACAAATTGTCTACGTGAAAATTTACTTGCCTTAAACTGTTGATTGACCATGTTGAAAGCATATATTTTCTAATTACTAACTGGCTCCCGCGGCGTTGCCCGCTTTTTTTACTTTTTGCTCGGCTCCTATTGGTAGTAGCTTGATGACAGTGAGCATATTATACAGCCTATAACATTATTTCTCGATTAATGAACTATGCAACACAAAATTATTTTTTCAATTGACGACCTCTGTGGTCTAGCGGTTCGAGTGCCCGACTGCTGATCATGGGGTCGTGGGTTCGATTCCCACAGGACGCAAATATTTGTGTGGATAAAAAATGAGTATTTGTGTTTGTTTGGGTGTTTCTTATGTATTATAAGTATGTATTTACAAAAAAAAAGTATATAAATATTATATCCATTATCTAGTACCCATAGTACAAGCTCTGCTTAGTTTGGGACTAGATGGTGTTGTGTAAAATGTCCCAAAAATATTATTATTATTATTATAATTCGAACCATTGGTTCCTGAGATTAGTACGTTCAACCAAACAAACAAACTCTTCAGCTTTTTATTATTAGTATAGATTGTAGATCCAATAATGTACAGAGGCCAGCGTATCAAGCCACCTCAATCTGTCAAATTTCATTGATTGATTTTCAACTTTACTACAAAATTATAAGGTTCATATTCAATTGGGAAAATTTGGCAGATTTGGATAGCTTGACCTGCTGACGTCTGTACATGCAATATCTATTGAAGCCAATTTATAAGAAGATACTTGCTTTATAGGTGTTGCTTCATAAATTGTTACGGTAATTCAAATATTAATTACAATCAACCCAATATGTAATCAAGTCGACTACAATAAACTTTATAAGCTTTATTTTACTTTAAAAGATTATCTAGTCAGTAATAATCCATCAAGCAGTATTGCGGGTTACTTCCAGTTACAATACTGCTTTGAAATTCATTTTGCAGTAGATTTGTTATTGGAAAACAGACCGTATGTAGATACCCACCATTCATGATAGGAACCCAGATACAACTACTCTTGAACAAACAGCTCGCTTGTACACACACTCCTTAGTTAAACCTATTTCAATACCTATCGCTCTGCATCAATAGACGCTGCTGTTCAAGTACCTATATGCAGTCAATCTATGGACGTTCTCAACCAACATTGGAAATTGTACAAAGGAGCCAATTAAGATATTTGTTGTTGTAAATAATTTTACATTAACGTTACAACAATTGACTACGACTGTAAATTGAAATAAATGTAGACAGCTAGTGTAAAGCTTTATAAATTTCGTTTTTCTTAGTAATCGGAAATAATTATAAGTACTGACTTAAATTAATTTCATTATACAAATCGTTAGTTGTACATTTATTTTATGTTCTAAAGAACGCAAAAAATATTTACATTTTACACTCAAATTAGACTAAATAAATTTTATTTATAGAATGCCATACACATATCTACAGATTTCTTAATAATTCGTTTTATAAAATATTTTTATCCGGCCTGGTCTTGGGTCCGATCCCAAGTTAAGCAAAGTTTATTGAGTTTTTCAATGAAATTTTCAGAAGCAGTCTGGAGTTTGGATTTGTGCTATAAACTCGCCTCATATTACATAACTGGGACCTAACTTATCGGCAAACTGTGGGTATCCATTAGAAAACTTCTTTTTGACCCTTCGGGGAATACAGGCGGGATGGTTTGTTTTTGAAATCAATCAAAGTCAGCTTGAGATTAGACTTGAATGAAAATATTGCCCATGCTCAGCGCTACACAAAACAAAGAAACGCATAGATGTGTGGATGACGTCACCGACACACTCGTCGCCATACTAGAATATGTATATGGGGATACCGAAAAGGGAATGGAGCTTTGGTTCCGTTTACACCGGAGCTGTGAGGCATCCGAGCACAGCATGTCCTACAATCGTGTTGGTAATATTGTGAACGCATCGCAACTTGCGTAGCGTGCGCGTTCACGGAAGATGTATACGGCAACACTGTAGTAGCCACACTCTTACAAAAGAATCGATAATTGAACATGTTAATGGAAACATTGAGTTATAATTTAAAAAAATATATTCACAAGAATCTGACGATCCTAATTTGTCTAGTATATAATTATATCATTTAAATATGTACAAGTAAGAACACTGTTATTCATTCTATTCTCAGCAAGTTATTGTTTTGAAATACCGATTTATTTATTTCGATTCAAGAAGATTTACACAGAAGTGTTTAACATTAAAATTATATGTACCTAATTATGTTCCATTTTCATATCTTCACAGACACTGACGATACGTCATAGAAACCATCAGTGTTCGTGTACTTTTACATATTTTATTTTGTAATTTCAACGCTGCCATATGCTGGTTTATAAGTAGGTACTGTAATATGTGTATGCTTGTAAAAAAATATATTTATTTAACAAAATTAAATTTTACTTAATTATTAATTTTCGATAAGTTAGGGCTATGACATTAAAGTAAAAATGCTACGTAAATATAAAATACTCTTTACATGTCAGCATGGTTAATTCAATAGGATGATGTTAGCGATACACTTACGGCTCGTCATTATCATAATTGACAACTTTTATCCGCAGACTAAGAGCTTCCTCCTGGCGTCTTTCGTTTTTGTTACGCGAGTAACAGGCATGATGTTTTATAAAATAATGTTATTAGTTTATTTTTTTGGAGCTGAAATTTAATATTAAATAATATGGACCAAGGTCCTACCTTAGTTAATATTATTTAATATAAGGATCTGTTTTATTCCTAGTAATGTTTTATTATTTACGCATATTTCTGTTCGTCATTATTGAAGATTAAATCAGTCATAAAATCTTTAACAACGTTGTCAACATTTTATAATATGCACTTATTTTCTTCCTGAATGTCAGTTGTAAATGAAGCATTTTCCATGCCAAGATTTTAAAGTCATTTAGCGAAGGACCGCGAGCAGGATTCAAACCTGCGTCTTCTGGTTAGGTACACCAGACGTTATGACCAATAAGCCACCGCGAGTGTACTGTATTTATTTAAATTATATTTATTACCATTTAAAAAAGGTAATTATCCTATTAAATATTGCTTTTACTAGATGTGTCTGACAGATGTTTGTTAGGACTCTGGAAAAATCAACTGTATTGAATACTCATTAAGCTTTTAATTAGGATCGGGATGAACTATAAGACTGTTATTGTTTGTAGAGTCATCGATTAATTTACAGTTTATTAAAAAAGTAACATCATTTAATTTTGTAATCAACCACAATAATAAGGATGAATATTCAATCTTTCAAACAGAGCTTTATTACAAATTCATCGCCTGAATTTTGTATCACAGAAAAGTTTCGAAAAAGAAATCTTATCTCTATTTATATATTTTAATAACATATGATAATAAATTTTGATGCGTTGTATATCGTATTTTCATTAACATTTGCATGAAGTTCTACCAAACAACAGTTATTTTAACGTAAAATTCCTTTGTAATGCAAACAACAACTATGTACAATGTACATATTTCTGGATTTAATAAAACAAAGTTGCGACGTATTGCATGCTGTCTGTATAATATGTCCGTACACTACTAGTGTTGTAACTCGGAGGCGACAAAAAGTGCAAATGTTGTGTACACGTCCGTTTTTCTTCACGAAACTGGGTCATCTTATTGTGCTTTTCCGCTTGCTGTTAAGTAATGGCATGTTTGCTTGAATTCTGGGTGACGCCATTGTCTATGTTCATGTAGAATAGAATATGCGAATGCTACTTCGTCCTAGTTTAAGCAAACTTTTTTGTTTTACACGAATAAGTAGTAAAAACAAGCAGTGTGACGAAAGGATTTGTCTGATTGCGTATCTTATCCCTACTCATATTATAAATGCGAAAGTAACTCTGCCTATCTGTCTGTTACGCTTTCACGCCTAAACCGCTGAACCGATTTTGATGAAATTTGCTACATATATTATAGATTAGTCCTTGAAAAAGGACATAAGATACCTTTTTTCTCAAAAAGTCCTTTAAGATGCGGGTGAAACTACGGCCAACAACTAGTCTAGTTTTTTTTATTGTTCTTTTCTATCAATTTCTATATTCTTCTTCTCATCGTGTAAATATTGAAGCAATTTGCAAGTAATATAAAGCCATCTAAATATATTATATATTGGAACACACAGTTAGTTACTAATATTACCTAAAGTATGAATAACTAGATTATTTACAAGAAAATATTTATCACACTGCAGACTACTTTTCGATATGATGTAGGAATTTAGCAAACTAACTGACAGGATTCTCTCGTAGTTATGTAAAATCAATATTTACTGTATAATTTAGGTTCCAATTGGGTATTTTTATTTTTCCTCATAATTACGTTTCCTGTAATAGGACTGTATGTAGCTTAGTTACAAACGATGTTCTTAAATCGAGATTGTATAGGTTAGTAGATATCATTTCGAGATAAGATTCCAAATTATATTCATGGAAAGTAGCCTATGGTAGATAGGTAAGCCTATCTATTGTAAGTAGGTAATTTTACATTATAATACTATCAACATATTTTATTGTGAAAAATAATTTACCTATTTACTTAGTTTTAAATTCTTCATAATATTTTTATTTTTTTTTGCAAAAAATTTGCCTCAAACTTCTAAGTCATAATTATTGATATAAAATGAATTTAATTATGGAGTTTTATATAAATTCTGTGAGTCGGACCTACAAAATAAAAGCTAACTTTCGTAAAGACTAACTCTTTGTATTTATCCTACTTTCTAATATTATTTAGTTCTTGAATAACACACATTATTAGATTATGAAGAGGAATAATATTTCATAAACAAATAAAAATATATTATCTACTTTTTGTTGATATAGAAAGAATAGAAAATTCCTGTTTCTTTCATTTTGTCCCTTGATTCATTAAGAAATAAGCTTTTACTCTTATCATTTATATTAAACTCAGAAACAAGTATTGAAGGGACAATCAATAACATTGTGAAAATGCTTTTACGTATTTTTCATAAAGCGCCATCTATGTTGTGTAGTATTGCGTCACTTGTAGTAGTTCACGTATTTTCCGCGACGTGGCGCGGCTGTGCAAGTCTCCATTGTGTTAAGCTTTGTGACAAGCACACGGTAACACCCACCCTCTACTAGATGGCGCTGGCTACAAAATACTGATTGCAATTTCAAAAATGTTCCTTCAAACTTTTCCACGAAGTCTAGAGTAAAGCTAACGAACTTGTCGACGAATATTGTTGCTCATAATATTTAGAACCTATTAAGGCACGTAAGTTTACTTTAAATGATATAAAACGGCACATAGTTAGACGACATTAATTTATTACCTACGTAGGTACTAAAATAAAAACGTTGGCACAACATTGTTGTACACTATTCTATGAATCACTCAACAGTATTTTTATAAATAATTGGAGCTATTATTTGAAGTAATAACCAGTGAACCCTTTTAGTTCTTTTGTCAACTTGTATTTTAACTTCAATCTTAATTGAATTCACTTTTATTCATGACATTATTATAGGAAGAATATTTTTAATATGGACTTTTAATGTAACTTAGGTATCATCACGCTTATATTCTCTAAGGGTTAAGCAAGGTTTACATTTTTCCATGTGAGCCTACCAAATCCGAACTCCGACCGGCTACTGAAAGTTTATAGAAAAACCCAATAGCTTTCTCGAACTGGGAATCGAACTCAGGACCTCACAGTTCAGTAGGTGCGACAACTAAACCATTGGAGTAGTTTAATATGGACTAATTAAACAACAATTAAGTTATACATTATTCTTGTAAAGCCTTCAAATACGCTTGAAATGGGGACAATAAATACGTCAGCGATAGGATTTAAGTTTGTAATTAAAAGCATACTTAGAAACCCATTAATTACTTTCCCGCAATTATAATCTTTCTTTCTTTAATAGTTTGGGTTTTAGCTCTTTAACTAGAAGGCCAAGAAGTTTGACAAGCGCTTTACCTTCTATTGAATGGCTATTGAATGGCCATTGGGTAACGACAGCGCTGTTGCTGTGAGGATATGATACTACACAGCTTCATTCAGTTTTAAGCTAAAACCATTGTTGATCGACGAGACAGTATAAGTATATTATAAGTACCTACTTCAAAATTTCAAAATTTTGTTGTTGATTGTGCCTTGAAGAGCACGTAACGTCGATACCAACTGTCTTACGAATATCTTCTTCTGGGTGTGCTCGCACTATCGTCGACCTCATCTTTGCTCCGAATCTAAGGTTGAAGTCAAGAGCAAGCCCATTTTTTATTAAAAAAAAATCGTTAGTAGTAGTCAGAAACCCAAAAAGCCTGTCTACTATTCTTAGAATATTTCCCAGAAATTGGGTTACGGAGGTCTGATGGCAGACGTTTCGAGTAAAATACTGATATGGATAGTTGGGAAAAGGCTTGGAGTATGTATGTATGAGAGCAGTTGATTATTCTTGTCATAAACATGGAGTATTTAAATTTACATAATAGTCGCTCCATGTCCCACCCTGAAATAATAGTTTATGTATAAATGACATACATACAGGTATAAGTGATTGTATTCACATTAAGTATTTAGACTTGCAGGTGAAGTCAAACGTTATCGAATATGGTAATGTTATTTAGAAAAGGAAAAATACGACCGCGGGCAGGATTCGAACCTGCGTCTTCTGGTTACCGCGATACCTACCCGTCATGTCGAATTTTTCCTTCACATATTGAATTTACGTCTTTATGGTGACGTCAGTAACACCTATTGAAATGCAAGTTTTTGCTTTTCAACCGACACAACTTACTTTACAGTTAGTTAAATGCCGAATGATGCCACCTTACCTTCTAACTATCTTTTTGTATATTTTTGGCATTTTCCATGCTAAGATTTTAAAGTTATTTAGAAAAGGAAAAATACAGAAGACGCAGGTTCGAATCCTGCCCGCGGTCGTAAATCTTAGCATGGAAAATGCCAAAAATATACAAAAAGATAGAATATGGTAATATCAAAATATAGCTGAAACTGAACTCAAAGTAGCCACAAAATGCAACAGTGTTATCAAAACTATTTGATTATATACTCAATACTGTTATTTCTAAGCCTACATTGTAGGTACAATGAGTATTTCCCAGAGCTTTCATCAGCTATATAGCCCCTAAAGCAATACTTCAATGCGCGATAATATCAGAAAAATACCACTGCGTTATTAGCTCCCCTAGCGTAACAATTAGAAAATTAAATACGTAACAAGGTTGGCAGTTTTTTACAAAAACTGTTATTGTATGGATAAGGCTTTCAACAGAGTTGTCGCCGGTGTTATTCGTAGAAGTACTGCTTTGCGTGCAATTTACAGTCTAGGAATTGATCAGGGATGTGCAATGCCTTTTTAGAATTTGCTATTTACATGTACCAAAATTTTCAACAAGTAAAATATTGAAGTAACTTTGAAATTTTTAACAATAATATTCTATATGTAAATATATAAACCGAAAACTACTAAAATGGTTTAAGTCTACTGTAATAAAAACAATAATAATAGTAATAGTAATTACTGGGTGGGCCGTATGCTTGTTTGCCACCTTAGTGGTATAAAAAAAAACTAATATTATTGTTTTTATTACAGTAGACTTAAACCATTTATGTTAGACTTAAACCGTTAATGATCACAACTAAATATAGTTTTTTTTATACTGTTGTGGATTTATCGGTAATGTTTAACTAATATTTTATATTTGATAAGAAACGTCCAATTAGAATTGGTTTGGTCTCGTAAAGCATCCAATTACCATCATTATTTCCATTTTATGGTTTTCAACGAAGTTAAATGAGTAACTCCTTTTCTTATGGTTTCATTTTGAAATGAAAATTTTGAACTGGTAGTAACTTCTGGCGATTCAAAACTCTTAATTGAATAAAAATATTTTGAATCTTAGTTCGAAAACTTATGGGGCTTGTGTTCGTCTGCAGCTGCCGCCATTTTATATCCTTTATTTAATAGAATAATTCGATGGATTTTTTATAACAGTTGGCTGTTTTTTTTTATGGGATGGGGGCAATCGAGCAGACGGATCGCCTGATGGTAAGCGATTTCCGCCGCCCATGGACACCCGCAACACCAGAGGAGTCACAAGCGCGTTGCCGGCCTTTAAAAGGGAATACGCTCTGTTCTTGAAGGTTTGAAGGTCATATTGGTCCGGAAATACTGCAGGCGACAGTTCATTCCACAGTTATGGAACCTATACATGATTTTCTTATTGTTATAAGATGACAAAGAATACGGGTTGCTTAATGGTAAGCGGCAACCGCAGCTTATAAACGCCAGCAATACCAGTGCACTTGCGCATTGTCCAGACCTCAACTGATGAGGCTCATATGCCCAGTTATTTCACTGGCTACATTGCCCCAAATGAACTCTTCAGCTGAGCAGAGCCTAACATCTTAAAAGTTGCAATATAAGTACTATATTTTGACAGGTACACAGTATTTGAAGCTATGTAGCTATTTAAGTACATTTTTGGGTTTTAGTACCATGTTGTGAATATGATATAGACATAAATACTATCGCCATGAACACACAATGTGTTATAGACCAGTAAATTGCGAAAACCAATTAACATTATTTTTAATTTAATAAAACACTTTCATTTGATCGCCTAAAAAATATTTTTATTAGTTCATAACTTTTTCCCTTAGCAGAGAACCTGTGGCTTATGAAAACTTCTAGAATTGTAAACGTTCCCAAAATTAATACTCAACTGGCTTATTATTTTAATGAACGAATTCTCCAAATTAATCAAATTCCTTAAACACAAAGTAGATTCTTGAAATTCTTGAGTATCAATTAAAATTGAACTCATTACACCAGTTTGGTATTGGAGTTAAAATTTTCAGTTGATAATATTAATTGTATCTGTTAACCATTTAGTAAGGAATCAAGTACATTTACGTACAAACGCCAGCAGGTCAAGCTATCCAAAACTGTCAAATATTCCCAATTGAGAATGAACCTTATTATTTAGTATTAAAGTTGAAAATCAATCAAAGAAATTTGACAGATTGTGGTAGCTTGATGTGCTGGCCTCTGTACAATGAATTTATTTTTTCCTTCAAGTGAAGATATACTTAGTTGGCTGGTAGTTGAACCAAGTAGACGTGTATTTTGTTGTCTCTCGAAATTGTAATTACTGTATTCCTCAATAATCAACTGTAAGCTGTAGAAAACAAACTCGACATTTCAATAAGTGTATTATTATACTTGTGACCCAATAATACGAAGTGTTAAGAATTTACACCGTGCAGAAGCGCCGCTCACCCCCGCGGGTAAAAGAGTCGTCCTCTGATTTTTTGTCTCTCTCACCTGTGACAGACGTTGCACTAGCGCTCACGTCAGGTACCGTCCTGTAGTGACGTCAGTTTGAGAGTGTGGTACAAATCATGAACGTTCAGCGATCACCGCCCCGCGCGAGTAGCTCGCTAACGAACTTACCATCATCAGTAAATGAATTTTCAATGGAGCAGCAAGTAACGCAAAGGAAGCGTAAGCAACCAGAACAAACCTGTAACTGTGCAGATATACTACAGGATTTCCGGAAGGATATAGCAGAAATGCTACAAAAATTTACTAGTCACCAAGAGGCCGCAATGAATTTCATGCGTGACAATATTGCTGAAATAAAAACACAGTTGAATGACATTAAAGCTTCTACCAAAAGTCTCGAAAGCGAACAAATATCTATGAAAGCCCAAATATCAAACCTTAATCTTAAAGCGACGACAGCGGATAGTAAAATTCAGACCCTTGAAACAAAATTTACTGAAATAAAAACAGGTACGGTAGCAAACGAGTCCGTGCCCCAGTTTGATGAGAGCATTATTCATGAGCTACAGGATCGGGCATTTAGGGAGAAAAACATTATCTTGGTGGGTTTACCAGAATGCAAGGGGCTGACCAACGATCAGGGTCACTCATATGATACTAATGAAGTGATTACTATTTTAAGCAATCTAACTCCAGACTGTCCAAAACCCTCAAAAATTTTTCGACTCGGCAAATATAACCCTGTCAAAGATCGTAATATTAAGGTTTGCTTCGATACTTCGGATACAGCTAAGCTACTACTTCGGAACAGGAACAAACTTCAAAGCAATATAAAAATTTATTCCGACCAGACACCTGCACAACAGAATTATATGAAGGAACTGAGAAACTTGCTCGCACAGAGAATAGCAAATGGAGAAAATGGAATCTCAATAAAATATGTAAAAGGAATACCGAAAATTGTTGCAATCAGGGAAACAAAAAACTAAAAACTTCAAGCATTGCCTATATAGTAAACGAAACAAACAAACAGAGTAAAGATACTTATCAGATACTTAATAATTACCAAAATATAACTACCACCAAATCAAGCCTTAATTTTTTCTACGCTAATGTCAGAAGCATATGCAGCCCAGGTAAGCTGGATGAACTAAATTGTATACTCCACTCTTTCAGAAAATGCATACACATTGTCCTATTAGCTGAAACATGGATACGATCAGAAGAACAGGCTAAACAACTTCATATAGAAAATTATACTCATTACTACAATATCCGACCTAACATTGTCGGTGGCGGTGTATCAATCTATGTACATAACAATCTGAAACATGAACTCTTAACGTCAACTTATATCTGTGGAAACAATTATCTATGTATACATTTACACAAGTACGCAACAAATATTGGGGTAGTTTATAGGCCAGGTCACTCAAATTTTAATGATTTTCTTTCCACCTATGAGAAACAACTTCTGCAAAAAAAGAGGACTATCATTTTCGGTGACACAAATATCGACCTTCTGAGTTCCGACAGTACTACTAAGCGATATAGTTCCGTGATAACTGAATCTGGCCATAAACTAATAAACAAAATAGACCCAGAATATTGTACCCGTGAATCAGCAGCCACGAGAACTATTATAGATCACGTTGCTACAAATTTAAAGCATAACAATTTCCACATGGCCATAATCGAGTCATCATTGTCAGATCACAAGAATATCTACCTGGAACTGAAAAGAGTAATACCTCCACAGAAACAAAAAATGCAGTACGAGGTCACAGATTATAAGAAACTGTATGAAATGATTGCATTGTCAAACATTGATGATAAAATCAGTGATTATTACAGCTTAGATGAGTGCATAAAAAAAGCCGTTGCCGAAACGAAATTAAAAAAGTACAAAGTATTAAATCAACCACAAAATGAATGGATTAACAGACAAATAATTACTGGGATAAATGAAAGGAACACATTATGGAGCGAACTAAAACAAGACCCCAAAAACAGCAACCTAGAAACAGAATTTAAAGCTAAAAGAGACAATGTAAAAAGCTTAATCAAAAATACAAAAGAGAAATATTTTTATGGAGAATTCAAGAAATGTGCAAAGAAACCCAAAAAAATGTGGACATTAATCAATACTCTCTCGAATAACAAAATTTTTCCTAGTTGTTCTCCCCCAAAACTAAAAACCAATAATGGTAATATGGCTACAGATCCTATTGAGATATGCGAAATTTTTAATAGTTTCTTTGCAAATATAGGGACTCAATTAGCAAGCCAAATAATATGTACACACATTCACAAAAAAAACGTATACACTTTACCAAAACGTAACCAGCACACTGAACATCGTGAACTATCCCAATTAAAACCATGCACACTTTCTGAGGTGTCTAAAATTATAGATGACTTGGATCCCCATACAAGCATAGGAATAGATGGTGTTAGTACCAAGGCACTGAAATGCATAAAAAATCTAATTGTTGAAAAACTAACAGACTGTTTAAACCAACTTTTAACGAACGGAATCTTTCCCGATAATTTAAAAATAGCCAAAGTGATTCCAATTTACAAAGCTGGTACCAAATCAAATCCTGGGAACTATCGACCAGTTTCAGTCCTGCCAATACTATCTAAAATATTAGAAAAGGTAATATATAAGCGGTTAGACGGATACTTGACTGAAATCAATTTTATATACGATCAACAATATGGCTTTCGACCCAAATCTAACACCCTAGGCGCAACTATTGACTTAATAACTACAATAAAAACAAGGATTGACCAAAAACAAGTAGCACTAGGAATCTTTGTTGATCTTAAGAAAGCGTTTGATACAGTCAGTCACACTCTTCTATTACAAAAATTGGAAAGTATTGGTATAACTGGAACTGCTTACAAGATGCTAAAGTCCTATTTGAATGGTCGACTTCAGGTTGTAAAAATTGGAACCTACCAAAGTAGCTCCAAGCCCTTGACATGCGGCGTACCACAAGGTTCTATTTTAGGTCCCCTATTGTTTCTAGTGTATATAAACAACATACATCAAGCAGGTTTACAAGGGCGCCTTGCCATTTATGCAGACGATACATGCCTATTCTATTTTGGAAACAACATTAATGATATTACAAAGAATGCGCAAGATGATTTAAATATACTACAAAATTGGTACCAGCACAATCTTTTAACTATTAACGCTTCCAAAAGTTCATATATAATTTTTAGTGCAAAAAATAAAAAGTTACCTAACTACCCTAATCTGAGCATAAACGGAGAAGTACTGCAAAGAACGAGTAATGAAAAATACCTCGGATTAACTCTTGACAACAACTTGAACTGGAAAGCTCACCTTCAACATATTAAAAACAAACTTTCTTCATTGCTGGGCTCATTGTATAAAATTGTTAGATGTATTCCAAAAAAAGTTCGGCTAGTAATATACAATTCCCTTGTAAAGCCTCATTTGTTATATCTCATCGAAATATGGGGCAATTCATCTAAAACCAATCTAAAACCAATCCAAATTTTACAAAACAAAATAATTAAAATACTACACAATTACGACTTTCTAACACCGTCAAAAACTATCTACAAAGAGACCAAACTACTAAACATCAGACAACTTTATATATATCACACGTGTATACTTATATATAAAATTATTCACAAACTTATTTACTCACGCATTACATTCACAACCGAGGGTGAAACAAGCAAATACTCATCTCGTCGAGCTAGTCACCTAGTATTGTCTAGAATAAGAACCAATTACGGTAAACATAACTTAACCTATGGGGGAGCACAGCTTTTCAATAAACTTCCAAAAAATGTAAAAGAAGCGACTTCACTCAACATATTTAAAAAGAAATTATTTTCTCATATTTATAACGACGAAACACTTCATTAATTGTATTGTTTATGTGTTCGTTTAAAGCAGCAACATCTTTTAACTTGTGCCACCGCCTTATCTTAGGAATGCAGTGAACTCGCTTCCAATTTTGTTGACAACAATCATATTTTATTTTTATTTTGTTCTTCTACCCGCATTGATTAATTAATTAGTATTAAGATTTATTGTTCTCATGTAAGTGACGAATGTCTTAATGAGAAATAAAGATCTTTAAACCGAAGATATACAACTGTGTGCAATTAAATGTGTGTGAGCAAAAGCTGGCATCACCTTCAGACGGACTATATGAAACAGAAATTCGACATTTGTAGTGATTAATCCTGATTGAGGTTCAATCTTTCTAAAACAAAATTATTATCTTTAGAAAATTCTCAGCATGCATTAAAATTAAACTAGTAAACGTGAAATAAGTTACTACCAGCAACTTACTGTTATAAGTACTGTATTATTATTTACAGTATGTGTACATACGCGCTTATAAACATAGTTTCATCTAAGTCAGTACATAATATTATTCTAAACCCTCAACCCTACAATACAAAGCAGCAATAATTGCCAGCCAACACTTAGTCTGGCTCCCAGCCTATAAATATTGTATAGGTTGTTGGTACCACAGAGGAACTTTATCGTAGCCGCACTGGAATTAAGCAATTACATGCAAGTTCTGAAACTTGGAAAATGAGTAAAACAGAAAACGCCAAACATCGTTTTATTTCCTTACATTTGCAATTCAATGGGTCTAGCTAGTTTAAATGACTTGACGGCTGTATTTTCAGCTATATAATTACGAGTGTTTTCGTTATTGTTTTAAGAGCTTTGGAAGAGAATCTTGTAACTTAAGATATTTTGTATTTTAAATGGCTCATTACAGTTACCTTACTTGGGTATGAAAATTGTATATAGTTTACAACATATTTTTTTTAAGTAGTCGAGTCCAATTCAGCAAAATGTAAATAAGTAGTAAACAAACAATGCTAGACCTACTTTTTTAAGTTCAGATAAACTTAAAAAAGTAGGTCTAAAGTAAATCAATTTATTAAGTTGTCTAAAATTATCTGTCGATTGTTTTCATATAAACTTAAAAGGCAGTGATTGATAGCCTTCTGATATGATAATTGGACTGCCAAATCAAAGGTCCCGAGTAGCACATCCAAGGCACGTACAGACGCAAGCAGGTCAAGGTATACAAAACTGTGAATTTTTTCCAATTGAATATGAACCTTATTATAATGTTTTAAAATTGAATTGAAAGTCTATCAAAGAAATTAGGCAGATGGGGGCTACTTGATGTGCTGGCCTCTGTACCTCTTAATATTATAAGCGTATTAATAAAATTAATCAACACTTGCTGAAACGGTGAAAGGAAAATATCGTAAGGAAACCTACAGGTTTGCTCCTTTTCTCGACGGCGCGGCGGCGGCGTGTGAAGTCTGCCACCCTGCATTAGGCCCGCGTGGTCTATCCCTCTCATTCTGAGAAGAGACTCGTGCCCAACAGTGGGACATAGGTTGATGATAGTTTTTTTATTACTTCAAATAATTTAGCTAAGAATGTATGACTGCTATTTAAACACATTCACTGTATCATTATTAATAATAATAATATTTTTGGGACATTTTACACAACACCATCTAGTCCCAAACTAAGCAGAGCTTGTACTATGGGTACTAGACAATGGATATAATACTTATATACTTTTTTTTTGTAAATACATACTTATAATATATAAGAATGAACATAAACTGAACGTTAACGTGTTCGTCACTCAACAAAAAGACCTATCGTTTAGTAACATGTCGATTTTGTTGCCTCATTTGCATTAAAAAATATTAAAAGCGGGACATTCGCTGTCGGTGAAATTTCATTATTTATATTTTAACGTCGGTCCGGCCAGCGGTTCTTTTATGTAAATATGATTGTGCATGACGCAGGCACCAACTTCGCTGAAATGAGTTTGTAACGAGTGGTGCCGCATACCGCATGCGGGGTACGTGGACGTGGTTTACAATAGTTTTGGTCGTATGAAAATTTGTTGTGGTGTTCTATTTGTTGTTGTATTTATTTATTTAATTCATTATGTAAAAAACATACAGCACCTACAAAGGCGGACTTAATACCTCAGAATTTTTTTACTAGTTGAGCTTAACGTGACGTTGGGACAGAAATTGGTAGGTGCATTAAAGTTGTAGTTTAAGAAGAATGCTTACAAAAACATTTCGTTTGTAAATGTATTAGAAAAATAACAATAAAACATAAATTTATGCTTACTTACCTTTATCATAAATATAAAAATGTACTTGTTATTATGTGTTTCATACAAATTATCAGTGGAATTAGTCTTATTGTCACCACAGTATTAATTGCCATATCCGGCTGAATATCACTATTTTATACCATCTACCAAATATTCCAATTACGCGAATATTTTAAGAATATCACTGATTGTAATCAACACAATTGACAAAATTATTAATGTGTGACAATCAAAACAATTGATTGTCACACATTAATAATTTTGTACTGGTACATTGCTGTAAACGCTTTTTTTGTCTGCGAAAAAACAATTGGGATTAATCGTTGAGATCTAAATACGACTATTGCTCTGTACCTTTGAAGACTGTGTTGCGTAAATCTATACCCTAATATATAATAGCTAATACATATATATGTATATGTCACACTTAATACCTGTTCTTAGTTCGTAGTTACAACGCGTTTTTTGTATAAACTAGTTTTCACTAAATGCCCTTGTTACAAGTAGAATTAAGTGCTGTTTAAAAAATAATATTAGTGCATATACACATTTTTATGCTTACCTAAAATCAGTTTCAAATGAGTAGTGCCGCGTACACAAGTTTTTGTTAAAATGTATTAATGCTCAAAAGTCAATAGTAAAATCATTATACCTTTTTAACTACGTTGCTCAAAAGCCAATTGTAAGCCAATATAAAAACAATATTCAGTATACTTATTATTGAACATCGTTTTTTTCATCGATTGTTTTACTTTTTTATTTGCCCTACAACCTACTCAGTAGTGCAATTTTCTGCATTCGTTGAGTAACTTCCGTGACGTTAGCAAGTTTCTTGACTTGTCTGTTGTTATAATTTATTCACTTAAACTTGGCCAGATAGTTTGTCTGCATTTATAGAAATATAAGAAGATGACTTTGGGGTATGAGATTATTAAATTTAATACAACTAACTTAAAACGAACTAGTAATTTTCACCTAAATCAGTTTTTTAACAGTTTAAATTTTATATTTGTTAAAATATAATAATGTGTTTGTATATGAATCCGATTTTTTAAAACTCAATCAGCAAACAATGTAAACTCTCCAACGAAAACCGAGCGTGAATAAGTAATTCAAAACTTTACACTTCGTAACAATGAAATACGTTCAATTCAACAGATCAGCAGTTCTCAAGAATTGAAAGTCGAGTTAATATCTCCTATTATTCCGTTGCTTTAACCGTAGCGTGGCCGACGCTAAAGGGAATGCCGCAACCTTCGAATTGAAACTGGAATTGCTAACAGAAAGTGCTTGGAGAAACAATGGGCGGGATCTAATTGCGGGGTCCCGGGCGAGCGGCAACGTAAAGGGAACTCAACGCACCGCAATCCACATAGCTTTGACTACGGCGTAGCACCGTAGCGTCGTAGCACTAACAGATACCAAAACGTCCAGAATGCGATTGCTACGCAGAACTGTTATACATATTTCGCTATTTATATATGTTTTGATTTTATAATATGCTAACAAATGCTTAATATTGGAGAAAGTTTTGACAAATGAAAAGATTTTACGATGATAATAATCATGAAACAAATCATTAGTTTATTAATGAATCAAATTGTTTAGTCAACATACAATAAATAGTATCACTGGTGTATTCACAATGTTATTCGCGGTGTTGCTAAGCATAATGTTTTGACTTCAATTCTCAGGTTGAGTAGAAAGTATTTTTATACTTTCTACTACCATCCTTACGATGGTAATTGGCTCATAATACTTATTGGACCTAAAAATCCTGGAACTATAAGTTAACTAGTGCATCTCTGCATTCAGCTACTAATGCAAGCGTGATTCTGTATGTGTGACATGTATATTCAATTAATCAATGTACCATCCATCGCAGTTAGGCAAAGAGTAAATATTGATTTCTGACATTTACGCGAATATTATACATTGAAATAAAACTACTTTTTACGGATTTTATCGCGTATATTGATATTATTAATCCCGACGTTTCGGACCCTTTACAGCGTCCATGGTACGGTCCAGCTTGTATACGCCCGCATCTTGTATACAAGCTTGATTGTGATTGCGGTCTCTCATATATAGGCCAAACTAAAAGAAGCATAGGGACCCGCGTAAAAGAACACATCGCCGATGTCAAACACCGCCGTTCCAAGAAGTCAGCAGTTTGTGAACATACTTTTGACAAGGCCCAGCATTATATCAGATTTGATAAACCACAAATACTTGCGAAGGAAAGTCGATACCTACCCAGGATGATTTGTGAGGCTATTGAAATTAAAAAACATCCAAATTTCAATAGAGAAGATGGCTGGGTCTTACCACCTGCTTGGAATCCCGTTATAGATTCTATTAAACCAAAATCCAGGCCTACAACTGCAAGACCAAAGGATACTGTGAGCTCGTTCTGCGTGAATCGGATTGCCAATAATTAACAACTAAAACATGATCATTGAATATTCTTACTTTAAAAGAGACCATGATTCTCTGAGTTTGTTTCGGCGTTTCTTCTCAGAGGTCGTCAGCTAGGAAATGCCGGCTCCATCTAGTTTTAATTAATAATTAGTAATAAATGTCATTGATCATGTAACAATTAAAAATGTAGGGTAGCTGTCAGTAATTATATCATCAAGACGCCCTCCACCTCAGTCTACCCGTGACCATGGACGCTGTAAAGGGTCCGAAACGTCGGGATTAATAATATCAATATACGCGATAAAATCCGTAAAAAGTAGTTTTATTTCAAAGAGTAAATATACAAACAAGATTTTAGAAATTGTCGTTAGCAATCAAATAGAAAATAAAACATATTCACGAGTCATTTGTGATTTGTTTAAAAAATATGAAAAAGCCGTACTCCATATGCGTGAGTTTGCGTTTCATTCATTCAATTATGCAAAGCTACCATTTGTTAACAGATTTTAGGGTAATTCTGTAAATGTCGACTCGGGTATGCTAATCAACTTAGTGTCCGTTATTTATGTGGTACATGCTTACAAACATTTAACGGTATAATGGCCGTTCGCCGATAACGTTATTTCACGCAATTAATTGCAGAAACACTCACTACCATATGATTTAAAGCCGTATTAATATTCGGCCGGATTGTTTTTGTTAAACGGTTATTTTGTGTTAATTCAATGCAAATGCCGATAACGGTTGAAAACATTACCTCGTTGGCTTGCCATGTTTTTGCCTTTATAAATTTCGTGAAAGCCGATTAATGACACCAAATTAAATCCCAAACTAGATTATAAATAATAATTTTGATGTTTTGTTCCCATTGTTTTAAGATGGTATAATAAATTTGATTTAAAAATATTATTAACCATCGGAAATGATATGATATAGTGTATATGATATATTGGTATTGATATTGTTTACAGCGATAGCCTAGTGGTATGACCAAGCCTAATGGTAGACTGCCAAGACGAAGGTCTGGAGTTCGACGCACCTTTAACTTTTCGAAATCATGTGCGTATAATAAATTAATTATCATTCGCTTAAAAGTGAAGGAACGTGAATGCTTTTGCGATTTTCTCAACCTTCGTGTGAAGTCTGCTAACCCGCATCAGGCCAGCGTGGTGGAATAAAGCCTAATCCCTCAATCTGTGAGAGGAGACCCGTGCCCAGCAGATATCCACATACTGTCCCACTGGACCGTATATGGGTTGATGATGATGATGATATTGTTTACCAATAGGCCTATAGGCGAAGTTAATGATAAGAAATCAGAGGAGTATAATTTCTTGTAGATAAAATTATTCAAATTATTATAAATCTGCATACTTAGGTAAGTTACAAATCTCATAAATTATAACCAAACAACTTCTAAGATAACGTTACGTTTATGTCTTTTATAATCTTAATTGACTTCACATAAAACAGAAAGTACTTATTGGTTATTTATTCTTGCAAAGTACTGATTTATTAACGCAACAAAATCCATTCCATTTCGCACTACAACTTCGAAAATAAATTTTAATTGATATCACCGAAGAATTTCCCCCATAAATACGTCGCGTATGTAAATTGTAACAAACTTATCGTCGAATTGAATATGACTTCACAAATTGAATGTCAGGTATCGGATTACTAGCATATTGATTGTGGTGGCCATAAGCTCTTATTGTGTGTACTGTGGTTTCATTACAGTCACGACAGAGGTCGCTTCCACGTCGCCTCGACGCCACAAAAAGTGAGCAATTTTCTGATAGTCATCTGACACGAAAATGGTTACATTTGACATGGCATTTATATTACCATTTGTCAAAGAACCGTACCTGTAGGGTGCGACGATTTATCGGGGAAAGACACCCGAATAGTAGTATCAACTAATTAATTAATACATATAATATTCTACGCTGTTGTTTTATATAATTTAGAATTTGACTGAACATCACATAAAAAAAACGATTTTATCAAGCAAATTGTAATAGTATTAATAGTTTTGTCTGTGCTTTAAAAACGCACGCAAATACAGACGCAATTTTATTAATAAAAATGAATGTGTTTTTAGACGGTGGGACTCTCTCTTACTAAGATGGTGGTTAATGACACCAAATTAAATCCCAAACTAGATTATAAATAATAATTTTGATGTTTTGTTCCCATTGTTTTAAGATGGTATAATAAATTTGATTTAACAATATTATTAACCATCGGAAATGACATGATATATTGGTATTGATATTGTTTACAGCGATAGCCTAGTGGTATGACCAAGCCTAATGGTAGACTGCCAAGACGAAGGTCTGGAGTTCGACGCACCTTTAACTTTTCGAAATCATGTGCGTATAATAAATTAATTATCATTCGCTTAAAATGGTGAAGGAACGTGAATGCTTTTGCGATTTTCTCAACCTTCGTGTGAACCACTATGATAAATAAACTGGTGAACCATTGAACGTACAATTCAATGGTTCATTAGTTGTTTATTATTCTTCATTTAATTTAATACTAACATTAGGCTAAGTTGTACTACTACTAACATTATATGGATTTGTATCCGAAATAAATAATTTGAATTACATTGAATTAACAAAATCTTAGAATTGTTATTCTTAATATCATCTTTATATAATAATGAAAATGAAAAGGTTTTATTCCGAAAATAGATTTACAAAATATATGGCAAGCTGTGATCCCACATTAGGTTACCGTGTCGTGGGAAACACGCTCTTCCTGTATACAGTCACTGTACAGAATAAAATCAAGAAAAGAAAAAAATTACAACCAAAAACAATAATAATAATAATCTAAAGCTTACCGACATGGTTATGTTAAGGAATGAGTCATCCTCTTTCCACCTTTTTTTATAGTAGAGAATCGCGAGCGAGGCGGCACCTGTGGGTGTTATAAGATGATTCAGAGATAAATGTCTCAAGAAGCAGAAGCGATGCAGTGATAGCCTAGTGGTATGACCATTGGACTGCCAAGTCGAAGTCTCGAGTTCGAACCCAAGGCACGCACCTCTGACTTTTCGAATTCATGTGCGTATTAATAATTAATTATCACTCGCTTAAACGGCGAAGGAAAACATCGTGAGGAAACCTGCATACCTTAGAGATTTTTCTCGACGGTTTGTGAAGTCTGCCAACCCGCATTAGGCCAGCGTGGTGGACTATAGCCTAATCCCTCTCATTCTGAGAGGAGACCCGTGCCCAGCAGTGGGACAGTGTATGGGTTGATGATGAAGCAGAAGCAAAATCTTATCGTACAATATGTATATTTCCTAGCAATATATATTTTGTAGTTCGGAAAATTCTCATGGATCATGATGATGACGACGGATGGCGGCGTGCGGCGGGATATGTCGGACCCCTATCGACTAAAAACCGTACTTGCCTTCATTAACCTTACAGTAACGGTTATGGAATTTGTGACATTCATAATAATTGTTATTCGCCACGAAAGGCTTCGATCTAGATAATCACCGGACCCCATAAACGGGTTAAGCATATTAGCAATCTACACAAACTCACAGTCGTCAGTTCTAAGCGATCTAACAGGATGACTTCATCCTGGTTATTTCCTAATTGTGTTGGAGTCGGCTTCTAGCTGCGGCTAAATATTAGTATTACAGTGCGACTTCCATCAGATCTCCGCAGCCAATTTGCTGAGTAACACCTAGCATCCTAAAGGATTAACTGGTTCTCAGATTTTTCGGTCTCAGGACTATGATGTAACAACCGGAGCCTTAACTTATTCTTTGAGATACGGCAGAATTTCAGAATCTGTTGTTCAATATGATAACGCTGGTCACCCATCCATAGACGGACCTCTGTATATGCAGCCCAGCAGATCGATGTGATCAATGTAATTTATTACTTAACTTAAATATTACTTACAGTAAAAATCTAATTTATGTAATATATAATTGTTTCAGATGTCGAGTGAGCCAGTAATCGATACAGGTAATTTAAACTAATTACACAAGTGTTGTAAAGTGTAACAACTGTTTTCCAGATTGCGTCGGGACATAATTAATGCAGTTCAAGTTATTAGCGAACATAGCTTTACGACTGCGGCGGACGCCTTAGTAATTCCAAATGAACGTACATATGGGACTAATAGCTTAGTACCCTACTGTTGGAACATAGATGTGTGCGCAGTTCAATGAGCCGAGCGCTGTGTGAACAGTCTTGATATTTTTTTTAAGATTTGCGTATTAATTTACCCATTTTAAGGTACTTTAATTTAAAAATACCTTTTTTTTAATTAGGTATAATTTTTTGCATTGTAAATGCCAATAATTTAAATTAGATTAAGCCGTAAAAATAAAATATGATGACTAACGATTAACATATTTTAATGACAATAAAATATTATTGTCATTTATATTATTTGTATTTTCATCATGCGTACCGCTGAAATGTGGAATGAGCTTCCTGAGTGGGTCTTCCCCAATAACTATAATCTGTGTGTCTTTAAATCTCGAGTGAATCGGTTTCTTCTAGGCAAGCGCGCTCCACCGTAGATCGCAGTGTCGCTTAACATCAGGCGAACTAGTGGTCAAGCGTAGACCTATCGTGAATAAAAAAACAAAAAAAATCCTACGAATCATAAATACATTTGTGTCAGTAATGCCCAAGTATTTATATAAAACAAATTATGTTTATAATTACTTTTGAATTAAGAAAAATACTTATGATTTTTTAGTTCGTGTTTTTACAGCCTTCTCCTCTTTTTTTTTATAGTGATCACTATAAATTTATTGCATCCTGGCCGTTTTCGCCCAGGCAAACGGTCACACTTTCCATTTTATTAAGCGTTTATAATTTTATTAAGGGCGAAAATTAATTTCCTTATTCGAGGGAAGTTGAGAAGGGTTTATCGTCCCACGCGTGGAACGGGCGACAAAGGGTTACTAACTATACAACTTTTGGGCCACAGTCATGGGACAACTTGGTACCTGAAGTCGTCATTAACTTAATTATAATTTCAGTCTTTAAACTTGATAATTATTAAGCATATTATGTATTGTAGTATGGTTGCGATGTTGATAAATTTACTTGTTTTGGCTGAGAAATAAAACGTGTACGGCATGTTTCTCGGGTCTATTTGCGCTTATAACTATTCAACATCAACCCATATAATGTCCCACTGCTGGGCATGATCTCCTCTCAGAGAGAGGGATTAGTGTGGGTTGGTAGACTCTGATTTTTCTCGACACTGTCGAGAAAAATCTGGCATGCAGTTTTCCTCACGATGTTTTCCTTCACCGTTTTAAGCGAGTGATTGTTGAGTGAATTATTAATACGAAAAGTCAGAGGTACATGCTTTGGATTCAAACTCGGGCCTTTGACTTGGCAGTCCAATGGTAATATTATTACTACGCTGTCACTGCTTATATACATATAATTATATAAGCTCTTAATCAAACACAAAAAATAAATGGAAACAATTATAATCTTGAAGCCTGGGTAGGTAATGAAAGATTTAGAGATTAGTAAAGTTAGTTGTAATTATATATAAACATAGTTTTCAGTGACTTTAAACAACTAGATAACATTATTATAAACACCATGTCCAGCATAGTGAACTCTCATATTCATGGAACGGAGTACTATATAAGAATCTGCCAAAATTTCGCAGAGATTTTTCGTGAAACACTGTTTTACGACGGATAGTGCTAAAAAAGAATACGATAATGTTGACGAAAGTGTCTACCTCAAGAAGATCTGTAAATAGATAATTTTAGCCGCTTTACGATACACAGGAACCTCTTCATTCCGTACCTTAAGGCGTTTTTCTTTACTGAAGTGCGAGTATACGTTTCGCTATAACATTTATTTCTCGTAAAAAAGTTGTTTGCCTTTCTTAATAACAGTTATTCGGCTTATGTTGGTTTCTTTGTACAGGTTTCGTGCTCGCTGTGAAAAGAATATTCTCAGTTTATGCCAGTGTATTAACATACAAGATAATAAGGAGAGAAAAAACTTATCTGCCGACAAACCGCTAAACTTAACGACATTCCTTGCTGGTTTGTTTTAATGTTTGTATAGCATCTGAGATTATGAGGAACCTAATAATTGTATTTTTGCCTACGTGTGTATGTTCAGATTAGTTTCATACGAAAATGGTCCTTTTATCCTTTATATCTATCTTTGGTCTTCAGGTCCAACGTCTCAATCGACACAGATTGCTGTCGGATTTAATGCTTTGCATATAGAAAAAACTTGATGTCCTATAAATAATTATGGAAAGACTTTTATAAACTCCTTCATGCGTCTTTAGTTATGCAAGCTTGCCCATTAATCAATAAAAGTTGCAATCAATCAATTATAGCTACCTCACTCTCTGAAGACTGTAATTTCCTTAACTTTCGTTCACATCAATATTTTACAATATTATATGCTTTAAAACTATCGAACACTTTGTTAAATATTTTCCTTGTCTCAGGTATAATTTTAACGTAATTATCGCCTTACAAACCTAATTTTCTTGTACGACAGCTATCCTCATTCTATACTTATAAACTATAAAGACTGGATTTGTATCTTTAACAACTCTAGTCCCCTTTACTTAGGACTAATACAAATTACAATTAAATTACTCCTCATACTAATTTTCTATCAATTCCTTTTGAGGGTTCCTTTGTGACTGTACCAGTTATTAAGACACAAAGGCAATCGGCGGGGGTTCCAAGGCTGGCGCGGGCTGTTCTTGTACGTGCGGATTGATGGTGCGGAAAAGGCTTTATCGATTTTAAACTACCCTTATGTTGCAGTTTGTTAAACTCATATTGTTATTGGCTTTTAAAAGAACGCTCCGTTTCTTCGTATTATGTTCGTGAAGTTTTATTTTACGTACTCTGTCTGTTTGAATCGGAGAAATCTTTCGGCGAGTTTTATCTGCCTTGTAGTTTGATAAATGGTATTTTTTTATGAAACTAGAATAACCGGTAAGAAATTATGTATCATAAGAAGCAATTATACCAATCAAAAATTACAAAAAAAGCTACAGAGCTTTGTGATTATGGCAATTGGGAAGGCTATATTATTATTCTCCTTCGTCGTCCTGATCGTTAGCTTTAGTAGTAGTGTAATAGGCTCATTTTCGGTAGCTTACGGATTAATATGAGAATAGGTATCATTTATTTATTGCTTATTTTTGTAACAGTATCCCAACCTCGATTATATATAATTTATATTTTTGTGTTCTAGTAATATGAAACTACTAGACTACAATTATTATTTATTATTTTTTATTTATATTTCATTGATAGAACATAGCCACTTAACAAAAAAAATTGAGGACCGTTTTTCCATATCTATGCTCACAAATAAAGATTAATTCCGAATTAACAAAAAAAAACGGTTTTTGTATATAGAAAAAAATTATATGTATAAAAAAGCTATCAGTGTTCCGTATTAAAAAGAGAAAATATATGGTACTCAAATATTCATTGACATAAACGGTAAGTGAAAAAGCATTAAATGAAAACCTACTCACATGAAAAGTAAATGAAACTTGTTTAAGCAAGCTTCCCTGGTCCTTAGAGTCGCGTCAGTATTTTATTTTTAAATATTTTTTCGTAGTTTTGAGCAAAGAGCTTCGAAGGCACGTTAAGAGGCATTGAGAGCTCTAGCTTTACTAGGAGTTCATAAGTTCGAAGAGTAGCTTGTAAAAATGTAACGTTTATTAAACTTTGATTCAAGGAGAATATTATTTTATACACAGAGACATTCATGCCAACCATTAGTATTTATTTCCCTTATTTGTATTTTGTATATTATGCTACTTTTCGTTGATAGTATTTTTAGGAATTTAGTATAGAACGTTGTCAAGCTATTCTCATTGTATTTTAAATAAAATTTTTGTTAATTCTATTTATATCAAAATCAGAAGAAATGACATTGTGAAACCACAATTGAGTAGCCTTCATTATGTTGTGTTTCTTTGTGAACTACGGTGCTACACAAGAAATACCTTGTAGGTACTGGATAATGGTAGTAAAGGCATATCGCAACTTTCCACTATTCATTCACTTCGTTTTGCGTCATTATTCAAACGTCAAAAATAAAAAATATCCACGATCGTTATTCAATTTTGTAAATTTGTTTTCTCATTTAATGTTTAAAAAAAAAGCATGGAAAAATACTTTGATGTACAAATTGTGTTAAGTTTTGGATTTTTTTAGGTTCTGGAATTTTGTTTTTTTTTTCTTTGATAAAAACTTCTTCCTGAATTGAACCTATGACACCTTCGGGCAGAAACGCCTACACAGTCACACGACTAAGCGAATCGAGCCATCAAATGGTTACTATTATGTACCCATGTAATTATATTTCAACAAATCGTAGCAGTAATTTTTATTCACTTCTGAATTTTAATACTAATTTATAATAATCTCCCTATGCAGTAAATCACTGTGATGGGGACACAAAGTAAGTGAGTGTCCAGTGTCAACACTATTGATCCTATACCGTTAACACATATCTCACATCGAACGCAACAAATCGTGGGCAATCGCCGCGTCAAAATCCACAATGACGTCGCGTTACTGCCATCGCACGAGCTTCATATTTAATTAAGACCCCATAACTGACGTGATTGCATTTCCTGCAACTGACGTACCGGATTATTATTTTGCCAATTTGAAACTATATTAAATTCTTGGAGATGAAACTGGGGCGTGTCTCTAAAGAGTTATTAACTGTTTGTTTTAGGAATATAATATGTTATACAGTTTTTGGATAGCGAGTATTCGAGTGTTTGGTTGCAGTTTTAATTAATTCCGTTGTCACAAAAAGGGGTACTTTTGTGTGATCGATGTGAGGTCTTAAGTAATTGATGTCGTTGGTTTAAATGAAAGAAATTTTCACCTATGTTACGGTGGTTATTAAAGCAATAGCAGACATATGCCTTATTTTTAG
Source organism: Acronicta alni (assembly GCA_964056405.1). Taxonomy (NCBI): domain Eukaryota; kingdom Metazoa; phylum Arthropoda; class Insecta; order Lepidoptera; family Noctuidae; genus Acronicta; species Acronicta alni. The sequence goes on from OZ043926.1 coordinate 8,606,387, forward strand.
TTTACTTAAATAAAAAGATGCGCGTGTGAAGTACATTAACAGCTTCATGACTAGTTGTTGTAAGCGTACTGATAAATAAATGTTGCTGGGAAGTTTGTTACGCCGCTTTTTTCTTCCCAGCTAAAACACTAGGAAGCGGTGAAGGGCTGGGGCGTTTTGGGGGCTGTTTTAATGTAAAAATGACTTTCAAAAAGTACTACCTAGTAGTGTATCTTGAATAAATAATGTTGACTTTTGACTGTATAATGATACATATACATAAAAATAATGTTAGCCTTTCCTTTTCCTGATTTTGTCGACGTATTATAGCACAAATTATTCTAAGACGCAAGAAAATATTATAATATTACGTAATATGAATCTCGTAATTGTCACGATTGCCATCGTTAGCCTCGCCTCGTTCATTGAAATACATGTCTCATACAACACATCCTTCAGAAACACATCTAATGAAAATTCCACATGACATACGCACGTTAGAGACGTCGTTCACTTATTAAAGGTTTTAACCACGTACAAGTTTAATCTTTATTCGTTCGGTGTGTTCCATACTTTATGAACTTGTTCGCTATCTACAATAATGGCGCTTGTGTCGAATGAAGCAGACGGTTAAACTTTGTTTAACTCAACGCACGGTTCGGTGTTTGAAGTGTAGATAAACCAATAGAGCGCAGCGCATGAATAGACCCATGACTCGAATATTTTTGTATGATCCGAGTCTCAACCAAAATTTTCATTCAGAGATTCATTGTCTTGAATGTCACTTTTGGGTCAATTTTCGATTCATTTTTATTTTACTTGTTCGCTTTGACATTGTTTTTAGTTTAGTAGAACACCATTTGACATTTATGAACTGAGAAAATCTGTAGACTGTAATGCGGAATTAAGCCCGCGATTCGAAAAGAAAACACGTAGGCTGCAGTGGTCCTATGTAATCTCGGTTGCTAAATTGGTTAATTGTTACAGGTCTTAGATTCGTGTTTATAAAATTACGTTTATAAAAAAAACAAAAACAAAATAGTTAAATCTACTGCTCTTTGAGAGATAGCACCTACTAACTTTCAACTGTTAAAAAGAAATCTAAAGCTTGTCTTATTCATACGCTAAGGTAGAGTGCTACGAAATTATGACGAAATCCGTTGGAGAACTCTTATACTTGAGATCTTCAGGTGCATCGATCGAGTGCTCAAGCTTCCCGCGGAACTTTCCCAATGACCGGATTCAAATATTTTCACTAAGTTCAGAATCCCCTTGAAGCGTTCTTTGATGCAAAGGCATCTTTGTGAGCCAAGCTTTCGTAGATTTTTTGGTAAATAGTCGTACGATTCGAAGCTGAGCTGTTTTCTTTTTAATTTTTCTTTTTTTGTGAATGCATTTGCGTTGTAATTCTTTTATGAATGCTCATACCCGATAATTAATTGCTTATTTATTTTTTTATAGTTAAAAGAAATAGATTACAGATCAATAATCTACTTTGATGATATTTTCTTAAAATATATTTTTGAATATATCTCTCACCTTTTGCCAATACCAATAACCAATACCAACCACACAGATCTTCGTTTACAATTCTTACTGCTATTATTCAATTGTAAACTGTACTGTATTTAAACTAGAAAGGATTTTTTTAATTTAGTTCTTTACCAATACTACTAGCTAACTTCATGAAAGTTGTGCTGAATAATCAAAGTTGACATACGAAAAAACCATTTGCCCAATCATTGAATTTCAAAAAAAAAAAAAATTGAAACCAAACACGTAATTTTAGTCCATAAAACACATACATAATCACCAAAAATAGCTGTGAAACAAACTAAAAACAAAGTATTCCAAGCTGTAATTTGGTGAAACTCGGCACTGAACACGCAATTAAGTGTTTCAAATAATTACAGGGAACAATTATCAAAGTGGCACCGTTTGTGACTACGTCAGCTGTTGCCTTTGCCAAGCAAGGATGTCATTTCTTTTATTTAAACGCCGTTTAGATGGCACAAACGATTGTTGTCTCACTTCTATCTGCCAAGTTTCAACGCTTAGACTTTTATGGACCATCTGCTGGGGACATAACAGTATTCAATTGTCGCTATACTGTCCCTTTATCTTTATTCGCTACTTATGATTAATGTAATGCGAAATCTCGATTGAAAGTCGACAAGTTAGGAATGCTGATTATGTGATTATGATGTTTAAATTGTCGGAGTTTTTACTGCCATTGTATCTCTTATATACATGTGGGTTAGAAACATTGAATTTTGAGTAATTTTTGAAAGAATCACTTCTTTCAAAAACTACTCAAAGTTCAAAGTTTTTTTAAAGAAATTAATGGACCATTTAATTAATTAATATCGAGGACTGTAAACTGACCACAATGTACGGTCAGCAACGAAAGTCGCTGAACACAGCTAAATTTTGAAAAAAAGACAGCTCCAAAACGTGTGAAGAGATTTTTTTTTATGAAGGTAAGGTAAATATTTAATGTTCATCTATGCAATGATTTCGCACAACCTTCACAGGTACAGTAACTTTATATTAAAAATTGTATTCAAGATTACAACATGTTCAGTGACTTTCGTTGCTGACTGTACTATCTACCTGTAACCTAACATAATAACAAACTTGGAAAAGAATGCTACAGCCCCAAATGAAGTGACATTATTTTTTACACCCATAAATTGTAATTTTAATTGAAAAAATAGGGCGTCCATATTTCTGATTTTGCCATTATTCAATAATTATTATTTATTTTCGACTAGGAAGTGCTTTCTTCAAAACAGACCTGTGATATGCCTTTGCTTTTTTCTGACCCGTCAAAAAACTGTTATGATCCATCGTAATTAATAACCTTACATTAAATTGTTCGCTTGCTAATAATTCACAAATATTCTAGTTGTGTAAATCCTAGTTGTGTCCTTGATTGATTATTTAACATGTTTAATGTTTTTTCTATATTTTAAAATGACATTGACATTGCCATTTGACGTATCATGACATCCATAACAGGCTTTTAAAACCACCGAATAAAGATTTAAGTAACTAGCTTTGGCAAAGACAACTACTGAAATCCACTATATAAGTGACGTTATTTTATGTTTTTAATATAATTTTGTTCTCAGAAAATAAGTAATAAGAATATTTAAAAAAAATCCAACTAAAGATAGGAAAACCAAGATACAATATTTTTGTCGGTTTTTAATAATTTTGAAATATTGTTAATTAGTATATTTATAGTTGCTTGATTACGTATTATTATCAAAATAATACAATATAAGTACGCTAAACATTAACCTCGAATGTTAACGGAATAGATACTCCGCTAAGTTGAAATTTGACGAGACGCCCGTATTAATTAATACCGTCCATTAGCATCGCTTGCTTCGTCTCTCAGAGCTCTATCGCTCTAAATGCAATTAGTTTACACCGAGGCACCGACACCGCGCGACACCGCCGCCCGCTCTCAACCTAAATATAATTCGCGTCCTAATAAGATTGTACCGTGGAGTGTTCATAAGAAAATATTGTAGTCCCTAATAAAATACGCGATGAACTTTTAGCTCTAGCTTCAACATGAAATCTCAGCTAACATTGTAGGAGCTTTGCCTTATATCTAATTCCGTCTAAAGAGAATTTAAAGGTAGAAATTTTAATGCAAATAAAGGGTAGTATATATTTTTTCATATTCTCTGCTTCATTGCTCGTAATTATACAAAGAAATTTAGGTGCGGTCGTAATTGAGATGATTATCAAAAAGGCTTGATTGTAAAATGTAAATGCGTTGTTCCAGAATGAGCCTTCTATGGCTCTGGCCTTGACAATTAGCTTTTTGTTTAATATTTATGTTAATTTCTTGGGAAAAATAACTTTGTCATAACGAAGATCGAAATTTTTAGTATTCAAGGTAAATATAGGATGACGGGTTAAAATTGCGGTTTGTCTCTATGTGGGTAGGTAAAAATTGACTTTTTCTTCATAGTTCGGGAAATCCTCATGGATGGACGATCCGGGCGGCGGCAGGGTAGATCAGGCTCATACCGACTAAAAACCCTACTAACTTCACTTGCTCTTATAGGCATAGCCATGGGATCCGTGAAATTCGTCACGACTGACATAAATTGTCTTAAGATATAAATACTTCTTACATTTTTATTTCTTTGATATCCTTTTCTTATGTAGACAAAATTTACGTGCATACTGGTGAATCACATGAACATAACCATTGCAATAATTTTAAAGAACAGGAAGAACTTTGTTAACTGATTTCAAAACATTCTTCCAAATAAACGTAGGTATTATTGTAGTTATATCTATGTGCAAGGGCAAATGGCATTAGGCTTCTCTACAGCTCAATGGCTCGCAGCAGTTTAGCGACACCGACGCTCGTGTCGGGTCTCTGACACAAATTATTAGCGCAACTTTAACCCCCACTCCGTTCTTTCGTCCGGCTCGCTCGACAAGCCCTCAATAGATTCATTAAGACTCTAACGAGATCTTCCAGGGTGAATCACGAATGCTTTGTTTCGCTAAATGTGATTTATTTTGTTTGTTAATATTTTGTCCGTAGGAAATCGTAGTTGTAAGAAGAATTTGGGGGCTTATAAGAACTTTGGAGACGGAATTAAATGCAATAGAGATTACAAATCTCTATTGTGTTCAAGTCATTCTTCTTTCGTGAATGTTGATTGAACCGTTTTGAAATTGACAAGATGCAAATTCTAACAGGTTATTTAAAAAACGATCGAAATATGCCTACTTAAGATTGGTAGTATCTGATACTTTTTTTTTATTCAGAAGCATACTATTTCATATTTAAAACACTGAGACTAGATTAGTCCTATATCATAATAATAATTATTAATGACCCTGACTTGACAATCACGACTGCATCCCCTAAAGGGTTTGTCCATTAGATTGAAAATTAAATTAAATAACTGCGTCGTTAGTTTAGTGGTCCTAAGCGCGACTGCTATGTTAGAGGTCTTGGGTTAGATTCCCAGGTCGAACAGTGTTATTGGGTTTTCCTATAAAATCTCAGTAGCCACTCAGTGTTTGGATTTGTGCCCATGATTATTATTATGATTATTTAATAATAATAATTATTAAATTTATTATTATTATTTTTATTTATTTTATTATTTCCATGATTATTTACTATGTATTAAAAAAAATCGAATATGAATGAATACATAAAAACATATCATGGTGGCACTCAAAAAAGAAAATAATTATGGTCTACTTTACGATTTTTTTCTATCGAGAATAATTATGTTCTTAGATTAAATAATAAGTACTTAAACGACTCGATAAGCATATTAATCTCCTCAAATGTTGCTAAATCAAAAATCGATCATACGAGCCCCCATCCTGCCTAATCAACGACCCGCGATCACATTGAAGTAGGTATATGTATCTGGCTATATATTTATGCACAAGCGGTTAAAGCCGCCTAATTATCAAAGCTGTCGGTAAAGTAAGTTATGGAGGGTGAATTTTTAATCGGCCTCTCATTTCAGCTGCACGTCGGTTTCTATCAAAACGTATTTGCATGCAAATGTTATATTGATTCAACTGCTAATTGAGATGTATTTGACATTTCTGTATGAATTTCAAGTGGGTACTTAAATTAAATCATCATTGGCTGTAATGGTTGCAAATGCGGCAGCTCTACTCGGAAATCGAATCTAATACCTCATATTAGATTCGATTCTCGGTGTTATTGGGTTTCCCATTAGAAAATCTTCAGTAGTACTTATTACTTGGAAGTACCAACAAATTGACCTCCCTAAATAATGGTTGAGCTACACGATAACTGATTTACCATCAGTATGGACTGGGCAACAAGGCCATTTCAGATTTGCTACATTGTAAAACACATATATGATAAGCACTGAATAATGCCTGAACTTTAAAAGAGACCATGATTCTCTGAGTTTGTTTCGGCGTTTCTTCTCAGAGGTCGTCAGCTAGGAAATGCCGGAGCCATCTAGATGAATTAAATATTGACTTGTAAAAGTGTATTTAAAAGATCTATTTACAAAAATTAATACCATTTATCAATATCATTTATTGGTAGTTTCTTTTTAGCATCTATGAAATGAATGTCTTTTAAATGAAACCCTAGAAGTATTTACATTACCTTTTACTCTTATGCTTCATGATTTTCATATTACTCAAGTTTTCTAGTACCTACTCGTTCCTAATGTAATGTATTAAAGACATATATACATTTATAAATGATGTTTTTCTGTAAATAAATATTTGAAGATGCTTCTACGAGTCAATGTTCTGGATTGTTCGTACTAGGTGATATGAGAATATACTATACAATAAAAACTGCAGTGATAACCTAGTGGTATGACCATTGGACTGCCAAGTTGAAGGTCTTGAGTTCGAATCCAAGGCATGCACCTCTAAGTTTTCGAAATCATAAAAAATAATAATTAATTATCACTTGCTTAAACGGTGAAGGAAAACATCGTGAGGAAACCTGCATGCCTTAGAGATTATTTCGACGGCGTGTGAAGTCTGCCAACCTGCACTAGGCCAGCGTGGTGGACTATAGCCTAATCCCTCTCATCTTAGTCAGTAGTAACCTTGAACAGTTAATAAATGTAAGTAGGATAGAATAGAATAGACTATTCTTTATTGTACACCATAAACAAATGCCAAGTACATTTTTATAAATGATAGAATGGTACAGAGGCCAGTACATCAAGCTACCACAATCTGTCAAATTTCTTTGAATGATTTTCAACTTTAACACATAGGTAACAATAAGGTTCATATTCAATCGAGGAAATTTGACAGTTTTGGATAGCTTGACTTGAGTCTGTACAATGGGCGGTCTTATCGCTAAAAGCGATCTCTTACCTTTGGATGGATTTAAGAGTCACGGAGAGGCGACAATCAGATAGTTTGGCGTACATAAAATAGATACTGATTATAATAATACATAATCTCAGATTATGGGAGAGGAGACCCGTGCCCAGCAGTGGGACAGTATATGGGTTGATGATGATGATGAATAAAAACTATCAGAGAACATTAAATAGGTAATATGTGAATTCGACTATATAGGGCAATATCTGAAACGAACTTTGCTTTGCAATAAAACTGTTCTAAAAATAGATAAAATGTATTTCTGACGCCTTTCAACCCCTCGGGCAATTCCCGTTCACCCTTCACTCATTTAAGACACCCGCGAATATAATAGAGATTTCTAATTTATAAAGAGATCCTACAAGTGGTAACATTTTGTAGACTATACTATATTATATATATTCTATTGATATACAAAAAGGCTTTTATTGTATTAGATGTCCCCTTCTTTAAAGTAAGTTATTACTTTACTCTGTGTAGACATTACTCTGTACAGATAAGCAGTAATGACCATTTTTTTATAGTACGGAAAATTTTCATAAGCGTCCGCCACTTAGCGAGACTGCAGGGTATACAATAAAAAACTGTTGGACTCGTACCGACTGAAAACCGCACTTGCCTGCACTTTTCATACATTGACGACCTCTGTGGTCTAGCGGTTCGAGTGCCGGACTGCTGATCATGGGATCGTGGGTTCGATTCCCACAGGACACAAATATTTGTGTGGATAAAACATGAGTATTTGTGTTTGTCTGGGTGTTTCTTATGTATAATACGTATGTATTTACAAAAAAAATATAAGTATTATATCCATTGTCTAGTACCCATAGTACAAGCTCTGCTTAGTTTGGGACTAGATGGTGTTGTGTAAAATGTCCCAAAAATATTATTATTATTATAGTCATGGAATCAAAATTGCCACGACCAAGGAGTACTTAATGGCCTAGCGATATTATATCCATCCATAATCTTGCCACTGCCGAGTCTTGGGTTGAAGGCACGCACCTCTGACTTAAATATCATGTACGTATCAATGATACAATGGTTACAAAACAACAATCTTAAGATTAACCTTGAAAAGACGAACATTATGCACTTTGCTCAAAGATCGACCATTCCAAATGTTAATGTGCACTATCATAACAAACCTGTACGCAAAGTTGACGAAGCTAAATTCCTTGGAGTAACAATCGACAGTAAATTAGATTGGAAAGCACACACAGAAGCCCTACGCAAAAAAATTAGTCAATCAACTTATGCACTGTACAAACTAGTCCCATTGTTAAATGTTAATGCGCTACTAACTGCCTATCATGGCCTAGTCTCCTCTAATCTAAGATACGGTATAATTTTTTGGGGCAACTCAACAAATAAGGACGTAATCTTTAAAACCCAAAAAAGGTGCCTTAGAACTATGTTTCGACTTCAGGTAACCGATAGCTGTAAACCATATTTAAAAAAATATAAGTTATTAACACTACCATCTATGTACATTTTAGAGACCATTATGTTTGTCAAATCGAATCCGAATCTATTTCCGCGTTTATCAGACAATGTTATTCGAAATAGACGTGACAATAACAAGCTCTCAACCCATAGTTGTAGAACTGCCTTATTACGAAAAAGCATCTTCTGTATGGCGCCAATATTGTACAATAAATTACCGAAATGTTGGAAAGAATATACAACTGCAAAATTAAGAAATAGATTAAAAAGTATTTTATTGGAGAAAGTCTATTACAACATTGAGGATTTTTTGAATGATAGATTAAAATTTAATGAGTATCCTACAGTTTATTGAAATGTGATATTAATTTATATTTATAATTATTTCGACATTGACTACATTTAATTACAATAACGGATGGTAACTGTTTCTCTAATGTAATAAATATTAAGAATTGTCATTTTTACATAATTAGTGATAATGTAATAATATATGAATGAATAAATTTAATGTATACCTACCTGTTTGTACGCTGTTATGGCAAAACATGACGTGTGATAATTATATATTGAACATCTTGCATGCCCTACTGTGTATGTATACTCATGTTTGACAAATAAATGTATCTTGTATCTTGTATTAACAATTTAATTATCACTTGTTTTAAGGGTGAAGGAAAACAAGAATTTCTTGAGGACTGATTTTACAAGAAGATGGCATCAGCATTATTTATTTTATTGATGCAATTTATGTTGTAAACAACTATATTGAAACAATAAAAATAGGTTCAACAGTAACATTTAATTTAGCACAACAATAATCCAATAAAAATATTTTTAATTACACCTGTCTGGAGAGTTTTTCATTCAAATTAAATTATATATATAAATTTCATAAAGCTTTCATAATAGTGTTCTTAATAGCACTTAGATAACGCACTAACTATTATCATTACCGCTGATGTGATTACCATCTCTTTTATAATATTACTTGGCTCTACACGCAGTTGTCATTAATAATAGTGAGGTCTTTAAAATAGTAATAAAATATATTTTTTATAAAACCTTTGCCCTAAGGTACTATACAAAGTTTTTAATTATGTAACTAAATTTAATTTAAGAATACTTGTCAGTATGTTTGTACAAAAAGTTTGGTTTTCACTTTGTTGAGTATCTACTTGTCGGTTCCAACCTAAGAAAAAACCTATAATTTCAGAGATAAGAGCTTTTATCTCTGAAATTATAGATTCCTCTGGCCGTCAGATTTATGCTTTCTATAAGATTATATAGCAAAATCAATAACAGTACCGTAAAGTTACCAATTTTATTGACTTTGACTAAAAAAGCGTCATTTTAAATCTTGAAGAAATGTCGCGTTTTCAAATTCGTTATGCAAATGTCGATATTAAACACGTTCATTGTAGCACTAAAGGCAAATCGATCGGAAGCGTTGAGTCGACGTCTCTCAAATCACGAATTTAGGGGCGAGGTATTTTTCAAGTCGACTGCAACCACGCGATAAGCGGGCGTTCGAAATGTGACCGAATTTCAATCAAATTTATGAGTTATAATAATGATTATAGGTACTTTATCTGCGCTCCGCATAAAATTTGCAATTTCACTGAAAAGGTGAACTCTAGTGTAACAAATTCGTCGGCAATCGTAAGGCGCTGATAACGATTCGGAAAATTAATCTCGCTGAAAAAACGAACTGGGGGAGTCGGAATGAGAGCGAAACACGGATGGATTGCTTGCGTTTGTCGCAGTTAATATTTATTAGTCACCTTTTACAAACGATTTGGAACTGCTGTTTTAGAAATTGGCGAGACTCCTATATTTTTTTTATTTCTGCTCGTTCCTGTTAGTAAATAAATTAACGAAAATCCTGGAGTATTTAAGTAAAAGCTGAATCAATTTTGGAACATTTTAGCTGAAAACACGTTTGTAAATTCAATTTAACATAAATATGACAAAGACTGAAAAGATGGTGACAAGATGCATGAATGTGGTCGAAGCAAAAGAAGTAAGCAAGAACCGTAGCAAGTGGCGTTCTTTAGTTTCTGCTTACCCCATGGGAAAAAGGGTTGAGTGAACTGCCAAACAAGCTGCTTTCTTTCTCTAAAATAAAAAACTTACTAAGTACGGGTCTCATACAATTTTTCCTAGAAGATTATAAACAGAATCCTATTCAAAGCTAATTCCTTTGATTTACACCCTAGAAACTGGTTGACTTAAAAAGTCAGTCTTCTTTAAAAAAGATTTTTAAAGTTTTTCTTCTTGGAAGCCACCCTGCGCTACACAGTAAACGTTTAATATTTCATCAGTAAGTATTCTTAAGAAACAAATAATAATAAGGGACCAACATATTTCATAAAAAAGAAATTTCTATTACAGCAACGATATTTCAAATGATTTCCCGATATAATATGTTATTATAACACTTAGCAAAAGTCACCGGGTGAAATCTTTGTTCTACGCCGCCCGGGGAGCAACCGGACCGCTCGCAGCGATTGAAATTTAAAATATTGTACCCTTTGCCATTATGCGAGCTTATTCACCCTTGAAATATCCCTAGGGGGCGCCAGGTACAACGATTGGGGAAAATATTTTACACTTGTTACTAAGGATGTCGCTTTCAAGTCTGCCATTACAAACTTTGCACCGATGAATTTTCAAACTTCCGCAAAAGTAAATAAAGTTGAAATTTGTTTGGGACGTAGTGCGATTTCACCAGAATATTTATGAAAAGCACTTAATTAGTGTGTCGAGAATGAAAAATTGTTATTGAAACCGAGTTGATTGAACTGGCGATTCATAACTATGTCATTTTGGATGCGACGCTAATGAAAACGCGATTAATCACTGCTCTCGGAGAGTGAAATGGTACGCGACGCGTGATTCTGCAATTTGAACTGCATTTTGTTATTATTGCCCTTTCATTTTGTGATTCATTTTTTCTTAATGTGGTTTTACGAAAAACTAAATGGAATGGATGCTGCGGTGGAAGGGTTGAAGCCTCGAGGGTGATGATAAAAGGATCGATTATTTCACGATCAATTAACGAAGTTTTTCTTTCTCGATGACAATGTTGTTTTACATTTCTGTTTACTTCTTTGATTATGTTATTAGATGCCAGTGAAATTAAATATATCTTTGGTTTATATTATTTCCCTTTCATCACCATAATCTTGTCTGTATTTATTTAGGCAAAGCCACACCCGATCTGAAACTAGCAAGCTTGCTCAACAAGTAACAGTTGAAATACAAGATCATTATAGTTTGTTGTTTCATCTCCTCACTGCTATTTGTACAAGTATGCAACTTTAGCTGATTGCAAGCAGATACTCCCCTTTAATATATATTCTGGTATCTGCAAATAAATTAAGCGCTTCCACGAACGAATGCATACATTTAAAGGTTAACAAACCGTTAAAATCTGCACAAAAATAATTAAGCGAATAACTTCACTCATTAGTCGGCATCAAACTCGGCAGTGGTAGCGTGGGTAGGTGCAGAGGGTACTACTTTGCCGCATTACTGCATATTAGGTCCGGACCACTGAGCGGAATACCAACGTTTACTTGATAAAATAAATTTGAACAAAACAAACGCATCCACTGCGGCGATATGAATCCTCTCTGAAGTTGTGCTAAGCGGCATGGAAGTGGAAAAATTGTAGCTGGGCATCAGCTAATATGTGAATACTTGCAATACCACTATATGAGGTTTTGTCGCCCATGTGCACTCTGCAGGTATATGTGCTGCAATTTATTAACAAAAACATATTTAACTGTCATTAGAGAGTTTGTAGTGGTTGTCCTGACCCTTTCCAAAACCAGATATTCTGTACTCTAATAAAATAAATTTTCTTTAAGATATATTATTAAAGATATAATCAAAATTTTTTTGAAGCTATAATAATATACAGTATCAGGACCCATAGACACAAATACAATGACGCCATTTCTCTTGTCATTAGATCTTACAATTACACTGCAACATTGCTACGTTGGAGTGTGCTTACAACCCTTTTGCGAACTAAGAGCCACTGTTGTCCCTCCTTTAGGTTACAGTTAAGAAATCACTTTCAATCCAACTACATATCAGCTTCAACGATCTGCCACACAAACACTATTGCCGATTCAAATTCGTAACTGAATTTAATCCGAATTGAAGTGTCAAGCGTAACGAGAGAGTCACTCATGCCGGTGTAGGGCGACCATTCGTTAGTCTAACTCTTTTGGTAAAACGACCCCAGGATAAGCCGGGTGCACTGTTAACATTCTTTTCAATAATAATGGAAGGGGAGATGTGAGTGTGCTGTGTCTTGTTTATTGGATTTTTTGTTGCAATCTACATATGAATAGAACGCCAATCTGTTAGACGTTGGAGGGTATTGAGTCGCATTTGATTGTTTGTTACTCAATTTTATTTGGAGCAAGAACAATGTTTGCACGTATTGTGTGCTAGCTTAATATAATTATCGCATATGTGTAAATATTACATGTTTGTATGTTGTAATATTCGAGTTTGCTTTAATGTTTTATTAAATGTTTCGATTTGCTACAATATTGTTTTTCTAATAGCTTTTTGATTTAAAATTAATATTGTATTAGTACATTATTGTTAACCAGGCTACAGTATAATAAATACATACATCGTTAAAAAAAATACTCCAAGTCTTTTATCTTCTTTAAAGTTTTACTGTGGAATAACAACGCGTGTGTTGGTCGCTTTAATAAGTCCCGCGCATGATAAATAGGATCAAGTGCGGGGCTGTATACGATATGCTTTGTCTCTGTCATATGTTCACACAAAGTAATCTTCCGGACTCTTCACACATGGCTTTGGGGGTACGGATTTAATACGATCTTTGTGGACTAGAAAACTTAATGAAAGTGTGGCAGCTCTAGTTGTGGGCATCATTATTGACGGCTTTGCACACAGAGAAAAAGCTTTTCCAAACACACCGCTTTGGTGATAACCAAGCGAAGTGTAACAATTTGAATACAGCCTCTGTGCGTAGGAGTTTTATTTTAATCTGTGGTTAGCGCGGATTTTCATCCAGTTCTCTTAATAACTATTCGCTTTGACTCTTTCCTGAAATGGACAATATCTTTAGTATTAAAAAAAAACTGATCTTCATTTAATGTTACTTAAACTATACTCAAGTTGCTACAGCATGGTCATTCTGAAACCAATTTATGTACTTAGGTGCCTTTGAATATTATAGTTGGAGACAAAACCTGCATGCCTTAGAAATTTACTTGACCACCGGCGCGTGAAGTCTGCTATTCAGCCCTAGGACTAGCCTAAAAACCCATGCCCAGCACAGGGACAGTATATACGGGTTTGGGTGTGTGTATTTGTAAACGCACCTACGCGGCCACGGTATACAGAAAATCATAGTACGGGCCAAAGTTTTTATAAAAAAAAAATGGCGTCACCATAAAGACGTAAATTCAGAAAGCAAAGGCAAAATTCGACATGACGGGTAAGTATCGCGGTGGCTTAGTTGTTATAGCGTCTGGTGTACTTAACCAGACGACGCAGGTTCGAATCCTGCCCGCGGTCGAATTTTTCCTTAGCTTAATAACTTAAAAAAAATAATACATTTTACACAGATTACCATATTAATTTCAAATATAAGGTCGCTAGAGGTCAGTTATTCATACATGATTATTACAGTAAATAATTAGAAAATGAATATACTTACATTTAAAATATGATAGGTATTCTATGAAGTATCTCGATAAAATAAATTTATGATCGTAGTTTCTCATATTAAGGACTACGAAATCTTATCGAAGTCTTGATTGTAAGATTCAGCCATATAATTATCTATTAGACCAATTAAAGTAAACAGAAGCCACTTTATCAAGTCGTATTCGTCCACGCGAATAAATTGCAAACTTTACAACCCTAAAGTTTTTAATACGGATGTTTTTTTACCACTACAACAACATTATGAACTGATGCACGTGGCGTTCGGCCTGATACTCCGTACGAAATTAGTCACGCACACATGGACCTCTTTAATGGGGACTGAGTTGGTATAGTTACCAACAGTACCATGGAGTAGGAAGAAATGGAGAGAATCGCGATTGGTCTAGTAGGCACGTAAAAATTAAGGGACTGATCAGTTCACATGGTTCATTTGGACACAGTTCATTTTTATTGCACTACATAGTAGAAAAAATGATAATGGTCTAGTGTTAATCGTCGTATAAATGAGGGCGGGATTTATATCATAAAAACTGTTTTAAATATTGATTTCTGACATTTACGCGAATATTATACATTGAAATAAAACTACTTTTTACGGATTTTTAATTAATAATTAGTAATAATGTCATTGATCATGTAAAAATAAAAAATGTAGGGTACCTAGCTGTCAGTAATTATATCATCAAGATGCCCACCACCTCAGTCTACCCGTGACCATGGACGCTGTAAAGGGTCTGAATCATCAGGATTAATAATATTAATATACGCGATAAAATCCGTAAAAAGTAGCACTGTTTTAAATGTTACCTTGAATTTTCCCCAAAACTGTAGTCGAAACGTGTCGTTTGGCGTAGTGGCTGAGCTATCGTCTAGGTACTGTAACATCTGATGCGGGTTCGATCCCCACACGAAACTATAATCTGCTTGACCAACATGTTAGGTAGTTGTTCCGTGTCTGGTGATTGTGTATGTGATAATTTGTGTTAGTAAATGCACCCACAGTACAGAATAAAATCTTAATGTGGGGTAATTTTAATAAAAAAAACTGGAATTCGGAAAGGTACGAAATTATTTTCATTCACGTGAGATATTATTCCCTAGTTGATCCCTTAGCACTCCATTCCTTCATAATCCGTGATCAATTTTCCAGTCCCCATTAAAGTGGTGCATGAACCGGATAGTGGTAGCTCTTAATTTGAATTTCGTACACCGATCTTGATGAACTGTTTTCGAGAGTTCTGTCAATAGTGATTGAGATTTTGGGTAATCGGGACAGTAGAATACCTTCGTTACGTGGAAATTTGAGAAATTTCGTAAATGTATGCGTAATGAAAATTGGTCCAGTTTATTAGTTTATTGGACTTATGTTTATCGAAATAATGATAGGTAGGTCGCATTTACGGCCTATTCTCAGACCTACTGAATATACACAAAGAAAATCATAAAAATCGGTGAAGCCGCTTCGGAGGAATTCCATGAGAAACACTGTGGCACGAGATTTATATAATTATATTAGATAGCAATGGGCTCGTAATTAGCCCTTGAACTACAGTAAAATTCAGGACTTTCCACCATAAAAACTTTACAGACAGATTGTCAAAGAAAATATATCAACTTGCATAAAAAGTTTACTGCTCTCTACGCCGGTTTATTAATGCTATCCGAGTAAAGAGCACTATGATACGACCTTCTTGCTAAGAGTGGATGTGGAATGTCAGGACTAAGACACACAGAGAAGCTATGAAACATAAAGTCCTAAAACTATTTTGAAGATCGAATGAAGTCCCAACGAAACCACTCAGACTAAACAAATTAAACCATGTAAATTATCCCCCCCACCCCCTCCAAATTACATTCGAATTTCCGTAGAATTAAACGACCGAGATCCTAACCATTTGAAAAGGTCGCATCCATTCGCAACAACACGTTAAACTTACACAGACGGAATGGGCAGTCGACGGAGACAAAGTGACGTCATCAATATAACTGAGTTCAGTTCGGTCGCCGGTTGCTGCCAGAGGGCAAGGAACACCACATTAGTAGTAGATTAATATACTCGTATCGTATTGGATGGCATCGCCGTCCCTTATTGGAGGTCCTTCGATACACGCAATGCCTATTTGAGTCGGTCCGCTCCGTTGAATCCAGTATCGTGATTTCGGCAGATTCATTTTTGGATCAAAGAGTCATATTATTTAATCAAGTAGAAAGAACTTTTGGGGTTCAGTTATTTATAAATAAACGGGAATGTGACAATGTTTTCTGTAGAAATACACACACTTGGCACACTGCTTGTTAGACAAAATTATAACTTTTCATAATTATTTTCACGCCATCCTTCTTGTCGGTTTCTGTCAGTATGTAATAAATTTATTGGCAGAATCATCTTTCGAGCTATATACACTATATAAATTGCATTCTGATCATTTCAGAGGGCTATGAGTCATACTTACATTGTCTTAAGAGCGCATTTATTTATTTTTAACTGCTATAAAAACTAGCACCACCTTTGAAAAATATAGTTTCGGTATTATTCAAAAATAATGTGAAAGTCATAAAGTAACATTTATTAATATTGACAAATATAGGGTAAATTGAAACGTGTTATTAATTTTCACCGCAATATTTGAACACAACAAAATTATAGTAGGTACCTGTATGTAACTGTATGAACAGTAATTATTCATTTGGATTGGTTCAAAGCAAACTTATTTAATAAACGCAGTCCAAACCACCAATTCATTTGCTCATATCCAACGCCTGGCAAAACCTATTGAAATTTAGTACTGTGGTGTTTTATTTTTTAGTAATTTTGCCTTGATATAGTTTGTATTGCGTAACAAATTTCTTTTTGTGTTCGAGATTTGTTTTTTCTTTTAACATACTCGATCGACTACATCCATTCATATATTTTAAGTTATTTCACCACATCTAGCAAAATATTTCA
Source organism: Acronicta alni (assembly GCA_964056405.1). Taxonomy (NCBI): domain Eukaryota; kingdom Metazoa; phylum Arthropoda; class Insecta; order Lepidoptera; family Noctuidae; genus Acronicta; species Acronicta alni. The sequence continues at coordinate 8,623,380 of OZ043926.1, forward strand.
TTTTACATACTAGGTATAACTATTTTATTTCTGAGGTAAAAAGGCTTCATCTGCATTTTCAATTAAAACGTCACCGCCGTCTATCCTTAAGTGACAACAAGACACATAGAATAATAGTGAGTGACGAAGGACCAAAAATCCAAAACAAAATTGGCAAAGGATCAACACATTTGGATATTTAATTCACGATCGCGTTTATCCTATTACCAAACAGTAGATACCTCAACTCAAATAGTAGCTTGATTGTAAGTGGCCTTCAAAGTAATTCAGTAAGCTTAGGGTGTATACGTATACTAGATAATGTAGTAGTGATCCTTCTTACTCACCCCCACCAATCTACAGATTGACTTTCAGTCTCAAAAATCTATTTCGTTCTATATTTGCTCATTGAGCGTAGATTCCATAATTTTATTTATAAGGCTGTTTGAATAATGAATGAAATACTTTTTTTATGCACGAATTTATAAATAATACAAAATATATTGTACAATGGGATAGCAGATAAAATCTATAGCTAGAGCTTTAAAATAGTATTGTGCGGCTTTACTATGCACTACAATCACCCAAGATTGATATCGATATTATAAAAAAGATATTAATTTTAAGAACTCAATGCTGCAGTCACTTCTTCACCACGCGTCTTGAATGGACAGTTTAATTTCTTACTCCGAACGCTTTCCCAACTATGTTGAGGTCGGTTTCTCATTTTAACCAGTTTGCGGCTGGATATCAGTATTTTACACGAAGTCAAGCAATTAGACCTCCGCAACCCAATTTCTGGGTAATACCGATATCCTGAAGATAGACTGGTTGTCAGGCTTTTTAGGCTTCTGAATACCACTAATGACTAAAAACTACGGACAATCGCAGACTCAAAATTAATCACACAAGTATATATGGCATTATGCCAATCTGTCATTACTTATTGTATAACTTCATGGGGCGGAGCACTAAAAACTAATTTACTTCCTCTGGAACGAGCTCAGAGAGCTATCCTAAAAGTAGCCAACTTTCACCCGTTTTTCTTTCCCACTCATCTGCTATACAAATCATGCAACATGCTGACTGTTCGTCAACTTTTCATAGTGCATTTAATATTAAAACAACACACCATGCTTACTTATAATGCTGACGTGACTAAAAAGAGACGGAACGATATAGTTTGCACTTCAAGTTCAACATCAAAACATACTTTTATAACCAGATTCTTTACATTCCTAGGCCCATTTTTGTACAACAGGATAAATAAAGAAATAAATATTTATAACTTAAATTATTTTAGCTGTAAAAAATGTCTAAGTCAATATTTACAAAGCATCTCTTACGAACAAACAGAAGAGTTACTCGTAGTATGCAAATAAATAACGTACTTAGCATTTTTCAATATAATATATATTAGTTCATAAACATTAGATACTACATAGATAATTATAATTAAGTGTATTTAAGTTGTTAATTTATAATTTATGTTCTCTATGCACTTCCTTGCCTGAAACACAGGTTCAACCTAGTTCAGGCATACATAAATGTAATTAGCCATAATTTTTAAATATTGTAAGACTGTGTTAAAAGTATTGCACCTTTTTTCTAAATAAACAATTTATTATTATTATTATTATTATTATTATTATTATTATTATAATGATGTTCGTATGACAACTGGGACTGACGGGTTTACGTGCTCTCCGAGGCACGGAGAGGTCTCGATGTGTTGAGAGTGGTCACCCATCCACAGACTGGCCACGACCAGCACAGCCGAACCTTGATTCAGTTTATTAGCTTAGTATAATTTTGCCACGAGCCCCTCCTCGAACAGACAGTTTAATGTACTGAGGCCCAAAGTAAATTGAAAAATAAAAAGTGCAATCAGTGAGTTTTTCAATTCATTTGCATCTTAATTCTAATACATAAATTCAACTTAACCTGAACTCATTAGAAAATTAATAGAATCCTTTGAAATTCAACAAGTACGGAGGAGGTTAGTTCAAGTATAAAGTAAAATGATTATGATCTGAGTCACGGAGTTTTTTCACTTCTCTTTCCCCCCTTACGAGCTCCCGTATCTATAATCACTAACTTAATTAGAATGAACTTCAAGCAAAAAATATCTGAAGAAATTAACCTTTTAATTCCAGCTATGATACCGGGAGCTAATGTAATTATTAACTTCTGTCACTAGAACTGTCTGACTACGAAATTATGTTTCTATTTTGTTTAGCTAATTTCCAGGGAATATTACTTTTGATTTATTCATTTTTCTAACTTTTAATCGGAGTTAATCATGACGACAGTTGGTTGCACTCATCTAAGCGTTTATAAGTATTTCGTGTTTTTTAGCTTTATCAAATATTATTGTGGCACTTTTGTTAGAGAATTAATTAATAAAAACAATATAATGTAATATAATAATTATTATTATAGTATTAGCAAAATAAAAAATACAGTCTAAATCTACCCGTACAGAAGCTGAATTATTTAAAGAGTAATTTATCAGGAGAACCAGAGGTGTTATTATGTAACTTTTCTACGACGAATGCGAACTATGATGAGGTTTAGAAACAATTAATAAAACGCTATGATAACAGAGAAAAGAGGTTTAACTGCTATTTTAATGATTGTATTTATGCAAAAACCTATACAGACAGAATCAGCGGGTATAATAATAATATAATAAAATTTAAAAAGTTTTTAAACCGAGAAAATATTATTCACTAAATCTAATATATAAAATTCTCGTGTCACAGTTTTCGTTGCCATACTCCTCCGAAACGGCTTGACCGATTTTGATGAAATTTTTTGTGCTTATCGGGGAGGTCTGAGAATAGGCCAACATCTATTTTTCATACCCCTAAATTTTTTTTTTATGGCAAAACAACGTTTGCGGGGTCAGCTAGTATTATATAATTCCTAATAGTCTGAAACTGAACAAGGCTAAAATGTTATAATTATTAAATTGTATGAAAACAGGCCCCTTAAAAGCGGATCCATAACTTACGATGGGGAGTAAGTAGATAGAAATATTTTAAACGGGAACAGTTGTTTCCCAAAAGTTTCAGTCTGCAATGAATTAGTAATTAAGTTGGATGGGACCGTGGACCAATTTATTTCACCTGGAGTGAAGGACTGTCCTTCAACTTCTATTTAATTCACCGTTTTATACGTACATATTTTACTGAATAATTCGTTTATTTTGCAAGTTTAAGTCCGTTAAATATTTTATTTTTTGGATGTGAGAGAAAGGTCAGAATAAAAGAAACCTTCTGTAACTACCTACTCTGGGGATGATAATGTTTTGTAAAAGACAAAAAACTATTGATAAACAATAATCCTCCTACGGCTTGTCCGTATTTCCTTACTAGAGATAAAATTTTGACACTACTTGTATGGACCTTATGTCAAAATCATATCTTTAGTAAGCACATCTACTAACGGATTTGTTATTGGAAGTAACCGGTAGTTAGGTACTGTTTCATGGTGTACCGTCATGTGTGTTAGTCTGGACCCGAAAGAGTATCTACTTGAATTGCGCCATTATTCTTAGACCACTATTATTTTATTGAGTTCCATTAAGCAAAATTAGTCAAATACATTATTTAAGTTTATTTAAGTATTAGCAATTAAAAATAATGGCTACCAGCATAATTAAGCTTATTATTACAATTGCATGATTATTAATCTTCAAAGTGATTTTCAGCCTACAGAATTTTTCATATTTAAATAATAAATAAAGGTAAGGCGAACGACAAAGAAAAAAAATCCGTATTTCGAATGCCTTTTAGTTAATTAATAAAGTGTCAATACCTTTTTTTACTCAATTGTAGAATGCAAAAAATACGTTGTATTTTTTAAACAATGAATGTTGTTACCGATATCTCTATTCAAGTTATAATTTTAATACAGTATCAGATTTTTGCGAGGACTTTTTTGCGGTTTAATTTATTTTTAGTTTTCAAGCTTTGTTATTATTTATGACAATACCTGTAGGTCTACCTGTAGTATATTTTTATTTTACTTTATTTCGGAAACAAACAGATGAAGTAAAAAAAATAAAAGTATAAAAAAGAGTTATATCAATATCCAAATATAGTTTTCAATAGATTATTAAACAACCAAATTATAAACTAACAATAGACTAGAATATAATAAACTTACATTAATCAGTTTAATTTTAAAATTAAATTAATTATATTTTATTTTTCCTGCGCTAAATATTTTTTTTATTTATTTATTGAGCGATTGAAGTGGGTCTGATTTTTTTTCAATTTTGCGATTTTAGATTCTAACGTGAAGATTAGAAGGTTTCCTTTACAAAAAAACATTTATACTGTATTTTCTTGATAATTATTTAAAGGAAATTGCTAAGTATATAAATTTTTTGCAAGTGTCGAACGCCTTAGCGACCAAGCTCCGTCTTTGTTTTATTGCTTCCCTAAATTTATCTCATACGCTCAAAGCTGATACAATTTTCTTTAATTCACGGTCGATTGCAACATGAAATGTGCATTTGTGATCAAAAGAACAAACAGTAAAACATTAGGTACTATAACTACGCCTTCTGGCATCGGAAATATTTTATTTATTAATATAATTAACTCCGAACGTATCGGACTTTGTACTTAAAGCTTGTTTAAAAATTTAGCGCCAGTTTTCTCGGCAAGAGTTTGTTGGCCCCCACGAGCCTTCACTCTTAATTATTACTTTGGGAAAATTAAGACTGTCGTTTAGCCCGAGTGCCCACCCGGCTGAAGGTTGTGCCTCTCTTCCATTTATCTAAATGTACTTTATCTTGCCAGGGGCGCTACCCGCTTCGATGCATGGAGACGATATATTGAAAATGTTGGGTTACAAAATGTTAGAACAGATTAAATTCTTAATTTCTACATACTTTTTGAACTTCGGCCAGTGAAACGCATTTATTGATTGCTTTGATTTAATATGTAGGTACTTAAAATTTCTATGAAATTAGCAATATTACACCAGACCTCGAATTTTATTTAACGCTTTAATGTTAGAAAAAAAAAATATGATTCGTCTAAGCAGGTCTATTAATTTTTATTCTCTAGTAATTTACTCTTACAATGAAATTCTGCAAAACGACAAAAACATTGCCTTAAATGTTTTAAGGCAACGTCGAAACATTCTAACACAAATCTCAATAAGCGACTCCACACCACCCTTATTCTCTATGACGGCTCAAAGTAATGACGATACTAGGCACTACCGCGTTAAGTACATTACCTATTGTAAGTGTTCTTTGAGGTGCCTGCCCCACACCGGTTCTGCGTTGCGACGCTTTTACTCTAATTATAAGCTTCAACATTTACTCACACCTATAGCGGCATAATGAAGGGAATGTACGAAACGTATGGATATTGTAATACCGCTTATATTATTATACAAAGGATGCCTCAATGTTATTTAGACTTTCGGGTGTTCATTAAGGTGTTATTTGTACTAAGTATAGTGTTAATTAAAGTGAGTATTTCTTGTGAATGTTATGCTTCAAGTACCGTACCCGCTGCAGTAAAGGCGTAAATAATAATAACAGTAAATTATATGAATATATTTGCTAACAATGTTAAAAACTGTACATGTGTGATTTTGTTGAGATCAAAATAATGGTAGGGTATTCACTGTAGCAAGTTTGGTCGCTCTACGTATAATCATCTTAGTTGATGGGAAATCAATAATCTAGGGATTTGAGTGCTTTGTGTAAATATGGCCTACATTTTAATTAGAATAATGTAGGTACCTAATACTAACACGAAAGGCAATACAAGATGCAAATTGCATTTCGTGATAAAAATTATTCCCAAATTAATGGTTAACCAATTTGATGAAGATTTTCATTTGCACCACGCAAATTGTGGTCGGCTCTCATTTTCGCTGTTGTTGTGAATAACAAAATTTAATCCAGCGGTTAATAGGATAATGCTAAACGACGACTACCTAATTGAATCACATCTACCTACAATTAATTATTAATAAATGTAATTTCTGTGGCAACTATTGGGTAGTTATTTGGGGAATATATTAATAAATACAATTAATTGGACAAGATGGAATAAAGATATTGTTAATCATTTATAGATGATAATAAGACATGTTAACAGAACAGATCGCTAGTTTAGAGCCTTAAGTGACATCAGGTTGTTACCAAAAGTAATCTAAGTATTAAAATCATGTAAGAAACTGTAAGAAAATTCATTAAGTAAAGGGATTATTTCAGATTACAAAAGAGAAACGAAACTCTTTCTATAGCTTTTTTCACGACTTTTTGTACAGAGTTTTCTCATTAAAATTTAGAGGGAGGCCGCTAATAGGCCTCTTAAATATGTAGCAGATACGTAGGTACGTTTACTTAAGTATCTAATTTCATCTCAGTTCTCCATCAACAGTAAAATTTTATTATCTGCGACATGAATTAACATTTTTTGTTGTTTGCTATAAAATTTTCCGTCTCTTGGCCGGGTCGAAGCGAATGGAGATTAGCGTTGCATCTCTAATTAAATCTCTTTTATGGCTCGCTCACTTTACTGTTACTCCCCTTATATTTTGCTGCCGTAATAAAATCTAAGAATTCAACGTGACAAATAGACACGATAACTCTTTTTACCCTGTTAATACGACCTAATATAGTTTATTTATAGGCAACAAGCTCATGATGGCCTAAAAGTAATCCGAGAGATGAAAATACTTAAAATACGTCTGCCTGTAAACAGCGAGTACAAAGCTGAAGTACGAAATGGGAAAATATTACATCAGGATAAACCGCTGCTTACAGTTCGTTGTAAGGTTTTATTTTAAGTGCTCCGTGTGTGTACGTATATTTTTTTTTATTTCCGGAGCTCCGTATGTTTCGGAGTAGCTGTCACACGCCGCCCGGAGCGGGAAGCTATTGTAGATTCTTAAACATATTTTCAGCCCGTACGAGCATATAAATATGTATGAAAACACTGTCCGAATTAAATCCAGTCTCAACGTTTACGTCGTATTGTTTTCCTTTTTTCACAGACGTCTGAGCAATAAAACGTTATGTAGTCGTCGGCGTTGAATGATTAACTGCTTGTTGGTTTAGGAGGTCGAATGCGCTCGCATTAAACCGACTGCCGCTAACTACTCGTAAACGTGAATGAAATTGCTTTTCGAATATATCCATTTTATGAATCAGGGATTTGAATTATGGTGTTACTATATTACCTAAACTAATTTCGAAAATAGTCAAGTAAAAAAATAAAAAGTCCGCACTTATAAAAAGGAGATGTGGTTGTTATACTTTTTTATCAAAATTATAGACAGTGTATTTCATGCATAAACGGCTCACATACTGAAAAATTAAAGTCCATTATTTATAATTATGTATTATAAGCATTGACAATGACCTTAATTTTAAATATTTGTAAGTAATTTAATAAACAATTTCCGAAACACGACAGGACTATAATTATTCTAACAGGTATTTTTGATTAAGTAATACATTTTCCTAAAGCTATCAGTAAAATAGGACCAAGTAGGTTGGTTTATCCGGATAGGTACAAGACATATTAGGTTATCTCATGAGACCGCCGGGATAATGTACCAACGTACTTCAGACGTAGACGGTGTCTAGGGGGAATCAATAATCCCATAACACACTATCCTTCAAAATCCATTTATGAAATATCACATAAACCAGTCCGCAGGCGATTTTATTTATTCGTACTCTAGCTGAGACAGAAAAGATCAAATAGCCTTTGTCCTTAGTTCCTTACCCCTCTTTACTTATTCAAACAAAATTACATATGCCTGCTTCTGGATCGCCATTGCCCGAAATTTTACGCGTTGGAGATAGTGTCATGAATATAAATCTATCGTAAAGGACACCGCGGAGAGGTTAGCTCAGTTTACGGCGAAGCTCACTTTGCATTCTTTGTACGCGGACCTTTTATGGCCGCTTTATAGACTTAGGTCCTTTTGCATAAAGCCTCGATGGTTCGAGTTTTCTTTCGCCACCGTTGACCGGTTGAAGTCATGAATGTTGAATTTCGCATCACTATTATTGTGACCACGATAGTTTCACTGTTTCAACGTTGCCTGTTCGTGAAAGTGTGTCAATTAAGTACATGCATATTACAGTTGCTTTCATGTTATTTAAAATGAATGTTATTTTTGACAATTATTTAATGTACTGTAATTATAAAATTTAAATCTCTCACAATATAATAAATGTGCCATGTTTTTATTATTTAAACGATTTTAATGATATTCATTTTGTTGCTTTTGGGTATAAAAATTTAGTGTGATTTCGATGAATTTAAAGTTCAAATATTTTATTTTAATATAAATTTAACGCGTGATAAAGTGTAATAACATTTATACTAGCAATAACGAAGAAAAATTAATTGAAGATAATTATTATAATAACTAACAATTACTAATTGCATCATTATTTATAAACTAATGGAAACAGTACTTGTATTATTTCTATATAAACTTTACTACGAAAGTTTCGGTAAGTAAAATATAAATGGTAAAGTAAATGCTTAGCGCGTTCAGAATTCTCTGTTAACTATTAATCCCATTTTCTTTTGCTAAAGATAACGAAACTCATTTAAGATATCTCGCGAACGCCTTTTAGAGATTTTAGGGTGCAACCCTAGACTGCACAGAGACGGGCGTAGAAAGGACTTTCGAAATCTTTTACTGAGTACTGTGAGCAAAAGAGTATATCAGTGGTATCCATTAATATTTACAATACATAATAACATAATTTATTATAATTTGTAAGTTCTCTACGAAACAGTAACGTTTTATTTTTTTATGAGTCTGTTTTACTGCAGATCTGGAATTAATGGGTTTTGCGTTGGAAAGATATACAACGTATTATTTTTTATCTGTTCTAACTTTTATGACTACAATGTTCGATAGAAACAAATGGGTTTAAAATTTTTGAGAGACACCAATTTTAATGGTTAAATTTAGGTACTCAATACCATTCATTGTTCTGGGATACGTATTTCGTCTCAAAAGACCAAAGGTTTCACTTTATGTCTAATAAAATTTTCTTCAAAGTATCCTTAATTGAAAATTCAAATTTATGCATAAGCTCTGATTGTGGGAGCGGGCACGCTAGGAAGAGCTACGGTCCAAGACACAACCGCTTAAGAGATTCAAGCCACTCGGACGGCTTGTTGGCAAATTGCGTTCATGAAAATTATGTCACAGATTAAAAGGAACGAGTTTAATTAATTCTTAATTAATCCGTACGAATAATACCATATTACTTGGCTTCGTTAAATTAGGGTGACTTTTAGTTCAGTTTTTTTAGCATTTTAATGATGTTTTTAACATTATTAAAATAACTGATTTAATAATCTTAACATCACAAGTGCGTCTGCTGAGACTAATGTTCGATTCGCAGGTCTAGAAATGCGTTATTGAGATTTTTATGGGGAAATGGTTGAGCTGTGACAATTTTCCCTAGCTAGGCTAGGCACCGAGTCAGAAAAACCGTACTGATAACACAATAAAAAATATCAGCTGTTGATGTACAATTAGATAAGGAGTATTTTAAACGAAACTGTTCTTTAATCTAACAATATAAGTCGATAATTAACAAGTTACTGAGATTAAGTTATTTGCCGACTTGCTAACTACAAAGCCTTTTCGCCTTAAAGTAAAACTTGAAGTTCTCTTGCTTACTTAAGGTATCTATCTTTTGTAAGTCTAGAACATTCTTTAGTACTGTCTAGTCTTTTCAACATTAACGGGTCGTAAAGCGAGCAATAAAGGTAATCGTTCTGTACTTACAATTTATTGTTTGTTGCATTATTTTCTTGGACTTGTACGATGTTGTTAGTAACGAAGAATGAAGATGCAAAATAAAATTCACCAACAAAGTTTGTTAGCGTCCTTTGAACTTTTTACAGTTTTAAAAAATATATCTCATTGATTTCTTAATGCTGATACATTATTGTATGAAAGAATAATATTTATAGATTTCATATTCTTTGTTAAACTTATGTCTCTATTTCAAGGTAGCTTTGCTACTGAGTGCTTTAATAGCTACTTCATAAAATAACTATTTTATTTATTCTATAAAACATAAAGTAAAATATTCCGAAAAAAGAACGTTATAATTTGTGAAATCCATGTTCTGAAAACGAAATACGAGCAAAAAGTTTTATTTGTGTCGCAAACTGAGCTCAATCGAGTGTCAATCCGTATCGTTTGACGTTTACCACACTGTTATACATCTAAAAAATGCGGAAAAAATTACGGATCTTTCACAGCGACGTACAAAGGGTCTTAATTGAATCAAAGCGAGCGAACGAGGTGCGCGCAATGGGGCATGAGTAAAACAAATCGCGGCCAAATGATAATTTAGCGCAGTTTTGCGCAAAATATCTGTTACACAGGGGTGTCGCAATCGGATGCGGAATCTCGCATCGCGCCCTCTTCCGGGCATAAATAAAATCGGACGTTTATTTCATAACGTCGGAAGTTTGATAAGACTTCGTGTGTTCCCGTAGTATACCTACTTATCTAAGGAGATTTGAGGGTAAGCTCGGACACCTGCTCTGTACCTTCTTTTGAAGGAAGTTTAAAGTATTGAGAAGGTTGAGAAAATTGGAAGGTTGCAATTTTGCTAGTAGTACACTACTAGCAAAATTGTGTTAATTATTGCTTGGAACTGGCTGATTTTAGACTTGAAAGGGTCGCACTATAAAGGTACAAATACAAATATATACCCGCATGCCAAAGGAGGGTAATGTCTAATTCTTTGGCACACTACAGCCTACACTATTTGACAGATTTCAATAGGTATCATTTAATTCGTTTCAGTTGTGGGAGGGACATAGCCCTGGTATATTTAAACATCCTTGAAAAACGGTATATTTTAAAAATATACAGCATGTTACAAAATACTCCGTAAAAAATATACTTAATTAGTTATCAAAACCAAAAATGTTGTCAGCTGTCATGTCAGGGAACCAGATTATTTAACAGAAAGACCTACGTACCTATTTTACCTAATAATTGTCAACTTTAATAGTTTTTCTATTTTTCATTCATAAATGTTGTTGTTTTCCTTTTTTTGGGGTATGTTATACAGCGTTACTACGGTTCTTAAATATTATGAATGGACTCGTTGTTTAAGGCCCCATTTAACCTCCTCTCGGCTTTACGGGTAGTTTTGTAACACCCTGTATTAACATTGATATTAAATAAGAGTGAATGAGCTTTATTTTAATAATAAAGACTAAAAAGTGTGAAATCAAATAATTTATCTAATTATAATTATTTAAGGTCTATAGAAACTTCAATTTTAATTTACAAGCTGGACAAGCTAGAATAATATATAGTAAAAAAACAAAAAAATATTGTTTTTAATAGGTAATTTAATCGTTTGCACTTATTGATATACCTTAGTAGATTTTAGTATTTTTTAATATAGCTTCTGTTCATTATATTTAGTCATTTATATTTGTAAATAATTAATGATTTAGTACATATTTTGTTTTCATATGTGAGCGATTGAAACAGTATTATAATTTCTTTATCAATTTTACTAAAAGCCGCAGTTTCAACAGGTTTAAATTTAAGCTGGCAAAAAATTCAATTACCGTAAAACAAGGGTAACCAGGATCTATATACATATTCTATTCATAGGCACACAAAAGGCTTTAAAACACGTTATCATAAGGGAGTACGTGATAGCGATATTACCCGGAATTATCTTCATTAAATACCCAACGTACCCTTAAACAAATTAATGTACACTGTGAACTCAACGTAAAGTGCTTTTAAAATCTCGGACCACAGCAGGTGTTGCCAACATTAGGTAAATTGTAAGCCGTCGCCATAATCTCTTTAGCCTTTGGAGTCGTTATTTTTTCAAAACGTCCGTAACAGTTACTTATAAAAGCAGAAATAATTTAATAAAAGCGTTATATCTTTCTCGGGTCACGTAAGAGAGCGCTTCGGGGGAAAATTACATTTTGTTTGGCCACGTCCACGACACGCCGCCGACATGGGACAACTCAGTTAACGAGTGTTCAGGATTCTTGGTATACTCTCATATCTCCCGCCATCTCTCAGATATAACCAGTTTTGTGAAATCACACAATAAAGTTGTAAATAGTTTTCCTTTGTTTCTAGAGATAAATGTTCTTTATTTCATTAATGGCAGTATTATTTTGAATATAGTTATTATATTGACGACACGTTTGGCGCAGCGGCTGAGCGATCGGTTCCTGTGCCACGGGTTGTGGGTTCAATCCCCACACGGAACAAATATTTGTATGACCTACAGGTAGTTGTTTCGGATTTGGGTGTTTGTGCATGTGAAAGTTTGTGTTTGTAAATGCACCCACGATACAGGAGAAAATCCTAGTAATTCTAAAAATAATAATATTTTTATATGATGCCAATAATATTTTATTTATAGTTTCAAGTGTTTACCTAAAAGCTTGGGTAACCTTTCTAGTCTTGGATAATCCAATGTTCTACTATAGTGTTCTATATCAAACGAATTTGGTTTAAGGCTTGGTTTAGGGTAGTGAATATAATATTTTCTTCATAATTTCGAAAAACAGTTAAAAAATTAAATCAATACTAATCGTTAAACAAGTCATTACGTTTTATTTGGTATAAATTTCATCTAAGAGTAATAATGAGCTTAACGAAGAGAATTTGTAATTTTCTTTTTTTGGGCACAAATCAACCAGCATATTTTAGAATTTGCTTTAAGCTCTACGGTGTAACGTAATTCTACCTTTGTTTCCCCCTTAAAATGTATATCTCTAATTATGTTGGACTACATTATGTTAAAAGTACGCTTATGATAATTGTGTCTATTAAATAATAATAACGATATTTTATTGTTATTTAATAGACACAATTATCATAAGCGTAATTTTATTGTTTCTGTAAGTTGGAAAGAATTTCATCATCAACCCATATACAGTCCCACTGCTGGGAACGGGTCTCCTCTCACAGAATGAGACGGATTAGGCTATAGTCCACCACGCTGGCCTAGTGCGGGTTGGCAGACTTCACACGCCGTCGAGAAAATCTCTAAGGCATGCAGGTTTCGTCATGCTGTCCATTCCTTCACCGTTTAAGCTAGTGATAATTAATGATTAATACGCACATGATTTCGAAAAGTCAATTGTGGAAGGTGGAAAGAATTTAAATAGTCTAAAATATTTATAAAAGTAATAACATTAAATATTATTATGACAATAATGTAATAAATTAATAATAAATAAATAAATACTATAAACAAAATAGTTTCTATGCTATTGTACGAAAGGGTCAATACATTTCAAAGTGAATCCCCGTACACGTACACATTAATTCCTTCAACACTGATGACTCCGAGGGGAATTTTAATAGAGCTGCCACTACTCCACCTAATACTATACAAACCAAAGTACAATACAATATAAATAAAAACTTTGCCGTTCCATTACCAAGGGCCGACTGTACCCGCCAACATTATTCCAACATTAGCAAAAGTTCCGGACGTCCGAACACTCCAACTTTCTACACGAGAATAAAATGCCACAACAAAATGTTAATTTCAACCTACCCGACGACGAATTAGGTAATTTTTGAACAAAATTCTACGGCCGAAGGTTTGCATGCGCTGGCGATTTTTCATACATTGGTTTTTACGCTGAAAGTTTGAAGTTTAGCTATCTAGTTGGAATTAATTCGTACACTAGTAACCACTAACTTCGCATTGGAGGCCGTCCTATGCTGCACTTTTCGGCCGGTGCGTGGTCGGTGGGATTCGTTGGATGCAGGTTGCAACCGTATCTTCGTAGAAGTCTATATGGTAAGCCTTTGTTCAGCAGTGGACCTCTTGTGGCTGATATGATGACGATGAACCACTAACTTCAGTAGGACGTGATATAATAAATGTAAACCATAGTATTATGTACATGTAACATTTGTATAGATGCAACAGTCCACGCACGTTGGATATTTCCATTTTCCAATTTTCAAAATGTGTGCAACGCAATGTATGCAAATGTATGCAAGCTTGCAGCTGCAGCTTGCATACATTTTGAGTCTTATTTAGTCTTATTATAACAAATTGATTATCGATTACTACTATTTATAAATTAATGTATTACCTACCTACAGTTTGTATTTGGTAAAAAAAATTGCGTAAGTATAGTTATCGTTAAGCAAGTAACAGTATCCGCAAAATAATAAACCAAATCAAAAATAGTTAATTTGGTTTTTTCACTGAACAAAATGGCTTTTTCTGATAAATCTAAAATCCATTATTAGGTTAAAAATACACGTTTCTGGAGATCCTTAGTAAACGAATGGATTGCAATGCTCAAAACACGCCTTTATTCGTTCTGAGTTAGCACATTCCGAGTTCAATTTAATAACCTGGTGAATTTCACGTGCTTTTTCCCACCGACTCGTCATTTCCCCCTACATCATACGTACCTTCCGATACTAGTCACCTGGGGACAGCGAGTTACGACACTCTTTGGGAACGGGATGGTTTACCCCAACCATCGTCATAATATAATAATCGTCATAAGTTACTTGTGCACTACTACTGAATATAATATTAAATTTATTAGTTGTTAAGCCATTTTTCCCCCACTATTTACCATTTTACAGGTATTCCCTATACGTGCCAGAAGATCGTTTCATTTAAAATTTCATAATTAGATGATTATAGACAAGAGTTTTTTTATAGTAAGTTAACCAGTTTATTAGTTTTGTTATACCTACGTTAAGCTTGTGTTGTGATGTTTCAACATTGCAGTAAGCCTCAATTCTGATAATAGTTTCTAAAGTTTTGCTTCCTACAGTGTATTGATCCTGTGTTGTTTATTGGTATAATTATTTTTCACGAGTCCTATCGAAACTCGAGGATGAACAGTGAAGTTACTCTTTTATATCAGTTTATATTGATATGGGCTCGATAATGTTAGGTTGGGACGAGTTTTGCAGTAAAAGCTGTACACACCGACCACAATCCGAACATACGTAGTGATAGCGGTTGGAAATTATCTTTTGATGTGGCTCTTTAGACGAAGCACACCTGCCCAGAAAATAATTAAGTATCATTGTTTTTGAATTTTCACAATAAACTTTGAGTTATACAGAGGTATCTAAATCTTTGTTTGGGGAGATAATTGTGGTTACGCAAGCACAAAATTTGAATATTTTATGAACGTAATAAATCACTATGATAACAAAAGATTGATAGAATTTAAACTCAATACAGAAGCGATAAGGGCGAAACTTGAACACATGGGATAACAAAGAAATTCCAGTAATTGGGGGTTTCCAAATATAGGAAGACACGTTAGTCACGTTCGTTACAGCACAAACGCGAGTTGTTCTAAAGAGGGGGGAAAGTAATCTTCTATAATGCCTTGTTTTAATTTCCAACCGTAAATAATAATTTGGTCAATTTTCCACAATTTCGGTTGCGTGCACAAAGTTTTTATTACAATTTTATTGTTATTTAGGCGTGTTTGTTCCTTGTTTCAGATTACGTCGGAGGTTTTAAAGGAGCCGGGCGCTAATGTGAGTTTCCGAATTTCACTTTTTGTTTATTATAATACAGTGTAATTGAATTCCCCGTTTTTATTATTTTCGTGAAATGATAGTCGGTACCTCAGTAAGTACGTAATAAAATGGTGAGTGCACACTTACGTAAATAACAAAGTTTTGTGTCCGGCCAGTCTAAACTCGGGCACAATAATAAAATCCCAAAGCAGATAGGCCCACGTAATGTGAAATGAAACTAGTGGCCGGTGAACTTTCTAGAGGGAAATTTTAGTCAACAGGAAGGTAGCCCAAAACTATGAGCGTTAAGAAACTTTTATGAGCGGGCCAGCCATTTAACCGCGAGTCAAGAGCTAATCCCACTAGCCGGCCGCCGTGAACAACGCACCTGAGACCGAGCTTTTTATTTCTGTTTCACATTTCCACCTAATTTCAGGCCGGTGAGGCTGCCGAGGTGGGCTGAACTTTGTCGGGCGTCATAAATTTATTTAACGGCCCGAAGGCAATAAGAGGCGGAGTGTAAAAAGAAAAATACGATACCAACGTGCCTAGCCGTTATTGCAATTAAACAGAGGAAGTAAATCTTTTAATACGAGCGGCAAGCGTTCGCCTCCCGTTTCCTGCCTTAATTTATCGCTTTGTTTTAGTCAGTAGCGCGTCCCATTGACGGATAGCGATGTGTTTGATTAAAAAACGCAAGTTGATCCCGGCACCCCTTCTAGTCGGGACGCAGACTACTAATCCGACTAGACTGTGCCGCGAAACTCCAATAAGTGCCTCCCACTTGGCGCCATTTAATCACTATTGCTTACCGAGCACGTAGCACAGGCAGCGTCACAGTATTAAATTCTTTGTAATAATATAACTTAAAAATCTCAATAATAGTTCAAATCCATTAAACTTGCGCATTCATTTTTGATAATATTTTTTCGAAGCAACTTTCGAACAGATAGGTAAATACTTTTGTTTAAAACTATTTTCACAAATAAATGAATACGAAAATATTTTGCGATAAAGATGAATTGATCCATGATACCTGGATTGATTAGGTTGCAGAATCTGTTTCAAATTTAAAAAGTATAGGCGGTGAATGATTATATTAAATTCGCACTCCGGAAAATTTCAGAATAAAAATCAAAGAGTGAATACAACATCTGCGTTGAGCGTGTCGAAGCGGGGACGGTTCCGTACATTATATCGTTGATTTCTTTTAGGTTTTTTCATTTCCTCGAAGAAGTTCCGATGAAAAGCGTCGGATTGGCTCACATTCACAGCTCTATTGCTCTCCACACGTATTTAATTTGTTCACTGTTGATTTATTCCACATCGATCACTTCATTTCTCTTTGACGCAAACGATTTGGTAAACGATTTTTGAAGTTCTACACGCGACATGATTTCAACTGCAGATCAAGATAAATATTCACAGCCTAACGTTTTATTTGCGTTTCTTAAACACGCAGACAATTTTGTTCGAAATTCTTGCTCTGGATGTTAAAAAATAAATTTCCTCTATAGCGCGTAGGTCGATTCCTTTTTTCTATTTTCTAAGGCAAACTTCAGTGCAAAGTTCAGTACCTACCTAAAAAGAAATTGCGCAAGTAATAATTCTGCAAGTAATACTTGTAACGGTCCTAATAGGTTTCGCGTTCAGTTGTTACACCACTTCTAAGGGCTTGTGCGAGTAAATCGCGCAATTTCTGCGGTAATAGGAAAATGAAGGGACGAGTGTTAAATTCAAATTGCTTAATGGTTCGGAAGCAGGCATTTCATTTTCCATTCGAATTGTTACGTAATTTACCGCCGCGTGCGTAAACGACGCGCGTCTCTTCTTTTGTTTGTGAAACCTGGAAATATGAGTTAAAAATAGGCTAAAAATATCCCTCTGACGTCACATGCAGGCGGTCATTAGTAATTGGTTTCTGTTTCAATTAGAATTTAATAGCAACTACCGTTTTAGTTCTTGATTTTTACTGTAAGGTAGCCCTGGATGTTAGCATTATTCATTTCAGCGTAATTTTCTTCTCCTTATTTTCGTTTTTTGACACTTTTATATGGCGGCTAATTAGCCCCTTGCTATCCAGTCTGGCCACAAAATTTGCTAGCAAGGCTATTGAAGCTTCCAAAGATTATTATCATAATAGTTTTTCTGAAGTCTCGACTCTCGCACGTACCATATAAAATATTAAAATAAAATCATTATGATTACCTTTTACATTACGATACAATTTGGGCGATACATCCATACATTACTGGATGTCATATTTGATTTAATTTATATTTCCGTAGGGGTAGCTCAGATACCTCCAGTCAAGACTTTCAGTTATACCCAACATTTAATTTACATACATACATACACTCACGCCTTTTTCCCATAGGGGTAGGCAGAAACTAAAGAACGCCACTTGTAATAATTACCAGATCAATCATAGTCACGATGGCATATTAAAAAAATATTTCAATCACGATCATTACGAGGCTTGATAAACAAAACTATTTCAATTAGCCGATAGTCCGGCGCGACAAAAGTATGGGCAGCACATGCGTTCAAATATTCATGCCAGTATCGATTCCCCTCGGCGAGCGATCGACATAATACACCCCAACAAAAGATGCTATCAGACATCGCCCTTTTAGACAAACGTGTATCCATAGCCTTAGAATAAACAATAATTACCTACCACTTAAACATAAAGCCAAATAGAACATTGCCTTTATTTAGTGTAGAGAAATTACCTGTTTGAACACGTATTTGGGCTTATGTTTGATTTTATTACTCATGTAGATATGCGTGTTTTCTAAGCTCAAAATTACGTTTGAAGAGTAGCAGGTAAATATAGTATTAATTTTAAGAGTATTTTTGTAACTATTTTTTTAGTGCCATCGATCGTGTGTTATAATAACAATTTTTTTATGCAGAACAAGAAAAATAACAAGTAGAAATCATAGGGTGGCACACTGGGCGGTTTATCGATCACAGACATTCAACGTACTAATGCAAGTTATTCTGCTCCCACCGAGTAGTGTTAAACTTAAAATTATAGTGCAAATCAGACAACAGCAAAGTTTAAGGGTGACAAGCATAGTGTGGACACGGAGAATTTTTTTCAAAGGTACTGTTAACACTGTGGGCTAGTCATTTGATAGGTGAACGTCCCACTCTGTCGGTCACTCGAAAAACAAATAGTAAGTATTAATATATTTTCCACAGGCTGTGATAGCCTAGTGGTATGACCATTGGACTGCCAAGTCGAAGGTCTCGAGTTCGAACCCAAGGCACGCACCTCTGACTTTTCGAATTCATGTGCGTATTAATAATTAATTATCACTAGCTTAAACGGTGAAGGAAAACATCGTGAGGAAACCTGCATGCCTTAGAGATTTTTCTCGACGGTTTGTGAAGTCTGCCAACCCGCACTAGGCCAGCGTGGTGGACTATAGCCTAATCCCTCTCAATATGAGAGGAGACCCGTGCCCAGCAGTGGGACAATATATGGGTTGATGATGAATATATTTTCCAAATAACAAGGCTTATGTCCTTCTCCAAGCTCTAATCTATATTTGTATCAAATTTCATCAACATCGGTTTCAGACAGACAGGTACTTTCACATTCACAATATTAACTAGAGATTATTTTTCTACTGATATCCTACTATTCACTGCAACCGAAATTAAATTTATTAGAACGCTTTCCATTCATCTATTCGAGTGCCACTCGCTTGGTATCTAGTAGTTTATCGTATGATAAATCCCTGAGGTTTTCCATTGCTACTGTTGAATTTTGTCGTAAGCCATATTAGTACGGTTACTGAATTTTTAATTAAGTCGTGTGCATACACGGGTACGTTAAGCAAAGGGTTAAAATGAAACCGAGTTGATCAGACTCCCAGCGGGGCAGTTTATGAACGAAATTATTTTAAAATTCCAATTGAATGCCGTAATTAAAGTTCTAAAAACGCACTTAGCCAGCTTTTCGCCGAATGTCGCGCCATTGTTTCAAACGACATTTTTAATAATGGATTTTAGTAATTCTAGATAGTACCTACCTCCGTTAAAATTAATACTTGTTTTAGTACCTAACTAAATGTAACAAAGTTGTAAAACATTTAGACTTTCGTAATTACACAAAATAGAATAGGTAGGCACTGCGTGGTTGCTAATAACATACCGTACGTAGTCTGCTTTTGAGGTGATAGAGATACATAAAATGTTACTATTTGTTCACCCTTAGATCACATATCCAAATAAGGAAAATCATAGAAATGTCAAAGAAATCATATTACCTAATACCAAAAATCATAATTATTAATTTTGATAATTGTAAATTCGTCACACAATATTAGGTATATGTTTATTACCTTAATCTCCTTAATCCAGAACTAACGTGCACGTACCTAAGTCTTATAAAAAAATCATCAATCTCCTAACACGACCTCTCCTGACATGGCTGCATCCTCGAAACCTTCGTTCTTTGAAGATGAACAGCTGCAGTGGCTAGCTGTGCCAGCAGCATCAGCGACACCAGCGGCACCAGTAGTACCAGTAGTACCAGAGCACCAGCAGCACCGAAGGCACCGCTGCTTGTGCCACTGGCGCTGCTAGTGCTACTGCCACCGTATGCAGCGGCACTAGCAGCGCCAGCGGCACCGGCAGCGCCAGCGTCACCAGCAACGCCAGCAGCAACAGCAGCAAGAACAGTACCAGCGGCACCAGCATCTTAAATTCAACGCAAATCATTGTTTGGTACACAATCTATCAACGGTTAATCAAAAAGTTTCATGAAAACAAAGAGAACTGTGCGCTGCACATCTATGTATGTATACGCACAAGATATTACTGTCAAGTGACATGGAATTAATTTCACAATAGAAATACACGCTATTCGGCCATCCTAATTTCATTTGGGAATCTCCGATGGTTTTTCCAAAAAGTCACCGCGAACCTCTGTCCAAGCATAGAAAATCAAAATATAATGTGATACGTAAATATGAAAAACATCAACATAAAATCAGAAATGGCTCTCACGGCTTTATGGCGCTCTTATCCCACTTTTGATCTTAAAATAAACTCAGCAACATTTTAAAATGATTGAATATGGCTATAGGTCCAAGTAAAGTAACAATTTACATAGCCAGGATCAGATTAAGATTAAGACACATAACAATAAATACGTAATCATCGGACAGAGATCCAATGTTACTCTCACAACGACAGAAACGTGGGACGAGTGAAGTCTGTGCCTTCCTTTTATACACTTAGCGAGACACTGACATATATATAAAAAAGGCGGTACTCTTATAAAAATCCATCAATCTCCTAACATTTAATAAACAACGTTAACTAGCTAACTTTTACTATGAAATATATGTTACACTTTATGGAGGCAAATTAAAACTTTCCAGTAATGTTCCCAAATTGTTGTAATTTGTTTAACACGATACCTATCTCATTTCAAGTTTAATGTGCCGTGCCTATATTAAAGTTTTCTTTTAAACTGGTATATTTTATTCATCAGTCGATATAATTATATTAATTTTAATGGCCACTCCCATTTCTTGCGAAGATGCTCTGTATATATAATTTATTTCTTTTTAAAATATTCGCAAAAAAGTAAACTGCTTTCTTTTAAATGTTTCACAATATAATAATAATTATACCTTAAAATCATCACTATCGTTACCCTGTACCCTTTCTTTGGGACGTATTTACTGACCAGCTTCTTCCAGTCACCGTGCCAAGCTAAGATGGTTAAAGTTAAGTTACTAAATAATAGAAAAACACCTTACTCTTCGTGAAATAAAATAATTAGCTATAATTAAGATGAAGATAACGACTTCCAGATATTTACTAAAATCACATCTTAGATGATATTGCATAAAAAATTTCACATGCCAATGCATGTGAAAAATGTTGCTAGCTTTCTAGTTGCATTACAAAAATCATTGCTGTTGTGACAGAATACGCGCGGCACAAAAATTATACTACATAATAAAAAAAAATTTGGACAATTTTACAAGGTACAGTCAGCAACGAAAGTCGCTGAACATGTTGCAATATTCAATAAGATTTTTAATAGATATGAAGTTACTGACCTGTGAAGGTTATGCGAAATAATTGCATAGATGACCATTAAATATTTAGGTTATCTTAATAAAAAAAACCTCTTGAAAAGTTTTGGAGCTGTGATGTTTTAAAAGTTTAGCTGTGTTCAGCGACTTTCGTTGGTGACCGTACCACTAATTACTATAGATACTAGACAATGGATAATGGAATACTTATGTACTTTTTCTGGAAATATATAATACAGAAACACCTATACAAACACTTATTTTCATCACATAAAATAATATTTGTGACCTGTGGGAATCGAAACAACAACAGTGTTTCATTTTTACTAACGAACTCCGATAAGGAAATCGTTCCATGTGTTTATTGTAAGTATGCTGAAAATCGATTCTTTGCTAGATCTGGGACATATACCGCCCTAAATACATTTATTAGCATTAAAGTAGTTCATCTAAAACGAACAAAATAATATTCATAGACTGAACACGTACCACTGCATCATGAGTACCGTTACCACATTGTCACGTTGATAGCAGAACCAATTAACGTCCAACACTAGCCGATAGTATTATAAACGCGTAAATCGCTGTAATGTAATGGCGATATCAGATTGGTTCCACTCAATTACAACGTCTCTAGCTATAACCGGCTAATATACGGGCATATTATTGTTGTCCTCGTGGAATAGATCGTCTTTGAAGATATGCGATTGTATAGGAGAAGTTGGTTTGCGACGCTACTAGGATGCAATTTTCTTTTGTATGTTTATCAGTTTACATAAGAATGATTGATAGTGCTTTTTGTAGGTCAAAATCAAATAACTAGATTCAATAATTTCACATTTTTTTATAACTAATGAAGTTAATTCTTGTTTTGTTCAAACTATTATGGTGTTTCACGTGAGCCTGGTAATGTTCTAAAATGATTATAAACTTATTTTAAAAGACAATACAAATTCCTCCTCATCTCTCTATAAAGTTCTCGAATGTGTGTTCAGTCTATCAAATCGCAGAGACACAACACAAAAAACTCAATTACAATTAAAATATTTGAGAACCATGATATAAATAAAAAGTATCTACATCCAAGTAATACACAGCTAAAGATTCACAGTATCCAACTTGTTCATTATTCATTACTCTGCTGCTGACTTATACACATCAACAGTATTGGTAGGATCGACTACCCGTACATGTAAACTGATTTCAGTTGCACTCAATCCTTGGGCTTGATTCCCTTTGTGAATACCCACGCTCGTAGTGCTGACTCAATTATGAATAATCATTGCAAACAAATTTTCATCATCGCCATTATCTTGCAAAGGTTCATTAAGCTGAGCTCACCAGTTATCGTTCCAGAATATATTTTTGCTTTAACATTAAATTACACATTGTTGGCCCTTTATCGCGGTTTAGTTATGAACCCTCTACAAATCCCTAATAGCAGCCGAGCTAAGTTAAGCTGCCTTTGCCCAGGTCAGTCCATTGATGGATAATCATTCTTTATCCATAAATTTATGTCTCTGAAAGCTTATCATGTTGTTGCCATACCTAAGAAATTTGACTTGTTCTCCAAGAAGCGCTACCCAGTTACTGAACTGTATTTGATGCAGGTGATCAAATACAGCTGAAATGTTGACTTGATCTGATGATCAGATGAGGCTGAAATTACGCGGATGAGATTCTGGTACTTAAAAAATGTACTAAATATAATTTGGTCCAAATAGTCTCATAAATGTCACCTCTAGGTCAATTTTCGATGTCGATTTCATTGAAATTTTTCGTGCTTGACGTTTTGTAGAAAAAAAATTGAAAACAAAACTGCAACTATATCAGAATTATGCTTTGAACATTTTTAAGTACAAGAATTACCCTCCAGACTGAAAAGAGGTTGACCTTTCATAGTAAATGATTACTAAAATCCATTTTCAATAAATACAGAAGAATCAATATGATCAACAAAGGCGTGATTCATGAAACGAACAAAAAATAAATTCCAATTACAAATATCAGAAATAAGGAACATAAATTTCAAAAAAGGAATTTATAATACCACAAATTAAAGTACTAAGTAATTGGCGGTTCCACCCCGTGCGTCCCATCAAAAAATTAATAGGCAAATGGAATAAAAAAAATCGAAAATCGTCGTACCATACGACAGTAATCATTGTTGATGTATTTTTGTGACAAATCACGAATACGTTTTCACATTCCATAGTAATTATGCAAATGACTGTATAACGCTCATGCTCGTATATGCAAATCTATCTAGGAACGCAGGTGTCTGTTTATCCATCTGATTTAATAACTGGGCTCATCGCGAATCGAATGAACGGCATTGTATGCGGAATATCAATGCCCTGTTACAACGCATTAGTGGAATAGACAGATAGCAAATAGTACAGGGGGGTACTTGGGTATCCAGGAGCTTTGCAGACGCGTCGCCTCGGGGACTGAACCCCCAATATTAATAATCCTCACAACAAGTTCCAATAAAATTGGTAAAGTTAGATGTCTACGATATATAAAATATGGATAGAGCTGTCAGTTTTGGTAAATGGTATAATTCGTAGATACGTAAACATAAATGCTTACCTACGTGCTAAGATAGTGGGGATAGTGTTATAACCATTTTACCGCCAAGTCATAAGGCTCGAGTTTGAATTCAAGGTGGCGTATCTTGGATTCGAATTCTGACTCTGACTCTCGGGTGAAGGGAAATATCGTGAGGAGACTAGCCTAAGGGATGTTCTCAACGGCGTGTGAAGTTTGCTTACCTGATTAGGCTGCTAGCTTAATCTTTCCCATACTGAGAAGAAATCCATTTTCAGCAGTAGTAGCTGCAAATGGGTCAATTATGATGGCCAGTATTCGAGGTAATGATTGGCTTAATTACATTAAAACATTAGATAAAAACGATCAGATAGGAACATGAATTATATTCAGACATAAATAAAATAAACACTCCATAAAACTCATGACAATGAACAGATTTTTTTTAAATTACACCCTCAGGAAACTCAGGGGCAACAGTGACAAAAATCTGTGAAAAATCAACGTCATTTCCTTTCGTATCGTAGAGTTCCGTCCTGTCGTCTACATCAAAACTGATAAGAGAAGGGTGAATGCACGAGTGCGCCCAGGTACTTGGGGTACTGCGGGGGTACAAGTGGGGGGAGGGTGATGAAGCACAGTTCAGGAATACCAACGTGATTAATGGATTCCGCGCGCCACGATAATCATAATGACCCTGTCTGCGACCGCGGACATCATCGGAATCAATGCCGGGAGCTGCTTTTTGCATAGTTGGCGCGCAATGCGTGGGGTGAAATGCACTGGTTGATTTAAAGCAGGCTTACTTGATTTTTGAAGTGGATTTTCATCAATGGAATTATTTTGCGGTGTCGCACTAGCTGTTACAATAATGAGTTTATAGCCGGGCGTTCGTGTATTATTTTTTCTAAAAAATAAATCTTAAACATCTTTAATTAAGGGATTTGCAATATAATTATTTGTAATCGTTGATGCGGTGATAATAATATTTTTAAAGTTTGAAAGCGGATTTAGCTGTTCAGGGTTCGCAGGAGCTGTCATTGTCGTGGCGAATTTCGCAGATCCCATGGCCACGACCACAGGGCAAGTGAAGGCAAGTATAGGTTTTAATCGGTACGACTCCGACATACCCTGCCACCTGCCCGGGTGGTGGACGATCCATTAGGATTTTCCATACAATAAAAAAGGATGCGCAGAAGGATCATAAGTGTGGTGCGTATTTTAAATGAGTTAGTGATATTTAAGTATGAGTAATCAAAAGTGAAAAATTTTCTTTTTCATTAAAGAAGTCTTGTAGTAAAACGTTCACACATTTCCACGAAGACAATAAGAGCTCTAATCGCTTGATGTCCATACGGCAGTTGGCGCTTTTCAGCACACCAACAATGGCTAGGTTCCATTATCGACGCTGCGGCTGAGCGCACCCCTGTCTCTGAAAATAAAACAAATCCTATGCGCAAAATCATTTCGTATTCGTATGGTTCGGTGCACATTCGTGGCTTCACATTGTAGGTATGTAGATTAAATTTTGACAGTCGACTTATCAAAGATAATGCTGCGGTCCAACCGAGCGGTTTTAGTCGGGGGAGTTTGTGACATCCCTCGTGACGTCAGTCACTGCTGATGACCGTATCAGCTGTTTTTAGGTAAAGAAATAAATATATTTTTTAAATAAATTATTATGGTGCTAATGACTAATAGAAAATTAGCTCCGTACTGACAAATACATTAAAGTAATTACCTGCTTAATGTTATTATATCTGCACCTGTGTTGGTCAACAATATAATCATATGATCATCTTAGAATGTGATCCGTTAAACCCGTTAAAGATAATTACTGTTTTCTGTATCAATTAATCACAAAGTCCACTAAATTGGTCTTTGGTAGCAAGCGTCTTCGAAACGTACTTACCGCATTATTATAAAAGAAAAGTTGTAAACACACTGCGCTCATCGACTGCACTCATACTCCATAAGTCACTTACTGAAGTAGGATAAGCTGCGAGTAAATCATCGAGCGATGAATACCAGGTCTGCGCGTTCGCTTGATAACGATTAAATATGGCTCGGCCGCTCATATTGTGTGTACTTAACGCGACCCGGAGTTGTGCGGTGAAAACCTCCAGATTTATGTGTGTCACTTGCCTTAGTGGGAAAATGTTCGATCGTAATAGATTGTGATAGAGAGCTAAGAATTCAACTGGCATTTTGTTATCAAGAATAAAAGTTATCCCGGTGTTACAAGCGTCTATAGGCTACGGTAACCGCTTACCATCAGGTAGGCCGTATACTTGTTTACCACCTTAGTGGTATAAAAAAAAATCGAACCATTATCTTTATTGAGTTTGTTAGGCAACTTATATTACTTTTTCCCCTAATATTCATGTATTGATTGGCTAATTTGCTGATATTTCAATATACTAGGACTACGTGATAACATCGGGACCCAGGATGTTGTACACGTGGTCCAAAATAGAGATGGCGGGCTACATAAGCCAGGAACTCATGGCAGGTCTGGAAGGACCTAAAGTAGAATCCTTTACCTACCAAACAATAAAGTGTCGAGTAACGAGGAAAGTGAAACACCAAAGGATGTCCTGAGGAAGAAAAATAATAAATAAATGATTATTTCCTGATCGTTGCCTATCACATAGTCTATTTCGAAAGCATGTATTTAATTTTGCTAACTTTAAGTAGCCATGTAATCTAAAACTTTTCCAATCATAAACCAAATACTAAGCTGTTTGATAGTAATAAAATACCAATTTTAAGTGAACCCTAACACAAATTCAAAACAAATGAAACTTTACTAATATTATTAGTCTGATGACTTTTACCCCAGATCAGTAGAAGTTCCCGATAAATTATTGCAACACTAGCTATAACCGCCACGCCATCCATCCGTTTATCCACAATAGTTCCGATTGCTTTGGTGTTGCCAGATATTTAGTGTAGGTAATTTTTAAACAATTACAACCAAATTCAGGTAAAATAATATCATTCTATTCATGCATCTTTTGTATTAATTTCATTCATTTTTATTCAATATTATTCATTTATTTATTTTAAATAAAAATCGTTTTAATGTGTAATAAAAGACTATTTATTTAATTGGCTTTCAGACTTTTACATTGCCTCTTATTTTAGTAAGTAATATTATCAATATTTTACGAAATGTATAAAAGGAATATTTTAAAATGTTCCTAACGTATACGCGTATTAATTGTAATTAAAAAGAGATATTATCGCTTTAAAAAAAATCAAAATTCTGATATGATCAGATTTCATCTCATATTTTGAAAAACGCGGATCTCGAAAAACGCTGATCGATATACAACCTGTGGCCTAAGTGTTTTTCCATCAGAATTAGATCAGAATGATCGTCAAGGCACTAAATGTCACAATTGCACATTGAACTATCAAAAATCAACAAATCCGAAATCTTTGATTGACGAACGCAATAAAATAACAGACTCGAGGACTATACAATTTCGGCAACTGGCAACACCAGTCTACCCCTACCGCGGGGTTCAATATCCAAACACGATTAACACAATATAAATGTCGCATTGATAAAACTGCGTGAGCTAGCGTTAACTGCTAAATAGCGTGTGACTAATGACTGCGTTCCACGTACCTACTGTATCAACTGTTACCGTTTTATTGCATTGTTCATCCGCGTGTTGCGATAGGTTGGAATATATTATTGGTATGGCAATTTGGGTGCTATTTAGGTAAGTACCTATGCTTTGGAAAACTTCAATCTGGATAAAGAATTGGATCAACGGTATTTTTGGTCTAGTTTGAAAACATTACTTGGGTCTATTAATTGTTAGGTACTTATATCAACAAGGAATCAGTGATAGCCTCTATAAATGATCATTTGATTGGACTGCCAAGTCAAAGGTCTCGAGTTCAAATTCAAGGTACGTAAGTACCTCTGACTTTTCGAATTCATGTGCTTATTAATAATTAATGATCACTCTCTGAAACGGCGAAGGAAATCATCGTGAGGAAACCTGCATGCCTTAGAGATTTTCTTGACGGCGTGTGACTACTGCCAACCAACACTAGGCCAGCGTGGTGGGCTATAGCCTAATTTCTCTCTCTCTCTCTCAATGTGAGAGGAGACCCGTGCCCGTGTGTGTGCCGTGGGACAATATATGAGTTGATCATGATGACATATCAACCAATCAAAAATCTATTGATAATTTATTGACGCTAGTTAACTCCGTAAACGATGTTTTGTCATATAAATGGATGAAACTAAAAATACTAATATCACTATTAAAAAATTGGTAAAAATAGAATGGTGAAAAATTTGGGTTATAAGTACTTTTTTATGCCAAATCATAATCACCTAGGGTATAAAAAATTGCCAACGCCCTATTCTCAGACCTACCAAATATGAGGGAAGAAGGAAGGCCTAGGTCCAGCAGTGGACTAATATGGGCTGATAATGATGATGAATAATTAAAAATATATACCTATAGTAAAGGAACGTTCCCTTGTCAACGAGATATACTAAATTAATTAAGAGCCTCGAAATGTCTGGCTCAACAAAAAGTATAATGAAAATTATTACAATCACCTCTGCTCGAGAGACCGTTAACGTAGTTTGTTGGTCAGCAAAGAGGATAAGGTTGCGACCATAGAAAACTTTTTTATATTTGAATGGGTATAAAAATAACGACATCAACTTAACTCCAATAAACATAAATACTGATATTGAGTTACCATACTCAATTTTACCAGAAAATAAGAAAATGTACTCGAGCAAAAATAATAAAGTATACAGATAAGAATCTCGTAGTTTCTTAAGGAGGTAGTTTTTCGTCGGTCCATTCAATTTACATATCATACATTATCATCTTTAGCTCCCCCTATGTAATTTATTTGTTTTAATAAAATCCCAGAAATGGGATAGTTTTCATAGTGTTAGTGCGGTGTCTGCGGTTATGGGCTGTTTACATGCGAACCCATCGACATAAATAGCGCAGTATTTTGGCTACACACACATCCAAGATGGCTGTGCAGGCTGAACATAGATAAGGTGCTTTATATAGGTGTAAAGGAAGGAGATTCCGTGTTATTGAAATTGTAGGTTTTGTTAAATACTAGAACTACTACTAGTCACTGTACCTGATATATTATGTACTTATACAGGTTGAAGAGAATATTCAAACTAAAACATTTGGTGACTTTCTCTAAAAATATCTTTAAAATTTTAATTGTTTTTTAATTAAATAATTTTTATTCCACTACCGATTGTCATAGGTGTTCATATGACATACAGGGCCGATGGCTTAACGTGATCTCCAAGATAAAATGTGCCAATAATGATGACCCATCTATATCGATACCGTGGCAGGCAAATAATATTGCAGATCAATTGATTAGCACTTTAAAGCGAACAGTTTTTATTTAGTCACGAGTCTTTCATACTACTTTATACATAGATAACATAACACAAATATACCCGTGGAAATTAAATAGTAAATAGCCAAGCCACACAAACGCAACTTAGCTAACTTCCTGCAGGTGGTTCCGTACATAGATAATAATAATATTATGTACCTATCGATGATTATCAAGGGGAAACTCGAAGAAGTTTCCGTGCTTGGTAACTATTACCCCACGGAGGTCGCTCACTTTTATTAAATTGATGCATTTTCAATACAATTCGCTGTCGGTTACGTGTATGCTAACAATGCTTCGAATGAATAATTAGATTTTTGAAAAGTTTTATCAATAGTTGTCATTGGTATGGTGTCATTTTTTTATGTAAGTAATTATTTAGTAACTTAGATTATACTGACATCATTTTATTGCAGAATATAAAATACACAGCATGTAGGTACGGTACTCAAAAAAAGAAAATAAATTTCTTTTTGTATGTTTTGGCATTTTTCATGCTAACATTTCAATATTTAGTACCTAAAGGAAAAAAAAACATATAAGATCATACGATCCAGAAGTTTTTTGTCGCATCACGTTATTTACCATTAAAAATACTTTACTTTCTATTAAAAATATTTTCAAAAGGTAGGTAACAAACAAAATTCCCTTACAAGATCTAAATCACAAATTTGAAATTTCTGGAACTTTACCGCTAACAAAATTTTCCACATTACAAACTAACATATGCGCAAACACTAAATAATTTCTGTCTGTTTTAACCTTCACCGTTAAACGGCGCATTTCAGGCACTACTTGGTGTCACTAATCTCATTAGCGAGTGTAGACACAGATGCTCTCGTGTAATCCTGTTGCTCCGAGCAAGGATTTGCATAAGCAGTTCATGATTTGTGTTCGGTTTTACCCTTTTAATTTTATTTTTTCCTCGAAGACCCTCGAATATGCAATTTGAAACCTTATCGTTTATTAAGTCGAGTTCAGTTTTGTGTAAACTTTTTAATTGTAAAATACTTGAACACGTGTAAATGGAATTGGATTAGCTACCTCTAAGGAAAATAAAATTATTAGCTAGGGATGATGAAAGCGACTTCATAATGAGGCGCCCCTTGCAACTTTGTTTTATGAAGGGCATGCTGAGCTTGGAATCTAAACTTAGGTACAGAGGCCAGCACATTAAGCTACCCCAATCTGTTAAATTTCCTTGACACATTTTCAACTTTAAAACATAGTTTTAAGATTCATGTTCAATTGATACAATTTGACAGTTTTCGATAGCTTGACCTGCTGGCATCTGTACTTATTAAAATATAACATGGAAACTATTTTGAGTACTAGGTACCTACCTACTCTTAAAAAAATGAAACTAGGGTTCCAGCTCGAACCATGAATTTGTCATTTCGTTGACCAGAGAAACATAACAAAATGTGGTTTGGATTTCGGCGTACGCGGTACGTAGTAAACAACGATTCAGCAATCCGTCATATTTTTTTTTTATCAGCATTGGTACCCTACGAAGTTTTTAAATGTTGCTACTCTTTATTAGAACTTATTCGAGTCATAATCCAGAGCATTTCAACATAAATGTATTACAAATTCCATGAAATGTCGATGAAAATCTATTCCAACAATATTTTTGTATTAGCAAATTAGGCATTATTTCTCAACACTGTGTATATGACCGCACGATCCAATCTGAATACTGCGCTACAAAATCTAAAATCCGTTATTGACATCAAAATTCAATTAATTAAATCATCAGCAATATCTAATATTCAAAGGGGAGAACAAATACCGGTCGAAACTCAGCAGAAACGGGCGAGTGAAGCACCGTCAACAGTTGCAAAGTACACAATACGCGCCTGTATCGATAAATTAAATTGCACTAACATCGACCGCATACGTTAATAGGTAAATAATCGAATATATACCATAATGCGTTTAGCTATGCGGCCAAATCCCCCTAATAGATCTAATTTCGGGATAGACACGTTATATTCAGACAACACTAGCGCTTTGTTTGTAAATTGATTTGATATGCACACAGCTGTATGTTGGAGCTGGATTATGATTGTTGTGATTTCTAGTGTATGGAAATATCTTGTTAATGTAAATTATGTTTAGTTACCAAATCATACTGACTGACCTTGCAGTAGGTATGTCAAGTTCTGATGTTGAATTTCAGAGATAGTTAATAGTGTATATTTATTTTTATAACCGGTCCTTGTGGAAGTCTATGTGCGAGGACTTTGTTTAGCAGTGACTCTCCTATGAATAGTATATTATTATGTTTGTTAATGAATAATGGCATTGCGTACAGAGCTTTCTGTACGGAAAATCTCTCTAGTGGTCACCTGAAGAACTAAACATAACATACATCCATCTGCCATTAAACTTCTAGTAGCTACTTATACATATACCTATACCATGTATACCTACATCAAAAACTTGGTTCGACCCGATGTTTGTTTGAAATTAGCTACGCATTCACTTGTTCCCTAATGATATCATGATTACAGTAAAAATCTGATCAGGTTTAAAAATCAGTACCTACTAATCAGAAACTCTGCATATCGGTGCGAGGATCTGGTCCCACATAATAATGCCAATGATTTCGTGATTGTTCCCTTTAGGTAAAATATTCCATGGAGGAAAGACCGGCTTAGATTACAAAATCTACGCTTATTTTTTTCAATCTCTAGAACAATGTTTCCAATGCATACTTACTGGTGTAGAATGTATATAAAAGAGAACCAGTGCATACAGCCCTAAGTTTACCTACTCATTGCTAAATCCGAACTAAACAAACAATACTACAATAATATAGCGAACAAAAGCATAAGAGTAGTTGTTAGATCAAATAAAGAAAAGAGCAAACCCCTTAAGTAAATCAACGTACACGGGCAAACATTGGTAGTCGCGAATCGATTGCAGGCCGGTACAACCCCTTATCTCAGCGGTGCGCACGTGTGAACCCCGTTCAATTTTAATTTCATGCTCAAACAATGACGCTATCGAGTCGGCTATTATTTTGTATAGTCGCCAAGGGTTCAGTTCATCTAAATCCGCCTGATAAGCCCTCAGCTCTTTGTCGTCGCCCGGCCTGATAGCTAATTTGGGAGCGAAGCCGTACACTCGGGACCTCCCGTCTGTTACAACGACACTTTAGATTTGTCATTAGAATATCGAAATGATCATTAAAACCGCCTTATATTATGTAAACTGCTTCCTATAATCAGTGTTCACACATTTAATTAAACAGCCTAGCGCGTCGTTGTTTGCGAAACAACTTCAACATAATTTTCAGTTCAAATGAGATTCCTTCAATTTGCATTCAAATCACGAATAGAATCGAGGAGTCATGAATATTGCGATTGAATATTTTTTGTTGGCCTATCTGAAATCTTTTCACAGGTAAAAAGGTAGTGCCGTTTTTCTTTGCCGCGATTTGGACACTTTTATTTAAATTTAGAATTATTCTTAAACTTGAGGAAGAATAATATGGTATCGAAGTACATTTACAGTAAACTGTCTACTTGTAATATAAAAACCCGTCTATTAGAAAATACTAGGTTTTATAGATTTACCAACACGTATCGGTATCGCCATCCTCTTCTCTGAGTCTCTTCCCAATTATGTTGGAGTCGGCTTCCAGTCAAACCAGATGCGGCTGAATATTAGTATTTTACACGAAGCGGCTGCCATCAGACATCCGCAATCCAATTTCAGGGCTATACCGATATTCTGAGGATAGATTGGTTGTCAGGCCTTTTAGGATTATGACTATCCCTGACGATTGTTATAGATGTAAGTATGACAACCGATGGCTTTACGTGCTCTCTAAGGTATGGAGGAGTCTCGATTTGTTAAGAAGAATGGTCATCCATTATAGTTCATTCACATCCACCACGCCTAGCTCAGCTTGATCTTGTAGGTTATTACTTAGCCATGCGCCCGTCTTGGTATATGTAAGGATTTTTTTAAATGCTTAATAGGCTGGCGTTTGACCGTTATTTTTATAAAAGAGACCATGTTCCGGGCGTTTCAACCACAATTTGGTACATTATAGGTTTGGCTAAAAACGGTTAGTAAATATTGGTTTTGGAAATAAAAATGCGTATTTAATTGCTTATTGCATTTTTTTACGCCTTCACTAGGGAACAAGCCCTATGTTGTGGGGATTCTACAAACATACAAATAACTGTCACGAAGTACAGACTCGAAACAAAAATGCGTGGGGATCACACAAAGATTTGTTTCGACCAAAGATCGATCAAAGATTTGTCATTTATTATTATCACTGAAGTAGGATGGATTCACTCGGCGGACTTTAAAATTCACCGAGAGAATGCAGTAAAAGTTGAAATTTGAACAGAATATTTGTGATTCGGACTTTAAACGTAACGAGTTGGTAAATCTTAGATTTTACTGAAAGATCTGAGGATTTACTGTCTTAGTTCGAGCTTTAACAGTAACATAATTATATGATACACTAATAAATTTTGTATTTGTAATTCATGTTAGTCTCTTTGCAATGTAGGTAAACAACAATTTATAGATATTTTACTACCTATAAAAACTATTCCACAAAATCTAACTATAATCCTGTTTCATGCTAGATAAGGGCCACCTCAACACAAATCAGAGTACGTGCTTCCCTATCGGGGCTGATTTACCAAATTCCCAACTGTGAATCGCATCATCGCCACCCCCGTGTCTGTGTTTATCAAAACACTTAACGATTTAATATGTTCGCTGAACCCGACCCTTTAAAATTAACGATACATGTGCCTGTATCCACGTAGATTATGATTGTTAGCCCTTGATGAACATCGCGAATAAGATTCTTATCTGAAGTAATAGGATTAGCTTAGATACCCATGGTCTTTTTGTGGATGTGCCTAGAGACAATGTTTATACACATCTTTGAAGCAGATGTTATTTCTTCTTTTTTGAAGCTTCTTAATTGAAGCTCAGCTTTTATCCGTGGAGCAGTCAACACTGTTCTTTTAACCTTTGACATTTATTGACCTCTTCATACGACTTGATTCCTGCTTTTGCCTTCATTTGTTGTGTAAAGCTTTGCATATTTTGGAGTACCTAAGATAATTTTATTTCTCCTTTGAAATCTCACCATACAAAAACCCTGATCTGATAATAATTTTAATAAGGGTAGGGCATAGTGGGAGTAATTCCACTCAAATTGAAGCTGCTTAACTGGGGACGTACCTACCTCCGCCTTACAGAAAATGAGTGATTAAACGAACTTACCTGTAAGTGAAGTTCGATCATCATTATATGAAGACACTGTCCTTCAATGATCACCATGTAGTCCCCTCGTTTTCATGGAACCGACGCACGATATTCAAAGATTTTTTAGAAAATATTTCTGCTGAAACTAAACGCCCTGTCTCCGGCTCCATCAGTTGTCAACTGTAACTGTCATTCTTTTTAAAGCCACACATTTTTCACATTTTTGTTCTGGGTAAAAAGAAAGAATTCTTTCGAATGGGTGTGGGTGGGCTCCCGTGATCATTGAAGGACAGTGTCTTCATATAATGATGATCGAACTTCACTTACAGGTAAGTTCGTTTAATCACTCATTATACTTCAGACGTCCTTCAATGATCACCATGTAGATGTTTAAAGCTTCATCGAAATTGTAACAAATGTGTAAAATTAAGGAAACATCCTGTACATTTATATAGTTTCTTTACTTTTAATTATTGAATGTTGAACTATATTTCAGTTTATGTTGGAATACAAATTTCGTTATATAAGTAGGTACTTAATTATATTGCACTTTATTATATTTATTGTAACACCATGTATACCATGTTTTATGCAAATAAATGTATTATTATTATTAATTATTTCATTTTTATCCATACCTCATTGCACATTGTGGCACACAAGGCAGTACCAGTGCCGCGAGGCACTCTCCATCAGTCAACCCTCAGATCAAAAGGAAATCAACCAAATTAGATTAATATTATCATAATAATTTAAACATTTAAGTTTTAATATTCTTAATCTTTGTAATCATTTACCCGTAATTAATAAGATTACTAATCATTTACCATAATTATAACCATCTTTATAATAATATAGAGCTCCAATGCGTTACTTGAACCTGTACTGTGCTCCACACTGAATAATATTACCTTTGTGAAAGAGATAAATAAATACCTTTATTATTATGACATATTGTAATATGAAGTAAAAGGTTTTATATCCTCCAATGAGTAGGTACTGCTCATGTAGTGTTAAGAGTAAATTATTTAGAATTGTTATAGGTTGTAAGGTCTATCTTACAGTAGGTAATTATGCACATGCACATAAGCACTTCGTCATTAATGATATACTGTCTAGTTGAGACTGAAGTAGATGCGTGTCTAATACCTGTACTTACCTACATAAATGTATTTATTTATTTTAGGTATTGAATAAGTTGAATGAATATTTGTGAATAAATATTTCCATTTATTATTAATAGGAAATAGGTAATTAAAGACCAGGTACTCTTACGTGTCCTTTATCTGTCTACTGATTGTTATTGTTGTAGGCCTTCTATTTGCTGTGGGCTTTTATAAGCTGTACAGATTTCAATATTATCTCTATGAACCTCTGCTCTATGTGTCTAGACATGCCATAGAAGGACAAATTTTAAGGTTGTTTTGTAAAGATAAGAGAATTAAGTTGGGTTGTTATCAGCTGGTAGCATTTATTTTGATACTATCAGGTGTTGTGGCCTGTAGTTATCTTAACTGAATTTTAGCATTTTGCCTGACAAATGTTATACTGAAGTATACTTATTAGATATTGATATATAATAATGAGATAGGTTCATAGTTGAATTTTATGAACAGAAAATCTAATCTCTATTAAGGTTAGTCTTCTTGGCTAATTATTCTACATATATTTTTATAAAAATAGCTTTTTCTAAAAATATAATAAGGTTGGTTTCGTTTCTAATGAACATAATGAAGAAGTATTAGATAAGTCAACCCACAGTCTCAAAGATAACTAACTATTATAGTATTCATATTATAACGTCTTGGATGTATAAATAAGTACTTATGTAATTAGACACTACACAACCTATCTGTATTGTGGGTACTGTAGGATGAACCTTGATTACTTATATATTGTCGTAGAAATATATAAAAATTTTTGCACTATGGCTATTGATAAAGGAAAAACAAATTTGTTTTAATTTCACTCATGTTGAGCAGTACCTAACTATTAATTGGGATTGTTTTAATTCAATGATGGAAGCCATTATAATAAGTATCTGTAAGTACAGATAGCTCTTCCTTGTCTGGTAAGATAATGATCCCCAGACTACAATCTCCTAGTTGCAGGCTCTTTCTGAATATGAATGGTTATTTCTCTGTTGAACAATCAAAAGATGTGAGACAACCATTGACATATAAGTGTTGGGAACCTTAGGTTGAGCAACCCATGTGGCACTATTGTGATAGGCTCAGCTTCATCCTAACCTTGTTTGAAAGTTTTAAGAATTAAAGAATAATGGTGGAAATGCCTAGAAAAGAGAATTGACCCTTTTGCAAAAGTTTAAATACTTATGTACTTTGTGCTTATGTCAATCAATATATTCTTTCTTTCATTAATAAACTTGACACTAATAGATTATTCCAGGGTATTGATTATAATAATTTTATACCAATTGTCTGCATCTATGTCAATGTCAGGCCCTTTCCAATTTATATTTTATCATAATTTAATTAGATTTGATGTTGTCTTATTTATGTGAATGTGATATGATTATCTTTTATAGGTAATAAGAAGCAAATAACCAATTACTTATATTTTTACTCCACTAGATACCATAGGTATCTATTAGTGAAGAAAGTGAGAGAAGTGAACTCCACTCACTGTGCATAGGTACCAATATAATTATTAGATAACAGTACCTAGTATTGTTATCAAAATTGAAGTAATAATATGACAACACATATTTACAGTTTCAGTTTTGTTTTCTATTATTTTCAAGGATTGCAGCTTTCAACTTTGTATGGGTATATACTAACATTTGTTTTGTGTAATTAACTGCATATCTAATTTAGTACATAAGGATGCATCAAATGATCTCTATTCAATATAACATTGTTTGAATAGTGATATGTACAGTTGTGTGTACCAATGCATATTGGTTTTTTATCATTTAAAATCCTAAGTATGAGCGAGTCAGATGTCTTTCTATCATAATTTACTATAACATGATAGTATTTATAAACAATCTTTAAAGACATCTTACCTATACCAAACATGATGGTTAGTATAAATTCTTATTAAATATAAGTGTGATCCTAATTTATTTCCTAGGTTTAGGTACCTATGTTTTATGTTGGTTATCCTTTTAATTGAATAATGTGTAAGTAATGAATTATCCAAGTTGATTGATTTTTAGGTCCAGGATCAAAGTACTTAATAACAACTACTTTCAGAATTTTAGTGAACACAATGGTTCTATAAATTCTCCAATATCAAACTATTACATTAATATGATGAACTAAGGTATTTCTTATGTCTTTGATTTATATCACAAAACAGATATCCTTTAGGTGTACTTATGTAAAATGACAGTTTCTGGTTATGATACTTGAAACTACAATCTTCTAGCAATTTAAAGTTCTGATCAATATTAAATAAAATTAATCATTACTTTTGCATAAGTTAATAGTAATTTGTCCTGCTTAGTACAAAGGCTAAGGTCTAATAGATCCTTACCTTTGTAATATTCAGTAACATCAACCAATTTTGTTCAGTTTGTTAAGATTTCCTCCTGTTTTGTGAAACAGGTATCGGATAGTCATAAAACTTTACTGTTTGTTGAAACAAAAAGTGCAAATCCTTTGATCACTGGGGCGAATGTTATCCAGAGGGTCTTGGGTAATTCTCTAATAATTGTTATAAAAGAAAACTTTAATTTTAAAACTTTACCCGGTATGTCTGTGATAACACAGATCACTGTGGAACTCTCTGGCAATATGCTGGTGATACTGTAACTACTTCCTGGCCATGTGTACTTGCCTCCTGCTACTGCTTTAGCTCTCTTCTGAGATGTCATTATGATGTACCTGCTATGGCTCTATTTAGTATGAGGTTTGGTAGATATTTGCTCACATCCTTACTGAGGTGGACTTGTCCGGGTAAAAGGTTGTGAGCCTTTTGATTGAGTTATCCATAGGTTGTTTAACCTGCTAGCTTCTTTCTTGAGGCTTTACATTTGAGTAACATATAATCTGTTAGTACATAATTTAAATTATTTTGGTTATGCCTCTGTTTTAACACAGAAAATAGCTGCTTTGACGTGGATTTGCGGAAACCAGACTGCTATACCATACCATGCCTCCGTTTACACCGTTTTGGATGCATGTGCAATCCCAGGAGTGGTTAGCTGGCATCAATGCTAAAAATCCCACCTTGTTGGATTTGGTACATTCAGCTAGCAAGCAGCATTAATTTTAAGGATAAATTATTATTAGTTGAGAGTGATTATTGTATAGTATTATAATCAATGGTAAAGGATGTGTTTTCATTCTTTGCAAGGCAACCACACACAGTCACAGTGCATTTTTTCAATTGTGTTTTACAAGAACACTTAGGAAATCCGTCCATTATTTTAACTATATCTGAAAAAAAAAACAGTAATTTACATACCTCGTGATCCTTGGTCTGGTGTATCCTCCTCGCCCCCCCCCCCCTCCTCCTTTTCAATATCACAAATAGAACACTTCTTGTTAGTGTATTGTGCATCTTGTTGCATCAAAACTTCGCCCCTAAGGCGACTGCCATTGAGAGGTCCCCCAGTACCAGTTCTAGGCAGTAAGCATCGCGCTGAATGACCCCCCAGTGACATTTCTAGGCGTGCATGGCCATTAAACGATCTCACAGTATCGATCTTAGGCCTTGTTCGTGTATTGTGAGTGAATGGCGACAGTGTCGCATATTCCAGGTAGGAGGTAGGTAAACGACGCCGTGAATGACCTCACAGTGACAATCCTTGGCGTGTTAATGTCATCGACCAACCCCACAGTGATGGTTCTAGACGTACCTAATAAGACATGTTCCAGGTATGAGGTAGATAAACGACGCCGTGAATGACCTCACAGTGACAATCCTTGGCGTGTTAACGTCATCGACCAACCCCACAGTGATGGTTCTAGACGTACATAATAATACTATTGAACAATCTTAGGTCTTATGTTGGGAGGGAGGCCGACCATGTTGACAGCGATTTCTTTTACGTCGTCGTATTGGTTTTTCATCTTGCATAATTTCTTCCATATACACTCCTCACTATCACTGCATTTCAGCATGTTTATTTTAGTATAATATTAACGTAAAAACACTTTTTAAACGAAAAGAAAAGTTTTTACGTTGTGCGTCATTTACACGAAAAAAAGGAATGACAGTTACAGTTGACAACTGATGGAGCCGGAGACAGGGCGTTTAGTTTCAGCAGAAATATTTTCTAAAAAATCTTTGAATATCGTGCGTCGGTTCCATGAAAACGAGGGGACTACATGGTGATCATTGAAGGACGTCTGAAGTATAATTGAAGTGAAATAACATTTGAGCTGTGTTGTGTTCCTTACGGTGAGCAAGGTTGCCAGTGCTCCACGAGGAAACATTGTGTCGGCAGAGGGGGGACTTTGAACCTACTGCCAACCCAACTATTCCTCTTTCATTTTACAGGGTCGGCAATGCGCAAGTGATATCCCTGGTTTTGCAGGCGTCTATAGACTTCGGTAACCGCTTAACACTAGGTGGGCCGTATGCTTGTATACTACCTTAGAAGTATTAAAAAACATATATCGACCTATATACTGTCCCACTGCTGACCACGGGTCTCCTTTCAGAGAATGAGAGGGATTAAGCTTTTTGGGTAATACCAATACCCTGTGGATAGACTGGGTTGTCAAGCTTTTTGGGCTTCTGACTTCCACTAACGATTGTCATAGGTGTTCGTATGACAACCGGGACCGATGGCTTTACGTGCTCTCCGCGGTACGGGTCTCGATAAATGGTCACCCATCCACAGACTGACTGCGACTAGCGCAGCTTGACCTTGCAGATCGGTTGATCAGTTTAGTTATTGCTTAGCCACGAGCCCCTTCCTGTAAATAAAAATCAACATGCCTAAAGATTTTTTTATCTTTCAAAGGAATACTTACACGCTATGTATGTACTTGGATTTTCTCAGTTGGAACCAGTATCTGCAACTTTATCCGCAGGGACTTCCAAAAAGAACCTCCACTTTACGTTTACCTGACCCACTTTAAATGTGCCGAAAAAAGAAAGTTACACTCTGAAAAAATACGTGTAAAGACGTTTTTATCCTTTCCTATACAACTCCAAAAAGTTTGCAGTTGCTTTTTGAATCCGTGTGAGAAACAAAAGTAATATGTTGTTATGCGGTTTTCTTTAACTGGGGCGAACTGATTTCAACTTTCTAGAAATGGCTGAGTGGCTAAGCTAGGATAGCTCTTGGGTGGTTTACCAAATACCAGACCTACAAAAATAGTTACATAACATTATTGTTAACCAAGCTTATGCTTGGTTATATTGTCAGTCCATGTTCATGTCGACTGCCTCGATAGCCTAATGGTCCTGCGCGACTGCTACGCTAGGAGTTTTTGGTTCGATTCCCAGGTCAAGCTGGATTGGATTTTCAGTTGCAGATCGGAGTTTGGATTAGGTTCGCCCTAATTCACGGGACCTAAACATACCGGCGAACTGTGAGTGTACACCTGTGCCTATCCCTTCGGGGAATACAGGCGTGATAGTATGTTTATGTTATACCTCTAGATTGTATAAACCTAGAACTGGCTACTTATATTCCTTGTTTGATTTTAATTAACGGTCTAGACACTACGTGGGAGGAAACGACGATTGGATATTAATTACTGAATATCGCAAAAATAGCCACATTTTATCATTGAAGCACTTCATTTTCAGCGCGTGTTCTATTTCACAGATCACAAATTTTTAGTGGTCGTTAAAACGAAATGCATAAACGTCGCCTATCTACAGTGAAATTTAAACAAAATTTAGCTTTAAGTTTATTATCAGGAGACTTTTCAAGTATAACTTAGTGTTCCATAAAGCTACACAATGTAACCTTGCAAAGTCGTTTGTGTGAAGGTTCGTTTGCTTCAGTCGTAGTGTAACTAATCAGAGAATACAACATCTAGACTTGACCTTGTTAGACTGGAATATACTTAGCTTATGTTACGTACATTAACTAAGCGAGACTAAGTGGAATCAATTTAATTTGATAAAGTGATTTGAAATTATTGAATTTTCTTGTAGGCAGATATGATTACGCTAGATTACTATTATATTATTATCGAATTCTTTGATTTTATTTGATTCTTTTAATATAGATACATTATTAGATTCTTTGATTTTTAATTTCATTATAAATGTAGATATAAATTAATCAATCAAAATTCGGAAAGTTACATAATGAATATGTAAACAATAATAAAAAATAAATACCTACCACATCAGCAAGTTGGCGTAACGTAAGCTCGAGCCATATTTTCTTAATCCATTACTTCACACATACAGCTAACGTGTGATATAAAAACTTCGTAATCACATACGTAGGAGCTCGAATTTTCTCTTTGATTTTTATCGATCGGGATTTTCTACATCTAGACAAGTCGTAAAAGGGGAACTTCTAATAAGAAAACTTCTAATAGACCGTTTGAAAGTCCGATGCAGGGCGATATCGGGCTAATGAGCTAAAACAGACTGGTGGGCGATGATTGCGTGCCGTCTGGCTTCAGGGTGTAATTTAGTATAGTTAACACCGTAGCTACACGTGTGTTTGAGCCAAGTGCCTCACGAAGGGAAACGTGTGGTTGGATTTTAAGAAGGAAATTTCTAAAAGTATTTAGAAAAAGTGCACAGCTTGAAGTAATTTATTAAATTAAAAGATCTTTTGAATCGTTTTTATGATGCTAGATAATCTATAGAATAAGGTGCTTGTTTTATTGAAAATGAATCACATTTTATCTCAATTTACCAGTCCCTAATGATATTAAAATTATCAACCCCAAACGCAAAGAAAGAAATACTTAATATAAATTCTGCCTTATTCAATTTAATTATTACTGTTTACCTATGTGCAAAAAAAATGGTGATTTCACATTGCGTAAACCTTCTTGATTATTGGGTTTTGCAAAGTTGACAGTACGGCAAAATTCACAGATTTTACTTTCAATTCACATATTTTATGCACACCAAATATTATACATGAACAGAAATCTATGAATAAATAAACAATTCACATAATGACGTTACAAATAAACGAAAAATTACAACATACATTTGAAAGAAAAGAAAGAAAGAAAGAAAACATATTTATTCCCTCAACCAAGGACACACATTTTTGAAAAATTCAGTGGTTTTATAATTAGATATCTATTTACAATTACAATTTACTATTTATCGACAAGTACCTCTGTACTTGATTGTAGTTACTGGCCTCTGCCAGTAACTACAATCTGTCAAATTGCCTTTGATTAATTATCCACTTTAATACATAAATATAAGGTTCATATTCAGTTAGCGAAATTTGACAGATCTGGATAGCTTGACCTGCTGGTGTACAAATTTAGAGAAAATAAAACACTCGTAGGTACAATGAAAGAGGTTCGATTTGCAGATAGCCTTACACAACGGATGCAGCGATATCTGCTGCTCTTGCGGAGATCATTTGTTTACATTATCTCAATTAAGTCTACGTTTTGTTTACTCACCCCATTTAGTACAGGGGATGAGAGTTTTTGTGTGCACATAACTTGTATTGGTACTTCGTAATACACATGAACAAACTTTATCGCTGGTTTGTAATTTTCGTTAGTCTAGTGGTACTGGTACCTGGACTGGTATGCTAGAGTTAGTTAGCTCCTGGGTTCGATTCCCAGATCGAGCAAAGTGTAATTGGGTCAATTCTTATTAGAAACCTGGATAATGGCACTTTAATACACCTCTGCCTAACCTTTTTCTTTGTTCACGGGGTGGAAATCCTCATGGATGTCCCCCGCCCGAGGTGGAGGGGTCTCTCAGACTCTTACTGATTAAAACCACCCCGGTGTGCCTAACCTAACCTCGGGGAATACAGGCGTGATGGTACATATAATATATGGAATTTAAAAAGAGTATTTAAGTACTATTTCCCAGGGATGTGCAAGTTTAGTGGGCAAGAATCCCAGACTCTTCGGTCTAACCCCCGTAGACCGGCAACCATTTGAAGGCTTCCCCCCGTAAACAAAAACAGGTAATATTTATTTATTTAAATAAAACTATTTTTTAAGGATTTTATCGCGTTATATTGTAGACTCCCTCAACCCGTGACCATGGACGCTGTAAAGGTCCGAAACGTCGGAATTAATAATATCAATATAACGCG
Organism: Acronicta alni; assembly: GCA_964056405.1. Lineage (NCBI taxonomy): Eukaryota > Metazoa > Arthropoda > Insecta > Lepidoptera > Noctuidae > Acronicta > Acronicta alni. The sequence goes on from OZ043926.1 coordinate 8,667,399, forward strand.
ATAAAATTCGTAAAAAAATAGTTTTATTTTAATGTATAATATTCGCGTAAATGTCAGAAATCAATATTTATTTAATAAAGGATAACTAACAGCTATACAGAGTGTTAACAACTAGCTTATGCTACACTAAGCCAATTACAGGTTTTCACGGATAGTGATAGGATAAAAATAACAATCACTAGGCACAATTATAAAAGTATAAGAAGTTCCTTAAATTAAACAAATTACCCTCAGTGAATATTAACCTATGAGACACAGACACAGTGAGACTCCTCAATGAAGTATTGAGGAGTCTCACTGTGACTGTGGAGAGCAAGTAAAGCCGTCGGTACCTGTTGACATACCTATGAACATCGTTAGTGGTAGTAAAAATCCTGACAACTAGTCTATCTATGTCCATAAAAACGGAATCGACCAAAACTTGGGTTGCGGAGGCCTGATGGCGTTTGTTCCCTGTAAAATACTGATATTCAGCCGCATCTGATTAAACTGAAAGCCAACCCCAACACAGTTGGGAGAAGACCCGGATCATGATGGTGATCTGTCCCAATGTTTATACTATACTGTAAAATTATATAACATTAATAAACTGTGCATTTAATTCAACTAGTGCAGCATAAATAAAAGGAAATAAATACCTTTATAAAAAATAAAACTAAAATAACCCTGTGGACACTGCAGGAAGCGGAGATGGAGAGCGTTAATTGAAATCAAACAAAGATTAGCTGCCGATTGCCAACGGATCACTGCTGTGCCGTTTGCAAGAACCTATCTCGTTTTAAATAACATTCCATGGAACGGGATTCAATGCACACAGAATGTTTATTAAAAAGTAAAGCTTGCATTACAAGGGTTAAGTTCTGATAAATTAATTTGTGTAGAGCGCATGATATTAGTATTATTTGCATAAAAGGTTGTAATGACACCGTACGTCGAATGTCTTATCACATTTTTTTAACATAACATAACAACATGATGCCCTATTCCCCGAAGAGTTAGGCAGAGATGTACCAATGTAGAAAGGTTAGGCATAGGTAATTACACCCACAATTTGCCGCTATGTTTAGGTTCCATGTAATAGGGGGCGAGCTTATTGCCATTAACCAGGCTTACATCCAAGCTCCGAGCTGTTACTGAAAGTTTTGTAATAAAACTCAATAATAATTTGCTTGACCTGTGAATCGCACGCAGTACAGTACGTAGCAGACATACTTAAAACCTTTAGGCTGTTGAGGCAGTTTAAATAATTTTGTGGAAATAGCTAATGACACTGCAATCTAGGAATCGAACCCAGGAACGGAAAATATTACGTTCAGCTTGTGCTTGCGAATGCTAAAGCAATGAGGTAGTAACAGGGGTACCCATAACTAGCAAAATTATTTATTTTCTTATTTCTCTATCTATTTAAAATTTCGTCTTAAATAACTTTCTATCAGTCTCATTGTCCCCGTAAATCAAGGATAACCTAATTTAATTAACGGACAATAGGATTAAATGGGATAAATTATGTACGATTCAAGCACAGTGCTCTCTAGTTACCGAGTATTCAGGCACAGATTGATTCGGTCAATTAATTTTAAACTAGAATAAAACAGAATTAAATATAGTTAGATACATCAACAACTGTTAGACCTTTTTACGTTTCAGTATCACGTAATGGGTTTTCTTCTCTCTTTTTATGATCTCAAAGTGCGATACAATTTGTTTTTATTGATGCACTTAAATTCGCAACTTCTGAAAGTAATTTACGGGTCGTTCAACGAATTTTTATGTTTAAATTTTACTCTTGCTTGCTAAAATAATACTTTATACTTTATCTAGAAGCAGTTGACCCAAACTGTTTGGTTCAGAAGTCACTTAATCAACAAACGGAAGACTTTGCTCATTGTTATCTTCTTTTATTAGCTCCCCACCCTGAATTTATTACGTAGCAATAACTCAAATAAGTGAATTCGCTTTTATGTAGAAGAAAAAATCTTATAAAACTCTGGTCTACAGCCTGAAACCGAACAATGGACCCTCACAGATGCCGGTCACGTTTTGTCGCCTTAAAAATGTGACGCTTAAATCCATAAAGTACTCGAAAGTATTACTATTCCTCGTCGGTATTTCCTTTGAACTGCATATTATTATATTAGATTTTTCCTCCTATAAACTCCCTTAAAAAATTCTTGGAAAATAGAATTTGTTTCTTAAATCTAATAGATTTTATATAAATATCAAATTATGTATTGTATTTGTGTAAAATTATATACTTACATAAGTTTTTAATAAGAAGAAATGCTATATCGTGAAATTTTAATTCAAAGAAAGCGATAATTATTAGTAGATTAGTTGAGTGCGTTTAGTTATCAGAAACTGAGATTAATTGAAATAACTTTTACATCATACACAGACTATGTAAATCGATCTACTAGAATAATTAATATCTGTGAAACATGACTGTTTAACTTAAACTTGTGTTCAATTAAGTTCAATGTAAGGTCCCATGAAAGTCGATTAATGTTAGTGACTCACGTTCAAACCATATAAAGTCTATGATCCTCATGATGGACCTTCTTAAAGGTAATAGAATTATTACTATAATCCTGTATCCTAATATTTTTCATGGAAAAAAAATAAATCACATTATTTTACTGAACTTTCCTAGTTTTTTTCCTACTTTGAATTATTTAACTTTTATATTTTAATTAAAGTTTTCACACATTTTCAAGTATAGCGACACAGTTTATAAAATTTATAACTATAGAAGATATTTCTTTGACTGAATATTCAACAGTACCTATATTAATCCAAAATGTTTTATACTCGGTGTTGATTATGAATAATTCAAGCTCCAAGCTAAACAAACACCGTATCTTGAACGCTAACAAACTGGTGTGTACAAACCAATAGTGGTGGAGACGGCATACCGATTGCCGATCTGCATATTCGAATAGCTAAGTGATATTCCAACTATCCCGCCTCCCATGGCAGTCTATAGAAACTGAAACATCATAAAATCCATGGAATGTCGATAACGACCGACCCCACTCTCTGCGCGCCGTAACGTGTCAATGTATTGAATTTCAAAGATGATTAATAGGATTACTTGAATTCTTCAACATATTCTGTTTTGTTGTTGTTTTGAAATGTATATCGTATAATAGGTAGAATTAGTGTCAGTATATAAATATTTAATTAGAAGCATAAATGAATACATTTATAGGTATATCAATTCAATCAATAATTTAAAAATTTCGTAGATATCTTTGTATAAGCACGTTGTCCACCTCACGTATTTTTAACTGCTTGAACCGCTCATGGTTCTTGGAACTATTTCAACATTTTATTAAGTGGTGATTACAAGATATAAAAGAATAATTTTCTTTCAAAAAATTAAGGATTAGAAAGTTAGTTTTTAGAAAGTTGATTTGTCTTTTAAGTAACTCTCTTGTGACCAGTGATAGAGTATTTTATTCAAAGCGTAATTAATGTTTTTTGCTTGGATTAGAACACACTATCCATTAATTAGTTAGTAAACTTTCAACTAAAAATGTCATGACTCTATAAGAGCTTCTCTATTTAGGTTACATATACAATAGTTGAAGCGTATGTAAAGTTTAATTAATTACTCAGAATTTGTTAACAATCATCTAAATTTATGTTTCCTCCAGGAATGAGGCTAGGTTAATATTTGAATAACAAAGAAATTCAATTTGATTAATTAATCAGCTCTGTACACAACAGTGTTTGTATTGTAACAATGTCTACCGTGTAAATTGTTTGCCGGGTTAATTCTTACATTATTGCAGTTCAAACAATTTTCTTGCTTATTCAGTTTTTAAGCAGAGATTAATTTTTTGGTTTATCATCAACATTTTAACTTTTTAAAATTAAGTAATATATGTATAAGTCATAAAGTTTTTGCAGTTTTTGTATATTAGGTAATATACATATATGCAAGAACTCTCTTTATTTTCCATATTATTTAGCTTAAATCAAATAAAAATTCTTTGTGTTTGCTTTGCACCGTGTTACTATGTATTCATAAACCTTATAAATATAACAGTATTTTTTTAGAAGTTGATTACAATTCAGAATAAGATTGAAAAATTAATTTAATTTGACGTTCTATTAGAGAAGTATAAATTTATAATCCTACTAAAGTAATGAAGATAGGAAATATTATGTTGAAGTCAAAGTAACAAACAAATTGTAAATTTCACAGAACGTCAACACAACACAAATCGCAGTGCACTATCAAAACATTTTTTCCGAACAAAAACCTTATTTCACACTGTGTGCACATGGTGGTATATCTTGTCTGATTTCTCTAGTGTGTCGCAAAAATATTTGGCCCGCATCAACCATATTGTTGTTACAATTTTACATTAAGGAAGAATATTTTTATTTCATTATTATACGTGATGATATCTGGGTCTTTGTGTTTTCTCAAACTAAAAGTTTCTAATAACATTTCTGCTTACGTAAACAAGTTATAAATGTACCACGTGTAGGTGCTTAGAGAGGGCTCACTGCTGTCTGAACTCGTCTGTTAAAGTTAATTATAGGTATATCTAATTATAGGTAAAGTTTATTTTCAAAATTCTTCATCATTACTCTGAATATAAATAAAAATACACATCATCTCCAAATGAAATATTTTCTCAGTGGAACAAACATTTGTTGAATTCATAAACTTTTCTCATAGGCCGACTTTTCCCCTGCCGTTTCGGATGCCCAAAAGTGTGAAAGCATGTTGAACAAGTAGAGAAACCCGGCAAAGGGGAATGTCTCCCACATGACAGGCATCACCTCGGGCGATACTGCTTTTTACCAACCACCCTTGCCGTAAAATGGGGATGAAATTGGGCCATCATTCCATATTACAATTTTGAATTAGCCTCCTGAGTAATCCTCTTAAAATCTAGTGGTCTCGTTCAAAACGAGTCGTGTATTTAATGTTCTAAAATTTATGTACCAATTTTGAAAGTAGATGTTGAAATTAATTAAGTGTTGCTAAAATATCCACAGTTTATAGTGAAAATTCCAATATTTGTTGCTGTTATTTCTTGCAAACGTAAAACAATTTTCCATGCTAAATAAAATAGTTGCAGAAGTTCGTGTATCAAGTTTTTTCTACAACATTATGTCAGTCAGTTTTAGAATTTCCTCTTAATAGAGGTTATGTAGTCACATAAGCCGGTGTCTCTCCAACTCCATATTTCATAGTTGGACGAGGAATGCCCGGCACGCAACGGCCCCACGTCGAATATTGGTCAGCGAGAGGTATTCCTGACTAGCTTCATTATTATTTTATAGAAATATGTTGGGAAAGTTGAAGTTTCCGATAGACTTTATAAATGAAGAGAGAAAGTTTGGAAATATTTTAGTAGGAGGTGTAACATCAGTATATAGACAACTTTCTAACAAGCACACTTACAAACTTTGTTACTCCATTCGTCAAAAATTCATTAATATCACAATTTACATATTCCCTCTAGTGTTGTGCTAACACGAATAATACGTAACTTAACACCACGGCACACACGCTGACTCTATAGAGACGTATTTTCATAAAGTGTGAAAAAAGGTAAGGCTCTGTTGTTCAGAGGTGCGAACCGAGTCTCATATTACCGATAGACAAAACGATCCGACAACAAAAACTACCCAACTAAACTCACCAAAACGATTCCATGCTGCCAAGCTATTTACAACTGTAATTTGACAATATCACGGTTCACTTTGGATAGCAGTTGAATAGACTTGGGTCGTATTACTTCCGGAACAAATTATACTTTATCCTTGAAGACCCAGAATAGACAAAAGTCACCCTGCTCGACGGTTGCTTCCATTCGAATGTAGACTTTATTTAGTAGAACAAAACTTTCATTTTACTCTCGTTTTATTTTAGCTTCCATTGGAAAATGTCATCGCGACAGGACTAGGCGTAAGTGAACGCGTCAAAGTGTAAAATGAGGGGTTTTGCGCCGTGTCAGTGAAAGTCATTAGGAATGGAATGGATGAAAATTGCGTGCATATTTAGGTAGCTCTCTAAGTTAATATGAACGACGTGATGAAATGAAAATGTCCCCAGCTTTTTTGTCGTTTAATCTCGAGTGATTTTTTGGGCCATTGGGAATCTGGATTTTTTTTATTAATTTTATGTGGGAGGATAATTTTGGACAGACATAAAACCTCTTTATATTTAGGTCAGGATTATTAGTATAGTCTGATGATATAGTGTGGTACGTGTTGGTTGTTTTGTGTATGCAACTATGCACTACATGGCGGGTTAGTTGCAGTGCGGTGGCTAAATCAAAGACAACAATGGGTGGGTCGGATTGTCTGCGCGGCGCACTTTGCGCCACTTTCGCTACTTTGTGGATTGTGGAGAGGCGACGGAGGAGGCGGCTCGCGAAATTAGATCGTACCGTCGGAAAAAATGTTTACCTCGCTGATTGGATTCTATATTGATGGCCCGTAATATACGAACACTCGCTCTCCACGTAATTTGCGCGAAACTAGAAGTGCTACCAATCTACTTAACAATTCCTCTAGAATAATGTTATGTTACTTAAATATATTTTTGACATTAAACTTAATAAATTGTAACTTCTTGGTATTTTTCTGTTTTTATTTTTAAATAGACATATTTTCAGTATGCCACTTGGTCGTTTTTTTTGCTGTCTGTATTGCTAACCAGACCATTAAAAGCGAGGGTGTGAAAATTCGCAGCTTATTTTCACCGTGCGTTACTACGAATCTACAGACAAAAACCATGCATCTATATGTCAGTTTTGTGTGTTGTCGATATTGCTTTAAATCAAGTAAGAATTTTTTTTCAGTTGTATAAAAAGGCTTATTTAATCATAGCTATCGATTAATTATCAAAGGCTAAAGTAGCAGACAGATTTTAGTAAAGAATTATGACGTGAAACCATAATTAATCGACTACAAATTTGACATTCTAATTATAAAATAATCACTTTTCAAACAGCTTTAAATTAAATACTGTCACTTTCAATGAATTAATAATAGAAACAGCGGCGCGTCGATAACAGAAATGTTCGAAATTTTAAATCAGGAATTTTAAGTTCCAACAGAGCAATTTTTTAATTGAAAATGGAAAACAAAATACGTTGTTAGTGACAATGCAGTTTTCTAGAATGTTTTATGTCATTCCATTTTTATCTGGCTATTTTTCTTTTGTGCTTGGCATGCTGTTATCTGCCAGTCTAGCAGTTGGCGAGTTGACGGTATCATGGCACTGGCAGTATATTGCCAAAGATGCAAACTGTAGCTGTCAAGTCATTTCGCAGTTAATATACTTACTTATTACGAAATATTAATTAAATTGCATTCTTTTCCTTTTGTGAACTTTTTGCTGAGTAACGTATTTAGTTAAATTTAAATGGTTATTTAAAATTGATATTTGATTGATTTGATTTTGAATTACTCGGGTCATCATACCCAACTTCTACAAATCTATATCATTTAGAACATTTATATTTTTTATTCTCTTATATTTTGATCTTATAGGTTATAAATAGGTAAGTGCTATAGTAATATAGGTATTACCTACATAATTTTACTATTTTTATTACGATTTTTGTCAAAGCTTTCAGTAATAAACTGTCAGGAACATTGGCATTAGGTAAATAAGAACAGACCTTGTTTATAAAATAAATACCTGCTTACTTGAAACTTACTTAAGAATATTGTTGGAGGTAATTGTTATTTTGAATATATCGATAAGGTGACATAAAAAATTACAAACTTAAACTTTTACTTTAAATTCTGTACTTAATTTAATTGTGACTATAATTTTCTCAATTTTAATACCTAAGAGGAAAATTTCCATAATCATCACACTTAGTAGCGGTTGGGTGATCACCGTTTCATGATATAACTTCAGGTAAATGCTGCTACCCATTTCCCTGGGATAACCCCTTAGTCTCTTACGACACCCAAGGGAGGCGATGGGGCGACCCTATTCCTTCCCGGGAACCACAAGGTACTTACTAGTTACGTCTCTAAGGTATGCCGCTACAATAATTACTCAGAAGTAAAAATATGTAATAGAATGGAATATTTGCTGCCTTGTTTTAAAGTTATTAAGCAAAGGAAAAAATTCAACCGCGAGCAGGATTCGAACCTGCGTCTTCTAGTTAGGTACACCAGAAGCTATGACCACTAAGCCACCGCAATACCTACCCGCCATGTCGAATGTTGCCTTCGCTTTCTGAATTATTGATTTCTGACATTTACGCGAATATTATACATTGAAATAAAACTACTTTTTACGGATTTTATCGCGTATATTGATATTATTAATCTTCTCTTTCTGAATTTACGTCTTTATGGTGAAATCAGTGAAACCTATTGAAAAGCAAGTATTTTGCTCCTCAACCGACACGACTTACTTTACAGTTGCCTGTATTGCCCGAAGGATTAGACAGAAGTATACTAATGTACAACGACATTGAACTAAATGTCGAACGATGCCACCTTACCTACTATCTTTTTGTATTTTTTGGGCATATTCCATGCTAATACTTTAAAATTCCATGTTATTAAGCAAAGAAAAAATTCAACCGCGGGCAGGATTCGAACCTGCGTCTTCTGGTTAGGTACACCAGACGCTATGACCACTAAGCCACCGCGATCGACATGGCGGGTAGGTATCGCGGTGGCTTAGTGGTCATAGCGTTTGGTGTACCTACTTGGTGTTGTGTACCTTAGCATGGAAAATGCCAAAAAATACAAAAATATTGCTGCCTTCTTTGTCTAGCGGTCCTAAGCGCGACTGCTACTGTACCTATAGATCCTCAGTTCGGTTCTTACTACGCGTTATATTATGTTTTTCTATAAAATTCTCAGTATTAGCGTGGAATTTGGATGTGTGCCCGGTTAATGACAATAGGCTCGCCTGCTATTACATGGTACCGAAAAATACCGGCAAGCTGTGGTTGTACATTAGTATACTTCTGTCTAATCCTTCGGGCAATACAGGCAACTGTATGCATGTTATGTTATGATTATTGACTATATAGATAGTAGTCTATATTTTTAGCAATGTAGTTTTTAACCATATTTATGATTATACTGCTGAGTGTGATCTGAGGCCAGTTTATCCGATAATCAATGTTATTCAAGTCGTCTCGCCAGCATTTCTGTGTCCTCCTTTCCTTCGATTGGCGCAGCTGGCTTTCTTTAGGTACCCATAGAAAATCTTATCGATATGGGAGGTGACTTGTTTAAAAATAAATAACTGAAAGACAAAAAAGTAGTTACAACGAGAGAGACAGAGAAAGAGAAGAACATAAAATAAACAAAATATCGATTCTATACAAACTACTTCCTGGCATTGTGATTAATGTTTTACACAGTGTATAGATTTATTGATTTCTGACACTTTTATATCTGTGTAGATTACTGTATAAATCAAAACAGTGATGAATATCTCAGTTTGCATTCAAGATAAGGACAAAGCGCACGCGTCGCACTCGTCTTCTTTGTGATTGTGACGCGCTCTTAAGAGATGCAAAATGGGTTAGTGGGGTACCAGTCGATGGGGGCCGCTGGCTTTCATTATTTATGCACCATTGTACATTGAAGGAAACACCTATCATGACAAGGTCTACAAGATGTGAGCGATATATATATTTCTGATTTGATTTTACCTACGAAAAAAGTAGCAAGTTCTTAATTTGATATGTACGTATATTTTTTTTATGATAAATGATATTTATTTTTGTAAGTACTTAAATCTTTTAAAGATTTTAGGTAGATATAGGTTTTTTTTTTCTGAACGGCCATAAGTTATAAGCTATCCATTAATTACGGGATACCCTGTGTAAGCAGTAAGTTACAAGAACCCGGACTTGAAATTCATCAATAAAATCAATTTCTTTGAGTTTAGTTTTTTTTTCCACTAGACCAAAATAGTGTGGAGAACAGTACTTAGTGAACGTGTCTTGTTTCCAGTCGACCATAACACCTAAAATGTCACGTTTTGCATTTTATAGTGTGCCATTATTTTTTGTTTGTGTGCGTACCTATATTTTGGCAACTATCTTAAGTTTTCTCTGGCCGTCCACTACTCTGCGATAATGTGTAATATATTATATCTTAAGCAATTATACATATATAATCAAATACCGACCTTATAAATAAAAGGCATATTGTATTAATAAATTTGCTGTTGCATAATCGCAGCACCGCTCGGATTTCCCCAAAGGAAGCTAACGGCCAATATTTCCTCTCACTTATGTTGGTTTTCGCCAATATTTCATATTAATCCGTTTATACGCTTATCAGCTTTTCCTGTATTGGTTTATACGGCAAAAATATGTTGGCAGAAAGAATGCTGCATTATTGCCACGTACTAAGATTATACTTAATATTGTTTTTACTTTTTAACGATTTTCACGAATGAAAAATTCTGCTGTTATTAAACCTACTAATTAGTCAGTTGCTAATGTGTTATGGTACTTATCAATGTATAGTTATACATTTCTGTTTGGCTTGAAGATAACATAAGTAAATATTACGAATTCAAATTTTTATATGTATAAGTTCAAGTGCCGTATTTTTGTGTCTGCGAACCTCGAAAAGTAGTCGATAGATTTACTTGAAACACAACGTTGCATTTCTACATAAGAGTTTATAGAGCATAAAATTAATATAATAATGTAATAAAAAAATGGTAATGTTAAATTTGTGTACAGGTATCTTTTTGTATGTTTTTGGCATTTTTCATGTTAAGATTTTAAAGTATGTGTGTATATATGTGTGTTCAGTATGTGGAGGAAAAATTCGACATGACGGGTAGGAATCGCGGTGGCTTTTAGCGTTTTTCTGAATAACTTTAAAATCTTAGCATGAAAAATGCCAAAAACATACAAAAAGATAGTTAGAAGGTAAGGTGGCATCGTTCGACATTGAACTAACTGTAAAGTAAGTCATGTCGGTTGAAAAGTAAAAAACTTGCTTTTCAATAGGTGTTACTGACATCACCATAAAGACGTAAATTCAGTATGTGGAGGAAAAATTCGACATGACGGGTAGGAATCGCGGTGGCTTAGTAGTCATAGCGTCTGGTGTACCTAACCAGAAGACGCAGGTTCGAATCCTGCCCGCGGTCGAATTTTTCCTTTTCTAAATAACTTTGTGTACAGGGTTATTCCACATCGAAAGGGGGTTAAAGTACTCAATAAATTGAAATTTGGTTTTTAACGATTTATATCGCTTTTATCTGTCAAATACCTAAATTGACAGCTTATATATATCAAGACACAAATATATATATATCGTTAAACTTACAGTTCCATGCTACTTTTTTTGATAAAATTATCAAATTTGGTCATATCGACATTTTTAACAATTTGATACATGCATCGATTAATAATTTTTCATCATAAAAATTAAACAATTAACTTATTTGTATAAAAGAGTTTGTATTATCTATGTAATATTTACAAATAACTGGCTGACTTTTTGATTTGACTTTTATGGGATATGGAAAAGTTATGTGTAGGTAGTTCACTGTCATGGTCATGCCATGTTATCCTTTAAAATTCTTTAATATACGACGACATCTGTGGTCTAGTGGTTCGAGTGCCGGACTGCTGATCATAGGGTCGCGGGTTCGATTCCCACAGGACGCAAATATTTGTGTGGTTTAAACATGAGTATTTGTGTTTGTCTGGGTGTTTCTTATTTATTGTAAGTATGTATTTACAAAAAAAAAGTATATAAGTATTATATCCACTGTCTAGTACCCATAGTACAAGCTTAGTTTGGGACTAGATGGAGTTGTGTAAAAAAAAAATGTCCCAAATGTCCCAAATATATTAGGGTTATGAGTTTTATGACACACAAAAAAAAAACATTAAAATATTACCATTTCAAAACAAATATCTTGAAGCAGTATTCAAAGTGTAGTTGTAATTCAATTTCCTCCGTTGCTTAGCGCGCATGTCCGTATGTCTGGAGCCACTTTGTTGCCGGCGTCAGGCCCACAGGATTTCTTTGTACAAAGGGCAACGTCAGCGCCACGTGCATGCATGCACCCACATCGCCGCACTACCTTTGTAGATGCACCTCCATACTGAAACTACAAACTCAATAGTTAAGCCTTAATTAGTAAGCTCGTATTTTAAATTCCTCGTAACGCTAGCTTAGAACAATAATGCGATGCCTACAGCTGGTATTATTCCGTTCATAAAACGCAATACAGCTCTTGGGACGACGCAATTAAAATAAGATGGAGGCGAGAAGGAGCCAGCATTGTCTTCCTTATTCCCGCCCGTCTATAATTTTGATAATAGGCTAGAAAATATTCTTTTGTCTTGAACAGACTATCTGTTGTTAGCCGTCGTTCGATTATTTGCCAAGAATAAGGCGCTCTGTCGGCTATCGCTAGAGATTCACTTTTATGACGTCAATAATTATTCGACAAAGGGACTTGGTGTCCTTGCATTTAATGGTAAATCATGAGTTTGATTATCTTGAATTGTTACCGGCATTGTTGTGCTACAATTACTCAAATCTTGATTATGTCGAACCTATTTCAACAAAAGGCGTGTAATTTATACAATGGCTTAATCTTAAATTTGGAAATGAAGCTTAACCTCAAATATTAATAAACAGTAAAATCTTACGTTCTAAAACTTGGTAATAATAAACTCTCCTTTACTCACAGCAATTTTTTTAATGTCGCGATTTATTTGAAAAAGGTTTTAAAATTTGTATAAAGTGCAATTCACACTGCAACAACTCGCCTCGCTCCCAGAGTACCACGAGCGTTCTAACTATTGTTAATGACCCGCCGAGGGCATAATTACATTTTTTCGCACCCCCTAATAGTAATTTCACTAATTTCGTTACTTCCAAGCTCAAAACTTACACCGTTTGTGAGAAATTAAATTCAAACTAAGGTTTCAAATGGAGAAAAGTTGGGAATTTTAATTTATGAAGCCATAATACCCTGGAAAATAAAACAGTATTTCTATGCTAATCTGGTATAAAGCAAACTACAGGAGCATTATACTGACATTATTCCACGCAAGTTTTCTAAAAGATAAAGGTTTAAAAGATATACTTTATTGTTATTGGAGCGTTCCACATCGCAATAGAGAAATCTGTGATATAAAATAAATATCAGCACAACCAATGTAATAGAAGTAAGCCTTTCATTACTTTGTTCGTGAACATTTTAATCATCTTTTAAAAGTAAATCAGAAGTTGTTTATAACAAAAACTAAATTTTGTAGCTTTGGGTAGGTATCTGAGTATCAACCCTTTGTAGTAGCGAAGATAGGAGTTACACTTTTTGCTTTAAACAAAATATTTGTCCTTACTCTCTGATTGCGAAATTAATGTTTAAAGTTGGTAACTTTTCGCAATGATTGTAAAACAAAACCCGCAAATCATTTGAAAAGCGGCTCTCTGCCAGGCTCAATTACTTTTTAAAAGATAGACGAGGCTTTTATAACTTTTCTAGGGTGTTTCATTAAAAATTTCCTTAAAGGGACCGGAGCTTGTCTCATTATTATATAGGATTTGAAGAGGACAAGGTGCTGCGAATGACGAAACTCTGGTACAGTTTACCTAAGGCGAACGTTCGAGCTAAAACGAGTTGCTATTCATATTTAATATTAAATTTTTGTGCCTTTTTAGCGTGCTTAAATATTTGGTTCGTCCCACCTGGGAGCTTTAAATAGCTACCACAATAAATCTATCGATAAAATACTTGTGAAGTTTTGACAGTGTTTGATTTAGCAAAGTTTTAATTTACTGATAGCAAACTGAAACTAATTTAAATTAATGTAGTGACAGTAAAAAACAAACTGATCGAAATCTAAAAACTTTTTAATTAAGTAGAAAATTGATTGGTAACGAGATAGTAGCATTCTTTTTAATGGGTTAGTTGATTGAGTGTTGCAGTGAATAACCTTTCGCCGTATAAAGGCTACACTGTAAGGCCAAATAATTACGATCTGGCTTAAGGTAGAATCTTTGATGCCTTAATCAGGTGACGAGGGAGCGACCACGCCCGCTGCCGTAATTAGAATGTCTGCTTCTATACCTAGCTGGCTTGCACCTCCAATATGCGAATGAATAAGGACTACACTTCATTTTGGTGTTGATAAGTGTGAAGGGTCAGAAAAGATTATTTGCAACTCATCAGTATTTACTAACACATGTTTTTCTTAAATAAATAGGTACTGTTTTATCATTAGTCTTGTGAATCTAAAGTAAATATACAGAAAGTTATTAACACTCAAGAAAATAAAGAAATTAATAGTTATCGATAGGATTATGGTATCTACTGAGATAAAAGTCGAAGGCTAATAGTAACTCGGCTTAGCCTACTAGCATTTTTATCTCGAAACGATTTAGAACAATAGCTTAGTTAATTTGTTGGAGCGGGATGGGGAATCGGTGGACCGTCTCTCACGTACTAATGATGCACATTGCAATTACTGCAGCTTACGCTGCGCACAATTACAAACACGTATCTATTATTACGCGTTCTATTGTGCACATTTGCTTAATTTTACTTTCTGGTTCGTATGTACAAAGGGTGTGCAACTGTGCACTAATACTGATTTCAGAGGCACTGATTATTATTTAGACTGGGTGGGTATTTATACTGCAATTAAAGATGGCAGACGCAGAATTAGGAATTAAACTAGTGTCTAGTTAATTAGTTTGGCGCTGTTATGAAAATATATTTCTAGGGCTGTTCCTCTTTCTTTACATCAAAGTGACAAACACCAGCATCATCATCATATCAGTCACAGGAGGTTTACTGCTGAACAAAGACGTCCCCCATAGACTTCCATAAGGACCAGTTATAACCCGCATAACACCAGCATAATATATTCTAAATTATAATTTACAAAAAAAAGTTTACTAAAAGTTTAGAATAAGGAACCTTGAAAATCAAAGTCCAAGTGGTATTTGGAAGTACAGGTACCAATTAATTTTAAGAATAAACCATAATAAGTACATCAAAATTTAACCGAAATTAACAAAGCTACATTGTGAGTGACTTTGTAAATACACACTACGTTTCTAAAATTATTTACACACCTAAAAAGAAAGATAAATTCTCACGGCTGCTAAAGTAACTCATTAGAGACGGTTATGTTTGTTTAGGTTCTTGTCCTAAAATAAGTTAAATATTTCACTTTAAATCAAATTTGGGACAAAAAATGTGCTAATATTTTGCACTTGATATGACTGTCTGGACATTTTGCGTTGGTAACTTCGGTACTTTAAGCACAATGTAGTTGAATTAATTGATTATTATTATTATCATTTTTTTTTATAATTATGTAATGTTAGGCTTTAACATTTAAGTTAATTTGTCTTATAATGATAATAGGCTTATCTCCTACATGGGACAAAAATAAAATCTACAAGCTGTGGATTCAGGCATAGACTTTTTTTAACTTTAATGAATTGATTTACATTATTTTTTTAGATTTATTTTTCAACTTTAACGTTTGTCTCTATAGGAGGGACTCCGGTACATTCCATTGATTGGCACTAGCACTCTCAGGGCTGTACAAAAATACCCTAACATTTTCACAAAATGGAAATCTTTTTCTAAAAAAACATTGGTCAGGCTTTGTAATATCTAATATATAAAACATTAACCAACTTTAAATAAATACAAATTTATTCAACAAAAATAAAGTTAAGTAGGTGTATGGATTATTCTAATTCTTTTAAAGAAATAAAACCAAACTAATTTTATTTGAATACAAACAAAATCCTACACTCAAATTGAATTTAGAACTAGATTCATTTTCAAAATGTGACATTACGTATCAAGGGATGCATTAGTGCTTACTTGGTAAAGGTTTCACTCACACATCGAATGGAAAAATTTACATACATCACCGAAAAAACGAGAGACGTGACAGTTAATCGATTTTTTAAAACAGACATAGACCTCTACTACATTCGGCTTACAACCGCGGTACGGCAGTCCAATAAAAAACTGATAGGTACTGAATTGCTTTTACCGAAAACGATAGTGAGTATGAGAACTTTTCATAGGATGCAAACATTGCCATCCTTATAACTATGGAATTGTGCCCTGATCAATTTGCATGTGGAATATGATGTGTTGTTAACTAGCCAGTTTTAAAAAAGGTTTTTATCGGCAATGCGAAGGATTGAAAATAAAATTATGCTATTTTTGTCACACAATACGAAATTCATTTGTTATTTATGAAAAATATTCGTGGATATGAAACAACAACTTTGATGCCCCTTTGGTTCTGTTATTTTAGCAACGATTGAGATGTGACTAAGACTCTTTAGTAATATTATAACAAATAAATATATCTATGGAACCTACCTGTACCCTACAATGAATGGGATGGATATTATTCATATTCATATTCATTTATTGCATTCCATAATGTACAAAAATATATAAAACAGATGGTAGGCTTAAATCTAGGAATCAATTATGGACCCTTTTGGGCACAGCACAGCTTAGTAGGAGAGAGGGAGACGTGTCTATATTATTATATTATTTTGTTCTATTTATATTTTCCAAGTTCAAGTCAATATTATTTATTATTATACGTTTTATTTATTATATTTACGTATTAATTACGATTTTAATTATAATATTTTATTGCACTATTTATTTTTTATTTTATCACAATTATTTATGGTTAAGTATGGTTAAGTGTATCTAATTTATTTTCTAACCACCTCTATTAGGTATATATTTTTCTGTATGTGTATTAAAGGTAATGAAAACAATATCGTTCCAAGAAAATTCATTAATTTACAAGTCAGGTACAAAATGGACATAACGTAATACCAGAAAGGGTGGCATCGTAGGTTCCTATGATAGTCAACAAATATTGTTCTAAAACCTCTGAAAACAAAAAAAATACAGTCCAAAGGCATTACTTTTAATTTTACTTTTTAACTTCATCTCGAATTGTACAAACAAATTTTATCTGTTATGCAGGCTGTAGAGACCACTCCCGCACCTAGAACAGAATTCAAGTGAATGTTTTTATTTCACGACTGAATCGAATTGCAACACCAAACGAAGGTGAATCCAAAACTCTGTAATAAATCTGCAAAGATATAAAACTCCATCTAGGTTTATAACAATTTTAATCCACCTTACAAACTTTGTCGTTGAAGAATAAACACCGAGCGGAATTTTTATAAAAAAATGAATCCTCTTTCCTTTGGCGCGTTATCTTTCGAATCGTACAATATTCAGATGGAGTAGGATTTGTGAGTTTAACTTTTTCCAGTTATTATTCATAAATGCAAAGGCGCTAGATATTAGGCGAACTCACTTCAGAAGTTGAAGGATTGGATTTGCGAGTTGGATTGGATCTTGTCAATATAGCGGTGAACTGTGGCTGATACTGCCTTTGATGCGATAATATATACGAGTATTTTGTTTGTTATTCACGTTTCTAGCTATCTCAAGTTTATAATATTTGGTTCAAGTTGTTGTAATATTGTATTCTGAGTAGTCTTAAACATTTATCTTAATACAGGAATATAATATTCTTTCGAATATAAAATAACTTTGCCCGTACAAAATTTAATTCCAAGTTTCAAGTTCAAATATTAAGAAGAGTCTGAAGAGTGATATTTTTAAATCTGTCTAGAGAGCATTATTGTTTTATTACTAACTGTTATTCTCACTACTCACCGTTAAAGTACAAGATTATAATCGATGTCTAACTTGCACATGGATTCAAAATTCGCCTAGTTAGTAATACGTGTTCCTAGTTTGCCAACTGCACCTGACAGAGGACGCTCTCTTGCCAAAGTATACCTACCCGTTGCGCCATAGGTACTCTATAAGTACGATTTTTATAATAATCTTTATTATTTTTTAACAGGACATGCCTGCGATGTGGAACACATAGACTGAAATAGTGTGAAGATGGATGCTCTAATGGGTTCTGTGCGAAGCGCCATGGCCCTACTGTGGATCCTCATAGGATTCGGGTCGGTGCACGCTGTCAAAGTAGTGATAGAACCATTGCCAAAAGGTAAGTGCATAATTAAGTATGAATAGAATTATATTTGTTTGCCAATATACTATAATAAGAACCTACTTGATAAAAAAACACTCGAGGCATAAAACCTTTTTTCGCTCTTCGAAGGATCAGGCGAAGCTTTTAACACGTATCTAATTTCGAAACTGCAACAGTAGAAATGCACATAAAAATAAAAGAGGTTCTAACCTGTCGCTCACAGCGAGTAAACAGAATCGGGTATCCGAGTCTTAATTTAGTTTTTTTTACTTCATGCCATGAACGGTTTCCCCTAAAATTCTCCCCTAGATGCTGGTACGACTGAATTCTCTTTAGTTTTGTTTAATTTCCTATTTCTCTTGTCGTGACGTTTATTACGGACTTGCTCACCCACACCAGCAACATCCAACCTACTTTTGTTCGCGGGCACTAATAACCATTTGGAATTAATTTTTATTCGTAGCTCTTCACTGTCTATTTTCGGTGCCGCTGCGACGCTTTATTGTTTTCGCATTAATTTACAGTCCACAGCTGCGGGTAACGCGGATTTCTAAGGAGTTTTTATCTGTGCCTTCAGTATTCTTTCTTTTGAAAGTGAGAGCTCCTATTAATATTAATTAAAAGTTTGAATAATTGAATGGTTTCGGAATTGTTCCTCGTTGTTGGGTTTTCAGTGACAGTAAATCACGGCAATAATTAAAACTTGAGAGATCCAGTTCATTGTTCAGTGTTTGTAAGTGACAGGTTTTTTCACCCTAAATTATGGAATATCTAAATAAAAACATTTTCTAAGCAATCGAAACATTTGTTATTAAAATTTTTGTCGGAAAAAATAGCACCTTCCTATTTTGAATAAAAATATTGTATAATAATATGGTAGTAAGAGTAATCAACTAAATAATTAAAGCAACCTATAAACAACTCGGAAAGCAAGTCACGAAATGGAGGTACAATTAAGAGCTCGCAGTCGGCATATAAAACACGAAGACGCATTGTTTCAGGTAATTACTGAAGCGAAAAAACGTTGGCACATAAAATTCTTTATTGATTTACACTAACAACATTACGTCAATCTTTACACTTGTATGTGTGTGTGTGTGTGTGTGTGCAAATTTTGTGTTATTTGTTTTCTTAACGTCGTGAATGGGACTTATCTACTGCAGTCAATAACTTAAATTAAAGAAACGTCCATATGATTGCGTGATACTGCACTGAATTTTGTACTTATTTGTAAATCTATCCATCCATTGTAATTTAAAATGTATTCCTTATTTCAGTACATTTTCAATGTAAATCTGATTTTATCCGGTGAGTTTACTACCAATATCATATTTCGATGAGCTTCGGATCGAAGCGAAATAATGGCCCACAAAAATCTTACGATTGTAATTTTGAAGTACCTGTATTGCTAAACTACTAAAGGAAGTAGGTTCAACGCAGGACTAGAAATCAAAACTCGAAAATTGTATCTACCATCGTGTCCGAAACGCTTTCGTGACACAGACACGTAGGATCCATCAATCGAAACTTAGTATTTCAATTTTAGGAGTAGGCACCCAGTATATTTTGCAATCGTCCCCTTTTTAAATAGGTATTGTACTTAATCTAACCACCGTAAAGGAATGTTCATTTTACTTCAATTACCTTATTACCAGTGGAAACGCGATATAGAAACATTTCACTATGATTACCTACTAGTTCCGACTACAACATTATGTTTGTAATAGAATGTGAAAATTACGTGCATTCAAAATATAAAGGTTCTATTTTATATACTGGATGGTAATAAAACCAGAATAAGCTGAGCCTAAAAGTTCCTACAAACGTCCTACTCCACCAGCAAAGCTCGAGGTCAAAGCTTACTACCGAGTGGTACTGTACAAGTAAAGAATATTATTGTTGTAAATTTTAAAATTAAATTGTGAAAGAACAATACTATTTTATAATAAAAAACAAGAGTTTACAGGAAATAATAGCTTACAATTATTCGTAAATATTTAAGTAGACGGCCTTAGCCCTCTCAATAATTGTCGAGGTATGTTATCCTTTACGTGCAACTGTATTTATGGCAGTACAAGAAGTTTTTATCGGTCAACATAAAGATTTTTTTATTCTTTTCTTACTTCCTTTTTTATTATTGTCTTCCATATTTGAAAGTCAGGTTGTCTGTTGTAGCGGTTGTGACGTTTGTCACAGACTAGTTCAAAACGAATCAAATATCGTCCAATTTCGAGCATGGGAACCACAATGTCGTTTGGTCCAAGTATAAACTACCTTATGTGTTTTTTTAATTTGCACTTACGTAATTGCCTATCAAATCGAAATGTGCAACTTAACTTATTCTGCTCAATAAATGATCTAAATAATATTAATCATAATATTATTGATTTCTGACATTTACGCGAATATTATACATTGAAATAAAACTAATTTTTACCGATTTTATCGCGTTATATTGATATTATTAATCCCGACGTTTCGGACCCTTTACAGCGTCCATGGTCACGGGTACACTGGACACGGACAGTCTACCCGTGACCATGGACGCTGTACAACATATTATTATTATTAGAAACTGTAATATTTGAATCTTAGTACTTGTAGACGATCTAGAATTCAAAAAAGTACGCATTAAAAAATTTGTTTGAATTGTATTTTTTTTGCCGTTATTGCGGTGAGTAATACAGTCTAATGAGGTTGTGTAAAATCTGCTATAAGTTTTCCTTTATTTGTAATGATTATAAGTAGCTTAGGCTCAACCACTACACATAAACCAAACTACAGAGCCAACGCTAAATGCCCGACATGACCCAAATCAGTACAACAAAGCAAATTCATCAACATGATACATCGTCTGACGGCTATGAACTTGTCCCATACATGACGTCTGGTGCCCGTAGGCATAGATCTACTGCTACCAATTAAAAGTATAGATGGTAACATGTCGCCGACGAATGGCCGAACTCATGCAGACACGCTCCGACGTTTTATGTTGTCCGCATCCGAATTACGTACAGGCTGTTTTATGTGTGGCGCTTAGGCACTTTAAAATTATTGCGTATTCTATTTAAATGCTCTAAAAAACGTAGAGGTAAAAATCGTTTGGATTAATAATATCAAAGCGATCCTGAAAATTGATATTTTTTTTAAATAACTTGAATGATATACGAGTGTAAATGAATTGGGTAAAGAAGTATTTACACAGGTTCTGCTGATAACTATTACTTTAACTTTTTACATTAAAATTAAAGCTGATCGAGATAAACTGTAACCGGTTCCTATTAATTTCCGCCAAACCTTTTAAAAGAAGAAAATATTAATACAACATTAATTTTATCATTACTTAGCGTTATTAAATTATTCTCGCCTCCTTTCTTTCTGAATCATAAAACGTAAATCTAACAAAGATTCTGCGGGGCTTTTACTTAACTTTTACGACAATGCCTGAGTTTAACGGTTAGGTTTAATTACATCTGTACTGTTCTGGGTAATTTCATGCTTCGCTTTCGTATTTTGCTTACATTGTTTTAAGTTGATATTGAGCGTTCGCGTAAAAGATATAGCTGCTTTACTTGTGTTCGCCTTAATTTGGACACTCGCTATGAATACAAAGTCACAGTTTAGGATAGTGGAACACGTCGAAGATTTGATGTGACGTAATCCAAAGTTCAGCTGTTACTCTATTTTGTATTCGTGCAGCGATCGTTTTAGTTTGTAATGTTAGAAAATACATGACATCATTATAATTTTTATACTGGTGCTGGTCAATATTTGACCAATTTAAGCAACACTTATAATTTTTGTTGACGACAAGTTTTGGCGTAGTGGCTGGTCTGTCGACTTTTGTGCCATGTGTCGCAGGTTTGAACCCTCACACGGAATAAATATTTGTAAGTATGACTTAAGTAGTAGTTTTGGGTCTGGGTGTTTGTGTATGTTATCATTTGTGTTTGTAAAAGCTAATTGAAAATCTTGGTATGAGAGAATGTTTTTAAAAAACGGCAACGACGACGACTTGTTTTTCTCCTTTAATTAACTACTTCATAAGTATACATAAGTATATAGTGTAAGTTGGTACGCGGACCGTGCCACACGTGTTTTTCATGAAAAACTTATATAAAAAATCTCATATAAAATTATTGTTATGCTAAACAAAATTGACAAATGACCTTTGATACCTTAAAACACCACATTACATTTATTAGCATACGTTAAAAAAAATCACCAGGGAAAATACCTACCCCTGTTCGGAAAACACACAATTTTTGTTTAGAAACACTCTGTTTTTGTTTGTCGAGGGTCCCGGGTCGGTGGGGGAACGATTTGTGACACTAAAACAAATGACGCGCCCCATGTTCGATTGACGACAGTGACATGACCAAAACTGCAGTAACCAACAGAACTGGCCAATAAATTTATTTGCAACAAAAATATAGTACAGTGGCGCCACCGTAGTCCGTAGTAGGTGTTTAGAACTGTTTTAATTTAAACTTTCGCATACCTCAGTTAGAGTAAAGTATTTAACTAAGGTATGCGGAAATGCGTAAGTACAAGTTAATACCAAATATAACTTCCAATATCTACTTTGTACATTTGTTTCAAAGTATTCGTTCTTTGGTTGTGTTAGGTCTAAAATATATACTTACGTACATAATTATAATAAGATTTTTTTATTCGGTATTTTTATCGAAATTACGTTAATTATTATAAATTTATATAAGTATTGCAGAGGCAATAGTAAGGCAGATGTAAGTTTTATCGTTTGTCCCTATTAAAATAATTACGTAAAAATTCTTATTTCCACAAATAGACCAAATTATTGAAAGACAACATACGGAGTTAGTTTCCTACATGTGTATAATTTAGTATAGATTGCAGAGGATAAATAGAGTGTTATTATTTTATGTATTAATTTAAACTTGTCCGGTATTTGAACAGCGGATAAGCCTAATGTAATTTTAATACATCGGTAGATTTATAATCTTAATTTAAAAATTGTTATCGTGTGAATGAGGCTTAAAAAACAGGAATAAGCAAGTCTATTAGATTTTACTAAGCTTATATTTAGTCGTTTATTTTGGTTTATATCGATATGCTAATCGACGGGGCCTATTGATCTATCGTCAGTCACTTCTGGACTTAAACCTCGCAACTCACATAAAGAACTACCTGAATACCTGTTAAAATGACCCCAAACAATAAAACTCGAATAAAAGGTATAATCTTACACACCATCACACCTGTATACCCCATAGGGTTTAGAAGAGTTGTTTGCCTACTGCTATTCAACTGGGCACAAATCCACACTACGAGCAGCTACTGCGAATTTCAAAACCAATAACACTGCTGGACCTGGGGATCGAAACTATGACTTCTAGCGCAGCATTTATACTTACGACCACTAGACTAATGAGGCATCTAATCTTAGTGTTTAATATTCTGAAATTAGGTTGGCACAGTTCAAGAGTAAAACAGGTGTTTTCTCTCCCACGCTAGTAGGAGGAAACAACTAAGATGTAATGCGTAATAATGGATTTATTCCTTTAGGCTAAGCGCCAAAAACCCGCCTCTATTTATGCACTATTGTATTACACAACAAGTGAAAGATTTTCTCTTTAAAATTTCCTTTTTTTTCAACTCAGTATTACAACTGGAATTTGTCAACTGTTGCAGCTTACCCTTTAAATGAAACCGACTGTAAAGATAAGAATAGTAATTTCTCCTTCCAAATTTAAACCGCAAATAAAAAGTGATTTATTTTTTAGTTAATATAGGTACTCACAGACGAAAATGTTTTATCATTTCGGCCAGAAACGTCATCGTCTGATAACATGCTTTAGAAGTCGGAAGGAGTAATGTCCTCGAGGAAATGAAGGACGAAATCTTCGCAACAGCTCCCAAGGGCAGGCAACTGGGATGATTAACGTCCTTTTGCACGAGTAACTGTTGTCTGACGCACAATAACAACTAAATAGCTTCACTTATTTGTTGTGAGCGTCTACGCAAGTTAATTAGCAGATGAGATTAGAAGGTATGTGTGTTTTTACGCGATTACTGCCTAGCTAAATGAGGGTAATACAGTATGTTTCCAAATAATTATGTCTAATGTGGATTGAAGGAATATGTACCTAGGTATATAAAGTTTTGCTTTGATAATTTTACTAACGATATTACGTAGTTTCATAAAAAAGGTACCTTAAATTTATAGGTGGAATATTATTATACTTTAAACAGTCTGTTTTAGTAACATATCTACTCTTTTCGTAATAGATATGCAAAGGTTAAATATTTAGTAAAAATTGAAAAGTTTCATGTATATGCTATTAACGTATTTCACACGATCAAAACTAAACGTAAACGAGTTTGAATATATTTAGCAGGCAAATAGACAATTTGGTGTTTTGCTAAAATTAGATTTATCTATGCAAACCGCAACAAAGAACTACGTTACCACAAACTAATACAATTTTGTTCAAAGAGATACAAAATAAATCACTGTCGAACTTCAAAACGGGGAGATAAAGAGGCATCTAAAACAATACGAAAAGATCTCATTTCAACCCCAAATACGTTTCTGATATTCAATAAAATGCCTCAAACGGGATCACATAAAAGTCCTATGGATATAACGACACATATAAAACGTTTAAACATCAATATGCAAACAGGTTTTTCTTAAAGCGGGAAGTCAAATACAACGCTTTATTTCAACTGTATTTGTGTCATATGATTTTATGTCTATTGTAGAGTGATATTCATTAATTACAATGTTAATGTTATTTTTGTGTTTTGGATACAAGCATTTTTTCTGATTTTATTATTTATATAATCAGAATTCTCTCACGTACGTAATGTGCATACCATTAAATAATGCATTCGATAGTCGTTAGCATTTACTAAGAAATACCAATCCATCGACGTTACGCTAGTGACAATCGAATGCGTAAATTCAATGTAAGGTAATGTTTTAGAAGATAATGAATCTGCTTCAGTAGTAGTAAGTTTGACGTATAAATGTTCTGATTTTGTCTCACAATAATTTTCGATGACGTCACTTGTATATGTAACATGTACACAATAAATTATTGAGCTGGATTATGTTAACGGAAGGGTTTTACCATCTTGCAGACACTCGTGTGGCATGAGATTCACGTATTGACTTTCTCAATATTCGCATTTAGAATCTAAATCCCATAATATTTGAATAATCATATTCATATCCGTTTCCGTAAGTCAATTTTCGAAAAATCTTCGCCCGATCGCACTCGTTTCAGGGCCGTCAACAAAAGGAAAAACACATTGTTAATCTCAAATCCTCGATGTGAAAACATCTGTTTACTCCAAAGCGAAGCTATAAAATAGAAAATATGAGATGAATTTTTCATCGAGTAAGCTCTTCGCCGTGTAAGTTGTTTTACATATTTTTGAAGGTAAAAGCATTTCATTTTCGCAATATAACAATTTGAATAAAAAGTAATTGAATTTCTACGATGAAAATGGCTTGACAGTGTAGTTAACTGTTTAAATCAATTACAATAAACATAAACAAAATCACATAGTTTTACTTACACTAACTTGAAATACTAATAGCAAAACATCATTATTACACAATTTTGTTGGTGTTTTAGTACTTTGCTACTTAGTGATCTGTGAAGCACTTTTATCGATGTACAACGTATGGAAATACATATATATATATATACATATATATATATATACATATATATATATATATATATCAATTTCATGAATTTTTCCTTCAAATTCAAGATCTGAATAAAAATGCAAACAATTTGTAAAGATTCGGCGTGGTCATACACGTTGTGGCACAAAGTAATTTTCGCTCTTGTCACTACGTAGGAGTATTGTGAAAAGAGTAGTATTATAAATGCTACGTCTAATTAATTAAATTGGCCTGCCGCCGTTTTAATTAAAATGAAATCACATAATTTTGTGAGTGCTTTATGCTACCTAGTAGTTTCCAAGGGATCAATTATTCTCTGTCAAAATTGCAATTTTTGCTTCAAAACCCTTCGAAATTTAAACGCTTACGATTTTTTGCATTTTGATACATTTATTGATTATTACCGTGGTGTCAGAGACTCGGCAACAAATGGATATAAAAAAATTGGTTACTATTAGACTACATCATCAACCCATATACTGTCCCACTGCTGGGCACGGGTCTCCTCCCATATTGAGAGGGATTAGGCTATAGTCCACCACGCTGGCCTAGTGCGGGTTCGCAGACTTCACAAACCGTCGAGAAAAATCTCTAAGGTATGCAGGTTTCTTCACTATGTTTTCCTACACCGTTTAAGCGAGTTATAATTAATTATTAATACACACAGGAATTCGAAAAGTCAGAGGTGCCGTGCGTGCCTTGGGTTCGAACTCGAGACCTTCGACTTGGCAGTCCAATAGTCACACCACTATTTTATTTAATTTGGCCTCCAATTGTCCTTATTTATTTATATATAATGGATTATTTCTATTATAACTTTATTAGAACAAGCAATATTAGGTGCTCAACCTACGCAAACATGACACAGTATATCCATTAGTAGATTTCATATTAAAAGGCACGCTGATAAATGTAGCAATAACTAGATAATTAATAGCATTAATGTAACCTTTAACATTCTAGCTTTAAGCCTAAGTGCAGACTTGGTCCTATTTTTGGACGTATTTTTATAATATAACATACAAGAGTAATGTCCATATACAGCGAGAACGGTCTTCAATGATATGGACAGAATAATCTGGTAAAGGTAGGTGGGAGTCGTTCATTGGAAGGCGCTGGTCACCATTGTTGCGAAAGACTTCAAAACTGGATGTAATTTGGCTGAATAACCAGTTGAGTAGCCAGTTAGTTCTTTATAGGTACATATAAAACCAATATGAAGATATTGATTTCTGACATTTACGCGAATATTATACATTGAAATAAATTCCGAAACGTCGGGATTATTAATATCAATATAACGCGATATAATCCGTAAAAAGTAGTTTTATTTCAATCAATATGAAGATAATTGGTTGGTGTTTAAAAAAGTGAGATAAATACCTAGTTTGTATTTCGCAGTTTAGTACCAGTATTCTATACTACAACAATGCTACACATAGGCCATGTCTAGCAGTGGACGAATAAGGGTTGATAGTGATGATTATGTTGATGATTCTATACTCTATGATATTAATCTATTCAGATCTGTTTCTATACTTGTATAATCAATGACATGGAAAATCAATCAGCTGTATTGTTGCTAAAGATTCTTAAGAAATGCATGCTTAAATATTAGGCTCTTAATTAATTATCTCTGAAGCAGTTAGACCCATTGGCGAACGACTTTATTAGTGGTATCTTTTCCCCGTATAGTGGCTGCAACTTGTAGAGATGAAGAGTATGATGCAATTAGGGAATGACTACCAGGTCAGCATAATAAATAAGGTTAAATATAAACCAAAAGGCATAATAACGTACGTAAGCAGTACGTACGATTCTTGATACACGATATTTTCCTTGTTTCCTGTAATATTATCACGTTGTTAGTGAAGACTTATGAAATGTACTTTGGATGAATTTATTTTTTTGTGTCTCGTGTTCGTGAAATAGGATATAATAGTATTATTATGAGCGTTGAGCGTCTTATGTTTTTTTCAAGTAGACGATGCCTACGTGATACTTCTTAAGAGATTTAGAACATTTTTTCCTTTTTATATTAATTTTATTTTTCATTGCTTGTATGGCCCTATACAAAATGTACAAAGGATTTAGCCTTGATTATCTATCTCTTTGTAGAAATATGTACACAATGAATAGTTAGTATCTAATTACATAATGTAGAAACTTGAGAATCAGAATATGATTGAAATATTATTATTTAAAATTATCTTGATATGATGGATTTTAATTATCTGAGCATTTCCTGATTAATGTAAAAACATTAACTGACCAGCATTAGCGGACGTATTTTAGCGTGTGTATTTTAAAACTGCTCACTCTGCAAAATTGAACACGATAATAGGGGCGAATTGTGTTAATATTTACGATCACGTAAATCAATAGTGGTCTCTGTCCACATTAGGCGATTTATTCGATTTGTGGTTTACCCTCGGAGGGCCACGAGGGGCTATTCTGGCATCTCTTAACGTATTCTAGACAACGCCACCTGTCCGTTCAATATCACTGTGTGGAAAAAGAAGCCGATTACCCTTGTTTACGCACAAAATAAAGTTTTCTTCTCATTGGTTCAGAGATAAAGCAGCGCAGAGATTAAATTCGGGTCGTGTTTGCAGTGGGTCCCGCGCGCCCCATGTAAACGACCCTAGGTAAGGAGACAAAATATCATTTGCTATAGCGTAATGACCTCCGAAGAAAGGTTACTTTACGACTTCTTATTTGGCATCTTGTAATGAGTTTCTTAACGAGAGGGTCGTTGCAAATGCAGGTCGCTTTGATTTTTAAATTATTTTAAATGTAAGCAACGATTTTAATGTTTATTTTCAAGCTTTGCACACAGTTGTAAGCGACCCCTCCTGCTTCGAGAAGCTGAATACTAATAGGTAGGCATAAATGTGGCGAAAAAAGATTATTGTTAATTAAAAACATTTACATTAAATTTTGGTATCAATGCAAAGCTAATTTTGTTACATTTTAAATAAGCCTGACAAAATGTATTAATGAAAAAAGTTGTGTCCTACATAATTCTAGAGTAGTTTGTAAGCTAAACACTTCGTTGTAAAGTTTATGCCAACCAAGTAGGCATGTGACAGTGGAAAGGAGTGCAAAGCTCTTTACTCTGTAGAAACAGTTCGAAATGCTCCAGTAATCCTGTCACTTTGAATTTGGTTCGAGTCGCAACCCACGTTACCTACTTTTACGTTCCAAATACTTTGTCGTGTTTATGGAAAAGTCAGCAACAAAGCACTCCTTTGTTCGCTCAAAATTTCATGTATTCATTAGTTTACCAAAAGATAAAGGTTTCGTTTCAATGCATAAACTTTTTGGGTAATATTATACAAAATGAACGTCGAATTTCTTTTTTTAGTGGTAGTCAGAAGCCCAAAAAGCCTGACTACCAGTATATCCTCAGGATTTGCTATTTTTCTAGCACGGAAATTGGTTTGAGGAGGTTTGATGGCAGTAGCTTCGTGTAAAATATTCATATTCAGCCGCGTCTGGTAGGCTGGAAGCCGACCTCAAACATTTTTGGGAAAAGCTCGGAGGATGATGAATTAATATATGTACATTGATTCCATTTACGTTTACTAAATAACACAATGTGGGAAATATTAATAAATGCACTTGAAAAAGTTCTACCAGATAATTAATATATTTAAAATTAATAATGACAGAGAATATTTTTGGCTTCTACAGCCAAAAATATTCTCTGTCACTAACGAGGACGAAACAGTATTTATCATATTTAAAAAATAAATCTACGAACTGGCTGGCATAAACAAAAACAAAAACATATCACAGACGTTTCCAGTTTTAAAATTAAATAACGAACATGCAGTGAAAAATCTAAAAGCTTGCATCAAAACACAACACGTATAGGCGACCGCTCTCACGATATGATCCCACGTCTCTCTTGGGACCTCGACCCTAATTGGACGTGGCCAGCCTCCGGAATTAGACGTCGATTATTTAATCTATGATACCCACATCTTATTCAACTTTTATATCGGCTTGCACAAATTGGCTGAGCGATTTACTGTATTGTTTCGCATTTTTGTTTGATGGATTTTGATTTTTTGTGCGACTTTCACACTTTTCATTTAGAATGTCGTATCCTTGTGGAAGTCTATCGGGGACGT
The DNA here is from genome assembly GCA_964056405.1 of Acronicta alni. Lineage (NCBI taxonomy): Eukaryota > Metazoa > Arthropoda > Insecta > Lepidoptera > Noctuidae > Acronicta > Acronicta alni. The sequence goes on from OZ043926.1 coordinate 8,697,257, forward strand.
TTTTGTTCAGCAGTGGACCTCTTGTGGCTGATATTATGATGAAGATGATAGTATTTTTAAATGATGATTTTATGATAATTACATTAGCATTATTGTTTGATTAGTCGTTACAGTTTTATTTAATTGAGTTGTCGAAGTAGCTATAGCAATTTGTATTACAATAATTGTGTTATAATAATCATAATACTTTGATAGCAGTAAGACCATGTTTGGCTTGCATAACATTACATACATAACATACCATCAGCCGTATATTTCCTGAAGGAGGTGAGGAGGCAGAGGTGTACTAATTTACACCCACAGTTCGCCGGTACATACGAATAGTGTCAAATTAATATGGCACTGATCACCTCGAAAATACAAATAAAAGCCAAAAAGGTCGCACAATAAGCAAAACTCATTTAACCTCGTCAATTATACTGTCGACTTCTCAAACTGCAAACAATCTCTACATTGCTACAGTGTAGCACCGGTAGCTTACTGCGGCAGCGGAGCCCGGAGCGACGTGAGTGGTTTCAAGATACCTTATCTTCGATCCAGGCTATTAGGAGCCGACAGCCCGCTGGCCTGCCAACAGTGTCAGCCAATATCTGTTGCTCTGTATTGAGACAAGTATTACAGATCGTAAATATTTTGTTGAGACGAGTGAAACGGCCCGGTCTGGCAAAAATTGTCGACTGTATAAATTCACTAGCTTCTTCTGCCCGCGACTTTGTCCGCGTGGAAAAATTCTTTTAATAATTATCGTTGTAATTTAGCTAATTAACTCAAAATCTATATACAGAATAACCTAAATGCTATAATTTATAAATATTCTGATGTATAAATAATAATACCGTGAAGTTTCATCAAAATCTGTTCAGTAGTTTTAGCGTAAAATAATAACAAACATCCATCCATCTATCCTCACAAGCTTTCATATTTATAATATTGTAGTAGGAAGGAAGTAGGATGGGATATATTAGTTTTTTATTGTAATAGTCGTAGATGTTTAGTGAGAAGTAGCAGTGTTTTGACCATCGGACTGTCAAGTCAAAAGTTTCGATTTCGAATACCTGTGAATTTTTGAAATCATGTTATTTTTATTAATTAATTATTATTCGCTTAAAAGGTGAAGGCTAACATCGTGAGGAAACCTGCATTCCTTAAAAAAATATCGACGGCATGTGAAGTCTGTCAGCTCGCACTAGGTCATCCGTCTCATTCTGAGAGAAGACCCCTGTCCAGCAGTGGGAAAATATATGGGTCGATCATGAGAAGTTTAGTAATAGTGGAGTTTTTTACAACCATTATCCCATTAGTGTTCCAGTTCGATAGCTGCAAGATACCTTTTTAAACATACATACCATCACGCCTGTATTCCCCGAAGGGTTAGGCAGAGGTGTACCAATGTACACCCACATTTCGCCGGTATGTTTAGGTCCCATGTAATAGGGGGCGAGCCTATTGCCATTAACCGGGCACAAATCCAGACTCCGAGCTGCTACTGAGAATTTCATAGAAAAACCCAATAACACTTTGCTCGACCTGGGGATCGAACCCAGGACCTCTAGTGTAGCAGTCGCGTACCTACCTTTACGAAAATACCTTTTTATTTCTCTATAAGGCAAGAAATTATGAAACTGAAAGAAAGCGTTGATCAATTTGTTTTTTTAGACTTAATATCCTTGAAGACTATAAACATTTTCGAGAATCGAGCCTCTTCATATTAATTTATTATGCTAACTTTATTAACAGAATATTCTGAGAATGCGTGGCGGGGCTATTAATAAAATAAGCCTCTTGTACAAACTGATGCCAGTTTCTAATAGACTGGCAATTTCCCATTAAAAAGCCAAACGATTCCGATCATTAAAGGCGTAAGGTTTTCCACAAAGTCGAGGATAAACTAGCTACAGTTGAACTTGCACTTGTAGTTCCTGATTCAGACAGTAGTTTAGGATACAGACTGGTGCGCGGGAATAACATAAATAGTCTGAGCGTTCGATTAACAATGAATAAGCAATGCGAGTAACAGCCAATTGTTCCAGAATAACTTGAAGTGAATTGTGGCATCGGATTAACTACTCTGCGCGACCCGAAGAAACTTCGCCTGCCTGAGATCATTCCCTATAATATTCAATTTAACTTTGACACTTCGCCCGTCCAACAAAACCACTGTCAGCTTTTTGTTTTAGGATATCATTTCTCACTTCTCAGATTAATTATAATTTGCGACAGAATAATAATTACACTTATAAGTCGGTTTCGTCTAAGAAGATCATTTTGAATGAAAGGCTTGTCGGTGCTGACACACTTTTGGAAATCAAAAGGCTGTAATTTACAATATTGTTTAGACACTCAGTAGATATAATTCGGAATTATAGGGACCATTTACACAGAAATAGAGTAAGACTATTATGTTAGTTGCATTATATCATTATATATATTAATTGCATATGACATTGCATACAACAATATCAGTGTTTTTAACGCAAAAAGTGCTGGAATTGAAACTACAACCCCTGGGGCAGAGGCCAATCCTTCAGCCACTACGCCACACATACGTTAGGCAGAGGTGTACTAAAGTATACCCAAAGTTCGCTGGTATATACATATAGGTCCCATGTAGCAGGTAAGCCTATTGCCATTAATCGGGCTCAAATCCAAACTTCGAGCTGCTACTGAAAATTTTCAAGAAAAACCATAGACATTTTGCTGCAGGCGAGCACGCCACACGTCCCGTCAAAATTCAATATTGCTTTAATACCTAATTTAAACTTCTAATATCTTCCTTATATAATACCTACTAACGTATTTCAGACAAGTCTATCATAAACTTATTCGCAGACTTCTAACACTGAGGAGTTAGGCAACAATTTCCTAAAGTGGTAACTAAGTTCCCTTTGAATAGAAAGGCAAGTGAAATACATTATCGAATCCGTACGTACGATTAACCCTGTAGACAATTTTGTATTCAGGTATGTTGGAATTGTGAATATGGGGTACCTACTTGAGTTTAGTGAAAATTTTGCTACAGAATTTTATTACTTACAGAAGATAATTTTATTACCAGAATTAGATCGGAGTGAAACAAACTATGTTTGACTGTTATGGTTTTTTTTTTATGTCTGACTTTCTATATTTTGTGATTCTTCTTCTATTGTACCGGAATGAACGGATAATATCAATCATGTCAGATAACTTTGCCTAATCCTCGGGGAATACAGGCCTGTATGTACCTAAGTTTTCATTATTCATACAGTGGAGGCTCTTTTAATGCACGCCTTAAATACAGTATCTACTACCGTCTTTGATGCTGCCATCTTTAAAACATTTTTGTCTGTTTTTTGTATTAAAAGTCTGCTAAAATAAGATACTTTTATCTTAAGTTGTTTTAGAAACAAAACTTAAATTATGTCCATCCTAATGAACTAAACAAAATTTTTGGTAAATAGCTATGTAACTGACTTTACTGTTTGTTTGAAATTCATCATCTCTTTATTTCATTAAATTCGTTGTAAGCAATAATATATTAAATAGAAATAACGACTTCTATTCTTATGAATAAAAAATGCTCTTTCGTTTTAATCTTTATCTCAGTAAAGTATGGTATAATATTCACAAAGTCGAGAAATTAATTAACCATGCAATGAGAAAATTTGTATTTTTCTCAGGCAAACCTCTTTCTTTATCCTTTGTCCAGGGAGTAGTGTGTTTGACAGGCAATTTTCTACAATATTATATTATGTATTTATTCTTTCAAATAACTATGTGGTATTTTTTAATATACCTACTTATACATGTTACATACTTACATCACTCATCATCGTTTAATGCCTAGAGGATATTCAGAACTTCTCAATGTTGCCTTAGGTTTTGTAAGACGATTTGAAATTCAGTCTGATACCTTCACCAACTTACCTAATATTTCTTTGGAAAATGTGTGTTGCAACTGATTCTATATTTGAATTATATAGTTACGTAATAATAAATGTTTATTGGTATTCTTATAACCGAACACAAAATAATAAACCCGTTATATCCAATAATTCTTAGTTACTAAAATAAATGTACCTATCGATTTCTGCTTTCAATTAGAGAAAAAGGTTGCGAAGATGTGATTTCAGCTGACGTATTTGACATGACATTAAATGTCATAAAAGTACTTTTTCTGATTACTTTCATTGGACATCCAATAACTTGATTGGCACCGACTTTCTTTGTTACATTCTGTTACTGAAAGGGACCAACAAAAGTTTCTTTTTCTTATTTTCCGATAAATCAAAAGTGAACTAAGGCTCAGTATACACTGTTCTTGATGTTGCATTGTGTTTTTATACAAGAATTCAATTAGTTTCGAGGGAAATCTTATCCGTAAACCGTAATGCGTCACCGCCTTCAACCTACAAGTACATCCATGAATTTGTAGAAAAATAAATTATATCACTTCAATATTTGATGATAAATGATATTTATTTTTGCAAATAGATCTTTTAAAGACACTTTTACAAGTATACTTTTACAATATTTAAATAATACTAGATGGATTTGTCAATGGTAATAATCGTTCCCATAGCTAAGGCTTAGGTCTCGGTGCCGACGGTGGGTCATTTAGGCTATGTTCCCATTAGGATGAAACGAAACGAAACCAGGAAACCTACTGGAGGTTTCCTGGTTTCGTTTCGCTTTTAGCCACCAGTTAGCGCTCAATGGTATTTTGAATGAAGCGTTAACGCTACACACCCATCGACTCGTTCAGTCAGCAGCTGATTAGCAGTAAAATTACGCAGATTGCTTAGTTTCAGTTGGTCGCTTACTCTAAAATATATCGTGCTGATGGATCAATTAGCATTAGCAGTTCAAAATTGATTGGCATGCAGTGAGCTGTTAATTGTATGTTGGATTGGTATGAACGAAGATACTAACTTCATTCATTCTAATCCTACACACAGTCCAGTCACCACACGAATCCAGTATGAATAGTATATCTACTCGCATTAGGTATAGTTTACAATACCTACTATAGCCGTGATCTTTATCGTCGCATATCTCGTGTTGAGGCCACAGCTAGAAGCGAGATAATGTGACAATGTATAATCACAGGAAGCATTTGAACCCATTATTTGTAAGCCATGGTCACAGCTTATGATTTCTAACTACTATTCGAAAGTCATGGTCCCTACAACTAGTATAATTCTGCTAACTTAGATAATTTAACCATTAAGGGATATTTCAATGAGCGGAGCGTAGATCTGAATAATTAAACTCTCCGCTCTGCGTAGGTATAATTAAAATCAATAACCTTAGAATTATCGATGTGTAACATTGGTTACAGTAAATTATAGACGCTAACCCTATTGTGTGTGTAAATAGCTTAATCACACTGGTGTAATTATCTTTTAAATATCAATTATTTATCGTACCTTTCCCTCGAAATTGTAAATGATAAATGATATTTATTTCTGTAAATAGATATTTTAAAGACACTTTTACAAGTCAATCTTTTACATATTTTTTTAAGCTAGATGGCTCCGGCATTTCTTAGCTGACGACCTCTGAGAAGAAACGCCGAAACAAACTCAGAGAATCATAGTCTCTTTTAAGTCCAGCCGTAGAATAGTAACAAATATGTGTCTTACAATGTAGAGCAAATTCTGAAATGGCCTTTTGAAGAAAGAACCATAGCGGCTTTGAGTAGACCAGTCCCAGCCGACGGCACGCATGCATCAGTCATTGTGTAACTCAACCATAATTTAGGGAGCTCGGTAAGAAAAATAAATAATAATATGATAATATTTTTAATAATATATGCCATCACGACCGTATCTCGAAGGGTTAGGCAGAGGTTTAGATTGATTGATTCACAATTGGCCAATATGTTTTATGTTCCATGTTATATCCCAGACTATTTCCATTCGCCGGGTACAAAACCAAACTCCAGGTTGCTACTGACAGTTTCATAGGAAAACCTGGGACCTGGGAATGGAACCTAGAATCTCTAACTTAGCGAATGTCTCAATGTCCCCGATTGGGGACAGAAAAAGTTGTCAAGCCCTTATTTTTTTTATAGCATGGAAAATTAGTTTATAGTATCGGCATGGCATGTCAAACTCGTACCGACTAAAAACCGCACTTACCCTATAGTCATGGCCATGTAGGATCCGTCAAATTCTCCAAGACCATGAAAGGCTGAAAGTTATTAAAGGCATAAAGCCTGCTCTGGGCTTATAATAAAATCAGCTTGTTTTTCAATGAATTACTATAAGGTATTTCAGTACAGACTTTTTTATCGTATGAAAACAAACTGTAATCACAAATTACTTACCAGCATTGTATAATTCAGTTATTACAAAATGATAACGCATTACCTCATAATATCGAATTATCTTTCTTTTTGGCCCTCGGTTTTCATACCTTTTGAATCTATTAAAGATATTTTCAGCGTAGACCTTCGTCCACTCAATCGTTGCTGATATAAAGGATTGAATAATATGTAGAAGAAATGTAACAAGAATGCGGGATATCACGTAAAAAATTGCTTGTATAAAATGAATGTTGGTCGTGTGTCAGTTTGAAATATATCAGTTTATCACTTTACACGAACAGAGGTACTGAGATTACTTTTACTTTTTTTCTAACCTATATGATCCCACTGCTGAGCAAAGGTCTCCCCCATCTCCTTCCACTGATCTCTGTTCAGTGCTACTTCTACTTAAAATAACTGGTGTTATATGTACCTACAGTACTAGTGATAGCCCTACAGATCTGCCCTGGTAATCAATATATTATTATTGATTATATTTGTTGTCGTATTTATTTATTGTCTTATCTACATTATATTTTACAAAAAACACACATAAAAATATTTAAAAATATAAAGAAAATAGTCAAAATGCCCATATCGGGAACAGTTGAAGCTACCGGTGGTTAAGGCTCTAGAGAGAAATTATTTATTATTATTATAGTTCACCAGTGTCAATATTCTCTTTCTTATGTGTATTTTATTTTTATTTTGGCAACATATTAATTAATATCATAGTCAATGCAATCAACATAAATAAATATATATCGATCTCCCATGTAATTGTTGACGGGCATATTTCCATTATCCGAGCAATAATCCAAACCAAAAATTTCATAAAATTTCATAGATAAAACCACAACACGTTGCTCGACCTGGGATTCTAACGCAGGGCAATAATATTAATAACATTATTTTTTATATCAACATACCAGTCTATCCTCAGGATATTAGTATTGCTCAGAAATGGCGTTGCGGGAGTCTGATTGCAATCGCTTCGTGTAAAATACTTATATTCAGCAGCATGAGGTAGGCCATGAGGACTGGAAGCCGACCCCAACATAGTGGGGAAAAGGCTCGGCGGATTATGTAGTTTAGTAGACAGAAGTTCGTTATTGTATGTTGTTCAGAGTTATAGAAAGTAAATTTTATTACGTTTGTTTCAAATAAAATAAACTACGGAGTCTCTTCAGTACAAACAAGCTTATAAAATGTGGCAAAATATGTAGGTACCTACACTCGTGCTGCGACCAAAGATTGCAACGACCAGCTTACTATTATGTCCTTTACTATAAGAGTGTTTTCAATTTTTAATGTTAGCAATAGCTGTATTGTGCTTAAAGTATGCTGTTTTTGTGTGAGATTGTAGGGGTAGTTGAATAAGTATTTGCGTAGTGGAACACCAAGAAAGAGAAAATAGTGCGGTCCTAAGACTTATTCAAGTAAAAAGTGAGTGTTAGTAATAGGTTGTTTTTAGAAAAATATAATTATTATGTGCTGGATAGTAGTCATATGAAAATACTACACGTATTAAGCACTTCAAAATATGTAGATGTTTCAGTTTGATTCGGGCACTAAATCAAAAGCTAAAGAAAATTTTATCAACCTCATGGAAAGGTTGTAATTTTTTTAGTCACTAAATATATTTATTCTTAATATTTTAATAGAATAGAATAATATTATTTGCACCAAATGTAGATTACATAGATGGAACATTAAACAGTCAGACATTTTATCGTTTTACGATATGCAAATAATAATATTAAAATAAAATAAAATAGTCATGTCAAATAAAATAAAATAGTGATGGCAGCAACTTATTTGACTAAAAAACCGAATGCAAATTTGCAATTTAAATTTATCATGATACATATTTTAAAATATTTATGCCGACCCCAATATTGTTGGGAAAATATTTTAAAGCCCCAGGGAAAGAAACCTCTTAACGTGGCAGGCTGTGTACAGGCTGTGTCCAAGAGTTATTATTACTATACGTGTGTGGCAACTATGGATGAATATAGATGACTGTACAAGATTCAAATCATAATTAACTTAAGAGTGAAAGTATTTTGGTTGTAACCATGGGATCATCTCGACAAAAAAACTCTTAGGTGAAAAACTAGTGGTTGAAATCGGTTCGCAAACAATAACATTTAATTCTTGATAACTGAAATACGAAACAAGTTTGATGGTAGTTTTAAATATAAGAAGTTTCGCTTTAATTGAGTTACAACAATACACGTACTGATGATCGAATTAGATTTCAATACAGATCCATAACTACAACATCAAACTACAAAATATTTTTTTAAATACAAAACAAATCTGTAGTTACACGACCTCTATCATTGTTGGCTATTTGAGACAGTAGAGGGGTAGTCTATAAAATTCTTAAGTCGCAGATCGAACTGAATCCGACATGGGAGACAGTTTTGGTTTCGTGATTTCATTGCTATTAGGGCGGGCGGGCCGTTCTACGTTTATTGTTCAAGATACGAGTGGATTTGTGGAAGCAATTTCCTTTATACATTTTGTTTTGTCCTTTTTCCTGCAGTTTGATGGTCCACTTGGTGAGTTGTGGCCTTAGTTCGATTTAGCAAAACTCCCTCAATCAATACGATACGCATCTCGACCGTAACCCGCAACCTGGCGGCGGAAAGGGAAAGAATGCAATTATAAAATCCGGTCACGTATAGCGTTGAACGGAAACTAATTTAGCACCGAAGTTCTTTGGGTAAAAATTAAACTGTAGCCAATTTACGATTTCGATTTACCTTGTGTATTTGGCATAGAATTAGATATACAATCACAACCATAAGCAATGAAAAAAAACTAGCATCATACAAATTTAGAGGACATGAGTTAATTGGGAGATACAATCGAACTCTATGTTTGATTTGTATTAATTAAATCATAAATATTCTATCTATTATTTTATTTATAAGGCAAATCCAACAATGACACACTGTATAATGGTTTATGATTAATTAATCATATTTTAACGAACTTCATTATCTATAAAAAAATAATCATGTCATTAAAAATGTATTGACATTTGATCCCAATTAATTGTTAGGTATCTGATTCTTGAACCAGCTAATTATTTGTCGTCTTAGAATCTAACTGGACAAGAATGTGAAATAGAAAAGTATTTAGCTTTATTTCTTGGTCCTAGTCCTGTAACCTAGTCATGTAACCTAGTCATGTACTTACTTATCATTAATTATGTCTGTAGTTGATGAATTAGGTTTTCTTAAAAGTGAATCCACACAGTAAATATTTCTTAGTCGCAACGTATTAAATCTAGTAGGTACACTCGAACCTAAAGAAAATTCTTACAAAGCTTAGTATACATGGTATAAAAAATAAAACTGTTTGCCCAAACCCACGTTAAAGATTCATGTAGCTCCTCTTCAAAGTCATGCTTTTCTCCGTCACAAGTAAGAAAGTGTGCCTCCCTTCAACGCAAATAAACATGACAGCGGCATTCAGAGGTGGGCTTTATACAACCTCTACACCTTGCCTTTATTTGACGGGTTTTTGTCGATTCTACCCGACTTCACCTCCGTCCATTCCGTCCAAGGATCGTTGCACTGACATTGAATGTGGAACGGTAAATTGTTTACGTCTGTTTTTTATTTAGATGATTGTTTTATAATGTCAAAGGCATGTCTGACATTTTTAAGCTATATAAAATTGCAGTATTTTAAAATTTACTAGACCACTAGGTCCAGTAACATAATCGTATCCTACCTATTGGTGATGAATTAGTATTGTGATACTCCATCGCAGATGAACTACATAGTAAAACTGTATATCCGACATTAAAATAAGTAATAAAGCTAAGACTGTAGAATATAATAATGTATATGTTTGTACATAAATATGTTCTTAATTATTATCAATTTTAAACTATTTTATGTATTGGTCCAATAACGTTCATCCTACAGTAATTTACGAATGTAGACTATACCTACCGTATTACGTAATCGCCTTATTTCAGTTGAGTTAGATTAATTATTCATGTTAGTAACCGAAACAGATATCTATCGTGACGCATTTTCACTCAAACAGCGTTCAAGGCACTCAAGAAACTATTGTAATATCATGCTGATAATATTATCTTCACACAATACCAACTGAAATTATACTAGTTACTAGATTATTAATAAATTATATATTCCATTACAGGATTTACTAATTTAGGTTATCCGTTAGAGTTTAATGAATTAAGTTTCTATTGAATCTACAGTAGGAAACTAAAATTTGTCTTATCAATGTTTAAATATATATAAAAATAAATATTTCTTCATTAGAATTCATCACGCTAGCAACTATAAATAAGTCTGTAAGAAAGTTCGTATATAAACCTTCAACAATGTATCGCCTGAGAATAAAGCGTAGTCTCGAAACGGTGCCATTTCAGGGAATCAATCAAAGGCAAACGTTCGCACAATCAGCGTGCGTGGGACGGACGAGCTAATCAAACTAATGGCTACCGGAGGGCCGGCCGATTGGACTGGAGTCGATGCCGCAACAAATCACAACAATAACACTGACGCCTGATTGATTACCCTCAGCGACCGACTCAATTCGATCCCTGTTACACCTGATTGATTCTTCATTAACATGTTCTTTGCCTAAGTCTTTTGATTATGCCGTATTAGTTCAATTGTGATTAGTTTTTTCCTCCCACAAATACAAATACACAGATTGGACAGACATTTAATTTTGTTTTGGCTTCAAATCCGCGCCGTTCGCTCAGTGACTACGCAATTCATGTCATCATCCTAATTGCATCTAGAATTATGGCTAGCTCAGAAAAATAAAGAGATGAATTCAATCAAATCAGCCATTATTTAAAGGTGATATTGCTTTAAAACTGATGGTGATTAAAAATTTACGCATCCCAATACTGTCTGCCGTCGGATGCCACACTGCCCGTTGCTTTACATATTTTATTTGTGTTTCTACAGATCAATAAAGTTCCTGAACGAATTGTAGGTACTTATTTAAATACGCATTATCGCCTCATCGCCGAAATTTCCAACTACTTTTGTTAAAAAAAAATTTGAACCTTTTTGAGCTTTATAATTGAAATATTTTTTTTTTACGTACGCGAATATTATATTGGACATGGAAATTAAACTTAAATTGTATATTCATGGATATTAGTATATTATATTGATATACTTAAATCTCGCTGTATCGGATCCTTTACAGGACTATCACGGGTAGACTGAAGATTGAAAGTCCTTTGTATTAATATACTAACATTATACCTATCCCCATAAGAAAACGGTTCTCCCATAAGAATCGATAGGTGTACAATTTTCTAACTGGGAAGCCTTCAGGTGGAACAACTGCGTCATTTTTAGCCACCAACAGCGTGACGTCGGGCTGCCGTCAAGTTAGCGTCAGTGCGAGCTGCCTCGCTTCCTCGACCAGACATTTATTAAGTAGGAAATACGGATGCCCGAGCGCTGTTAAATTGTTCGACAATTGTTTTAACAATGTTTAGTCGATGTTTGTTGTAAATTAAGTGGAGACCTCGTTCTAACTTTCACACTCAGTTCGTATCAGCTTTTATAGGATGCAGTTATATGTTCTGTTTTAATATCCAACCGTGTAATACAAGTTTAATGATCAAATCCTCAATGGCTTTAGGTGTGAATGTTAACCGTATCTGCATCGTCTCACGTCTGTATTTTCCTTTTTTAAACAGTTGTCATAAAATAACATAAAATTAATCATCTGGCCATAGAGCATTCGGATTCTTAACTTATGTTCTAAATTGTAACAATTGTTTTTCATTTCATAAAACGATTTTATTCTTGGCACGATATACAAAATCAACTAACATTTCACCTGGAGTTCGCATGAACCACTAAAGTTGATAAGTGCTTGCACACAACAATAAAACGTCACTTAGTATTCACCTGCCGCCATGAAATAATGCCATCGGGCTTACCAAAGCGTACAACATGCATTTTCAAGTGACAGTCACTGGTCAGACTTTAGCGGATGCCACACAAAAGCACTTATTTTTTTGTCCGACTAACGTAAAATCCAAATCAATGGTTAGCTCGACTCACTTTTGTTATTGCTGCTATTATATTCTCGCCGTCGCTTTGCCGACTATTTCTGGCGTTTTGGCCGCTCGTAGACGGCTGTCCATTGCAATTCGCGGTTCCCGCGTAAAAATTCATGGACACGTGAGCGATGTGATCTTTCTATCTTTAGATAGTTTTTATAACCGGATACCTATTAATCGATCGATCGATAATTATCGATCTGACATTTCAAGATGATTTCCTAGCAGATATAGACTGCCATCTGTCGCAGTCCCCATTTATCAATGTTATTAAAGTGTACTGAAATAATACCTACAGTATACACAAGACTTGCCTCTGGGCACAATGTTGGCCGACACAAAAGATAAGCACGGAAGACTACAAGTTGAGAGATGACGTCGCCTTCATATTTCTTTTATCATGTCTTAAAGGCAGGTAACGTTACGTCATCTATCGTACGTCTTATTCTGCAGCTCGTACAAAATAAACCGAGAACAGCTGCTTATTGTATCGCTGACAGCAAAGCCGTGGTACCCTATTGTGAAGCTCCTCCTAAGAAATAAATATAATAGCAACTTACTTGATCCTGCGAGGCTACAATACGTTGTCATTATTTCGCGCTTATGGAGCCGCAGGCCCTCTTTTTACTCCATTTCCACAGTATGCGCGACGCCTTATATCAAAACAATTGAACGTTATAGGTACTGTCGAGTAAGTACATTGTCCTAAAAGTTCTATGTACAGCAACTCCACTGAGCAGATTCAGTGGAACTCAGAACGTTGCCACGGATTCATTTACACATACAATATCACTTGTTCTGGAATTAGTCCTAGTGAGGTTTGTAGCAATCAAACAAGCAAACACGTTTCCTGTTATTGAAAGTTAGTATTTTGAATTAAATCCCTCAAAACAAACACGATGAAAGTTCTTAAACAGCTGGAGTGAGCTGTTCAGTGCAGTAGTAGAATAGTTTTTGTGTGTTTATTCCTCTATGAAGGTTTTCAAAAATAGAAAGGAACGATTTTACCTAACACCACGGATTTAGGTTTATCTGACAAAACGGAATTGAAGTACTCGTCGTGTCCGGATTTCGGATTCAAAAAGTTAATGAAGTGTACTGCTAACGTTACCCGTGTCAAACCGTCAAAAACACGTCATATTTCACGTGTTATTTTTTTGTTTTTTAAGCGATCGCCACGTCAATTTTGTTTAGGATTACGAAACGAGACGCGACAGGAATGTGGCTATAGCTAAAACGGCTTATTCGTATTCGTGCAATGTGTTCTAGAAAACGTATACTTTACAGGGCGAGTGTATTGTTCTGTCATTTCGTATAAAGTTTGACAGAGGTATAAAAATAAAGAGCGTGAACATAATACTACACTAATTTGTGTGTTAGCTACATGGGAAGGGATTGTATGTTGTGATATGGTGTCGTGGCGCGTTACCGTCAGGCCTTCACGGCGGGGCTCCGGTTTCGCAGAAGTGTTCGCTTGACGCTCTCCCGTCGCACGAACACTCGCTTTTTTGGAAATTTAATACCCACGGTGAACAAATAAAATCTAATTTCTGAATACAATGTAAACGTCTATTTTGTATAAAGTTATTTTTTATGATAAAAGAAATACTATGAAAAACTGTAGCTCTAGTAAATATACATTTTTTAACCTATTCCCATTGCTGGGCACAGGTCTTATCTCAGAATGGGAACGGTTAGGCTTTAGTCCGCAAGCGCCACGTTGGCCTAGTGTCGGTGTTCACACGCCGACGGTGCCGTCGAGAAAATACTCAGAAGTTTCTGCATACAGCCTTCATCTTGAACGAGATCGATTGATCATTATAATTAATTAGTAATAAGCATCTGACATAAAAAAGTCAGCAGTGTCCTGTCTTAAAATACAACTCGAGACTTGGATACCTTATTGCCCCGCTACCCCACTTCTTATAGAAGAAATGATTGCCACAATAATTGGCTAATTTGTTCCTTGACTATATGTTTCTTACTATTAACACTAAAATAAGTACAATTGTAATATCTTTAATAACATAAAAAAAAGTAATTGTTAACTTAAAACTTAGTGCGCCAACACACAGTAAGGCAGTAGTAAGATAAAATTAACTGTATAAAAAACAAAATTCAATGTGTTTATAAGCGCTATTTAGATAACAGAAAATAACATGTGTAAACTCTTTACAAAGGATATCCAACTGGTATCTAATCATTAAATATAAGGGTCGAAATAGCTATCTCTATTGAGAATAATACGATCCCCAATTAAAATAAATTGTGTAATAATACAGTTGTATAGAAACCGAATTTTAAAGCAGATGTCTTCATTGTAAACACAAAAAGTAGTAGAGGCGCTTTATGCAAAAAACATTCGCAAAATTTTGCAGCATACGTTACTCCACTACCTGCTACTTTGTGACATCTTGACGTAAGGATGCTACCTGCGCTCCTGAATCATTTATAGGCCTGCGAAATTTGTAGCAGCTTTTGTTTCTTTTCTTATATTATGGTGCTCTATTCTTCTTATGTTTTTTTTAATTTTTCGTTCCGCTTGTAAAAAGGCAATTTTTCATTTTTATTTATTAAGAAGTGCTACACTTACCTCTTTTAAAGCACAAGCTGATAAAATATTTGGTACTTTTTAAAAAATAATTAATGAAATATTAATATGGAAATATGTCAGCAAGCGTGTACCTAATTGAAAGTTCCCCTTTTTTAATCGCTTCGCGAACTGATCAGGTGACAGCCCTAAAAGCTTCATCTGCCACTTGAACGATCGAAAGGTACGACGGCGCGCCGGTATCAGGAAGGAATGTACAGTGGGTGACTTGAACAGTTCCTGTCTCATTCGCTCGCAACCGGCTTTGCCTAAGCTAAATTTGTTCGCCGTCTCATTCATACACACCAACATTTTCAATACTTACCTGCGTAAAATGATATACATCTGTTGCGGTATCAACCTCTCGCTCCCGCTTATGTTCCCAAATGCATTGTTGATATACGCGTCCCGCTCGTTCGTCTCATGAACAGGGGGTAGACGGTGTTGGTGCACGTTTGTGTTGGTGTTCGTTTATTTAGTGAACTTGGAAGCTCGCTTTCGTGTTTGTGCATAGGGTGTGGGACATGATTGTGTGCGTGAGTTGTAGAGGCGCGACATAGCTTTGCCGTCTCCATGACTTAAAAGTTTTGTACGGAATGAGAACAGCGAGCTAGTTCTGCGCCGGCCGGCACGCTTGATGCACGCGTGTAGGACGCTCGCGTCCAACTTCTTCTTGAATCTACGAGAGCAAAAAACTTGTTTTAAAAACATTATAACTAAAAATTAACGTACTGTATTTTAGTTAGTGACGATAAACATTTTGCTGTTAAATAAAGTGATTATACTCTCATCGTATTTTGTGTGTTGTTTATTTTTTTCTGTGAAACTGCAACGTGTTTGGTTCAACGGACTACGGAGGAGGTTGGTCGCCGTATTCTCGTGTATAGGCTATTGTGTATCAACCAAATAACTCCGGCATATTTTGTCTCTTATTCAAAAAGGTATTTTGACCAATTAACTACATAGTCGTAGAAATTCAAAGTTTCTGATTTAAGTTCTGTATGTTTGACATTGAAGAGTTGTTAATGAAATGGAAATAATTTTACGGCAATATACATAACTTTATTTTCTTCTGATTATTAAAAAACATATGGCTATTAAAATTTTCTCACGCTACTTGACAAACTTTATCCAATCTTAGATGTGTATTTATCTAACTCGCTATCATCTTAAAGGTGGTTGACAACCGAATAAATCGAGATATTAGATTAAGACAAACCAGAAGTGCTACGATATTATGATGGTGTAATGATCATCACCAATTTTGTGGGCGAACGGTTTGAAGAGTTGAACAACCTTAGGACACAAATAGATACCGAACAGTACAAACGCACCGTAAACGTCGGCCGCCAAGCGGTGCTCCCCTTTACAAATCATTGTCAGGCCTTTAACTAGCTCCAAACATAACTAGGATCCACGCTACGAAACCTCTCCAAGTGTTTTCAGAGAGCAAGATCTAGATTAAACAATACTAGATGGTATTTCAACGCGTTTCAATTTCACTAGACTAAATATTACCAAGGTAAACAATGTTCTTAGAAAGTTTTGAGTGTTTTGGATCCTAAAATAAGTAGGTAGAAGTTTGGATATTATTTGTTGGAAATAATGATTCTTGATATTATTCTAAAATTTCAAGTTCGTTCAAATCGATGACCCTAACAATAAATAACTAAATTTATCAAGTTTTTTTAGAACCTTTATGGAGAAAATATTTCGATAAATGGTTCATTAAATTTAAATTTTTTTTTACATTAAAGAAGTTTTATAACTATATAAATTACATCCAAACTTATTTTTTTAGTAGCTAAACAATACCTTGAAAGCATTAAAACTATGTTTCAACTAAGTTAAAGTAATGTGTACCTATTAAGTTGAAAAGCCATTTTATAATTATTTAAGAATGATAGAATTGATTCCCAGGTCGATTAAAGAGTTTTTCTATGAAATTTTCTGTAGCAGCTCAGTTTGAATTAGTGCCCGGTTTATAATTGCAATAGGGTCGCCCTCTATTCGATGGGATATAAACATTCCGGCGAACTGTGGGTATACATTAGTAGACTTCTTCCCAATCCTTTGAGGAATACAGGCGTGATGATATATTTTTTTAAAATTAACACATGCAGTTTCCACTAATGCTGATATCAAGCTTAACACAAGAAACAAAAAACTTAAGGTTATTATTAATTACATACTTTAGTTTCCAAGACAAATATCATGTAAGACTAATAAAAGTTTCACTGAATTTTGTACAAGTCTATAAAGTTTGTGAAAAAATCAAAGTTTTAACATATTCCAATTAGCTACACAATGACATTGCGTAATTATTTTTATCAACATAGTAAATCTTCTAATATCAAAAACTACATTGTTAAAAAAATATTTAAAAAAAATATTTCTCGTAAGTAAATGAGTAAAAATTCACGCTTCAATTTTATATTTTTGAAATTACCCGAATGATTGAATTTCAGTCCAAAAATAAAATCTAAATACCCTTTCAGGTCAAACCTGGATTTTATAACAAAAATACTAATTATTATTTGAGTAAAATATGTAATCAATTTGACAAAATAAGAACATTTAAGTTATCAAATTAATACAGATAGCAGATTCTTAAGTATTTTCATGAGTTTAAAATATTATATCTCTCAGGATTAGAGTTTTTGCCTGGACACCTAAATCCCGAGTGACAGGTTAAGATAGAAAAAGTACCTTTAAATAAAAGCAAAAAAATCAAGGATTCAATTGAGTAATGATATCGAGCATTTACTCCGACACAAATATTAAAAAAATATTAATATTGAATAAATTACGTATTAAAAGATAAATATTTTATATTTAGATCATAACATAAAGCTAAAATAATAAAGTTAACTAATCTAACAACATACACACACTGTGAACTAGTAAAGAATATAAGAAATGGTTCTAAAGTACCCGAAAAATATTTTGCAAGATTTTTTATTGATAATTTTGAAAACTGTCTATCTTGAACTAATCAGAAAAGTCTAGGTAATTTTCTAAGTTATTTACACAAAAATGAATATAATTTCATAACCTTAATAAAAAACAACGTATCCAATCTTTGGTTTGTACTAATATAATTAATTTCATACCTACTTAGATAATACTAACATGCTGGTAAAGGGGAAAAGAAACAAAATTTATTGCTAGTACAAAATAACTGAAATAAGAAATGCATAGGTAATCTTAAAAATGTAAACACCAACTCAATTATGATTATCTTAGCTGAGCTCATTTCAATCGACTGTTAAATAAGGTTCAGAGCCGGGTCGACACCATCAAAGAGGTCAATAGCATTACGACGGTCCCAAAGTCCGTAAAAATCTCATTCCATAACACACTAAACTTTACCCCGCAGATATCAAAGTGGCCATAAAGACCCTCAGATCCCGTCAGAAGAATTACTATCGTTGCCACGTTGTTGTTTCTCCTTGTCCTAAACAATTGATATCTCTATTTGTATCAATAAGATGGGAAGCAGACGTTTCCGTGAATTTCGTACGTGTTTCGAATACAGTGGCGGATCCACAGAGTGTCGGACGAACGCAGCATTTATTGAAACTATTGATATTTATACAAGGTTTATGGATCGCTTTTGGGAATAAACACGAATCATATTTGCGATAACCGTTTTTATGCCGACTGTGTAATTTTATTGAAGCATTTATTTGCAGTAAATCACTGGGTTAGTCAAACATGGATAAAATTAAATAACCAGATCAACGGGCTGCTATCATTTTCAAAATGTTCTGTTTTATTTAAAGTTCGTTTTTTTTTGCATAGTAAATTGTAATTTTAGATGTGTGTGTATACAAAAAGGCGAAATAAAGAAGCATTTTATTAAAAAAAGTAAAACTCTGTAAAGAAAGCTCTGTATTTTTGCTTGTATCGATAAATCCTATTCTCGGACTAAACAACACAATCGCATCATAGTCTCTACAACACAAAGTTTACCAAGTTATGGCGGAATTTAATATTAATTTGTGTTCGTATGGGTCTGCATAGAGATGTTTGTCCATCCCTTTGAGTCTACGAACATTTCTTGAGGTTGCGGTCTGATCCAATAGCTACGTTAGTACCATTTAATTGATTTTGTACAACAGAAACTAATTAGAATTGAGGTTTATGTAACCGAACTGTATTAATAACTTATCGTGTTGGCCCTAACGTAATCTCGTCTTATTAATCCGTTTTGGGTAATAGAATAAATTAATATTTGCAATGTGAGCTTTGACGAATACTGCTTTATAAGTAAATGTTATAAGCTATTTTGTAAGTATTAGTATATCAGTATTAGTTTTAGAATAAATAAAAGTTGTATAGATTTGGATAATATCTATTATCCAATTCGAGTTAATCTACTTACCTAATTTCTTAACTTAAATAATAAATATTATTTTATAATTTAAGTAATAACATATATCAATTAACTGTGGGTGTACATTTTAGTAAACCTCTGCTTATAAATGCATACATTTTATTTCCATTAGACCATTACGGCACTTTTGAAAAGACAAAACTAATTGCACGGTTCCAAAAAATGGGTCTTATGGAAAAGAACCGGCAATAAATTCCATAGACACCCTTTTAAAAAAAATCATGATTACAATGTTCATCTTGGTTTAAAATCTTAATCTGAATATTTCATGAGAACAATGCAGTTTGATGTGTACCTAAAAACCAACCACCTACCATAAAGACCAAACAAGAATAGTTTTTTTTTTAAATCGCTGTCAACAATAAATTAAAGAAGTCTAATAAATGGCATTGTTGATTAATAATTTTAATGGTATTCTAATAAAAGTCAAATGCAAACAAGTTAGAAATTGAGATTTAAAATTGGTACCAAGGTAGCATTGGCGACGATAAGACACTGAAACTAGACCATTTAAAAAAAACTGTTATTTTTTTATTATTATGACTAACCATGAAAAAAATGGTAATGGTTTTAAGCGCAACTGTTATGTTAGAGATCATAGGTTTGATTCCTAAGTCGAGCAAAGGGTTATTAGGTTTTTTTATGAAATTCTCCGTAGGAGCTCGTAGTTGAATTTGTGCCCGGTTAATGACAATAGACTCGCCCCTTATTCCATGGCACCTAGACATGCCGAACTATGAAAATACATTAGTATGCCCTTGCCTATCCCTTCGGGGAAAACTGGCGTAATGGTACTCGTATGTTAAGATGTCTCTTTTTATCATGTGAATAATCAGTAAATGTCACATATCCAATATTGCTTGGTGAACTATTCAGTTCTAATAATATCTTCAAAATTTTAACTCAAGACTACTGTTGAGCGTGTATTTGTGCTTAGTTTCGCACTATCGGCTCACCGATATTTATTCAGTTCCCTTCCTAAGAAGCTTACGAATTGCTGTTATAGTATTATATTAATAATTCACAGTAAATTTACTGGTACCGCACCCTATCGCTTCTAGAGAGTCCATTTGTTTGCCTAAATTATTGGTTAGGTTTCATTTAATACAATAGGTATATTGATTTAAAAATATAACCATTAGGCTGTTAAAGTTCTGGAGTTCAAATCTAGGACTACCTTTGACTTCTCTAAATCTTGTGCGTATTTATAATTAATGATCACTCGCTAAAACGGTGAAGGAAAACTTCGTGAGGAAACCTGCATGCCTAAGAGATTTTTTTGACGGCGTGTGAAGTCTGCCAACTCGCATTAGGATAGCAAGGTGGACTATTGCCTAATCCTTCTCATTTTGAGAGGAGATACGTGCCTCGCAATGGGACATGGGTAGGGTTCATGATGATGTGTGTCATATTTATACCTATCGATAAGATATTGATTCTACAAAATATACTTACATTATTTCACTGTTAATGAAGCTAATTAAAAAAACTAATTAGTATTAGCCTACTTTATAATGGTATTCTGCTTTCAGATTTATTTAATGTTAAACTCGACCTCGATATAATAATCAATAATCCAAAAATAGTCCTTTAATATGCTCGATTTGTAGGTGGAACAAATTGTTACACACTTTAACGCCAACTAAAACGGGTTGCTCTATTAAGAAAACTTTTAATGTAGATACCTACATCAACACAACTGAATGAATATTTATAAATTCTAGAGAACACTAAAAAATAAATAAACTATGCGAATACTTAAGCTTTGAAAAGGACCGCGACGAACGTAATAATCATTAAGAACACCTATAATAATAAATAAGATTCCAAGATTCCAATAATGTGGATGAGTGATCATTCTTAACACATCGGAGAGCACTCGAAGCCGTCGGTTGTCATACGAAACCCAATAACAATCGTTAATGCTAGTCAGAAGTCCAAAAAGCCTGACAACGTTGCGGAGTTCTGATGGCAGCCGCTTCGTGTAAAATACTGATACATCAACATAGTTGGGAAAAGTTTTGGAGGCAGAAACTTAAATATAAAGTGAATAAATTGGTGTAAAGACAGTATGGTGAAAAATACAAAAGTTTAATTTAGATAAATATTTAGGTTTCAATTAAAAAAATATTATTAATGGTAACAGGTTAAAGTTTTGAAGTAACAATTGCATTATATTATTTTAGTCTAAAATTGTTTGTGTTGCTGCTTCTAATTATCAAGCTAATAAATTAAGCATGACTGTTACTTATTTTGATGCGTACCTAATTACTTTTAGTTTAGCTCACAATGAGGTCTTTTTGCTTTTGTTTTTTTTTCATGTAAATGTATTTGTATTATTTAAAATGTCCAACTCAGTCACAAAGTTTACTAAAAATATTTAGTTTCCAGCTTCAATTAAGTACGCGATAATTTTAGATGGACAAAAATATGTATAAAGACAGTCGTGGTATATTATACTTATCTCAACAAAAAAAATACTTAATATTTTAAGCTTTTAAATAGTTGTTTATTATGTTACACAATAATATCGTTTATGTAATAACAGCAACACAAATACATCAAAAACATATCACCATAATAATTGAGACCATTTTAATTGTAATGTGAGCAAATGTTAATTTACTTAACTAAGATGTGTCGGCAGATATTTTTACTGGGCTTAATGACGTGACATGGATACGGGTTGAGGAGGAAACATCAAGTATTGTGTTTCGGAGCTCACTGGTCTTTATCGAGGCGAAATTTCATTATAATCGTACCCCATTCCACCTACCCACCATTCAATTGGAACACCTTCATACAATTGGGAGGGTTGCCTCAATGGGTTGTCGGATGAAATTTCTTAACATTCTTCGCTCATAATGAGCAGACTCTGTCGTGCAATGGCCACTAACGGTGTAATTGTACTACGAAACGAGATCGACAGATATTAAAAGAGATTAAAATCTGCTCAATGAACCCAAGTAATAAAATAACAAGATTTAATATTTCTTCAAGTTTCTCGGTATTTCTGAGCAGAAGGTTTAGAAGGTTTAGATTTAATTAGATTAAATAATTTTAATACATTTGAAAAGGTCAAGATATTTACACGATGAAGTTTGTGGAACGTTTGTGACATTTGCAACATAACGATATGCGAACGATGAAGACAGTCGAAGAGATCCGATACCGTATAATGCTGTTCAAAAAAACAATTGTTATTAATCAAAACAAAAAAAAGCAAATTAAAATTACATAACAACATCGTAATTTAAAACTGGAATCCAGATACAGGATGTAGATAACGAAAGAAAGAATAATAATTTACAAGATAAAAAGTCGCCTATCAACGTGCATGAGCGCAGTCGTAGTGAATCACCTGGTAATGAAGACATCATTATAGAACCGGTTCCGATGACCGAGGGGCTAAGAATTACGACAGAAGCTTCAATTTTTTTAGAATAACGCACAACGGCACGACCGGAACGTATTCTTAAATATTCGAATTCAAATTTAGTCTCTGAGGACATGTTTATAGGCATTGATGGTCATAATTTTTTCTCATTTATCGTTTCGGTTAATAGCAGCGGTAGATGTGATGAATTTTACTTTTTCGGTCCCAAAAATCCGAACCTGATGTTGATTCATCAGAATAATAAAATTCGGCTATAAAAAGTCGTAAAAGATTTAAAATTCATTTATCATTTCAAATGAATCTTACAGCATGCCCTGATCCCTGAGGATACAAACAAAATAAGAAATGGGTTCTAATGTTGATACTCTTTAAGTGTTATTTAAAAATGGGGGAGATTTGAAATATTTACTGCAAAGGATCTACTGTCAATTCAACAAAAATTGTTCAGGCGTTTAACCCGTAGAGATGTGATAAGTATGAGCGATATCATTAATCACCCGAAATAAAATTTTGAAACCCTCCTGTATATTTGACAACCCCTAACCGAAGGTACATTATCATGTACATTTAGGATGAAATTATATAAAATATATTCTATTGAAATCAATATTTTTATTTGAAAAATGTGGAATATCCTCTTATTATTATACAAAAAATACATTAATAAGGTAACACGGTATGTATTTTATTTCAAATTGTAGTTGTTAAAACCAAAGGGCTAAGCTAATCGCTCCTAGAAAAAACAATAGTAATATTTATTGGGTGGTCTCTCTAATAGATACCTACTAACGACTGATTTGATTACTATAAAAACAGTAACAGTCGATATTTTAAACACAAATACTGATGAAAGCATATTGGAATGTGTTAAAATATTAAGAGGATCTAAGTATCGAGACCCAGTTCCCAACATAAACCCAACTTACTTGTCACGTCTGTATCCCTTTCATAGTCCCTTTTTTGAGGGCCTTATCTATTTAATTCATCTCTGGACTCTTTCAACGAGCGATCCCTGACCGCATTCAAGGAAAGATATCGGTCACATGACGACCGCTACGAAAGATTGGAGTTAAATTTAGTAGAAGACATTTATTTACTTATTCAGTGCTGTACTGGAGTATCCATCTCTAAGGGTAGCTTTAGCGATAACGAATCATAGCTGATGATAATGTAATGGATTAACTTCAAATATGACCGATTGTAATGTTTTTAATTTGGTTCCCTAGCAGGTTTTCAATATTGCTAAGAAGGGAATGCCACAAGGAAACTATTTCCTGATGTACTTAAAAGAAGATTGATGCTTATTTTTCAGTCAAAACCTTTTTGGATAGAGATTGAACTAAGTACACACTTCTGCCAAAGGAAACGGAAAACAAATATAAACGGTAATAATTTCCCGTCCCTGAACCCCATTTAGAATCCCTACACGGTAAACACATATTTGCAATTAAAAGCCTATAACGCTGAGTCGAATATCTAGCGTATAGCAATTAAAAATAAAACAAACACAGTATTTTCTATGTTAGCCGCAATAAAGGGTAGTCGATATACCCCTGTTGCATATCGCCATGCGGTTTCCATTACAGAGGTGTGCTTAATGCCATCGGCTCGTGTAATGGTCTTTGCTGCCATTAAGCTACCCCATATCATGGTACTTTTTTAATGTAAAACTCAACAAGCAAAATTGTCATTTTTATTGTCAAATAGGCTCACGCAATGTTTTCTACTCGTTCCCCACAATTTTGCTTTATTGGTTGCATTATATTTTTATTCAGAGTACAATTGGCGGGTGACATTTGTTGCTATATTTGCTTCGTTAGCTTTTTCTGATTCTGGTTTGATGGTTCCGATAATAAATCATACTCTTTTTATGATATAAATTGTTTGTAGTATGAACAACGAGGTTTTATCATTTGCCATATGGTGGATTTTAGCTAATTTTATAATATTATATGTTGTAGAATTATTCGATCTTGGTAAATCTAAGTTTTGGATAAAATTTTCTATTCTTAATATGATCATTGATTGCTAAAGAATATGATTATAAACATATACGCAATTTGAATTGTAATATTCACATTAATAAACAAACAAATATACTACGTCATCCTTATTTCTAGGTAGTCTGCGTACTAATGTTAGGTAAAACGTATTATTACAAAATTTTGCCATAGGCACTGTAATTACTTTGACCTAATCTAAATTAATTGCAAGTACATAATACTGTTTGTGTGTGTATACGATCAATTTGTTTTCAACCAAGCAATTATTTTAATTTAACCTTAAACGAACCTAACATTTAGGTAAAATAAAATACATTTTCTACACACTTTTTACAAGCCGTCGCTTTGCTTAGACATATCGATATTAGGCCTAAAAGCTAGACGTTATCAGCTTACAAAGGTAATAGAAACTTTGAATGTTTTGAAAATGCCTTGTAAATATATGTATTATTGGTCCATTAGATTTTAATAGCAGACAAAATAAGTCGGATTTTGGTTGATTTCGAGTTTTTGAATGTCAAATATTGACGAATGGTATCTTTATTTGCAGAGGGAATGAAATGCCGTCGTTTTAAGGCGTAGACTTTGTAGAACTTTCAGTGATTTTGGTGTTGTGATTTAAAACTATGTATGAGTTGAATAGTCGGACTATGAGTGTGTTGGCGGTGGTCGTCCGATGGTCGATCCTGATGCTGATCGCTGTGAGCTGGCATGTTAACTCACAGGCAGTGCAACAGACTACTGAAGTGGACAATTCATACAATTTTTACTATGAGCAGCCATGTTGTTCGGGAACTGTCACGAAGAGCAAATACCACATGAGACACAGACGGGGTAAGTTTTTAAATCTAAAGAACAGAATGAAATAAGAAACATGCAACTTCCTTATACCTACCTAAATTCCGCAGAGTTTGGAATACACATCAACCGCTTAACAAACACGTTTCGTTTCGTAAAACCACAATTTGATCCTTTTTACACATATTTATTGTTATTGACGACGTCTGTGGTCTAGTGATTCGACTGCTGATCATGGGGTCGTGGGTTCGATTCCCACAGGACACAAATATTTGTGTGGGTAAAACATGAGTATTTGTATTTGTCTGGGTGTTTCTTATGTATTATAAGTATGTATTTACAAAAAAAAGTATATAAGTATTATATACATTGTTTATTACCCATAGTACAAACTAGGTGTTGTGCAAAATGTCCCAAAAATATAAATAATATTGATTAGGTACTCATATTTTTATGATAATTAATGCAATTTAACATAAAATTAATTGGTATGAGATTATTCATCAGGTATTTTAAACTATTTTGTATTAGCGTTGCGCCCCGTCTTTGCATAGTTTTTTTTTTTTTTTTTTTTTTAATTCTTTATTTTATAAAGGACTTTTATTCTACAAGACTATGTCAGTCCCATTAGGCCTTAACATGTACAAATCAACTTATACTAACTATAATACTAACTTACGAATTACGACGACAAAGTGCTAGATCAAATAGTCTCATAGCCCGTTCCGATGTAGGCATAGCCAAAATACTTTGAATACTACCGACATCCCAACGGTTTATTCTTAACTGTTCCATAATTTCAGTTCTTTTATTTTGGTTTTTGACACATTCCATCAACAAATGTTGAACATCATCTACAGTATTACATATTTCACAGTTTGGGGAGTTTGACCTCCGCATTAAATGTTCAAACTTTCTTGATGGAACGTGACCAGAACGTAACCTATGAGCTATTGTAACACAAGATCTACTTATTTTTAGATTACCAAACCACGGTACATGAGGAGGCTCAGACTGTATGGTCTTATA
The DNA here is from genome assembly GCA_964056405.1 of Acronicta alni. Taxonomy (NCBI): domain Eukaryota; kingdom Metazoa; phylum Arthropoda; class Insecta; order Lepidoptera; family Noctuidae; genus Acronicta; species Acronicta alni. The sequence continues at coordinate 8,723,850 of OZ043926.1, forward strand.
CCATATACCTTTTATTTTTGAATTTTCATCAAAATACTCTTTCCATTTACCATAACAATTAGCTTTAAACTTGTACATTAATTCCGAGTAATTTGGTTTAACATTGATATGTTCCCCTTCTGTAATTGCTAACTTGGCCAATCGGTCAGCTTCCTCGTTACCTCTAATATTAATATGCGATGGAATCCATTGCAATCTCAGATTTTTAGATTCACATATTTCTCGAACTTTTTTAATAACAGCATAGGCTATCGATACACCTCTGTATCCAGAGGCGCATCGAGCCAAATGCTGCAAAGCGCTTTTTGAGTCTGTGATTACAACAAAATGTTGGCCGTTCATACCATTAATATAATTTAAGGCTTCTGAAATTGCAACAAGTTCCATCGTCATAATTGAAACAGGAGATATAGTTTTGTACATAGCCGAAAAACCTCCAACTGGGTGACAGTATGATGCTCCATTACCATCAGAATTTTTAGAACCATCTGTATAAATTTGGTGCCAACCATTATATTTATTATTTAATTCTTTTAACACGTTTAATCGTAATACATTTGGATCGTATTCGTGTTTAGATTGTTTAATACAATCTAAATTAACATTGATAATATTATCCAAGTCTACATATGATATCCAGATATCAAAACAAAACATTTGCAATGGATAAGATGAGTGTAATTCAATATTTCTGACATCAGTATAAGAAGTTAGAAGTAAAGGTATTTTTCTGGTTTGCCAATAACTATTATTTAATTGAGAGTGAAGTTCATTTATAATATTAATGGTAGGATTAGACAGAGACATAGCTTTCATGCAATATTTATAGGAAAGATATGTTCTTCGCACAGACAGGGGTGGTATACACAATTCGCTTTCCATAGCATAGATCGGCGATGTTTTAATGAAGCCTCCTATTATTCTTAAAGCTTGATTTTGAATTTTATCTAATTTATACAGATGAGTCCTAGCGCAGCTGCCGTAGAGAAAACAACCATAATCAAACCTACTTCTTATTAATGAAATGTACAGTGTTCTTAGATGTTTTGTATGAATACCCCAGGTAGGTCCCGCCAATACCTTAAGTAAATTTAGGAATTTCAAAGCCTTTTGCGATATCTCATTTATGTGCTTTTTCCACAAAAGAGATCTGTCAAGCCATAAGCCAAGATATTTAATACACTCTACAGATAATAATGGGCTATTATCAATTTTCAAATTAATTTGCTTCCTGACTCGCCCACGACCAAAAATACAAAACTTTGACTTGATAGCTGATATCTGTAGACCTATATCATCCAAATTAGACTTCATCAAGTTCAGAGTTGATTGTAATTTAACTTCGCAGACATGTAAATCTTTATTACTGATAAAGATCATAAAATCGTCTGCATATTGCGTAAAAAGTACCTCATTAATTTGTTTACAGATCTTGTAGGTCGCAATATTAAATAATAAAGGTGCTAACGGATCACCTTGAGCTAGGCCCCTATTGGTCCATCTTGTATAGCAGGCTTGTGTTTCAGTCTTATTTGTGTTTATTATTAACTGTCTGTCGCTCAGGAAAGACCAAATATATGTACAAATGTTTTTACCTACTCTCAATTCATCGAGTATATGAGTCAATTTATCAATTAAAACATTATTATATGCATCCGATATATCTAGAAAACATGCCACTGTAGGAGTTGATTTTGAGAAACCTTTTTGAACGTAAGTTACGAATCTAGAGAGACAGTCTAAACAAGAGTGAGCTTTACGAAATCCTGAGGTATATCGGGATAGAATTAAGCTGTTTTCAATATACCATTCTATTCTGCCGACGATCATATTATGAAACACTTTACATAAACAGGATAAAAGGGATATCGGACGTAATTTAGGCTCCTGGTTAATATTAGTACTAGCCTTTGGAATTGGAACTATTACTATGGTCCGCCATTGACTAGGTACACAACCGGATTGAAAAATTACGTTGTATAAATCATTCAAATATTTTTTAGCAACAAAAGGGAGATTGTAAATCATAGAATAAGTAATCCCATCACTACCCGGAGCAGTGTCTTTTTTTTTTAAACATTTTTTAAATTCTGTTATTGTAAAAGGTGATTCTAATAGTTCATTACGGGATGCAAAAGTTGGTGATATGTTTCTAACAGAGTCTGGCGCTAGGTTATGTAATAATTCCTTCTGTTTATCCTCAGATGGAGTAGAATGCGATGATTGTCGGTAACCCTTGCTCCAACGCATCTTCTTCCACATCTCAGACACTGAAGTAGATTCGTTAATATTACTACAAAAGGATTTAAAATTTCTTGACTTAGCTTGCTTAATTAAAGATCGAGACTTTGCAACTTTATTTTCAAGATTTATTAAATTATCGGGGGAAGGGTTTTTTCTAAATATGGTCAACGCCAGTCTACGCTCAGCAACTGCTTCGGATAGTGAGGGACTCCAATACTCTTTAGGCCTTAAGTTATTTGTCGGGTTAGTGCAAATTTTTATAAAAGGAATATTTTTTTCTGCTGATAAATTAATTTGATTTTCAAGATAATCGTACATACATTGAACATCTGTTGTAGAAAAATAACTATTATCAAATGCCGAAAAAGGCGCAATAAGGTCAGTTCTAAATTGTTTCCAATTAGCCCGTTTAAAGTTTCGTTTTTTTGTAAAACTTAATGTATCTCGAAAATTTAACGTTATTTTAATTATCAGATGATCACTGCCTAAACTTTCATTCAATACCTGCCATTTAGTCATTACAGCTATATCTGAGGAAGCAAAGGTTATATCTGGTGACGTTCTTTGAACCACACCATTCACTAGTTTAACTCTGGTAGGTTCGCCATTATTAAGGGACATAAAATCACTTTCTAAAGATGAGTCTAATAGCTGAGTACCTCTGTTATCAGTCTTATACGACCAGTTACTGTGGTGGCCATTAAAATCTCCCAAAATTAAAGCTTTATTCAATGTCCGTGAAAACACACTGTTCCAGTCCAATATATCTGTACGGACTGACGAAGGACAATAGATACATATAATATTTTTAAGGACATTACAATTCAATAATTTAATCTGGATAGCTTCTATACCTGTATTATGCAAGATAATGGGACATACCTGAGTATGGAAAGACTTGTGAACTATGAGAGCTACTCCACCATAAGCATCTAATCTATCCCTCCTATATATATTATAACCGCTTATATTAAAAGAATCTATGTCCGAATCCAGCCAGGTTTCACATATTGCAGCTATGTGGATCTTTTCTCTGTTAAGAAGTAATTCAAAATCAGCTAACTTAGGTTTTAGGCTTTGCGAATTCCACTGAAATATATTAATCACAAAACCTTTTTGTGAGCTATCCATCAAATAATTTGGCAATTTTTTTAAATAATTGTTCACTGCTGAAAAAATTGGAAATCAATAATTTTAGTTCTTCTATTATCACTGCAAATATCGATATTACCTTGTCTTCAAACTTTTCTGTTGAAATGAATATGTCTTTCATTTTATTCAATATATTTCTGCTTTTGATACTCTTAACGAGCTTTTCTTCATGTTTTCTATTTTCGGGTATAGGCCCATTTTTCATACTATCCAATGGCATATTTATGTTTAAAGATTCCATAATTTTCTGATTTGGTTTTCTTTGTGTTTTATTTTTTTGAATGCTATTCTCTTCCTCTTGTTCCATTTCTTCCTCTTCTCCTTCATTCAACTCATCTCCATTTTCCATCGTCTGACGTAAGCTACTGTATCTATTTTGACTCAGTGGGGGGAATGACTTATCCCTATTGCCATTAAAGTCGTTCATTTCCGTTATTTTGCTAAATTGTGTATCTCTATTGTTCTTTGTCAATATATCCAAAGCTTTCTTGTAGTTGACATCGTTTTCATTCATGATCGTGCGTATTTTCTTTTCCCTCAAGAAAATAGGACATGATTTATCCAAGGACATATGTGACCCTTTGCAATTAAGACAGTTGAATATCTGGGTTTCACAATTAGTGTGCTCTTTTCCACACTTAGGGCAGAGGATTTTATTATAGGGACAGAACTTCCTGATGTGGCCATACTTCCAGCATGCGGAACATTGCATAACTGAAAAAACATATTTTTCTACTCTAAATCTGCATCCGTAGGCATATATGTATTGTGGAATGGTAGCATTCTTAAAGCAAACACGAACCGTCTCGCAATCTATCCATTTTCCTTCCGAATTCATTCGTCTCATTCTTTTGACAGATAGAATTTCAAATGTACTACTTAGAGACTCCATAATTTCATCCTCACCCATTTCCAAATCAACTCCTCTAATAATGCCATAAGATGTCAAAGATTGATCAGCAAAATAAGCTCTAATTTCTAATTCTATAAGTTTCTGGTTATTTATTAATTTCTCTGCTTGTTCCTTATTGCTTAAACGTATAAAAACTTTGAACGGATTTTTAAATTTTACGTTAATTATGTTTTCAATATTTTCACTACGTAGTAATCTCGCTAAAGCCATTTGTTTCGGCAATATTTTTAGCGAAGATAAAATTATTTCAAAACTACCCTCAAAATCCGTGCCTTCTTCCATAATATGCGAGTTATTTATATGATGAGCCTCGACTGAGTCACTCCTTATTAGTCTTTTTGGTCTTCTCCTATTAATGGTTATAAAGCCCTCTTCACTACTTTCTTCACTCTTATCCCTTTGTCTTTTTTCGACATTATTTTTATCAATACTCAAATCTCGATTATTCTTTGTAAAGTTAATCCATTTAGGAATACTTTGTAATTCCCTTTCACATTCGTTAATGATTTCCGAGTCACTTTTTTCCAAATCATCTTCCCCTACACTATTTTCTTCCATATTTATTACGAACAGATGTTATTATAGGTTAACGTTAATTCAACTCACTCGCGGATCGGATAACGTGAACAAATACGTGCGCTCGCTACACCGTCCCGCGCGCCAGGTCTTTGCATAGTTGCTAAGTACTGATAATAATTATGTATGTATGTTACGTATAAACCTTTTTGAAGAAATTTATCTAAATTATAGTGAAAACCGTATCAAAATACGTTGCGAACTGAATTCAGAAGAAGTAAGCGGAGTAATAGAAAGACAATCGCGGACAGTGAATTATTTGTGTACCTACTGTTACACAACGAATTATTCACTGTTCGCGAACAGAGATTTTAGGTGTAAAGCAAATTACATAATTTCTGGGATGCCTATGTCCAGTAATAAGATAATGAGGCGTGCAGATAATGATAATAGTTTAATAAATCGGAACTGCTAACAAGTTTATGGTCATTTAAACTAAAATTTTAGTTTTCATGCGTGTGTGTCAGTACTAAGTATTATGACTAAGCCAAAACCTGTGAATCATGAGATCCGTATCCCAAAAAAAATTAAAATCACACACACATACGTGACACAAGTACTCCTATCACTAACACATTCAACATTGAGAATCTTTCAAGGGTACATGATGTCAGGTGAGAGGGAAATATCTGTAAATATAACCGGAGTGAAAGAGACAAAGCAAGCCTTTTGTTTCATTCCCCTCCCCGTGACGGAAAGAGTGAAGATTTTAATACAGTTGTAGTTAATATTTTCCCTTGTGAGTTAGCGAATCCGTTGTTGTCTTAATTGAACAGGTATATTGAAAAATTATATGAACGTAGAAATATCATATTATGAGAACTGACACGTGAATATTAGAATAAAACTAATAAATTTACGTATTTTGTCGTGTTTATTGTCTGTCCATTTGTTTATTGGTAGTCTGCCCGTGACAATGGACACTGTAAAGGCTCCAAAACGTCGGGATTATTATGTCAATATTCGTGACAAAATCCGTAAATAGTAGTTTAATTTCAATCATATGAGAAATTCTCAATCATATCATCATCAACCCATATACTGTACCACTGCTGGGCACGGGTCTCCTCTCACAGAATGAGAGGGATTAGGCCATAGTCCACCACGCTGGCCTAGTGCGGGTTGGTTAGAGGTGCTTGCCTTGGATTCGAACTCAAGACCTTCGACTTGGCAGACCACTAGGCTATCACTGCAATCATATACTATACCTATCTATAATTATATTTAATCGAATACATTAATTATAGATCTATAGTTTGCCATGCTTATTTCAAAAGTAATTTATTATTTTAGAAATAACATTTAAGTACTATACGTATCTATAAATGATTAAAAAGTCATAGATTACTTTCTGAACTTTTAATTTATCATATAACAAAACCCTAGTCTCAAACCACTAAGGTCCAGAAAGGTTTGTCCACAAAACAATATTCAGAGCCCACAGTTTTGCATCTCAATCTATTCCTTGTAGTACCTACTACCAATCCTGATACCGATCTATTTTGCAGTATATCTTTGAAATTCCCATTATGTCACTAAGTTTACAGGTGACAATTTGAAATTATTGTTATTAGTGTTGCGGCTTTACCCGGGTTAGAGACGTGGTCATCCTAAACCGCAATATTAATGTTAAATTTACTGCTTCCATTAAACATTATGGGCTTAAACAGTTTGTTGGGGGCTTAATTAATTCCAAACTTGTATCATTAACCATCGCTGCACTTAATGAATAACACTTTATGTGGTACCGTACTTTAGACACAGAGATTAATGTAATGCGCACAAATTTTGAGTGAATTTATTTGCGAACTTCTGTTTTCAAAACATTATTTTTCTTATCTAAATTCACAATACTTCGTAGCGTTTCAACTATTTAAATTGTCTACAGTGAAATGCCGTTTTGAATAACAAAATAAATACAAACAGCCATTTAATAAAACCTCGAAATGAAACGTGTGTCCACTCAAAAATATTAAACTCGACCGTTTAAAAAGTACTTAGCGAAACGTGACCCTTTTATATGACATTATTTAACGTTGCCTATACATTATGTTCGTGTACACGCTTGGGAAACTTTCCTAAAACATTGGTTCCACTAATGACAGGCTGCCTGAATACTCCACCAAAGAATGATCACAAACTTATTCATCCCTTTATCCATGCGGGGTATTTGAAGGCCTCAACCCTTGTAATTAGCAACACGCTTCTAAGTCCGGCTGTTTTATTATTATTAGATATATAGTTTGAGGCTTCATATGGTGAGTTAAAATGCACATATCCATAGCCAGTAAATAAAAAAAAACTCAATAAAACAAACGGAACGTGACTGTTCAATATCAATAATATAAAGTGTATCGACAATATACGTTATACGTTATATATATATAATCGATATACGTTAGTGTACCAATTCTTTTAAATTAAACTATTGGATATAGACTTTGCATTCAACATAGAGTATTGTTAAACATTTTAGCGGTGCTTTGTTCCATTTTTTAAATAGGTTCAGGCGTTTAGTCCATAAAATTGCACGCTACACTGTTTTGCATCGCATTGGTGAAAAAAAAAACTGATATAACTACAGCGATGTTGCAGGGTAGTGAATATTGGGCTGCTCTGAGTTTAAGTTGAGTTTTATATTTAACTAGTTGGCTTTGGTAGGAAATAAGGTTATTTTTTCGTAGACCGTATGTTATTTTATAGGACTTCCTTTTCAGTTGACTCTTGAGGCAGGGACTAATCGTCTTCGCGAGCTCTTTAAGCTGAATATTATTTGTTTAAAAGTCTATTCGAATTTATATAAATATATCGTGCCTATACAGTTTGAATGCCCTAACATTCAAATTCTGAAGCCATTCAAATATTATAAGGATCCAATTTCACTGCAGAGAATTTGCAAAATTTAATAAGAATTCCAACAAAAAACGTACATAGACATGCATGCGACGTATGCAGCTGACGCCAAAATATGGGCATATTATGATGTCCCTAATCTGGTTCACGGTCTGTTGGACGGGACGGCTCTCTCGATAACAATAACCGACTTAATACGCCCGATAATCGGTTTTCGCTATTCGAAAACATCCGTGATTGACACTTTTGATGACGTTTGAGCCGAAGCAAACGCCCCTGAGTTCACCAATCGTTTTCCATTACGCCGAGGGGAGTTTACATTTGCAAATAAAATATATAGCCGAATGATTTGTGCAAGTGGTTTTACCAAATAGCTAAATTGTGTTTGATTAATCGTAGGAGGTTGATATGTACGGTGTCATGTAACTTTTACTTGAGTACCTAAATAAAAAGTACTACTTTAAACTATTAAGATTTCTGACGAATTATATAATAAGCAAGAATTTTGGAAAGGATTAAAGATTATCCTTTGATGATGACTACTCATAGTGTTAATAATATAACTTTGGTTTTAACAACTCATCAAATCACTAACATCCCTAAAATTTATTCTTCAAGTATAATTTTATAATTGTACTGTAAATGTAAACCTATTTCCTTCATGTAAATTCAAGATAAGTATTCTAAAAAAGCTTCAACATTCTAACCAAGCTGAAGCAAAAGTCGTTACAACTCAAGAAACGACTTCAAACATAAAAGAACACAATATTTACCTAAAGTAGCGATCTCGCTATTTCAAACTTAAGTGACCATGAACTGAAACACTCAAAACGATCCAAGAGTAAGCTGGATGAGTCTGAGAGGCAAATGTCCATGCTAGTGGCGAGCAAACAAAAAATACTCACAGGCCGAGTTGAAAGAAAGAGCGCACTCAACCAAGCAAAAGCAAAAAAGGTAAAAAAGAATCACACAATAAGTAAAGGAGGCAGACGGTGCCACGTCCGGACTAGACGAAACTTGGACGAACAACCTGACCGCTTTGACTCACTGACCACTCATTTGATAGCTTCTAACTTGGGACTCATTTAGTGAGCGTTTTTATCTTACGATTGCGAGTTCTATTGACAACTGAAGCGTTTTAAAATAGCGTTGAACAAAAAGTTGTTGCTTTTTTATAGCCATGATAGTCGAACATACACGTAAGACTAGTGTTTGTAATTTAATTACTTTTTTCAATTTTTCTCAATTAGATAAATTACTAGAAATATTGTATTGACTTCAAATATTATAATCATCTTTGAACAATGCTACTACTTTGTTTAAGTAGCAAAGACATTATTTCAAAACGTTATTCAAACAATTTTCCTTTGTAAAGTTATAAGACATTTTAGTCGCCAACTAAAGGTGACCCTACCTTTTCGTCGAGTATCCATATCCACTATTACAGCTAATATTTTTATCGGTGTCCCTCACAAGAACATCACTGACACACGACACCGAACAACGTACAAGATGACATTACTTATTTCGTATATATAGGTTTGCCACAAAACATTTTGCTTAAAATTTAGTCACGTAGTCATGAGGGGTGTCCCATGTCGCATCTTCAAACCATTGCGATGGTCCATTGTATTCTCGCGAGACAAAAGGGTTGAGCACCCTCCAAGGAAGCTTACCTTCGTCAAACCGCTTTTTGGAATCAAACGTTCAGGTATTTGGAATAGATTGGAACATTTTATTCCGTGTTGCTAGCTCAGAGAAAGTATACAATTCGTTTATAGGTAAAGGATGTTTTGTTGCTAATATATTATCTTCCAAATTTCTTTGTGTTGTGGTGTATTTTGTTACAGTACAAATTATATTTGTTGCTGGTACAAGTTTCTGCTCCTGGATAGTTATATTTTTGTTTCTTTTCGCTCGCGTGTGTTTTGGTAGTTGGTAATTTTACACGAAGCTATAATTAAAACTTTAGTTACTTGTTAGCGAAAAAACACGTATTTACAGCTATAATATTACTATTTGTTTAGATAAAAGAACAGAAATTTATAATTAATAGTTGACTTACAAACTTGATTTTTGTTGGCTCAGCTGATTACACGTATTATACTTGATTAAAACAGTTGTGACCAATTACATGCAAATTAATATCGGCCATTTAAATACACCGACAGTATTCAAATGAGGAACTAATTTTAGATGCAGCCTTAATTAAAATTTGCCCAGGTTTGTACAAGTTATAGGGATAAATATTCTGAATTATACATTTCCATGTTTATTTTTAAGAGTATACAATTATAAATCTTAAATAATAAGACTAGGTGTTCCAGAAAGGCTATCCTGATTTAATAAGTTTTGGATCTTAAGTTATTCCGTTGTTTTAATGTTAAATATTTAAGCAGTAAGATTGAACAGTTCTGTATACGAAAATTTTCTTACAAAAGCGAATGAATTGTACGAATTTGCAGTTATTATAGTACTTGCCCTGGTCACAATTTGGGAAATTTTGTTTGTTATCTTACTGTAGAGAGCGATTAAATATCATAAAACAGAAACTCTAGGTTCAAACAGTCACTTTAGACCGCATTCTTTCTCGACACCCTATTTGCTAGTGCAAAATGTCCGTATTCAAAACCAAGCGTGTTTTGTGGACAGTGCTTTCAAAGTTAAACATAGCTCTAGAGCTGTTACGTACTGTTATGAAAAGCACTTCAACATAATATTTATGCGACGTATATCAGTATTTATTACCAGGACATTAAAGGAGAAAATTTCAGTTAATGGGGTGTCAATGATGAAAATATTTTATGTTTGCATTCGACATCAACATCGTATCGGAAGCACCCGTTCCTTTTTAACCATAAAATGATTTAACAATCAATGAATCCTGTGAATGGTATAAATACCTCAGCGTTTCAAGCAAAGTTAAGTAATTAATTGCAATTGCATATATTTTGCGTTTTGCATATTATAAACGGGACCATTTTCGGATACATTTTGTCGATGAAACTGCTCTGATAGCGAAGTGACCTCATATGAAAATAAAGCATCCATTGTTAGTGAATATTGCGTGAAGTAATGGGAAAAGTCGAGGTTTTATAAAATGATTTTATGCATGCGTGCTCTGCGGGGTGAACAAATAGACTGGGCGGCGTGTGGCAGTCAATTTGAATGGATGTTTGATGCATTTATCATTCATATCAGAGCAAAGTCCTCCACAGATCGCGGAATCATAGCAGACGAGATATTGAGGTTATTGATTTTGCAAGTATTTCCGTAATTGTACATAAATACGATATTAATTCATTGAATTCCAGAATCCAACATAAACTACTACCTACATAAGTTTGAAAAATAGTTTTGACATCCAATATTCGATAGGAACGTTTTTGGGACTTCCAGTTGAGTTGAGTTCTTACTTTATCATAGTTTTCCATAATAGAGAGAAGAATACATATATTTATTCTGAATTCCTACTTAATATAAACAACCACGCAACTTCCATTAAAAATATTGTATAATTAAGGATTAAGTGTAAACAAACGTACTAATTAGTAACAGTGCATTTGTTCCGTTATACAGTCCAACAATAATAATTGCATTACGCCCGGAGCGTAATTTCATCGATAAGTTCAATTTACGCGAAACGTTATTGCGAACTAATTAATAAAATTATTTTAATTTTACTTGTACAAATATACGTTTGACTAACAGTGTGTCACAATTCTGAAATATCAACCACAGTTGTCATGTAAACCGACATTCATTTGATAAAATAAATAATGATGGCAACTTTTTAGTAAAGATAAAATTTATTTAATTTTAATTCTTATGGGGTTACATTGTTCCTTACATCTCCTTAAAAAAACATGCTGATCCAACTTCTCTTTCTCTTTTCGTTCTATTGAAAAGATATGCTCAAAGTAACATACAATCATTTATAAAACTCTTCAATATCTTTTTGTAATCCTGCCCGCGGTCGAATTTTTCCTTCGCTAAATACCTTTAAACTCTTCAATAGAAAAAACCTGACGCGTAATAAAATATTGTACTTATTTTAGTTATAACAACGTATCCGCAAGCCGTGCAGTACAGCGAAATCTAAATTAAATTTTGCTCAGCACTTTATCTCCTTTGCCGAGGGAACCTTGACCCAAGCCACATTAACTGTATTACGACGGCTTTGTTCACTTTAAAACAATTGTGGCAACGAGATGAGAATCCACAAATTCCACTCGTAAAACAATCATCAGGAACTTCGCTGACGTCTGATGTCCGCTATTGTTGCCGAAAAGCATCAAAATTCTCCGCGTCTGGAAAATTTCAGCCTTTGTGCGGCGAATGGCCGAACATTGAAGCCTCACAAGTTACTTACTTAATCTCTGCTCCGCCCCCTTTGTGTTCCAGTCATCAATACTTTTGGAAATTGCACCTCGAGCAAGTTCTGTCACTGGCTTGTTCGTGTGCTTATTGGAAGCGGGATTTTGCCTCGCGGCGTGCATTTGATTCCTTTGAGATTCATCATGAACATAGGGATTTTAGAGACTATTTTTTGGAGAGATTCGCTAGCAATTTAGCTCTCATTCTTCATTCTATCTTTTCTTATAATGAAGATTATCACATACAATTTGCCATGTATGTGTTGAATGAATTATTACTTGATGAGTAATAATTCATTCAATAAATGACCTTATCTTAAATATAGAAGAGAAAAGAACCAAATAAATAATTTAAACTTGAGCGATGTCTGTTGCAAGTTTTTGTTAAAATATCTGTTTGTACCTACAGCTGTTTTTGTACCTCACCAGTTTTTTATATCAAGAACAAAAACTGTACAGTCGTAATTTCGATCGTTAAAATTATACCTACATCTAATGAAATCATTCATTTATAATAATTAATTTCGTTATAATAAAGAAATAATAGAAACGATCCTGACAAAACGTTTTTAATGCAATATTAATAAATCTTTCTTGCAGCAGCTTGTCCCCGGACGTTCTCTTAAAATTTCGTTTGCACGAATAATGGAATAAGTTTAATTAGTTTCCTCTGCAGAGGTGCCTAGTCTTAATTAAGCTTTGGTTTCAGCCATAATGTTAGAAGTCACTGTTTGTTTCCGAGCGCGACGCCTACAAATTCTATTCTCCTTGCCAATTCGAAATATTTGCTTTAGAAAACATTCGTCGAACATCAATTGTATTGTTTTTCCCTCACTATGACTTCATACAATTTATCTTGGGCAAAATAATTCTTTATTGAACCCACCGTTTTACTTTTACAGCAGTTTGGATGATTCGCTGTTATTTAACAAGTTTCCGACGGCATATTTTCTTTATACTCCGACAAGTGCCTGTTTAATAATCGTCAGTTAAGCCTAAATTTAGAATTAAACTATAAACAACTACTAAACTACTAATTTAGAATTAAAATTGTTTGACAGTTTGCTTAAGAAATTATTTTATAGATATATTCGTAAAAATATACCTTCTTAGTTAGAAAGGTTATTTCCCACTGCTGGGCAAACTTTCAATCTTGCGCGAGATTCGGCTGCTTTTTTTTATAGTACGGGAAATCCGCATAGACCATCGGCCACCAGGGGAGGTTGCAGGGAACGTCGGATTCGTACCGACAAAAAAACCGCACTTGCCCTATAGAGATCACGTGCCACTTACGTTGCGGCCGACCTTGACGGCGCCGATATATAAATATAATTTTAGAGAGATAACTATTAATTATACATTGTAAAGAGTAGATAAATATGTTCAATTGATCAGCTTATTCCTATAATTTAACTTTATGTTATGGTTTTTGTTTTAGTACGAAATTTTAATTACACTTTGTTTTGCATTTCACAGATTTTTCTAAATTTACATTAATCCGCAATAATGTTGTACTCAGTAACTATTCACCTTGATAAAATTCCAAAGCAGTAACTGTTTCGGTGTCACAATCGACAAAAACAAAAAGCGATCGTCTCTCCTTTATCGAGGCTCCTTTTATTCGAATGCAATCCGCTTTCGTCAAAGGTAATTCGATACGTGGATCTTGTTCGTTTTCTTTTCGCACTTAAGCATTGCGCCTTTAGTTTGTTTTAGCTGTAACTTTATACTCGCGAACTTCGCGCCCCTATTGACACTTCCAATCAAAACATGTGAATGGAATCAATGAATAGCTTTTTCTTCACTTTTTTTGGAAATCAGTCAACGGGGTTGTGATGTAAAGGAGGCATGTTTTTGTTGTAGTTCCGATCAGTTAGTTTTGTCGATCACAAATTGACAAACGAAAGAGTGATTGTACTACTTGCTATAAATGTCACTTTCGATACGTAGTTTACACTTCCATAAATTCATTCTATCAAAAATTGTTATTGAGGAAAGTTGGCAAAGATCGCTATAGAGCAAATACACAAATAAACGACTAACAAATCGACTCAATTAACAAAATACTCAGTCAACACAGCCATATCGTAACAAAACAGTCAATTCCATTATACAGAGATTTTGTGAAAAAACAAAGGAAATCGTTTCGCCGCGGTATTCATACAATTCGTGAATTTAAACATCGATCTCGCTGTATTAACCGTACGTTTACGATCATCGATATAAATCGTGTGATATCGATGCCATAAAACAAACCGCAGGATTACCGATTTAAATTAGTCGATATCAAAGCAGTTAAAGGGGGCCTTTACAAATTAACGAGGCCAATTTCCCTAATGATATTGTAAAAGGAAAGTTTACGATTAACGAGTTTGGTTTTGACAATTGTATCGGTTTTTTTAGCTTGTGGTTGGGACATCTCTGATGATTCATACTGTTATGAATGCTCGCAATATAATTCAAGAATACGCGTACTTTTTTAAAATAAATTCAGTACATTCCAGTAACTCAAATATTTAGTTCATCCTGGCGCGGGCGATGCAATGTTTATATTATTTTTTACCTAGGTAATAAAATTTGCAGAATTATTCAAACAACGTCATGTTCGGACGAAATTTGGTGTTTGCCTTTGTTTTATTGCGTAAGGATAATAAGGAAACAGAACAGGCTGTTCATAAATCTGATAATATAAGACATAAAAACAAGAATGCACTTATAGACAGGGAATGTCATAAAAACCCATGAATTTAAAAAGTCTATATATATTGTACTAATCAATGAATCAAATTAACAGTTGCATTTTTTAAGAAATCATGTCAAACACAACGTCTCAATCTTGTGAGTTCAGGTAAGGCAAGTAGGGTTTGTTAGAAATTAATTATCAAGTGCCTTTATCAGGTGTTCGGCCTGAGGGCTCCGTGTTTCGATCGGGATCTTACGCTGTTTACTTAGATTTGATTCCTGCAATCAAAAACAAATGTCCCAAGATTGTTTCGTGTAATTAAACTTTGGGGGTTTGATCGCGTTGTGTTAGGTGTGGATGACGTTGATGATATGAAGTTTTAAGTTCATGATGTACACAGGTTGATGTTAATGGTGTTATTAGGATAAACATATTCAAAAGGTGTGGGAGATTTATAAAAATATTTTGTGGTGAGATTTGTTTCCTCTTTAGTAAGTCAAAAACGAAATAGGTATTAAAGTTATTTAGAAAAGGAAAAATTCGACCGCGGGCAGGATTCGAACCTGCGTCTTCTGGTTAGGTACACCAGACGACAAATTCGACATGACGGGTAGGTATCGCGGTGGCTTAGTGGTCATAGCGTCGTGACAAACCACGGACAACAAGTCGTTCCACATAATCTCATCATTTATTAAAAAAATATGATGGTCTTATCATAAGAATACATAGGTATATTCATTTAGCTGAGAAACACAAGATTGACATAAGTAGGTAAGTACATGCATACAAGTGGTCGGAGCGACATAATTACTAATATCAGTAGGTATATTTAAAAAAATGTTAACTCAGAAAAGCTAGTAAAATCCTTATGTACCTACAGACGCCAGCACATCAAGCTACCCCAATCTGGCAAATTTCTTGTATAAATTTTCAACTTTCATACGATGTAATAAGGTTCATGTTCAATTGGGAAATTTTGAAAGTTTTGGATATCTTGACCTGCTGGCGTCTGTACTTACGCTACTTTAAAGAGTGATTACTTTACTAAATTTTCATAACCTTTTACTCACTCTTTAACGTTTATCCTTCCAATTATTCAACACTGTCAGCAAAGTTGCTATTAGCACAAAAAATGCTAATAATTCCCTTCAGATATCCATTACTACGATTGTCGATTACGTGAAACGTTTGGGTACCGCTACCTCGAATTCACTAAACAGCTTTGTCAGCTTTCAAATACGAACGCTTAGTAAGCTGTTTTGAATATAAATTATGTTAATTGCATTTGTGATAAGCGATGTTTAGCTAATCATGAATGACGGCGTTGTGAGAATATTCTGTTCGCTAATGTTTTATCATTCATAAGTATAAAATGTGCAATATTTGAGAAGGTTTGGATAAATGAACCGTCTTTGCTTCTGAATTTCACTTTATATATTCTTTGATGACGATTAATTTAACGTATGTCCTTGTCCACATTTACGTAAATATTATATATACATTGACATAAAACGACTTTTTACGGATTCTATCACGTTATATTGATATTTTTAATCCCGACGTTTCGGACCCTTTACAGCGTCAATATAACGCGATAAAATCCGTAAAAAGTAGTTTTATTTAAAAAAAAGTAAAGATTTAGACTCTAGTAAAACTTATCTTCCATTACAAAAGATTTATTATATTTCATCCATCCAATGAATGTTTTGCAAGAAATATAAATATTAAAAATAAATTAGTCATAATAAAATTAGTCATAATAATGTAGAACGTTTTACTTAATTAAAGCAGCCATCTTTATCAAGGATCAGTATATCCCGTGCCTTCATTAAATTAGTACCAACCCCACAAATAGGTAATGTCGGTTTCCCAAATTATATTACTTTATTGTTATACTTTTTTACTTTGTTCCCCCAAACTAACGTAAATTGGCTTGGGATCACGCCACTGTTACGATAAACTGCGCTATTGGATTGGTTTTCTGTGGCTTTGTACTAGTTTTTATGTCGGGAATATAACTTAGAAACGATTTTGCGATCAGTGCCTTTTTGGTAAAGTAATAATTCTATTTGATATTATTGTGGCGTATACTTAAATGGAAAGGGAAAATCATGGAACTGTAAAAGTCTGAATATTCTGTTATGATTCATTGGAACTATACACAAAAAATTTAGTCTACGTGGTTTTCAGAACTTCGGTGCCTTTTATAATATTTAGCCGAAGGATATACACGTATTCCAAACGAAAAGTCTTTGCATTTTATTGGCGTTTCTGATTTTAGAAGGTAAAGTAAAATATTTCATTTTCATATTTACGCTGCAAAACTGAGACTGAATGGTCAGAATTATTTGACCTAAAGCAATACCGTTAAGTAATCGCTACGTACACACATGTTATGTATTAAACATATTTATTTAAAGGTTTTCAATTATGCTGACTTGGTACAATACCATGTACGGAAAAATTGTTCAATAATTTTTATACAATGTTACTTAACAGATTAATGGCTCGACAAGTAGACTTTTTAATTTCGAAATAATGGTGTATAATCGGGCGGGTTAATGAAAATAAATAAATATTAATTACGAAACAGGAGTCAAACGCAGCTGCTGTTATACCCTGGGATGACAATTATACGGGTATTTACCTTTTGTTTCTGTAGAACATAAACAATTCTCACGGATTTTGGTGACACAAAGTGATAAAAGGGTCATTGTATCGCAGTTTGTCGGAAATAATCGATATCAATCGGTGATTCGGAATCAGTTATCGAGTGGGCAGTGAAGGGCTCTCGATTCGGTCCATATGCTCGTGTTCGCACGATCGTGTAGCACATACTTGTCATGTGGAGCGTCCCGAACACACGTCTAGTCGGACTCCTGTTTCACGGATTGGCTAATTGAAAACCTTTCAACTCGATCAGTTTGAAATTTGAAGTTTTCAATCTGTCACTTGACGACGACGCCGTGAAGATCGGTTAACGTTAATCTACCTTATGGGAATTAACATTCACCATGACCACGTCATTTATGACTACGAATGCAAAAAAATACAAATACTATGGAGAAAAGCATAAAAGTAAGTATTTATGTCTTAAAACTTAAAGTAGATAAAAAGTAAGTCATGTTTTCTTTTAAATAGATCATGAACCGACATTAATCATGAAGTAACATTGTAGGTTATTAGAAATATTGTCGATGTTTGGTGTGGAAAGATTTTATCTTTTAATCGAGTGTAGGTAAACCAAAATCGAGATTAATTTAGAATGAACTAAAACTGAAATGTTTTGGGTTACTTTAAATTACTTAAACTTTCATATCGTTGTTCTAAATACATTTTATAAATCAGTCAAAACTGTTCCAAACATTCAACTCCATAATTAACACAAGAGACTACTCCATTACTATGTGTAACCAAATCTATTTTAAACTGCGATTTACTTCATCACTACATTTCCAAAGCTAAATATGGTTTACGTGTTGTACAAACAGAGTGGTTCATCAGCGGTGGTCGAAATCAACGCGTTTCCGACGGCTGATTGTTTAGATAATCGCGTGTCATCGAGTTAGACCCGGCGCCGAATTAACACGATTGCACCCGAAGCCGAACCGACTGAACGGCGAACTTCAACGAACCGACTTGCAGATTGTGATGATTGGTTTAGCTGTAATCTTGTTCAACTTAGTATTATTGTGTGAATATGGAGTGAGTTTGTACACATACTAGTTCAGCATGTAGTCTGGAATTGTAAAGCGAGGCTCGTGGCTAAATAAGAACAGTGCTAATCGATCAAAATGCGAGAACGAGTCGGTTGTGGATAGTTAACCATTTTGAGAATAAAATCAAAGATTACGATTTATAAAATCAAAATTCTATGCTTTATATTCAACTATAAAGCATAGAATATTAGATATTATGCTTTATATAAAACTTTATATAACAGAGCCCTTTATAATTATATTATATTATAATAAGTATATTTTTTTCTAATCGTAGATTCAAGAAAATGTAAATACAAAAATATCTTCAGTTCAACTGATACATTTAATCCACTTTTATTAACAACTTCCTTTTATCTCCCAACTCAAATATTTAAACGTAAATATAATTTTGTCCGACAAAACCGTCAAAGAGAAAGAAAGAAAATAAGAAAAACATAACCGCCGCAGTCAATTACGAAGCTTAAAAATATCTCTGGTATTTTTTGTTCTAATACCCAGGGAAGGGTTCTCAATCCTTTAAACCGCTCGAAACAACTTAAGATTCATTCGCGTTAAACCTGTGAAATCTGTACCGCAGATAAGTATTTTTTACAAGCAGCTTCCCACTCCACTAACCCTGAATATTTTAGGCATTTTGTTAATATCCTAATCCTCCTTTTTTCCTCGGCTTGGAGTCGGAGGGAAGTCAGCATTCACCGTTAACAGTTTCATGATTAATGACTGAAAACTCTTTGATGGCTTTTTAATTAGAGCTAAAATAGGGGTGTAATACCGGTTGGTAGCGGGCGCCAACGTCGGCCGCGGGAAGGTTGCTGCGGCCACAGCTATATTTCATAGAGGGGGAGCGGCGGCTTCGAATTTGCAAGGCTAATAAATTGCGGAATACCTAGGCCTTATTGGCTCAACGTTTAATCGTTCGGGCCGCACTGGATTATTTTTAGCCAAGTTCCTGGCGCTTCTTTGTGTAACTGTAGCAATTGGAAAGTAAAATGCTAAACGTATTCTTGCCTTTGTGCGCGGCCCGACGTAAGAGCGTTTACTTATCGGTAACATAGGAATGAAATTTCTAACTTTGAATTACAAATTTATTTCCTCCGGCCGCGGCCTCCCGACTCGCCTTTCAGGTTATTCCGATTCGTCAGTGAAAATGGCGATTAATATTCAATATAAACAGCCTGTTTGAGTGATTGTTTCTGTAGCTCCCTATACAGATCAGCTTGGAACAATGAAATTATTAATAATTGGAAGAAATTGTAAGCGCCAAATTCCTAAAAACAAATGTTTGATTATGCGTAAAATATTAATCTTTAGCTTGCATTAATATTAATGTTGCTCAGCTAAGTAAAATACAATCGATTCTCAAAATCTCGAAACAATGTCTTATCCGTGGAACTGCTACGTAGATTACAAATTACAATTGTCTAATATTACAATAACATTTATTGTATTCGAAATTCATTATAATGATCATTATTTACATTATACTAGCTGTTGCCTGCAGTTTCAGCCGCAATTCATAGTGTTTTTTTAAACAAAAGTTAGCCTATATCTTTTTCCAAGGTCTTTTATATAACTGTATCAAATTTCATCAAAATCGGTCCAGTGGTTTAGGCGTGATAGCGTAACAGACAGAGTTCCTTTCGCAATTATAATATTTAGTAGAGATTATGCACGTTTAGTGGTACCTATCCAGTATTGCATTTTGACTTACCTACCTAAAACAGTTTTGCTAACAAGAAGTATTAATGATGTTAAGCTGTGAAATTACTGAAAGTATTTACCGATGAAAACTAACAGCATAGTGTGGTATTCAATATTTTACAAAGTGTACTTTATAACAAGTTACCTGCCTCTCGTTTCGAGTACTTCTTACTTATTCCATTTCCTTCAGCCGACTGCAACTTGTACAAGATCGCAACCACCCGATACAGTATTCTCGTCGTTTATTTACATTAGACTTACTACTTATACTAAACGTCTTCGTGGTATAGTATAAAAAAAAGTAAAATATCCACGTTCAAAGAAGGATCGGATTGACATTTTTGATTAGTCATCACCATGAATAGAATATAATAGAATCATATAATTGTCATGTTCATGAATCTTCGAAATCCTATATAGTCCAAGTCTTCTTCCGATACTTTTCCCAACTATGTTGGGGTCGGCCTCCAGTCTTACCAGATGCGGGTAAATATTAGTATTTTATACAAATCTTCGTCCATTTAATTACACTTCCACAACCCAATTTATGTATAATGCCGATATCCTGACAATAGACTGGTTGTCAGGCTTTTTGAGCTTCTGACTACCGCCAACGGTTGTCATAGGTGTTCGTATGACAATCGGTACCGACGGCTTTAAGTGCTCTCCTAGGCACGGAGGGGCTCGGTGTGTTAAGAATGGTAACCCATCCACAGACTGACTGCGACTAGCGCAGCTTAACCTCGGTTGATCAGCGTAGTTATAAGTAACTTAACCATGAGCCCCTCAAAATCTAGTCTAACTATTTACCGATATCCAGGTAGATGAGTATAACAACAAACATTTTATCCGCTTGTTGCCACCAGTTTTGAAAGTCACGAATTCTTTAGAGGGGTGAAAACCGAAAATATTCGTATTACATGGCAGCGATGTCGAAAACAATGACTCGCAAGAAAGTACCTACTCTAACCAGCCACTTTGAGCAATTAGGACAAACAAAACATTTTTATGCGAAGCCCGTTCGGGTTGACTCCGGGTTTTCCTTGTAAGCGGAGTAACTTGTTTGCCGACGGGCGGGTGTTAATTGTGCAGATTTAAGGTCATCTTTGGAATTGTTCTCATTGAACGGGGATTACTTTATAGAAAACATTATTTATCTGCATTAATTATAATTAATGCAGATTATTTATATAATTAAAGTTTGTGGTTAGAGTATAATTTTGATTAATTTTATGTAATCAATTGCATTTTTGCCTAAATATATATTGGCGAAATCATATACTTATATAACAAAAAAATATAAATATTACCTATATTTTTTATTAGTTTTACCCAAATTCAAACTGTTCATTAGCATAATTGGTTTACAGTGGACCTACCTCGATATATATGGCAGAACACATGAACGTATGAGGTGCATCCATAAACGTAATATTGCAGTATCGCCATTATACCTCATTTGCAGAAGTAGTTCCAATGAATTCACCCTCCGCTACGTCGTTGACGTTTAAAATTCTTCTTCAAAGCAACTTTAATAATTATACCATTTTGTTTCACTTTCGACTACATAGATTTAAAGGTAATCAAAGCTTTTACCTGTAATAGTTTATGGGTTAAAGAATAATGCAGTGTTACACTGTCGTGGAGTTATAGTACTTATTTTGCGAAAGAATAGAATAGAAAGAATACGAACACCACATTTTTTAATTGCACTATTATTTTAAGCTTAGTTACCGCCATGGGATTCCTGACATTAGCGACGATCATAACAGGCTATGATCTTGTATAATCCCCTGATCTAAGGGACGATGGCTTGCCTCGCTTCCTGGTGAAAAGCGTGCGCCACCTATAGAGACTCTGCTACAGCCTGATCCTTTAGATTAAATTTTAATTGAGTGCACAATTATCATAAATTTTGACTGCCTTTGGCACAGGCCAAAAATAATAACTGCTCTCGGTAAAAACTAAATTAATTACCAGTGGTTTTTAACACATTAATTACCCATAGGTAACACATTAATTACCTACCTATGTGTAATTAATGTGGTTTTTCTAGGTACAGCCACACCGATCAAAATATCTCCGCCACACCTGTTTTAAATCGCTACCAAAACCACTAAACTATTACACAAACATCGTTCGCCGCTAGCTTTCATTGTTCAACAACGTACAATTTATATAGGTGTAACTAAGTATCCAAAATCTATTTGCATTACGACCGTACGACGAGACTCAGATGTTCCGGAGAATCTGTTGTGATATATGGACGTTATTAGGAAAACAAACTTTTAATTGTACGTAATCCCCGTGTTGTATTGTAAATTTTGTTTTTGTTTGGCAGCGGTGGTATATTTTGGCATGAATTATAGGCAAATTATGAGTTTAGTTTGTTACACGAAGTAAATTGATTTAAATTTCTATTTGCGTTTTAGGTGGTTAATGTGTTTGTTTCTTTTAATTTTTATTGCTTTCAATAATTCATTTTAACCGACACTCGTTCGTACTTTTAAAAAAAAGTACGAACGAGTGAAAAAGTAATAATAATAATTTATGTTTATTTCAGACAATTAACCCATAGTATCTAAATTACATAATAACACACAAACATAAAACATAAAAATATAAAATACAACACAAAATAAGTAACAGCCCACAAAAAGCTTCTTATGCATTCTTAAAAGGTATCATTTTGATGCCATCTTTAATGATTTCTCCAAGAATGCTACTCAGAGTAATTATAAATGTGATTCACAAAAATACAATAATTATGATTTTGCAAGCGTCCCTTTTCTCCGCCAAAATACCGAGAAGAAAGGGGGTGAAGTTTAACAAGTGGAAAATACCAGTACCATTTAAAAAACCTCGAGAGCAGCAATTAAACTCGCATTAACTAAATTATGAGAGCACCGCAACTTACTTCCAGTCGCAACTGGTCCTTCTGTTTATACAATTTGCCTAAGCTACTGGCAAAATGTTTTCCTTTTTGGAACTCACACAAAACATTTTCTCACGGACTCGGTTCTGTCCATTCGGTATCCGGAGGAGCAAGTTTAACTCTAAACAATAGTTAAGCAACAAAGAAACTTGCGGACTGGCGTGCTGCGGCCGAATAGTGTGTGTGAACCGACTTAGAGCTGCCTCTACGTGCACGCTTCGAGTGTTCTGTAATCAGTGCAAACCGACCCCCAACGCTTACAATGTTATCTCCCTACTAACAACTATTTTCATGCTAATATTTGTCTAGACCATTTCTTTTGCATTTATTTGTTTTAGAGACACTTTTGAAACAAAAAGGAATGGTGTTTGTGTAGCGCGGCACGTTTCTAGATGAAAATCCTTGCGCTTTGAATACCAGTTCCAACGCTTCATTCACTACATAAAACATTGTGAGCAGGTGTTTCGCAAATCGTCTTGTGTGAAAATTTTAGCTTATTTTTCTTGTTTTATAATAATTTGAGAAAATTATTAAATTCATAATGCATGAAATATTGAACTTCTAAAGTAAATCAAGAAGAATAAATAAGTCTAAAAAATTAATAAGGTTTTATGTCTTCCTTCTTCATTTAGAGCATATTACAAGTCAATTTTGTGATAAAAACACAAACAAATCGTACAATAAAAACAAAAAGTATGCCTAATCAAATCATTGTTTTAATGATTTTTGCCTTTGGTTAATAAGTTTTCTATCTATTTCAAATAAATACATTCACACAATTCTTCATATTTAATTTGATACCTTTGAAGCTGATTGCAAGACACAGAAAATGTATTACAGTTGCAAAAGTCTCGGATTATTGCAAGTGGTATTGGTTATTCATTTTATATCCTCATTTTCTTAAAGCCTTGGTTTAAATAATTGACACAAGTTCTTTTCTTCCATATCCAGAACCCCAAAACATGATAAAGTAAATGAATTACAAATCAATACGTACGAATTCCGAATGATTTCGTCTTCTTACTTGTAAAATTCGCTCTCAGTTGAAAAGGTCTTGCAATTTTCTCCGTATCGGTGTTGTGCGCGTAAGGGTGCTGATTTATTTGCGGGTATGAGGCGTGAGGCAAATGAACTGCCCGTGTAGCGAGATGTACGGCGACACCGCGCCGTAACTACGGGGGAAGACGCCTTAGATCACACGGAAAAGCTATGTACGGAATATCTTAAAACATGTGTAACAATTTTCCCAGTTCGCCGTGAGGTGAACGTGAACCTGTAGTTAATATTTAAAATTATATTCGCGACTCATGTTACCGTGCGATCAGTTTTAAAGTACTGTGTATTTATACGCTTATTTCACTGTCAATTGTAAGCTAATAGACAATTTAACAAAGATAGTTCAGTGAACTGTATTCATAAGTCTAAAATCGTTGTGGTAATAAATATTTTAGAATTTTGTCAAATAATACATAAAATTTGTAGGGATGTATGAGTAACTGGGCTTAGGAATTCAGTGACAATTTGTTTGTGCACCACTCTATACACAGACTAATGGTGACAGTAAACCAATTCGTTATTCACCAGCAGTTTGTCACAGGCAAACGCATTAGCGGCTGTGGCGGGCCAGCGACTTGGCTTGCGGTCGAAGCCTCGTCCGAATTCCGCTCACCAAAACTGTCATCGCCGACCAACGATTAGTCAAGCTGCTAAGTGCTCCTTCCCGATTGTTTTTCTCTTTGCCACCGTCGGAAACTGTAATTTATGCGACTTTGCAGTTCCACCACAGCGTCGAAATTTGCAATCGGCGTGGATCCCAGCAAAACCGAAGGTTTATTTATAGCATAGAGAGTTAACTTTTGAACTGAAAGTTCTGCGGGTGCAGCGGTCGCCGGACCTTTTTTTGTTTGCAGTTGTTACTGACTCCGAGGAATATAGTGTTCTGTGTTCACATATATTTTTACGTCCGATTCTTTTTATAGGCGCCTTATTTTGTTTATGTGTTCATCTGAAGTTGGTCGGTCATTTGGTTTCACATTGCCGCTTTTAATCCTAGATTGGACTGAAGGATTTTTTTTATTATAAATTAAAGTTATGCTCTATTCGTCCAGATGGATGAGCATTTATATTGATACAAAGATATTTTCATGAATTATCTACTAACTTACCAACATATTTTAAACATACTGTAGGTACATTAACTTACAAAATTTAAACACTTTAAAGCTTGAATGCATAGTAGACATAGTAAACAAAAATATATTATTCATTAAATTCGAACTTTGAACATGCTACGCTGCTTTATACGTCATAATCTCGTCGCGTGGAACCTGTGCTATACGGACGTATGTCAAATTGTTCTGTTATCGTGAAAAGTATTAGGAGCAAATCTGAACCCTATAATTAATGGATTAAGTGTTAATACTGTGTGAAAGGACAGAGTGCAAACGAAGTGCCAAAATATCAATCTGCTCGCTCTAATTAGTCGTGTTGTCACCTTCCTGCACCGCGTCTCTGTGCTGTGACAGCGGGGCGCCCGAACTTCACCTCCTCTGTGACCCGACCTGTCAATTAATCAAGTCTACCTGCCTATTTGAGAAATCAAAGATGCAGCGATCACCACCAGCAAGGACCCCCACACTACCAAAATTCTCGTCTAATCCTGATCTACCCGAATCGCTCCGCAGCAGCGACAACGCATTTGTCAGTCTTCGAAAGCGTAAACAGCCTGACGATTATAATCAGGATGAAATGCTGGTAATTCTGAAAAAAAAAATAGATGAAACGCTAAGTACTTGGAAAAGTGAGTTGGAAACATCTATAGCTACAACAATAAAAAATTCAATGCAATCTATCATTGAGCAAGAAATAGAGAAAATGTCATCTTCTTTTAGTAATCTGTTTAAGCAGATTGACGACCGGTTAGACACCTTCGAACAATCTTTGTCGTATGCCACGGAGCGTCAAGACTCTTTTGATATGCGCTTGAGCGAAGCTGAAAACAAACTTAAACAAAATACAGATGTCAATAGCCAAATATCCGAACTGCAATATAAAATAGATTCCATGGAGCAGCAGGCCCGGCTATATAACATTGAAATCGCTAACGTTCCTGAACGCCGGGATGAAAATCTCGTTACTCTATTAGAAAAAATTGGGAGTGTTATTAAGCAACCGATTCAAACCTCCGACATTGTATCAATCCATAGGGTACCACATTTTGATACGAAAATTACTCGTCCAAAAAACATTATAGTTAGATTCACTACTAAAATTCTTCGCAACAATTTCATCACCGCTGCAAAATTAACTAAAGGATTAAAGTCAGATCAGTTATCCTTATCCGGGACTGTACAGAATATATTCATAAACGAACACCTTACTGGCAAAAATAAGCAATTATTTCGGATGTGTCGCGAAGCAGCAGCTAAGCATAGCTATAAATATGTGTGGATCAAAAATGGCACAATATTGGTACGTCAAACAGACTCGTCAGCAATTTTTGCGGTTAGGAATGAGCATGATATCAAAAAAATTAAATAATGTATTTATCACTACTTATTTTAGTTATTTACTTTTTAGGATGTATTCTTGTACTGAAATAATCTTAACAGTGTTTAGGTATTGCAGCTTAAGTTTACATGTGAGCGTTAATGTGTATGTTTTAAAGATACTTATATTATAAAATATCTAGAAGAAACCTTTTCTTGTACTATGTTTATGGAGTGTCATGTATATTTGTAATAGAATATAATATTAACTGGCCTATCTGGTATCGCCAACTAATCTTATTAACACGGCAGTTCTGGAGTAAAAAAAATATATTACTCATATATACGTATAACCTGAATGCATGTCTAATAACAAAATCATTTATTATATGTACAATTAAAAATGGCTGACACTCATAACATTTCTATTTATTACCAGAACTGCCGGGGACTCAGAACCAAACTACACACACTGTTCATGAACATTCTATCAAACTCGTACGATGTTATTATTTTAACCGAAACTTGGTTGCATACAGGCATCTCAGACAGTGAGTACATTGATAACAGATATCAGATATTTCGTGCGGACCGGGATCGAGAAGCGAGCGGTCGGCGCGATGGCGGTGGCGTACTGGTGGCTGTGCGGCGAGCGCTCTGCGCCGGCTGCGCACTCGCGCCGATCGCTCCCGTCCCCCTCATCATAGATCAGGTTTTTATTGGACTACAACTAGATAAAACGCGCTACTATATTGGTGCTGTATACATTCCACCGAAACAAAACCACCAGATTTATTATGACTATTTTAATGCTTTGCAAAATAGTATATTGAATCAAAGTAATAACGAGGAGTATTTGATTATTGTTGGGGACTTTAATTTACCTAACTTGAATTGGATAAATGGGGAATCATATAAGAAGCGTCTGAACTGTAGTGATTTGAATCATATACATAGTTGCATACATAACTTCATGACGGTATCAAATTGCTATCAAATAAATACTATTCAGAATCGTAATAACACAATATTGGATTTATTTTTCACCGACATATTAGACTGCATTTTGTTACCAGTGCCTAACTCATTAGTACCCCCGGATGAACACCATCCACCCCTCTGCGTTTCAGTACCGACTTCTAGTAATACCAGCTATATGCAACGCAAGCCATGTTATAGACATGGTTTTAAAAAAGCTAATTATGATACAATTAAACAGGAACTGTTAATAATAAATTGGAATGAACTTTTTATGAATAAGGAAGTTGAGGAGGCTGTATCTTGTTTTTACGAAAAATTATACTCAATCATTAATAAAAATATACCTTTACAAATTATTAAATCGCAGTCTTACCCGATTTGGTTCACCCCAAAATTAATAAAATTATTTAAGAAAAAAAATCAAGCATGGATTAAGATGAAAAAATTTTATAATGAATCGAACTATAATATTTTTTCTTTATATAGGAAAGAATTTGAAATAGCATTGGAAAGCTGCTACAATAAATATATGTCCTTATTAGAATCTGGTATCAAGGACAATATAAAATATTTTTGGAGCTACATTTCTCATCGTAAGAAATCGAAAGATATCCCTACTAATTTGCAATATAAAACGTCAAAGGCCAGTAGTCTTGAAGAGGCATGTAATTTGTTTGGCCAATTTTTTCTTTCGGTGTATCAGCCTTCCTATGTACCTGATAATTTAGAAATTTTAGACCTTGGCTTGGAAATAGATAATGATATATCTAATTGTACAATCACTAATGTTATTTTATCCAGAACAGAAATTTGCAAGGCATTAAAATCGCTTGATGTTTCTAAGGGTCCTGGAGTTGACAATATTCCTCCCATTTTCTTTAGAGAAACTGCAACCATTATTGACCAGCCTCTTCATTATCTCTACAATAAATGTTTATCTGATGGCGTCTTCCCAAGATTATGGAAAAGTGCACGGATTGTCCCTGTGTACAAAAAAGGGTCAAAAAGTGATGTAGAGAATTATCGACCGATATCCATATTGCCCGTTCTATCTAAGGTCTTTGAAAGACTGGTTCACAATGCTATCTATCCTCTTCTACACAACAATATTTTACAGCAGCAGCACGGATTCGTAAAAAGACGATCGACTGTAACGAACCTTTTAACTTACACTACTGATTTATTTGATGGCCTAGATGCAAATATTCAAATTGACAGCATCTATACAGATTTTCGCAAAGCGTTTGATCGAGTGGACCATCGTAAATTGCTAGAAAAACTTGCTTACAATGGTATAAAGGGAGACCTTTGGAGGTGGTTTAAATCTTACATTTCTTACAGAACACAGAAAGTGGCAATCGGAGGTTGTGAGTCACATGCCTCAAATGTAAGCTCAGGCGTTCCTCAGGGTTCTATCTTAGGCCCACTTCTATTCATTATCTTTATTAATGACATTAATAAATGCTTTCTCAATAGTAACTTTCTCCTCTATGCGGATGACTTGAAAATATACTTAAGAATAAGGAACTATCAAGATCACATCTGTCTACAAGAAGATCTAGATAGATTCAGTTCATACTGCTATGAAAGTAAATTAGAGCTTAGTCTAAATAAATGCAAAAGTATAAGTTTCAGCAAAAAAAAAACTGTAAGCGATTTCACATATTCACTTTGTGGCACTGATATATGCAAAGTACAATCTATCAAAGATCTGGGTATTACAATAGACAACAAACTACACTTTGATATTTACACAGAAAATATTATTAGCAAGGCCTTTAAAATGTACGGCTTTGTCATGAGGTCTGCCACTGAATTCAGAAAACCCTCCACACTTATCTATCTTTATAAATCATTAATAAGGCCACAACTTGAATACGCCGTTGCTGTATGGAACCCACTATACAACAAATATGAGAATAGGTTAGAAAGGGTACAAAAGAAGTTTCTGCGTCATACTAGTTACAAATGTTTACGTAAACGTTTACCTTACCAGTCCTTCTTAAGTTTTACAAACTGCTTGACCTTACATCTAGACGACTGCTACTGGAAGCTATGTTGCTTTTTGATATTTGTAATAACAGGTATGACTGCATAAATATAATAAACAAAATAACTTATTCTGTGCCTCCGCGAGCTCATGTGAGGTTATCGCGCCGTAATATTTTTTTTGCTATAATGCGGTCTCGTACGAATGCAGGTATCCGATCCCCATTAAATCGAATGTTTAAGACATACAATGATAAATTAAATACGTTAGATATATACGGTAACAGTAAACATACATTTAAGAGACAGACTATCAAGATATTATCAGAAGAACAGTTGTAAATTAAAATTTCCTACGTTGTATTCTACAATCACACACACTCATAACTATATACATATAAGATAATTTTACATGCTCACAATTACGCACATATATATCATAAATATGTAATATATTAAACAACAACAATATACATAAATATATCATACATATTTTTAACAACTTTATTCACAACATGGATTAACTATTAGCCGATTAAGTTAATTCTAAATTGTAACACAGGTTCACTATTTGTAATTCTGTAATGACTTAGGTGACCAGCGATGTTGAGTTTACAATAACTAATAATGTATAAGTTAAGCTTTATATAATAGAGATTGTAAGCTTGTTTGTGGTTCCAATAAATAAATAAAAAAATAAAAAAAAATAATCTGCGTAGGCGCGCGTCTCGTTTCCATAAAACCTACTTCGTTCGGTAGGTTCCTAAATATTAGAATCACCTTTTCCATCTTAATATGCAATTTATTGATTGACTAGGTATAATGTATTCATGAAAACTAAGTAATGCACCTGAAAAACAAAAATAATTATGTAAAAAATATTATTTGATATTGTAAAAAAAAGTAAAAGGACTGATTTTTAAAGAGATCCTCCATCATTTAAACTTTACTTTCTCATATATTTTTTTATTATAACCATACAAGAAACATAAAAGAAAATCATCATTAAAATTGTACACATCTTGCACTGTTCAAAATAACACCAACAAAGGGCGATACACTAACGAATCTAAAGGTGAGAAAGCAACAAAAAAATCCGCGAAAATAAATTGTGTACCCGAGGTAGTGGTGCCCTTGTTTTGTGCAACTGTTTGCTCTGAGTATTGACAATTGACAAGCAATGTTTTCTCTAAAAGAGATCCAAGCAAATAGTGTTGGAGTGAGGGCGTTGGCGTGATTGCGCCAAGGAAGCATTTTGTTTGTATAATCCTCAGCCTTTGATTAGCTGCTTCTGGATCCGATAAAAGTTGAATTCGATTTATATATTGACCTAGTTTGTTAGTATTCGATTTAACTATAATCTAAAAGTTAAATCGATGCCTGGTAACCGATTCGTACTGTGAATTGTGTAATTGTTAGGCAAAGGTCGGAATTTTGAAGATTTTTCAAATATAAGGAATCACTGGTAATAATACCTTGTTCACGACAGAAGTTATACTAAGAGGCGTGTGTGAAATACCCTCAGTCTAATTTTATATAGTGTGTAGTCCGAGTATCAGGGTTCTTAGTTTATAACCTGAAAATACAAAATATATATGACGTGTTGATATCGTAGACATAATATGTTTAACTATTATTTGTTTACGCTGACTGAAGGATCGAGTAATATGCCTGAATGGAATTAACTGTATATTTTGAATTGACTTGATTGTCGATATTATTTTAATACGGTTAGTGATCAATACGATATTAATGTCCTTGATAATTACTCGTCTCATTATTCGGTAATGAGAAAATGATTGATGCTATGTATATTCCTAGATTAATTAATTACTGGAATTACAAAATTAATGTTTAGTGTTAATATTTAATCACTGTTTTGAACTATATTATCTAATATAGTTCAAAACAGTGATTCGATTAATCAAGTTTCTGTATCAAACTTGATTATCAATCGCGTACTGATAGAAACAAACACAGAGCTATTGTACGTTTAGCAGCAGCCTGATACTATGATGTATGCTTGGCAGCTTATTATTATCGTCCTAATTTTTTCTCTAACATCTTAGTAAGCAAACAGTCTATCCAGATGCAGCAGAATATCAGTATTTTACACGATACCATATTTTTATGGGCAATAATGATAATCTAAAGATAAAGTATAGTTGTCAAGCAAAGCATTTCACTACCACTAACCAACCAACGAACGATTGCAAACGATTGTTGTATAATAACTTGGACCAATAGCTTAAGAAGGAGTCTCGATATGCCTTAGATTGGTCACACTGATTGTGCTTGGCAGTGGTGGAAATAGCCTTATAAAACACTGGAATACAGTTAGAAATAAAATCTGAACAATCACTACTTATAGCAATAGAATAAGTGAATATTCCCTGCCTAAGTAAATTTACTATAATATACTCTGCACTATCTCTAAATTTAGTCGTAGATAAAAGTTCCATAATAGACAAACTGTTTTTAAAATCAAACTTTTAAGTTTAAAAAACACTAAACATATATTTAGAAGCTACTCCATTGCAACTTTTGTTTCTATTGATATAAATGGAAAATCTTTTTTGTCCCTAAATCTTGGCTAGATACGGGAGGAGGTCGTAACACTCGATCTTCATTCACTCGAGTCATCGCACTTGTTTCCGACCTTTGATTTATAGTCTGTGTCACCGAATTGGTTCAAGTAGCGAGTAAACTATCAAACATAGGCTTTGATATTGTTGTTATGGTTTTATTTGTAACTTATTAATTGTTTGGGTTTCAAAAGTTTGGATATTATGTGAACAAGCATTATGTACCTATAAGCAGCTAAATTACTTTTATTTCACCTTTATGTCAATGGCAACATTAAATTGGCAATTTATTGTAGGTAAGACTTGGTATTTTATTACCAATTATTCTTGAGAGTTTGCCTTTACTTTTTTTGATATCAATTATTTTGAAATGATTATAAAAGTTAGTTTGAAATAAAATATCTTGAAGTTAATAGAATAGTACATATTTTATTTATTTTATACGTTTTTGAAAACTTACAGCTAATACAAGGATAACAATTATTACATATAGCATTAGATTGCCAAATACAAGTTTTAACATAGTTAAAACAATATAGTTAATTAGATTTTAATGTAAACAGAATTAAGAAATGAAAAATCAAGACAGGCTTAAACTAAATATTAAATAAAAAAAGTGATATGACAGAAAATATTATAATTAGAACGGCAGTGGTATATATCTTTTTGACGTTTAGCTTTAATGAATGAGTTACGTAAGGATCTTACAAGTAATAGTACCTAACTCGTAGAAAATACCGTTACATATATGGCAACAGCAGTTTCTATAAAAAACATATATCTTTTGTATAGCAGATACTGATCTTTAATCACAAACAACTCCTTAACTTGTCTAGTGAAAATACTGGTAAGATGCGGAAGAGGCTTCAACTACCACTTATTGGGTAAACAAAGGCTGCGAAAGACTAAGAAAAAGATTTAAGAGTGGATTGTTTGTTGTGGCATCTTATAAATGCCGCAGAGTACACTCGATTGTAGGATAAATCAATTTATACTATCCTGAGCCCTAAGTGAGTTACGATGAACTGTATACAAAGATAATCTAGTTTCGCTGGTATAAATACCGGAAAATCTTTCTAAACGATGGTTAATATTTTTTCCAGACTATCTGATTGTCGCCTCTCCGTGTCTTTTAAATTCATCCAAAGGTTGTCTGTAAGAGATCGCTTTTAGCAATAAGACCATTGTACCATTCTATCATTTATAAAAATGTATTTGGCATTTTGATTTCTGACATTTACGTGAATATTATACATTGAAATAAAACTACTTTTTACGGATTTTATCGCGTATATTGATATTATTAATCCCGACGTTTCGGACCCTTTACAGCGTCCGTGGTCACGGGTAGACTCGCTGTAAAGGGTCCGAAACGTCGCAAACGTCAATATACGCGATAAAATCCGTAAAAAGTATTTTTATTTCAATACTTGGCATTTGTTTATCGTGTACAATAAAGAATATTCTATTCTATATTAAAGGATATCAAATATGGCACTCACTTCATAAAAGGCATAGTAAATCAACGGCTACAAAAAGTAAACATGATATTGTCGCTTTTAATGCATATGTTATCAAATCTTGACCAAATTGTGTTTTCGCAGAGGAGTCCCCATGTTTTTATTGCCGCCGGCGTATTTTGTTACACACCATTTGTATTCGTACCACAAGCATTCGTAATTACAATCGATTACAAAACCTTATTTATATGGTAAACACTTACAGCTTGGAAAATAGTCATTTTTGGCGCCGGTGTTCATATTTAAATAATTTAATTGGGCGGAAATTCAGTCATAGTTTTTATGTAGGAAATCATAAGTTTGAATTAGATCTTTTATGTACGAACTGCCTCGTTAGTTTCGTAGTCCTAAGCGCGACGCTACGCTAGAGGTCCTGGATTCAATTCCCAGGACGTGCAGTTTTATTGGGATTTTCTATGATATTCTCATTAGCAGTTCCGAGTTTGAATTTGTGTACAGTTCATACAATAAACATACCGTATATTGCAACACCTTGCCTAAACCTTTTAATTTTAATTAAGTCTGTGTTCTAGTAGTTCGCGTGTCAGACTACTAATCACGAGGTCGTGGGTTTGATTTCCACATAACACAAATATTTGTTTTATATTGTGTTTGTCTGGGTGTTTCTTATGTATTATATGTATATATTTACAGAAAAGAAGTATATAAGTATTCCTATATAATTTTTTCCCATAGTAACTACAACCTCTGCTTAATTTGGGACTAGATGGTGCTGTGTAAAAATTATCCAAGAATATTTATTTATTTATTAAAAACCTTTTAATAAAATTATTAAAATTAATTAAAATTAATTTATTATGTATTTGAATATTTTATAAAAACTCTAGTTTGTTTCTGTTGTCTTTCTGAAAATATAAGAAGCCGTATAACATTGTACTTGTGTATAAAATTGTGGCTTCTCCCTCAAAATTCTCAGGTGGTTACATTTCACACCCCTTGAAGTCACTTAGCAACAACCTGAAGGGCTTTAACATTTTTTATGTCCGCCCATAAACTGAGCGGATTATATTTGAACTAAGTGATAATAATTTATGGTTTTCTCATTTTTCAGTCATAAAATTGGCATTAGCAAAAAATATTCCGACTTTTAAATATACATCAAAATGTAAGGTACAAAGTTTCAAAATGGCTACCGCTGCACATAAACTTTACAACACAACTATGTAAAACTAAATATCGTATGACGCTTGAAATATAAAAGAGTTGAGAGCTTAGATCCTCCCACCTCTCAGGGCAACAATTAAAACATAAGGGCTGGGGCGAGGGAGTAACTACTGAGTGGAAATGATGACGCTTCTCGCGCTTCCGACGGCTTGTTACACAACACAAAAATACATGCTTGGCTAAATTATGTCTCGTCACGTTCGCATTTCAATTTAAAAAGTTCGCTGGTAATATTTTAAAAGGAGTTTTCATGCGTTTTGAAATAGAATAGGCGGAGTGAATCTATTATTTTAACTTCATATTTTAATTATTAAGGTTAGGCAGCTATGGAAAATAGTACTTCGTAACATAAGTAGTCTTGTTTGAAACACAATTAAGGGACATTATTAGTAATAGTTACTATGCTACAATTAGGTAATTAATGATTTTTTTTTAACTATTTAATGTCATTGGCTAAAAGCTTTTTAAAAATTTATCATGTTTAGTTATTCAACTTATTTGTGAGGACTTTCAGGGATTTTGAAATAAAATCAGCTGGTACATTTGCACTTGCTGAGGACTGTGCATAGGTAGGTAAACATATTGAGATACCTTCGTTTGTTAGAGAGCAAGAAACATCGTCAGTTTCTTCATACCTTTGACGTTAGAACCTTTAAAATATTCAAGAAATCCATTTGAATAGCAGAAATAATTTATTTGTACTCCGTATCTTACTTATAGATATTTACAAAACGTTGTACAAACTATAATAACTTCAAAGCGAAGGGGAGGTTCAGTTTATTCTCGGCGTCTCGACTGTGCTCCGGTCGGATTTAGTGCTGCCGCGTCAAACAACAAAAGTTTATCGTATGTACAACTAAAACAATGAATCCGATGTATGTAAAACGAAAGGGGTGTCGCCGCCACTATAGTTCTCATGACGGCCCACCGATGCGGAAGGAAGCCGCTCTTGACTTTTTTCAAAATGGCCGCCTGTCAGCCGTCATTCTGACGCGCGAAACAAGAAATACAAGATGGCTGTGTAAAAGGGGTTAGCAAGTTGGTTTGGCGAGCTTCGGACAAATCATTCAAAGTCGATCGTTTACTAATTTAGTCGTTCAGCTGTTTCATCACTAATGATGGATTTGATTTGATTAAAAGTCCCAATGATATAAACAGTATTACAAAATAAAACTATGACTGTATTCTGCAACGATTGGTGTAGCAGAATACAGTCTATTTTCTACAGTTATCTTCTCTCTCTAGAAAAAACACGTCAAACATAAAGAGTCGAATAAGAACTCTTCATTTCTAAAAATAGGTGGCCCATAAAAGAACTCATTACGAGTCGAGCTGCAGCATTCACTACGACCTTTAACATTTTTGACACAAGAAACAAAGGCCACATTTTCCATTTGCTGCTTTTCATTTGACCTGGAACCTTTTTATCACACGAGAGTGGAGATTTTCTCGGACTGTAGTGTCAAAACGGCTTTTTCTCGTAAATCAAAGTGAAGCAGCTCTCAGGCAGCGGGCAGGGCAATATGAAACAGGTCGAGCCGAGTGATCCGCACTCCAAAGGGCCCGGCGCGGTCGTCTCAGATGTCGCCCGGAGAGCCCATTCGCGCGGCTCGGCCACACCCTCCACTCGACTCGCACATAAGCCTACCAGCGGCCCGCTTTATTTATTATGTACAGCCATTAACGCCACTGCCATCATGGCGGCGAGTTTTTCAATTTTTAATTTCCCTCTTACCGCGATGGCGACACTCGACAGACGCTTCCCGGATTGACACTTAAGTTGTAACTCATTGCGCTGCTAGTTGCCTACTGACGACATAATGAGTTTCTACAACGGAAAGAATTGCTTTCAGAAAAAAAGTTCACAAACTTTTTCTTAAGGTGTTTTGTAAGATTAACATTTTAGCCCAATGAACTATAAAAGCTCGTTATTAATTTTACACCACTTAACCCGAATTGTTCTTGAAGACCTGTAAAATAGTTTACTAACACAATTAAATGCTATTAAAACTGTCGTCCAACATACCCACATACACAATACCTAGTCGTACCAAGCAGGTACGAGTATTAGTTTTGTCGTTTCTTACCAAATACACTGTTAAGCCCGTTTTATCCACATACGATTTCTCTAACACGTGTTAATTCTAATACGTAAGCACGTAGTTTATAATGTGTTTTGTCGTTCGTATCGAATATGGCTTCTCTATACTCCCCAAAATACGCTCCCAAAAGTTTTGTATACGGCTTCTAAAGCTGCCTGTCTCAAAATGGCGTCCATTCTTTAAATACTCACATTTCAACTATAATTACTATGAAGGAATTTAGACGACAAATAGAAGATATCAAGTCTCTAAACTTTGCCTATCAAGAGAGTTAATAGTATTGCTATTCTTATTATTGCTGTAGAGAGGTTTGGGTCGGTAACAGTTAAATGTAACGGTGACGTAAAGAGCGCTGGGAGTCCGGCCGGTCGGCGGTCGGCAGCGACCGCAACTATCCGCACCGAATGTCCGTCCGGACCGGCCAGGGCCCAGACACAACTTCCCACTGCTGATTCCACAAATTTATTTCATTAAATTTAATTCTAAACTCTCAAGGGCCGCCTGGGAATTCGGTCAGAGGCAAACGAGTTAAAGTTCACGAGTACCTACTTGGCAAATTAATCTTAAGGGAGTTTCGATGTTATCCTGCTCCGTGGACTTGAGTGCGCCAAGTCTGTCGGACGTTATAAATTAACAAACCCTCGCCGGTAATTAAGCGGGAGGTGTGCTTCACATCGAGTTTAACGAACAAAAATTCAATTAACCCAAATTGTGTTAGAACAATTTTTCAACACAGCATGGTTTATTTACATATCTCGTAAATTTAAATCTGTCGAGGCCTGCCGGCCTGTCTTTCTTACGCGATTTTAAAGCTCTTTATAGAAAAAAATTTGGCAACTAATCCTATTATAAAATTTGTTACTCCGCACTTATTAGGTAGGTATATCGCAAATTTGTAAAATAATTAATTTAGCAACTTAAAATAATTATCTTGTTCGTCATCATTCTACGTAAAAGATGTTGTTAAACATAATTTTGCTTATGAGCATTTTAATTTACTGATTTTTTTCTTTGCAGGTAAGATGTTTACATGAATAAAAGATAAGCTACAACAGCAACCTCACAAGGTAACAGTAATTAAATAGGCAATTACCTAAGTAGAGACCTTAAAATGAAAGTCTTGTTTATGAAACTAGTAGTTCTTAATTAAAATAAACCTCAAGATACTTACGATGGGCTCACGCCGCCTAATGGACTTGTATTGTGCCTTCACTACACAAAACACTAGTGAAATTAAAATGTTATTGTGAGCGATCGTCTTTTTGTTTCGAACTCGAGGTTAAGTAATAACTACACTGATCAACCGATCCGCAAGGTCAACAATTCTTAACAATTCGAAATCCATCCGTGCCTCGGAGAGCACGTAAAACCGTCAGTCCTGGTTATCACAGTGTCCAACATCTAGGACGATCTTTAGTAGCCTTAGATCTTAGAAGCCTAAAACGCATGACAGCCTGTCTATCTTCAGGTATCGGTATTATCTAGAAATTCTGTTGGGAAGGTCTGATGGCAGTCGCTTCGTGGAAAATACTGATAACTACAGCTGCTTCTGGTTGACTGGAAGCTTAAGCCTCAACATAGTTGGGAAAGGGTCTGAGGATGATGACACTGCCACATCTATTGATTAACCCAGCGCTTCAACCACATGAAGTCATGCTGAAACTTCATAATTAATACTTAAATATCCATTAAAATTCGTCAAATGAGTCGCTTCTTCATTTGCATATTTTGCAACGTCGGTCGAGTTTCAGGCGAACTAATGCTGCTGGTTCATTTCCTAGGAGTCCCAGGGTGGTCGTACGTGCGCCGCCTTTACTCACTAGTCCGCGATATGGAATTAAATGTTGATTAATATCGTGCATTTTAGGGCCACGCCGAGGCTTTCGCCCGGAAAGCTATTCAGGTGCTCAATTTAGAGCACTTTGTAACTAAGAAGTAGTTAATAGTTGTTCGTCTAGTGGATCACAGCTGGTTTGCATTACCGAGCGGTTTGTTATATTACGATACGGTTTCGTGATAATACTTACTTATTATACATTTCCATTATTAGCTACTAACTTTAAAACTAAATTTGATTCACGTATACCATAAAAGTTATTTTTCAGTGGTTAAAGCTAGACGATAATAATTTTTCGATTTTTCTATTAAAAAATCACATGAAATGAAACACGCATCAAAACGAACCCAGGGTTAACGTAAATTACAATAACAGTTACGTATTTAAATGATGCAAAACAAAAACTAGTCATATTGAATTTTATGGGCCGGAGTACCGTTAGCAATAAGTCACGCTAGCTCGTAATAAAAAATATTTTTATGAAAAAGAATTGACTGGTTGTTTTTCTGTGTCGCTGCAATTTTTTTTAGTGTTGTACTCGTAGGTAGCTTTTGTAATAATTTGCCATTTGGTTGCAAATAAAATATGTATCAATTCTCATGTAGTCTCGTCCCTAAGGGTCCTCTGCTGTCAATCAAGACGTAGTCACTCCACAATAGACCCAATAAAATATTTATAAATCTAATCCTGTGTGGCCGCAAATCCATTATAAATGGCCTTTTATAAAAGTTCGCCCTATCATATTCCATGGGGTGGCATTTAATAAGGCGCTTTTACCACGTGATCGTTACTTATTGATGTTCCTATGTCTAGACGCGTCCGGTTTCCTTCTAGTTTTCCAGTATTTGCTGTCACGAACCTTTGAATTATTAGTCGTTACCGCAATTGGACGTACGTGCATCAACGTCCAAGATTGTTTTAATGATAGTTATTAGTTCCCCTATTGACGGACGCGAGGCATTCAAACAAGCAAAATCGTCGCAAAGTTTTCCTATTAAACCTTAGCATAAAATTGTTCCCGCTAAAATATCAAATGATGGAACAGATTTTTGTGTGATCGTCCATTTCATCGTTGATCATTGTCAAAAAGTAAATTGATGTTTGACAAAGTGAAGTCACCGTTAAAGTTAAGCCGGGGAAGCTTTTAAGGATAATTAATGTGCACTGAATTTTGAACTTTCAAAGAAAATTTGTCATAATCGAAAACAATGGTAATATTAATAGGTAGCTTGATTCTTTTTATTTTTACATCCAGGTATTAGAATTACTTTTTTAAGATATTTTTGATCATAATTATCATGTTATATAAGTAAATTATGATAAAAGCAAGAGTAAATATAATAAACTACTACCGCCAATAAAGAACATAGTTAAAATATGAAATACATACTATTTGCATATTATTTCGCTGAAACAAAGCTTTTACTTTTATTTTTCAATGTAGTTAATATAAGTTCCAAGAGGCATTTCCGTATTTATTTTACTTTCTTTATTAAGCGGGTTGCTTTGTAGAACTAAACTTTTACTATTGCAATTGGTATTAAACGTAACATAAAACATATTTTTTGTTTTTTATCTAGAATTGGTAGAGGTAGAATTATGTTTAAGTTATGGAATTACTGTAGACTTGTATGAGACTGTAGTACTTGTTGTACCTAGTATTTGTTTCATTTTAATATGGCTTACATTTTTATCCATTATCGAAAGAAAAGCCAACCTCAGAATCAGGCTATGCTTGAATCCGCGTCGCTCAGTGCATCAGTCGTATGAGTGACGTAAGTGTTGTCTACTCTCTTACAAAAAAAAGGAGCCTAATCTTCAGTAATCCTCATACTATCGCTGCTTACCATTAGTTTTGCTTAAATCTGAATGTTCATAACATCAAAACATGTTTGAAATATATTTCATACCATCAATCATCATTTCATAGGATGGCATAAACATGAAAAGTTCTTCATTAAAAGTAAACAGATAGGAGGTATGTAAAAATATTAATAATTTTGTTTCAATTATTTAATTTGTATATTATGTTCTTTCCGAAGGGTTTCAGTATGTAATTAAAGTATAATAAAAGTCTTCATAAAACTCACTCAGAAACTTTTCTCGTTCCTCGTAGTCAGGATGACATTTATGTTGCTATCTTACTTTGGCAAATATTTTTAATTTGTTTTCATGACATTTAAATATATTCAGTAATAAAACCATCAATCAAATCCAAATGGAAACCTTGTATTATCAATATTTGTTTAATACGATTAAGTCTTCATTGACCACTACCTACTTAGTTACTTTGAAAAAAGTTGTTCCCAAAAGTTTTATATTTGAAAAATAGTTAGTTCTTTTTTATGTTTTAATAATTTTGCCATGTTATTATTATCAGCCTCCAAAACACTGGGTAAAGTGAGGACAGCGGGCTTACTTTAAAGGGCTATTTTCAATTTTCGTATAAGCTCGCGAAAATCCCTTCGTAGCCCTCAAATCCTTCAACCCTAATCTTAAACTTCGGTCTTTGCGAGCAAATGTCGTGCTATCAGCTCTCCTCAGAGTAAATAACGAGTTGAAAAATGACAGTAATAACTATTGGGGATAATGAGTGGGGCGGAATGCCCTGAGGAATACATGGGGTGCACCAAATGTTGCAACGAACGGGCATCGCACAGCCGCAAGGTAAACACACCATTGCCGGCAGTTTTTCCGTTGTTTCAATATAAAATACGTGCTCCTGACGTTTTTTGGTCATACTTCTATTTATTTTGAAATAGATTTCACGAAGCTGTTTTGACATTTGAATTGTAAAATACGCATTCTTATTTGAAGAAAAATATGGTCAGACTTGTAAGAGGATACAGAAAAGATGTATTTTGTTTAGTCTTCTCATTAGTTATTGCTTCAAAATATATCAACCCCCTGAAAGCCTAAAGTAAAAAGGATTGCCAGTAAAAAAAGTGACACATTCACTCATGTTCTATTTAAAAGAGTTACAACTTCTATTCAAAAATCAAGTCGTCACGTCAAGTCAGCGATACGGTCCACAAAGCGTTCTTATCAGAACGGCTCATTTCCACTCAATCCTGTTTCACGTGCCATCATACACGACACCGGGGATCCAAGCTTTTTAAACTCTCGACGCGAGGGGAAAAACGAGCACAAATTTATCAAAACTCCCGTGTTCTTTCCATTAGCAACATCTCAGATTGTCGGAGTTGTAAGCGAGTGCGTGTTGCGCGAATAATGATGTAATATACGCGAGACGATGTAATGACGCCTTTTGATGGGCCTTCTCGTAGCGTCATTACAAAAGTCACCATGACTACACGCTGCTTATATGGAATAAGATATTACAGTGATGATACGTTTACTTTTTCATGAAACTTGATAATGAGCCATTTTCTAAATGGCACAGATAAATACATGTAGAAATCTCAGGCGGATTACATGTTCACAGTATAAGAGGCGCAAATTTTTTAACTAAATTGGTCGTACTAAAATGGAATACAATATTAAAATACATTTGGTAAAATTTTAATTCTCGCGGACAAAACAAGTTTGCAGAGGCACAAAAACCCAATTAAAATTGTTTGCGAATGGCTGAGTAAATCCGAGCAAAAATTGCTACTACGCAAATAAGGACTAGGTAAGCTTCTTCTCAATTTAGGTTCATAATAAGATATTCATAAAGATGTTCCGGCGTAACGACAAAAGATGGCGAGGAGACAAGCTCGCTTTCCAACTAAAATGTTAAATTACAAGAAGCCAAGAGACTTATCCGCAACGGGAACAATGGGCCCACTTCGCTGCAACCGTTCTATACGAATAAATAAGTTATTTATAATTAAAGAATCTTAACGGAATTGAAGTCCCATAACAGAAAGTGTAATTAATTTTGGAATCTGCATCTGAAGGGAATTTTAAGCAGTTATGTGATGATAATGTTGAAATTGGATATGTAGATATCGACGAACTCTCGGCTATTATTATTTATAATTAAAAAATATATATCATTATTTTAATTAAATAATAATATTTTGGGACATTTTACACAGCACCATCTAGTTACAAACTAAGCAGGCTTTAATTTAATTAAACTTTAGTAGATAATAATACTGTCGAAGTGGAGAAATTTAGCAAAATAATGTTTACTTATTATAGTTCTAAAGAGTATGCTTGTTATTCTGGTTAACTTTGATATCAATAGCTATAGCTGTTTTACCTCAAACAAACGTTCATCTTCATCACAACCCATATACTGTCCCACTGCTGGGTACGGGTCTCCCTTCATATTGAGAGGGATTAGGCTATAGTCCACCACGCTGGCCTAGTGCGGGTTGGCAGACTTCACAAACCGTCGAAAAAAATCTCTAAGGTATGCAGGTTTCCTCACGATGTTTTCCTTTACCGTTTTAAGCGAGTGATAATTAATTATTAATACGCACATGAATTCGAAAAGTCAGAGGTGCGTGCCTTGGGTTCAAACTCGAGACCTTCGACTTGGAAGTCCAATGGTCATACCACTAGGCTATCACTGCTGTGTGCAAACAAACGTTATCGATGGAAAATTAATCTGATGCAATTTAATACAGAAGACGTTTAATCATGACTCTTCGACCCCAAGACATGAAAATCTACTCATTTGTCAAGGTCTCCCCTAGTATT
Organism: Acronicta alni; assembly: GCA_964056405.1. Classification (NCBI taxonomy): domain Eukaryota; kingdom Metazoa; phylum Arthropoda; class Insecta; order Lepidoptera; family Noctuidae; genus Acronicta; species Acronicta alni. The sequence goes on from OZ043926.1 coordinate 8,767,345, forward strand.
GCCCGTCATAATTATGAACATATCAAATATCATTCGAAATTAATCAGGCCAACTTGCCAACCCTAGACGTCACGGGGAGTCTCCAAACTGTTTTGCTTGTCATCTATATCTAGTATGTCATTGTATTGTCTGTAAACAAAAGGATCTTGATTTTATTGTTATCTTATATATTCTATAGCATTATTAGCCTTTTGATGTTCGAAACCATTATTGGGTTGTCTGAATATATTAGTTGTCTTTCCTTTGTTCTTCAAAGTAAAAGAAGGAAAAGTTTTTGTATGGTTCCTATTATGGGATACTATATACTTGTTCTTAAAACATAGATTGTCAGTTACACTTCATTTTATAATAGACTTCAAAAAATAAAAGGAGGTTCTCAGTTTGACCTGTATGTATGTTTGTCCGCGATTATCTCGCGTTTAGCAGAACCGATTTTGATGCGGTTTTCAGTAAAATATTTTTTTATATTCTGGAGAAGGTTTTGTTATACATTAAATGGATGCTCCGTGACGTCATTCGCGTGGATCCGTTATTAAGCAATATATTAGTTCAACTCGACCGAATTTATTTATACACAATGCTTGAAGTCGGTTATATTTTCCTAAAAAGTTATGTAAGGTATTTTGACTTATTGTTTCTTGTGTGGAATTGAACTTTTTTCTGGTTTTCTTTTTGGCTATTTTATAATATGATAGTCTGAAATTGTATTTACCGTGCCATATTCAATATGAAAAGGTAGGTAAATAAAAGTTTCAAATTTCCCAGCAAGTATCAACCTTCCGGCTTTCCACTTAGACGGCTTACGTCCAACCAGACCCTGATCAGTTTGATCCATCCCCTTCACGTATTAATATAATCTCAAGAAAGCTTTATTTTATACTCCCCCGTCGACAAAAGACAGCAAATGTATTACAGTTATAAGTCAGATGAATTAATCCCTATCACTCGACAATAAAATGAAAGTAACATCACAAGAAGTTAATAGAAATTTATTATTGTCTCCGGGAGATTTCGCGATTAATATTTCAAATGCTTCACTGACGTCACGTTATGGACCCTTTATAATTGGGATTAGGTGAATATTGTCTAAATTATAATTGCCTTTTAATATGAACTGTCATAATTCAAAGCGACTTGGTGACTCGCAGTGCAAACGTTTTTCAATCATGATTTTTTAGCACAACAAGTAACAAGTTTATTTAAATCAGTTCAATTTCTTGTTTATATCAGTCATCCTGATGATTATGTATAAAAAGATTTCTTTTCTTAATTATAATCTATATAAGAGTCGTGTTTTGCTACCTAAGAGCGTATCGTATTTAGGAACTGGATACAATGTTGACCCCACTCGACCTTACATAATGATATACGATACCTTACCCAAAATATTCTACCCCATCTAATAAAATATAGAATAACAAATTAATGTTTTCCTATCCCAATCTACAATCGCCTAATTCAGTTGAAATCTCATCAAGGGTAAGTTCAGTGAAATAATTTTCCGCTATTCCGCCTTCTTATTGCCCAGTGCACCGCGGACCACATTTCAAACAAATTGAAAATCAATTTAACGAAGGGTCCCTATGAAATAGGCGGGCGACGTCTCGAAGAGAAACAGATCGGAAATGTACTACGAGGATGGGGTGAGCCAAAATTAATATCGCTTTATTTAATATTGTTATACCTTACGTATTGATGATAATTTTAGATCACGATTTCAAGACGATGTAGGTAAATTAGAAAATTTCTCTTCGTCCGTACTTTTTTAACGATTATGTGACTTCATATTTTCGAAGCATCGCAACCAATTTTAATAGTTATACCCTTAAGAGTAGTTGTCTTTAGGTTCAAATGAAGAATCAGACAAAATGAAGTCGGATTTATTTTTATACCTATTCTGTCTCGCCTTTTACTTGCCGAAATCGCACCTTGTTGTCACGTGGGACATAACCTATCAAGGGAGGGGAAGAAATAGGAAAATACATCACCTTAAAACGAGTAGGGAAGATTCATATCGGCAGGAAATTCGACTCGCGTCTCGGCTTCGAGCAGTCGATTTTTTAAACCAACCATCTCCTTTCGCTTTCACATATGGACTCCTGATTCATGAGTTTTATCTACCATGAAATGTGTACCTTAGAATTGAATATTACTGGCTTGTCTCCACACCAGAATTAATGGTAACGAGTATCGATTGTGCCTTTGTACTAGAAATGTATTATACTGTTAAAGACATTGAAATATTTCCAATATCGCAGTATCGAACAATGGTTAATGCATAGTTAGTATTACAAATTACCGAATGAAAAACAATATTGGCAATAATTATTATTTATTTATCTTCAAAATGTTCATAGCTTTAAACTTTATGAAATCAAGCCCATGCTATTATGCCGTTCATAAAAACAAATGCACCCACAACTACTTTGTATTCAATATTTCAAATTGAAGATATTGTCAATAAAAAATGCAACAATCTTAGGGATAGAGGTGAATAATACACCCGAGATGTAACTCAATTTTCCGTATAAAAATTGGCATTCTTTTGTATGTACAGTTAGTTGATTCGCGCGCCCCATCACGACGATACAGCGATTATTATTACGTTCGAAAACCCATCAAAAGTTACAATTGAAAAGTTAAAGTATTCCGGGTGGGACGGTAAGCCTCCCCCGTCTATCTACAAATGAGTTTGGTGTAGGAATATTCTTTTGTGTACACACCATGCCGTGCAGTCACAGTTGTACGCTTAATTATGTTTGATATTTTTAGTATTCCGTTTGAAATAAGAAAGCAATTTTCATTTTAATATGCCGCTAGCATGTGAACTCTTTAGTGGGTTTCGTTTGGCTTCCCCAGCTTATTATATTTAAGCTCTTGCTGTTTGCTTAGTTTAGATTTAAGGATATCCTTTGATTCATAATATTTGTTTACTTTAAAAAATAAATTAAAAATAAACACTAGGTAGTTAGAAAGTTGAAGTAACGTATTTATTTTTCACGTTAAGCTAACTTTATAAAGTTCACAATCGATAGAACATCCACTAGGCGGAACTTATCTCGTTCCACGCTGCATTCCAAAACAATTTTATTAAACTTTTCTCCCGCTTCGGCTATTGTTAGAGCGGCGCTGCTCGGTGCAACTTCCCTAAAATTCTTTTCTGTACACTTTTTTTTTCTAAAAACAAATTACCTTACCCTCCTTGCAAGCGCACCTTATAACACGAAAGCACCGCCCTGAATAATTAATACAATGGTAGGTTAAATTCGTCCAAGTGTCAACTTTCCCCTAACTTTTTAAAATACGACGCCATCAAAAGTGCGGTCTAAGTCGACGTCTAGACCTTTTATCTCGCCGGGGGCTGTTTATTTAATTTTGCTTATTTTATTGGAACTGACAATGATTTAGGAAAACTTTTTCTTCAAGGATGCGGGGTTTTTGAAGTTCGATGTGAGTGTAGGTAAGGGTAGCTCGTTTGATCCTGATTGACGAATTTATCCTGTCCATGTAAATAAATGTTTGATGCGATGTTTTTCGCGAATGTCTTTAGCTGGCAAAATAAATTTGGGTGAATCAGATTATTGATAAACTGAATGCACGTAGTACAGGGTGGAATGTATTTAAACAAGGGGTACCGAAAATGTAAACATGTACATTTTTTACGTAAGACGTGAGGTCGGAGAAACATTATTTTTATAAAGACAAATTAAGTTTTCCCCTTCCTCGACGGGTTGGTAGCGCAAATTCTTTTTGTTTTAAATTAACGTTAACACGCATTTTACACTGTTATTCCTACATACTTATTTTCTTGCAGGTAGTGTTTTAAGGTAGCAATAAACTGCCATACTTACGATACAAACTCAAACATTTTGGACTTTAGATAATCTTACCTTTGTTTTACCCTAAATAACATAAAATAAATTAGTTTTACGATTCCATGACAAGTTTCATGATTCATCTATTAATAAATATTTCATTTATATTCCGGAAGTTCAGTTATCTCTTCTAACTTAACACATGCATTGCATTTATACTAATAGAGTTGTCAATGAAATGTCATTCACGATATCGGTCACGTGGCCGATACCAGATAAAACTTATTGCAACAATTTTCTATTATAAGTACTCGGTTTTTGTATTTTCACGTAAGCAATGCCCTTTAAATCCCGACAATAATTTCCCTAGGGGTTGCAGGCTGGCCTTTGACAGGGGTGGTCGTGGACACCGAGGGTGACCGAGGCCAAGAACTTAGTAAGGGTACTCGGATAGGGTCACTCCTGAGTCGTTTATTGTTCCTCGACGTTTATGGTCAGCAAAAGGGCAAAACGAAAGGTCAAAACTCAGACCTGGACCCCAGGTAATTTCACAACAATTAATATTGAATAACAGCCTTTCGACGTACAAAATTTAATGCTTATCTAAAAGGTAGGAAATTAGTCCGCCAAGATTTATTCGAAAATTTGTGAACAAAGCTAGTTTAAAATTTATTTGTGTCGGCCTATATTGAGAGTCGGAATGTTTTATTGTTGAAATATGGACATTCTGTAAGTTTGCTTAACTGATTTATCGTTTCCTGCTCTTGACCGAGAATTTTGGATGAAAGGTTACTTTTCTTATTGTTTTGTTAATTTCGACTAACTGCTTTTCTACTACGTATCTTGTAAAAAAAACACAAATTACAATAATTAAAAAAATTTAAATAAATACATTCAAACAATTCCTTTTGCTACTTCACATAACTACATATGCGTTTTCTAAGCATCTCAACATTATCTGATAGTTAATATTAATAGTGATAAGACTGGAGTTGTATCCTTACATGGTTTAACTTCATCTTCTAATAGTTTAGAATAAACAAATACTCATTCTATCTTTTTTCTATAAAAAAAACGAAAAAGTACTTCAACAAATTACCTTTCAGTACTAACTCGGAAGTTATAATCTTGGAAACCAAACAGAATCCTCAAAATCGGTTCATAAAAAAAAAGTTATGTACAAACAAAGGTACAAAAGAATTAAGAGCCTATGTAAATAAGTATAAATTAATAATAAACCTACGTCTGATATCTAAATCATCTCCAGCTCATTCACAAAACAATTCAGTATTTCAAATTTGTATTTGCCAGAGAGACGCCAGGTATCCAGTTAACAGGCGTATGCAACCCTGCGGCGCATCCCCTGTGGATCTACCATGAGTCTTTGTAGTGGTCCACAAGCACGAAGCCAATATTTCCCGGCTTGTATGATATGCAAATACAATTTAAAAGTTTACATATTTTCTCGATCCGACTGAGAACTTGTGCCTACGGTCCTACTCGCATTATACACCACTTATGCTTATGTTACCAACAAATGTTATATTTTTATATATGGGTGCTTTATAAGGTTTGCACTTTTGTAATACACAGTCAAAAATTGCAGAATATTTATTAGAAAAGAATGTACTCTTATATTATAGAAAGTCTCAGAAATTTTAAAACCACACATTGAATGAATCGTAATTACATTTTATACTTTGATGATATATTATCTCTTTCATCAACAAAAATAAGAATTTCTTGAGTCGCCCCAGCGCCCGACAAATTATATTACCCTGGGTAATACAGAAAACTTATTCAACAAACTCTTTAGAAAGTTGAAAGTCAAAGCCTCTTTCAAAGTAATAATCCCCCGTTGACGCTCTGCGCTAAGTTTTATTCTAACGAAATTGTCATTTGACTGTCATTCGCTTCTAAGACGAAAACTGGTATTTAATTGACGACATGGCTACTTTAATTTATTGCAATGTTGTTTAAAATGACTTTATTTACATCTCAATCGTTAAGAACTTAAAAGCCTCAGTTTTTCTTTGCACAATGATTAAAAAGCTAATTATTTTCTTGCTTTGTCCAGCTCATAATTATATTGCCGTCTCCATTATTAGTATTCGTGTTACGACAATGGACTTGGTCCAATGTAAAACAAACTTAGTGAGAGGACGAAGCATAAAATAAGGAATCATAATTCAAATCGAAAAAAGTTTTCCCGTGCCGGGTAATTTTTCCCATCTTACAGCAAGTTTCGCTGGAGGGGTCGAGGCTCTCGCCTCAAGGAAATCTAAGAGAGGGTTTACATTTTTAGCCTTTCGCCGTGTCTTCCTCTTCACTTTATATCGTCTTTTGATTACTCTCTCAACAAGTTATGCATATTGTAAAAGTCGACGTCGTGGTTAGAAGAATTTTTGGCGTCTCCTTTACGTCTTGCCGCCGTTGATGTCTCTTTTTTCATACCTTTTATGTTTTTCGCTTTAGTATGAATGAATCTACCTTTTATGGTGATTATAATTTGCTTTTCTCCTTTGTTGTTATTCTGCTTTTTATAATGAAGGTAAAATTGTCACGTGGAATGCATAATTTATTTGGTCCGTATGTGAAATTTGGGAAATTTATTTAAAAGAGGCCTTCATCCATCACGAGTACACGGGCTGATGATGATGGTAATGTGAAATTTTACTTTCATCGTTTTGCCTTAGAAATACTTGTATGCAGAATATCAAGCAGTGAGATGACGGCAAAGTATTCTTTAAAGCAGTGCTAACGCGCTATGCGCCGTTAATTCCCCTTAAGATCCCAGATCCACCCTAATTGTTATCGGCCTGCCCGACCCTTAATGGTGTTTCTAATGCGACTAATGTATTTTCGGGACATTTTGCAGCTTGCCTGGGGACATTTTTCTGTTTGTATGAGCGCACTGTGAACTCCCCGTCCCTCTGGTCACGGTAACTGTATTATCTGCAAATATGTTCACAATTTCTATTGTCCATCTGAGTGGCGCGAATGCAATGAACATAAATAAGAGATATACGTTCAGTATGTTGAGTGTGTTTGGCTTGTCTCTATACATCTTACTTTATTCCGTTTCTTGACAGAGGATAGCTTTAGTATTCATAAATTTCAGGGACTTTTCTTTTAGTCTCGGGCATAATGTTTATTTTTTTAGAAAAACTACGAACTTTATATTTTTTAGTTGTTCTTTTTATGGATTGTTGTAGATGTATTCGGAAGTCAAGTGCCGAAACAAGGATAAGTTTTATTTCTTTGAACTTTATAGCCTTAATCGTATTAGGGTGAAACAAATAAAAACTCAAAGTATTGAAAATAAACAATACACTCTAGTCAGCGGCACGGCACTCGTAAAACGGTTCGTATAAACGTAGCAAGGCGGTAAATTAGATTTTATTTTATTTCTTAAACAATTTGCGGCCGGACACAGACAAAGGGCGCATAGGTTCGATGCCGTGGTCAGCAATTCAAAGGTTTATGCGGGTACGTTTATTACTTACCTACACCCGAACTAGTGATGCGCGGTACCTTTTTTGGTGAGTATCGACTCTTTTTATCGTTTACTGTTGTTGGCACGTCGTGTTATCGTTTGTGTATCATTCTTATAAACTTAGAATGATACAGAACAGTTTAATACTACGTTCTTGACAAAAATCGGCTGCAGCAATCAAATTAATCCTAAAAAACCTATCAATTATGTAGTATATTTCGCTAGAATAAAGTTTTACGAAACTGAATTGCTCTATTTATATAGGAATTTATGATAAAACTAATAACTAAAACTAACAAGTGAGTAGGTACGTCATTGTGAATATTTAGGATATATTATGTAGATGTATGACGGATACAATGATAAGAGTGTAGAATTACCGTGAATTTATAAGTTAGATGTAGGTAACTTTAAATAAATAAAATATGTGTGTTTTTAAGAAAAATCCAAGCTTATCGATAGTACACCCGTCCCTATAGGCCCAACGCGATTTCGCGGTGACCACCGCTCGAGCCCCAATCGCCGGCCATTGTCCAGCCGTGTTCTTGTTCACATTAAAACGCAGTTACCCATTCTTTATTGTTTTATCCTCAACCATTTGCCGATAAATGTCCACGGCTCATGGGAAATGTTACGACGCTGTACAATTCTGGTTCCGCCACACCGTAATTATAGACACCTTTTATTAGAAATGTTGGCTAATTCGACCGAAATCGTATTATTTTAGGTTAACGAAGAACCGTTAAATTTAAATTTAAGCTCATTCAAAGTGTTGCTATTGCTATTATTCGATTTGTGATCGCATTAAATTATTTTATTACGTAGGTTAATATAGTATATTCAATTAATTGGGCAGTTCAAGTATAAAATATTATTGTTTTAAATAGTGCTTATTAATTGATTACTGATATTTACGCGTTATTATACATTGAAATAAAACTACTTTTTATGGAATTTTTCGCGTTATATTGATATTATTATTTCCGACGTTTCGGACCCTTTATAGCGTCCATGATTTAATAAATAAAAGAACTATGCGCCTTAGTTCACAAAAACGTTCTGGGTTTATGACGCAAAGCAAGTATTATTATTATATTTTACTAGTTGGCCCAGCAGACGTTGTCTTCCAACCCGCCAGCTACCGGGTCCAATTGTGAATCTAAATCATCAAGGAAAAAATTCATCGATATCGGTTCCGCCGTTTTTTAGTTTTAGCGAGACTAACGAACAGCAATTGCTTTTTATATTTATTTATTTAATCGTTAGGAAGACCAACAGCATATAATAAACAGGACATAAGTTATATGAAGTAAGTATCATGAAGCCAATTACAGGTCTTCGCGCATAAATAACTTAATACATTTGAACATCGAACTAAATTAAACAAGTAACAAATACCAGTCCTGCAACTAAGAGCTAATACCTATTTATGGAAGAAATCTTGACTAAGCACCCGTCTGACTGTCTCCGTCTGACTGTCTATATATAAGAAGAAGATGAGATTTAATAATTGAAGTCTCGAGGTGACAACGCGCGAGTGATATTACCACTGCTGGTGTTGCTGGCGTCTATAGGCTGCAGCTGCCGCTTACCAACAGGCGGCCCATAGATTCATAGACGTTGTGCGGGATTAAAATTAACTGACACATGTAAACGCTGGCGGGACGATCTGGACGCTTTCCGGATAGACTGGCTCAGATAGCGCTGAACAGAGATCAGTGGAAGGAGATGGGGGAGACCTTTGTGGGTGGAGACCAGTGGGATCATATAGGTTAGAAAAAAAAACACGTATAATGTCTGAGATGATCAACAAGCATATTTCAATTTTTTATTATCTTATCACAACAAAAGAAAATCTTAGCTTAATTACATTCAATCAAGTTTTTTAATTATAAAAAAGTAGATTTATCAACCCCTACAACTCCTGTTACTTAAATTTATTCCCGCACGATGGCCATAAAACTGAAAACCATTTTACAGTAACTTCAAAAATTAGAGCGCAGCGCATCAGGCTTTTCATTTGGTTCGCGGTAACGTGGCGGTAATCGCTGAAACCTTACCCCGGAGTAAAACTTCGCCGTCGATAATTGGTGGAGTGTGAACGGGCCGCCAATCTCCTGATCCGCTGTAGGCTGGTGCGAGAGCTCAATTTAACAATTATCAGACGTATTGCGTACCTAGGGTTGCCAGACCTGAATTGATAAAATATGAGATGATAATTTAATTTGAATTGAAATTATTGAATCATTTTCATATTATGATTATAAGGTGGATACTACTAGTAGAGATGATAATAATGATGTAGACTATTAAATTCAGGTAAACGGAGATCTTTTCTTATCTTACTTTGGGGGTGGTTTAGCCAGCAACACGTCGAGCAAATGGGAACTTTTGTGTTGTCCCCGCCATTTTGCATTCCTTGCTCTTTTAATACGTGGTTCATGAAGGCCGCTAGCCTACTTAGAGGAAGGAACCTGTAGTCTTCTGGCTTCGGGTATCCGATGCTTAGAAGGCTCATCGGTTTCGTCGCCAGGATGTCATAATCATAGAAAATGTAAAACCTATTCAAAGCCAGCCGGTTAATCAGACGGAGATACTCCAGATAAAAGTGACTAATGTTCCACATAGAACAAAAGTTATAAACTAAGTTATAAACTAACTAGTCTATAATATACCTTTATGGGTAGTACAATAAAATAATATTATCAGAAAACCACATACCATATGAGAGAAAAAAACTTTAAAAATAATTCGTAGTTATTATTTTAGTTTTTACAAAGGCTGTGCCTAAGTCATAAGTTCATATAAATTTTATGCATCTGTGTCAATTAATTATAGTTGTATTCATGCACTAAAACAATAGGTTCACAAATTATTGTTAGTGTGCCATAAATAAATAAATTATTATTATTTATTTCAAACATGATACTAATTTAAAAAGTAAACTTGGTACAGTTTCACCATTAAATATCACCAAAGTAAAGTAAGTTTTTAAGATTAAACTTAAGAAAATATGTAAGCACGATTTGAATATAATTAATATTTTGTTAAAGTAGCAACAGAAAATTTGGAGTCAGAATCCTAATAAACTCTAACTAGCATTTATGGAAATAATATTATTATTAGAATATATAATTATAATTGTTGATATTTATTGTAAATAGTTAATTGCCTCTGTCTTAAATCATTATTTAATATAATTATTATCTTGTTAAGAAACAATTTAAATTATAACGAATTGGAATGTCATAAATCTATGTATAAGCATGCGCCAGAGATTGAAATGAGATGTCATTATGAAATTTAATTATCTATTTCTTATTATAAATGAACTGTAAAGTTTTTATAAGAAATAAATTTCTTTAAACCGAAAGTACATAGGTATTTAAAGGCATTAAAAACGGAACGTTCGCGTGATTCGCCGACGATTGGCGACACTAAACTGAAGCACGTCTGCCGTGAATCCATTCTTGACAGTAATTGCGCGAATTATCCTGTAGTGCCCTAATACCAATTAGAATGCAAGACAATAGTAATTTATAGGTATTGTACCGTTACGTAACTATCCACTTTAGTTATGAGTGCCTATTATGTGGCTCCAATTTCAATAGCTGAGGATTTAGGTACATAAGTATGTGCATACATACATACCATTACTCCTGTATTCTTCGAAGGGTTTTGATAAATGTAATCTATCTGCTCTTTAATAAATAAAATTTCGAAATTGTAAATTGTAATACATTCAAAATAGCTAGTGGTGTTTAACTGTAAAGATTGTGCAGTTAGCATTTAATAATTACTTCATTAAGTTTTAGAGATAAGTAACACTGTAACAATAGTTGGTAAACCTAAATAAATTAAAATAAAAAAAGGGTTAGGCAGTGGTGTACCGATGTGAACCCACAGTTCGCTGGTATGTTTAGGTTCCCATGTAATAGGGGGCGAGCGTACATTTCCATTAACCTGGCAGAATTCTAAACTACGTGCTGTTACTGAGAATTTCATAAAAACACCCAAAAGCTCTTTGCTTGACCTGGGCATCACCAGTATTATTGATAACATAACACAGGACCGCTACCGTAGCAGTCGCGCTTGGTAGCAACGGTTAAGATACTATTATAAGTATGGAGGTACCTTAAATAAAACATAAGAGGTATATAACTTATATAGATATTACACAGAGGATATTATAATATATAGATTTGGTATTATTAGTTTGATCTACACTGGGTTGGTACTATTAGGTATGATACGAATAGTTTCTCACTGTTCACCTAGTTCAGAGATATTTTTATTTTTATTCGGAATTACTTCTGTTTGATAAGAGATATATAGTAAGTCTTTTATAAGATGTTAAATTTTACTTATGACTATTTGAAATCCAAGTAGAAACGCATTTGAAAATAAAAAAATCCTAAATTGACTAATGTTATCCAAGACTCAGAAAAAATCGACATAAAAACATAAAGCAATGAAAATACAGTTTTATTGTAGTAGGAATAGATATTCTAAATGAAACTGCAAATGCATTAAATCTTTGAAGTATTATTTATAACGCTATATACAACTTTATTTAGAAATAGACTATGAACATTTATCGTGTCACGATTCCGACCGTACCAAATGGAGAACAGGCTATCTAAATAGGAACATCGAAAGACGCGAAAACATTGGATGAAAGATTCAAGTCTCACTATTTTATTCACAGCAAGATATTTCCGACCTCAGTGGAGCGACGTCTAAACAATAGTAGGCAGTTTCGATTCAACAAGAATAGATTGCCATAAGTTCAGTACGGGGGAAAGTATTCCCGTTCGTGGGCCGCGATCCTGGGGATCGTCTGAATTATAAATGCGAGGGCCGCCACGTAACGCTGTCACTCGTGTGATTTTGAGACAATCTGATTTTGTGTTTTCCCCGTTTTGGCCGTTGAATGTTTTATGAGATCACTCGCGTACGTTCCTCGTCTAATGCTCCGAAGTCATATTATCTTGGCTTTGTTTACTCACGTATCGTTAATGTTATCGAACACTTATTCCTGATTAACGTCTGTTACATGTTTACCCTATTTCCTTAACAACTTCCCACATATAAATATTGCATGATTCCTTCCACGTCGTGATAAGGGTAAGGATGTATCGTATCAAATTCATTTATGGTTGTTTCAAACCTTACAATATTGTATAAAGGGTCCATCGACTGAAGTGTTTGGTTGCGTAAACGGTGCAACAATCGTTGGCATGTTAATCGGTGGTTTAGTTGGGACGATGATAACTTTAAACATTATAGTTATTTTTAACTACCTTATTAGTTCAGTGGTCGTAAGCGTGACACTAGAGGTCCTGGGTTCAATTCAGGTCGAGGTGTCGAAATGTCGTGGAGGTCCTGTTCAATTCAAGGTAAAGCAAGTGTCATTAGGTTTTTCTATGCAATTCTCAGTAGCACCTCGGAGTTTGGAGAAGTAACCCTAGAAGGGTTACTTCTCCAAACTCCTTACGTTATTCTTAAATATTGACCATGAATGTAAGTTATAATTAAAACCTCCTACTATTTTTCACTATCGAGAAAATAAACGGCGTAACTTGAATTGGGAAGGCATCAGATATCAGTCTTTATCAGTTGTTTTTCACACCAAAGTCTGGCAAATTCTGCGATTAATGTCTTCGCCTTTCCCCATACGCCAAACTTTTCCTAATTAATTGTAAGGTTTTAATCATGGTACTGGCGTAACGAAATTATTATGGACCGTTTAATTTCCTTGCCCTACGCCCTTCGGCGTCTTACTGCGCTAATGCGTTATTGCAAAATTTTAATCAAGGGTGTGAGGCAGTAATTAAATTATGCAGGCTGTCGTATGCACTCTGTGATTATAAATCTTCGATGTTTGTTTAGGTAATGCTTAGAGTCATATTTATCGTCGTAATATTGCAGTGTCAACATCTGGCAATGTAGGAGAGGATTTATATAAGGGCTGATTCAATGCGTCAGTCAAATTAGCATAATTTCTATTGAGTAAGATTCAATGTAAGCCTAAATTGACAATTTTTTTATTTATTTTTGTTTTAATCGACTACCTTATAAAATTCGCGCACACTTATACATATAACGGAGTTCTATTCCATAATTTTTCCAATAACCTGAATTTTCAATTTTATGAATATTTGACAAGGGAGAGAGAAAATTATTAAATACCAAGATATAAAAATATTATAATACCTATGAAATACGTGTGACTATAATAATAAAATATGCAAAACATTCATATTCAATTATAATGAGACGCGGCGAGATGTAAGCGCTGCATAATAAAATACGTTTATTACTTCAACACGAGACCGCACTTTAGTCAATTTGTTGAACCGCCCTCCAAGTCAAAAGTAAAGGCAGACAGACAGCAATAAACTCGTGTTTATGTAGTTTGCCAACGAATAAAGCCGAGCGATGGCTTCAGACCTCAGCTCCACTAAAATCTTCACAACGCAAAAATGAAATTAAAGTCTGCGATCTCAGCGAGTGAATCGCGACCAATTGGCGTCGTGTTGGGCTAAAATCAAATAATTTTATGAAAATGAACCCCCAGCCCATTTAATTAACCCGACCTCCCCCTATTAAACTGTACAAGAATTCCCCAGTTAAACATTAACATTCGTCAGGAATTTAATTCGAGGGCAACTCAAAATAATATACCTTACACTTTTTTTGCACTTAATTGTATTCATCTCACACATCACATTGTTAACGATAGCGGAGATAATTAATTTTTATTGGATTTTCTTTTCGCTAGAGAAGTTTTAATTACTGCAGGACGTGTAACCGTGTTTTATAAGCCGGTGTTCGCTCGCCTCTCGGCCGTTAATTGTTTGTTGCGGTCGTAATTTTGCTCATATTCGCTTGCAGCCCTGTAAATATTCCGATTCGGCTACATAATTCATTATCGTACATACACTACATAGTTTCTATTTGGAACACATTCACCAATACCCCAAATATCAAATAATGTGCACCTATAACCGATTCATTATAATTATAACCGATTAATCGAACCGAATTTAATTCACTTATCTCCCTTGGAAAACAAACAACCGCAGGACGTGATCGAACCTCGATCTAATTCGGAGATGCGTATAGAAATTAAGGAGGTCAAATCTGAGCTCATCAAACATTAAGCCATTACGCGTACCTGAGGCCCTCGCTAAATAAATAACCGGAACAAATGAAAAACATTCACACTCCGCTCGTATCGAACGAAACAGTGAGAATTTGTCGGAGGAAATAATAAATATGCATAGCGCGTCTATACCACATCCTCTGTGATTAGTCGTGTGGAGGTACGGAGCCCCCCCTAGCCACTGATACGGATAGGTGAGTGATAGCGAGGGGGCCTTGGAGCTAAGGAACCCCTAGCTAATAATGCTAGTATCTCTCTGTAGTATTGGCGAAATTTCTTGGATATTGCCAATATGGGGTGTTCACGTGCGCACACTTTTGTTTCTGTCAAAGCGCGCCTCACGGTTGGGTAACGTTCAACGAGGGAATCCTTATTCAAAGGCTAACATTCATATTATCGGTGGGATAAAAATAAATCAGACGCTTCACTTGCATGTCAATATGTAACAATATTGACATAATTGTCCAATACTAGAATTAGAAGTACCTAATGATATTTATGTCATGAAGAACACTAGTTCCGTAAACAGCAAAAAAATAATATTTCATAAATTTTAAAAACAATATGAAATTTCATCTGCGCGTGTCTCATCGACCTATTTATTGGTCGTAAACAAGATTGCGTTGCTTGAGGTCCTGGGTACGATTCCCAATGAGAGTGTTATTGGGTTTTTCTATCTAAATTGGCAGTTGAAGCTCGAAGTTTGGATTTGTGCCCGAAGTCTCACCCCCTATTACATGGGACTTAAGCATACAATAGAATAAAACATACTGGCAAACTATGGGTTTACAATATTACATTATAACAAAAAATAAGAAGTCTTCGTGTCCTACATTAGTGTAGTAAGTAGTGTAAATCCATAGTTCGCCGGTATGTTTGCCTAATCCTACAGGGAATACAGGCGTGATGGTATGTTGTGTTTTATCCATTAGTTGGTAGTCTTAACATTGTTGGTCATTTTAACTTTCATCTCACCCGCGCACCTATGCTTAATACTAACAGAGGAAGTTAGTAGCTTATGGCACCTAAACCCTGTTATATTAGAACAGCTTATAAATTTACAACGTGGTACACTGGAGCTTGCAGTTTATGGCTCGGTTTGGGATGCATTATATGTGGCGGAGTTATTATGCTCTTTCGCCGACGGAGGCACGGTGGAAGAATGACTCCCAAGGCATAGGGATGTAATGTTTGGGGTGGAATAGAGCCTTCGATTTATAGGAAGGTGTACGTTTGTTTATTTCGTCGGAGGAATAGTGTTAGATTGGCTCTTATATACATACTTCGTTTATCATTTTTTTTATAAGTAGTATGATCGTGGATCGTCCGCCACCTATGAAGGCGACAGGGTATGTCGGACTCGTAACGGCCAAAAACAGCACTTTCCTTCACTTTCCCTATAGTCATGGCCTTGGGATCCGTGAAATTTGCCACGACCATGACAGGATACTTCGTTTATCTACCAATATGAAAATTATGTTTGTAAAAATTTTCAACATCTAATAAAAATAACTATTCTTAGAAATAAAGAGTTCGAGTAATCTTTTAAAAGGATTTATTATGACTGTAGGCCAAAGTAACAATTACACATACATACGCAATGATCGGACAGAGATTCGATGTTACTCTCACAACGACAAGCGTTAAAGTGGAGTGAGTGACGTCTAGGCCTCCTTTTATACATAAGCGAGACACCGACATTATAAAATTGGCAGTAGTCATAATAAAAATCATCAATCTCCTAACAAAAATTGTAAAAAATAATTGTACATACATACATACATACCGTCACGCCTGTATTCCCCGAAGGGTTAGGCAGAGGTGTACTAATGTACACCCACATTTCGCCGGTATATTTTAGGTCCCATGTAATAGGGGGCGAGCCTATTGCCATTAACCGGGCACAAATCCAGACTCCGAGCTGCTACTGAGAATTTCATAGAAAAACCCAATAACACTTTGCTCGACCTGGGGATCGAACCCAGGACCTCTAGCGTAGCAGTCGCGCTTAGGACCACTAGACTAATGAGGCAGTCTATCATTTCAAATAATTGTAAACAAAGAATATCATTCTAATCATGTTTTTTAAAAACATGGAGTTTCTTGCCGGTTCTTCTCCGTAAGACCCACTTCTTGGAACCGTGCAACTAGTTTTGACTTTTCAAAAGTGCTATTTTAATGGTCTAATTGAAATAAAACTTTGACTTAACATTTGACTTTGACTTAACACAATTTAGAATTGTTCACATAAATGTAGCTGTGTTTAGTTTCAGAGAGTAATAAGCAAAATTGTCGTCAATACTGCGAGAAATATTTTGTACCTACATCAAATTGTCTACCGAACTAGACTCTCATTTACCACCGAGTCGGATGTGAGCTTATCTCAAAGTAACTGCAATAAACATTACCCTCCTGTCTGCAGTCGGGTAAAAGGTTGGAAATGCACACCGCATTTTTGTTTTAATTTGAAACATTACGTAAATACGTAGGTAGGTACGTATAATTACTGTGAAATTCATCAGGTGTGCAAGACAAGTGAACCAGAAATAAATCATGCGACGGTTTCTTCACACTTCAGTAGTGCTCTTTACAAAATTAATTCCCCTACGTGACAGCCGCAGCAATTGAATGTATACTCAGAATCGCGACAAGGCACTGAACGTCGGATTGAACGTACAGATTCACGTCTAGTGGTTATATTTTATTGTTATTGCTTCCCGATTGCGCGCGAACCGTCGCTAAATCAAATTACGAGTCCGGCACAGTCCTAAACAAATTTCAATTTTCAATTACGCCCATATAGGAGTGGCAGCCAGGACCTCCCTAGAGGACCTCCTGACTTATTGCACAGCATCGAAGTGATGCCTCAATAATGTATTCAGAATAATTGTATATAGTAGGTACCGCGTTGTCTGATTCGATTGAATTTGCCCTCCAGAGACACAATAAGTCATGATTTGTATCGAGCCCTAGTACAAACTGATCACGCGACCAGACGTGAGTATGATTTTATGAGTTTTATTACACGAAACGGTCCTCGAAAACAGTTGCCGCGTCACGCTCCTTATTGATTTCATGTGGCAATAAAAGAATCGACGCCGACCTTAGCCTCCCCATATACTTTTTCCAGTTCAATGAGCATAAATTGCAATAGGATTCCACGCGGTGGATGGTCCCAAATATTTCCTGCGAACCGCGTCGTTCTTTCGCGTAGAAAAGGTGCAAGGATCTACCTGAAACCCTTATAGGGGTTATCGGTTAACATCAAAATGTTTATCTTTTAGGTAAGTCTTAAATGTGGGGGTAAAATGTCATTGCGGTTTGGCAGCTCAGATCGAGTAAATTCTTAATAGTCCCCAAATTCATGTTCATTCAATTGCGAGTTTTTTTTCCCATCAAGATTATTGTCAGTTAAAATTTGTACTCAAGAGCTACGAGTGTAATAGGTCTGACTGACGATAAAGATGACAAAATCCTATGATTGAAGTTTACTCAATTTGCTGCGTTAGCTTAAGATTTTATATAAATTATTTTTCGACGGCGCTGAATTCAGAAAACATTTTCTCTGTATATAAAACGAGTGCCTAAATAATTACAAGCAAACAAATTCAGAAATAAATAAAATATTCCTAAAGATGGCCGTCACAAACCGTTTCACTGTAAAAAGTTTTGCAATCGCATATTTTCTCTTACCTAATTCATCCAGTCTATGTATGTTTGTGACACAAATCAGTGGCGTATGAAAACAAACTGATTTAGGCTGACATATTGGAAACGAACCCCCATTCATTCAAAGGACAATAAAACCAATAGTTGTAGCGTGTCCCGTTCCAATGACTTCTTACGGAAACGAGCAATAAGAAAAAAGTATTCATAACAAAGCTGCGCTGATAGTCAATATAGCAGATGCAAGACAAACAGGTAGCAATATCGGGACATCCATAGAGTACACCGGTGATGTCAATAAGCGGCGTGACGCCACGACGAACTGCCGAGATAAAGTACCGCTGCGCGTGCCTCGTCGAGATTGGCGACGATTACCGCACCCGATTCTATCAACTTGGCCTGCCCTCTACACTTGCGTGACATTATGAACTTGCTTACATCATTAATCTTTCAAAATTAAATTCTGCATTTCTACGCAATCTGCAATTTGCACTCGAAAAGTAAATAATGTCAAAATACTCGCGGAAAAGCAAATACTTTAGTGCCAATTTGTTTAAACTGCCGCTTTCATCGAGTGCAGTGAAAATAAACATCTCATTTGACTTCATAATGCAATAACTTTTTTCAGCACAGCGTACAAATAGAACAATATTAAATATGGATCCGATCCGACGTTTCACGAGCTCAATAATCAATAAGCAGTTTAAATAATTCGCAATAAAACTCAAGCTTCCGATATAGTGTTTCAAATGTTTCAATTCTCCGGCACGGGCCATTAGCAAAGCAAAGGAAATCTGCAATCTCAAGAGATTGAAAATCAAACAATACGAACGTTCGTAACATAATACCATTCGTTATTAAGACACAAATGTGGTATTAGAGGGAAGTAAGGCAACGGTGAAAGTTGCGGCGCTCTCGCCGGCGCGAGGCGCGAGGGGAGACGCGACACAAAATGTTTATAGAGAGAACAGGGTAAGGGGTAATGTTAGTAATAAAATTTTATACACCTTAATATTTCGCCGAACGATGAGTCGAGGCGTGTGTGAAATTATATACCGAGAGCGTGGTGGCGAAATTTACTACTTTCCCGGCGCAGCTAGAGACGTACTTTTTTCATTGCACATTGAGCAACATGCTTCCCGTATTTTTATTATTGCATTCTTCTCGCATTTTTATTATCAACGACTAATTTTACCGCAGCTGAACCAAGTTTAATTTAAACCTTAAAAGCTTCGAGTAAATTAATCCCAATGGACGATCACAATGTGTTGCGTAAATAAACATCACTGGAAGATGGTTTGCGTCACCCACTTCGCATAGACGCCGCTTCATCGTGCGATAATTTATGTAAATGATATACACATTACCCTGTTTCCTATTCGAAGCGCTGGCATGTTTTCAGAACATGTTTATTGCCGTGTTTTGTCTTTATTATCTCTTCGCTCGTGTCACTACTTTCATCCTATGTGCCGTCGCGCCGCCGTATTTCATAATTTTTGTCGCTCTCGACTGCGAATTCATTTTTGTCAGACTCTAAAAGCTATCTGATATATGGACACATACGGTAAAGCCCGGCGAGTATTAATATGCAGTTTTAAATAATCTGAGACCGACTACGTTTTCTGTTTAAAATAAAAACTTATAATAAATTCGTGAAGATTGAAATAACTTAATCAACTCCACAAAGCTATAACAGAAACTAGATATCCGTTTTATAGCAGTTTTAGGAAAAAGCGCTAGTAGCTAACACCGCAAAACGTTTTCTAAATTACCAGCGCGAACCTAATAAAGGTTGAGAAGTTTTAGGTGCGCGTTTGGTAAAAATACGGTGTCGCAAAAGTTTTCTTTATTAGTTTCCCCCTTTAATCCGGCCAGGCGTGTCCCAATGTCTTTATGGCGAATTTTCAATCTGAGTCTGGGTGGAAGCCAATAAGAAATCAACTATTTTTCTCTGATTCCCGTGCATCGGTTCGAGGGGAGACCCGCTTCTTTACGACTTCTTTTACGATTGGAGGTGCATTCGGAATTAGTCCGCACCATCGGGAGAGCGTTTTCGTGTCTACGACGAAAGGTAAAAGGATTACAATGACAGAATTTTTCTTTCATTCTCAAAAATTTAAAGCCTTTATTTTATTTGAAAATGTATACTCGTACTTTCCTCTTATTTCAGCATCTGATATAGATTAGTAGACCCGATGTGACGATAGCACACAACTTTGATACTTGAAGCGTATAATACTCGCTTTTAAACTAGTGAACTTTTCCCCAACATAGACGGTGAATGTTTACGATATTGTTAGCTTTTTCAGAAAACAATTTTCCGTCGTTTTCCTGTTTGGAAAGTTGTGAACCTTTTTCAACAAAAAGACTTGGGTAGTAAAGGATTTTGTAGATGGCATCTCTCTCGTAAGCGTACACTGTTAATCAAGTGAGTAGATTAAATAAACAAGTGGGGGGTGACTTGGGTAATCAGTCAGTGAAATCTCGCTTTATGAAACAGTACCTTTATATCGAACTATGCATACTGACGGTGTATCTAGTTCAAAGATCTTTGTTGTTGTTGTGTAGCTGTTAAAACAGTTTCATTATTAGTATGCGGGCTTAGATTTGGGCCTCATTTATACCAAGCAGGTAAACGAGAACACGCCGAGGTGTAAAGAGAGTATTTTTGTCCTCAATAACATTGAATGACTCTTGTCGTGTCCACCCAATAATTCTCCCGTCATAAATCCCATAATACTCTTTGCTTTTTAATATTTGATTTAATCGCGACGCGTGACAATCGAACCCACGACCTCGAATCAGCAATCGAATAATCGAATCACTAGGCCACAGACGTCTTCATTTATATTATCTTATCATCAACCCATATACTGTCCCACTGCTGGGCACGGGTTTCCGCTCACAGAATGAGAGGGCTTAGGCTATATATAGTTAACCACGTTGGCCTAATGCGGGTTGGCAGACTTCACACGCCGTCGAGAAAATCTCTAAGGCATCCAGGTTTCCTCTCGATTTTTTCCTTCACCGTTTAAGCAAGTGATAATTAATTATTAATACGCACATGATTTCGAAATGTCAGAGGTGCAATGAGTCCAATGATCATACCACTGCTTCATATTATCTACGATATAATTATATTACCACAGGTAAACATCATGTGTATGAGTTGAGACTCTATAAATATTTTTAATGCAAACTGTACTTTAAGACAAAACAACAAAATAATAATTAAAAGGCTTCATTACACAAAAATAACATCGTAAAGAGAGATGAGACGAGATGAAGTTCCGTTAATACTTTATTATGAGTCCTACAAGATAACTGTACCAGCTTTATGACACTGTTTTAACGGCTACTCAGTCCAGCCTTGCTGACCTCCACCGTTGGTTCAATGTTATTAATATATTTTTAATGAGTTTTCAACTTTAATAACACATTAAATTTTTAAAGGATAAAGTGGTTCTTAAGATTGCTTGGCATTTATGTCTTCGTTATTAAATGTAAGTAATTATATTTTATACAAGATTGCCTATGTCCTTTTCCAAGGTCTATCTTATCTCTGTACCCATCAAAATTGGTTCAACGGTTTAGGTGTGAAAGCGTACCTAACAGACAGATAGATTTACTTTCTCATTTTTAATATATGTGGGATGTAAGGATTTTGGAACTGTCTCGGGCCTGGTCAGTTTACTTTTTAAAAACGATATCATTTTCATTAGTTGTAAAAAAGGGTTTATTATAATTACATAGGTAACTGAAAGTTATTTTTAATATTTGACTTTTATGATACCTGCTGTACAGATTGTTTTATAATTTGTTTTGTTCCTTTACACGTTTGACATGTAAATTAAGATAGGTACATATTTTATCGAACCAATTATCGATAGTTTTAAGTAGAGACTAAACAATTTTCAAAATTATAGTACAGGGTTCCTAGTAATTTTATGACATTAAAAGATCATTCAACCTTTGTTGTAAATGTGTCGTATTAGTCCTATGAATATAACTACTGTCTCCCTAGAACTGAGTAAAGCCCCTGTGTTCGGGTAAATCCTATTTTCTTAGTACTTCCATTAGGAACTATCATTTATTCATACCTTGGCTTAAAATACATAATTACTCCTTTACCTTTATCCAAACCAATATTATAAAAAATATTGAAGATGGATAGCTGACAGAGTAGTCTTTATTGTATACCAAAAGATACAGTGAAATAAAAAAAATAAAAAATGACACATAATTCCAATTGGCGGCCTTTTCGCTAAAAGCAATTTCTTCCTGACAACCATGGGATGGACAAGTCATGTAAATAAACAGGTACCAGGGGGTTGAGGTGTACTCAGTAGAGCAAGTATATAGACAAGAATAAAATAAATAATAATAATAAAATTCTTTCTCCGAGCCTTTTCCCAACTATATTGGGGTTGGCTTCCAGTCTAACCAGATACGACTGAATATCAGTATTTTACACGAAGCGACTGTGATCAGACCTTTTTTTTCAGATAATTATTTTTATTATTAAAAAATACTATTTGAAATCGCACAGAAAATAAAACTTAAGTCACCAAACTTGGTAAAAAATACCCAGTATTAAACGAACAAAATAGTAATATGTATAAATATAAAGAAATAAATATCTATTCATTGTGCTACATACATAATGTATACATCGTGTATCCAAAATTCGTTCGGTACATTATCTATACACGTGTCGCGATTAAGTCTGTTAACTCACTTCGACTTGCCGACGCCAGTAACAGAGTATTCACTAAGAGCGTGACTGAAATATCATATCATAAGCGAGTTAATTTAGTTCCCCCTGTAGACGGGGCTTACCAGCATTTGTAGTTACTACGTCTATGAAGCATCTTCGTAAAACTTGTATGACGTTGTTACGTGTTCTTCTGTATGTGAAAATGTTATTGTTCAGATATTTATTATTTTCATCAATAAGCACCTAATTATCCTATTCTTAATAAATACGATAGATAATTTTAAATTGTATAGAATACTCATAAAAAAATTAAAATTAAAAATCTTCACTTAAATCGTCCCGCGTCTTTAATACAGCGTGTGAAATATTTCATTCGTGCTTAGCTATATTATTGCTAGAGACAGGAGCGATAACAACACGAAACAAACACCCGCGGGGCGCGTTCTGAATTAATCCAATCCACGGAATAGGTATAACAGAAAGCTAATGGGCCAAAGTTTCCATGTAAGCCAATTGTGTGCCGTTAATCTAATCGGTGCCGTGTATAACGATATTTTGATACCAAAACGTACAATTGCCAAATGAAAAATACGCGGATTTCCTGTCGACCGTAATCGCCATGTAATCCATCAAATGAAACGATGGTGAACGCTTTCCTTACCGTACGAAAGTCTGCCCTATTACGAATTGTCACGATTTTAATACGACTGATGTATGAGTTATTTACAACGTATTTGTTTTGATTGATTGTGAATGGAAGGGAATATTTGAATATGAAACAAGCAAATACGCTAAAATATCTATAAAGGCAACGTATATTGAAAGTAAATGTGATCCACATGCTTTTGTCCCGGGTAACCTGTTCATGATTTCCCATTTAACGATATCAGTAACCTAAATTCAATGCAAACGGGGGTGTTTTCCCTCACAAATTACAGTATCCATAAAATACAAAGCATATTGTTTGCTCAAACTACCCTTGACCAAAATAATGTGGTGTGATAGGATCTATGAAACGTGCGCAGGTTTATTATAACTTTCTTCCTAAGAGTTCCAGCTGTGAGGGACCATGTCGCACTCCTCCCTTCTCACCCTCCATTTTCCTTACTACCCTCACCTGACCAGTGTTACGGTGCTCATGCGATAAAACAATTACCACAATGAAGTCGCGTTTGAAATGCGTAGCTTCAAAAACCCTTAATAAGTATAATATTGCTAAAAACAAAATGGCTGAAGTAACTACAATAATATGGTCACATAAAGTAAGATTTAGGAGGACCATTTGGTATAAACAAAATAAGTAATTAAAGACGTGATTTAAAACTTTGAAGACCTAGAATATTATTGACCTACAAATTTTAAAACTTAAAGAGCAATTAAAAACAACCCTTACATGACCGATCTCGTTTTATTAAACCAACATGTTATAATTCAACAGTTAATGAGGAGGTTATAAAATCTGTCAAGCTTAACTCTTGAAGTTATAATAAAGGACCACATAAAATATGCGATGAAAACGATTATAAAAAAATAAAACTCCTTAATTAACTTTACTTCGATAAGGGCATAACTAGAGATTAAAGAATGTAGTTACTACTTAAAATGTCGTCTTGTTAAATAAGCGTTCAATTAAAGAAAAAATAATCTAGCAGCAACAAAAGCCAGGTTCTTATTATCAGATCTGGGTACGTTGTCGTGTTACCGTTTAAACAACTCGCGTGCCAGGTTAAGCTCACAAGGATCTTGATATGGTAGGCCCGCACTAATTATAGTTTTGCTTATTACCCGCGACCTCGACTAGTTATTGTAATTACTTTAATAATTCGTAGATCCAGTACTGACCTCAATATTGATATTGTTGCTAAATAGCTATAGAAATACCACGAGTTGCAATTAGATTTTGTGGAAATTGTCACCATCCGTACCGTTAAAAAGTTAAGAATTAAGGCTAGTCAATAGGGTTAAAGAAATTTTAATCTGGTGATAGTTTGCTTGTTCTTTGGAAATAGAATCACTTACGATAAATCAAAGATAAGAAAACATTGACCTCGCGTGAACACGATATTTTTTTTCTATATTTTGCCCTTGTCTATTTAGAATAATTGCCAACCAATATTAATTTAAGTATGCAAACATTAACATCACGATCTTCGCACAGAAATTTTAACATGAATTACGAGTTTTATAAATCAGATCGATCATGCATTAGCATAGTTGGTTAAATCTACACATCTAACGTATTGTCAGTCTAGAACGTACATTGCAGCATATAGATCATATTTATACTAGTATATACTAAAAGTCGGGATCAACGTGAATATTCGTAGAAGCTGAAGGATCGACACTAAACTCTACATATTTCATCTCTTGCTCGCGGTGGTTGTCGTCCTATCTTTCATTGCGTCTCCCGAATGATAAATTCAGTGGCAGTGCATTTTTCA
This sequence comes from Acronicta alni, assembly GCA_964056405.1. NCBI lineage: Eukaryota > Metazoa > Arthropoda > Insecta > Lepidoptera > Noctuidae > Acronicta > Acronicta alni. The sequence goes on from OZ043926.1 coordinate 8,792,648, forward strand.
TCAGTCAATCAAGTAAATAGTAAGGATCACAAACAACTTATAGTAGGCGTTCCTCTGGGATGCATGTTAGGTCCATAATCTGACAACACTAATGTAAATATGCAAATTTGATCGAGCTGTTTTTACTTTTTTTTTAGTATATTATATATATTAAAACTAAGATACACATGGCACTTTAGCATCATCAACATACTATTCCACTAAACAAAGAATTGAAAGTATAAACTGTTTTACTACGAAATAAATTATATTTTTTAAAATCCGTAGCGAAGCACTTGGATGGAATATTGACAATTCCTATTAAAAAAAATGTACAATGTTATAAACTTAAAACCAACAGCAATTGTAACTGCATTTAATGGACTATGACATTTGTAAACGTCTAGTAATACGCGGCTATAACAACGTTTATGCGATGTTTAGTCTACCATAATAATAATTTCTCTACGTGTTTTCTGTTCATAGTCTGCTAGCATTGTCTTTACTGTTATTATAGTTCGTGTATCTGAATTCTTAGATTTGTTTCCTAAATAAAACATTAAGTAACTACGTGATTCAAGTTGTTTTCATTTCGGATTTCTTTTATTTGTAATAACTAAGTATTGTAATGAGCAATGTATTACTAGCATAACAAATTTATATATTATACTGATACGGGTTTTTGTTCTGACATAATAGGTAGTCAATGGTTTTACTAGAGTAGTGATTAATAAAACGATGATTAATACAATTTGCGATAAGTTAAATTGGCATAAAACGACACTTATGTAAATATAATAGACTATAACAATCTAGGTTTCCTGAACAAGATTAAAATATGTTTAAAAATGGCCTCTTCATTTGCTTAGGACAATCTCAATCATGTACTTTCTCATATGGAGAAGACGTCTAGATAACAATAAATGTCAAACGACCAACTTACATCTCCAAGCATATGCAAATTGTTGTAACAACTGGCCCCAAATAGTGTCCCAGTGGTGTCTCGTCTGCAAGCAATACTGATCCTGAATTCTCTCGCACCTGCCGATTCCCTACGATGTCGCTTTTCCAATTCAAACTACATTTCAACGAATTTACGTAACGTCAAGTCTTTATGGCTCCTCTTACATTTTACTGTAGATATTGCTAGTCTTTATTGATGGGTTGCGTTAAAAATACATTTTCGTTTTTATTTACCTCAGCTGTCTATCAAAATAATTTTATGTCTAAAATATTTTTTTATTGAAATTTCGCACGCTACTTTAAAATACTATTATAGGTTTAGAAACTAAATCTTTGGGAATTATATATCTCACTGTCTACAATAACTGAAGGTTTTTTTAGACATCACGTTATAGGTACGTTCGAATTTGTTACGATCGAAGTTTGTATAGAAAAAAATACGAATAAACAAGCTTCATCGACGACGTTCGTTCTGAGGATCAAAACTTGCATAGCTGAGCAGACAGTGACGCTTTCTGGAAAATATATTCTATGAAGTGATCAACATATTAATGTTAACCTCCAGAGAAGAAACTTGAACATGGTGTTGAGGCAGACGATTTTTACACATACTCGTATTTCAGTTTTAGGTGAAAGCTGAACCTAACTAAACGAATGATTAACTTCTTCTAATATTTCTAGTATAAATAGAATGAACTGAGGTGTTGGATATTTTGATTAACAATTCAAATAAAATTTAAAAAATCGAAGTGTTGGAAAATTTATTTATTTATTTATTACATACAATGTTTTTACAGGCATGCACCTAATACAACATGTAGTTAGTTAATTTATCATTTATCATTCTACTCCGTCAAAAATCTGTAACTAACCCACCTAAATTATGGTGCTCGCGCCTCATAAATCTTATTACGATATATTTTTTAACTTAACTTGTACAAAGCATGAAATCCTGTCAACAATATACCTTTGATGTATCTCAAATAGCTCAGACGTATCTGTAAACATGCGACCTCTTTCAATAGCCCTTTGATCTTCTTTGTGTTTAAAAAATATTACTTAAGCGTGTTCTCGTGAGTCTTTTATTAAATGTATCTAAGTAATATGAAAAGGTATTTTTGCACTTGATTTTTCTTGATCAGTGACTTGATTTATTTGCGTATCTAATAAATTTGAATTATTTACGCTTCAATCCATAACTATAATAATAATCATGTTTTCAATAAGCACTAAAACTCTTTGAAATGTTTCTTCTATAATTATTATTTGTAGCTAGTGTTGCCAGATCCAATAAGGACGTCTATTTTCTAAAAAATATTGAATAAATTTTGTTACAACGTAAAAAAGAATTTTCTTGGAGTGCCTCTGAGTTTAAAAAATCATGTGCGTATTAATGATATAATTAATTATCACGCATTTAAATGGTTAAATAAAAAATCGTAAGGAAACCTGCATGTCTGAGATACTTTTTCGACGGCGTGTGAAGTCCGCTAACCGTTATTAGGTCGACCTGGCTATAGCGTATCTTTTTTATTTTCCGCCCCAGCACACAGAAAATGGTTTGATAATGATCATGAAGCTGATATTGTACTTATACCTAATATCAGTGAAATTAATATATTTTTTTATCATCTTTTCAGATCATGTTCGCGAATTTTCCTGTGGCACGCTTTACTACCGAACTTTCTTCGTGGATTCCAAAAGAGACGCCCTTTACGTGGGCGCAATGTAAGTATAAATTAGCTTTCTGTAAAAAGTACTAAAATGAGATTCAAGTTTTTGCGTCGACATTCGTAAAAACGGAAACAAATAGGGGGAAAGTTATAATGCAAGCAGTATAGTCTATTTCTTTAAATTTTAAGTACAAAGTAAATGTGTACTCGAATTTCAAGCAGAATAATATTTTTTATTGAAAATATAATTATCAATATGAACAGAAATCTATAACTATTTTTCCCGGTGAATGGTTGCTACTATATTTCCCAATGTGTATGTGTTTCCCAGTGGCATTCAAAATACCAATTGCTATGATTTTTACATTTTCTGACTACTAGTTCTTGTCATACTACGCAATCCAACCTATTTGAAAGACGTCACCCATAAGGTCGATTTATAATAGTTTTCCAAACATGGCTCTCGGTTATCTCATGATTTTTTTATACATGTATTTGACGTAGGTCTACTTATATTTCGATACAATAAAACAAAAGAACGCTTCTTGTAGGTACTTCAATTCAAATCTACGCGTATCTATCATTTTCTCGGGCCAAAACAAAAACCAATCGGTCCAATACAATCAAATTGCTATTTTTACGAGTGTGCCATCGTATCAGCTTTACCTTCGGTTCACTACTGTTACGCATCAACCAATCCCACTTGACCTCTGGTACTTCATAGTTTTACTGTATCGACGCCCACTACACGTGGTTTCTAGGGAGTCAGGAAGGTCGAACTACATCGGTGATTCAATAAAAAGAGGTGATATAGGTCAATCGTGTGTGTCACGAAGGCAACTAATTTCGTTCGGGGAATAATACCGCCGCATTTTGAGCTATAAAACGATTCTTCTATAAACGTTATGGTAACTTTTACGCAAGTTTGTAACGTATCCCCTTTAGTCCGCAGTAAATTGACTTAACTTTCCCATTCAAATAGCCTAAGTTAAAGGAGTTTTACAACATTCCTTTTATGTTTTTCTTACGATACTCTTTTTTCAGGGATCGGCTATATCGGCTGAATATGAATAACATCAGCGCATCTCATTGCGAAGTAAGTCAAAAAAACATTATACTTTCTTAGTTTTATCTTTTTTTATTATTTCACTAAGTTGGCAAACAAGCATACCGCCCACCTGATGGTAAGCGGTTCTCGTAGCCTATAGATGCTTGCAACACCAGGAGTATCACTTGCGCGTTGCCGACCTTGGATTGAAAGAGGAATAGTTGGGTTGGCAGTATAAGGTTCAAAGTCCCCCCCACTGCCAACACAACGTTTCCTTGTGAAGCACTGGCAACTTTGCTCACCGTAAGAAACACAACACAGCTCAAAGCAATATTATTTTACTTCGATTTTCTGCAAGGCGGAGGTACTTCCCCAGTCGGGCAGCTCCAATTTCAGTGGAATTACTCCCACTATGCCCTATCTCTCTTAAAATAATCTCTAATAAATAACTGCTTGAATCTAATTATGAATCTATTCATTTTTTTATCAGACGCTTACTTTTAATAGCATTAGGTAATTGATGAGCGTATTTTCTTAACATGAACGACATCTTATAAAGATTTACGGGATATATTTTTGAAAATTTTAATGCTCTTTTCTGTTCGCAGAGAGATTCAATAAATCTGGAGCCCAGCAACGTAGCACAATGTGTATCTAAAGGAAAATCAGAGGTAAGTTCATTAACTGCTAACTACATTAACTGCTAAGTATACATAATGAGATTAAACACGTCTTATTTCTCGGAAAATTACTCTCAACTAGCACTATTTCCATCAAGGGTTAATCCCATTTTTAACAGTGAGCGGCGGGCGGCGAGCATATTTCATAGCGGGGGGCTCACAGCCATGCTCTGCCTCGCTATATTAAGGCCGTTAATTTTGATTTACAATCGCAACGTAAAAGCAATATTTGTTTTATTTCTCGGCGGTGGGAGGCTGTCTCGAAGATCGGGAACGGCGATTATTGCGACTTGGCTCTATGCGTCATCCACTAATTCGATAATACCCGCTCTACATGAACCGTTATTTGAGTGGTTTCCCTTATTTTCGCCTGCTATCTGTACCTACTTTAATTTTTCGATTTCACTACAACCACAACTTTATACGTTTCTGTCATAAATATTGTGACGACTCAACGTATCATGTCGTATATATTTATAACTCTTTGTTGGCGCTCTCAGACACGTTTATATCTAATAAGAGAGTCATAAAGCCCGCAACCAGAAATGGGATGTCTCATGCGAAATGTATAAAGTCTTACGGTGAACAGTAAACCCTCTTTGCGGCTCTAAAAGGTGTACCGTAACAGCGGAAGTCGCAAAAACTGCCGAAAGCAAATTCACAAGTTTACTGCAACAAAATATTGCGGTAACGTAAACCACCCAAATAAAAGGTCAAACTTCCGCAATAGGGTCAGAGGAAAAGCAATAGACCACATGCTACCCACTCCCAACTCTTCCGATGGAGAAAAAAGTAAATTTGTTTTATTAGTATCAAAGAGGGCTATAAAAAAGAAATATCTCCGAGTCTATCACCTCGATCGCGAATGGAACGGCCACTCGTGAACGCTATAATCAAAGTTTCTCGCTGTCAGCGAGTTTTCTTTTCTCTAAACACGATGTTGTAACACGAAAAAGGCTGGAAAAATGCCGTCGGCGAATTCCGTAAGGCGGCCACCGGCCCGGGCGCTCGCCTTGTTGTTTTAACTTCCAACGGTCTTTGTGACGCTATTAAAGAAAATTCACTGGTTTAGGTAAATCAGAGGTCCGGAATTTGGGTAACGACTGAGATCCTATCTAGTATCTATAGTAAATAAGAAATCTAAATCTGTTTTCATTACTTAATAAATAATTAATGTTTCTTTTTCTCGGTATATTTTCTCTAAATACGCTTCTACGAAGGCTTCAGCCTTATTACATTGAATTGATACAGTATTACCATAAATTAGTATACAACGATAACATTTTACCAAAAAGCCTAAAAAGAAACACCAAATCAATATTGTGGAACTGCCTTTTAGACTTACGTTCACAAAATCAGCTTACAATACATTTCTTTTAATTCTCAAGTACTTATTACAACCTTTGTGTACGAGTATCGTGGCACGAGCAATAAAATGTACCGCATTGGTAATGCAAATCAGCGCTCTTAAATTCCTAATAAAAACCATTATAGAAAAACAATAAGAAAACCTTTCGGGTAGAAAAACGCGAGGAAAGCCCGCCGTAAATCTACTTACGTACAAAGTGGCGAATAATTAACGAAATGGTCCAATCGAAGGCATTAGTTCCGAGTGGAGTTATGCGAGCGCTGCCGGCTAAGTGCCGTTAAAAGAAACTTAGACGCGAGCTTGATTGTTCTCTTGCTTAATTCTGATTGTTTCTGAGTGCAAAACAGTTCTGTGTTCACGTCAGTACGGTTGCTGAGCGCTCACAGTATATTAATCCGATAATTACTTTAGAACAATCTCTTGGAAAGTTACCTCTCGCTCGGCCGAACCAAAGAAACTGGGAAAAACTTTTTATTAACAAACAAAGCACTCGGTTAATTGCTTACTTACACGTGCCTATTCCGAATCGAGTTTTACTACGTTTTCTGATTTTGTGTGTACCGTACAAGTACCTAATGTAATTATGGTTCGTTATCAAGTCTACTCAATCAAACAAACATTTATGATATATTGGGTTATGTTAACATGGGTACCTATTGTTTGTTTAAACCTTACCAACGCTGTATTCATTCTATGGGATTCAAAATATAACCTTAACTTCTACGAGAAAACTACAAATACACAAGCCAAATTATAGTATAAAATTTATGACTAATTAATATAAATATGTAAATCATTAAACATTTGTCGCTTATGAACTTGTACTTTTGGTACTAGAAAATGGATATAATACATAATATATCCTTTTCTGTAAATACATTCTTATGAAACACAGAGACAAACAAACACTTAAATGTTCATCACACAATATTTGTGTTCTGTGAGAATCGAACCCACGACCTTGTGATCAGCAGAAAACGTTTAATAAATCACTGCTTGACATGAAAAACGAACAGCCGTACTTATGACCACTAGACCATTGAGGCAGTTTTGCTATTCTTAATCAACATTAAAAACATTACAAATTATTTAAAAAAAGTAAAAAAATGTCAAACCAATTATATCAACTAAATTGGAATAGTAAGGATGGGAACAATGTAGTTGTTAGGTTCCTATAAAAATATACTTGTTATTTTACAATATAAAAATTAATTAAAGCTAGGTAACCCAAAAAATATGTTTGAAAACTTTTTACTTTTCTTCCAGACCTAAATTCTTGCCTAGCTGTAGCTTTTATAAAAATTTGACTCAAATATCGTTTAGCGATAAAACTACTTAAAAGAGCACGTCAGACGCCTTTTGAGATTTTTTTTTATAAAAAACTATTTTGATCGAAGAATTTGTCAGAATATCCCTGCGCTCGTCACTATGACGTAGAGAAAATTAGTTTCGAGCTTGACGACTGACCGCGAAGACCACGTACCAATCTGTTGTTGGATAACACTTCGATTCATGCTCGAACTATGAAGGTTAGACTCAATGTTTTCATTTTTTTTTACATAAATATGGTAAATTAAGTGTAGTATTCAATTTTAATCCAACCAGGCCATGATCAATTCGAAACACCGGTCACAATAAATATATATAAAAATAAACATTTTAAAAATGGAACTTTAATGAACCCTAATGAACTGAAATGGACCAATATAGCACTGTTTTAACTGGTAAAGCGAGCAATGCATTTCTGGCGTTCGGAATATTAATGTCCCGTTTAATATTTATGTCGAAGGCAAATTTGCATAATCACAGCCTGTGAACACTCATATACACCCACGTACTTTCGAATTACTATTATTCCAATGAATTTTGCCCGAGGTCCGGTATGCGCATCGCACACCCATTGATTTGTTTCGATTGTTTGCGTTACAGTTTATTTTTGTTACGTGCTGACAATGAGGTATTTTAATATTTTGCCGGCATCCCGTTAAATCGGTTCATTTAAAGTTATCAGTTAAATTGGTCATATATTATTTTTCAGTCGCTATTATTTGTTTCGTAACAATTTAAAATTATTATTCCGAAAATCGCATTCTTATTTTTAAAAAGAAAATCATTTCTGAAAAAAAGTCGTGACTTTTTTAACAGAAGTTTTTATATATATAATTATTTAAATTTATAATATTAAAACACATAACATTTATAACCCCTTTACATACATAATTTAAGTGTAAAAGCACACTAAACTAAATTGTAATTTTTTACAGCACTTCGACTGCAGAAACCACGTGCGTGTGATCCAGCCCATGGGTGATGGCTCTCGACTTTATGTTTGCGGGACCAACGCCCACAGCCCCAAGGATTGGGTGTTATATGTAAGTATTCCATAAATATATAGTGCTATTTTTATTGTATAGACTGTCGTTACCAAAATGACCCAAAATTAAGCAAAGGCCTCCGTCAGTTTCTTTGTTTTTCATAAAATACATAGGTGAACGCTTCATAAAAACTTGTTACTAGCTATCGACTACAACTAAACTTCTATTGTTAAACACTGGACCCTAAAAATGGCTTCGTAGATGAAAATAGTAAGCAGTATTTTGTTACTATAATAAAAGATAATACTGCCCATATTAGATAACTACTATTGAATATCTTAAAATAATATGTCATCCCGAGCCATCGAACGATGAGAATTAATACAATACAGATCTAGACTCCAAAACCGAACCGTCTTGAAAAAAGCACAAGAAGAAAATAAATTTAGTTTTTAATTAAAGATAAAACGACACCCAAACCCTTCCAATTTCCGACACTTATCAGCGCACATCTAGAGAACAAAATCTCTATCCTAAGGCAGACGAGTGTAAAGTGAACAACGAGACTATTTATGTGGTGATTTCCATTACATGGCCAACACTGGTATCTCTCGGCGCACACTCTCCTAGAACATGCAACGAAATGCGCGCTATTATCTAAAGACCCACCCCACTCCATGTGATCCCGACATGAGTCTTGGACAGCAGCCAGCAACGCAACAGATCTCCAACAGGTCCCTAACATATTTGTGTAACAGATAAATGCGACACAATTGAATGTTTTCGGTAATAAATTGTTTGTACCATCTTCATAAAGTTTATAGCTACTTAAATTGTAACAGATCACATTCGGGACGTTTAAGGGGCACCTTATTGCCATTAAAATAAGCCGAAAAATCCAAACATGGCTTTCCTTGAACTAAGAAGAGAACCCAGAGTATTATTTTTATTCTCCTAGCCATTTCCCAACTATGGAACTGGAAGCCTACCCGAAAGGCTTCCAGTCTAACCAGATTCTGTCAGACCTTCACAATTTTTTGGGAATACCGATATGTTGAGGATAGACTGGTTGCCAGGCTTTTTGGGCTTCTGACTACCACTAAAGATTGTCATAGGTGTTCGCATGTCAACCGGGACCGTAGGCTTTACGTGCTCTCCGAGGCAAGGAGGGGTCTCGAATTGTTAAGAATGGTCACCCATCCACAGACTGACTGCGGCAGGCTCAGCTTGACCTTACAGATCAATTGATTAGCGTAGCTGTAAAACCACAATAACCCAGAATATACAACTTAGTTTTTGCTATTGTGATACTGTACCAATATATACAATTATGAACCTCTATAAAACTACCATAATTGATTGGTTGGCAGACAACACGCAACCATAATTGGAGTTTTGAGTGATATAATACCTATATATAAAAAAGGGAAAATATTCTCCATGCAATATATTATTCTTTTTCTGTGCGCTGAGAGGCAATTTTAGGAAATATGGTATTTCAAAGAAAATTGTACTCGCGGGTCACGTCTAGTACTTGTATAAATCAAACCTGCAATTTTGTCATCTAAATTATATAAACTTTGTAGCGCTGGAGTAATGCTCGTAGCACTTTACAATACAGCCTGTAAAGTACTACGAGTACAGTTCTGGAAAGCTAAAAAGGCCACATAGAACAATGGAACACTTCGTCTGAAATCAACTTATTATTGCCTTACGTGCTCTTCAATATTTTTTTATAATTCCTTACCAATATTCTAATGTGAATAATTATTTATTAATGATTAATCGAACGTGGCTTTTTAGCCCTGTTTCTATTTCGCTCATGTCTGAAACATTATTTCATTACATCCTCGAAAACGTGCAATTTTCACAATAATGTAAAGTGACGCTCTTTAAATTTCTAATTCACCGGTTTATACAGGCAACAAACTCAACGAGACGGTTTTAAGCGTCCATTTTATATGCAGCTCGATGCATCCAGTACATAACGCACTTGTTTCCTAACAGGAACCGCGACAAATTTCACGGGGAGCGGGTCCAAATGACGCCATAACACGAACGAAGATTTTCACGACGCGCGACGTCGAGAAATTTCTAACCGAACGCCTTCAGAACCCGATGAAGAGTATTTACTTGAAAGAATTTTTCGTGATAGAAATTCAAAATAAAATTCACCGCATCTTTATGCGACCACTTTAGAATTATTATTTATTACTTACTTACATTCTGACCAGCGCCGCATCGCCGATGCCGAAATGGATGCCATTTCAGAACCAGCGATGCGACGATACGGGGAGCTATTTTCATGAAAGTTATTTTTTAAAACTCATAAAGGCAACTTTTCACAATAGGTATCGAAAACAGACCGTAATAAATTTTTGTGTGGCCCGTTCACCTCGCACTTTCCCTGCTCTTGACTTTCATATAATTTTATGATGTATTGGCGGTCGTTCTGACCCTTCACACGTTTTATCGCAGTTTCTGACACTGTAAAGTTTAAGGGTCTAATGAGTGCATACAAAAATATGAAAATGGAATTATAATGGCATTCTGAGTGCAGGAGAGATCTTTAAAAGTGCTTCAAAGCTCAGCTCTTAAAATAGTCGTAAAATTCACTGCGCCTTTCTCACTAAATAATGTCTACTTTATGTTATTTATAATAAATTCATATAAATGTACATAGTATATACTACATACTACGAATTGGGTACATACTAGACTTATTAGATTAAGCTAAAAATATTTACCACATTATCTTATAAAAAATACATATTCCTAAGATTACAAACCATGAAAAATACTTTCACGTTACCAATAAAACATTTAACGTACATTATTTATCTGTTCCACGTCCCACTGTAAAAATAAATCATACAAGTCGAAAATTCGCACTAATAGGAAGCCAAAAATTGAAAATATATCATCTATACTTACATAGGGTGGGGACACGGGATTGCGTTGATCCCGTTCACCGGGACTCTTTTGTACAGAGCACTGTCAAAACAGAGATAGTTGCACATTTAAATATGACTGGATATTAATTCCCTTTGGAAATTGATTTAATTAACTGCCGGATTGGTTGGAAACTCAATTGAATTTGTTCGTAGGACTGATTTTTCATGCAAACATTTTATTCAGTGATTATATTTATTTTTAAGAATAATAAGACTAATGCGGCTTTATAGAAATTATAATTGAGAATAATAATAAATAAAAATGTTGGCACACCATTTAAAATTTACGAAAGCATTTCAGTGTTTTCGAATCTCTACTGCAGATTAAAAGTAAGCTCTTAAAGTAATTTTATAGAAAAATAACAGAAACTAGTTACACTTCAGTACAATGTTTTCACAGAATAATAAATACAATGTGCAAGGTCGCGCGTTATCTACACTATGAGTAATGTTTCCTACTCTTAGGGCGCGTCAGTTTCAAAAATTGAGTGAAATCACATGTACGCGATTGATAGGGCGAATGCGACTTGCGGAGACGCATGAACGAAATCGACCGAGCGTTTCATATTTGCTGCAACCACCAATTTATATCTATTCTGTTACAAATAGCTGTAGCCGATTGGATGGCTATTGGAAATAAATGGCGCGGTACTTTGTTTGTGGTTGTATTGGTTCTTTTTTTATGCTCGAGCTAAAAGGCTGTTTTGAGTATATTTAATTTGGGTTTATGGTACTGAAATCGTTTTATTTTGATACATCAATGATAAATGACTGCTTAAAATTATTACGACTGTTACTTAATAAACTACTAATTATTTTTTTAGTGTAAGACATTTCGTTATTTCATAAATTTTTTAGACGTAACTAAGCCAGCTTACAGATTTTTTTATTTATAAAAAACTTGTTTCTATAAAACAATAATTTCCAAATAACTTTTTAATGTTTTATCTTTATCCAATACTCGTTACAAGAAGTTTTATGGTGATTACGCCTCATTTTTCCACCTCATTTGATATCCGTGACAAAAACAGATTCAACGATTCATTTTAAATGGGCACAATCAATAAGCTGGGCTTATCGCATTTTTTACGAGATGGATAGGTACAATATGTTTTAAATCTGCTATTAGGTAGTACAAATGGGCGTATTGTACGAAACAGGTAACAAACGTTCCATACTTTTTTTATTTTTTGTCCGATCACACTTGTTCTTTTAACCCCGGTGTTGCCAACGGGCGCGCTAAATTGTCTTTGTGGCTCATTCTTTGTGCTCATAACATTCTACTGTTTTGTTCTTAGATTTATTGGGTTTTTTAATTACTCGTTTCACTCTTTCTTGTAGGTAACCGTATTTTATAACGTAATATGATAGTTAATAAAATTTGCTGTCATTTTAGATGTAATATTTTTATGTCAGGTAAACGATTAGAATAAATAATTTAAGTACAGTGAGTCCTGTAAATTAAATAAATAAATAAATAATAAATTCTTTATTGACATATCTAGGTTTACAATCATACAAGGCAATACTTAAATGGCGATATTAATCAAATAAACTAGTAGTAACTAATTGATTTGGTTAATATCGCCATTTAACTATCAATTATATAAGCTGATTAATTTATATAAGCTAGATATAATAATAGGTATCTAGCTTATATAAATAAATCAGCTATTATCCAGAGAATTTAATATTTAGTAGATGTAAGGATATTAACATTCCAATCTAACCATAACCGGCTGAATTATATAAGCATAATTATAGATTATTTTACCCAAAGCGATTGCCCAGACCTCCGCAACCCAATTCCTGGGTGAAAATCGTATCCTAAAGATTGACTGGTTGTTAGGCTTTTTGGGCTTATGACTACTTACTCAAACGTATGCATAGGTGTTTGTAGGCCAACCAGGTCGCGGCATTATGTCCAGACGCCAGCAGGTCAAGCTATCCAAAACGGTCAAACTTTCCCAATCGAATATGAACCTTATTGTTATTTTATTGATTAAAGTTGAAAATCTATCAGAGTAATTTGACAGATTGGGGTAGCTTGATGTGCTGGCCTCTGGACTATTCAAGGCACGGAGGAGTTTCGATGTGTTAGTAATGAGCACACATTCACACTGGTCGGTATAGTGATATTAAATAAACTAATTACCGAGAATCAAAATGTCGTATTCTTATAAATACTAAATATTCTTTCAACATATTACATACCTATATCTATAAAATCCTGATTGGCGTAACAGGGCAAAACCCGTATTTTGTGTTAGGGTTGTGGATTCGATTTCCGCAAGGGGACAAACATTTTCTGTATCCAGATGTTTGTGGCCATGATTTATGTGTCTGAAAGTAGTGAAACCGCGAGCACCCACAATACTAGGAATTCCATGAGTATGAAAATGCGGTGTGCATAATTTCAGTTTACTTTGTTCTAAAAGTCATTTTTGCGCTGATAAGTCTATCTTTGACAATCTATAATTCTACGTTCATATTGTTTTGTATGTATTAAATCGTTATTTTTTAGGTTCATAATGTTTAAAATTACACTTTAATATGTAGGATGTCAGGTTCTATTCCGTAAGTATAGGTTTGGGAAACAAACTGCGGTTTTAATCGATACAATGGCTGCCTCTTCGGGCTTTTCCACATTAATAAAATGGTCAATGGTACAGTCAGCAACGAAAGTCGCTGAACATAACAAAATTTTGAAAACATCACAGCTCCAAAACTTGTCCAGAGGTTTTTTCTAATAAGGTAACCTGAATATTGAATGGTCATCTATACAATTATTTCGCATAACCTTCACAGGTCAGTAACTTCACACTTATTAAAAATCATATTGAAAATTGCAACATGTTCAGCGACTTTCGTTGCTGACTGTACATGTTAAATGGTCAATAGTCACTAATCCATAGTCAGTAGATTAATGGATATATAGATGGACGAATATTATAGCTTGTGGTCGTGAAGTTGAACTTCGTGACATAGGGTTGATTTCCATTTTGTTTTAAATTTAAGAAAAAGCCGACGAAAAATTTCAACGCAGGGGGGTCCAGAATCATGTACTGAAGTCATGGTAAGCCGTTGCGCGTGGATGTCCCTTCCACCCTGTATAGGTACAAAGAGTCTTTCAGAAACACAATATTCCTAGGCTTAAGTATACATAGTTGTCCATATGAAACATTTTTCGAGCTGAACACAGAAGCCGAACTAGTAAAACTTGTGTCCTAAAATAAGTTTTCCAAGTTTCCAGTGCTGTTTACTCGAAACTTTACCACGAACACAAACTAGGGGAGGTTTTCATACGGACCTTTACAACTTTTGTACACATCCCAGTAGTTATCATAAGGGTTTCGTGTTGATCTAAAAAGTTTCGGCTCTAATTCCACTCGATTTGGCCTTTTTTCCTTTATCTTTTATTTTGTAGCAATCTTTACTTTGTTGAATTAGTATTTATTCTGATAGTGTGGGTAATACTTGCATTAAAGTTGAAGTGGCATTTAAATAAGTTGTAGCTTGGCTTTGGTTTCACAATGGGTACTATTTCAATAGGGTAAGTGTAACGTGTAATTAAAGTTATAACGATATCAGATAAATTTTAAACGATAGAGTGTTTTAATGTATATTATTTAGGTTATCATAGAATTTTAAATAGCATAATAATATATGTTATACAGTCAGTGTTAGAGCTTCTTGTTTTAGTGCGCCTTTTAAGTTCTACTAATAAGCATTAAAACGTTGTTAGCTTGTGTAAAATTGTGTATTTTTTACACTTTCTCATACGCTATATTAGCATAAGTACTAGTTAATTAGCCTGAAAAACTATCGTAAAACGCTACCAAAATAACTTGCTTAGTTTATTAACTTCATAAAAATCCATAATGACATCGTGTCTAAGCACCTGTGCACTGCAAACTATGAGGTAAAACCACAATGTAATATCACTAGTTTGAAACTCGAAGCTATTGTGAAACAACCCACACATTGAATAATAGATTCTAAAAGTGTGTAATAAATGCCGTACGGTGCATGATAAGTGGCAGGTCCACGGTAGACGTACACTGCCGACGCGGATAAACCTACTATTATACTTCAATTACCTACACACAACAGTGATAGCCTAGTGGTATGACTATGACGAATCTAAGGCACGCATCTCCGACTTTTCAAAATCATGTGCGTATTAATAATTAATTATCATTCGCTTAAACGGTGAAGGAAAACATCGTGAGGAAACCTGCATGCCTTAAAGATTTTCTCGACGGTGTGTGAAGTCTGCCAAACTGCACTAGCCTAGTGTGGTGGTGTATAGCCTAATCCCTCTCATTCTGAGAGGAGACCCGTGCCCAGCACGTGGGACTGTATATGAGTTGATGATGTACCTACACACGGGGCTCGTTGCTGAGTTATAATAATAATAATCATTTTAATTCAGGATAGATTCCCATATATAAAAACACATTACAAAGAAATATAATAGGTAATCAGTTATAAAAATACATTAAAATCAAAATCATTAAAATACACATAAATTAAATTTATTATTTGAATTTCAAATATAAATACAATAATAAGTTATAAATACGCTATTTAATACAATAATTAGTTATAAACATAACTACGCTGGTACACCGATCTGCAAGGTTCAGCTGCACTAATCGCGGTCAGTCTTTGGATGGGTGACCATTCTTAACACATCGAGAACCCTCAGTGCCTCAGAGAGCACGTAAAGCCGTTGGTCCCTGTTGTCACGCAAACACCTATGACAATCTATTGATTTCTGACATTTACGCGAATATTATACATTGAAATAAAACTACTAACTACGGATTTTATCGCGTTATATTGACGCATATATGGCCGCTGTAAAGGATCCGAAACGTCGGGATTAATAATATCAATATAACGCGATAAAATCCGTAAAAAGTAGTTAATTTCAACCTATAACAATCGTTAGCGGTAGTCAGAAGCCCAAATAGCCTGACAACCAATCTATGCTCAGGACATCGGTATTGCCCAGAAATTCGGTTGCAGAGGTCTGGTGGCAGTCGCTACGTGTAAAATACTGATATTCAGCTGCATTTTGATAGCCTGGAAGCCGACCATAGTTGAGAAAAAGCTCTGAGAATGAGGATGAGACACTTCAATTACAATGAATGTACCTACGCAAGTGTGAATGTACTCGTATGTATTCAAAATTCTATTACCACAAAATGCATGAAGCAATGCCCCAATAACATGAAAATGTTCGATATCAATGTTCAAATTCAGAACAATGTACCTACACACAATAAATGTACAAAACAAATGTCAATTCTCTGTGTCATTCTCGGATAAACGTTCCAACGTTCAAAGCACAATCAGAATTTCAGTGGGTATCATTTCCCTCTTTGTAATATAATTATTCATGCGCTGATAGATCAACAAGCTTTTATGTGATCACATAATAATGTTTATGGCATAATAATAGTGTAAATTCAACTCCCGCGCCGAATCGTTGAGTGCACTTCGGAAAATCACTTTATAATCTATGCAACGCCGCATTCGGCTGAACACCGACGCCGCATAACCATTTTTGTGTATTACATGAATGCAGCTGCCCGTAAAATTTTATACAAACAACTTTGAACCTAAGTGTACTTATTTTGTATTTGAAAATTGACTTAGTTTTGAAGTGTGTATTTGTGTTAACTTACTATGAATGGTTTGTGTTTAAAAGTTCTTCCAAGTATAAATTTAGACTTTAAGGAGATCGTTTTTTTTTTGTTTTTATCGTCATTATCCTAGATTTTTTCAACTATGAATCAGTACAGTATTTTACACCAAGCTACTGCAATCAGACCTCAGCAATTAATTTCTAGGTAATACCGATATCCTCGGGTTAAACTTCGATCTTCTTACGTGTACTTCTTTTATTTCCATTAAGGCGAGTGGTAAAATTGAACGGAACTATATTTTTTCGTTTGCTACCAGTGTTCTTAAAGTGAGCATTCATGTTCAACAATTATTAGGTATGTACTACTACACGTTCAAAGGCACATTCACTAAATGTTAAGTAATGCCCGTAAATGTCAAAAATCAATTGAATATTTAGGCAGAAAAATTACTAAACCGTCCGTTGTAACAGCAGTAATATTTCGTGATAAATTTATTTTCAAGGAACTGGCCCTTTGAGTCTAAATTTTTAATCCCACATGAGTCAGTTGAACCAAGTTGTGACGTCAACCTATCGACTGTGTTCATTCAATTAATTGTTCATAATAATTATTGTCTTCCCTTCCTTGTTACGTGACTGTCATTTACTTGACACCTGTCATGCAACCTCGTTTTACTGTCATGTTTGTGTCTCAATGACAGTTAACGTAACTGCCTATTACTCAGAAGTTTAACAGAGTATGTACTCTATTCTCGACTTTAACTGCCAGTTACTAGTCCTTAGTAAATTAAGTCTGAATATTTTATTTGAGTTCTTCACAAGGAATTTTTTTCTTTGAGTCTGTAATCAACAGCAATTCACTTGTGACTAGGTAATGAAGCTTCAAGTTCTTAGAATGCTAATACGTTTTCAGTGATTATGAATACAAAGCCTTGAACAACTGTTATTTTTATAATTACTTTTTTACGCTTTTATGAATTTCAAATTGATTTTGTATATAATGTAACAAAGAATATTTTGAATTGAAATAACTTTTTCTGGTTTCAAGTAAAAATATGATTAAAAATAAAAATATAATATTTATTGTTAGGTATCGTGGAATTATAAGCAGTATAGGAGTAGGTAATGCTTATCCCAACACCTGAATCGTAGCAATATGTTTTGTAACTAAAATTGTGTAGAAAATACGATCTAAATAAAACTCATAAACTAAAACTCTTAAAATTGACATTCACAAAAGCATTTTGTCTTGTATGACGTGAAATGAATAGGCTTTTTATTGATCTAAAAGCCATAGTCGTATTTCACAAAGCGTACTAGCAGTGCACAGGTGCAATAGCTATCTCATTCGGAATTAGTATCCAATATCGCGAACACTTTACGATTGCCTACGTCTGTTGTTTTGTTAAGTTCTAAGTTTGAATTCTATTTTAGTCCTTCATTTTAGAACTAGGGGTTTCCTGTGTAGGCCTCCATTTACTACTATTTCTGTTTCAATATACGAGTAGATATCTAAATTGTGTTATTAATTTTAATAAGAGTATGCGTTTATTTTTACACACAGATTTCAAGCACATTTTTTTACTTTAAACGTCTTTGAATAAACGTATTTTTTGTTATTGTAACACTGTAATTTTTTCACCTTCATTGGTAAAAATATTTTTATATTACACAGTGATTAAAAAGCAATGTCACATCTGTCTGGCTTTAAAAATTCAATGTAATCTTCGTCATCTATAGAAATTAAGCGCAATCTTTCAAAGTTAGACGTAATTTTAATAAGCGATTCTTAGGAACCCTGAAATAACCTTATCATTTGACAGCTACTGTAATTTTTAAAGAGCAAATTTTCTGTTGTTATAATCATTATTTATCGCGTCTTTTATTTCTTCTTATGTATTACAAAATGTAGCTGCTCCCTATGACATGGGACATAAAATATACTGACGAATTGTGAGTGTCCATTGGTACACCTTTGCCTAACCCTTCGGGAAGTGCAGGCATGATGGTATGGTCACCCACGGGTTGGGAAAACCTGAGACCACCACGGTGGTCTCAGGTTAGACTGTGGCTAGTAAATTACGAATATTATTTACACATACAGCTATCATTCTCATGCAAGCCAGCTCCAACTTTCCTCAATTTAAATAAACTCTGCTTATTTCTATTTCAAGCCTGCGAAATGTGTTCAGTCTCCGTGAGTGATATGTGGCTACCAAACTTCAAGTCTAACTTGGATATTTTGAATATGCACACTGGGTAGCTTTCTTCGGCTTTTCTTCGCCTTTAGGCTGTGTGTTAAAATAGTAATATTTAATAGAATGAAGTTTGTTTTGTTTTTATAATGTATTACGTAGAAATATAATATGCATAGCTATCTTGCCATTCAAAGATCCTCAAATATGTAATTGAAATCTAAAAACAATCTTGACTTGTCGTGTCATCCATAGAGTTAATTTCAACACAGTGTTAAAATCAACCTTAAGGTTTTACACGCTCAAATCTAAATTTAAACAAAAAAGTGATGTTGTTAATCAAAATATGTTTACATAATATTATGTCAATTTTTTTAATTGCTTTGAATATGTATAGCTTGCAGATAACCAAAATTTCTCTATAATTCGTTTACTCTGTAGTGGGTTAATAATCATTCCATTTTTTTTTGTAAACGTCATTGCCCTACACAAGAATATTATTCAACTCTTGACTTCACGCATTCATATATAGAATCCTTAATGAATATTGGATAATATCGTCGCAATTTACATTAAAGTTAGTTTAAATTAATATTTGTACAAGTGCTATATATCAGTTGTATCAGGAGCTATGTCGTTATAAATACAGATCATCCCTACAGGTTATTAACTGATAGTGACGTGTTGTCAAAACTTTGCTTCCCCCACAATCCCGGGATCCCTTATGCGTTTGAAAGTTACTCCTTCCAATACACGCACTGACAAAGACAACTTTCGTAATGTATGTCGCAACTCGTAACATATTCAAAACTTGTATAATTACTGTTTAAACACGTAACTAGTTATTATCAAAACTTTGAACAGCTGTAATATGACCTTTCTATTCACATTACTAATTTATTTTTGGAGTTTTATTTAAAAACAGTACTTTAAAAACAGTTAAGTAGGTACTATAAAGCAAAGTATTCGATTCCTTTCTAGAATTACTTGTTGGTACCATGACAAACATACTGTAATTACGTTTACAAATAACCTGTTCCATGCTCTATCATTACATGGGTCAATAACAGCCGATATGTGTAGGTAATCACCTAATCAACTAAATTGTGCTATTAGAAGTTCGATTAGATCTTTTGAGTCTGAATCAGGGCAATTTGAAATAGCGTTTGAATAATATAACACGATGATAATGTTGATATACGTATCTACTTTATCATGATTATTTACAGCTTTCGGCAACTGATTCAGGTTTCAGGTTTCCAGCATTTTACTACAATTTTGTCCAGGTCTTTCAATCAATCTTGATTAAGTCTTTGACACTATTTATCTTGCAATGCAAGTCTTTTATGAGCCCATTTTTGGTAGCAAATTTGAGTTCTTTATCGTGATGGAAACATTTCTGTAAGTGATCTTGCCCGTAGCATCAATTGAATTTAGTTATATTACATAAATATGTACATCTATTTTCATATATTTTGTTCTTTTCTCAGATATTCGTTCCTACGTACACGGATCTACTTATTCAAGACCAATTTAGAAAGGAAAGCGAAGTAACATCCACTTTCTTATATAAATATTCACCTATTAGGTACCTATCCTCTACAAACTCGTAGTGAATGTCTCGAAAGTTTCCCGTAGGATATTACGTACGTAACGTATGTATTCACAATGTATCGGGAAGCCATTGTCGTATATCATGCGACGTATCTGTAGGTGCCAACTATCTCTTGTCTAGATACCGTGTTTTACTTTGTAGTGACGTTGTAAACTTTTAAACGGCAGTGTCAAATCTCGGTGAATTTTGCTTGAGTTTGTGTTTGACGTATATTAAGTGGAACCAACCTTTAGTGTATTTAAAGTAAACATGAAAGGTACTATATTGTGAGTGTCTGAATAGTGAAGATTATTATAATATTGTAGTTTGTAAGCGTATTATTAAATTTAATGAGATGAAAACAATGAAATTATTAATGGTGTTTGATGATGTGTCAATTAAATTTGATGAACTGATATTATTTCTGTAAGTTTTAACGTATCGATTTCGATTACAAAGTAGACATACTGGCACTTAGATAGTAAAATACAATCCCTCAAAATCGATTACAAAAAGTTATCAAAATAAACACAGTCATTATTAAATTTTAGCGTCTGTATAGCATTTGTTATGTCGACAGTTTTCTAATTACATATCCATTTACGAGTATTTAACAATTTTGATATTGTAATAACACTTTAGACAGTTCAACATTTCTGACTTAGAACATTGAGTTCAAAGTTTCATGATTGAATCGTAATATTGTGTATATTACGATTCAATCATGAAACTTTAATATTATTAAGTCGCAAAAATTTAGCAACGACATGAAGACTTTTATATGAATACATAGACAGGACTATTAAATACATATAAAACACAGTCTAGACACGAAGTAAACATCACTATATACGTTGAATAAAACATTCATATCTTTGGGGCGTATTATTAAAAGTAATTTATTTAACAAAAATAGATCATCATCAACCCATATAGGTACTGTCCCACTGCTGGGCACGGGTCTCCTCTCATATTGAGAGGGATTAGGCTGTAGTCCACCACGCTGGCCTAGTGCGGGTTGGCAGACTTCACAAACCGTCGAGAAAAATCTTTAAGGTATAGGTACAGGTTTCCTCACGATGTTTTCCTACACCGTTTAAGCGAGTGATAATTAATTATTAATACGCACATGTATTCGAAAAGTCAGAGGTGCGTGCCTTGGGTTCGAACTCGAAACCTTCGAAATGGCAGTCCAATGGTCATACCGCTAGGCTATCACTGCTTTTCAACAAAAATAGATAGCTATCATAAATTCAAAGACAAAATCTTGCCTCTGAAGTTTCATTTCACATCATTAGACCGTCAAGTTCCTGCCATTCTGTGAATGAAAGCCTTCTAGATGCTAATTTGGTGGGCAAACAAAAGCTAAGGCCTAATGAGGGGCGCTTGCGGGTCCGTAGACAAACTTTCTTATTCAACCGAAGGGAGGCCGCGGGCCCTTCCGCCCGGAGCATTTGCTTGTTTATCCTGGACTTAGGATCGCGCTTCGATGCTGAAAGGGAAAATAATGTTGCAAAGAGCTTCACAGTTTGGTGTGAAGTTCGCGGTGTGTTTAACTCGTTATCGTTTTGTGTGCCAATAGATCAGGTAGGTAACACATTTGATGTTCAAAGGAATAATTTTGAATCTTAGCTTCCGCTTTCTGATGCAAAAGAAAAACTGACATAACATTTTTTTTTTTAACTAAATAAAAATGTTTATTTAGTCTCATAAAAGTACAGCACATAATTATTATAATATTGCGGAAGGCCCAGTAATTAATTAACAATACTTGTGTTGGGCCTGTCGCGATATTTGCCATTATTTGCTAGTAACAATAATGAGACTTGCAAGTTTGCGATTTAGAGATCAAAATAAAATAAAATAAACATAAACAAATTAATTTATCGAAACGAATCAAATATATTCACGAAATATGGTGTGTGTGTGTGATGTGTATTATGTGAGTGTGTATGAATATATATTCTTAGCTGCTTCTGACTAAAATGTGCTCATTTTCCTCATACATTAATGTCACCACTCAATTAGACCGATAAAATTAAATTTATCTCATTATAAATAAATAAATCATGTATACGCGACTGCTTTTATCTTATTAAACACAATTAACGAAAGTCCGGTTTCAATTACGTGTAAAGCTACAAATGGTTTTCCGATAAATGTCAAAATACACGTAAGGAACAAGGAAAATCTTGCCCCCGGGCGGTCGGGCCGGGGGTAAGATTTTCTTCGCATGCCTAATTTAATCCTCAGCTTATTGAAATAAAAACGACATAGGTTTTCGACAGGTGCCGCGGGCGACGCGGCCGCGGTGTGGGAGGGGCGGGTCACAGGTGGCCCCGATGGTCGCAGCGTCGTTAAAATTTACATAAAGTCTCAATCCACGACGACGGGCGCCGCTGCCCACCCCACGTTTATGCTACATTTAGTAATTTTATGATAATTTCGAAAACCGTACCGCCACCCATCGCATTATACTAATAGAGGAATTCTCTCGAGCGCCGCGCAACGCCGAAAAAATTCGACCGCCTTCAAAATAATAAGTTTCGGTTAATAAATCGCGTTCTGCGTGAAACGAACATAAATTTTTGGAAAAATTAATAGCAGATGTGTTGTTGAGTTGCACGGGGGACGCCCCGGGGGCGGTCGACTGGCCAGTGCGCTGTTACTGATTTTGAAACGCATAAATTCAGTCGTTACGTTTTGTTTTTTAGAAATATTTTTGATTAATGGCGCATAAAATCAAAATATTCACGCGTAGAATTTTCAATATTTTTGGAAACTTTTTATTCACCCTCTGCAAACACCCCTTACTTGGTGTTTCGGAAATTAGGGTGTTTTGAAGCTTTAATTAACGTGTTTACCAAAACGCACACCCTTATGCACAAACAATTGTGGAGATAGGTACTTATACGCAGTTTAAATCAGAGGGGTATTAGCACCGATATAATTACACTTTCGAAATGAAATAACGTAAGCAAGGTTAAGTAGAGTTATGATTTAATTACAGTACCGTGCTGACTGTGCAAGTTTAGTTTATTATATTACCATGCAAAGGCAGGGTCGGCGAATAACAGGTTCTCTCAAAGTTATTTATGACTTCGTTTACTATTCCCAAAACAGCTCCTGTATACGCAATTCCTAGTATATCCAAGACCATAATCTTCTTTTGTTATAGTCCAATTTGACGCACCTGCCTCGTCACGAGTACGTGCCAGGCATCGGCATGGGTGTCGCCAAGTGTCCGTACGACCCTGCAGACAACTCGACAGCGCTATGGGTGGAGAGAGGCAACCCTGGCAGTTTACCTGCACTATACTCCGGCACCAATGCTGAGTTCACTAAGGCAGATACCGTCATCTTCAGAACTGATCTCCATAACTTGACCACGGGCAGACGTGAATTTGCTTTCAAGA
The DNA here is from genome assembly GCA_964056405.1 of Acronicta alni. NCBI lineage: Eukaryota > Metazoa > Arthropoda > Insecta > Lepidoptera > Noctuidae > Acronicta > Acronicta alni. The sequence goes on from OZ043926.1 coordinate 8,816,490, forward strand.
GGACACTCAAATATGACTCGAAGTGGCTTGACAGTAAGTATTTTTTTTTTGTTATTCCCTTTGGCAATACCTAGGCAAATGTAGGTTTGATATGCCTAAAATTATAAACCAGAATGTAAATCGGTAAACATGACAATAACATACGTTACATATTTTTTCTACAAGCTTATTTTTTACCCTCATTTGTGAAAAAAGGTTACACTAATGAGTTCTACCGTACAATACTTTTCAAGCTCACACTGACTCAGTGAGCCGGATCAATATCGTTTCCAAAATTGAATCAATATCGAAATGAGCGTGATCATTGCTGCTCGACAACGGGTGAATATCCATTAGGTTGAAAGCGAGCCGGTAATAATAAGGACAAATGTTACAATTACCGACGCTTACACGATTTACACGGGAATTGGCCTGTTAGCGATTAAACATTCGAAATTAAACTGTTTTCGCTCTAACGATCATCGGTGTCTCCCGGATCTGCTTCGGTTATTCCTATTTAGGCGAATTATTGTTTGCATATTTGAAATAGTTTTCAAATTCCAATCGCGTATAGTCATTATGATATTGTGAAAGGTTACAGTAAAATGGCGCGCGGAATTCAATCAATATCAGATTTAATAGAAAATCTAGAAACTATTGTTTTGAAATAATTTACGTATTTTCAAATAAAATATATCTGAATTCGTAAATTAAATAAATATTATCTTTGCTTTATCTCTTGACTTATCGAATTGTAAAATTCTAGATACTCACTACACAATTCGAACGATAACATCGAGTCTATTTGCAGATTACACGAAAAATTCATAAAAGCGTATCTCAGATCTATGAAATCATAAAAGCACAATATCAATTGAATTCATAAATATTGAGGTTCCATAAGACTGCACAATATTAATGTTTTATGAAATAAATTCGTTCATATTATTATATTTTATTTTAATGAAAAACGAATATTCAATGAAATTAATATTTATTAGAAGCACCTTTTGTAGCGTAAATGGTTTAATTGTTCTGATTTTAGTACGAAATGGGTATTCGAACAGTTGGGACTAACCCTTTTAGGCGTTAATTTGTGCGGCACGGTAGCAGCGAAATAGAAATTACGCCTGTGTACAAATTTGCCTAATTTTCGTTAATATTGCTCTGTTCATTACACTTGGCCCTTTATTGCAAACGTTTCAAATGCCACTAACAGTTGATTATTTTCATTTAATTTTCATTTGTAAGTCAACCCTTTTTAATATTCATTCTATTTTCTAAGTTTGGTTATGAATAAATTCGCTTTATTTTGAGCCAATATTGTCGTTGAGGAATAAGAGTGCCACCACAATTTTGTTCTCTAAAATTATTTTAAACAACATTTCACTTTCAAACACAATAATTTTTATATTCAAGAAACTCTAAACCGTTCACACTACAACCATAGACCATGAATATAGCATTGGAATGAATATGACTAATAACAATAATTATAGAGATAAGACAGAACAATACAATGATTTTGTGAAGCCATGGACATGGCATGGCATGTGGTTATTCATTTGACATAGATACTCATACTTGCGTTGAACTTATCGATCTGCTGTTAAATACAACACAAGCATTATGTGACATTGTGAAATAACGCCACGTACAACATATTCATCAAACAAGGGTTTATCACCACTATTCATTATATGAAGCCAAATTTATAGGCATAATAATTTTAAAAGAGTCGAAACCATATTAAAGTTGGGTTCTTAAGCTTTATGTTAACTGCCATTGTAGCGTATGCTGCGGATGATATTATTCAACAATGTGAATAAAGATATTGGGCGTAAGGCGCGCGTCCGTATTCTGTAATCCGCGCCACGTGGCGTTTTCATTATAGGACCTACAAATAAGTACTTATTAATGCTGGCTATAAACGTCCCGTGTGACATAATTGTCACCCACGGCTTCATCTAATATTTATTGCATATCACATGGAATCACAGCAATTTGATACTGTGGAATTAACTCTGATTGTGGGAACGCACGCTCGCTTGCCCGAATATACTAAATTTATATTCATAATTCAACAAATTATTACACCGCAACGTGATTATTATAATTTTACTTGACAACTCGCTGTTATATGGGAGTTATAATGCTTATTAATTATTTAACATACATTTGAGTCTTTGAAACTGGAGTAATTTAGACTCCTTGAGCCTCGGCCATCAATTTTCTTCGAAAACTTTTAAGGAAATACTTTACAGTCTCTTTAAAAAATTTTGATTAATCGAGAATTATTTTATTCTAGAGCCGAACTTCGTGGGATCATTCGACGTCGGAGACTATGTACTATTCTTCTTCCGAGAGACGGCTGTGGAATATATTAATTGTGGGAAGGCGGTCTACTCCAGGGTGGCAAGAGTTTGCAAGAGAGATACTGGTGGCAAGAATATACTGAGTCAAAACTGGGCCACGTACTTGAAGGCCAGGCTTAACTGCAGCATACCGGGGGAGTTCCCTTTCTACTTCAACGAAATACGTAAGTTTCAGCCGCTTGATATAATTTTAAAGTTCAAACTTAATTAGAAGATTCAGAATTTAGCGTTCATTGTATTTTAAATTTTATAAAAAAACAATTTAAATGATCTGACGTAGAATAAAAGAAAATATAAATTACTTTACTAATTTTAATAAAGAATTATTTTGCACTCTACATCTTTTGAAATATTTTCTGAAAAGAAATATTTAAAAAAATATAAGCTCGATATTAAATAAACATACAACATTAACTCAGCAACAATATTATATCGTAATGTCAAAGAATACTATCCATCTATTTCTAATAAATGTTTCTATACCACTTAGACTTGAGGACGCTGCCTCTGTCGAATTTCGACTTACCGTTCCTTACACAAAGTACATCAATATTGACTGTCAGTCCCTAGCAAACATTTCTATCTCCAAATTCAAAAGTGCATAGTACGATTTTACGAGAAACTCGCCGATTCCGTAGCTCGGGACCTCCCAGACTGTGTTCATATAATATTAACGGTTGGGGCTCGCGCCGTGCCAAGGTTTTTCACGCGGACCCACTACCATCGTTGCATTACTCATGAGAATGTAATAGGTACTCAAGTGCTCCGTATTTGTCGCGGGTGTGTTATTTACATGTCCGTTCGAGCAATTAGGTTCGCACCCGAAGTTGGTGATTTATTTTATCGGGTTACAAAAAATCATTTAGTGTAATCCTGTCCATGGACAGGATTACACTAAATGATTTTTTGTTTCCACGGCACACAGTCTAATTCCATGCCTATTTTGTTTTACGATTAGAATTTCTTAATCAATTAGATGACGAAAAGATAATTTTGGTAACAGAGAGGCTTGAGCAAAATGTTATTACCTTTACTTGCTATTTGGCAATAGTAGACACTAACCACTACCTAGGAATCGAGTTGTAGTAGGTAACAAAGACTTTGTTACAGATAGTATGTTTTGTGTATGAAGTATTACAAAATAAATCACCTTATAAAATAGTGATCAATATTATATACCCGGAAAAGTATTAGGCCAAAAAATACAAATACACGAGGAATACCAGTAACCTTCGATTTAGATTAGTTTCGTAAGAACGAGTTTGCCGGTACGTTTTAATTTAAACAAAAAACCGATAATTTTCTTCCGTCCGAAACGTCGGGATTAACAATATCATTATAAGGCGATAAGATCCGTAAAAACTAGTTTTATTTCTATGTCTAATATTCACGTAAGTGTCAGAAATAAATAATTATACAAGTTATAATAATTATTCTATATTATTAACAGCAGATAGTAAACTGTTGCAAATTTACCAGAGGTATTAACTTGAGAGTCTACAATTATAACAATTTCATAGTAAACTAAAGTTTGAACAACTAACAACAGATTAGGCATCACGACGGACGGCGCATGATAAATTTAAGCTTCAGTTGTCCAATAGTTTGATATTCAATTTAAATTCAAATTACTTTTATAACCTACTTTGATAATTGGAGTAGATAAGATCTTAAAATTGAAATTCTTGCGCGTAAATATTTGTATAATTCTGAAAAACAACATTCTGAAAATTATTTTGTCTTAAATTCAGATGTTTTATGAAATTTCTATTCAGTTTAAAATAATTCATAAAAATAAGTAGTAGATCTTTTAAAATAAAATTAGTCCCGAATACTGCAATATAACATTATTTTAAGATTCAAAACGTTCATATAGCGAATTCAAACTAGTCTTTTACTAAGAATAAACGAGCATTGTGAGAAAAACATATCTTGGACTAACAGTGCATGAAATATGTCTTGTTACTATTTCATTCTAGACTCGGAACAAATATGTGTAGGCCATACTCATACTCGATACAGAAACCGGACAGAATTCAACCAGCCGCGTGTTTACATAAAACCACGAAACAATATCTACATACCTCGTCGTATGTATAATTTTAAATGGGTGAAAAGTCTACTATATTTTCACTAGCTTGTTACCCGTGGTTTCACTTGCATCCTATGTCCCTTCTAAGGATAATTATATGTCCTTGCTCAATTCTATCGACATCTGTTCAGTGATTAAGGCGAAAAAACTTAACTGACAAATTAAATACAGCAAAATGCTTTTGCATTAATAGTATTTGATTGGATGCACGATTAAAAGTAGGCACAAAATGTCTTAGCACAAACATAATCAATTGATGACCTCTGTGGTCTAGCGGTTCGAGTGCCGGACTGCTGATCACGGGGTCGTGGGTTCGATTCCCACAGGACACAAATATTTGTGTGGATAAAACATGAGTATTTGTGTTTGTCTGGGTGTTTCTTATGTATTATAAGTATGTATTTACAAAAAAAAAAGTATATAAGTATTATATCCATTGTCTAGTACCCATAGTACAAGCTCTGCTTAGTTTGGGACTAGATAGTGTTGTGTAAAATGTCCCAAAAAAAAAATATTATATATATAATCTATATCAAGTTTATTTCTATTCTATCAGAGAGCATTTACAAAGTACCTGGAGATGACAGCCGGTTCTACGGAGTCTTCACGACCGCCTCCACCGGTCTCATGGGATCCGCCATCTGCACTTTCACTATCGGTGATATTCAGAAGGCTTTTGAGGGAAAGTTCAAGGAACAAGCGTCTTCCAGCTCAGCTTGGCTACCGGTTATTAGCAGCAAGGTGCCTGAACCCAGGCCTGGGACCTGCGTCAATGATACGTCGTCATTGCCAGATACTGTACTAAACTTTATAAGGTAAGCGGTTTCTTTCTTATTTGTGGAAATAAATGTAAAGGACTATATTTTTTAAGTCAGGTGACATAATAACATTCCACACGCATTGTAAACGCACGTCAAACGCAAATTGTATTTTTTTTTGTAAAATATAATATTGAATGATAAATGATATTTATTTCTGTAAATATTAAAGACACTTTTACAAGTCAATATTTTACATTTTTTTTTAAGCTAGATGGCTCCGGCATTTCCGAACTGACGACCACTGAAAAGAAACGCCAAAACAAACTCAGAGAATCATAGTCTCTTTTAAAGTCCAGACAATGTATAGTAACAAATATGTGTCTTACAATGTAGGGCAAAGCCTGAAATGGCCTTTAGAAGAAAGAGCCATAGCGGCTTTGAGTAGACCAGTCCCAACTGTCGGCACGCATGCATCAGTCATTGTGTAGCTCAACCATAATTTAGGGAGCTCAACAACCCGTCGCACGACGATACCAGATCAGAGGAACATTTGCGTAGGTCACATAAAAAAAGCTCAAAGCGATCAGACTGTTCAAAGCTAAGTATGTATATTTTGCCTACAAAGTACTCACATTTACATTTTATTGAGTTAAATTATTAATTAATAAGAAAAAAATAAAAAATATATAAACACAGTAACGATTTCAGTAATATCTGATAAATCAATATAAATCATTATTGTCAGACTTACATGAGAGCAATGCAGTTTGATGTGTACTATTAAATTAATACAGTCTACTAAACAGAAAAAGAAAAATAATAATAAATAAAGAGATTGCCATTGACAGTAAGAGCTGACTAGCCCCGACAGACGGCACCCGAATATAATATTCCTATATTATATTTTACAAAAAAAAATATAATATATAAATGAAAAAATATATAAATATAGGAATTTGTGTTCATTTGACCTCATAAAGCTTATTAAGGCGCAGATTTACGATTTTTAATGAATTTCAATTGGAGATCACGTCGAAAAGAGAGAGAATCTAGTGTTAATGATTTAAAATATATAGGTATATAATTAAAATACATTTCCTTAATTTTATATGTGAATATTTTAGATTATCTTTATATTATAGGGTCCAAAAAAACGTCAATCTTACAAATACTATGAGGCGTAATTTTATAAAACCTTCACAATTTTTAAAATAACGTATTAGTCCGTAAACTTAGCGGTAAGTATTTGTATTTATTTGATTCTTAATTTTTCGACTAAATATTGTACGTGGATTAGCAGAGCTCTACGCGGGATTTGCTCGGTCAAGGTTGCTGGCGGTTATTGTCGCCTATGACTAACCTATACATAATTTAATATACATTTATTGGAAATCAATCAAAGATGTTTCATTAAATAGTACCTAAAGCTCACATTTCATTATTGGCTGCACTGTATTCTCACACTTGCAGATTATAGGAATTCGCAATGCATTGTTAAATTTATTCATTAAAAAGGACCAGTGTGAAGAAGAGAATTAATTTATTTTCAAAACGGTCGAGCTGCCGGATACGCAAAAAGAACAAAAGGCGAGACTGTCGTTATTGTAACAAGCGCGCCGGACGTAAACAAAGTAGAAAATCGTCACTTAAAAACGCGAAACACGATCCTGTCGCCGACGAGGTCTCTAGCGATTCCAGAATTCCACACTCATTGAAATCCACAGGCACTTTTATCTGGCGACACGTCCTGTTAATTATCCGACGCTCTCACCCCGAGAGCGTTCAATTATTTTTTTTCCCCGCTTTTCCATGATCCTCATGTGGAAACGTTGAGATTTTAACACTTCACCTGAACCAGTCTGCTGAAAATAGTATAACATTTTTATTCATAACGAGAGGAGGTTTTAATTAAATGAATGGTATTTTGTTGTTGGCGTCGAAGCAAAGACCGTATTGTGCGACATTCGTGTCGGCGACATTATCGTCGCGTGCGATTGTCGCGCGGCTGTCGCAACCTCATTGTTATGAACATACTTGTAATGTTTCCGGCATTCTGCTCCAGTGACTTTTCCTTTATAAGATATCTTTACACGCTGTATTGTTTTTGAATGAATAGATTTCAACGTACAGATATAGTTTGAAATCTGTCTTGTTGGATCTATTCAACAATACGATCAAAGTTATATCTAGGGGAAGTGCTTTCGGAATTATATAAGTTGAAATACTAGTGCCAGTATTAGACAATGGATTAGTCCAAGTTTTATTCGGACAAAAGATTCCATACGCCTTTTAGTACATCGAAAGCTGCAAACTGCGACTGTCGAGTCAGCGAACTGCGACAAGGTCAAGGAAGTTCGTATACTTTTCTCTTTTATATATATCATGTCACAACTTTTTAAAAGACGTAAAAATCTAGACCTTCCTTCCTTCCTTCCTTCTATAAATGTTCCACGAACTGCACGTATTTAATCTTCCAATCTGCCAACAGGTCTCACCCACTGATGGACAGCGCGGTCTCCCACGAGAACGAGAAACCGATATACTACAAACGTGACCTATTCTTCACGAGGCTCGTGGTAGACAAGGTTAAGGTGGACATGATGGGACACCAGCTGGAGTACACTGTCTACTATGCCGGCACTAGTAAGTAATAGTAATCTTAGTAAAAAGCCATTTTTTAAAAGAACATCTATATTTTCTTTACTTAAAAACATAATTAAGAGGAGAAGATATATATTAGGTTCGTAGTTTTTTTTATTCTTTTTCATTTTAGATAGATAGAATTTTCTTTATTGCTCACCAAAAACTATGGAAAGTAGTTCAACTGTCTAAACCTTAGAAGCGTAGGTATTTGGTGAATCTAGATCTAAATACCCATTTACAAAATATTATAATTTTTAGTAGCCTCTTACGATATTAAAGATGGGTTCGCCAATACATAGCGGCTGATCACATAAAAACTACAATACACGTCATGAACTCATGAAACCTAATACTTAAATGTATACAGATCCATAGGTGCTTATATCGCGCCATATTCCATTCCTTTGTTAACAAAGAGTAATGGCACTTTTATGGATATGAAAAATAAAACTAATTAGACACGGTAGACGAGCAATGGTTGAAACAATTAGCGAATTCCAAAACGCAAAACATCGCTTCTAACAATCACTGCACGGATACAGCAGAACATAAAATTTCATAAAAGCTCACGAATTAAAAAATGCCTTCCACTGGGAAATTAAAAAGTGGTAGCGAATGAAAGTGTCATAAAGGCAATAATTCGTCGCAACCATGACAGCTGGACGTCCGTCTGGATGCCATCGGTGGTACCTACACCCTCCCTCCCTACTGTGAAACAAGGATTTAGCTCAAAACATGAAAAACCGATTGTGCATTCAATGTTCCTAACAAAATAACGTGCGGAACGCTGTATTTAAAACGTATTGGCACTTCATTTTTATTGACTCCTAAAAAACTCACGCTTGTAAATCTGTACGCCCCACTCAAAATATTTATACCACCGATGAGCAATTGACAGGTTAAAAAGTAACATAGAGATGAGTAACAAAGTTAATATCTTCTTGAAACTTTTGTGTGTAGTCTTTTCAAATTCTTATCATTTCGTTTTCACTGAAGCAGTAAACAATTAAAATTGTAATAGGCATTACGCACTCCCGAAAATGTATCTCGATGCTTATTCCGTTCGCATTTTCGTAGCAAGTGCTACGTCGTAGCCGACTGTATGTGCGCGCGGTTCAGTGTAGACCGCAGAGAGTCTACGTCACATTTCCATTGCCGCATAAATTCGGGCCGCCCGCCGCCGCCGTTCTCTAAACAACGCCTCCGAGTGGTAATTTTCGCCTATGTTGTTGCAATTTTCACCAATTTTCGAAAATCGTTCTCGACCGAACAGCCCTGCCGAGTGGATTAAACTCACGTAGATATCTAACGAAGGGGGGATTCGTTTACGGAACAACTTTTACGAAAGGAGCTACGTTTGAGTTGGCGTTTGAAATGCTTGTGTGTAGAATATTAAATTGTTTAAACGTTACCTTTGACGCACCCTTCCGTAGCATAGCCCAGCCACGTACCATGATAATTACACTAACTTAATCTACACAATATAACTTTGTTCCAGTGCTCTAAGACTAACTAAGACTGTTTTCCCGAGCTCTATTAATAATGTTAACATTTTGGGAAACAAAGAGACTAGTTTTATGCAACACACTGTTGCATAACGTACAATATAAGTTAGTGCATATACAAAGCCGCAACGGAAAGGGTAGTGTCCGAAAATCCGACGCGCTCTTAGTTCACTATTATTTACACTCGGGCGCAAAATAAGTTGCACGAAATTCCGTCACAAAGAGCCCGAGGCATCCCGTGAAAAAGGACAGTTTACTCTTTCAATAAAGAGAGCGCCCATGCGCTCGCGTCTACCGCGGCGATATTGCCTCGCCACTTACTCCATTTTGAGTACTTACCGCGTTATAATATGCATTAAACTGCACTGGCACAAAGTTGTACCGGCGCGGCGCTCGAGGTGCTAGCAGACAATGAGAAATGAGCGTATGATGCTCCCGCAATGCGGGCCCCACGTCTCGCCTCATTCCATTTGTTTTATCACGCCTAAATCACTGTTGCCAGACAACTTTTGAACGCCTCGCCGAGGTTGATAAAAGTTTGACAGCGACTGTCGTGTACACACCCAGGGATCGTGTTTGTCAATGAAAGGGAACGGAGGTATCAAAGACGTTAAGAGTATTTAGAAGTTAACGAAGTTAATTAAATTCACCGAGTTAGACGTCGACGCCGCGACTCTTTAGTATCAAGGGCGCCTTTGTAAACAAACGAACATATTAATGTTAACGTATCGCATGAATACAGACTGTGTTAACAACCAACTCGAAACGTAATTACGACGCGTTTGTTCTAAAAGACAAAAGAAAATGTTTTCAGTTTGCTGTCATATGGAAAAGTGGTTGGGACGCCAACGCATACGAAAAACTGGATATAGGAAATCAAATTGCAAAGTAAGGGTCAGCTTTGACGGCGCAGCCTGTGGTACGGGGCTGCTATTAAAAACGATTTAAAATTCACAGAAGGCTTAACTGCCGAGGCACCACTGGAAACATCACAGCAATTTGATGACGTAATTATGGAAGCTCAGTCACAAAACGCAATCCTTTGACAGTTTGGGGACATAAATAGCTTCGCTTTTTTTCGATAACACGTACGTATGCCCATACGTACGTGTTATCAAATTACTTTTCTAAACCTGGGCTAGGATATAAATAAACACAATATTTTTTTAGGTTAGACTTTGACTTTTTAAATATTATTTTGTCTATAATATTCCTAAGAGTACTTGTAATATTCATATTTACTATGTCGCTTGATCAAAATCATAATTTAACGTGGAACGTCTTTATTTACCCTTTTAAAAATAATGGCGGTAATAATTCTAAAATAACTTCCCTTGCATAAAATGTAGCGATACGAAGCGTATATCGCTATTATAAGTATCGGAAACCCATTTGCCTAAGTGCATGAAGGCCAAGTTTTGCCATAAACATGAAATGCGGTCCATACAAAATGATATGTTAAGGTGTAGGTGAGGCATGGCGGAGTTTATGCAGAGCAAGTTGCTGTCCTGGTTGCAATCGTGAGGAGTTAGTGTGGAGTGAGTGCGAAACCGCTATCCCCAACGTGGCATAGCTCCGTGCTTCATCGACGTGCATTGCCCACAGGACGAAAATGAACAATATTTATTGCCGAGTTGCGGTACGATATGCCGGAACGGAATTTCCGAAGTAATTTATAGTTCGCAACACCTTGCCTTCCTAGCTCGGTTCCGAACTCGAGCTATGGTTCAATTTTGATTTCACGTCGAACATAGAGGTTTTTTTTTAAATGCTCTCTGTTAATGGTGGTGGTGCAGTATGTTTCCGGAATACGAATAAAAAAAGATCAGAAGCTAAGAGCTGCCTACAGGGACGACGGAGGTCCAATCGAATTGAAAATACATTAATTATTTCCATTACGAAAATATCCCAGACAAGGGAAAAATTCAATCTGGATTCGTCGCACCCACAGTTGAGAACAATTTATAAAACGATCGCGCCTTCACACAAATACAAAGCAATTAGTTATACCTATAATTAGCATTCGAATCGCGTTCGGCGGGGATAAACATTGATTTTTTATTCCCCCAAAACAGGAGGGAGGCCGCGGTTCCGGACGAGATTGGGAATACTAATGTGTTCACTTTTGAACGGTTATTCGCGCCCCGCTAACGCCCAACGTTTTTTGCATAAAACATCTCATCAAAGGATTGCTTAGGTCCCACAGTATATTGAATATCAAAAGGTGCACGAACGAGAAAGTTTCGGGAGGTGGAGCGGTCGCGGCATCCCTAATATCGGCGACCGTAAAAGCCTTCTTTAAAAATACACCTTTGAAACGTGTTTGGAATAATCGTTCAACTAAGTTTGTTTATCTCGTAAATCAAATATTTATTTAAAGGTATTAGAATTTTTTGACTTACAACTAGAAACTGGATGCATACAATTTTACAGTTCATATATTATGTACATAGTAAAACTTTTTTAATGTAGGTACTTATAGATAAGTCTTCTAAATCTAACGCATTCAATTTATCGATTCAATGGGTCCTTGTGCAGATATCTCCAGAGAAACATATTACATTAGGTTTGAATAATACCTATAGTTTATTAGTTAGAATTGGATTAAGCTCTAAAATTAATGAAAGACCTAGTCGGACTATTATAATAAATCAGGTCAGGAGATTTTAGATATAAAAATTCTTGCGACGAATCTCGTAAAAGTCAGCAGAGCGGTTGTAGTCAAACGTTAAAGACCCACGTTTCTCGATTTACGGCACCTATAAAATACATATTGCGATTCGTGATAAAAGTCCTTGCCGAATTCGTTCATACCGCCAATCGCTGAATTTATCTGGCCTGTCTATGAAATATATTTCGGCGGTCTCCATCGCTACGAATAGCCGCAGCGCTGAATACCGCTCATATCAATATTTCAGCGCTTCGAAATGTTGCTCCAACATTGAAAGCAAATATAATCATTAAAAAATCGTCAAGAGAATTTGCTTTATTTATAGGAAGTAACATGTAAAAAATTACACAATAACAAAACTCTTAGTGACACTCCCCCTCTGAATTTAACTGCCACCCTGAAATATTATGCAGTAAATTTAGTTGCAGGTGCTGTAATGTATAAAATACAAAGGTAAAAACCGTCACGGTGTAACGTCGAGATGAGGGGAACCCGACCGATCTCTAACTGGCAAATCTATACGTTAAACGTGGACTCTTTTTATGAAAAGCAATAAAGATGTTAGAGCTACTTTGTGTTTGGGAATTTATACCACTTGGAGGAATAAAACTTATATTGTTCGGGGATCGCAAAAAAGTTTTCACTTAGGCCTGTCGAAGCGAAATCTTTATTGGATTGCGGGATTATTTCTTTTGAGACCGCTGTCGGGAGACGGCGTGATCACTCGCGGGGAAAATAATATGAAAAGATAATTATGGAGTTGTCCTACCTTGGATTAGGACTGTTCCAATTGATATCCTCTCATATGAATTATTGCACAAAAAAAAGTTTGTAAAGATTACAAGATTGGCCTAGTCGTAGCAAGTGGAGCTATGGAGTTTGAAGTCTGGGGTTTGATTCATGCAAAGTGTTGTTGAGGTTTTTAATTATGAGATTCACGGTACTATTTCGGAATTCGGATTTGTGAATCGAATAGAAATGTTTATTTGCAAGAAACATGGTTACAGGTTGTTACAGATATCAGAGGTATGTCGTTTTTAGCCTATTATGGCGATACAACAATCAAAGTTTTATTCAATACCTATTACCAGTGATTCTGAATGAAAGTGAATAGTATAGTGTCCCAGTTAATGGCAATAGACTCGACTGTTATTATTCATTGGACATTGCTCTTAAACACATTGCCAACATCGGTCAGAACGCCTTTGTCTAGCCCACCGAGGAATAGAGGCGTGATAATATGTACAGACGCCAGGAGGCCAAGCTATCCAAAACTGAAAAAAAAACCCCAATTGAATATGAAACCTATCAAATTTAAAGTTGAAAACCTATCAAAGAAATTTGACAGATTGGGGTAGCTTGATGTGCTTACCTCTGTACATAATGTAAAAAATACTAACAAGACAGTGTTGGCCGACGATAATAGAGTTAAAGTTCTATTTGTATGTTCCATATGCGGCGAGCGTTGCGGTGACTCGCCTCGGTAGTTTTCTTTGACATTTCAGACAAGATTTCCTTGTTTGGCATTTTCGCTGAGCATTTCCTTATGAAATTCGTTATTGTTTAGGCGAGGGTGGTCTTCGGGGAGCGGACCCGTCCGTCCACGTCCAATGCGGGATTGTTTAATTATTTTGCTCGGCCCAACCGTGATCGGAATTAATCACTAGAAGTAAATTTATTTATAGACCGCCGCGGTGGATTGGAGTTCGTGCATATAACGTATACATTATATTAGGTTCAATTAAGTTCATTAACTTGAAAGCAATGAGGGAATAAATTTGTCTTTCTTCTACCTTAACGAGATAAACGTATTTAGTAATAATGAATAGATACATTCCAAACGATGAATGTATATGAATTGTAATTATACTTTGTATATTAATTATTATAATTAATATATTATATTTATATATTAATTATTATAATTTATACTTTGTTTTGTCTAGTTAAGTTATCTTAAGCCAAAAGTTATTTAAATAAATTTATTATTATTATAGATGAAGGATAACATAGTGAGGAAACCTGCATGCCTGAGAGACATTGTCGACGGCATGTGAAGTCTGCTCATAAAAGCCCAGCGTTGTGGACTATACTACCTATAGCTTAACCCCTCTATCTCTGAGAGAAGACCCGTGCAAGAGTGGGACAGTAAATGGGTTGATGATGATGATGATGATAAAGCTACATAAGTAGCCCAATTTTTTTTATTCAAAGATTTATAACTGCGTTGTTAGTCTAGCGGTCCTAAGCGCGACTGTTACGCTAGAGAACTAAGAGTTTCATAGTTATTGGGGTTTTCTATGAAATTCTCAATACCAGCTCGGGGTTCAGATTTGTTACATGAGACCTATACATACCGGCGAACTGTGGGTGTACAGAAGCCAGCAGGTCAAGCTATCCAAAACTGTCAAATTTTTCCAATTGACTATGAACCCTATTACGATGTCTTAAAGTTGAAAATCTATCAAATAAATTTGACAGATTGGGGTAGCTTGATGTGCTGGCGTTTGTACATTGGTACACCTCAGATTCACCTTTTGGGGAATACAGGTGTGATGGTATGTTATGTTCATTTACCTCATCTTTGTTTTAACAACGATTCATTTCAAAATCTGTTGTCTACTAAATATCTCTGCAAAACAAATCTAAGACAAACAAAATCCATGAAGTTCCCAAATTGCTCTCTAACCTCTTTGTTTCATCCCAAAACAGCAAAACGTCTTAACCCACTTAATGTACCAATATACCCCTTACTGCTGTTTCACACCAGATAGTGTGACGTCTAAAGCTTAAAACATGTAACAGTGTATTTCGTAAACAGATTTGAGTTGGGCACCTTGTACCGCCTCCCCACATTTGCTAGACAAGTTTGTTGAATGCTTTCCCGTGTACCAGCTATTATCGCATCAAGATACTTGTGCGTCAATACGCAGAGACACTCTTGTGTTGGGGATATAGTCATTGTAAAATTTTATTACTGTGTGTATGTAGATGTATTGTATTTGAAGATGTGCGTGTTATCTACCTATAGCTGTCGATTTAAAGTTTTTATTTACTGCTTTATAAAGTAATCAGGTGATTCGACCGTCGTAGTCCCGTCCCGTCAATTATTATAAATTTCATCCGCATTGACATTTTCTTTTTGTTGGCTCCTAAGATTTGTAGCGTGAGATAAGAGCTAACAAATACAAGAAGAATTTTTAAATCTGACTGGTAGTACCAGAAATTAGTGCGTTCAAACAAACAAACAAATAGGTGAACATAATAAACCATTTTACTAAATCGTAATATCAGCTTTATTAAACACATTTCTAAGACAAAACCCTGACAACATATCCAATCTTATCGCTTCGAGATCACGCATTCACGATTCAAGCAACACATTCCAATTACGGAGTTCCTTATGCGATATTCAGGAAACATAATTACCGCGGGTTCCGTCACTCGCGAGCATTGCGCACACGACGCTAATGGGCCCAGTGTCAGCCTGAAGTCTCACCTTGTTACTTATTGCTCTAATCTCGCTAATCCTGTGCGAAAGTGTCACGTAGGACGAAGATGAAGTGGATACTATTGGGACAGTGTTTGGAGTTTTGCGTTATTGCTAGGAAGAAAACTATTCTAAAAGGAAATAGAAATTTAAGGAGTATTCTTTAAAAAAAGATATAAACACCGTTCAACGGATGAGAAAATAAATAAATGATAATAATCTCTCGAAGCTTGTCTGTTTTAAACAAAAAGTACACTTTTCATTACTCTTCGTTTATGACTAAATCTTAATGATTCAGTTCAATACTGCGCTATTTGAGCAACATACTTTTACCCTTGTTTAAAGTTTGATCACCATACGGGGCTTACCTATATTGAACTGCCTAGTATATCCTCCAGATAATTCCAGTATTTAGCTTTGTGCATTAGTTATTAATGTTCTACATTTGCAAACGCACGTAAGGTACAAAACAGACAGCAACGTTTTAAAAATCACCCCAATTTTGACCTTTATTTCTTTGAAAGGAATATAATCCGGTAGTGCTACCATTAGGTACCATTAATATAAAACTAATGCGTATGCTACTCACTGGTTCGACTACATTATCCTTTCTTTAGCAGAATAGGGTGCGGGTAGTATATTGTTAGTACTTCAATTCCCACTGGAAATTTGGAATCCGCATCGCAGAAACAGGGGTCGATGTCTATTAAGCAGTTTTAAAATGGAATAACGTAGTCAGGATTTTATATATTATTCTGCTTTATAAGCGACTTAAAAACATCGTTTCTCTTGCTTTACTAAGAAATTATTGTCATTTAACAATCATCATCAACCCGTTATTGTCCCACTCCTGGGCACGTATCTCCTCTTAGAATGAGAAGGGTTAGGATAAATTCCACCACCCTGCCAATGCTGGTTGCCAGACTTCACACGCCATCGTGATAGTCTCTCAGGCATGCAGGTCTCGTCCCGATGTTTTCCTTCACCGTTTTATTTGTTTAATTTTTTTTTTTTTTAAACAGCCACGGGTCAAAATGCTATCAAGGGATCACACATCACTACATTCTATATAATTTGAATAACATTTTTGTATACAATGAGTCCCCACCATTGAGATAAAACCGTTTCAAACAGACAATGGATACTGAAATATTCAAATAAAATTTGAACTTCGAATGTGATCTAGAATTTGAATGTAAACGGAGTGTGACGGTTGCTTGCCGTATCAAACCACTTGTAAGAGTCAACCGAGGGAAAAGATATATAAAGTCGTTGTTGCGACCGTGTTTGTCCGTGTGATTGTTAGTATCTCTCTTGTTTTATCTACATTTTAAACCGCAATATGCATCTAGAAGGTTGGCAGTAATTTTATAGAAGAAACAGTACAATTTTGTATACCTAAAGTTCGCTGGTTGGTATGTTCTTAGCTCCAACATAATGGAGGGAGATGTTATAATAATTTATTATATTTATGATGCTTTATAGTCTTGTGTATTTTTTGTGTGGATTATGTTTGTTTTAAACAAATGTTATTTTCGTCTTTCTTCTTCTTCTTCTTAACTGGATACAATTCACATCCAACGTCTGAAATAAGAATTTTATGGAAAATTAAAATAACAGTTCCTTCGATCTGGAACCAATAATTTCATACTCAGAAACCGCATTTGCGACAATTACATCTATGAACCAGTAAAAAACTAATAAAAAATATGTTCCTTTGTTAGTAGACACGGATTATTTAATTTCGCGAAACTTTAGTTCCTCTAGCTAGATATATGTATACTAAAAATCAAAGGCTTTATATTTTTTTAGGTACTGTAGGTATTTTGTCCTTCTGTTTATCTGGGCAGAGAAAAATGGAAATAGATAGGTAACACTCTTTCTACTAAATAACATTTTTATGTGCCAGTGCCACTCAGACTAAACACTTTACTGTATTGTCTATTTTGGTTTGTGTCTACATGCTTAGTATGCTTATGCTAGGGGCAAAAGTATCAATTACAACGCAAACACTGGGGTGGACGTGCATCCCCATAAATATTCGGACACAAATGAGCTTACCTATGGATTTTAAGAGTTTAGACTTGCTGATGAGAGTAATTCAAATTCAGGTACCGAGGGTTGTGACCAGCGCAACGTTCGTAGAATTTGGAACATAAAATAGTCATGTGTTCCATACATTTCCTTTGTATATTATGTCAAAGAAGCATTCATAAATAAATGTCCTCTATTAATATGCCCACTTTTATACAAATCGTTTGCTAACATAAAATATGGCACTCTAAGTCTCAACTAGTAGGTAACACGCAAGCCCATTCACAATCAATGTATTACCGTTCATTAGCAACATGGGTCCTAATATAATTACTGATTTATGGCTCAGCAGCTATAACTTAACGAACACAATAATATGGGTCCCGACGCCATTCCGTCTTATGGCGACATACTGAGACACGTAGCCTTATTGTACGTAACCCGGTTAGGTAATTTCGGTATATGCCTCTAATCCAATTAGCTATTAAGATTCGTGGCCCGAATATTAATTCGCTCCTGATTCGGCCGCTTTGTGAGGAAGCTGGGACTGTGACCTTATGTACAATGGAGGCTTTCATAGGCCGTGATCACGTGCCGGTCGCGATTGTGCCTATCGATTGTGTTTACAAAGATTCTACTGTAGTTTCTGACCTTCGGACAATACACCCGGATTTTTCGCCGAATAGATTGATTGTATGTATGTGCGATCCGTTTTCTATCCTTATTGGACGACCGATCCCATTTTATATCAGCCAGGGTCAGACAGACGATGTACGGTTTCGTTAAACTGATCTTTTTATAAAAAAAATAAATACAAAAGACGAATGAAACTCCGAATTGAATAAATAATTTAGTTTCTCAACAATGAATGATATTAGAACTCCTTCAAGACCGAAGACAAAGTAGTTCTCAAGTTAGTTTTACGTTTTATAGCTGAAATCTAGATAAACAAACAATGGGTTGGACGTTTCGTGACTCTTGTAGGGAGGGGAATTAATTGGCGCCATCACTTTGACTTGTCCTCACCATTTATCAAACGGTTTGAACAAGCTGTTAGAAATGTTCAGTGTTCGACTGGCATTCAGAAGTTCACACGTTTGCAGACAATCACGAAACCACAGAATTGTGCACCTCGGTTTCAAAATTATTCATGGGTTATTGAGAAACGTGCGGCAAATAACAATTTTATAACGAATGGTACTAATAGTCCAAGAACTTAATCTTTCCGCTATTGTTCCAATTTAACATTCTTGAGGCAACATTGATTCTGAAAATCTTCGTTCTGTTCTACTGAGTTTGATTTTCTAGAAGAGTTTATATAAGTTAAATATATTGACTTACTTTTCACTTCGATTTTCTAGCAAGGCAGATGTACTTCCCCAGTCGGGTAGCTCCAGTTTGAGTGGAATGACTCTCACTATTATGCCCAACTTCTCTTAACTCTCTCTACTATCATGATTGACAAACTTTTAAAGGAAAGAGCGTTTATTGTAGTTACGTGTTAATGGATTAATGTATGCCTTTAATATACAGGTGTCCAAAAAAATGGGACATCTGCTTGAATAGTTGCAACTAATATTCTATTACCTACATGAAGAAGTTTTAATTTAATCATCATAACCTGTCGAGTAAAAGATTTTTGTTAGACCATATTGTCCTTTCGCATTTAAGCAGGTCGGATATCACGCTTTTTTAATCTTCATCGAGCTCATTTATGGAAAGGATATTTTTATTGAGTAACTAGTCGCTGAGCTGTGTTTCAACAAAGTGATCTTGTTTTCCCAATGCCATGGGAACTAGGTGCAACTGTTCAAGCTATGCGTTATCTGTAAAACAGTCACTTACTTTTTTATTAAGTAGATACTTTTTAAATGTCAGAAACTGTTGCGAATTATCATTTCAAATTTATTAACGTATGATACCGCGGTTATATTCAATATAGCTTAAGGGTTATTAGACACACGTTATACTGAATATGATATATATATGTGTATACGTCAAGTGTAACACACATTACGTAATAATAAGCACTCAATTATATATACTAATAGAGGTTAATGCAAACATGAGCCTCTAAGATGTTGCTAATATATCCGGCAACTCGATGAACTGGCGAAATTCCTGAAACGTGTCACTGTGTATGTGATACTGCTAATTAACTAAATAGCTATATCTACTTCGTTAGTGGCATTTAGGTAATTGAGCGTTTTCGACGAGCATGATCTGCTACGAAACTGATAATAGACTTAATTCATGTTATTATATGCATATCTAAGTACATAATGTCATGACAGTTTATCTCTATGATAAGTTTGCATCAAAGTGCAAACTTACCTTCGCCAAGTAATCCCTCGGATTACTGGCTTAATTGATAAACATAAACATACTTGGACGCCTGTAGCAACAAAAGAGGTGTACTGAGGTGTTTGAAGTACCATGTAAAATGGGAGGCGAACTTATTTCTCACAAAAGCCTCCTAATTTTTATTTATTAATATAAAAATCCTTGGAGCTCTTGGTAATGAATGTATGGAACAAATAATTTTAGAGAACAATAGATTTTTAGCGTACGGGAATAATACTAACTCCTGTGAGTTAGGATGGCTTATCCCCATGAAAAACCTAATAATACTATTATTATTCGACCTGGGAATCGAGCCCGTGTAACCTACCCTCAGCAGTCAAACTAGTGAGGCAAATTAATTAAAATAAAGGACTTTTATATGTCGTTATTTATATTATTCTAGATAAAAATACAGTATTGACAGTTTTAGTTTTTAAAACTATGTTTTCCAACGTTACGCCCAGTTATTATAGAATGGAATAAAAAAGCAAAACAAAAGTCATTTGATTTTTTTATTTCAGACGAAGGCAAAATTCACAAGATAGTGCAGTGGAACCGCAACGGTGACAGCCAATCGGCGCTGCTTGATATTTTTGATGTCACTCCCAGTGAACCGATACAGGTTAGTTTTTTTTTTTATGTCCGATCAAACTAGTTTGAACTTTTCCTTCAGCTATGTAAGAACTTGCGATGTAGGTACAGCATAAAGATACGGCAACATTCTATTTTATTAGAATTAGAGTTTGTCAAGGATTTAAGTTTTTTTTTATACATTTTAGAGCACAGAGTACTTACAATAATTCTGTTAATTGTTATTAAAATGTAGACTTTTAAATTTATTAAGACATTAAGCAATCTATCTATAAGTACTAAAATATGTGTCCGACTTTCTCAAGGCAATGGCGATATCTCGAATGCATGGGTCCCTCTACGCTGCATCAGACAGGCGGGTTCTACAGCTTCGTCTTGCGCTATGCGCACGACGCTACGACGCATGCGTAAGGTGCGCACGCGACCCCTACTGCGGCTGGGATAGGGATGCTGGGGTCTGCAGGGAGTACATGCCAGGGTAAGTTTAAATTAAGAATGTATGAGATTTATTGCGGTCTTAATTGGACTATAAACTTTTGATATCAAATCGATGAATATTCTGATAGAAAAATAATGCCTACAACTTTTTTTAAATATTTGGGTTCCAACTAAAAACAAACATAAAATAAATATATCAGATTATTGCCTCATTAGTCTAGTGGTCCTAAACGCGACTGCTATGCAACTCGGAGTCTGGATTTGTGCCTGGTTATTGGCAATAGGGTCGCCTCCTATCATGGGAGCTGAACATACCGGTGAAATGTGGGTGTACATTAGTACACCTCTGCCTAACCCTTCGGGGAGTACAGGCGTGATGATGGTATGTAGTTGTCTAACAAAGTGTTTCACACTTATTGCTGACCCATGCCATTTTTTCCAATTTAGTCTCATACAAGACGTGGCGAACGAGACTGCGGACATCTGCGACTCTTCCATAGCTCGTAAAAGCGTGTCAGCCACATGGGGTCAGAGCCTTCACCTCGGCAGCTTCGTAAAGATGCCAGAGGTACTGCAACCGAGAGCAGTCACATGGTACCACTACTCCAGGGAGAAGGGGCGGCATCCAATTACGTTCAAGTGAGTAAAGATTTTAAAATTTATAATTTATTTAGGTGTATTATAGCCGTGGATCATATCATGTACTCAAAATTTACTGAAATATATTTTTTCATAACTAGGCCATATTTGTATTTTTATATGTATTTCATGAAATTGTAAGGTTAATTAGAAGTACTGCACTGCAGTTACTTCTAATTCACCTGCGTGGGTACACAAAACCGTATCAAACAAGATAACCTAAAATTACCGAAAAGTTTAGCTTAAACTTTAATTTCGAACCAACTTCTGTTTAAATTCACGAGGTCTCTTCAATTAACGCTTAAACTGGGAATCGAAACTCCGAGTAAATCTAATATATTTGCCTGATAAACCACCATTTCTTGTTTAATGCATCCCCTGGCTCCAAAAAGTTTAAACGTTCTACTTTAACCCCTACAACTTAATTGCCTACACCTGCAAAGTAATTTTCATTCGTTCAGTCTCGAAGATAAATACAATTTGAATAGCTTTTAAACTTATACAGAAAATACTGTAAGTGAACACGCATGCAACAACATTAATTATAGGGCTCCCAAATCTTCGGTTATCGCACTTCCGCTGCCACAATTAAAATGCAAGGGGAAACTTCAGTATTAGCGTTTTATTTACCATGTTTTATTCGCCCACGAACTTATTAAAGCGTCCGATGGAATAGGCGAAATGAAAAGTTATCTATTTGTACGCAATATTCAATCGCATAATAAAATAATTTTGGGAACAAACTTCTTTTTCACGTGAATGTTTTCTGCTATCTGTATATGTTGTTGTTATTTTAATATCTTTATGATATTTAGTTTAATGTTTTACACTTTCATTTTCACTCAAAACTTTGTCCGTTTTTACAATTATTTTCTTGCAACAAGACTCTAATTTATTGCAGACGGTTTCTCCCTAATGCAACCACCCTTATTTGAAGTCGACGAAGTCATAAAGAACAGATTCATTTCAGATATAGATTAATCACAAAGTGAGTCTATCCTTCATAAATATTGAAAGCATTCCCTGACGCTGGACGTCTCATTAAAATTTTAAACAAAAACATCATAATCTTCAAACCGCAGTATTTAATACTTTGTAGTTGGAAGGAATGATCTTGATCGTTGATATAATAAACTCTCGATTTTATATTCTTTCTTTTTTGATTGCAGTAAGCCTGAAAAGTACATCGAGACGTCGGAACATGGTTTGCTGATTATTTCAGTAAATGAAGCTGATGCGGGAAGATACGATTGTTGGTTGGGAGGATCTTTACTTTGCTCCTACAACATCACAGTAGATACTCACAGGTACCTACATAAATATGAAAAATGCATGCCTCGTTTTGATCGTCTTATTTAATTTTATTTGTATTGACGATGGCGTGTTCTTTTTGCAGGTGCTCACCTCCAGAAAAGAGTAATGAATACCAGAAAATATACTCTAATTGGTGTCACGAATTCGAAAAGTACAAAACAGCGATGAAAACTTGGGAGCGTAAACAAGAGGTAATTTTCTAGATTTTAAGATAATTATTTTTTATTCATGTACAAGTAAGTATATAAAAATGACTATTTTTATTCACAAAAATTTTCTTTTCTTTTCCAGCAATGTGCGAGACAAAACGACTCAAATCAGAACACACATCCAAACGAAATAGTGTGATAGCTTCTGAACATCGCCTACCTCATGTTTCAGTCTGTTAATTATTATGCTGGAGCCATACCGATACCGTACGTCTCGGCCGGCTTGAAGTACTTCAATATATTCTCGTGAGGAAATCCGTCAATATCATCCGCTCCATTACAGATTTCATAGTGACTCCGTAGTTGTGTACGTCAAGCTCAAGACTTAGTGTATTCAAATGTGACACCTCTAGCTTTTGTAAAGACGTATTTGAAAGTGTAGTGAAACTGAATAACTGTAGTATTCCAACAGTGTATAGTTCCAAACTCTCGGCGGGAACATGAGTAGGTGATTGGACACGTAAAATTTTTATGGACACTTTTATTATTGAAAAATTAAAAGGAACGAATAAAAGAGAGTTGTGCGTTGCTTTGTTGGTAAATGGAATGTAAAATATTAAGTAATCGAAATTATTAGTACGCTTCGTTCGTTGGCTAAGTGATAGAACAATTGTTAGATTTATGGGATGGTTTTAATTTTGATGTGCGTAAAGATTTTGGTCCTATTTTTGCATTTAAAAGGTGTTTTTAATCCTGTTTAGTTTAATTTAGGGCGTACAGTAATGTTTCTTGATCTAAAAGACTATTTTATGCCAAAGGATCAAGACACGTTATTTGTTGTAAACTAACAATTCGAATACAAAGATACGTATTGCCGTGTGTCGGTATACACCGCGTTCGTAATTTGAAATCTCCGAGGGTTGTGGGAGGGTTCGCCTCATTATTTTTCCCCTATTTGTGTAAATAGTTACCTAATTTCGTTCGACTGTATCTATTGTAAGTGTACGTATAGTATGCACGTCCCTAATGGTAATGAGTATATTTTAAGCCTGTGATATATAAGAAACTCGTTTAGGAAATATATTTTTAAGTATTGATCGTGGACTTATTAAGACTAAAATTATCACTCATTAAAATAGCTGCAACATTTATTTTTTCTAATATCAAGAATAGTGCTATAGTATTACTGAATTTAGTTTTAATTAAACACTGAAGTTGTGAATGTATATTCTAAAACACGTATCACTGCACAAGCTAAATGTTTATTTATGATCACAGCAATATAACAATACTATTACATCGACATCAAAAACTCTCATAAAATTGTTTTTTTTTTTAATGTAAAAGTTACTTAAGAAGAAACTCATTATTAAATACTATAATGAAAAAAAATATACTAATATAAAGAAAAGTTTGTTTGATTTTAAAATAATACTATATTATTATTTTTTTATAATTTAATTAAAAAGAGTAAAGGACATTAAGACCGCCTATGTACACTTTTGTACATTAAGAGTAAATAAATAAAGGTTTTGTTTTAATATTATTAATTTAAACATTATAATAAACCGTATTTATACAATATTTTATATTAAAAAACCGTTTTACGAGAGTTTATGGTTCATTTTAAAGTAAATGTAGATTGTAAACAATGTAGAAAAAACTTAAGACATTTTTTAGAAAATTATCTCTGAATATTTTTGTACAAAACGTCTGTATTATGTACTCATCTATAAATTCATTATTCAAGTATCAACTAGTACCTACTCAAGTTATTCGAATCCATATCATACGATTGTACCTAAGAGCTTGTACATATACCTATGCCCTATCACACCAATATTTACATTCACTGCGGTCAAATATAAAAAAAATATCTAAATTACAATGAGTATTATATATATTTTTTCTAAAGATTTTTTCGAATAATGCCATTAAACATCCGCTGCCAGAATTTAGTAGTGTACTTAAAAAAAATAGTGCAAATTTCAAAATCTAAACGCATAATCATTCCGTCAATAGAAGATTCTATGTATTGACTAAATCATTCCTTTTTTAAATAATAAATGTGCAAGAAATTGGCAATTATTTACAAATTGTTGTGTTCATCCTCACTAATACATTGTACTTAAGGGTATTAATTTATTCGATTGCTCATTAAGGTACCTACATAGTAAATAAAATCTAAATTGCGTTTTGTTGTATTGTAGAAAAAGTGATAAAAATTAATGTGACCGTTATTTACAATGAGCCCTTTGCTATAACTGCTATAGTAGTAATAAATATAGCCTGATAGGTGCTTAAATAAGCTTTCGTTTTGCAAATATTACATAAAATATATTTCAGACTTCTGTCATATCATAATGTACATACATAAATCGAAATAGATTATAAATTCGTAAGAAATATCTGAGCTTCGTCGTTTATTGTATTAGTTAAGACTCAGTACTTAAGTATTTTAGTGAGTAAACTAAGGATTTCCCTCTTCTTGGGAATATCTTGCGCAATAATTATAAACTAATTACTATTATCTATACTATTGTAATAGCTCTGTAAATTTCACATGTTACTATAATAAGTTAAAAATTCGAAATGTAGCGTTAAGATTTTATATAATAAATCTATGAAATGTATCTTTCAGTTTGTTTGTGTTTTATTTTGTTACACAACCCTGTCGCTCTTGTTTGTTGAGAGCTATCGTAGTAACAGTGAGGAGAAAATGTTTAAAATAGTGTCGATTCATCAAGTCGCATACCGGGTTGACATTTTCATCATAACAGGCCGGTCCGGGGGCCGGCACCCTCGAGCCACGACCGAGGGACTATAAAAAGTGAGGGCGCGTAATTATATAGTGCTACTAAACTAATTTCACGATACATTGCCGACGAAATCTGTGCTTGGCACCGCCTCGCCTGACGACCGATGTGATTTTTCTTTCATAACCAAACGCCTGATTACTATTGTTATGTGTTATTTCATATGAATTGCTAATGTTGGTAGTGACGTGTTTACGGTGAAATTGCCCCCGATATTAATAAGTTGATGAAAGGACTGAGTTGTTATGACCTTCGGGTTTTCAAAGTTTTTATGACGTGATATATGTGTAGGTACTTAGTCATTTTGATAATAATTACATGTTTTTAACGTCATACCGAGCCGGATTTTGGAGTTTGATACTGTAATCTACACCAAGGGTAATTTACACATGCTAAACAACGTTGACAGAAAATATGAAGATATTTTGGCCTTGAATTATTTTCTCATTAGAAGCCACAAAGGATATCGTTTAGGCATTACCTAACTTTCGTGCGTAATACCACTTGATATTAAAAACGAATAAAGTTAGTTTTTTAGTGATACAATTGGTTCTAAATACCTAAGCCTAGATTGGTATTTACCCGTCAAAAAAGTAGCTGCCTAAGAACTTAGTTCTGTGTTCCGTCATATGTATGTGAAAGCTAATGGCTGAAAGTTATCCTTTCAGCCATTGGCTTTTATGTATTTAGATATTTGAATTATGTGCTCCATCTTAGACTATGTGCTTCTCAATCAGACTGTCAGGCAAAATGAGGATTAACGTATTTAAGTCGACAGGAGTACATACTTAAATGTAATACTTGAAATCATTTTATCACCGGTCCTTTGGAACGTAGACGATTTTTGTTTATGGTCGAATAGCCCGCGGTCCATTCGCTTTAGGCCATTCAGAATAAATACCCATTTTTCAATAACTAGTTAAAAATAATCATTACACTGTAACAAGAAATAACTTGATAAAAAAATATTTGATTCCGAATAACAGACAGGAGAATGCAGTTTCGTTTCTTTAAAAAAA
Organism: Acronicta alni; assembly: GCA_964056405.1. Taxonomy (NCBI): domain Eukaryota; kingdom Metazoa; phylum Arthropoda; class Insecta; order Lepidoptera; family Noctuidae; genus Acronicta; species Acronicta alni. Next base: position 8,843,349 of record OZ043926.1, read on the forward strand.
TAAGGGAATGTTTCCTTTGAGTAAAATTGTCTGTATGCGGTATTAAGAGTACTTTCCCTCCAGGTGGCATTACAAAATTCCACCCTGTATATGTATAATTTCTCGACTGTGATTACCACGTCATCTAGATGCACTAAGCGTTGTAAATTGGGCTCTGTATAATAAAGCTGACAATTTGACATAATGTCAAAAAAAACGGCGACCTGCGAGTCAGACTCGCGCACCGAGGGTTCCGTAAAAACCTGTAGGTATACTTTTTTATCATGAATATAGATGATCATTCAATCAAACTTTTGTACAATACACACAATTATTAAAATGAGTAGACTTAGACACTAGGAGAAAGAAAACTAGACTAGATCTGCAAGATTTTGTGACGCTAGTTGCGGTCAGTCTGTGGATGGGTGACCATTCGTAACATACCGAGACTCCTCCGTGCCTCGGAGAGCACGTATGGCTGACAATCGTTAGTAGATGAGTAGTCAGAAGCTCAAAAAAGGCTGACAACCTGTCTGACAACTGTATTACCCGGAAATCGGATTGCGGAGGTCTTATACTGCCCTGAGAAGCAGAGAAGCGGTATCTCAATCAGAGTAAGTTTTGAGGAAATCGATTTTTTGTAAATTGTTATTTGCAGCAATTTGAGTTATAAGAAAACTTTTTGGTGGTTTTTTGTTCGTTTTAAATCAGATAGCGATATTTGCCTTATACCATTAGATGCGAAATTGTAACAGCTATCGAATGGTGTAAAAAAAAACTAAAAAGGCGTATCAGACCTACCACCTTTCGGCTTAGCAGGGCAGTATAGCAGTCGCTCAAAAATAGTGATAGTCAGCCGCATCTGATTAGACTGGAAACCGACCCTGTCATAGTAAAAAAAAAGTTCCTAGGAACATTTTTGGAAAATAACAAAAATGGGACTGAATATGGGAGTATATAAAATAAAATCCTTACTATCACTTATAAATGCGAAAATAACTGTCTGTCTATTACGCTTGAAAGCGTAATAGACAGACATAATAGCGTAATAGATAGACGCCTAAACCGCTGAAAAGATTCTGATGATATTTGGATATAGATTAGACCTTGGAGAAGGACATAGGCTACCTTTTCTCTCAAAAAGCCCTTGGGATGCGGGTGAATCCGGGGGCAACAGCTAGTATTGATTGTAAAATAAAAATAAAATATTGTCTTGCCTTAGTAAAGTGACGACCTCTGTGGTCTAGCGGTTCGAGTGCCGGACTGCTGATCATGGGGTCGTGGATTCGATTCCCACAAGACACAAATATTTGTGTGGATAAAACATGAGTATTTGTGTTTGTCTGGATGTTGCTTATAATAATAATAAAAATCTTTATTCATTCAAACATTAGTACACTACATATACACATATTACAATTTGTAGACTTTGAGACCAGGAGAAGAAATCAGTATATCTCTGGACCCCACACTAGGATTCCCTGTGTCGTGGGGTCCAGTCCCTTCCGTAAGTTTTAAGAGTAATTCACTTCTGTAATTGTGTATAATAAACTTTTCATTTTTTTTTTTGTGAGACAAATTGAAAATAACTAGAAGATAAGTGTGTGTGGTGTGTATGTGCGTGCGTGTGTGTGTACGTGCGAGTGTATTGTGTGTGTGTGGTGTGTGCTTATGTACCTATATATTAGTCTGTGTGTATATATTCGTGAGCGCGTGATATTAAATCGCAGTGATTAAGAGGTTCTCTGTCTGGGCATAGTCTTTGGTTGTTAGCTATATATATATATATATATACTTTTTTTTTTATAAATACATACTTATAGTATATACAATAAGTATGTATTTATAAAAAAAAAGTATATAAGTATTATATCCATTGTCTAGTACCCATAGTACAAGCTCTGCTTAGTTTGGGACTAGATGGTGCTGTGTAAAATGTACCAAAAATATTATAAGTTATATATTTCACAGAAGTTTATACGATAAGACATTTGATAAATCGGCTAACTCACCCGCGTGGGTTTATGGACCAATCTAGAATCTAATCTGCAGTTCACTTCCTGAGACGGAGCACCAACTTGTCACAACTTGGTTCTCGCTTACAATGCATGTGCTTCACTTAAGCCCCTCGTGTTCTAAGCCGTGCCGTTCAAATCTCTCGTTCTTGGAACTAATCAGTTTTCTGGTCTTAGTTTGGGAAGCGTTTAACTATTTGAATTTATTAGAGTTTGTTTCATTGTTCATATAACCACAATATTTCATTCCCAAAACTAATCTAGCAGATGAATAAAAATAACAAAATATTTTCATGAATTTGTAATTTGAATTTTTTTTTTTATATGGGATAGGTTTGACCGTTTGAGCGTTTGACCCCATAATCTCACCTGATGGCAAGTGACGATGTGGTCTAAGATGTAGCACGCTAACCTAAACGATACCTCGTCACTCGTAACTTGAAGACCCCCAAATTGTACACGTCAGGAAATACAGACTCAGGCAACTGATTCCGTTCCCTCGCTGTACGGAGGGAAGTCGAAGCAAAACGTGCGGGAATTTCCACCATGAAACTGTCGCTTTTCAGTTTGCATGGTATACCTAATATAACTCTCAAAATTATGAGGAAAGACAGTCAACAACGAAAATCACTAATCACGAAACAATCTTCAAAATTCATTAACATCTTTATTATTATTTTAGAAGTTACTGATCTGTTTAGTGTACTTATCTACCATTTTTCTGTATAATTATTTTATTTACTTACTTAAATTTTTATCCATTATTATAACGTTTGTGTATAAGTAAGTAATAACATGATATTTAATGAAATGAAATGAAATGAAAAATGTTTATTTGTCTCAAAACAATTAACATGAATTATAAATGAGTCATCCCCAGTAAGTAATTGATAATACTTGTGTTGGGGCTGTCTCGCTCTTTCCCTTAGTTATTATCAATATTGAGACTGAATACAAAAGGTGAGTAAGAATTAAATTTTGTAAGAAAATATAACAATAAATGAAGGACTTATAAACTAATTAGCAGCTCTTTGTGTTTTTGCCGTTGAATGTCTTTATAAGAATGTATGAGTGTCTTGTTTTAAAACAGGGTTTGCGTTGCATGTGTGTGTGTGTGTGTGTTTAAGTGTAAATATGTGTGTGTCTACTTTGAAGTGCCTTTTTTAATCAAGTCTAACCAAAAATTTTTTGGTTTAATGATAATTTTATAGCAAAATGATTGAAGTTATTGGCTTTTTTTTTCTAATGTAAACTTACTGTTAGCAGAATATGTAAATATGAGTACTATGTAGGCTAGATATACAAACATTCACAGGTTTTAACTGTCTGGTGGCTTTGGGATTCTTTTTATTAGGCTTACGCAAATGTTCCGCCGATCTGGTATCGTCGTGCGACGGGTTGTTGAGCTCCCTCTAATATGGTCGAGCTACACAATGACTGATGCATGCGTGCCGTCGGCTGGAATTAGCCTACTCAAAGCCGCTGTGGCTCTTTCTTCAAAAAGCCTGTTCATACATTGCCCTACATTATGAAACTCACATATTTGATATTATTATGTCTGGAATTTAAAAGAGACCATGATTCTCTGAGTTTGTTTCGGTGTTTCTTCTCAGAGGTCGTCAGTTAGGATATGCCTTCTAGCATAAAAAAAATCAAAGCATTGACTTGTAAAAGTGTCTTTAAAAGATCTATTTACAGAAAATAAATATCATTTCATTTCATTTCAACTATTCTGATCGATTGATTAGAATAGTTATTACTTACCCATGAGCCACTCCAAGTTATTTTCCAAAAAGTATTTCCCAAAACTATTATAATTATAATGATTGAAGTAACTTTAAAACTTTGTTAAAAAATACACTGATAATCATAAAATAAAAACACGATAACAATAACGACAGCTAACAATAATTACAACTTATCATGAAAAAGAGGTAGGTAGGTACAAGTACAGAAATTATAAGCCCCAAACTTTTTCAAATTTTGCGATTACGGGCTTAAAACTTTTTTTTATTTACCCGTTGACCCCAACATAATAAGTAATAAATTACATACAACAAAAACAAACAACGACGCTCAATTAAAACATCCAGAACAGAGGTCCAAAATTAATTATAGCCGTAAAATAAAGTCGCATAAAAAATAAAAATATAGAGAGGGTGAGTCTGGAAGCAGTGCTGCATAAAAACCGTGTCTTCAATAGCATCATTGAAGCATGTAACGTTTCATTTCACGGTGCGGCCTGCCGCGTGCGTTGCGGAATTCGTCTCCATTAAATAATTACGCACGGCGTAAAACGGAGCCCAATCATTAATAGAAGGGACGTTTAAGATAGATGAGTTCATACCCTAAAGTGGTTACCAGTTATTGATGCTCAATAGAATCATTGAACTGTATAACAGTTCACTGCAAAAGTGAAACTGATTCACTGATCATCAGTTTAATAAAAAAAAAATATGGCAGTATCTTCGTTGTCAATTTCATACGAGTATCTAAGAAGGTTGACACTGATTCAATTTGTGGTACCAATAATTTTTTTATTAAGATAAAAGTACATAATCGAGTACTGATACCTATCAGGGTAGGAGAGTAAAGAGAGTTAAAAAAATATTTACAAAAAAAATGTTAAATTAATTTATTTGTATTTACAAAAATGTCTATTACTATCTATTTTGTCTAGTAGCCATAATACAAGCTCTGCTTAGTTTGAGACTAGATGGTGCTGTGTAAAAATCTCCCTAGAAGATTTATTTATTGACAATCAAAATAAAAAATATCCTTCATAGTATAATATTTACTTTTAAGTTGTAGTACAAATCTTCGCTGTCGAACGAGCCTACAATCTAACTAGGGATGGTCTTACGAAAACGTTGCGAGGTCAGGCGGCTAATCCGTTATTACATCGGCGCGGGATGGGCCGCGGTGTCCCACTCTCGTAAGCGCATTAGTCGAATTAACAATTAGTCATGCCTACGTCTGCCCGCCAAGTTTGCACAAATTTACATAACAATAAAGCCCTTCGTATACCCACAGTTGGTTATGGCAATTTTTAAATTAATTGGATCAGGAACCGTGGAAAATTTGTGGGATTCGCTCCCTACGCGGTCAGTTTCTGAAGCACTGTGTATTGGAAACTGGCCAGTTTAATATTTAGTTTCTTCTCTTGTTTAATTAAAAAAGGATTAATGGATACTGTTTCATCTTTTCGGCATAGCAAGATGTACAGACGCCAGCAGGTCAAGCTATCCAAAACTGTCAAATTTTCCCAATTTACTATGAACCTTATCATGATGTATTAAAGTTGAATATCTATCAAAGAAATTTGACATATTGGGGTAGCTTCATGTGCTGGCCTCTGTACTTACCTACATCGCAGAGTGACACTATTTTAATAACTATTGACTGAAAGTGCTAGAAATATATGCAGACTATGTACTTAGCGGAGGTACAACTCCAATACAAGGAGGTACAATTTGGTCTCTATAAGACCGAAAAATATATATTATAAGTAACAGTGTTTTGACATTTTTATTATAGTTACACTTAGTATATAACTATCATTAATATTAAATATTACTAATATCCCTACTTTCGTACTTCCCTACATATACGAATACGATTACTAATACGAAACGATACTGTTAAGATTTCACGATTGAACCGATTTTAATGAAATTTGTACAGCAATAAATTAGATCTTGGAAAAGGATACCTTAGGAATAGGCTACCTTTTATCTCAAAAATCCTTTTGGAATGCGGTTGAAACCGCGGGTAATAGCTAGTATACTATATATTAAATTATCCCCGTGGATTCCATTTTTATCAATTCTACCAACGTGCCTGTTGTGTTGCACGTATTACCAACCTATTCTATCAGCGGAACGGGTGGTAAATATTGTTACAATCAGTATTATCGGAACGTTATCTCTTTATTAACTTATTGTGACAATGTTATGACGGACGACGCAACGTAGAATCAGTGGAGCGGCCACAGATACGCCCGCGTCCCACGAATCAAATGGGCAACGATAAAAGCACGAAACTAAATCGAGACCAGAATAAGCAAGAACAATGGCGGGCTTAAATTGTAGCATTGTGAACGAACAGCGGCCGACACGTCCGCAAAGAATAGAGTCATTTGCCTCTAACAACATTAATGCCAGCCTGACCCTCATACCATCAGTTTTTGTTTGTTAATCTACAGAAAAGGGCGTAACTCATTTTGTCAACTCGTAATTTAATTTCACTTGAACCCCAACAACTCAACGGCGGTAGGCGGTTGGACATGGGCAGCAGCAATTTATGTTGTTAATTTATTGTCTGTTAGTAACATTGTTTTAGATCTAATCAAGACAGGAAAAGATGTTAAATATTAAGGTTCCCACTAAGAATATATCATGCCAATATCTCACAAATACGCGTATTTTATAATAGCTTTGCAATAAATATTCAAAATTACAACACGCAATACGTGCAGTCCCATCGTTATGGTGAATGTTTAACGTCCCTATACAAACCCAACCAACCCACCATCATCCCAGCCAAAGGTGACGGTCGCTTTTAGAAATGCTTAAAATGCAATTTTACGTGAGTACTTTTATTTATGGCCCCCAAAAATGTAAAATGCAAACGTTTTATTGCGGGGCTTTATAAAAATACGAAGAACAAACAATGTGCCCGCTATCCCAAGACGAGGGGACTTCGAACCATATTTGTCCTTTCTGGTGATGCAGCGGAACACGTCTTAAGTAGGCAGAAGCAGGTAAACGGGGGGCCTTAACTTTTTAAATCGTTATTGAGCTCATGTAAACTGTCTAATAAAATACATTTTCAAAATTTATTACCATAATTGCGTCACGAGAATGTAAACAGTGATGATTTTAAAGTCTCCGAACAGACCCTTTGAAATGAATTGAAGATTCAAATGAGCGATAAATTTGATTACTCTACTCGACAAAGAGATTTAATTTTGATAAATCAGCGCTTATTGTTGTTGAGATTTATTATGTTTGCTTCTGTGATGTCAACGTTTACAATAGAAGTCGAACTAATCAAATATAAAATATTCCTCCTGAATTGTGCGCCCTAATCAAGTGAACGTAAATAATATTAAATATTTAAGGTCGGAAAAAATATTGTGTACACGATTATAAAAATATCTCAAGCCGTCCAATTAGCTTTTTATATAGGTAAGCCAGCAGCGCTATTCTCGAGTCTACTTTGTCTGACGTAATAGCAGCATTACCCTCTTTCGGGGCGTCGGTCGTCGCAAAGCGAAGTGTGTTGAAAAATGTGAAATATTTAAGATGCAAAATTTTATAATAAGAATCACCGAGATTACACCTTGTACTCATCTATTTTTAATGCTGCACTTCCAAGTGGGACATTTTTATTGCCCCCAAGCTCTAGATTAGTTTTGTTCTGTGAATTTGATGCATATAAAATGGACTCGATTATTCAACGCCCTGCGCAACTTGCTTTGTAATTGTGCCCACTGCAAAATATGAATTTGAAATGATGCCATATGACTTTTTTCAGGTTATAAGGGATCACAGTTTTTTTTTGTTGTAAAGATGTTTCTATATATAATATTACCTAAACCTACCAAATTGAAATCATTCGAAACTTAGGTGTAATTTAATACTATCCGAATATCTAGCTAGATAACGAAAGTGATAAGTAGTCGATTTTTTTAGTTCGATCACACAACATCTGGGCTGTATATCGAAATCATCAACAATAAAGATCAATAGAATATTAATAGCAATGAAGGGTTGCAAGTTATGTGAAACGAACAAGAAATCTATTGCGAATTCTGAGTTCCAATCGAAATTACGACGGCAAGTATGACATTCTGTGTCGAATAAGAGTACAAAAGAGAGAATACGAACATGTGCAAAAAATATCTGGCGTATGCATTTGGGAATTTCGCGTGACAGAAAATTTAATACGAGGGGAGTCTAATATTAAACCTCGGGGACCCATCACTTTTAATATTTGGTCGGCGTCCTAGAGGGCTCCTAAATTATTTACCAAATGGAAAGGTAATGGTCGAGGAAGAGTGCGAATGAAGGTATGCAAATTTTATAAGCACGTATTGTTGCCCATAAAACGTGTTAGCTCCTCTTAAATCGGCGTAATGAAGAATTCGCGGCCGGCAAATGTGTTCACACAACGTAACACCCGCCCAACACCAAAAGTGAATTTGGTTTTATGTCGTAATTGTAATTTATGCTATCGTAAAATGTGGGATTATAATTTGGGATACGTTATCATAAAACATATCTTTTTACCCTTTGCTGCCAGAGTAGGTAAGCTAAAAGGCTAAAATACGTCGCAGACTAATACTACAATCGCAGACTACTAGAATTAAATGGATTGGAAAATATAATCTTAAAATATTTTATTTATACACAAGATTTTACGAACATCAAACCCATATACTGTACATCTGCTGGGCACAGGTCTTCTCATATTAAGAGGGATGAGGCTATAGTCCACCACACTAGTCTAGTGTGGGTTGGTAGACTTCACAAATAAAAATCTCTAAGGTATGCAGGTTTCCTCACGATGTTTTTCTTCACCGTTTAAACGAGTGATAATTAATATATATTTTACGAACACATACCATTAAATTGAAATAAATTGATAAATGATTAACCAGATAGGTTATACCATGAGCGTTGCTATTTTGTCCTGTCGTATATAAAATAATCAAATCTCAACCTGGTCAAATATCATTTGACCAGGGAATAGTAGAAGTCGAAACTATTCGCGGGAAGCATGATAACTCCTCCAGACCGTAGACACCAGAAAAATATTAAAATCTAAAATGAACTTCGAACAAAATTGAATTATATAACAAGCGGACCATTTAGCTTCGTTGTCGGTGAAGATTTATTGGGAAAAAATCACCATTAATTCGCACACGTGTCCTCGTTTAGGGTGAAGGGGTGAAACGGGAGTCACGGGCCATAAAGAGTCACGCATCGTGGACGCCTGCTAATGACGCCGGTACTGTGGACCTGAGCGGCAACGTACCTTGTTCGTAGGTACGTTTACGAGAAACTTTGTGATGTTTAACTAGTTTTAAGCAAAAAGACTAGCTTCACGCTTGTTTGCATCGTAATTTATTAACAACATTTATTTACCTGAGTCGTTTAAACAACCATTGGAAATGGCATGATTGGCCATCGCCCTTCACTTTGATAGAAAAGAAGTCAATTTTGTAACCGTCCCAAGTCTTGTGTCATATAAAAAATCGTGCTTCTATAAGTATCTACTTTACTGTTACAGTCGATTCTACAAATTAAAATAAAATATTTTTTACTAATATCTAAGTACCTACTTAGTTGATCTTTTTTTAATGTTAGCTTTATAACAATGGTCATCTTCTAAACTTTATTAAACTAAAGCAAAATAACTAAAATTTGACTGGCGGGTTGTCTGAACAAGTAACAACAAAAGACCTATCAACCTGCACGAAGAATATTTTATTAAGAATATTTTAAATAACATTAGGCCTGTATCCCCAGAGGGTTAGGCAAGGGCGACTGGTATACCCACTTTCTGCCGGTACGTTTTAGTTCGCAAGTATAGGCGGCGAGCTAACTGCTAGGCACACAACTAAACTGTCAGTTGCTACTGAAAATTTTATAGAAATAACCAAATAACAATGCTTGAATTAAGAGTTGAGGACAGCTCAGCAATCGTGCATACTTTTTCTAGACCAACGTCACAGGCAATATTCCATGTAATCTTATCTCGAAAATTCGAGAAACACATTGCGTTTTCTTTTTATGTTTTATTCAAATGAGAATACCTTCCGTCTACATCAAGTCATAAAAAGAATCTTCATAAATACGCGAAATAAAATATAATATCTACTCGGTAACGTATGCAAAGTAGATCATAAATTATTAAGTGAACAAACTTGAGATATAATGACGCGGAGTTCATCATTCGTGTGTATCGATAATTTTGTGTTACTTAATTTGAAATTTTCTTTACTAGCTACCAAACGTATCAAATGTCACAATCATGATCATTATGTTCTTCGTAGTCGTCATCATTTTGTTCATCGTCCCCGACTTCAAAATCGTCAATTTCAGCGTTATCATCATAATAATAATGACTGATATTATCGCCATCAAGAACAATATCCTCATCCCAATAGTTGTCACCGTCATAATCATAATCATCGTCGTCGTTATTGTTATTATCATCTACTGAAGCATATCATCCTGTGCTTAGTAGAATACTGGGCCAACCTAGTTCAATATTCCTATTCAAATTTAATTTCTCTTACTTCTATGTTTTGATTTGCTGTAGATACTCTATGAAGACTAAAGCTCATCATCATCATCATGCTTGTAATGGTCATTACATTTATTAATGTCATCATAATCAATCATCATTTTTAATACGTTTCTTTGTGTATGAAAGTTAGTTTAATCGGCACAATCAGCTACTTGAAGTTTGTTGTACTCTTTTTATCATTTTACTCGACTTACAAGTGTTTAAGTAATATATTGTCACTTTATAATATCATTATTTCAGTCCTTTCAAGCTACTAAACAAGTGAAATAAACTAAAATATACTAAAATGGGTAAAGTAAGAAAATATTCCTGTCATCTTCCAAATAGTCTGTGTTGAATTCTTCGTAATGTAAAGACGAATCAATCAATCTCATAATTTTTAAAAATCTGAATTCTGGTTTTGGAGCTGTAATCGAACATTTATACATAAACTGTTAAATTAATTACCCTTCCTGTTCAATAACGGGTTCGGGTAAAATTTACTAAAAACTATAATATTTAGGGAATTCAGTTTAGATGGTAGGAACCTACATGCGGGAGGCACTTGGGGGAGTTGAAGCCCAGTTAATCAGTCTCTAGAGCAGGGGTTCATTTTGTTTATTTGAATGTTCATCCAGATTTACTACAGAGTAGCGCCCAACGACCGGATCCGAGAGGGTCCCGAAGGCCCTAAAATAATTTTCCAAAATATTGTACTTATATTTTCTTACTCTTGTAATAACGTACTGACGTGTAGCAATAATGTTTAAGAAATATGTCTGTCTTTCCCTTCTTACTACTTATCAAAAAGTATGTAGATATATTATTATTTATTATTATTACTTATTTTAGGCTCTGTCTACCGTTTACAAAACGAGCCTAGGCTCTGTGTACCTGTGTAAAATAAAAAATATTTACTGTCTGATTTTCAGACAGTAAATATTATTCTTTTTTTTTAATTTTCATCTAAGTGTCTTGATTCTATAGGTATACGTCATATTTCAGTTTTAGCAGAGTTACATAATATAAACCATTATCGACGTAGGTTAGTACGTACGGGCCATATATTTTTTTAAATTCCCATTTTATTATTCTTGGATCCACAAAAACAAGTTATTATGTATTTAGATAAGTATCATACATATGATGGTGAGATTAAGTTGTGTAACTATGTATATGTATGTATACTTATAAACATACCAACAAGCCTTTATTCCGCGAAAGGTTAGGAGGTGTACCTACTAATGTACACTACCATTAACCGGGCACAAATCCAATCTCCAAGCTGCTGCTGAGAAGTTCATAGAAAAACCATCGACCTGGAATTCGAACCCAGGATCTCTAGCGTAGCAGTCACGCTTACAACCACTATGCTATTGAGGCATCCATTCATCCATCCATCCTCACCAACTTTCACATTTATTATAATATAGTAGTAGGATTATGTGTAATTTCTAAAACAAATATAGATCAATAGCAAACTCTGCAATATTAATTAGGTGTTTACTGATCACATTATTGAGATGAACCCTTCGGATATGAAACAATAGTTATTACACAGTAAAAAAATCGAATGCTGCATATTATACATAAATTAACCTATGATAAGGACGTCACGGACAGGAAAGCTTAATAATATGCAAAAAAGAATGGTAGTTTTTCAGAAGTAAAACAATTGTTAACGGGCTTCAAAAAAAGAGGAGGTTCTCAATTCGAATGGGTTTATTCAATATATTTTTGTGACCACATTGACCATAAAATAAATATACCTATAATAATTGTTTGAATCTACAATAAAGTTAAACAAAAACATGAATGTAATTTTAAAGTTATTTAGAAAAGGAAATATTGGACCGCGGGCAGGATTCGAACCTGCGTCTTCTGGTTAGGTACATCGCGGTGGCTTAGTGGTCATAGCGTCTGGTGTACCTAACCAGAAGACGCAGGTTCGAATCCTGCCCGCGGTCCAATTTTTCCTTTTCTAAATAACTTTAAAATCTTAGCATGGAAAATGCCAAAAATATACAAAAAGATGAATGTAATTATCAGTCCCATGTAAAAGGCCAGACATACAGGGGTCAGATATAGAGAGGGCGATTCTTTAGCCCAGATATAGAATATATATTATATAATATATTTATATAATTAGAATATAATAAATATGACACAACCTGTACCATAATTAATGCACACCCTAAAAGTACCTAGTTTGCTTAGAATCGATTTCGGTAATATATGTATAATTTTTTTAATCCTACACCTTAAATTACAATCACCCACCCCTTCACGGAATAGACGAAACAAACGAAAATGAAATCTAAGCCAAAGTAACACATCAAACGCAGTTGTGAAGAAATTCCGTAATTAAAAGAAAATAAACAAAAATGTGACTTATTCCAAGAAACTCACAAAAATTTTAATAAAAAAATGACTATATTTTATTAAAATTGACCGGAATCGATTCAGTAATCGTAAATACTGAACAAACTACTTCCACGATGTGCATTCATTATTGTTATAAGTACCTAGGTTGTATAAAATAAAATGAGTATACTTCCAACTTCGTGTCTTTTTGTTGTCGAATTCTTTCCCTCTCTACTTCTCGAATGAATCCTTGAAACTATACTCAACATACGCACACAATCACATTGTGGAAGTATGTTCGACATACGTAGTAGATAAATACTGTCCTTGATAGGTATATGCTATAATGAATATGGGTATCTATATGGAATCCTTGTCACAGTCGAATTAAGCCCAACGTTCCATTCTACGCATTACAGTGGTACTGATTATGGTCAAGATAGAACATGTAGCTATTATTACCTCTTATATGCTTAACGTATGAGAATACGAGTGGTTGAATAGACTATGTAGATACATAAGTAAGTTATGTGAATTAATCATTTGTTTTGGCGAATACACTTGCATAAAGTTATGTAAAATCCAGCACTATACCTGGTTTGGTCCTTCTGTTATTAAAAAACCATTAAACATGCTATGATGAAACAAACCATCTTAGATCCGACCAAATCTTAATTAAATCTTAGATCAAACCATTTTATTGCCTTAATGTTTAGGCAAATTTCCTCGGTATATTTGTAGGTCCTAGAGGACGCCATAACCGGGCTCCAAATCCCGAGCTGCAAAACAAAACACTTCTCACTGCTCAGCCTGGGAATCCACCAACCCAATACGATTTTCGCGTACAGGATCATTAGAACATTGATATGATTTCAGAAAAACTTTGCAACTATTCTTGAATTTTCTTAAACACGTAGGGATTTACAGACATAATTATGCATAAACTACTAAACTAAGAGAGATAGAGCGGTTTTAAGAGAGGTGGAGTACAGTGGGAGGATTTCTACTCAAATTGGAACTGCCCGACTGGGGAAGTTCCACCGTCTTTCAGAAAATCGAAGTGAAATAACACTGCCATGCGATGTGTTGTGTTCCTAACGGTGAGCAGGGTTGCCAGTGCTCCGCAAGAAAACATTGTGGCAATAGGGAGACTTTGACCCTTATACCGCCAACCCAACTATTTCTCTTTCGTTTTACAGGGTCGGTGACGCGCATGTGATACCCCATTTACGCACATCATATCGAAAACTCAGAGGTGCGTTCCTTGGATTTGAACTCGAGATCCACGACTTGGCCGTACAAGGCTCATAGATATCACTAGACTATATATAACTGCTTTAAAAAAAATATTTATTTATTTATTTAAAAACTCTTAAACTATCATTACAGGTTTAGAAATCTAATGCGATAGCTAAGCCTACTTATAATATTAACTATTTTAAATAAAACTATTACTAACAATTACAAATAACTATACAATACATTAATACAAAATTACTTATAACTAAAACGAAACAACCTTATAATTCTAACAATGTATTCTTAACACAAAATTAACTTTAGTATGTTTTACAGTAAAAATAAAACAATAAAAGAAACAATAAAATAAAGAATAAACATAAAATTACACTACATAATTGTTGCTTTCGTAACATATTATATATAAACTTACTTTTGCAAGTTCACTAAAGCGACACGAAAAAATGTCAAACCTATTCTGAATTTCGTTAACAGTACGAATTGCTCGCGTGAGAGGTGCTTTGGCCAGCAGGTTGGTTCTGGCAGTTGGCACAGCCAGCAGTGGCGGGCGCCGCCACCTCCACACGTAGCGGTCTGGAGCAGAAAACCGCAAGCACTGAAGCACTCCCGGATTGTGCTCCTTGCCCCGGAGTAATTTAATTAAGTAGACGACAAGAGTGAACTGTCGTCGCACTCTTAATTCATTGTACCCAACCATGCCCAGTACAAACAGGGTGGGGTACATCAGCGGGTACAATGGATAAACCCCGTACAGTCTGAAGTACAAGTGACGCGTGAACTTGTTCTGTACGCGCTCCAGCAAGACAGAGTATTTGGCTTCATGTGGAGCCCATATGACAGCACCATACTCCAAGAGACTCCTGACTAGAGCGTCGTATAATACCCTAATAGTCGTAATATTAGTGAACCCCCGTGACTGCCTAAGTACAAAGCCGAGGTTTCTATACGCTGTAGATCTTTTGTTTCGCGAGCATATCATTAAGATATGCAACTTAATGATATGCTCGCAAACGTAAGATCTGGAGTGAGATGTACCCCTAGATCCCGCACTTGCGTTACTCGCTGCATGGGTACCGCCTCTGCTTTGTACTCATAGCGGACAGGGGTGCGCGCACGACTAAAGGATATTACCGAGCATTTGGACACGTTGAATAAATAGAATATTAAATAGAATGGTATATAAAACCTACAACCCACAACACATAAGCTGATCGTTAAGTCACTTCGGTCCGTCAATACTTTTAGCTACCTCACAAATATCTAAATTATTTTCGTTTTGGGTTATCTAAATATAGACTTATTGCGTAGGCGTAACCGATAGGAATATCCTAAGCCAAAATTCAAGTAGAATTTTCTAAAGTAATTTAAAATTCCTTAACAAAATAAGTAATAAAACGTTTTCAGTAAGTACATACCTACTTAGTTTGAAAAGGAGTATTGAAGTACTGTAGCACTTTGAATGTTGTATTTAAAAGCTCTTGAGCATCTACTGATAGGCTTCTAAACAGATAATTTACTTAGTCGTACTCTTTCAGGCTGCCATTAAGCCTTTTCATAACTTTTCGGACTAATGGTAATGACTACACGAAAAATGTTTCACATAGATTTTTCACCGTGATTTTTTTCTACTGTAAAAGTATAGAGTTACTTATAACAATAGTAGATTACAATGAAAGTTACAGGAACATTAAATTGTTATCTTTTTAGGGTCGCGTACTTAATAAGGAGATGTGAGCGAACTTAGCAGATCATTGTCCAGCATATCAAAAATAAATGTGAGTTCTTTTCGCACGCACCGTAGTTCTACAGTTCCTGATACTTTCAAGAATAGTTAGGGGGGTTTTCTAAGAAAAAAATAATTGACAAAATGATCTGCCAACTTCCCGTAACAGACCGTCCAGCAGATCATAACCAAATGTGATTTTCTTGTGAATGCAGCTGAGTTCTACAGTTCCTGATACCTACTTTTCAAGAATAGTTCTGGCGTTTTTTTGAACAAACTCAAGTGGCAGCATGATTTTCCAAATTGTGTGGTAATGTCGAAAAATATCTATTTCAATAGTTTCCAGCCACTCTAGAGGCTAGAACTTTCTTGTTTCACATAGATCCGTTTGAGAACAACGACATGAAACCTGATTTGATTCCAGAACTCAAATTCCAGTCCCAGCACATCACGGTTATATAGGTGTAAAATCGAAAAATTATATTTTAATCTTTAATACTATTCCAAAGCATAGAGGCTAGAACTTTCTTGTTTATCATAGATCCGTTCAGAACTACAACGTGGAACCTGATTTGATTCTAGAACTAACAGCTGAGTCCCAGCAGATCATGGTTATATGGATGAAAAATCGAAAAAAAATATTTTAATCGTTTCATACCACTCACAAGCATAGAACTCTCTTGTTTCTCATAGATCCGTATCAGAACTACAACCATTCCAGAACTCACAGCAGAGTCCCAGCAGATCATGGTTAAATGGTTCTACTCATGATGTACTCCTTATGTACTCCTTATGTACTCCTTATGTACTCCTTATGTACTCCTTATGTACTCCTTATGTACTCCTTATGTACTCCTTATGTACTCCTTATGTACTCCTTATGTACTCCTTATGTACTCCTTATGTACTCCTTATGTACTCCTTATGTACTCCTTATGTACTCCTTATGTACTCCTTATATACTCCTTATGTACTCCTTATGCAGTCCTTATGCAGTCCTTATGCAGTCCTTATGTACTCCTTATGTACTCCTTATGTACTCCTTATGTACTCCTTATGTACTCCTTATGTACTCCTTATGTACTCCTTATGTACTCCTTATGTACTCCTTATGTACTCCTTATGTACTCCTTATGTACTCCTTATGTACTCCTTATGTACTCCTTATGTACTCCTTATGTACTCCTTATGTACTCCTTATGTACTCCTTATGTACTCCTTATGTACTCCTTATGTACTCCTTATGTACTCCTTATGTACTCCTTATGTACTCCTTATGTACTCCTTATGTACTCCTTATGTACTCCTTATGTACTCCTTATGTACTCCTTATGTACTCCTTATGTACTCCTTATGTACTCCTTATGTACTCCTTATGTACTCCTTATGTACTCCTTATGTACTCCTTATGTACTCCTTATATACTCTTATGTACATACCTACCATCCTTGATTATGCCGACGTCTCTATCTTGACCTTACGGAAGAGCAACTCGATAAACTTGAGCGTCTTCAAAATTGTTGTATTAGATTCTTTGGTTTACGCAAATATGATCATGTTTCAGAATTTCGAGTTAGCTTAAGTGGTTGCCAATTCGCCTTCGCCGGAATGCTCATATTCTTTCTCTACTTTACAATGTACTTTTTCAACCTTCTACCCCGTTCTATCTTAAAAAACGTTTTGAATTTCTTGGCGACACGCACACCTGATTCTTACGGTCATCGGATAACTTGAGACTCAAGATGCCAATGCACTCCACAACTTTTTCCGGTAAGTCATTCTCAGTTCAGGCTGCTCGTTTGTGGAATGCGTTGTCAGTGTCTATAAGGCGAGCACAATCACTACCAGTGTTCAAAAGACTTGTGAAGGAACATTTCTTGTCTCTTTAACCATGTTACTAACTTATCGTAATTCATTCGCTCCTCTTGCTGTTTATAATTTTATATATGTATATATTATAGATGCTATGTATTATGTCTATTATTGCCTTTATTTATATTTATACATATTTTTTTTATTTTTAAATATTTCATCGTAAGTAACATAATTATAAAAAAAAATATGTCTATTATTATTATAAGTATAATTTAATTCCTTTCTAAATTTCTGCACCGTAGTCAACCCCATTTCTAATTCTGTTCCGATATGTCCATCCAAAGGTTGCCTGGAAAAATATCGCTGTTCGCGATAAGGCCGCCCATTGTATGTTTTAAATTAATTTGTGTCCTGATGTGTTGTATTTTTATCGGTGTACAATAAAGTGTATATAAATAAATAAATAAATGCATAAATAAAAAAATATAAATAACGATTAAAATATATTTTTTTCGATTTTTCATCCATATAATCATGATGTGCTGGGACTGTAACTTGAGTTCTGGAATCAAATCAGGTTTCATGTCGTTGTTCTCAAACGGATCTATGAGAAACAAGAAAGTTCTAGCCTCTAGAGTGGGTTGAAATTATTAAATAAGATATTTTTCGACATTTCCACACAACTTGGAAAATCATGCTGCCACTTGAGTTTGTTAAAAAAACGCCAGAACTATTCTTGAAAAGTATCAGGAACTGTAGAACTGAGCTGCATTCACAAGAAAATCACATTTGGTTATGATCTGCTTCGGGAAGTTGGCAGATCATTTTGTCAATTATTTTTTTCATAGAAATCCCCTAGAACTATTCTTGAAAAGTATCAGGGACTGTAGAATTATGGTGCATGCGAAAAGAACTCACATTTATTTTTGATCTGCTGGACAATGATCTGCTAAGTTCACTCACACAATAAGGAGAAATTTGAAGACAAGCCTATTTTGTAGTGTATTCCTTCGATCCAATGTTCAAACACTAACCGAAATAGACACTATACCGCATAAAAGTCGAAATTGGTTCACAATCGCAAACTAGTGCGTAACGTACACAGAAAATACATTCTAATTGAATCCCCCCTTTTTAGGTCAGTTAAAATATCATAGCCTTCTGGATTTTGAAATTTATTTGTAGAACCCGTAATTACAAAATTGTGAATTTACTACAAGCCTCCCGATATATCCGACTTCTATTTTTCTTAGTAGGTGACTTTACGACACACAAACTAACCTACCTAATTATCACTTAGACTACTAAATTATCTTAAAAATTTATCTTGAGTCTATCCAAAGGTTGTCTGTAAGAGGTCGCTTTTAGCGATACGAACTTTGCATTTTTTATGGTACAGAATAAAGAATATTCTATTCTATTCTATACCTAAGACATTTAAATATTACTCTAGCAAACAAAACATACACCATAAACACAGGTGAAAATCCAGCTTCCAACAGCTGACCAGCATCATTCAGGCATCCCGACCACAGACTAGACACCAGCAATGCACACAAGACGTGCCGCTCGGTTGTTTGGTTACATTTGTGGTCGCTGAGTGATGCATGTGGTGACCGCACCGTCCCGCGTGCCGCCGTGCCGTACCGAACACTGCGAGTACGCACCCTGCATCAATGTCATTGTGACATTCACACCGCATTACTCCAAGATTGGAATTGTCGCTTTGATTTTGGCAATATTAGGTAAATTTTCTATAGTTGCTAGATGGTAAAAACTATAAACCCTTTTTTTTTCAATTGGGTATCCATCTTCATAATTTCGTTCAATCGAATTGGTCGAGGATTGACAAGGATTCTTCATAAATTTGGTATTACGCTGTAGGTACCTTTATAAAAAAAACTGCCTGCATCAGCGCGGCGGCGGCGTATAGTCGTGGATTTCAGTCTTAGGTCGAACAGGTGAGCATTCTATGTAATTTTTAATAACAGCTCGGAGTCTGGATTAGTGTACATAATTAACGGGACTAATGTGACTTAAACACCCACAGGCAAACTGTAGGTGTACGTATTAGTACACTTCTACCTACTTTATTATCACTAGATGGTATAATTAACTAGGTACACTATACATGATCCTTGTCCTTTGTAAGCAGGACGTCTTCTTTTCACAGTACAACAATGTATTGTAAAAATAACCTTTCCTAATTAATTTAAATTAATAAACACTAGACGACCTCTATAGTCTAGTGGTTCGACTGCTGATCACAAGGTCGTGGGTTCGATTCACACAGAACACAAATATTATTATATCCATTGTCTAGTACCCATACTAGAAGCTGTGCTTAGTTTGGGACTAGAGTGTGCTGTGTAAAATATTCCAAAATATAAAAAATATAAATATAATTATATCCATTGTCTAGTACCCATACTAGAAGCTGTGCTTAGTTTGGGACTAGAGTGTGCTGTGTAAAATATCCCAAAATATAAAAAATATAAATATAATTATATCCATTTTCTAGTACCCATACTAGAAGCTGTGCTTAGTTTGGGACTAGAGTGTGCTGTGTAAAATATCCCAAAATATAAATATAAAAAAATTACAAGAAGATTTTATGAGAAATACTCAATTGCTAAAGACTACGGATAGTAGCTCAAACTAGTTCAAACTGGCTACGCGGTAAGAATTTTAACTCAACATATTCTAGGAATAGAAAAGATATAGTGAAACAAATTACTTTGTATTACCCGTTCCCAAGCGGACCGAGGAAAGGATTCCAAGTTGCGTTTGAGAACTGAGATAGATGTCGTTTTGTTTTGTAACTTAATTTGTAGATGTTTGCATACTATGCAGGTCACGATATCCTAGTGGTAAAATTAGTAATTAAGTTAGTAACTTACTCTAAACAAAAATTGTACACGTTGAGCCAAAAAAAGTTACATAATACCTTGAAGATACTTGAAAAAAAAAAATGGTAAAATCATGATGGTATTTTTTTAATCTGCATCAAAGATAATTTTTTTTTAATTTATTTGCCTGCAACCTTTATACTGAAAGCTACCACCTAAAGTATAATCTGTTAAGATATTCTGAGTGCGGTATTAAAAAGCATTTGGAAATGTTTGCTAATTCCTCGCCAGAAAAGAACAATCGCGGCGCGTGAGTGCTATGTGTTGTGCATTACCCTCGGGAGTGGTGCGAGATGAAAGAAATAGCGGTTTTTGACCATAAAAATTTAAATATTCACAGATTTCATGTATGTACCGTCTTTTTTTTTGTTTACTGGGGAAACCTTCAAAAGGTTACCGGTCTATGAGGGTTAGACCGGGGAGTGTAGGATTCTTACCCACTAAAACCACCCCGGTGGCCCACCATCAGCACATGGAGGGGGGCACTGGGTCCTCTTAATAGACCACCCCAGAACCCCCTGTGCACCGCCTATTAAGGCACATCCCTGGGTTCATGTATGTACCTAATAAAAGAAAAAAAAAATCCACATAATAAATAAATATGCTGTAAAGACGAACTTACTACTTGATATTCGGCGTGATCAATAATTTCTTGTTTTTCTACATAATAGATTATAAACTCGGCTAGTTTGGCTTTTCAGGTGATAATAGTCTGCGGCTGAGTTGGGTACATTGCCAAATATTCTGCCGCTAAGCAACAATGTTGTGTTCTAGCATTTTTTTTTTTCATTTTCAAGGGAATGAAGTTTGCAAATGAGATTTAACAACTGCGATCTAATCACGATGACAACCTGTGAGTGATATACTATTGGTATTTCTGGCATCTTTGGCTGCGGTTGGAGTTTACCAAAAAAACATACAACAAAAACATATTTTGTTGATTGGTCATTTAAAAATTGGTACTCTGTTAACTTGTACCACACACCAGCGAAACAGTAGAGATTAGAGAGTATAGACTAGTACACCAACATGAGCCGGGATTTTCACTACAGCTTTGTACATTAACTTCCTTTATACTCGTGCATTTAAAGACAATGGATTGTTTTATTTATTCTCACTGAACGAATATTGTGGCATACGGCAGAAAGCACTCAACGCAAGAACATTGTATTTAAAAGTCTACTCTACCTACGTATTTCAAGATATCTTGCGTTGAAGTTGATAAAAATAATCTAAGATTACTAGATAATTCATACGTTCTAAATTTGTATTTTGAATGTGAAATTTCTTAATTATTTCGCATTTTTCGAAATAATTAAGATCATTCGTTCATTCATTTCGAGAGAACAAATTACAGGTCGTGACGTATTTTTCCGTTATAAATTTCATCTAAGTTAAGTCGTAACGGAGATAATTTATGATTAAGATTGAAAATTAATTGTTAAAAAAATATTTGATTACAGCTATAAAAACAGAGATTTGACAATATTTCCACACAACATTTTTGACCCCGATTTGATTCCTTTCTTTGTAGTCTGATAAAGAAAGACATACCCATCTATAAAGGTCTACTTCTAAATCTTTTTCTTTTGTGTCACTTGTTTTCAATCTACAAATGACTGACCGGGACTACCATCCCTAAGCAAAACACCCTTGTCATCTGGCGGGCCATCTGACGAAGCGTCATCGACCTATGTTTGCAAAACGAGATAAGCGTGACCGATCTCTGGACACCCCTACAGGAAGTAATGAACAGAGATATCATAGAGTGTTCATTACAATGATTTGCTTTATTTTTGTTTGTATAATAAAAAAGGTGTATGAAATAATAAAATGTTTCTACTAAACGGTGTTTGATTTTTTAATTTGTATTTTTATCTCTTCCTCTCTACGTACAGGTTTTCTGTGTAATTTTACGTCAGCAATAAGTATACCTTCACAAACTTTCTTCGTCGACAAATGTGTTACACGAGTACGTTTGGCCATGTAAATAGTGTTCTAAAATTTGCGCCAAGTGAACTGTTTTATAGTGTCAAAAACACGTGTTTTGACACTATAAAACAGTCACACTTTTTGCAAATACGGAAAACAGTACAACAAAAGCAATCCGGTCTTATCGGACCACGTCCGGAATCATAACAGTGCATAGTCGGCTCCATGGCATCGCTGTTCGTGACGGAAGCAGCTTCTCCGGCCAGTAATGCGTTGACCTAGGTCGGCCTCCTTGCGACCGCTGCAACCATTACTCATTGAAAATTATACAAGACTAAGTGGTGTTTCGGGTATATCCAGTCATGCGAGCCCGCGCCTGTTTGCGAACATCGAATAACAACGCAACTCGAATGAGGTTTGCGTGTATCGATTGTTCCTTTAGCGATTTATTGCTTTGAATTTTTCGCTGATGCATTTCCCGTTGTTAGAGTGAAGCCGATATCGATGGTATAGAGCAATGGTGTGGAATATGAATTGCTTGGTTTGAACCATTATTTTAAAAGCTAACTGAGCAACTATTATAAATACCTATTATACTTTTTTGTTAGTGTTACGATACCTGCATAACTTGTCAAATTATGTTGAGCTAAACTCCATTCTGTTTAAGTATGAGGATTTAATTATGTTTTAATTACTCAGGACTACATTTACATACACATCAAAGTTAGGGCTATGAAATACAATAGAACATCGGTGGTACACATTACATATCAAACGGGACATTTTGTACATGTACAAAAAGTCCCGTTTGATATTCTATCGCAATGATTCTCCAAAGTAACCCTTCGCTGCTGTCTGACAAAACTATTTATCATCATTCATTAGTTCACTCCTGATGGATTAAGCACGCGTGTCGTCTCTTGTGGCCAGATTAGCGAAAGGGTTTAAGTTCAAGGGTTGGGAGGGTTACAACTTTGATGTGCTCGTTGTTATCTGTTGTAAAACTTGTGTAGATGTAACGGCTAATGGATTTGTTAATTCACACTGGGGCTTTCAAATTCTTAGTACAGTTGGAAACAATTTGTTCAATATCTTCGTCATGTACTTCTTTGTTTTTATGGTTGCAATTCTTTTCCCATATAAAAACCTTCGTAAGTAATGGGTACACTTATAGATTCCTGGTAATGTGACGTAAATATTATTTATATAATTATGAAGGCCGCGCAACTTAAGAACTAGAACAAGGGGTGAAGTATTAGATAAGTCCTTATTTAAGTCTCAAAATATTCAGAATATTCTCTATTGATGCGGATCAACACTAAATAGCACCCGTAGTACATACTATGTATGCTTAAAACAAAAAGAAAACTTAAGAAAATTTTCTTTATTCTTTATTTACACACACACATAGAAAATATATTTTAAAAAAATACAGTAAAATAAAATATAGAAAGGCGAGCTTAACCACTTTTTTTGCTGCTTTCTACCAGTAAACTTTTAAGTTATCAAATTCCTATATTTTCCAGAAAATATCATTAAAACTTTCAAGTAATTCATCATCATCATCTCTACTCATATATTGTCCCACTGCTGGGCACGGGCTACTACAAAACATTATACGTCATTTTATTTATTTTTGATATACCCACATACATATAATACAAAATGTCGATACTTCCCCAATTGTGATTTATACATATATGAAAGATCGGCAAACCTCAGGCTTAACTTTGCTAATGGTTCGGACAATGGGTTCGAAACTATTATAGACAACACATAAGAGCTTAACCCTCCTGGGACTTTTGATCTGCGGAAAGAATGAGCCCGGGATTGTGGTGCATCCTTTGATATGCGGACTATGATGACGTCAATTAGTAAAACGGACGAAGAAACCCATTCATTCTTCGGTTGATTGGCTGACAATAGAGGAATGGATAAAAACAAAACCTTTTTGGTATTTCAATCTTTAACAATGTAATAATAATGACTAACTGTCTCGTTAGTCTAGTGGTCTCAAGCGCGACTGCTACGCTAAGGTCCTGGTAAAGTGTTATTGGGTTTTTCTATGAAATTCTCAGTAGCAGCTTTCAGTTTGGATTTGGGCCCGGTTAATCACAATAGGCTCACCCCCTGTCATGTCAAGGGCATGTAATAAACATGACACCTAAACATACAAGCGAACTGCGGGAATAGGTACATCTGTCAGTATACCTTTGCCGGGTTAAGCAGTGATGTACTGATAGGGAATTCAGGGAATTGAGACGTGACGGTGTGTAGGTAATACTAATGTATTTATTGCAACAAAAATAACATATTGGAAGTCCATATTAATGTAACTTAAAATAAAATTAACAATTAGAGTTCTGCTGGTACTTAATTTAGAAGCTGGTACTTGATATTATGTGTACCAGCTCCGCGAGAAACATGTCGGTAATAGGGTGACTTTGATCCTTATACGACCAACCCAACTACTATTAACTCCTCTTTCGTTTTATAGGGTCGGCAACGCGCAAGTGTTACTGCTTGTGTTGCAAGCGTCTATAGGCTACGGTAACCGCTTACCATCAGGTGGGCCGTATCCTTATTTGCCACCTTAGTATAAAAAGCTACTTTCCAGTATCGCAAATAAAATTATCTTTCACAGGTACAGAGATTTTTTCACAATCTGTCAAATTTCTTCGATAGATTTTCAACTTTAATTCAACATGATAAGGTTCATATTCGATTGGGAAAATTTGACAGTTTTGGATAGCTTGACCTGCTGGCGTCTGTACATATAAAATAATACAATAAAAAATATGAACAAATATCAATTTAATCTGTCGTTATGACGTAATAATATCCGCCGATGATCCGTGTCTGCGCAAAACTTTCTGTTACGAATACATTGACAAACTTACTACTTTCTGCTAGCAGACCTACCGAGGCCGCTACCCTACCGAGTCATTTTGGTAGTTCATGTCTTACAATAATATTGCCTTCAAAGCTAAGTATAACTTTCAGTGTATATGAGTAGGTACTCCAAGCAAGTTTATTACCTGTTTGTTTATCTAAGGTAGTAAAGTTGGAATCTGCTTTTACAAGGAACCGACTGCCTCGTTACCTGTGCACTACCGAGTATGCTTGTGGGACTTGAGTAACGTAGACTAGGTATTTACGAACGCCACTAGATGAAATCTTCAGTTTAATTTGACCTGCTTATCGAATCCAATTAGGAACTGTTCTTTTGTTACTATACTGCTGATAGTAAAGTAACAAAGTAACCTAATATACATGTATAAAACCTAATACCTATTATATCTTAATATAGTTATTAGGTATTAAAATATATCCCTACTTCCCTACTAATATTATAAATGCGAAAGTAACTCTGTCTGTCTGTCTGTTACGCTTTCACGTCTAAATCACTGAACTGATTTTAATGAAATTTGGTACATAGCTAGAGTTGAGCTTGAGAAAGAACATAGGATAGTTTTTATATCGGACTTTTGAAGAGTTCTCTTGGAAACGCGATATAACCGAACTCGACGCGGGCGAAGCCGCGGGCGGAAAACTAGTTAGATATATATCCCATAACACAAGTTCAATCTAAGCTTGGGTGTCAGAGTTCAACATCTGTGTAAATTGTAAATTGTTTGCCAATAAACTATTATTATTAAACTATTATATTATATACATTAGACTAACAAACAACTCACAGCCTTAGCCGTGGGTGTTAAAGATAGATTAAGTAAAACAAAAAATCGATCTCAGGTTGGGTGTTTGCTGTTCTTTACCATAATATGAACAATCTGTGCATGTGGAGTGTAGTGTCCTTATATAACGTAATGTGAGGACTGCGACGGGAAATTCTCACGAGATTGGGAAAAACGAGGTCATCGTGGGTGTTTTCATTTTAAAATGTTATTGTTTTTCCACAACGTTTAAGCGCCTCAATGACACCGAAAACTTAATTGATTACAAGTTTGTGAAGACGTGAAATGTGTACCAAGTTTGGGTCGTGACGTTGTGCAATATTCGCGCCGGTGCCGCCCTCTGTCCGTCTAAGTCGAGCAAATTGTTTACGACAACCCAGTTTTCAGGGGAAACTATTTAATTCAGTTGCCGTGCCATCCCGGGAAGTCGGAAGTAAGTTGGCAGTGCAAGTGGGGCCACTACCGATGGCCCACTAAAGGCCTGAATAGAAGTTATAACGATAATTTGCATGTAACGTATTTATGTGATAACGTTCATGGACTTGTGTAACATTGATTTGCGGTTGTGCCTCAGTCATTTTGTTTACTAAAATTGTGTATAGGTGTGCTGTAAAAGGTAAATTAAGGATTTGTTAGGAGCATAGGTATCTATAGGTACCTTTTTCTGTACACATGAAAAAAGGGTGTTAGCATATTTACTATTATCCTTTTTTCATGTGAATGCCTTATGGATACTATTTAATTATCGATATTGGTTTGAGAAAGGCTGACGTTTAAGCACTCCTTTTGTCCACCTACTTTTACCAACTTAAAACACGGCTATATGGCCATAGGTAGGAACACAAGTTGGAGCTCCGACATCTCCAGCGGAACACCGATTGGCCCTGCCAATATGCTTGAACGAAAGATTTTGTTTATGTAAATTTGGGACCTTTCTTTTGGGTCATTTTTACACAGCACCAGTCCAAAACTAAGCAAAGCTTGTACTATGGGTACTAGACAGTGGATACAATACTTATGTAGATACGTTTCTTTGTAAATAGGTACATTATTATAATCACCATTCTCAGCTTGTATTATCTCACTGCTGGATCTAAGCCTTCTTTCTTTTGTGAAGACGTGTGTGATACTTATAATACATAAGAATCACCCAGCCAAACCCAAACACTTATGTTTATCACATAAATATTTGTGTCCTATGGGAATTGAACCCAGGACCACATGATCAGCAGTCCGACACTTGAACCACTAGACCACAGACGTCATCGATGGACACGTCAGTATAAGAAAAGGAATGTGTCTATGTGGTCTTCGTGACCACGCAACGAGCATGATTTTTATATTCTTATTGATAGGTAGGTACCGAGGAAGATATTTTCTTTTACTATGAAGAAAAACATTTTTTGAATGTACACCAGCTGCGCCCAAAACATTGCAATGCTTCTTTTTCTATCTTCAAGGGCTCACAAACACTCATCAAATTCGCCGGTAACGTATTATAAAAGCAATACCGACATAAAATGTCACTAGTGTAGCTTATCCGTGGCTCTGTGAAGTACGATATTTAAAAAATAAACGCACATTGATTGACTCATTTATTCGCCGTCAATTTAAAGTACTTATCCACTGATGCGACATCAATTCCGCATTATAGTACGCTCGGACAATGACAGTGAAATACTATCGCCCCGAAATATATTTTTAAATTAATCTCACATAAAAACCCCATATTAAAGTTTACTTAAATATTATGAATGGCTCATATTTATACAGCAAATTTACAAGTAAACTGTATTTCTGTTAAAGTAAAATTTATTACAGGCTTTTAAAATTTTTACCTTTATTTTACTTTTTTCGTGTTCCGTTTTGTGAACATCCTTCGCAGTGCAAATGAATTAAGCACAAAATAATTATGTGAATCGAATGCGTGGCGGGTTTGAAACTACACGTAATACCAATTTTTTTTTTATTTATTAATTATAATAATATCGATCTTTGGAAACTATCGTCAACAAACTGCACTGTGGTCGATAGTGGCCTAATTCCTCCCTAAGAATAGTATATGGAGCGCCAGTGTCATCATTATTTATTACGATAAACATATAAAAGATAATGCTATTACTACTTTTCCATCGCAGATATTAATCTGATCGTTAAATAAGCTTGACTGATGAAAAAAATGATTACAAGCTACACACTGGTTGATAACAAATCCATGTAAGTAATTAAAGAATACCTGATGATAACCATGTATGATAGTCTCATTGCATTTTTCGATAAATTCGTGTAAATAAATTACGTAATACATTATATTAGCAAACATAATGATATGTAACATCTCATACCGTCACACCTTTATACCCTCGAAGGGTAAGGAGAGGTATATTAAAGTACAGACCCCATCAGGTCAACCTATCCAAAACTGTCAAATTTTCTCAATTGAATATGAACCTTATCGTTTAGAATTAAAGTTGAAAATCAATCAAAGAAATTTGACAGATTGTGGTAGCTTGATGTGCTGGCCTCTGTACATCCACATTCCACCGGTATTTTTGGGTCCCATGTAATAGGGGGCAAGCCTATTACCATTAACCGGGCACAACTCCAAGCTGCTACTGAGATTTGTATAGAAAAATGCAATAACACTGCTCGACTCAGCACTCGAACCCAGACCTCTAGCGTAGCAGTCACTCTTACGACCATAAGACTAATGAAGCAGTTATAATTATTTATTAGCTTTCCATAGGTTAAGCAATTTTATTTTCTATTGATGATATTATAAATTTGACATAATACCTACTATTTTTACAACCCTATAACGCCACTAAAATTCGCAGTCAAAAACAAAAAGCATTAATGACAACCCTGATTGATGTTATAGTCTGTCGCGTCAAATCCGGATGAAAACTTTAAAACGGTCGGACGTTTTAACCGGGCCGGGCGTAATTGCAGTAACAAGGGTGCTCTAACGTTATTTAGTCCGGTGGCATTAACGTCCCGCCGCTGTCACGTTCCGAACACACTTCGCTTTTAATTATATTTATTTACCAATGCACGCTTTTGTCACTTTCGTCGGTGGGAAGTAATATGATGGTAAAGTGGCTGTGGGTGATGCGTCGTGTCTTTTTTTTCTCCCGTTTTAATTAAAACTTTATTTTGTTTGTATTAACTTTTATTGTAATAACATTTCCAAAATTAAAACCACACAGTAAGTAAAAGTAGGTACTAAGTGGAAAATAGCCGACCTCTGCTCCACCCCCCATCTGTACATATATTAGCGTTCGTTGTCTCTTAAAAAAAGGTCACCGAGTCGAGCGATTCGCTTATCACTCGGAACATAAAAAATATACAAATTTATTGACACTAGGGATAAAATTTGAAGTACAGAGGCCAGCTGGCACATCAAGCTACCCCAATCTGTCAAATTTCTTTGATAGATTTTCAACTTTAACACAAAATAATAAGGTTCTTAATCAACTGGGAAAATTTGACAGTTCTGGATAGCTTGACCTGCTGGCGTCTGTACATTAAGTTAAGTACAGGGTGGGTTACCTACCTACTACGCACACATTTACGTGCACACTCACTTCAAGCTCAATTTTCGAGTGTGTACAAGCTAAACCAAAAAAAACAGATGATGATTCACACAATTTTGAGACTTAATAAACCTTATTTATACATCATCAAATAAAATTCTGCCAAGCCTCCAAAATTTGTAAACTCAATTAAGTCGATAAATGGTAACGTTTTGCAATATCGAAAATAGTTTCCGTGTTGTAGTTGCCCTTCTTCATTGTCAATCAAACAAAATCCATAGGCTGGTTACGAGTATGTGCAAACTGTTGTTAAGCCCCGCTTAACGCACTGTGATAATCGATACAATGGCAACACTAGCTCGTACACAGGAATACTTCCAAAAATACGTTCCAAATTAAAAAAAATAATTGTTGCATTGTAGCAAAATAAAAACTTTTACAATATTTTGAATATACCTACTTTTTGTAGCAGCCAAAGCAATGATAGCCTAGTGATATGACCATTGGACTACCAAGTCGAGTGTCTCAAGTTCGAATCTATGGCGCGCACCTCTGACTTTTCGAAACATGTGATTTCGAAAATAATTATTATCACTCACTTAAACGATGAAGGAAAACCTCGTCTACATGCCTGACAGATTTTCGCGACGGCGCGGCGTGTGTAGTCTGCCAACCCGGATTGAGCCAGCATGGTTGACAATAGCCTAATCCTTCTCATCATGCTGAGAGCAGATCCGTGCCCAGCAGCGGGACAGTACCTGTTATGGTTTGATGACGATGAGGATTCTACTTTTAGGAGATTTAAAAGATAAATAACGAGTGTAATTAATAAACCAAGCTTTAGAAGTAGTTACAAGGACAATTAACCCAAAATACTAAAACTCTTAAATATTTTATTATAATACTGTAATTATTGTTCTTACATATTTCTTTTCTCATTATTGCACATAATGTAAACCAACTCTTGAATATAATAAGATAATAATAGATAATATAGATAATTAATGTCCTACACAGTTGAATGAGGTACTTGGAAGTTCATATTCTGTTCATACCAAATGAAGGTAGATATTGAGAACACTGAGCGGTTCATGTCAAGCGATATTCTTCGATATTATTTATGCATCGCATGTTGACTAGCTCGACCACAATATGCACCGAAATGAAGTGCTGAACCCATTGTGGACCTCAGCGAATCGTATTGCAGTGATCCTCTGTTACGCCCCTTGACATCCTGCAATCACTCGTGGCAGACATCTCGAGTCGATATCGTATATCGAGCACTCGAGTGCAAGTATCGAGTGAGAGTCGAGAGGCCTGGTAATGTGAACTAACGCACACTTGATCGTCCGCCTGCCGAAGACCGAAATTCGATTAATGTTTGAGCCCGCCGCTACTCACTCCGTTTCAAGTTCGCTACGACTAATCGAATCTCAATTCGACACAGACCGTATTCTAGGAGTTCACATCAAATGTTTGCATGCACCTGTAACAAGATACTAGTAATATAAATAAAACATTTCTTTAAAAATATATAGCCATTGAATATTCTTACCTTTTGCGTAATTCTTGCATTTATAAAGAACACCTGTCACAAATCTTCAACAACGTTGAAGAGACCACAATGCAGCCAATTATTCTGTTCTATTGTAATACAAATAAACCTCAACCTTTTGCCAAAAATGAAAGATAACCAGACTGACACGAGTATGCGAATTGAATCTGAATACAATGTCAGCATAACTAAAGAGTTTGACTTTAGACTAAAACGACAGTCCAATGTAGCTTGCGCTCCCACAGTCCCCGCTCAGTTTCAGTTTAATGGCAAAAAAGGCTTAAGGATTACAGACGTGGAGGTCAGGACTAAATGGCTAGCTAATATCATTGGGTTGTTCCGCGCCAGCGCTTGAGTGACAGTCCCCTGTGCGTGGCAGAGACTGAAATTGTTTGTAGAAGCGCATTGCGGGAGAACTGGCCCATCAACCAACTAAAAACATACCTTTATTAGAATCCCTAATATTACATAAATTTGATGAATTGGAATTTAAATTTAAAATAAACATACTTACTTAATTACTTACATTAAATTATACTAATATTGGCGACGAATTTGAGTTTTAATTTAAAAAACATGACAACCAAACATACAGATTATCAAATATTTTCCCATTTTATTATGTATTAAGGTGGGTATATACTAGAGCATTACATTGTAACGTAAAGTTTTTACCAATGGTACAATACAGGCTAATGCTCAACTGTATTCTACGTAATGCTCACGGCAAGTGAACATAATACCTGTATATGTTCACATGCCGTCAAAAATATTATCAATTAGATACTCCCCACCCTCCCCCGCTCGTGCGTTTGCCCGTAATATAAAGGTTAACATAAAATTGTAACAAAACAACGAGCACTCGAATGTGGTTCGAGTAAATTTAAAAACGGCGAATGCTCGATACTCTGTTACAAGTAAATGTCTATACTCACCTTTAGGTTTAGATAATTATGGTGAATAAAAAAACACTCAACAATTCACAAATTGAATGTTTACAGTGTCAATAAATCTTTAAGTAATCCTAACAATCTAATACTAACATCTTATTAATTTGTTCATAAAATTTAGCAATAGATACCAACATACCAATATAGATTATTTGACTGATAATCTTCGATAAGTATTTACCAATCACATCGATAGAGATATTTCAATAAACAGATAAATAAAACCAAGTGTGATTCTAAAAACCAAGAATAAATAGTTTTTGTTGCTAAAAGAATCTACATATTTTTTATCAGGTATATTGTGAAATTTATTAGTGATTTGTGTTGAGTGAAACTTCTGCACATTTTCCGTATTCTTTTTGCTAAGAATAACTAATATATTCTTGTATTTTTGTTGGTTTAGTTTGAGGTTAGGATTATCTTATGTTTACGATAGCTTCAATGAAATTACTGTTTTTCTCAGCTTGTACATACAAAACCATACACAAATTTATACATAGAAAATTATACATATATGTGCAGGTAAATTAAAATAAAAAGAGAAAACGATGGCCTAGATAGTATTCGAGACGTTGACTGACATCGACAAACATGAAATGGCTACAATGCGCCATCATCTCTACAAAGAAATTAAATTACATTTATCAGTCGCACACGCTTAAGCTTAACTCGCCTTATCACTGTAATCCAAAGATATTTTAAATTTGTATATGATAAGATTGAAATCAAAAACAATAATCACTAGATTACTAAAGATTTTAGGTATTAATTATTACGACAGTTGATTGATGTTTTCCCACTTATCACTGCTTTAAAATGACATGTGTAATCATTGTGGTACCCAGTTTGCGTGGAACCATGACTGCCTTCGTATTCTTAGCTTGTTTGGCTCTGACGACAACCGCCTATGCGGTGGACGTGGAAGAGGCACCTCTCCCGAGCGTTTATGGCTACCTCAAGAACGTTGGTATCCCTGAGGGGGAAAGGCTCCGGGCTGCTGAGGAAGCGTACCTTAGCCGCTTGAGGATCGTGGGAGGAGTGCCAGCAGGTGTCGGACAATACCCGTACCAGGTTTGTTGATTATCATTTATGAACTTTACTAACACAAACAATATGGAATAAAGACTTAACTGTTGAATGAACGAATATTAAAAGTTATACAATCTAAACACTTTATATTTCGACGATGCAATACATTTATTGCTTTAATTTTATTTATTTTTTTAATTTTATTGTACTTAATCTTAACTGTGGGGACTGGCATAGCCAGCAACACTTCGACCAAATGTGATCTGTTGTTTTAACCCCTGCATGATACATTGCTTACTCTTCAAAGACGTGTTTAATGAAGGAACCTGTAGTCTTCCGGCTTCGGGTATCCGTTGCCGAGATTGCCGTCGCCGCTAGGACGTCACAATCACACAAAATGTGCTGCATTGTTTTCTTAAATTCACCACAGGCTCTGCAATTGTTATTCAAAGCCAGTTTCATTTTAAGGAGCATTATTGTACTTACACAATACCTAGTCAAGAAATTTGTATAGTGTTAGTGAGCCGTCCGGTTCATTTTTATCACAATTCACTTTTTTATTAAAACAGTGGAAACTGCTAATTTTAAAAATTCTTCTTATGTTAACTTACCCTTCAGTTTGCACCTTTGCACTGAGCAATAATGTGACAAAATCATAGTCAGGTTTCTGTTTTACTAAACAGTTACAATTCCATTTCAAAACTATTTAATTTTTAGAAACTAAATTATACTGTAATTAGTAATTTGGTTCCAGACAACTTAATACAGGCGATATCATAATATTCCTCCTTATTTACTAAATTTTAAAGGCTGGTCTGCTAATCTCCATGATGGGCTTGGATGGTACTGGCGTGTGTGGAGGTAGCCTCATAAGCGCCAACAGAGTGGCCACAGCAGCCCACTGTTGGTCTGATGGAGTCCACCTAGCTTGGAAGATGACCGTCGTCCTAGGCTCCAACTTACTCTTCAGTGGTGGAACCAGAATTGAGACCAGCGCGATCGCCATGCACCCAAGTTGGCAACCCCTACTTGCTCGCAACGATGTTGCTGTTCTCTACTTGCCAAACTCAGTTGCGCCAACAGGTACGCATAACTACAGATAATTAGAATAATCAATCATTAACGTAATTGAGTTATCGGGCCAACAAACGGTATCTTTTTGCTAATTGCAAATATTGTTTTTAATTTTTGGAATAAAGCAATCCGATAAATAAGATTTATAGTATGATGTTATCATAATTATATTAACCTATATAATATAGTTAGGAGCACTTTGATATTGACAACCGAACTTATTAAAGAAAATATTTTTAAAATTAAGGTAATATTAAATAAAACTTATTATAACATACCATCACGCCTGTATTCCCTGAAAGGTTAGGTATTCGCCGGTATGTTGAAACTATGCAAACCAAACTCAAACTCCAAAGTCCAAACACCGACCTTTTACTGTGAATTTCATAGAAAAACAAAAAAGTGCTGCTCGACCTGGGAATCGAACTCAGGATCCCTAACGGAGCAGTTGCGATTACAACCACTACCCTAATGAGGTAATCTTTAACAAAATCAAATAAATAAAATAATATGATTAAGAAACTACATGGTAAAATCCACAGAACAGAAAAAACAGGTAGAAGTGCAAAGTAACAAAATTACTATTGTCGGAACCGTTGTCGCCAAACTCACACAAATAAACCGATAGTCTTATATTGCACTACAAATAAACAAATCGTTTGATTTGTCGTTTTAATTTTAATCCAAACTAGCATAAGTCACTCAACCTACATCTGGAAATAAACCTTCATTCTCTAAACATAAGATTTATTTTGTTTTACTTCAGAAAGTATTTATGACGTTTTATAATTTAAAGTCAAACTAGAATTGATTGACGAGTAAATTCCGCTACTCAACCATAGATGGCCGTAGTCTGTTGCTACTCGACCAAGGCATAACATGAATTACATTATCGATATCGATAAACACCCGTTTTTCATGTAATTAAGATGGTGTATTCCCGTTGTCCCCCCTGACACTGTCCCCACTGTGGGGACAACGGGAAGTCATAAAATTTACTTCCCGTTGTCCCCATTGACGCTTTCCTGTTATGGAGACATCGGGAACTTATAAAATATCCTTTCTTTTCCCCGATTGACATGAGCATAATTTATATAGGAACAAATGAAACAAATTAAGCATAACAGGGTTTGAAACAAATATGAATTTTTTTTATAAAAAAACTTACTCAAATAACAATTTAATGTTATAAAAGAGTAAAAATAATAAAAAGTAAAAAAGAAAACCATTGTTTATTTGGTTCATAGAATAAACATTGTATAATTTATAAAAAAAAAATATTTTTTTAAATAAAAAATCTGTTGTTTATGTTCAAATGTGCAAATTTATTGTAAGGCTGTTGGTTTTCCAAAACTAATAAATAAATAAAAATGAAATCGTACTTACTGATGGTACGAAACACCTCCATTTTTAAGATTCCTTCTCCTACTATCAATTTTTCACTCCAAAGTGGAACAATACGGTATATCTACGGTAAAATGAGTTCGTCGTGAAACGACCAACACGACTCGACGTTAAAACAGTTAGATTGACAACTGAGATCAAGTAAGCATAACAGCGCTTAATTAGCCACGCCTACTTTGCACTCTTTTTTAAACTTTGGCTAGTAAGCCAATTTTCCTAAATTAAACTGAGATACAGCTTCAATATCGAGCTAGCTAATTCATGGTTTTTGATAGTGATGTTGATAATCGATTAATCAATTATTGATAATGGATTGAAACAGGTTTTTACCTGTTTCAATCCATTATCTATATCTTAATTATCTCAAAGGTATACATATCTCACTCAAATAATCAGTAATCATGAATGAATGAAGCTAAAGATTTATTTACCTTTGCTTCGTGTCATCTCAATGCTCTGATAGTGATGTTGATAATCGATTAATCGATTATGGATAATCGATAATCAACATCACTAGTTTTTGCATCTATCATGTGATCAAGTTGAAAGTTATTAATGACGATTGAAATTATTATTTTTATAAATATAAATTCTTTATAATAATTGATTAGATTCTTTAATTCTACTTTTGATAATTTCAGCTTTAATCTCACCGATTGCACTGCCATCTGGCCCCGACATGTTGGAAACCTTTGCGGGACAACAAGCCATAGCCTCAGGCTTCGGTTTGACAAGCGACGGTAAGTATCTATTAATTTATCAGTTAATTTAGTGCAAACGACTAAACAGTTTTACGAAATTTAGTTACTTATTCATATTTCATTCAGTTAATAGTATTTCATAACTGACGACCTCCGAGAAGAATCACCGAAGAGAAACATGGCAAAATTTTGAGGAAAGAGCTAGCTGCAGCTTAACAGACGGCAAGCATGAATCAGTCATCGTGCAGATTAACCAGAATTATCTAATATATAAAATTCTCGTGTCACAGTTTTCGTTGCCGTACTCCTCCGAAACGGCTTGACCGATTTTGATGAAATTTTTTGTGCTTATCGGGGAGGTCTGAGAATAGGCCAACATCTATATTTATTTATTTTTTTTATGGCAAAACAACGTTTGCGGGGCAGCTAGTTATCTTATAGATTTCAACGACCCGACACACGATTGACACACGACAGTACCAATCATTAGAATATCTGCGTGGATCATTCGAAGTAGTCAAGGCTCTGCCAGACAGCTCAAAAATTTATGGGTATATAAGTACAGACGTCAGCACGTTAACCTTTCCAAAACTGTCAAATTTTCCCAATTGAATATGAACCTTATCGTTTTGTATTAAAGTTGAAAATCAATCATTTTTCGGGGGCTGCATTTCTAGAAACGCAAATAACTTTCTATTTTACATTTTTATTGAGAACAGAGATGAGAATGGCAGCCCCGGCAGATTTTGTTGAGTTTGTGATTATATTAAAAAGTATGTGAATATGTTGTGTAGTCGGGGGTTTTCCAAAAATATTTTATTTCGCATTTTTAGATCTTTCTTATTTAAAATAATAATTAACTGCAAACTATTTTCTAGGTTCAGGCATCTCTTCGAACCAATTCCTGAGCCACGTGAGCCTTCAAGTGATCAGTAATAGCCTATGCAGCTTGGCTTTCCCATTAATACTCCAGCCTTCTAACATATGCACTAGCGGCGTAGGTGGCATCGGCACATGCAATGGTGATTCTGGTGGTCCTCTTGTTGTCTCCAGGAATGGCAATAACATTCTGGTATGTGAATTGAAAGTGTTAGTAGGATAAATTATCTTTATAAGTTCGTTGAAAATGATTCTGAAGATAATTATTATCGTTTTAAGCTGGCAATTTATAAATCCAATGTTTCCATACGAGAATCAGAATATATCAAATATTGTGCATAAACTTAATCAGAATAAAGGATTGGGCATAGGTACGACTAGAAAATGTCGCCTGTATCATAAAATATCTATCGCAATAGACTGAGACGAAAAATTTGACGTATGTATGTACACACGGCTACACTTCAAGCTACCTATGATTTTCCTACATAAGCTGACCTCGCATTGTACTTTCCGGACATATAGAGGATAGCTTTATGTGTACTATCTATTATTTGATCATTCTGATCAGACAATTACAACTTCAAAATCTGACGCATTCAATAATAAACAAATGTATTGTCAGCGTTTGGCCAAAATCAAGTAAATTGGCTAAAAAATCAAAACCTTGCAATATCAAATAACATTCCAATAATTATATACTTTCTTTCTTCTTTCATTACCCTGTAGTTTTTTGTTTTTATTTTTAAATTACAGATTGTTAGTTAGTAGCGTAGATAAATTAGGTATGTTAATTAATTAAAATGATGTTAGAGTTTGTTTAAGATATAATTAATATATTACACATCCTTTCTGTTAATGAATAAATAAAAAAAATTGATAGTTAAAAAAAAGATATACCACCGTATTTGTACAAATGTAAAGAAAATTGAGAGAATTTTCAGATACACCTATCAAGACCATGATTTTTTGGCTGCCCTTTGTCAAAAAGTGGGTTCGAACTCACTGGCATCCGAGCCACGGAAAACGACGCGGTCCGTAAACCGTTTTTATCATGATGTGATAAAAAGGTCAAGATACTACGTCGTTCCCCTAGCGACGGACAATCAGCAAATTAAGCGGCAGGGTTTGACTAATACTGACTAAAAACAATAGCTGCCTTACCTTGTCGGGCCTGGCATACGACTCATGATAATATTCAAGTTCGACAGGCACGGTCTCTATACTTTCTGTCATCGTCAGGGCTACGTTTTTATTCTCTGGTAATAAAAACATAATAATCAAATTAAACTTTTTTCAGGTCGGTATCACATCATTCGGTTCTGCTTTCGGTTGCCAGTCCAACATGCCTGCAGCTTTTGCTCGTGTCACATCCTTCATGGATTTTTTCAATCAACACTTGTAATTTTAGTACCTAAGGCGCTGACAATGATTGTAAAACATTTTATAAAATTAAAAATGTTCATTTGACAAACGACTGAAGTGCAATTATTGAACCACATCCTGCTAAAGTAATAATTACCTAATTACCCTACGGCAGCCGTCACTGTATCGTTCTTTTTCGCGTGAAAAACCTCAGGAATGTCCTCTGTTTCTCGTAAAAAGAAAGTTGAAAGCATATGTCGGTTTCCTAACGACTATACGGCCGTATTGCTATCTCAAGCACATTATGGAGGGGGCTCCTATATCTCCAATGATCCCACCGGTTGTGAGCTGCTACTGTATTTACTATTATTATTATTATTATTATAAATCTTTATTTCGAACCAAGTTACAAGTCCATACTTATTAAAAGGTTAACAAAACGCTTATAAAGTTTGAGACTGAATAAATGTTTTCAGGATATTTGAGTCCTGTTTACTCGCAATGACCTGTAGGATGCTGTTAGTGCTAGCCCGGACTCTGCTTATTAAGGATGCGAGCCGCTTGCGCATAATGGCATGGAAGCCGTCTACCCTGGCCTCCGCAAACATACCGGAGGCACTACAAAAGCGGGGTAGCCCCAACAACATCCTAAATCCATTGTTATATTGGACACGTAGGGCATTGAGCGGCCTCTGCGTATACCTGTACCACAGGCTGCACGTGTAGAAAGTCTGACAGTAAGCTCTAAATAGTATGACTTTAACTTGGTCACTACAACGCGCAAACCTGCGCGCCAGCATATTACTTCTGACCGCCAATGCCCTACGTTCCCTTTCTATGTCAACTTGGTCGTCAAGGCCCTCAGCAACGTAATGTCCGAGGTATTTGAACTGTTGTACCCGCTTCAGTTCAGTACCATTCAGCTTTATCGCAGGCACATTTAACGGACACTTACCGGAAGCCTTGAAGACCATGTACTCACTCTTCTTACAATTATATATTAAACCGTGCTTATGGCTATATGTTTCACATATGGCTAGCAGCTGTCTCATTGCACTTACAGTTGGGGTCAGCAGCACCATGTCATCAGCGTAGCTAAAGTTATTCATACATACACTGTCGACCCAGCATCCTACTCGTGCGCTGCTGAGCCCAACTATAAGCTCATTCACATACAAGTTGAAGAGCTTGGGAGAACTTAAACCACCTTGTCTCACCCCGCAATCCAACCTGTACGCGTCGGAGACGCTGTTCGCCCATCTTACATAATTTTTCTGGTTTTGGTACCAGTAATGAAAAATCCGTTGCACCTGTGTAGGCACGCAAGTTCTCTTGAGTTTCTCCCATAATACGTCATATGACACAAGGTCAAACGCTCTGGAG
The DNA here is from genome assembly GCA_964056405.1 of Acronicta alni. Classification (NCBI taxonomy): domain Eukaryota; kingdom Metazoa; phylum Arthropoda; class Insecta; order Lepidoptera; family Noctuidae; genus Acronicta; species Acronicta alni. Next base: position 8,883,215 of record OZ043926.1, read on the forward strand.
AGGTCAAGAAAGCATGCATACACAGGTGTACTTCTATCCGTATAGTATTGAACAGTGTGCTTGAGACTCAGAATTGCGCTTTCAGTAGAAAGTCCAGCGCGAAAACCGAACTGAGCGTCATGAATGTTAAGGTGTTTGTCAAGTTCTGCGTCAAGCACACTGTCCAACACCTTAGCCACCACTGTTGCTAAGGAAATTGGCCGGTAGTTATTCTTATCGGACAGATCACCCGTTTTATTTTTGACAATCGGTACCACAACCGTTTTCATAAGGTCCATGGGCAGGTACGAGTGATTCAGACATAAAGTGAAGAACATCGCTAGCACACGTGGCAGATGGACTCCAGCGTACTTCAAATGCTCGATACTGAGCCCATCATGACCCGGTGACTTGCCCCTAGACATACTACTCACAATTTTACGCACTTGTTTAGCTGACACATTATACAAGTCACCGGTCATGGTAGACCCAGGATCTGCAGATGATGGACCCAGCGGTGATTTCGTAGCAAAATGTTCTCTAAACAGTTCAGCTATATTTCTACTATCACTCGCCCCGCCCACGCTCACAGGGAGACCAGACTTATGGTTTAGGAAGTTAGTCGCTTTCCAAAAGTCACTAAAATTCTTCGATGCTCGACATTCTGAAATGATTTCCATTTTTAACTGTTCTTTATTATTTTGACACCATTTTAGTCTATTTTTAAATAGTTTACGACTTTCATACATTTCCTCATATACTGTACCAGATTGTGGCCTGTCCTGAGAAACCCAGTATAGAAACTTACTCCTGGCCTCCCTGTGCGCTTCACATACGTATTTATTCCAACCTGTCACATGCCTTTTCTTCCTACGCACGCGAAACTGACTATCACATGTGGTAAAGGCTGAGTCTGTAAGTGTCGTTATTATATCCTTATATATTTTATCTAAATTATATCTATGTTTCTTACAATTACAAATATTATAACTATATTGCCTTAATTCAACCGGAAAATCAATTAATTTAAGTTTACTATTGCACATTTTAGTATAGTTTTTTATCTGTTCCTTAGTTCTATAACCCCAAACAGCTTTATTTTTTCCATTGTTACTACTTGAAGTGTTTTTACATATAATTGCATTTAATTCACATTCAATGACTAGTGGCAAATGGTCTGACCAAAACGTGTCATATTTTATAAATATATTTTTAATAGTATGCCTAGCAGAATGACTAGTAACACAGTGATCGAGCCATCTCACACACCCATGAGCATCGCTAATAAACGTGTAGTTATTTGATACACTTCCTAGTATATCCATGTCCGCACAGGTCCATTGTTGGTCCATACACAAACTAACTAGTTCATTACCGAACAATTCGCCCGGATGAGCATTAAAGTCTCCTAATACGTAGATAGCTTCTATTGAATAGTTTTCAACTATAGCACATACCTCGCCAAAGCACGTCGTAAAATCATCCAAATTGTCTACTGAATTAGTTGGCATATATACACTAAACACAAGAAATGCACGATTATTCATTGACACTTTTATTGCACTGATACGCGGATTGTTGCACTTTATAACAGTCACTTCTTTGTATAAACTTTTACGCCACAATATTGCCACACCTCCGTAAGGTCGCCCTCTAAATACACCATCCGAAATATCCATCGCTGACGTGCCGGTGTACGAAAAATCCAGGTCAATAGTACCCAGTACCGGAATGTCATACGGGAATAGCCACGTCTCCTGTAAACATATGATATCCGCGGAGCTACACAAATTTCTAACACTATCAATCGATCTTTTGATTGACTTACAGTTGAAACTGACAAAATTAGATGTAATTTTCGTATTTGTTTGTATATCCATTATTTATTATTATTTTGGCTCAGTTCTGTAGTCCTGTTGTTACTATTAGCGTAATCTCTAGCTTTATTCATGTAAACAAAGCGCCGAAAGGACACGCCTTCTGGCCATAGGCTATCGTTTAAAAACATTGCGAGCTTGTGTTGTGGTACAAAGATTTTATATGCATTATAATTTCTTTCTTTTTTCATCAGAATTTTTTTGATCGATACTGACGTCTGTGTCTTAGATAATATGTAATCTGCAATGTCACTGTTAGTCACCTCTTTATCAACACGAGATATGAATAATGGAATATTCAGTTCCGCGGCTTTAAATTTCGTTTCTGATTCCGAGGCAGCTTTCCCTTTACTTCCTGCAAACCTGTATCTTGACTTCTTATTCTGTACAATTTTCCATTCATTCTTTTCCTCTTTATCTAGATGTGTCTTTCCGCCATCACTTATCACTTGTGGTAAAGACCGCGCCGACGGACTCATGCACTCGGAACTTTCGCGCCTGCGATGCACCTGTGTCGAAACCGCAGTGGGGGCCTCCACGAGCGACTTAGTTTGTGAGAAAGAGACGGAGTGATTGATACGACCGCGCTCGGGACTCTTGCTCCTGCGATTTACCTGTGTCGAAACCGCGGTAGGGGCCTCCACGTGCAAATTAGTTTGTGAGAAAGAGACGGAGTGATTGATACTTTCCGCGAGCAACAAGGATGGAGAATCATCGCGTCGCTCACATCCCGCCAACGACTGCGTCACGTCGTTTTGCTTATCTGTATTGTGAGGTAGATCAGTTATTGTAGATTGCAACGTATCCAATGTTTGATGATTGCACTGATCAATTTGCTGTTTCAGGTCTTCTAACTGTTTAGTAGTCACATAGCATTCCTTAATAATCTTTAGATCGTTTTGCAATAACAATATATCCTTTAACAGTTTACTTGCATCCAGATGATCAAATGATATTGGTGGTAATTTGTGCAGTTCCCGAGCAACAAATATGGGTACTTCTTCCGGATCTGTTTCTTTAAATAATGTTATTATATCAGCAAGATCTCTCTGAGATTTTCCTTCTCTTTTACGCGAAATTTTGCGTCTTGTAGTAGTGACCGAGTCAAAAAGCAAATTTTTTGCCGCTTCGATCTCTTCTTCCGAAAAGCTGGTGACCCACAGTCTCATTAAGCTTTCCTCATCCATTACATCCATTTTATTTTGAACGTAAGCTAACACCTCACATATCACAATATTACAGTTGTTACACTTAATCACTTTCGAGTTCGACGTCATTTTCCTTGCAAATGACGGGACCGCACTGCACGAATGACACGGCGTGACTATACTTTCAGTGCCTGATTGCCTTCAGTTTTACTGTCGTTTTAACAACAGTAGCTAAGAGGTAACGGTAACAGCTCCCTACGAGAAAAAAGGGAAGAAGCAAAAGCTATAAGAAAATGTATCTACATGTCATGACCGAAAAGAATGGCTTCCAATGTTGAATACAGACCTAACCTGATTAAAGCTTCAAAACCAGGTCCTTTGCCAGTTTTCACTGCGCTGACTCATTGCATTGCAACCCTTGCAGTGTTGGCACCTGTAGGTTTATTATGGAAATGGGATTTTTGATCACGCGTCCTGCGTGATCAAAAATCGCTTCTAAAAAGAAGAGAAAAATATATTTTTTTAAACAGACGACCACACGTCGCCAATTTTTTTAGATAACTGTATTGATGAGGATTACAGTGTATATAAATACATAAACTCATTACCCGCTAGTGTCTATGTTTGGATGTTTGGTCATAGCCCAAATACTACTATCAGATTTTAACAATTTAGGTGTCTTTAGTAAGTAAGGCCGCAACTGAGGCGGGCTCCGGTATCGTATGGGCAACACTGCGGCTGGTTTATGGAACCGTGGCAGGATAGGAGTGTCCGTATCACGGTGGGCCAATCTCCCTGCCTTCTGCAGCCTCGGTGGGGCCGCAGCCGCAGGACTGCGGATACGGTGGGGCCATAGCCCCCTACGGCGGAGGAGTGTCGGTATTACGATACGTCGCACTCTCTACGGCCGCGGTGGGATCGCGGATCATGTGAGAGCGATTCCCGTGATCCCATCACTATGCGGAACGTGGAAGTGGTTTTAGTCGGTATGTTGGCTACCTGGCCGGAGAGCTCGACATAACCGTTCTGAATCCCAGAGCGGGGCGGTATGTATGCAAAGAGCGCATTTCCACAGCCAAAAAAAAAAAGAAAAAGAAAATCATCAATGGACGAATGGAACATGAACATTCTTATGAGTTTTTAACTACTAGCATCATCTCGTTACTTGAAAATTACAATTGATAGGTTACGATTGCATTGCATTGAAAAATTTACTCGATGCGATAGATGACCATTCAACGTTATACTTATAATAATACTATTTTTTTAAATAAAAGTAAAGTAAAGTTGACTGCCTCATTAGTCTAGTGGTTCTAAGCGCGACTGCTACGCTAGAGGTCCTGGGTTCGATCCCCAGGTCGAGCAAAGTGTTATTGAGTTTTTCTATGAAATTCTCAGTAGCAGCTCGGAGTCTGGATTAATTGTGCCCGGTTAATGGCAATAGGCTCGCCCCCTATTACATGGCACCTAAACATACCGGCGAAATGTGGGTGTACATTAGTACACCTCTGCCTAACCCTTCGGGGAATACAGGCGTGATGGTATGTATGTAAATAAAAGTATTAAAAAATGTACCTATATCTGGCTTTTTCTAAACTATGATTGATATCACTTGTAAACTTTATCAGTAGAAAAGGTGATACAAAAATATAATTTATCATTTCTCATTTTCATGGTTCAAACTTGTCACACCTGATGGAAGTAAAAATAGAAGCTGGGTTTACTTACAGCTTTTACCTACAGCTCGCATTTCTTCCTAGCGCTCCCAGTTTATTTATTTATATTTTTACTTTGAATGACATGGTTTACAACCAATTACAATATTCAAAGAGAAGATAACAAAAAAATATAGAATAAAAATAATAAAAAAAAAACAAAAATATGATACACTAAGGCTAGCTACACTCACAAAACTTCAGGTACGTGTTCATAATTAAATTGTATTTGTCTGCGAACAAATCGCAGTTTGGATAGGCTTCCATGAAGCTATTGAGTGCGGTCAGTACACGCAGGATGGGAGACGCAGCGCGGCTGACAGTGCGACACGTGGCCTGTGCCAACAGTCTGTGATGCCTGATACGCAGATAATTATTTGGGGTATAAAGCCGAATCAGCTTATTGTTAAGGTCAGGTGCATCTGTTATGCCTCGACAAATTTTTAGCATAATGCTTCCTTGGTCATACGCCCTCCGTGTTTGTAACAAATTATAACCCAGGCACCCTACCAGAAACAAAGTGGGATACAAAAATGGTTAGTATCCATGCATTTTTTTATACAAAAAACGTAATAACAATAAATGCTTTTTGTACTTTTTCTAATAGAAGTGCATAGCTTGCCTCAAATGGGTTCCATATACAAGAGCTTGCTTCAAGTTTACTCCGGACAAGCGTACTGTATAAGCGACGTATTACATGGTCACTGTGAAAATCTCGGGCATTTTTAAAACGAAACCTAGTCTCTTAAAGGACTCTTGCGACTATAATAATATGGTCATGGAACGTAAGTTTCTGGTCGAATGTGACCCCAAGGTCTTTAATACTCGTTAACCTAACTATAGCAGTACCATTTATTTTCTATTGGATTTTATTTAGGTAATTGGCTTCCTCATTCGACCAAAACTCATTATGTAACATTTTGATGGATTGAACTCCATCTTATTAGAAATTGCCCATTCATAAACGGCATTAATGTCATTTTGTATTGCTTCGCAATCTGATACACTTTTGACATTACCATATAGCTTAAGATCATCTGCGTAGAGAAGACACTGTGAATGTTTAGGAATTGTCAGTAAGTCGTTTATCATCAAAAGAAATAGCAAGGGTCCGAGGACTCATAGATTCCAAGCCTTACGAACTGTTGACGATCGCGGAGGTAGTCAGCAAGGAGGAACCCTATTGTGCTGAGCTATGAAAGTAAGATGTCATTATTGACCCTGTCAAAAGCTTTACAGAAGTCAAAATACAGCACGAAGACCTGCAGCCTCATGTCCAGTTGTGCTGAAATATATTCCGTCAGTGTCAGTAAGTTAGTGTTTACAGATCGCTTGCACCTAAAACCATGTTGGGCATTACTCAAATATTTTTCTACTTGGGAATATATGGGCTTATGAAGAACGTTTTCAAATATCTTGGCAGGTGATGATAATATTGCGATAGGTCGATAACTTTCGATGGGTAACTATCAACAAAATTATTGATACTTATATACCTATTTACAATTTAAAATCAGTTATTTTTGGAGTTGGTGCCAGCCAAGAAGGACAGTTTAATCCTGCCTTTGCAACAAACTTTCGAACGTCACAGAGCGATGGCGGCACCACTGCGACACGACGGCGATGTATGATCTTGAGTGAACTACCCGAACGCTGGCAAACGCCTGAGGGCAGACGTTGTTGACGTTTGTGTATAAATTGTTCGATTTATCTCTAATCTCTATTTCGCATTCATATAGTTATTAATAGATTAATCAAGTAGGTATATATTAAGGTTATTTTTGCTTGGCCTGGCACCGACTCCAAAAATATCTGATTTTAAATTGTAAATAGGTATATAAGTATCAATAATTTTGTTGATTGTCCTATAATACTCTTTTCTTGGAAATATGTAATTAAAATATTATTTTCTCTTTTTTAGTAGGTTTAAGTTTGGCTATTAAGTAGTATTGGGTATAGGTAAATTGTGAAGTCGGTTTTATACATTTTTTTAAAATAACTTTATTTAGTAATTTTTAGTGGGAATTAAGTGTATTTTTGATTTTCTTAAAATACAATATATTATAATATAATGTGTTTATTGGGTAGGCCTACTAAATTTAAGCACTGCTCAAATGAGATAACGCCGTTTGAAAGAAAGAAGAAAGTAGTGACTGGAAAGAAGATCGTTTGAAGAAAAGTAGGGAAAGAAATGCGATGAAGCTTTCAAATGAGAGTGATGAGCAGCGGGACTATGGACTTTCTCAGATGAGGATAAACACGAATTGATCAATGCTTAATAAAAGTAAAGAAAGTCATGCTCAACGACTCAGTTTAATTCACGAACATTAATAAAACGAAACCGAGGACCAACGTTCTCATCGTCTTGGCTTAATTCACGAACTACTTGATCCTACGTCCCTGAAGTGCCAAGCTCTCCTTGAGCTTTCAGTGACTTCAATACGTGATATATAAACGTTGGTGGAGAGATCAATTCTTTCTTGAGCTATAATACTAAATAGCCTGCGCTACACATGTAATTTTCTTCGTTACGCCTAGCAGTCTATTGAATGCGTTCGTGTCTGAATTAGATACAGAAAAAATACTTATATCTTTCCATGGCAATTCTACGTACCATAATCCATCTTTTAACTTAGCAGTGCGCTCTAGGTGATCCAAAGATCTAACGTCGTCACTGTGACACGTCACTGTGACCCATCGTTCAGTAGGTAGTGCAACACTGCGTGATGTTCCACTCGGTCCATGCACTAAAATAAGCACGGTTTTTATTAACATCCACCGGTTGACAACTTTCATATAAGTTACAGTTTCTTCAGTAGGATCAGACTATGTTGACTCATCAGTTTTTGGATCGGTAGTTAGCTTCGTCATTACCTTTTTGTCGCTGAAGTTATAGTACAACAAACGGTGATATAATCGTCTGCAGTTATCAATGTCAAAGATATTTTCAGGATGTTTCTTTCAGATTTTTGGCATTTTTATGTTTCTTTCAGCCGTCGTTTTCCGAGTTCATCTTCCGTCCACATCACTTCCTTAAATTTTATGCTTATCTGGTAATGTGTGATTTCGTATTCAACAAAATCCGCAACTGACGCAATTTAAACTGACATAGTATGTGACAGACACCGTCAAGCCTGTGATCGTTTAGCAAAATATCATTGTCTGTGGTTTTTCTTAGGTTGACTGTAAAAGTTTGTGTGGTATGGTGGTATACAAGACATTATCTGAGCACTGGGTTACCTCTTGGGCTTAAGTGTTTAGAATTTCCGAAAATAATTATTAATTTCGGCTTCGTATATTGACCAAATGGTGAAAAACGAAAGTCAGTCCATTTTGACATAAGTATCGTATGAAACTTCGACACTGTGGTCATCCCTTATAGCAGTCATTCCAATGGATCACCCAGTATGGGCCTCCATACTAGGTGAAGAAATCGAAAGGCGAAGTTTTTTGGGTTTGTAGCACGGGAACCAGAAGTAGCAGTGGAAGCTAAATCCTTTATTGTACATGCCCTGATTTGCATGGTCTCACATGGTTTCTGCGATACACGAAGACGTTATCTTCGTGAATCGCTTCCTGGTTACTATTTTTTTGCCATTATTTCACATCACGATCATAATGAGTGCGTTTCTTCACCGATGATTATCACTATTGAATTAAAAAAAATCGTTTTTTAATTCAATAGTGATAATCTCTTCTTTCCACGGGTCTACATACAGCAAAGAGGTCAAGTTCGATCTCAGGATTTGTTCAATTGATGAAATAAGATGTGAAAACTAAATTATTAATAATATAGATTTAATGAGTTGTTTTTTCCCAAACCCAAGAAAATAAACAGACAAGAATTTTAAATAAATCACATTTTTGGGTTCGGGGACCTTTATATACTCTAACCCACTTGTTTTTTTTTTAATTAAGTATCTTCAATGTTCAACAGACACAGCTTTTTTACAGTTTTATAATTATTATGATATAATATACAACCTCTTTGTTCAACCTCAAACCTCAATCTTCCAAATATATACAACCTCTTTGTTCTAGGCCAATGCTTTTTTCTGATGACAGTTTAAACACCGATTGAAAGTCAAAACTTTTGCAGAAGGGAAACAAAATGTCATCTCACTCCTATATATTTTTTATTTTTATTTTTGATTTCCATTTTTTTTTTCAAAAAGTGCTGAATTAATTTCGATAAAATTTATATGGGACTACCTCTGAAGTATGGCCTACCAAACAATATGACTTTCATCGAAAACAATACATAAATAGGGGAGTAATCGCGTAACAAACAAAAAAAAAATGAACACACCTGAATTGAGAACCTCCTCTTTTGAAGTCGGTTAAAATGATAAAAAATAGGAAAAATAATTATTAATATTAGATGAAGCACTGTTCAAGTTTATGTCACCCATTATAATCACAGAACCATTAATATTGTTTAATAAACTCTTTTTTGCAAAAAAACCTCATATATTCTTCATCGGTCGCGCTTGGTTTTACGTACACAACACACGCGAGAATCGAACGACCGCGCCATATAAATGTCGCCCATAGATCCTCGCCACAGTCCGTTTCAAATTCACATCTCCTGCGTAATACTATGGGAGATCGTGCTGCGAGTAGGACGCCTCCACATGGTGCTTGTCTGTCACGTCGCAGAACACTCAAGGAACCACTCTCAAGTTCTGAAATCGTCACAAAGGAATCAAGGAATGTTTCTGTTGTAGCTACTAAATCATGTTCTAATATGGCGAGGTTATTATTTTTTTTTATGGAAGAGCGGGTCACCTGATGGTAAGTGATCACCGCCGCCCATTGACAACCATAACACCAGAGGGGTTGCCAGTGCGTTGCCGGCCTTTGAGATAATAATAGGCTCACTTCTTGAAGGTTGCCATGTCGTACCGGATCGGAAATACCATTATTGCGCCACATCGGGAGTTTTGTTTTAAGGACGGACGGACGTTCTGGTAAAAAGCATGGATCCGATTAACTGTAATCTTACTGCTGCGAAGGGCCGGAGTTACGAAAGGTATGGGTCTGATTAGATGGAATGCAAGCTGTATTATTTGTAGTTTGTTGTTTATTATTACATCTTTCCATCAAGCGTCCTGGGTTTACTTGGCTTTTATCTACAACACGCGTTTCTTCTTAGCGCTCCCAGTTTATTATTTTTATAACACTATGCAAACAACCATACAGCCCATCTGATGGTAAGTGGTTACCGCAACCTATAGCCGCTTGCAACACCAGGGGTATCACTTGCGCGTTACTAGCCCTGTAAAAAGAAAGAAAAATTGTTGGTTTGGCAGTATAAAAAACAAAGGGGGTCAAAGTCCACTGCCGTCACAACGTTTCCTCGCGGAGCACTGGCAACCTTGCTCACGGTAAGGCACACTCTCTCACAGCTCGAAGCAGTGTTACTTCATTTCGTTTTTCTGCAAGGAGGAGGTACTCCCCCAGTATGTCCTACTTCTCTTATCATTAGATCCTTCTATCAAACGTACTGGGTTTACTTGGCTTTACAGCACGCATTTCTCGTTAGCGCCCGGGCTCCCAAGTTTTGTATTTTTATTCTTCATCCCAAGGGCGAATACATAATTATCTACTTTATTAGATACAATAATGATTATTAAAACTAAAATTTGATATTATTTACGTAATTTGCTAATAGGATTGCGGGAAATGCCCATTCCCAAAATCCGATTATAAGATAACACGCGTAAGTATCTATTGGCTAAGATAATTTTTAAGTAAACCAAAATAAAGTATAACAAATGTTATCAGATTATTTATTATGACTGAAATGAATTAATGTTATTATGACACGTTGTGAATATCACGAATTCCACGGCCGTGACATAACAGAGGCGAGGAGAGGCGAAGCCGGTTTTGAGTCTGTAGGAGTTCGCAATACCCTGCACCTCCCTAGACGGAAGATGATCTGTGAGGATATCCCATACTGTAAAAAAACATAGAAGAAGCAGTGATAGCCTAGTGGTGTGACCATTGGACTGTCAAGTCGAAAGTCTCGAGTTCGAATCCAAAGCACACACCTCTGACTTTCCGAAATCATGTGCGTATTAATAATTAATTATCACTTGCTTAAACGGTGACGGAAGACATCGTGATGAAACCTGCATGCCTTAGAGATTATCTCGACGGCGTGAAGTCTACCAACCCGCACTAGGCCAGCGTGGTGGACTATAGCCTAATCCCTCTCATTATGTGAGAGGAGACCCGTGCCCAGCAGTGGGACAGTATATTTGTGTGGATGATGATGATGATGAAAAAAAAAAACATTGATGTAAACTTAATACCATCACGCCTGTATTTCTCAAGGTGTACCTACTAATAAGGGTTATCTATCGATACGCCATACGGACTGTTGAGGTCGACAGTTATTGTTGAATAACTTCTTAGATTGTGAGGCATTAAGATATTTCTCTCGTTATAAGCAAGTTAAAGATAAAGATACTAAAATGTAATTCTAAAAAAATACTGATGACAACAGACTAATGTAGGAGATTGAGTATGCCTAAATATTCTTTCGTACTCCCTTTTAAAGACCGGCAACGCGCTTGTAACTCCTCTGGTGTTGCGGGTGTCCATGGGCGGCGGAAATCGCTTACCATCAGGCGATCCGTCTGCTCGATTGCCCCCGATCCCATAAAAAAAAACAACGACCCTTTGAAGTAAAAGATAACCTATTTCATTCATCAAGATCCACAGACATCAAGACACATACATACTAAACTTACCTATTTACCTATAGAAGTAGGCAAAACTAAAGAACGCCACTAGCTACAATTCCTGCATACTTACTTCTTCTTACTTATTTTCTTCCACGATCCAATCTGTCCAATATCAAAATTCGGGCGAACAGGACAACTTTCGCGTTTGGAAAGTAAGTATGTTTTAATCTAGGCAGTACCTATAGTAGATATCTATGAAACTAGAAATGTTTGCAGAAATTATAATTTTCTTATCTGCAGCGAGTTAAACAATAAAATTATGTACAGTACAAGTTACTTAGGGTGGTACTTAGGTTTACTTAGGGTAAATAATTACAATTGAACTTCCTTACTTATCACATTGCCTCGATATTATGAATATTGCCACGTGGTTTTCGGACAATCTGATAATATTATGATTGTCACTAATGTTAACTAAGGTAATGACTAGTCAATTTAAGTTTTTATTTTTATGAAAATAAAAACTATGTGATTAGCAGAGCTCTTAACAATAGAAAGATTTAATTTGTTTCTCAACATTGATTCTACGTTTGTAATAAAAAAAAAAAAACAGGGTTTTATTATTGTTCTGCCCCACGGGTGACAAGCATTATAAATAATGCCCGGTCGATTCTCTTATTTCAATAGTTGTTAACACACTGCCCTATCGTATTGGGCATATTTTAAATTGCGCGGGCATTATTATGTCCTATTAATCACTTGGATTGACCAATTGATTAATAGCACATACCTTTACATAGTAGCCGTGTAGTTCTTAAGTGGCGGAATAGATGTCGCTGTGTTTCCTTTAAAACAATAGCTTGCGTTAGAACTTGATTTAAAAAAAATATATATCTCATTTATTGGAATCCATAAAAATTTCATTATAAAGAGATTTAATATGTCTCTTTAATTAAACATGCTGGTATTCCAATATAATACTTACTAGAAATGCGACCTAAACTTACCGCCGAACTGTATCCATTATAGACTTCTAGCTAAATGGGCACTGTTGGCTTTGCCACGCCATGGCAATATTACTTTATTTTACATAATATAATATATGACGATTTATCGCCAATACACACAATATCCAACGGACTTGGCTCGATTACATTTATTTGATTATTATTTGACTAGTATCTGAATACATGTACGGGTAATCAATAATTATTATCAATATCAATTATCCACAATCTGTTAATGATTTATATATAAATACAAATCAGGTATTTTCTTTAGGACTCAGTGACAAACATCAGAATGAAGGTGTTCATAGTACTCGCTTTGGCGACCCTCGCTTACGCAAATGTTATACCTTCAGTAGTTGAGGGTAACACCGCTTTTGGGTACATTAAGAACTATGCAATCCCGCTGGCCGAAAAAATCCGCAAAGCGGAAGAACAAATGAGCCAATCGAGGATTATCGGTGGTTTTCCTTCAAATGTTGGTGAATTCCCTTACAAGGTATGTTATTATTATAAAGATTTAGTACTGTGCTAACAAACGACAATAATTTTAATTTATCCACTACGATGACTTTCTTATTTTACTTGTTTTTGAATAAGAATGTGCAGAACTTTCAATGACTTAAATATTATCTATATAGTAAGATAAAAGATAATGTAGGATCAAAAAACAAAAATATCTACCACAAAAATTACACTGTTACTATTATTATTTTGTTTCCGTAGGCTGGTCTCCTCGCACAATACCAAGGCATCTCCGGCACTGGTGTGTGTGGAGGTGTTCTCGTCAGCGCTAATAGAGTCTTGACTGCTGCCCACTGCTGGTTTGACGGCCAGAACCAGGCCTGGAGGTTCACTGTTGTACTTGGTTCCACGACTCTCTTCACTGGTGGCACCAGGGTCGAGAGCAGCGTTGTTGCTTTACATCCTAACTGGTTACCAATGCTAGTTCGTAACGACGTCGGTGTTATCTACCTGCCATCAGCTGTTACGTTCTCAGGTAAACACTTAATACTTTTTGGGTACTGTTTGTAGGGTACATTATCGTCATTATTTGTTTTATATGGCCCGTACTTACTATATCTTTGATTTATATGTACATAAATTCAGTCACTAGTCACAATGGTAGGCAAGTGCTGTTTTTAGTCAGTACGAGTCTGAAATATCCTGCCACCTCCTCAGATGACAGATGAACCAAGGAGATTTTCCGTGGTTCAAAGGCAGAAACTAGACTTGCTATTGGTTTTTTGCTTCTTTCACGTTCATAGATCTTGTGATAAACACGCGCCGGTTTAGATAATTTATATTGCCTATGATTTACTTTATAACTCTTATAACTCCAATTCTCTTTATAACACATTCCCACTAGTAATTGGGGATTAAAAATTATTATATATTAAGATATCAGATTTCCGAAATTAAAAAACTGATAAATGAACAACAAAATATGTCAAATAATTTTACTGGCATTTAATTGATCAACTTTTTTACTTTAAATGAAATAACATCAACATGTTGATTTCTGACATTTACGCAAATATTATACATTGAAATTAACATACTACTTTTTACGGATTTAATCGCGTTATATTGATATTATTAATGCCGACGTTTCGGACCCTGAGGTAATGGGCGTCTTCATGACATGATTACTGACTACTACCCTACATTTTTATTGTAACATGATCAATTATATTTATGACTGCAAATAGATCTTTTAAAAACACGTTTTACAAGTAAATATTTAATTAATACTAGATGGAGCCGGCATTTCCTAGCTGACGACCATGAACGCTGTAAAGGGTCCGAAACGTCGGGATTAATAATATCAATATAACGCGATTAAATCCAATAAAATGTAGTTTTATTTCAACATCAACATGATTAGTTTTCATATAGGTACATTTTTATTTCAGGCTAAAAGGAAGGCCCATATTACGTAAAATATGTAGGTACTATGATACAATACAGTATAACATAAACCAATAACAATTAAAATACTATACCTTAATCTCGGAAACTAAGAATGCTAGCTTTAATGAAATAAATTGTGTTTAATAGCCAATATAATAAATGAAAGTAATAAAATTTATGAGTCACTACATTTTGTTTACTAAAAATTACATAAAGAAAAAAACTGCTGATCTCGTCTTAAAACAAAAATAGGAAACATGACATTTTTGAACAACATCACGATTTTCTTAAATTTTAATACTTTGTATTGCCTCTTCGTGCTTCCATTACTGCGTTTACGCGGTTTGGCATGCTGTACACCGAGTTCCTTATAAGATTTTGGAGAATATTATCCCATTCCTCTGTAAGAGCAATTTTGAGCTCACGAAGCGTGATTGGGGGTGAAGGCTTTCGTTGTTTCACGCATCTCCCTAGCTTGTCCCAAGCATGTACGATCGGGTTGATATCCGGGCTGCGTGCTGGCCACTCCATAGAGTATTGTTCATCTCTTGAAGGTAGGTAGGGTTAGGTAGGTAGGATTCACAATCCAACCTGTATGAGGTCGGGCTTGTCATGCATAAAAAATAGCATCCTCACCCAAATTGACCATAAATGACCCAACTCTACATATATTACGTTATTTAAAGAGCCGTTTTCTATAAACACCAGTTCTGTGCGACTCTCAGATGATATTCCGGCCCACACAAGTACAGACCCTGGTGGGTCTGCACTTGTGCCTAGAAAAGTAGCCTACGGTAGTCCGTAGACTACTTTTGAATGAATTTACGTCTTTATGGTGACGTCAGTAACACCTATTGAAAAGCAAGTTTTTGCTTTTCAACCGACACGACTTACTTTACAGTTAGTTCAATGTCGAACGATGCCACCTTACCTTCTATCTTTTTGTATATTTTTGGCATTTTCCATGCTAAGATTTTAAAGTTATTTGTTTTTGTTTAGTTTTTAAGTTATACAGACGTAAATTCAGTATGTGAAGGAAAAATTCGACATGACGGGTAGGAATCGCGGTGGCTTAGTGGTCATAGCGTCTGGTGTACCTAACCAGAAGATGCAGGTTCGAGTCCTGCCCGCGGTCGAATTTTTCCTTTTCTAAATAACTTTACAATCTATTTCATTAAGCTAGCATTCTTAGTTTCCGAGATTTATAGGTTTCTTTAAGTGACCCGGATTCATTGCTCTCGAGTGTATTATGCATATAAACCTTCCCCTTGAATCACTCTATCTATTGCTAAACACCGTTGCGTAGTGTGAAAGACAGTGGGAGCGACTTTGACGACGAGCGATATTCTTTATTAAATTATTTTTACTTAAACTATTCTTTTTAAATTATTTTTATTTAAACTAAATTATTGTTTTTTAAACTAAGTAGTACTCTTTATGTAAACTAAGATAATTCATTTTTAATTTTGGTAATTTTAACTACTTAATTTACATTAATATTATTTTATTGCAGCCGTTATTTCTCCAGCCGTACTGCCTACAGGAAGCGAACTAAATGAAAATTTCGCAGGTAGTTCTGCTGTTGCGTCTGGTTTCGGGATCACCAGCGATGGTAAGCATAGAAATCTATGTAAATGAGAACATTCTCCTTTTAAAACCAACTTTAACTGACTAATATCGTAATCAGAGTCAGGAAGCAACACTATCAAGCAGAAACTTTAGTTCATAAATAAAAAAAGATGCGCATTTAAAAAATTAAAGACTTATCTTACAGATAACCCTAGGTTCTATTCCTAGGTCGAGTAAAGTAATATATTATTGGGTTTCTGGGTAAAGTATTATGAAATTCTAAGCAGCAGCTCGGAGTTTGGATTTGTGCCCCGTTAATGAAAAAAGGCTCTCCGCATATTATATGCGACCTAAACATACCAGTGAACTATGGATGTACATAAATACACCTCTGCCTATCTCTTCGGGGAATAAAAGCGTGATGATATGTAACATTTATATTTTTTCTCAGGTGGTTCCATCTCAACCAACCAAGTCATGAGCCATGTCAATTTGAACATCATCTCTAATACCGTGTGTGGTTACGCTTTCCCCCTGATTCTCCAAGATTCCAACATCTGCACCAGTGGTCTTGGTGGTGCTAGTACCTGCGGAGGTGACTCTGGTGGTCCTCTTGTTATTACTAGGAATGGCAACCCCCTTCTGGTGAGCATAAAATTATGGAATATTATTATACTATTATTAATACATACTAAAATTATAGTACATTAAAATACTATTATTAATATACTTCAATGATATTATATTAATATACTATAATTATGATAATTATAATTACCTATCTCATAAATAACTTTTACCCGCGACTCCATCCGTCACTTTCACGGAATTAACATAAAACTGTTTTTTTTAATTGACACTCCGAATTTTGTATAAGTAGGTATTAGGTGCCATGTACGGTACACGTAATTACTAGTCAAAACTGTAATATGTGTACGAAATTTAATATATATTTTTAAATTCCAGCCCCATGAGAAATTCCCCAATAATGTTTTTTGCCAAACAAAATTTAAGTTCGTAAACTAGTTTCAGATATTTCGTGTTTAGTCGATAAGAAATTATTACGCTTTTTTATATTTACCTAAATGAATTTGATTCCTTTTTTTAACAGGTCGGTCTCACATCTTTCGGCTCCGCTTTGGGCTGTCAAAATAGTTTACCTGCTGTCTTTGCACGTGTCACCTCCTTCATGGACTTCTTCAACCAACACGTCATATAATACTCAATGCTTGTATTGAGTGAGGTTTAGGGAGTAATAAATTAGTTTCTACTTTAAATGTTTTCTCATTTCCGATACACAATGCAGGAGATATTGTATATTATTTATACTCTTAATCGGACTTCCTCAGGCACAGTAATCTCATTTAAGCAACATTCTACAACTGTAATTAAGTTTAGGATTTGAGGTATCAGTTAAAATAAATAGTTCATATGCAACAGAGCATCCAAGTTCTTTGCTTATTTCTAGAAAAATAAAGGTATAGGTACCTAACCTGTACCACAGTATAGGAAAGGAATTCATTCATTCATGCCATATATATGTATGTCGGCCTCGTACCGAGCAAAAATTGCATTTTCCTTCACTCACCCTATAGTCATGTCCTAGCAGAAAGGGATAGCAATAGGTATTTTTGATGAATACCACTATCCGCAGCAAGATCTTTCGTATCTATGTTGCGCTTACAGGACAAGCTCTATCTCAGAATCTACTCAAATTCAAATTAGAAAAATTATATCATAAACTGACATACCTAAATATACATTTATTGTATCAACCGATAAAATATTTTACAAAAATGCTATTAAAAACCTATTTAAATAATAATCATCATCAACCCATAGACTGTACCACTGCTGAGCACGGGTCTCCTCTCGGTTTGAGAGGGATTAGGGTATAGTACACAAAACTGGCCTAGTGCGGGTTGGCGGACTTCACACCGTCGCGAAAAATCTCTAAAGTACGCAGGTTTCGTTACGATGTTTTCCTTCACCGTTTAACCGAGTGATAAATAATGAATTCGAAAAGTCAGAGGTGCGTGCCTTGGTTTTGACTGTGCAGTTCAATGGTCATAATATCACTAGGCTATCATTGTGTTTACATTTACATAATGTATGAAACAAAGAAAGAAAATATACTTAGATAAATTATCAAGTCAAATTGTCAAGTGTTATTAACGTTAACGTATCAAAACTCCGTAATCAGTCACCATTGGTTTAAACCAGCCAAAATATCATTTGGCATCAAAATTGGTTTTAACATATTATTTTGTGTTTTTATAATGCCTCATTAGTGTAGTGGCCGTAAACGCTGGTGGACTGATACAACTCTTATGTTAAATTCCCATTATTCTATGAAATTCTCAGTAGCAACTCGGAGTTTTTGTATTTGTTTGATGATGTTTGAATATCTCGACTGTGCTGGTCTTATGTTAAATACCCAGGAAAGTGTTATTGGGTTATTCTATGAAATTATCAGTAGCAGCTCGAAGTTGTATTCGTGCCTGGTTAGTGACAATAAGCTCGACCCCTATTGCATGACACCTAACCATACCGGTGAACTGTGGGTGATACATAAGTGCGCCTTTGCCTGTTACTCTACACAGAATACAGTCGTAATATTATAATTATATTTTTATAAGTCAAAGTGACTTCGGACTAAAGTCACTTCTTTATTGAAATGTGCAGATTTAGCTTACTTAGTCGTTGTTTAGTTACGTCGCACTCTCAAAAAAGAAATACTCAATAAAAAAACTAAAACTCAATCGCGACAGCTGGACACCACCCTTTTCAGAAAGGTGAATAGAGATAGGAATATTGTCTTGTTTCATGCTTTTCAGTTATCGAGTTAATTGATTTATTAACTTGCGTATTTATTTGATACTTTTTCACAATCTAAGTTTCGCAGTCTATTGCAATCGGTCATGGACCAAAACATTAATTGTACTGCGTAAATTAAAGAGATGGCGCTAGTAGTACCTACGGAAGCCATAGGTCGTACAGACACTTTAAATTCCTCCATTGTTTGTATATTGAATTTTCTGTTGCACAAAATACTGTACGATATAAACTATTTTTCTATACAGCCATGGGTTTGGTTCCTACTACATGGGACCTAAAACATACTGGTGCACTGTGGGTTAACATTAGCATGACGTTAAAAGGCATGCAGGCGTGATAATACGTATTACTTAGGGCAGAGACTCGATCGACCTGACTGTATTTTGCATGGTATCATCATCAATCCCTGTTTTCCCTAAAAAATCCAGCAAATAATCCAGTAAAGATGAATTTTATTTCTTCTTTCTCCGAGCCCTTTCCTAACTATATTGGGGTCGGTTTCCAGTCTAACCAGATGCGGCTGAATATCAGTATTTTACACGAAGCGACTGCCATCAGACCTTCGCAAAACTTCTGTTAATACTGATACTCTGAGGATAGACTGGTTGTCAGGCTTTTTGGGCTACTGACTACCACTACCGATTGTCATAGGTGTTCGTATGACAACCGGGAACCCGACTGCTTTATGTGCTCAAAATTAAAGATGATATTTGTCATCAGATTATGAGGATTATTAGTGACGTGCGAGATTTATCAGTGTACGACGCAGTCACGCGTCAAGTTATTGCCGTTATGAGCAATTAGTTACCTATTGCCCAAAATTTCACTCTCAACCCAAATGACCCTTTAAAGCAAAAGATAACCTATATATTTCTCCAAGATTCATACACACATACACACTCACTTTTTTCCATAGGGGTAGGCAAAACTAAAAAACGCCACTTGCTACGATTCTTGTATACTTCTTCCATGATCCAGTTTATGATTGTCTACACCAAAATTCTGATAAATTCAGGTCATACACAAAAAACTTAATAGTATCTGCGAAACTACCAACGCAAACTACTTACCTACACTAGTCGTGTAGTTCTTGGGTAACGAAATAGATGTCGCTAAAATAACAACTAAAGAATCTTTATTGAATTCATACTAGCTACAATAAAAGTTTAATAAAGATACACACAAACCTAATACTAGAAATGTGACCTAAGCATACCACCGAACTGTATTCATTGTAGACTTCTGCCTAAATGGGCACAATGCCATGGCAATATTATTTAATTTTACTTAAGACGATCTACCGACACACACAATATCCAACGGAATTGGCTTTATTAGATTTATTTGACTAGGTTCTGAATACATTAACGGGTAATCAATAATTATTATCAATATCAATCATCCACAATCTGTTAATGATTTATATATAAATACAAATCAGGTAGTTTCTTTTGGACTCAGTGACAAACATCAGAATGAAGGTGTTCATAGTACTCGCTTTGGCGACCCTCGCTTACGCAAATGTTATACCTTCAGTAGTTGAGGGTAACACCGCTTATGGGTACATTAAGAACTATGCAATCCCGCTAGCCGAAGAAATCCGCAAATCGGAAGAACAAATGAGCCAATCGAGGATTGTCGGTGGTATTCCTTCAAATGTTGGTCAATTCCCTTACCAGGTATGTTATTATTATAAAGATACAGTATTGCATTGTAAAACAGTATGATAATATTTTTTATATAAGTACTACTATTACATTCTTTTTTGTCTGTTACTGAATAAGAATGAGCAAAACTTTCAATGACGAAGTATTAAATATTATTATCTAGTAAGATAAAAGAAATACCCTTTTATCAAAACCAAAAATACCTACCGAAAAATACACGTTACTGATATTATTTTGTTTCCGTAGGCTGGTCTCCTCGCGTCGTACCAAAGCATCTCCGGCACCGGTGTGTGTGGAGGAGTTCTCGTCAGCTCTAACAGGGTCTTGACTGCTGCCCACTGCTGGTTTGACGGAATAAACCAGGCCTGGATGTTCACTGTTGTACTTGGCTCTACGACTATCTTCACTGGTGGCACCAGGTTCCATAGCAACACTATTGCTATACATCCTAACTGGTTCCCACTTCTAGCTCGTAATGACGTTGCTGTTATCTACCTGCCAATATCTGTCGCGTTCTCAGGTAAACACCTAATATTTTTAGAGTAATATTTGTAGGGTAAATTATTATCCTTATTTTTTTTCATTTAAATTACCCGTAGGTACAGGTAGGTACTTACATACTTTCCGTTCTTATTTCATTTATTTATATGTACATATATACAGTCTCAAATCCTATGGTTATGTCATATAGGGCAAGGGAAGTCAATTATAAGTAATGTATAAGCTTATATATCATAGGCAGTGTTCTTGGTAGCTTAGTCACTTAAAGTGTCCGACGTAGAGAGGCTAGCACATCAAGCTGCCCCAATCTGTAAATTTTTTTAAAGATTTTCAACATTAACACAAAGTAATAAGGTTCATTTTCAATTGCGAAAAGCGAACGGCAGATTTCGTACCGCATACTTTTTTTGTTGTTCTATTATAGAATTTGTACCACTTATTAGGGCAACTAAGCCATTTATTTTCATGTAAGTATATTATTTTTAGAACTTCGGATTAATTAATAATATCAATAGAAATATTTTAATAAATAAACGTAATAAAATCGTAAACTAAACGCAGTTATGTTTTTAGAAGTTGCTATATGTAAAATAACACAAATATCGAAATGATAATTAATTATTTAGAAATAGAAATAACATTAAATATGATCGGGAATAAGATCATGGAGATTTGATGGACATTCTCCGAAATGTATCCGATAAAAACCGATAAGCTAACAACCCTTTGCGGCGATGTTCCAGACTTCTTCATTATCAACCTGTGCACTACAAAGTCCACTACAGCAATGGACTACAAAGTCCACTGCTGGAAATAGGTATCTCCTAATGCACCCCACTGAGTACGATCTCATCTCTACGATCCTCCATCTCAATCTACCTACTTAATGGAAAGTAAAACACTACAAAGATAGCAACAAGCAATTTAGAACATTTACTTGTAATCCAAAAACAATGTTTATGTATCTATTAACAATCTCTATTGGGACACTAGTACATAACCTTAAAAAATAAAACTGGTTATAACTTTTACGTCCCAAGTTCTAAAAATCTAAGAATTTAAAAAGGGCTCGTCTATCATATTAACTACCAATTAAAACAAAAAATATCACAAAACACGAAATTTTATTACCGGTATAAAAGCCCCATACAAGTCTGCCATTCTCCTTTGACAGTTTTGGATAGCTTGATCTGTTGGCGTCTGTACTTAACTCGAAGAACGCAGGTCCGAATCCTACCTGAGATCGATTTTTTCTTTCGCTAAACTTTATATCTTCAAAAACGTTTAATATGCCAAATATAAAAACCTAGAAACTTTTTGCTAGCAGTTATTTCATGTCGGTCGAAGAACATAGTAATAAGATGTTGTCTTCGATAGATTTTTAGATTGGCATTTATTGTAACAAAGAAAAAGAACACGAATTACCTATTTATTTACAACACACCAAACATAAATAACGGTATTTTTTTAGCTGCTTATAAGTAAACTACCTCCTACGCTAGACGTTCTGGGGTTAATTCCTAGGTCATGCTGTGTTATTAGGATTTTCTATAAAATTCTCAGTTTGGATTTGTGCCTAATTAATGGCATTAGGTGCTCCCCCTATAACATAAGACCAAAATAAATCGACGAATTGCAGGTATTAAGTACACCTCTGTTTAACCCTTTGTGGAATACAGGCATCACGCCTGTATTCCACAATATTTTAATGTTTTATATCTGTTATATAAGCAAACTAACAGAGTTTATATTTAAGTTTGGTGATTTTGCTTTATTTTATTGCAGCCAATATCGGTCCGATCGCTCTGCCTACGGGAACCGCATTACAAGAAGATTTCGCCGGTTTTTCTGCTGTTGCGTCTGGATTCGGGCTCACCAGCAACAGTAAGCATAGAAATCTATGAACCTTATTCTTTTTTGAAGATGGTTGAAAAAGAAAAACCAACTTAAACTGATTAGTGTCGCAATCAGAATCAGGAAGTAACATTATCAAGCATTTCAAACAGTTCACAAACAACGAAACTATTCGAATTAAAAACTTGATTAATGACAGATGCGATCAACCTTCTTCATTTTCAAAGTACGAGAAGATCAGTCAATATTTTTTTTTCAAATTTATTTAAATGTTATATTTTTTGATGAATTAACATAGTAGGTCGTAAGCGCGATTGCTACGCTTGAGGTCCTAGGCGTTTCCGGGTTGAGTAAAGTGTTTTTTTTTTTATACTACTAAGGTGGCAAACAAGCATAGCGCCCACATGATGGTAAGCGGTTTCCGTAGCTTATAGACGCTTGCAATACCAGGGGTACTTGCACGTTGACCCTGTAAAACGAAAGAGGAATAGTTGGGTTGGTAGTATAAGGGTCAAAGTCCCCCCACTGCCAAGGCAACGTTTCCTCGTGGAGCATTG
This sequence comes from Acronicta alni, assembly GCA_964056405.1. NCBI lineage: Eukaryota > Metazoa > Arthropoda > Insecta > Lepidoptera > Noctuidae > Acronicta > Acronicta alni. The sequence continues at coordinate 8,906,536 of OZ043926.1, forward strand.
TGTTATTGTGTTTCTTATGAAACTCTCAGTAGCAGGTTTGAGTTTGGATTTGTGCCCGGTTCTTGGCTTAACCTACCGATGAACTGCGGGTGTACATTAATACACCTTTGCCTGACTCTTCAGGAATACAGGTGTGATGAAATGTAATATATTATTTTTTTCTCAGGTGGCTCCATTTCAGCCAACCAAGGTCTGAGTCACGTTACTTTGAACGTCATCTCCAACACCGTGTGTTCTGTCACTTACCCCATCATAGAAAATACCAACATCTGCACCAGTGGCGTTGGTGGTGCTAGTACCTGCAGAGGTGACTCTGGTGGTCCTCTTGTTATTACTAGGAATGGCAACCCCCTTCTGGTGAGCATAACATCCCTACTTATTATTATTATTAATATAATAAATGCGAAAGTAACTGTGTGTGTTGAAATTTGGTACCTACAGAGATAGATTCGACCTTAGAGATGAACATAGGCTACTTTACGTCTCAAAAAATTCTTTGGGATGCGAGTGAAACCGAAGGCACAGCTAGTATGCTATATTATGTTTTAATTATCTCAAAAATAACCTTCACCAGGGACTTCGCCAGACTTATAATTAAAGCGTGATACGACTTTTTGCCTGATTTTTTTCACGAACACTTCGATTCTGTATAAGCTGTCCACACGTGAAAACAAGGCCAAAACTGTAGTTAGTCTACGAAATTGAACATACATCTTGTTCCCAGTCCGTGAGGAATTTCCAATTCGTAAGCTAATTTCAGATATTTCGTGATTAGTCAATATGAGAGTATTTCGATTTTTCATTTACATATAAATTAGGATCGTTAGCGCTTCTTCTGAATTTGATTAATTTTTTTGGGTAACAGATTGGTCTCACATCTTTCGGCCACCCTACTGGCTGTGAAGCTGGTTTTCCTGCTGTCTATGCACGTGTTACCTCCTACATGGACTTCTTCAACCAACACATATAATACTCAATGCTAGTATTGAGTGAAGTTTAGGAAGAAATAAATTGTTTTTTACTTTCTTCGTTTTGTCATTTCCGATATACAATTCTATAAACACACTTACGGACTTCCCTCAAGCGGTAGTGAATTTATTTTATCAACATTGTACAACTAGAATTTAGTTTAAGTTTAAGGTAATAATTACTAGTTATATGACCTAATAGCTAGTGGTAGGTATGACCATTGGACTGCCACTCGAAGGTCTCGAGTTCGAATCCAAGGCACCTCTGACTTTTTGAAGTCATGTGCGTATTTATAATTAAACGGTAAAGGAAAAACATCGTGAGGAAACCTGCATGCCTTAGAGATTTCCTCGACGGCGTGTGAAGTCTGCCAACCCGCACTAGGGCAGCGTGGTGGACTATAGCCTAATCCCTCTCAATCTGAGAGGAGACCAGTGCCCAGCAGTGGGACAGTATACGGGTTGAAGATGATGAAATTATAAAAAAGTTAACTTTGCTACAGAGCTTTGCAACTTTTAAATACCTGTGTAAAATATTCAACCAAGTTCGTTGCTTATTTCCAGTAGGTACCTATAGCTGAAAAGCGTAGCAGTAGGTATTTGTGATGAACCACTGCTCACAGTAAAGTTATTTATAATTTGCTTTGTGGGTATAAGGAGCTCTAACTTAAAATTGACTCAACCTCAAATTGGAAAAATGAAATCATAAAATTATATACTTACTATCAAATATGTAAAATATTTTTGTTTGATAGAATTACTATCAAACAAAAATATTTTACAGAAATGCTATGCAAATAAACAGTTTAACATAATGTAGGTAGGTACAAAAAAAAGAAACATAAATAAATAGTCACGTCTAAGCTTCAAAGTATTATTAAGCATCATTCTATGTACTAGCTTTTGCCTGCGGCTTTGCTTGGCTGTGGATGTAGAATCAATAATAGGATCACAAATTAAAAAAGAAGAAAAAAACACTAACACTGAATGCTAAGGTGACGCTGATATTTCTTTCAAAGTTGCGAGCCACCTTTCTGGATATCTATCCTGTGATCTCAAAGTAACCTTCAAATGCATGACCATGTTATTTTGTGTAAGTAAGGCGCGCTAATAAAAATGGGATTATTAAAAGTTGAATTACCAATCCTACGTTTATCATTACGCCGGTTTTTTTAGTATTAATATTCTACTACTTAGTAGATTCGATTCCCGCTCGGAACTGGGTACTGAGGTACTCGCTAAGATACTGTGGTGATGCCGTATTTGAAAGTTTGTTGTGTTGTTCAGTAAGTCACAATAACTCTCGAAAATTATAACACAAAAAACATACTCACAAGTAGGTACACTTCGGTGTAAAAAAAAACAACATACAGTACAAGGCGAGGTAAAAAATTAGAATTAATAATACCTAGAACCAACTATGGCAAGAAAAGCATATTATATGAGGGGGGCTAAACTATATAACAGCCTTCCTGAAGATGTCACTAACAGCCAAATATTTAAAAAACGATTGGAACTCCTCGTTAAACAAAAAAATATATTATCTTAATAAAATTGTAAGACCCTAGCATATAATATACCAAAATTATTTAAACACAGATTGCATGCTTTTAACATAGATTTATATTACTTTTCTCAATGTAAGTGAACTGTAAAATTATGTTCTTTTTGAGGAAATAAATGTCTTTAAACCGAACTCGTAATTCTATACAAACTGTGCCTTTGCAGTACTGGTTGGTACATAGGTAGGGCTTTACTATAGCACCACCTTGTTTTTTAATACGACACTAACTTGTCAAGTACCTGATGACGTACACCAGTCATTAAGTGAAGTGCATTTGACGTCATAATTAAAAACCAACAATAATGATCCCTTGTTTATATCGGAATCCATACTACAGCGAGGTCAAGCTGTACCACTGGATGATGGATCTTTCATATCCGAATAAAATGAGACATACAGTCAGTGGTGCGTGGTTTGAACTCGAGACCTTCAACTTGGCATTCCAATGGTCATACCACTAGGCTATCACTGCTTATTAAGAGGATACCTTGAAAATAATTCTTAGTTTTGAGGGCGTGGCTTAGCCACCTCTCGGGATATATCGCTCTCTCTCTGGCGCACATCATCACAGTTTTGAATTTGGCACAGCGCTATTATAGAGTCGAGTCAGTTTATTTTTTATTTTATTTTATAGGAGGATTTGGTATCACCGCCTAGCCTAAAAAACCCTAGCTATCAAAAATTGTTATAACATATCATTAAAGTTTTAATAGGTAAAAATATATAGACCCTGAAAAATATTCATTCTGTAAAAATAATTAAAATTCTTACGTTTATATACCGTTAGAACTTTGTACACAAATCGGCAGTATAATTATGAAGCATTATTTTTCTATATGCGAAACCTGATTATATGTTCAGAATTAGTATCTGAGTCGATTCCAAGAATTTTTACACCATGTTATATTTTGTCCCAAAAATATTTATAAAGTTTACAAGTAGGACATCCAGCGACACTAAGTAACTATCCGCAATCATACGCTCGCATACAGGTCACGGCAGGTCATAGCGTCAGCGGGCGCTGGCGCACCGCGGGGCAGTGGTGCACCGTTCAGTTCAGTCGCCCGGATGCTACAGGTTGACGTGCACGTGTTACGCCTCCGTTCAGTTACATAACGAATTTTAGAGTGATAGTTTGAGTCCATTATAGTTTGGTTTAGCTTTGAACCCTCTTAGCACTGGTTGAGGATTCAGGGTTACGCTATCGGTTGCGAAGAGGTGGTCAGGTTATATCCCACCTCCTTTCCAAGCGTGACTTAAAATTATCAAACGACGAAAAATTTAGATTGGGGTCATCTAGGTGTTAACATCAATGGTGTCTGTCCCACTTAAGATTTGCAGATGATCTTGTGCTTTTTGCGGAAAATTTTGAGGATATGCAGATAATCCTTTATTATCTCTACGATGCCTCTTTTCATGTTGGACTTAGGATGCATATGACCAAGACAAGGATTGTGGCAAACAGCAGTTCAAATTTTGCTGTTAAAGTTGGAAATGAATAGCTTCAGGTGGTGGTTGACCATTATAGGAGAATAAAGTTTGGGTGGGCTGTATTCGTCAAATTGGTTGACATAAAAATCCGCAAAATTTTCACAATATCTGAAGACCCGCCTCTACAACTGAGACATGGACGCTCACACAGGAGATGGTGTACAGGTTGAGAGTTGTTGAAAGAGCAATGGGGCGTTCTATGCTTGGCATAAGGCTGACAGAGAGTTCCAAAAATATGAAGTTATTTGAATAAAAATATAATTTGAATAAAACCTTTTTATTTTTATAATAACTCTATTTTAGCATTATTTTTTTTTTTTACCGAAATTCCCGAAATTCACGGTTTGTCCCGGTTCCTTAAAGGTACAGTCCCGAAAATCCCTGGTCCTTCTTAATAGAACCGGTTCTCGATTCCCTACTGGTTACATTTCGTTGATCTGTTTGCAGAAATCGAAGGTTTTGTTCGTGCAATTATGGACGAAGTTATTATGATAAATTGACGAACAACTACCGAAACTACATTGTAAAGGATGGTATCGGGTATACTATTGTCTCTGTGCATCCCTTAGACATCTTACTTCAGATTGTTCTCGTCTTGCTAACAGCGAGTAATTGCACAGGCACAACTTAGTGGCCAGGATTATTCATCAGCAACTCACACAGTTAGTAATAGTCTTGTAGATGCGGAGGTATTGCCCGACGCAATTCTTGAAAGTGTTAATATCACATTGTACTGGCATCGGTCTATCATCTGTTCATCACTACCAGGACTGTTGTTGCCAACAAACCTGCCATAGTCTTGGTAGATCGATTAGAGCGCCGCACAATGATAATCGATATCACTGTCCCACATGATGAGAAGGTTCTCATCTCTCTTTTTATCTTTTTCAGCCTTGGTGAGGTCACCAAGGCTGAAAAAGATAAAGTAATGAAAAATCTATATTTGACAACCTCTGTGGTCTAGCGGTTCGACTGTTGATCATGGGGACATGGGTTCGATTCCCACAGGACACCAATATTTGTGTGGATAAAACATGAGTATTTGTATTTGTCTGGGTGTTTCTTATGTATTAGAAGTATATATTTACAAAAAAAAAGTATATAAGTTTTATAACCATTGTCTAGTACCCATAGTACCTACAAGCTCTGCCTAGTTTGGGACTAGATGGTGTTGTGTAAAATGTCCCAAAAATATTATTATTATTATTATCTTGATCTAGTCCGTGAGGCTCCATCGACATGTGGGATGTGGATTCGGCCGATTGAGCCGATAGTTGTTACAGCCCATGGTTTTATAGCCAAGAGCCTCGAACGACATCTGAAGTCTTGTTAGATGGCTGGATCAAAGGCTTGATACAGAAAGCGGTACTTCTCGACACGGCTCGAATTATGAGTAGGTTCTTCTCTCTGGAGTATTAGCCACCAGTAGTTTGGGCCCTGTTGTGTCGTTGTCTGAACATATATTTTATATTTATTTATTGTAAACTAGCTCTGCGCGCGACTTTATCTGCGTAGAGTTTACCGGGATAAAAAGTATCTTGTCGTTAAGTTTTCTAAAATTTTCCAATTTCCTGCGCAATTTTCGTAATTTATTAAAAAATCCTCTTGCAAGAATTTAGGTATGATTATTTACTATATATTAAAAAAAACGTATCATGGTGGCACTCAAAAAAGAAAATAATTATGGTCTACTTTACGATTTTTTCTATCGAGAAAATTGTATGTAATCGTTTTTTCAGTCTTATGAGATTTTAGATTATACAAAAGCCACTAACCTAACCTAACCTGAAAACTAGATTCTTAATGTACAAAATCAAAGAGATCTGCTCAATCGAAAATCGAGTAAATTTACGAGGTATCGCCTTAAAGTTTAATAGTGGAATTGACTTGGTATTTTATTGTAAAAGTTGAAGTTATATCAAAATTAAAAAAGGTAAAGTAAAAAATATCGATGATCCAAAATCTTGCGCATTTTAATTATGTGTTGTGTATGTTTTAAGTTTATTATTACACTATTTAGATTTTTAACTATAAGTATTGTGCTTTATTTATTATATTTATTAAAAACATATCAAGGTAATTAAAAAACTACAAAAAGGTTTTCTACGTCTTTGTACCTAGTCTAGCGACTGTAGTTAGGTATATTTGCTTTAAATTTATTAATATTTAGATTTATAACTAAATAATAATGATAATAAATAATAAAAAAAAACAATAAACACTAATGACGAGAGACATGTTTTGCATTCTCCTTAAGCAATTGATTTTGTAGTAGGAGAATCCACTCTTCCAGTTTACATTTTCAGTTATTGTAGTTATGTAAATAGTAAATAGACATGCAAAATATTAAATAAAAAATAGTAAAACATATATTTTAATTATTTTATTAATGAAATAATTTGATTCCTTACAATCTCAGGTTAATCCAGTTCATGAAAGAGGTCACTCTAGCGAATGCGGCAGGTGCACCCGCCTCGCAACCACGGGCAGATCCGAAAGATGTAATACCAATCTGTTGAGAAAGTAAACGTAATTAGTAAAAAATCCAAAACACACTTGAAACTATAACCCGTGCAAATGTAACCCGGATAAACGCTAACCCGATACATTGAAACCAGAAAGAACTGCGTATCGATGAATTACATTACCATCCTTCGCGCCGTGCAGTCGGTTAAAAATACGACATTTGGCGATTCACACGACAGTCAGAAACAACAAATTCAAAAGTAGTCCTTGTCCACGGCTTGGTGCGAACCATTCTTGATGTGAAACAACTGAAATGAAGTACTCGAACGAATGTTGCCCCAAACTAAATTTCAGCAAAGTAATAATAAACTACCATATTAGCATAGCGGTGCTAATCACGACTGCTACGCTAGAGGTCTTGGGTTCTAATTCCAAGTCGTGTAAGTATTATTGGGTTTTTCATAAAATCTCAGTAGCAGTTCGAAGTTTGGATTTACGGTCGGTTAATGGCAATAGTTTCACCCCCAATTACATGGGACCTAACTTTACCGGCGGACTGTGGGTGTACAATAATAAAATTATAAGTACACCTTTGGCTAAACGTACAAAGTATTCTACGTACTTTTAATGAATCTTACTTGCTTGCGCATGGGCTTACCAAATTAATAATTTAGAGTTTAATTTGCACACAATTATTTTATACGTTTTCTTTGAATCGGAAAACTTCTCAAGAGACTGTAGCTACCGTTGCCATAAGATATAAAAAAAACACATATTTATTAAACCCATAAGTACCAAAAGAGGCTGGCTGTTCCTGGTGACTACAAGAGGGCCGCCGGAGTCACCATTGCATGTGCTTCTTCCATTTGTACCACTAGTGCAGATATTGGAATCTTGAATGATTGATGGGAAGGTTGAAGAGCACACAAAGTTGGTGATTGTATTCAATTCCACGTGACGCAAGGCCTGGCTGGTGGTAATGGCGCCACCTATGGAAGTAACAAACATGAGTATATGTAGCAGCATTTAAACAGTGTTAATAAAACAAAAAAGCAGTTGTGTAATTATCGCCTAAATTAGAGGTTCTCACTTGCTCCATCTGCAGTGCGTCCGTATCCAGATGCAGTAGCAACTTCACCAGGGAAGATCTCGTTGAGCTGAGTTCCACTGGGCAGAGCGACGGGTGCGATGGCCTCTATTGGTAGTATTATTAATAAATATAAAAAACTACGTACGTAAGCTTATAAAAACTAAATGCTGTTGTTCAATATAGAGTTTCAGATAATCGTTTATTGCAAAACAATTATTTTCTTGTTTTTACTAGTTCTTCCCTTTATTGTGCGAAGTCATAGTTTGTAAGCGTATTAGATTATTTGTTGTAATTAATACTAAACGTTTTTATAATTATTAGAATTCATTAGATAAAAAAGTATCTTAATCAAAAAACTATGAAAATATTATGCTTCGAAAGCTTAAAGCCTTAACCTACTGTGCCTTTGTAAGTACAAAGGCACAAGTATTCATGTTTTAATATTCCTAATAATATTTACTCTATTGCTGTTATTTAAAACCAAAAATCGTGACGACGCCTCGTGCGTGAACCACTTAACCATAACTGTAATATATATTCAATATGTATAAACACATACATATATATATATATATACAACAAATATACGATATATATAAATATATATATATATATATATATATATATATATATATATATATATATATATATATATGTCGTATATTTGTTGAAATTAAATGAAAATATTTATTTCCTACCAAGAACACAATAATTGATACTAGTCCATATTTTGTTAGTAGTTATGTTTATATATATATATATAATATACAACAACAAAAGAATATTTAGGCATCTGCTCCATCTAAAAAAAATGCCAATAATACAATAGTTTCAAAATGTATTATATGACGTATAAAGTAAACCCTAACTCTTAAGAAAAAGTACCCTTTTTGCTGGTTTATTATAAAAATAATGAGTAGATTATAAACAATAAATAAAAAAAAACTATAGTGGTGGGTATAAAAATACTTACTAGAAAAAGCTACGATAATGGGCAGTCGGATAATAGCAATATCATTACGAACGAGGAAAGGATACCAGTTCTCGTGCATGACGACGTCGCTAGTCGTGATTCTAGTACCCCCCGAGAACAAATTAACAGATCCGAGGATCACTGTGAATGACGAGGCGTGGTTTACTCCATCAAACCAGCAGTGAGCTGCGGTAAGAACTCTGTTTGCACTAATTAAAGAACCGCCGCAAACACCCTGACCAGCATTGAAGGTACCAAGAAGACCGGCCTGTAAAGAAAATTCAATTAATTATTAAAAATTTAAATGTAGGCAATGAAAATAGTATGAATACAACAATTTATGATTTGCGGGCAATTGTTTGAAACTATTGCCCATAAAGAAATTATTTAATTACCTGGTAAGGGAACTGACCGTCACTAGAAAGGGTACCACCGACAATTCTGCTTTGCATGGCCTGTTCCTCAGCTTTACGAATACTTTCAGCCAACGGTAGACCAATTTTAGACAAGTATCCGTAAGCGGTGAGGTCTTCTAGATCAATGACATCTTCAAAGTTTACGTTCCTCGCAGAAGCGATTGCCGTAAGAGCCAAAAGAGCCAAGCCTAAGAACTTCATTGTGACTATATTGAGGAATATAGGTAATAAAATCTCTAGCTGCACACATTTTTATACTCTACCAATGTATGATAGCGAGATAAAAGTCTTAACACTGTACGTATTATTTTAATCCATTACTGAATTGATTATATTATCGATATAGTTTATGTATAAGATAGTACTCATTCTATAATATGTCTTATTCTGTATACATATTGCTTTGCACGACACCAGATAAATAAAAAATATACGTTAATCTATTAGGGACTGAATGCGGTTTGTTTTGTCATTAACTCAGGCGTCTTTCCCAAGGCATTTAAGTGTGCGTTAGTCCACCCAGTTTACAAGGCTGGGGTTAGAGACGACGTATCTAATTATCGGCCGATTTCAGTACTTACTTGTTTGTCCAAAATTCTAGAACGCATATTAAATCACCATCTAACTAATTTTCTAACAAAAAATAACCTAATAGCTCAAAACCAATATGGATTTCGGACAGGCGTATCAACGGAGGACGCTGTAACTGGTTTCACAAATAGCCTAGTCGATAAATTGGATAAACGCTTGAAATGCTATGGTGTATTTTTGGACTTAACTAAGGCATTTGATACCGTGTCTATCCCCAGACTTGTAACCAAAATGGAGCACATAGGAATTCGTGGCAATGTTTTAAAGGTTTTCAAAGATTACTTGAATGGCCGTAGTCAATGTGTAAAAATAGATTCCATGCTGAGTAGTGAAGAATTTATTGTTTATGGAATACCACAAGGGAGTATTCTAGGACCTACCCTCTTTCAAATTTACATCAATGACCTTTGCCAATTATCACTGAAAAACTGCGAAATATTCACATATGCGGACGACACTACATTCTTGATATATGATACAGATTGGGCCAAGGCGAAGATAAAGGCTGAATCCACTCTGCAATCTGTAATGAACTGGCTTACCACTAATCTTTTGACACTAAATATTTCCAAAACTAAAATAATCCAATTTGTCCCACCAAATGTTCCTAAACCTCCTTCTAGTTCTAAAAAAATAGTTGCACATATATGTCCCGATACCTCTGCATGTAATTGCTCTACACTTACCTTGGTTCCTAGTATAAAATATTTAGGTGTTCATATTGACGAAAAACTAGATTGGCGAGTTCATACAGAGGCATTATGTGCAAGGCTTCGAAAACTTCTCTACTTATTTAAAGATTTAAGACACTCGGCCGACACAGAAACAGCATCACTTGTTTATCGTTCCTTATGTGAATCTATTATTACCTACTGCATCCCGGTGTGGGGAGGAACGTTTAAGACAGTAATGCTAAGAGTGGAACGAGCACAGCGAGCTGTCCTCAAAGTAATGTACTTCCGAAAGAGAGACTACCCAACAAACCAGTTGTATAAGGACGCGCAGGTACTTACTGTGAGACAACTTTATATCTTTCGTACTGTGTTGCGCAGACATTCAATGATATCATTGGATAGTAGTGTAATCAAAAGACTAACTGGCTTCCCTGTTTGTCCCGCAGTAAGGTGTCGGTCTGCACTTGCACGAAGACACTTTATTGCTCAGAGTTCTTATGTGTATAATAGAATTAATAAAAAGCTTTCATTCTATAAACTTACCCTTCAAAAAGTCAAGCAAAGCTTAAAAGAATGGCTAAAATCCCTAAACTACGAAGAAACCGAACAAATGATTTTATCTATAACATAAACTACCCATTATAATTGATAACGCACTTAAACTACTGCTTGCTACCACACATACACATCATCAATATACACATAAAACCACTCACTCACACAAATTCACTCACCTCTAATACACTCAAACTACCTACTTAGTAATTAACCATTCCTGTCTGTATTGTTGGAAGGTTTTACTTAGGTTTTAGCTTTAAGTTTATTTTATTTCACTTTATTTTGTTTCTAGTTACCTACCCGGATTGCATGCTCCTGTAATGATAATTTGATTGCATAAGAAAACATGTTGATTACCACGGAAGAGGGCACTGACTTCTGTAACACAGGTACATAACCTAGCACAGGAGTCGGGGACTTCAATCAGAAATGTACACAAAATTTTTATGCCAATAAAGATTATTATTATTTATATTATTTATTATTTTAAAGAAGCTGCTCATAAATATTATGAAGCGATCTAGGATGATGTTATTGATGTCACCTGGAGTTATCGACTGAACTCCAGTTTAGATGTATTTCTGTAACCTAACAAAAAAATGCACGTAGTACCTTGCCTATTTTTAGGGTGAAAAATTATAGAAATCTTCATCACTGAAACCGTGAGGTTACAATAAACAACGTACAATTCTCCGTGTGAGAAATGGCTGTTTATATGATAGACATTCGATGCCCTTTGAGAGTTTACCTCTAGAAGTCTTATGTTAAATTCTTAGGTCAAGGAAAATGTTATTGGGTCAGCAGCTCGCAGTTGGATTTGTTTGATGATGTTCGAATATCAGTAAAAACGACTTTGGACTAAAGTCCATATTTATTGATCTTCTTAAGAAAGAAAAGAGAGAAAGAATGAAAGTAAAGGCGGTAAGTCATCATATTATACAGCGAGAATTTTTAGTCGTTTTGAAACCGAAAATTGTAGACTATATCAGTAATAGAACCTATTAAAATATAATTTAAATAGAACCTATTTAAATATATTATTTTATTGATTATTAAAAATAATGTCATATTCGAACAAAAAATGAGAACTCATGATAATTCCACTCAATGTTACGTACTACGATCACTACGATCGATGTCATTCAGTGTTACACACACAACACTAAGCGGTAAAACATGCCTAGACACGTTATCCGCTCATTGGATGCGGCGCGGCTGCCTACAATCCACGCACACAGCTGTAATGTATTATGTACCTACCCCTAGTAGCAGGTTGCGCGGCGCCGGCGGCGGCGCGGCGAGCGCTCCCGCGTCGTCGCGTCGCCCGCGCCGCACCCCCGTTAACCGCCCGGCACGGCCGGACCCGCCAGTTCTGCTGTAGTGGTGAGTCGTCGACGATTTTCCCGTCGACGCAACGAGACTGTTTACGGTCGACGATAAACTAGTTGAAAAAACAGTCTAATTTTCGACTAGTTTACGTCGTGGACTAGATTTGTGTTTGACGTTCACTCAACGACAACTGACTGCAGGAACGAACGTGTCCATCTTCGTTCTTCGCGTTCATCGTCGACTGGTCGACGTCGTCAATCAGTTTATGTATGAACCTTCGACTAGTTTATCCGTTCACGGCGATAAACAGTCTAAAAAAACATCGTTCGTTCATTCAACGTTCACCACTATTCTGCTGCAACTCGCGCGCGATAAAGGTTGCATTGTTTACGTTTTACGTAGCCACGCGAAAATGAGTGTTCAGTATGAATATTTGAACGCGGAGTAGGTACTTGACAATGGTTCAGCTGTACGCTGTTGCCAGTTACAATTTGGAAGAGGCCAGGCGGTTGTATTCCCGGCCAGAACATTTAAAGGCGCTGCGGCTACGAGGGATTGAAAGTCCTCAAGTAACTTCAACCCCTACCAACTTGGCTGCAACCCAGCGCCTTCTCGATCATGGACAATTCCGTGTGCCGGCTCACGCGCAAGGTCGAGGGCGCCTGAATGACTCGCAGTAGAACGAAGACGCTATTCTGGAGTAGGTACTTCGAGCGGGCTCCGTGGCGAAGCACGAGAATGGCGGCACAAGAATTTAATGTTAGCCAATGCTTCGTATGGAAAACATTAAATAATAATGGCTTAACATCCCTATAAGTTCCGTCGAGCTCACGTCATCAACAACAATGATGCACCGGCAAGAATTGCCCTATGTCAGCTGCCCGGCTCATTATGCAAGTGTTGTGCGTGCTTACCCAAACAATCAGTGCCGTGATCGATGGATAGGTAGGCCACGGCGCGCGGCGGTCCCGTGGCTTGCCCACCACGGATCCCGGACTTAACGCCCCTGGATTTTTTCTTGTGGTCGGAAATAAAAAGACTCGTTTATACCCGTGAACATGAAAGTCTTAACGGCAGCGGCAGACTCCATTTCGAGCAGTTGCTTCAGTACAGGGAAGTGTAAACAATTTGTAAATAAACTGTTATTATGTAAGTACTTAGCTATGTACATAAGTTGATTATTTTGTAATTAGCTCAAATTCCAAAAATCCAAACGCCTGAAGTACCTACTCAGTTCATTGGCTCTCTGTTTTTAATTATTGATACCTACAGTAAATAAAGATAAGTTCAATTCAAATAAAGTATTTCTGCCGGTCCTAAGCCCGTGTAAAGTAGGTATGAACGAGAAATTGGAGTAGGTACAATTTACGTAGTTGGCGTGAAAATGTTGACGACACGCAATCGTATCGTCAACAATGCGCAGCGGCTGTGCGAGCGCCTGCTGCGCCATCCCGGGTTCGATCCTCGCTCGGAACCAATTTGTATGATCTGCAGGTGATTGTTCTGGACTTGCGTGTTTGTGTATGTGAAAAATTATGTTTGTAAATGCACCCATGACACAGGAGAAAATCCTAGTGTGGGGCTACGTTTTTTTTTCTTAAATAAGAACTACGATAAAACCTACCTACACACAGTCTTATTCTAATTTTTTTAGTAAGAATGTAGGTATTACGTTCATGTCCCGTATCATCAGCTGATTCGCTGGGCGCCATACTTGTAGTATTTGAACTGTGATCTACCTAACATCAAATTACGTCGCTATCTGCATCGTAATGGAATTTATTTTAATAATAAAGTGTACTTGTCTAGCTACTAGCTATTAAATCACGCGTAGTAGGTCCTCGGACGGATCATCCGACCGTCCGTCGCTCGCGTTGCTGTAGGTAGGTGCATAGATCAATAGGTGACCAGCTGATGAGCTGACTCGTCTGAGCCGCCCGCCGCGCATCATTGATAAATGGCAAGCTTGAGACTGAGGCGGTTTAGAATGAAATATTCGTGCACTACTACGAAAAAATTCGAACAAGTGATTTTTTTTTTGAAATGCCATATTTTTTTATTATTAGCTGTACAGTCAACTTAATATTTTTTATTTGTACTACTAATTATCCTAAGTTACCACGTTGCGGTTCCAAAACGACTATACGGTGTATAGTTTTCTATTATCTAACATTATTTAACAGAGCTTCAATTCTCCGTGTGTCGTCCATAAGCTAGTTACCTACGTTTTGTAATAACAATGCAGGTTCATAGATTCGTTTACTTGAAGGCCAATTCTGGTAACTAAAATGAATTCAAAGTATAGTTTCGATATTATCTTAGTGTCATAAATATTATAATATCGCTACGGGTAAATGTTTGACCTTCCATCTTCCAAAATAGGTTCATAATCGATGACATACCTGATAATGTATAAATTATTACGACTTGGTGACTCCCCCGAGCTTCGCACGGTTGTAATATAAGTACTAATTATATTTATAGTAGGTATTAATAAAAATACAGGTAACGGGTAAAAGAATTTTTAAAATCAGTTAAGTATTTCTAGTTAAAAATAAACAAACATAAAAAATCAAAACTTTTGATTAAATTTTCAATGAAATCATTACATTTTTCCATTAAGGCGGAAGTCAATTTATGCATTTATGTTCGGTCGTTCAGAGGTTTTGATTAATCCAGTCGATGTAATAGGTCACCCGAGCAAAAGCGCTGGGTGCTCCGGACTCGCATCCACGGGGTGAACCGAAAGAAGTAACGCCAACCTGTAGACCAGGTAAACAAAATTAGTGAAAACATCAGTTATCTAATTGAGTGAAATAATTTAGGAGCTGGTAGACAGAACTCTGCCGACGCCGACGGTAGCCGACGTGCTGAGTTCATCTGTTCATTCTGATCCTGCCGCTAAACAATGTTGTCTAACATTATTCTGTTCCTGTTTATAGAGAAATCATTGAAATCCATAAAATAAGTTGCATTTACCACATACCATCAGGCGGCTCATATTCTTGTTTGTCATCTTATTCCAAAAAAAATGAAAGTAAATAATTTGGAACGAAATTGATAAAAATTGAATATATATAATATTATATAAATATATGTACTTACCAAGATATTCTTGTTATTCCTGTAGACAACAAGAGGACCACCAGAATCACTGGAACAGGGGCCCCTACCATTTTCGCCGCTTGTACATATATTTGAAGGCTGGACAAAATCACCATAGATCGCTGAGCATTGAAGGTTACTGATCACTGGCAGCCTAACGTGGCTCAGGAATTGAGTGGGGGTAATGCCCATTCCTATAAAATTATAAAGTTAGTGGCAGTACCCAAGATAAAACTATAGTATTAACAACGATTGCTAATAACTTTCTTACCATCACCAAGGATACCGAAGCCAGAGGCAACGGATATGTCACCACTGAAGTCCTCAGAGAGCTCACTACCGGAAGGCAGAGCGATGGGGGCGACTGTGTCTGTTCATACACAAGCATAATTTATTAACACGTAACTTATTAACACATAGCGAAATTTATTAGTCCTAACTTTATACTACTCATTATGGCTCCCAATGCTTATCTGCATGCCCGGATAGTCTTTCAACTGCGTGCATGAGTTCGTTTTGTAATATTTTATAAAGAGATACTTATTGCAGAATATATAGACTACTACTAGATAAATATATAGATTTCAATTCACTTCAAATTAGAAGTCAATATATTTATTTTTCAAAACAAGCAAAGTATGTAGAACTGTTATGATACGTAACATTTTCAACTCAATCTATTGTCTACTTTTACGGAAACTGTTTTTATATACATAAATATTTCTCAACTTAGTTATAAAAAAAGAAGACCTAATTCTGTAATAATTCTAGTTCTCCGATGAATAATTTGCGGTTTATTTTTATTACAAAAGAAACTTATGAATATAAATCGTCATCAGCGTAAAGAGTACTTACTTGATAAAGAAACAGCTGACGGCAAATATATCATGGCAATGTCATTGCGAATAAGGGTAGGAGTCCAATTCTCATGCATAATGACATTTGTGGAAAACACTCTGATACCGCCTGCAAACAAAGTGACGGCTCCAAGGACCGCCGTAATCCCCCAGGCTTGTTCTTGCCCGTCGAACCAGCAGTGAGCAGCGGTTAACACTCTTCTTGCGTTAAGCAGAGATCCTCCGCAGACACTCTGACGGTTTCCATAGTTTATAATAAGACCAGCCTGCGCAATAATAGGAAAACGTTTAGTAAAGATGATCATGAACTTAGCAGGTACTTGCCGTGACGAGTTAAACTGGTTATTACCTGGTAGGGGAATTGCCCAAGAAGAGCAGCTTCACCACCAGCGATTCTGTTTCGGCTAGCTTCCTCCTCAGCTTTACGGATTTTTTCGGCCAATGGTTGACCAATTTTACTCAAATACCCGTACGCGGTATTATCTTCTAGATCGATGACATCTTGCAAGTTGACATTCCTTGCGGAGGCGATCGCCAACAGACCTAATAGTCCTAGTGCCAAGAACTTCATTTTACAAAAGTTTCAGAATACAGTCTACATAAAATCGTATCATAAGCGTATTTATACTTTGATGTTTAGATAATTTCAAGATAGAAGCGTTATTAGTGAGATAATCATTTTTTAAGACTTATCTATTGTCAGTGTTTCACTAGACTTTGGGTAACGCAGTTTATACTAGTAGTAATAAATTAGTAAGTAGTAAGTAATTTTGCAGTGATAGCCTAGTGGTATGACCATTGGACTGCCAAGTCGAAGGTCTCGAGTTCGAACCCTAGGCACACACCTCTGACTTTTTTATCGACGGTTTGTGAAGTCTGCCAACCCGCAGTAGCCTAGCGTAGTGGACTATAGGCTAATCCCTCTCAATATGAGAGGAGATTCGTGGCCAGCAGTGGGACAGTATATGGGTTGATGATGAAGTAATTTTGAGTCGGCGCCAATTTTTTTGGATTATTAACGTTTAATGCACATTTCACGGTTCATTTGATTTGGCTATTTCTTTAAATTTAAGGTCATTTAGTGATCTTTTTTCATTAATTGTTTGGCGCCGACTCAAAATACATAGTTATACTTACATTAAAGAACTTAGTTAAGTATTAAGGTTAAATAAGAAACATTTATTATTTCTTGCTTTTCAGTTTTTCGGCGGTTTAATTTTTTCCGATATCTTATGCACGTCGTACGTCTGTATCCGTCAAGCTGTTTTTCCATCGGAATCCTAAAGATTTGTAAGAAGTAAGAAATCTATATAAATTAGACCTTGGTACGCGCATCACCAGAGAACCAGCTGGACGGTTTTGACGAATTTATGACTTAAATTAATTATTTTGTAGAAAATTGTCCAAATCCCGAAAAAAATGGTAGTCCATTGGAGAATACGGAGGGTGAAGAATGGTTTCTGTTTGCAGTTCCTGTAGGGTTCAAACAATCTCGTGCTGTATGAGGTCTCGCGTTATCATGGAGCAATAATGGTGAAGATCGATTCATGAGTCGGGGCTGTTCCACTGCTAGTTTTGCTATCATTGTTCGGAGGTCGTCGCAGTAGACATCTGCCGTTGTTGCTTGACCAGATCGGAGAAAACTATAGTGAATAACACCATGCTGAAACCACCAAACAGTTACCATTACCTTTTTATTGGTAAGCTTTGCTTTAGGACACCGTTACGGCGTTTGACCTGGGGTCACCCATTGCATATTTCGTAAAGAATCCACTTTTCATCAGATGTCACAATTCGATCCAATATCCTTCATTTCTGTATCCATTCAACAAGGCAACACAAGTTTCAACCGGCGTTTCTTTCTGAGATTTCCCCCTCCCCTCTGTGGTGTCTCTGTGAACGGTCGTGTTCTCAATTCCCTTAGCTTCTAAAATTGTAAATAAGTGGAAATAGTGATTATACTAAAACGTTAGCATTATAATCATAAACACTAATAAACAAGTGACAAGCTGTGTGAAAATTATAGTGAAAAAACAGTTATAACACGTATAAAATACAAATAATAACGTTAAAACGAACAACAAAATTATAAAATTGTGCACATTTTGAAATTTGGACCCATTAGTGAACACAAAAGAAACGACAAACCAGCTAAGACCTATTTAAAAAAAACGAGTTAATAGTGCTCACAATTTTCACAAGATAACGTATGTGACTACGTAGCTCTGCAGTGAAGCACGTCGGCCTGTGTGCAAGTAGTTTCGTGTTCGGATCCTCCATCGAGCAAAACGCACTTTTTGCATTTTTGCTTGTTTTCTTTTAAGAATAATTTTATTTTAAGTATATATTTTAATTTTATTTAAGATATTAGTTTGAACTGGTTTAGAACAACCAATTAAATATACAGATATAAATATCAATTATGCCTCTAAAACGCACCCCACCAGCGTCACCTGCTGTAATAAAGCAATCACCAGTTCATCATCAATCTGAGCCCAACATTAGCTTGTCTGCGCAACCAAGTCAAATCTGCATGGACTCAAACACTACCAGTCGTAATAAAAGAAAACGGGATGATCAGGACGTTTTACTCAACATGAACGAGTTTAAGGACGAAATATCTAGCATAATTAAAGACCTAAAAAAGGAACAAACAATATTTCACATAAACATCGAATCCACGCTGCTAGAAATAAAGAATCAATACAGCAAACTCCAAGACTACGTTGATTTTTCTGTTGCTAAATACGATGAGATGCTGAAAAGAATGGTGGAATATGAAGAAGAAAGAAAGGAAAATCGGGAATATATAAATAGACTTGAAGAAAGGGTAGAACAGCTGGAAAAACAGTATAAAACAACATGTCTTGAAATTAAAAATGTCCAAAAAAAGAAACCAAAATCTGCGAAAGAATCAAAACTGAATCTAGTTAACGTGGTTAGAAACATCGGTAATGTCCTCAACACCACAGTTGTTCAGTCTGATATAAAGGACGTATATAGAATAAACTCCATGAATAACACCATAATAGTTGATTTCACTACAGTCATACTCAAAACAAAATTACTTCAGTCTGTCAGAACCTTCAACAACAATAACTTTAATAACAAACTAAATACAACGCACCTCCGAGTCGACGGCCCCAAGGTTCCTATTTATATATCAGATAATCTGCCTGCAAAAGCTCGAAAAATATTTTTTCTGGCACGAGACTTCGCCGCCCAGCATAAATATAAACACTGCTGGTCAGCTTATGGCAAAATTTACTTGCGCAAGGAAGACGGCGCCCAACGCTTCACTGTGAACTCCGAAAAAGACTTAACTACAATAGCTGAAAGCTGACTATGTTATTTATATGTCATAACTATAAAGTCCTGCATGCTATCTTTCACTTATTTTAAGGATTTTTATTATCTTTTTTCGCAAATGATTGCTTTTTGTAATTGTAAAACACTTATTTACACAATATACACTTTCACACAATCACAGAACCACCCATACATATATGCACACTATCTTTTAGAATTATTTTTAAAATTGATTAACCTACTACAGTTAGTTGCTATTAAATTACCAACACTTATCACAGAAGCCTTGAATCATAATTATTTACTAAATTTAGGTTACTTACTTACTTGGAAAAAACTGAGAACCTTATATTTTACCCTCTTCATTTCTAGTGAATATGTGTACTTAATATGTAATAATGACATATTAAGTAACTTGGATAACGTTACTTTCTCTAATGTGGTAACATGCGACCCTGATGCAACTGATCCATGCTTAACTGTTTTATCCCAGAATATTCGTAGTATCAATGCAAATTATGCAGGGCTTTTAACATTATTGGAGAGAATTAGTGTATCTTGTGATATTATTATTTTATCAGAATGTTGGCTCTCCAGAAACCCTGTCGTTCCAATTCTAGATGGATATACCTCGTATAAATCATTGAAAACTTTTAATCAGAATGAAGGAATAGTTGTATACGCTAGGAATATCTTAGCTAACGTAAAAGTTAAAGAACCAGATGTCTTGGAAACAAACTGTCTAATAGTAACGATTGGAACGGATATGGCCATAATTGCTATCTACAGACCATACGCATTTAAGGATCCATCCAAATTTATACAATCGATGGACAGTGTTCTCTCTGATCTTAAATCTTTTAGGAACATTGTAATCATGGGAGACATAAATATTGACATTTCCCGCAATAATAAATCTGCTTACGCACTGGACTATATGGATCTCTTAGCCCACCATGGACTTTTCCCGGGCCATACTTTGCCTACTCATGGAACCACATGTCTAGACCACGCCAATATAAAATCCTCTCTTTCCAGTACTATTTTCGTACTAGAATCTACTGTCACAGACCACTGTGCAGTTATAATTTCGCTTTCAACAAATAAAATTAAAACTTTTAAGTCACCCCAAATAACGAAAATAGATGAGGATAAGCTCAATAATGATATGTGCAATGTAACTTTCAATTTAGTCTACTCGACGAAAGACCCAAATTTGGCAACCAAATATTTAATTGAACCAATTCTTCTAGCACTATCTAATAACACAAAAACCATAACAATGTCTCGTAGACGCAAGCCAATTAAACCCTGGATCACTCAAGGATTACTGAAATGTATGCGCCACAGAGACAATTTATATAAAAAACTTAAAAAAGATCCCACAAATGAAGTCCTTTTGTTATCATATAGAAGGTATCGTAACTTCTGCACTAACCAGCTACGAAAAGCCAAAATAAATTATGAAAGGTTGGAATTTAAAAAAGCCGGTAGAAACTCCAAGCAGCTTTGGAATGTAATTAAAAGTGTTACGAACATAAACAAACCAAAGTCCACAGCCTATGATCTCCTAGATAACAGTAATGATAAGCAGGACACCATAAATGAAATTAATTTTTATTTTGCCAATGCAGGCAAACGTTTAGCGGAAAAAATACACAGCGACCCACTATCTTTAACTTTACCGGCTCCTCATAAGGAATCTTTTGTATTGCTGGAGACTGACGAATTGGAGGTAGAACGTCTAATCCTTTCACTTAAAACTAATTGTGCGTCCGGCTGCGATGGCATTACGTCTGGATTTCAATATAAAAACATGATTGTTCCTCCGCTTACATATATTTGTAATTTAAGCCTTAATAGTGGCATTTTTCCCGACTCATTCAAGAAAGCTCTTCTCCACCCTATATTCAAATCTGACGATCGAGATCGTGTCGAAAATTACAGGCCTATTTCTGTTTTACCCGCGATGTCAAAGATACTGGAGAAAATAATTAATACGAGACTTGTTGCGTATCTAGAGACACGTAAATTTCTGTCGATAAATCAATTTGGCTTTAGAAAGAATCTGTCGACTGCTGATGCTGTGCATAATCTAGTTAATCATATAGCTCGAAAACTCGATAACGGACAAAAATGCGTGGCGCTGTTCCTCGATCTTGCGAAAGCTTTCGACACGGTTTCGATTCCCATCCTAATGTCAAAGCTTGAATCGCTAGGTATACGCGGGATTCAGCTTTCCCTATTTCGGAGCTATCTTACTGGCAGAACACAGTGTGCTAAGATTGGAAATTATACCAGTTCTGATTTACCCATAAGTTTCGGTGTTCCCCAGGGAACAATTCTCGGACCGAGTCTATTTTTAATTTATATCAACGATTTGTGCAACCTTAGTCTAGAAAACGGTACAATATCTTCATATGCGGATGATACAGCACTTGTATTTGCGTCGGATAGCTGGGCAGAAACATATTGCCTCGCTCAAAAAGGTTTTGACTCGGTTAGCGAATGGTTAAATAATAACTTGCTTACTTTGAACATAGGAAAAACAAAAATATTAAATTTCTCGATACGTAATTCAAATATGTCAGTGGCCAACTCGCTGAATGTCAGTGCTGGGTTGTCCCCATCCAATATCAATGCCAGTGGCACCCGTGAGGCTAGTATCTGCAACATTGAACGTGCCACGTCAATAAGGTACCTTGGCATAGTGATTGACTGCAACCTTACATTTAAAGAATACATAGCACACTTATCGAGTAGAGTGCGAAAGCTAATTTACATCTTTAAACAACTACGCCAATCGGCTGATCCAGAAGTAATGAAAATGGTGTATATTGCACTGTGCCAGTCAATTCTGATTTATTGTATCTCTACCTGGGGCGGTGCCGCAAAATCTCATTTTATTCAGATTGAACGTGCCCAAAGGGCTGTACTTAAGGTTTGCTGCTCTAAACCACGACTTTATCCCACAGTCAAACTGTATGAATACTGCCAAGTCCTTACAGTTAGGCAATTGTTCGTACTAGCTACAGCCAACAAACAGCACTCCGTTACTAACTACTCTAGGGAATCCACACGCCGCAACCATATTGTCGCTTCAGCCACCCCACTTAAGACTTCTTTCAGTCATAGGTTCTTTGTCTTCCTCGGTCCCTACCTTTATAATAAATTACATCAAATCCTGTCCCTGCACACATTGAATAAATATAATTATAATACCATTCTTCAATCTTGGCTACAAAACCAAACATACACTGCCACAGAAGCCCTCTTGGATATATTGGTTTAATTTTTAACCCAATCTACTTATACACATCACTATCACCGCATAAACATTTACAAGAACGTATATACAAAGACTATCACACATACACACACAAACACTCAAACATACAGTCACACACACACACACACACATATAGCTACTCACTATTTTAGTTATATTCTAGCTCACTCACTTTTTTTGCTATTTCTGTTTGTGATTAACATAATAATTATAATGTATAACATTAAGCTAATTAAATTAGTTAGTTTGAAAGAGGTGGGGACCTGGTGACCTGTATTACAGGTGTACTACCTACCACAGGCACCAGCGATCCACAACCAAAAATTGTGCAATCTTAGCTTTCTTATGTGACTGTCTCTATTCTATTTTTTTGGTTTGTGGTGAGAAATAAACGTTTTTATTATTATTATCGTATTTATTTAATTTCTTATTTACATTATATTTTTAAATATTTTTACAAAAAAAGAAAACAAAAACATTTAAAAATATAAAAAAATAGTCAGACCACCGATATCGGGAACAGGGTCCAAGCTACCGGTGGTTAGGGCCCCAGAGACAGGAACCTCCTCACAATACGCGCCGTATCAAGGAGTACTGCCTTCTGAATCAGGCCCTTAACCCAGCCACCCAACTCGAGCCTCCTGAGGTGTTGGTCGAGGCTCTTGGCGATAAGTCCATTGACCGTAACGACTATAGGCACAATGATGGCCGAGTCCACATCCCACATGGCGACCACCTCGTGAGCTAAGTCGAGATATTTTAGCTGTTTCTCTTTCTCAGCCTTCACGAGGTTCTCGTCATGCGGGATGGTGACATCGATAATCAATGTGCGGCGCGCTGATCGATCTATTACCACTATATCAGGCTTATTGGCTACAGTAGTCCTGTCAGTGATAACAGATCGATCCCAGTACAACGTGACATGGTCATTCTCGAGAACTGGGTCGGGCGCATATCTGTAATACGGTACCTCAGAATCCACAAGGCCGTATTTTAAAGCAAGTTGCTGGTGGATAATCCTGGCCACTTGGTTATGCCTGTGCAAATACTCGCCGTTAGCCAAACGAGAACAACCAGAAATAATATGCTTGATAGACTCACCGGGACAATGGCATGCCCGACATATGTCGATCGTCCCGTCTTTCATGATATACTTCCGGTAGTTGTTCGTCAGCATAACTTCATCCATAATTACACAGACCGAACCCTCGGTTTCCCCGAAGAGGTCACCGAAGCGTAGCCAGGCCACGGACGCTAAGAAATCTACGTCGGGCCCATGAAGGGCACGGAAAAAACGTCAGTGAAGCTCCTTGCTCTGCCATACTGCCTTGCGGTCATTGATACTAAGCACCACAGGTTTGCGCCAGTTCTCTTTAGCCAAAGATAGCGGGGTGAGTCCCTTGTCCACTGCGACCACATCTCGGTGCATACTCACGTCAGCCTTAAGAAAATATTCTCTGAGACTGCACACCTCGCGGTTGTGGAGGGTCTTAGCATTTAAAAAACCTCGACCCCCGCACTTCCGCGGGATGTACAGCCTCATGACACACGAACGTGGATGATGCATCCGGTTTGCGGTCAACAGCGACCGGACTCTCCTATCCAAGGCGTCCAACTCCGTTTGGGTCCACTTGAGTATACCAAAGGAGTACATCAGGACCGGCATGACCCAACCGTTAAAGGCGCGCACCTTGTTGCCGCCTGACAAAGAACTATTAAGTACCTTTTTCAGGCGGCCGAAGAAGCGCTCCTTTAACGCTTGTTTCATGTCAGCCCCGTTAATGCCTAACTCCTCTGACATACCCAGGTATTTGTAGGTATCAGTTGAGGAGAGTGATCTCAGGTTTATAGAATCTGAGAGTTGTAGTCCCTCAGATTCCACAATCCCGCCCCGCCTTACATGCATGACTGCACATTTATCTACACCAAATTCCATCCTGATGGAATTACTAAAAGTTTCAGTTGCCTTTAGTAACTCCATCAGTTGCAATTTGGTGGAGGCAAACAGTTTTAAATCATCCATATAAAGCAGGTGGGATATTACCTGACCCCCTCTCCGCAACGAATAGCCCAGCCCCGTACCCTCCAGCAGGGTGCTGAGGGGGTTCAGGGCTAAACAAAACCACAGTGGACTCAGACTGTCGCCCTGGAATATTCACCGCTTAATCTCAATAGGTTCGTCGTTCCCTTGAATTTGCCTACATCCTGGATAGCGAAGAACAGTTCTCCACTGCCCCATACATGACACCAGGAAGGTGCGTAAAGTTGTATCTATTTTATACAACTCCAGAACCCTCATGAGCCATGTATGCGGCACCGAGTCGTAGGCCTTCTTATAATCTATCCAACATGTCGACAGATCCTTTTGGGATCGACGGACCCGTTGGCTTATGGCCATGTCGATGAGGAGAAGCTCCTTGGTGCCGCGGGACCTATTCCTACATCCATTTTGAGAGGCTGACATAATAGAATTTTTTTCTATGTGATAATTGATTTTTGCTCTCAAAATGAATGTAAGAAGTTTATAGACCGTCGGTAAACATGTGATCGGTCTATAATTTTTGGGTTCCGCGACATCACCTGACTTATGGAGCAGGTGGGTGATTCCCGTTGTAAGGAACTGTGGTAGCGACCCAGACTCTAAGGCCGATTGGAATTGCGATGCCAAGCACGCGTGTGAGCTTTGTAGCCATTTAAGCCAGAAGTTGTGCAGTCCGTCCGGCCCCGGTGATTTCCAGTTCGGTACCGAACGGGCTGCACTGGCTACATCTGAGGCAGTTATTACAACTGCCTCCATCTCCGGTATGGCTTCACACACGCGCTCAACATCGCGCATCCATTCAGCCTCAGAGTGGCAGACGGGCACCGACCAGATGTTGCGCCAGAATGTACTAGTGGCATCATCATCTGGGCGGCGTCCGTCAACCACAGTTTGGTCAGGTCGCTCCCAAGCTCTATACACCCACCTTTGATCGCTCTGGAACATGCGATTCTGGGTATACCGCTCAACCCGTCGCCTATACCTTCGTATACGGCTTGCCCATGCACAGACTTTCTGCTTCAGGAAGTCAATGCGCTCTGTGACACGGGGCATATATTCTTGAGGACTGATTCCAGTCCCCGAGAATGCCCGCCTCACAAAGCGCATCACTCTGGGTCGAGTATTGCCCTCCCTGAAGCAGTATAGTTTGCCGATGAGCACCCTGGTCCCCTCGATACGCTGCTCGATCCTGCGCTGCCAGGCTGGAATGGCGGATTTATGTCGTGTAGTATTGTCACATTTTGGAAATGTGACATTTGCTACACGACACGCCGCAATAGCCGCGCAGTACATGATGGAGTGAGTATCGAAGAGATCTTCGCTGCTTTCAAAGTAATTGTCAAGCAGCGGATCCAGGGCACACACCAACGCCCAATTCTTTCTATGCATAGGCAAGTGAGGTAGACGAGGTCTAAGTTCGATGGGGGCAGCTCTAAAATCCCGAATCGCATCCTCCAGTGCGCTCCTCAATCGGTCGTTGCACTGGTTACTTACCGTAACAACCTCATCGTCCGCCTCCCCATCGTTGACATTTGACCGCGGTTGTATTATGTCGCGTGCTAGCGGATTTACCGCGGTCTGTGACGGGACAGGGACAGGGACGATACGGTTCTTCAGTACCTCTGAGCGTAGCCTATCAAGTGCGGCGTCATCCAATCTGTGATTCCGTTGGATAACCCGCACCTGATCTGACAGTCGTTGGGCCGAGACGCTGATGGCTGGTTCAAGTTCCTGGAACAGAGACAGCATCCTATCGCGGTACGCAGTGAGGTTAGTTCCCCCCTCTGTAGCCCCGTAATATGCGCGCATGACGTTCTCATTAATTGTTTGAGTCCATTTCATGCGCTGCACACAACCACCGGCAGCGGGGACCCGGGTAGGGGCCGGTTGGCCCCTAGATCCCATGCCGTTCGGTGGCCGGCCTCTTCCCGGCCGACGTACAGGTGGTGGCGACGTCGGTGGGGAGAAATACTCGTCGCTCGAGCTCGACGCGGCTGCAGCCGCCGGTGTCACTGGTGGTCCGAGTTCCGGCGGCGGCGAGGCGGAGGTGAGCGACGAGTCCGGGGGTGGTAGGCGTGCGCGTCTTGATGCTGATCTCGTCTGCATTCTCTTAGTTCATTCACATCCATTTCATTTTTTATTTTGATTTTGATTTTCTTGTGACATTATATATGTCATAGCTGTCTGGTCTGTTTAAAAGCTTGATTTTCTTGATTGTTTTTTCTATTTAAAATATTCTTTATTAATGGCATAATTAATAATATTCATAGGTGTAACGTAAAGGTAACTGTCTTGAAATTTTGGGTGAATTATGTATTGAAATATGTAATAAATGGGATGAGAACAAATTTTCGAGCTGTTGACATCTAGAGTTGCCAGCGTATTTTTATTTTTATTATTTCGCAGATCAGTCAAATCATGAGGCACCCATTTTTCATACTTTTTTATTTTATTGGTTTGACGCAAATGAGTCAATATTATTGGTAAGGTAACGTTATACCATGCCGCTAATTCCTGGGTAGTTTGGCTCAGATCGGCTTCCACCATCTCTTTCAATTCAGTGTTATTCATCGGTGTGGGCGGTCTTCCACGTGGTTCGTTCTTCAAATCAAAGTTTCCATCACGAAAGCGTTTAAACCAAAATCGCACGGTGCATTCATCAGCAGTTCCCTCTCCAAACGCAACATGATATTGCGAGCTGTTTCTGCCGCGTTAGTTCCACGTCGGAACTCGTATTCAAAAATTACTCGAATTTTCGAAGTCCATCTTTCTTATCTAAGCTGAATAAAAAAACAACTAAAAGTCGAGAATCGAATACAAATACAAATAGTAAAATTGTTTATTTCTTCAAGACAATGCACATTTTTTAAAAGAAAAACTTCATAGGTACCATGTGAAAAAAGTTTCACTCAAAAATCTCATTAGTTAATGGCCCCGTAGACCCTTTTTTTAAACTTAGTTAAAGAGAAAGCAATAGCAGTAGATTTAGCCAAGACATTATAGCACCTAGGTACACATTCTAGGCACAGCAGCGTTATATCTAAGATTTGTTTAAGAGTAAGGAATGTGAAATAGTTGGTATAATTTTTTGCGAGGTAAGCGATATTTAATTGCAATGTATTCAAGAGGTCACCACTATCATGAGTTCCATCAAAAAGTCTGTGAAGAAAGATTAAATCAGAATTTTTTCTGCGATTTGCAAGTGTGCACATGCGGTAATGATTTAATCTTTCACTATATAAACTAGTAAGTTTTACATTTTCAAAGTTTACATCTTCAAAGGAGCCAAAAGAGCCAGGCCTAAAAACTTAATTGTGGAGATATTGCAGAATATAAGTAATAAAACCTCTAGCTGCACACATTTTTATACTCTACCAATGTATGATAGCGAGATAAAAGTCTTAACACTGTGGGTACGTATTATTTTATTTCATTACTGAATTGATTCTTATTATCGATATGGTATAAGTATCAGATAATACTTATTCTATAATACGTCTTATTCTGTATACATATTGCGTTGCGACACCAGATAATTTTAAATTTATGTTAATCTAATTAGGACTGAATGCGGTTTGTTTTGTTTTAATGAAGCTGCTCATAAATATTATGAAGCGATCTAGGAGGATGTTATTACTGTCACCTGGAGTTATCGACTGAACTTCAATTTAGATGTATTTCTATAACGTAACGTAAATATGCACCGAGTACCTACCCTGCCCATTTTTAGGGAGCTATTTAAAAGTCAAAAATTATAGAAATCTTCGTCACTGAAACCGTATGGTTACGTAACAACAAACAACGTACAATTCTCTGTGTAAGGAACGTCTGTTTATATGATAGACACTCGATGCTCTGAGAGTTTACCTCTAGGAGTCTCATGTTAAATTCCCAGGTCGAAGAAAATGTTATTGGGTTTTTATATGAAATTCTCAGTAGCAGCTCGAAGTTGGATTTGTTTGATGATGTTTGAATATCAGTAAAACGACTTTGGACTAAAGTCATTTCCATATTGATTGATCTTCTTAAGAAAGAAAAGAAAGAAAGAATGGAAGTAAAGACAGTAAGTAATCTTATTATTATATAGTTTCCTATTATCTAACATTACTTAGCAGAGCTTCAATTCTCCATGTGTCGTCCATAAGCTAGTTACCTACGTTTTGTAATAACAATGCAGGTTTATAGATTCGTTTACTTGAAGGCCAATTCTGGTAACTAAAATAAATTCAAAGTATACATAATTTCGATCTTATCTTAGTGTCATAAATATCATAATATCGCTATGGGTAAATGTTTGACCTTCCATCTTCCAAAATGGGTTCATAATCGATGACATAATAATGTATAAATTATTATGACTTGGTGACTCCCCCTTCGCACGGTTGTAATATTGTACTAATTATAATATTAATAGTATTAATAAAATGCAGGTTGTTCCGGCTTCGCCTGCACCGCGCGGAGCCCCCGCACACATACATCGCGCAGGTGTGCGTGTACACCGCTCACCTCACCGCGCGCGCATCAACCAGAGGTCAGCGGCGCGGCGGCCGCCGCGCCATTCGCCCGCGCGCCTCGACAAGGGTTGTGTGCGCGTCTCATTCAATCTCAATGTCAAACTAAGTAGTAAAAAATTTGATGTAGTGATGATTCTTTCAT
This sequence comes from Acronicta alni, assembly GCA_964056405.1. NCBI lineage: Eukaryota > Metazoa > Arthropoda > Insecta > Lepidoptera > Noctuidae > Acronicta > Acronicta alni. Next base: position 8,935,913 of record OZ043926.1, read on the forward strand.
TTTAAAACAACCAAAAGTAACCAGCGACTATCGAAGCCGAATCAAGGTGATGGGTGAAAGATTTTTTAAAATCAGTTAAGTATTTCTAGTTTATTATAAACAAACATAAAAAATCTAAACTTTTCATTAATTTTTCAATGAAATGTAACACATATTGAAATCATTACATTTTTCCATTATGGCAGAAGTCAATTTATGCATTTATGTTCGGTCGTTCAGAGGTTTTGATTAATCCAGTCGATGTAATAGGTCACTCGAGCAAAAGCGCTGGGTGCTCCGGACTCGCATCCTCGGGCTGAACCGAAAGAAGTAACGCCAACCTGTAGACCAGGTAAACAAAATTAGTGAAAACATCAGTTAACTAAATGAGAGAAATAATCTGTGAGCTGGTAGACAGAACTCTGCCGACGCCGACGGTAGCCGACGTGCTGAGTTCATCTGTTCATCATAATCCTGCCGCTAAACAATATTGTCTAACATTATTATTTTTCTGTATATAGGGAAATCAATGAAATCATTGAAATCAATAAAATAGGTTGCATTTACCACATACCATCAGGCGGCACTTATTTTTGTTAGTCATCTCATTCCAGAAAAAAAAACATTAAGTAAATAATTTGGAACGAAATTGATATAAAATCGAATATATATATAAATATACTTACCAAGATATTCTTGTTATTTCTGTAGACAACAAGAGGACCACCAGAATCACTGGAACAGGTGCCTCTACCGTTTTCGCCACTTGTACAAATATTTGAAGGCTGGACAAAATCACCATAGAACGCTGAGCATTGAAGGTTACTGATCACAGGCAGACTAACGTGGCTCAGGAATTGAGTGGGGGTAATGCCCATTCCTATAAAATTATAAAGTTAGTGGCAGTACCCAAGATAAAACTATAGTATTAACAACGATTGCTAATAACTTTCTTACCATCACCAAGGATACCGAAGCCAGAGGCAACGGATATGTCACCACTGAAGTCCTCAGAGAGCTCACTACCGGAAGGCAGAGCGATGGGGGCGACTGTGTCTGTTCATACACAAGCATAATTTATTAACACGTAACTTATTAACACATAGAGAAATTTATTAGTCCTAACTTTATACTACTCATTATGGCTCCCAATGCTTATCTGCATGCCCGGATAGTCTTTCAACTGCGTGCATGAGTTCGTTTTGTAATATTTTATAACCTACTTATTGCAATATTCTTGTAATATTATACAGAATATATAGATTACTACTAGATAAATATATAGATTCCAACTCACTTCAAATTAGAAGTCAATAAGTATATTAATTTTTCAAAACAAGCAAAGTATGTAGAACTGCTACGTTACGTAAAATTTTCAACTCAATCTATTGTCTACTTTTATGGAAACTGTTTTTATATACATAAATGTTTCTCAACTCAGTTATAAAAAAAAGAATACTTAATTCTGTAATAATTCTAGTTCTCCGTTGAATAATTTGCGGTTTATTTTTATTATAAATTAAAATTATGATTTATAAATCGTCATCAGTGTAAAGAGTACTTACTTGATAAAGAAACAGCAGTCGGCAAATATATCATGGCAATGTCATTGCGAATAAGGTTAGGGGTCCAATTCTCATGCATAATGACATCAGAGGAAAACACTCTGATACCGCCTGCAAACAAAGTAACGGATCCAAGGACGGCCGTAATCCCCCAGGCTTGTTCTTGCCCGTCGAACCAGCAGTGAGCAGCGGTTAACACTCTTCTTGCGTTAAGCAGAGATCCTCCGCAGACACTCTGACGGTTTCCATAGTTTATAATCAGACCAGCCTGCGCAATAATAGGAAAACGTTTAATAAAGATGATCGTGAACTTAGCAGGTATTTGCCGTGACGAGTTAAACTGGTTATTACCTGGTAGGGGAATTGCCCAAGAAGAGCAGCTTCACCACCAGCGATTCTGTTTCGGCTAGCTTCCTCCTCAGCTTTACGGATTTTTTCGGCCAATGGTTGACCAACTTTACTCAAATACCCGTACGCGGTATTATCTTCTAGATCGATGACATCTTGCAAGTTGACATTCCTTGCGGAGGCGACCGCCAACAGACCCAATAGTCCTAGTGCCAAGAACTTCATTTTACAAATGTTTCAGAATACAGTCTACATAAAATCGTATCATAAGCGTATTTATACTTTGATGTTTAGATAATTTCAAGATAGAAGCGTTATTAGTGTGATAATCATTTTTAAGACTTATCTATTGTCAGTATTTCACTAGACTTTGGGTAACGCAGTTCATCCTAATTGCTTATAAAGTTTGATAGCTTTTAGCTACGATTCCATCCATAAAGGAACATTATCACACTTTTTGCCACATTGACGGGACCACGTCAAGTCTCGTCGCGACTTTTGCGGATCCCATGGCCATGACTAATAGGGCAAGTGAAGGCGAGTGTGGTTTTAGTGGGTACGAGTCTAACATGCCCTGCCTCCTCCCCAGGTGGCAGACGATCCATGAATATTTTGCATCCTATACTTTTCGTATTACACAACTAGTTTCAAACTGTATGTAGGATACCAAGTTTCATTAAAATCTTAAGCTTTCCAAAATAATATCTGTATGTGTGTTTTCCGAAATCGTAATAATAAATATATCCTCTATACTTGCAACAAACAATGTCGGTACCTCAGTGTACGTATGTATGTAATTACATACAGACTGACGGGACCACTGTGTATTTTTCTAGATAAGCAGTTCCTACCCTATATCAAAACTAGTTTCGAACTACATGATTGTGTATCAAGTTGCATTAAAATTCGTGAACCGGTATCTCCGGTATTTCCGGTATCTTGTGCATGTCGTACGTCCGTATTCGTCAAGCTGTTTTTTCATCGGAATCCTAAAGATTTGCAAGAAGTAAGAAATTTAAGCCTTGGTACGCGCATCACTAGAGAACAGCTGGACGGCTTTGACGAATTTATGACTTAAATTAATTATTTTATATTTTTAATTATTTGTTAAAATGTTCGCTATATTGAGTCCGAATAGAGTTTTTGGAAAGAAAGAAAAATAGGATAATTGAATCACATCAATTTCTAATGTGCACTAAATTTACGAGAATTGGTTCCGCTAGTTTGGCTTGATTCTCTCACAGACAAATATACATCTAAATGTTCAAGTTATATTACGGATTGTTCACTGTTCGATAATTTTATTATTATAGTTAAATACGTGATACACTCAGGCCTCTTTTTATATGGGTAAGCAGAAATTAAAGATCACCACTTGATACCATTCTTGATATACTTCTTTTGCTTCGTCCGCACCTGTTGTAAGTACTAGACATCTGAAATTTTTAAAATAACCTCACCAATAAGGTTAAATTATTATGTTTATAACCAAATAATTGTTTTTTTTTTTTAATAGCGACTGTTTCGGGTATGGCTCATAATAATTGAAGGGGCCGTAGTCGACCAGAAGCTAGTGAAAGATAGACAGATACGACACTTCGCTACGTTCCTCTGGGATGTTAGTTCCCCTGGTGTTCCCCTGTCAAATGAGAGACAAACTCAGAAAAGGGAGGAAAGAGATGGAAGGTTCTGTACTCTCCCTCCATCTCTTTTCCCGTTTTCTGAATGAATATAGAACGGCTAGGTTCTTACTAAACCAAAACAACTTAAATAATGAAAATCATATTTACATTAATTATAGGTAAGGCAAGCATTTAACATTGATACATGCAGACTTGTCAGACTAACTCGGAAACAATACAACATAATAACGTCCGCCTGTAGGTCTCTCGCACAAACAGACTAGGTACAAATACCGTCACGATCAAGTAGCTCCCATAGTAAACCAACATATCGTACATAAATGTTTTCTGCTATTTACATTTTTATTTCTATTAAATACATTGTTTTCTGATACATTGATTGATGGTGGAATGTGTCTGAGACTAGTCATAAATAATTGCTTTGTTATAACTCTTAACATACCTTAATAATAATAATATTGTTTATCATGCTGTGCGATTACGTTAGGGTACCAATCAGAGCGATGCCTATTGTATTTTTTCATATCTATTTATGTTATGTTTGCTACCTGTTGTAATTGCCTAATGAAATAAAATAAAAAAAAATAAACAAAATAAGTTCCTAGAAAGAAAAACATAAGTATAAGCCAGAAACTATTCTGGTTAAAACCATCGTCACTGACAAAACCTACACAGACCTGACATCACAGAATTAATTGATAAAAATAACAAAACTAGTCATCTCAGAGACATAGCTGTATCGAACACAAACAACAACAATATACTATCGCTAAAAAGGTACCAAGACTTGGCAATAGAACTAAAACATCAATGACGTCGATTTGACGACGTCTGTGGTCTAATGGTTCGCGTGTCGGACTGCTGGTCACGAGGTCCTGGGTTCGATTCCCACAAATCACAAATATTTATGTGATGAACATAAATATTGCTATATAATAGTGTTTGTGTTTGTCTGGGTGTTTCTTATGTATTATAAGTATGTATTTACAAAAAAAAAGGATATAAGTATTATATCCATTGTCTAGTACCCATAGTACAAGCTCTGCTTAGTTTGGGACTAGATGGTGCCGGGTAAAATTGTCCAAGAATATTTATTTATTTATTTATTTATAATGGCGAACAGAACCCATACACATAGTCCCAATAGTTATAATAATATGATAAAATGATAATCACAGTAAATAGATATTTTAAAGACAATTACAAGTCAATTTTTAATGAATACTAGATGGCGCCGGCATTTCTTAGCTGACGAAAAGAAACTTTCTGAGAAGAAACGCCGAAACAAACTGGGTTAGGGGGCAACTCGTCCACTTTGAAACTGGGACCAGGTACCAATTCCACCTTTTCTAACTTGATAATAGGCAACTGGGCCCACGTTAGTTTAGGTATTGGGACCATTGCACTACTAAATATCCTCTAGAGGTTTATTGGTTCCAATAAAGTGATGCCTACTGGCTGTAGCAAAGTGAAATAAAACATAACTGAAGTTTAGTTGATCTCATTCGGTTTATGTACAGAGGCCAGCACATCAAGCTACACCAATCTGTCAAATTTCTTTGATAGATTTTCAACTTTAACGCGTTGTAATAAGGTCCATATTCAATTGGGAAAGTTTGACAGTTTTGGATAGCTTGACTTGCTGTACTTAATCATACTAATCATGACATTCCATAATAAAAATATCGTTCGTATCAAAACATATCAAAAGTACACATTGTATTCTCAAAACCAAATCAAAAAAATCTTAAAACAAAAGGCGTGATAAATCATTCAAATACAAATCTTAGTTAATTTCTCAATACAATGTCCTATCTGGGAGCACGGCAGTGCCCCCGCCAAGACGAGCGCGAAGCAAACACTGCCGTACCATCCTTAACTGGAACCATTTCGCCGCATTTTCAGGCCCCTATTTGAAAACCTCTGGATAAGACCAGAACGCAGAAATTTTCGTCATCCAGTAAGCTATAATCACATACTTCAAATCCAAAATTTCAAGTCTTTAGGTCATTTAGTTCCGAAGTTAAACAAAAGCAAAGTTTCGCATTTATGACACTCGCTCACTCACTCACTCACTCATGATCATCAAAATAGAACTAGTACTTCCCATAAACTCAGAGAGCTGAAATTTGGTACAGAGTAAGGGTTTAGTGGCCACATATAGGGAAAACTATAAAAACTAGGATAATACAAACTATTACAGATAAAAAAGAAAAAAACTGTGTCAAATAAGAAAATCTAATAAAATAAATCAATAAGCCCACGTTTCTACAAAAAGAAATGAAATCCCATTAAAAACATTCTGTAAAAAACTAACCAAGTCTCGATGGAGCTGCTTGTTTATCTCTAAAAAGTAACACAACATTAACTATAAATAATAAAGAAATTGCAATAAGGAACCTTAGACTTGGCACGACTTTGTCTAGATTTCATTACTTTTTAGAGATAAACCAGCAGCTCCATCGAGACTTGGCTAGTTTTTTACAGAATGTTTTAATGGGCTACTAATTTCATTGTCAATCAATTCTCGAAGTATTCTTTTCAGTCGTCTTTATTATATAATGGTCTTCGTGGCAAATAAATGCTCGCTCCCTTTTCTACTTGTTTCAAAGCTTTCTGCATAGTTTCACACATTTTTTGGCACTTCAGTATTATTAATTATTGACACATGCCAATAAACAGATTTAACATCATTATTATGGGGCTAACATTTGGAGTGCTGCGCATATAACTTATAGAATTAGTTAATTTATGGTATTTTTTGAATTATAATTGTTATATCATATAATATACACGATGATTTTGTAGTCGTTTTGGAACCGAAAATTTTAGACTCTATATCAGTAATGGAACCTATTAAAATATAATTTAATTTAAATAAAAATATATTATTTTATTGATTATGAAAAATAATGTCATATTCGAACAAAAAATGAGAACTCATGATAACTCCACTCAATGTTACGTACTACGATCACTACGATCGATGTCATTCAATGTTACACACACAACACTAAGCGGTAAAACATGCCTAGACACGTTATCCGCCCATTGGATGTGGCGCGGCGCCCGCTGCCTACAATCCACGCACACAGCTGTAATGTATTACGTACCTACCCCTAGTAGCAGGCTGCGCGGCGTCGGCGCGGCGAGCGCTCTCGCGTCGTCTCGTCGCCCGCGCCGCTCCCCGTTAACCACCCCGCACGGCCGCACCCGCCAGTTCTGTTACAACTCGCGCGCGATAAAGGTTGCATTTTTTACGTTTTACGTAGCCACGCGATACAAACCCACGAAAATGAGTCTTCAGTATAAATACTTGAACGCGGAGTAGGTACTTGACAATGGTTCAGCTGTACGCTGTTGCCAGTTACAATTTGGAAGAGGCCAGGCGGTTGTATTCCAGATAGATTCCAGTTGGCCAGAACATTTAAAGGCGCTGCGGCTACGAGGGATTGAAAGTCCTCAAGTACCTTCAAGCCCTACCAACTTGGCTGCAACCCAGCGCCTTCTCGATCATGGACAATTCCGTGTGCCGGCTCACGCGCAAGGTCGAGGGCGCCTGAATGACTCGCAGTAGAACGAAGACGCTATTCTGGAGTAGGTACTTCGAGCGGGCTCCGCGGCGAAGCAATGCGATATAACGGCGGTAATAATAGCTTAACATCCCTATAAGTTCCGTCGAGCTCACGTCATCAACATCAATGATGCACCGGCAAGAATTGCCCTATGTCAGCTGCCCGGCTCATTATGCAAGTGTTGTGCGTGCTTACCCAAACAATCAGTTCCGTGATCGATGGATATGCCACGGCGCGCGGCGGTCCCGTGGCTTGCCCACCACCGATCCCGGACTTAACGCCCCTGGATTTTTTCTTGTGGTCGGAAATAAAAAGACTCGTTTATACCCGTGAACATGAAAGTCTTAACGAGTTACGCAGTGCGATAGTGGACGTCTTTGATAAAGTGAAAAGTGATAGGCTAAAAGACAATACCTAGCATAAAACGGGCACGTTTGTGTATTGAACGTGGCAGACTTCTTTCGAGCAGTTGCAGTACAGGGAAGTGTAAACAATTTGTAAATAAACTGTTAATAGGTAAGTACTTAGCTATGTACCTACATAAGTTTTTTATTTTGTAAATAGCTCAAATTCCAAAAATCCAAACGCCTTAAGTACCTACTCAGTTCATTGGCTCTCTGTTTTTAATTATTGATACATACAGTAAATAAAGATAAGTTCAATTCAAATAAAGTATTTCTGCCGGTCCTAATCCCGTGTAAAGTATGAACGAGAAAATGGAGTAGGTACAATTTACGTAGTTGGCGTGAAAATGTTGACGACACGCAATCGTATCGTCAACAATGCGCAGCGGCTGTGCGAGCGACTGCTGCGCCATCGCGGGTTCGATCCTCGCTCGGAACCAATTTGTATGATCTGTAGGTGATTGTTCTAGGCTTGCGTGTTTGTGTATGTAAAAATTTATGTTTGTAAATGCACCCATGACACAGGAGAAAATCCTAGTGTGAGGCAAGGTTTTTTTCTTAAATAAAAACTACGATAAAACCTACCTACACACAGTCTTATTCTAATTTTTTTAGTAAGAATGTAGGTATTACGTTCGTGTCCCGTATCATCAGCTGATTCGCTGGGCGCCATACTTGTAGTATTTGAACTGCGATCTAGGTACTAACCTAACATCAAATTACGTCGCTATCTGCATCGTAATGCAATTTATTTTAATAGGTAATACAATGTATTTGTCTAGCTACTAGCTATTAAATCACGCGTAGTGGGTACTCGGACGGATCATCCGACCATCGTCCGTCGCTCACGTTGCTGTAGGTAGGTAACCAGCTGATGAGCTGACTCGTACCGCGCGATCGCGCCACCGCGCCCCGCGCCATCCGCGACCCACGCCACTCGCGACCCGCGCCCGCGCCGCCTGCCGCGCATCATTGATAAATGGCAAGCTTGAGACTGCGGCGGTTTTAGAATGAAATATTCGTGCACTACTATGAACAAACTCGAACAAGTGAATTTTTTTTTTGAAATGCCAACTTTTTTATTATTAGCTGTACAGTCAACTTAATATTTTTTTTTTTGTACTACTAATTATCCTAAGTTACCACGTTTCGGTTCCAAAACGACTATAAAGTCACGGTGTATATACTAAATATCCTCTAGATGTTTATTGGTCCCAATAAAGTGATACCTACTGGCTGTACAGAGGCCAGCACATCAAGTTAGCCCAATCTGTCAAATTTCTTTGATCAATTTTCAACTTTAATACAAACTTAATAAGATTTATGTTCAATTGGGAAAAAAATACAGTTTCGGATAGCTTGACCTGCTGGCGTATGTACAATAAAGAATAACTACATATAATATTAAAGTTGAAGTTATTTAAAAAATTTAAAACTTAAAGAAAAAATATCGATAATCAAAAATCTTGCGCATTATAATATTTTGTTGTGTGTGTTTTAAGTTTATTATTACACTATTTAGATATTCTAACCTTATGTGCTTTATTACATTTATTATAAACATATTAAGGTAATTAAGAAACTACTAAAAAAAATCTACGTCTTTGTAGTCCTGCGACTGTAGTTAAGTATAACGGTTTTAAATTTATTACTATTTAGATTGATAACTAAATAATAATAACTACCGGAGATTTATTGTGATCGATGTGGCGGACATTATCTCTGGTTGTTCTCGTCTAGCAAACGAAGAGTACTTGCATAGGCACAACCTTGTAGCCAAAATTATCCATCAACAACTTGCTCTGAAATACACACTTGTGGCATCGGAGGTACCGTACTACCATGTGCCTGACCCAGTTCTCGAAAATGGCAATATCACGTTGTACTGGGATCGGTCCATCATCACTGACAGGACTATTGTAGCCAATAAGCCTGATATTGTGGTGGTAGACCAAATCGAGAGGCGTGCAATGATTGTTGACATACCGTCCCGCATGATGGGAACCTCATTAAAGCCGAGAAAGATAAGCAAATCAAGTATCTTGAATTGACTCGCGAGGTTGTCGACATGTGGGATGTGGACACAGCAATCATTGTACCGATAGTCGTGTCAGCCAATGGCTTAATAGCAACGAACCTCGACCAACACCTTAGGAGGCTCGCGTTAGGCGGCTGGGTCAAGGGCAGAAAGCAGTACTACTGACTCCTGTACACGTTGTTAGGAGGTTCCTCTCTCTGGAGCCCTGACCATCGGTAGCTTGGATTATATTTTTAAATGTTTTAGTTTTTTAATATATTTCATAAAAATATTAAAAAATGCAAATAATAAGAAAGTAGATAAATAAAGGACATAATAAATAATAAAAAAATGGAACAATAAACACTAAATACGAATGACATGTTTTGCATTCTCCTTTTAAGCAAGTGATTTTGTAGTAGGAGAATCCGCTCTTCCAGTTTACAATTAAACTATTCAGTTATTGTAGTTATGTAAATAGTGCAGGCAACATCATCAGCCAATTGCCGTCCACTGCTGAACGTAGGCCTCCCCCTAAGAGGCATGCGAAGTAATAAATAAAAATTAGTAAAACTTTTATTTTAATTATTTTATTAATGAAATAATTTGATTCAGCTTAATCTCTGGATAATCCAGTTGATGAAAGAGGTCACTCTAGCGAATGCGGCAGGCATACCCAACTCGCAACCACGGGCAGATCCGAAAGATGTAACACCAATCTGTTGACAAAGTAAACGTAATTAGTAAAAAATCTAAAACAGACGTAAAACTATACCCCGTACAAATGCAAGCCGAATGAAGGCTATCCCGATACATTGAATTCAGAATGAACTGCGATGAAGTACACTGCCCTCCTTCGCGCCACGCAGTCGGCTAAACAAAGACATTAGACGATTCTCACCACGGTCAGAAACAACGGATTCAAAAAGGGTCTTGTCCAATGCGTGGTGCGACCCATTCGTATTGTGAAGTATTCGAACAAGTGAAATGAAGTATTCGAACGAATGTTGCCCCAATAAACTAAATATCAGCAGAGTAAGTAATAATAAACTACCACATTATCCTAGCGGTGCTAATCACGCCTGCTACGCTAGAGGTCCTGGGTTCTAATTCCAAGTCGAGCAAAGTGTTATTGGGTTTTTCATGAAATCTCAGTAGCAGTTCGAAGTTAGGATTTGTGCCAGGTTAATGGCAATAGTTTCGCCCCCAATTACATGGTACCTAAACATACTGGAAAACTGTGGGTGTACAAATATAAGTACACTTTTGGCTAACCTTCCGGGAGTACAGGTGTGAGTATGTATGTTTAAGGGTATCTAATAATTATTCCGAAAGTACGGCTGCTATTCTAGTGATTATGTTGCCACGGGCGATTAGATTACAATATATTTATTTATTTATTTTATATAGATTCATTCATACCCATTTAGTCTGAAGTATCGATAATAAATTAAAAATAACCCTTCCCCGGTATGAGCGCCTGGATTTCTATTACAAAGGGTCATGCAAAGGCGTCTGACATATTTATTTATCTTAGAATTTATTCGAGCAGTAGTAAAACCTCAAATTATGACTAAGCTAATTGCTTTTGTTATATTTTAAAAATGCCGGTTAAATGGACACACTAAAAGAAAAGTGAGTGCACAAATAAATTGTCATTTTATAACGTATTCTACTCAGGAACCGTACAACCCCCTTTATGAGTTAATTCAATTGAAAGGCTTACCCGTTGATTCGGTTACCGTATGGATGATGTTACCTCTTTGTTCCTGTAATCTTTTCCTAACACCAATGAAAGGGTAACCCTTTCAATATGTTAGCCAGTGGAAGGGGTTACCCTTTCCTTTAAGGTATCCAATTGAAGGGGTTATCCTCTTGATAGGGCTTTTCAGGGTAACCGTATGGTTATCATCATAATTTACGTTGTTAGGTAGGGTGAGAAGACTATGAAATATAGAAATTTCTCTTGCAAACATCTTGAATTGTATTACTAAGTAGTTTCGCAAGGTTTGATCACGCAGTGCCCAAGACTTACACGTGCTAGCTCAATGCATGCTATTTTGAACTTAATGCAAGGTTTATAGAGATCAAATTAGTTTTTGGACTCGGAAAGTGTTACCCTGTTACAGTGGTTGAAGGTGTAACCCGTTCGGAACGGTTTACCGTTTAATAGTATAACCCGGTAAGAATTTAAACAGGTAACCAAAATGAAAGGGTTTTGAAGAGGTAACCCATTGCAGCGGCTTACCGTTAAAAAGTGTAACCCCTATGAATTGGGTTTTCTAATAACACTTTGCAAAAACCCTATCGAAAACCCTTTCAACGGGTAACCAAAATGGTCCCTGAATTTCTACTGTACTTTTAATGAATTTTATTTGCTTGCGCATGCGTTTACCGAATTAATGATTTAGAGTTTAATTTAAACACAATTATTGTATTCACTATAAACCAATCATCGGAAAACTTCTCAAGAGACCCTAGCTATCCTTGCCGTAGTATATAATAAAAACATAATTATTAAAACCATACGTACCAAAAGAGGCTGGCTGTTCCTGGTGACAACAAGAGGGCCGCCGGAGTCACCATTGCATGTGCTTCTTCCATTCGCACCACTGATACAGATATTGGAATCTTGGACGTTAAATGGGAACGACCTAAGGCACAGACTGTTAGTGATCGTATTAACATCAACGTGACTCAACACCTGGCTGGTGGTAATGGCGCCACCTATGGAAGTGACAAATACGAGTATATGTAGCAGCATTAAAACAATGTTAATAAAACAAAAAGCAGTTGTGTAATTATCTCTCAAACTAGAGGTTCTCACTTGCTCCATCTGCAGTGCGTCCGTATCCAGATGCAGTAGCAACTTCACCAGCGAAGTCTTCGTTGATCTGACTTCCACTGGGCAGAGCGACCGGTGCGATGGTGGCTGTTGGTAGTATTATAAATAAATATACCAAACTACGTACGTAAGCATATAAAACTAAATGTTCAATAAAGAGTTTCACAATTGATTATTGCAAAACAATAATTTTCTTGTGTTTTTACTTTTAAGGGCGTCACACACGGCGAGGATACTATAATATTTTATATTAAGATAAAATATCATTGAGTATACAGTTTGTAAGAACTATCATCACAAACGGCTAAGATAATATATATTTTCATATTACACTATCTTAAGCTATCCAGCGATATGGAAATTTTATGATAAGATGCCGAGCGATGCAATGATGACATCGAAATATATCATAACATGCTATCTTAATTAAAAATGAGAAACTGTTTCGAGTGGATATATTATAGTAACTTAACAGTGTGTGATACCTTAATATACTATAATATTTTATATTATGGCATCCTAACATAAAATATTATAGTATAATATTTAAATGTTAGGATGGCGCAGATATTTATATAATATATAAAAATATCTTCGCCGTGTGACGACCTTTATTGTGCGAAGAGTCATAGTTAGTGAGCGTATTAGGTTATAATTATTACTTATTTTGTTAGATAACGTGAATGTAGAATTTATCTAATATAATATAAAAATCTTGTGTCACAGTGTTTGTTATCGAACTCCTCCGAGACGGCTTGACCGATTTTCATGTTTTTTTTGTGTAAATTTGGTAGTTCTGAGAATAGGTGGTAGGCTATTTTTTATACCCCTAGGTGATAAATAAAGTATCTTAATGTAAAATACTTAGTATAAAAAACCTACTTGGAAAGCCTAAAGTCAAACCACCCACTTTTGGAACTTCGGGCGACAAACATGTACCTACTAATGTTTTAATGTTCCTAATAATATTTACCCTATTGCTGTTATTAAATAATATTAACGAAATTAAAACCAAAAATCGTTACGGCATCTCATGACACACGCTAGTAACAATCATACCTGTCGATTAAAAAGTAAATAATATAAACATTAAATAAATGCCAAATCTTAAGTACCGATAATCAAAATATACAACAACAAAAAAATATTTAAGAATCTGTTCCAGCCAAGCATCCCAATGATACATTATTTGTTAAATAAATGAATTTCAAATGATGTATAAAGTAAACCCTAATCCTAAGAAAGAGCACCCTTATGGCTAGTTTAATATAAAAAAAATAATTGTACATTATAAACAACAAATAAAAAAAAAATTGTGATGAGTATAAAAATACTTACCAGAAGTACTGACACTAGCGGGTAGATTGATCATAGCGACATCGTTACGAATGAGGGAAGGATTCCAGTCCTGGTGCATGACGACGTCGTTGGTCGTGATTCTAGTACCACCGAAGAACAAAGTGACAGATCCGAGGATCACTGTGAATGACGTGGCCTGGTTTCTTCCATCAAACCAGCAGTGAGCTGCTGTAAGAACTCTGTTTGCACTAATTAAAGAACCGCCGCAAACACCCTGACCAGCGCTGAAGGAAGCAAGAAGACCAGCCTACAATAGAAAAACACAGTTAAGCATTAAGAATTGTTTGGCACTTTATTGCAGATTGTAAAATTGTCTAAGTAATTACCTACCTGGTAAGGAAATTGACCGACACTAGAAAGGGTACCACCGACAATTCTGCTTTGCATGGCCTGTTCCTCAGCTTTACGAATACTTTCAGCCAACGGTAGACCAATTTTAGACAAGTATCCGTAAGCGGTGAGGTCTTCTAGATCGATGACATCTCCTAAGTTTGCGTTCCTTGCCGAAGCGAGTGCCGTAAAAGCCAAAAGAGCCAGGCCTAAGAACTTCATTGTGACGATATTGCAGAATATAGGTAATAAAATATCTAGCTACACACCTTTTTATACTCTACTAATGTAAGATAGCGAGATGAAAGTCTTAATACTCTACGTATTATTTTAATCCATTATTGTATTTATTATATTATCGATATTTAATAAGTACTAGATATTACTCTATAATATGTCTTATTTTGTATAGGTATCGCGTTGCGATACATCAATAAAGTATGCGTTTATCTAATTAGGACTGAATTCGAATGCGGTTTGTTTTGTTTATAATGAAACTCCTCATAAACGTTATGAAGGGATCTAGGTGGAAGTTATTGATGTCACCTGGAGTTATCGACTAATACTCCAGTTAAGACGTAGGTATTTCTGTACCCTAACAAAAAAAATGCACCAAGTACCCTGCCTATTTTTAGGGAGCTATTTATAGGTAAAAAAACTAATAGAAATCTTCGTCACTGAAACCGTGTGGCTACGTAACAACAAACAACGTACAATTCTCCGTGTGAGGAACAGTTGTTTATATGATAGACACACGATACCCTGAGAGTTTACACCTATGAAATTATAAGGGTAAACTCTAAAGGGGATCTCAAGGAATCTTGAGGGTAAACAATGTGTCATCCTGTAAACGCTGGACCTAACGCTGGCCAAATTATTCAATAAGGGGGCCCTGTTGAAGAAATTCCTGCCTCAAGGGTGGTCCTCTGCGAGAGACATATATTTAATAATAAAGTCAAGTACGACCGATAGGTTCCTACACCTTGGTGGATTTTTAAATAAAAGAATTTTCTCGTTTGTTTAATATAACAATTTAATATTTCAAACTTATTTCTTCATAATAAATCGTTTATTCTTCAAGTAATTTTAGTCTATTGTATCGTTTATAGTCTTTTGTTGATCCAGCTGCTGTAAGAGGTCACTCTAACGAAAGCAGCAGGCGAACCCACCTGGCAACCACGGGCAGACCCGAAAGAAGTAATACCAATCTGTTGACAATGTGAACATAATGAGTCAAAACGCTAAAACACTATCAATACCGGCTAACTATAACGATTGCCGAGTCAAAGCAGATCAAACTTTACCCTTGTCAAACGTCAAAAATAAACCCAAATGAACACTAACCTAACTATACTCCATTTCTTTTTTTCTTGAAGTTAAAAAAGGCTCTTTTAGTTGCACACTTTGTAATAAAAGTACAACAAACATTATTACAGTCAAGATTGATGTGGGGTTAAATATAATCAATTTAAATAACAGCTATCACACTTAATTGTACTTATTTAACTACTTTCTGAAATTACAAGGCTTTCATTTAATATTGTTTAGTTTTTACACGATATATTGTCGTGTCGATGTTTAAAATCTAAAAGAAGCAGGGGTGGCCAGTACCGGGTATGTTTTTCACGTCATTATAATTCTAACAAATCTAAAATTTACCTATTACCTTCATTAGTTGTGGCAGCACGTGTTTTTTTTATTTTGGCGATTATGATGTCAACCATCCGTCAAATTCCGTTAATATTCTGCAGTTGTCAATTGTCATTCTATGTGGATACTTGTGAATGCTACGCCTTTTCTTGTTGTTATTTTTAATGAAATAAAAGGTTTCGTACTCCTGCTTCTTTCTAATGTTATAATAAACGGAGTTTAGATAATAATAATTATGGCTTACACTTTCGATTCGGTACTGAGACCAAAAAGCCTGACAATCAGTCTATCCTTAGGATATTGGTTGCCCAGAAATTAGGTTACAGCCATCTGATCTCAGTATCAGTTTCAGTTGCAACTGAATGTCAGTACATTCATTTGCAACTGAAAGGCACAATCCTTTTCCCAATTATGTTGGGAATCCTACGAAGGATTAGTAAACTCCTTAGGATACCGTAGTGTTGAAGTGTATAAAATACATATATTTTTAAATCCATATATAATACATTTACTAAGCTCATACGTACCAAGAGAGCCTGGTTGTTCCTGGTAATAACAAGAGGGCCACCGGAGTCACCTCTGCACGTGCTTCTGAGCTCGGCACCATTGATGCAAATGTTGGAGGACTGGAGTGTAAATGGGAAAGAAGAAAACTGCAAATATTATTGTCACAAGAAATTTTATTAATATCAGTTCAGGTACGAAAAGAATACCTGAACTGATATTAATAAAATTTCAAATCAGTTCAGTTATTTTAACTCTACACAAACATGGCCGTCACGGAACAAACACGTGACTCATTTGGCGAACTCCGGTCGGTATAAAAACTAAATTTTAGACTAGAGTACAGGAGTACTAATACGACGCCTTTAATATCTCAATTTAGCTGGAGCTGTCATTCAAACAGAAGATGTATTTGGTGATGGTATTATGAGTTGGTAATTGTGACAATTATTATTGTTTTCTTCCTTTTATCGTACGAGTAACATAATTTAAGATGTAAAACCTCTTTCTTACCTATGGTGTAGCTATACAGTTGGCACACAATATTTTCGAAACGAAATATAGTCTAAAAATGTATTAATAACAAAGCAATACATATTAAGGACCACTGCATGGGCGTAGGAGGAATAATACCAAGTGGAGACCCTTAGCCTTTTTTTTATAGTACGGAAAATCGTCATGGATCCTCCGCCACTCGGGAAGGTGGCAGGGTATGTCGGACTCGTACCGACTAAAAACCGCACTTGCCTTCACCTGCCCTATAGTCATGGCCGTGGGATCCATGACAGGCTGTGATCCAGCAGTCGTTGGACCCCGTCAATTAGCGAGGCCTTTCCTCGCGAGACCCTTAGCCTAGCCTAACGATACAATTGCTTTATGTTTTTCAGATTTAGAAATCAAGGTTTTCTGACACCCATCGATTCTGAGAGGCAGGTCTACTCTCAGAATGACCTTAGCCTAGCCTTTCCTCTGTCATTCTGAAAGTAGATTTCTAAATCTGAAAAACATAAATCACTTAGATCGTTGTAAGTAAATTGACCACAGTCAACTTACGATTTTATTACCACAAAATTATCTTTTCGCCTTATCTTCGTCAATAAAATAATCGTATGGATATAGAATTGGTATCTATTAAAATATAATTTGATAAGCACATTAACTTTCGTAATGATAATTATAAAGTAGTTTTCAATGAAAATTTTATGCAAAATTTACTTAATTCTAAAAATAATATAAATATCTTTGTTATTTAATTTATATTCCTTGATAATATTGTTACGTTTTATGTTACCTAATTAAATATAACTTAATTTTACACAATATAAACGTGTGATTCATTTCGAATAAAATGCGTGTAATGCGTTCTTTAACCCTATGTTCACAAATGAAGATTTTGAATTGAAGATTTCCCTAGAACTTGTAATAAAATCTGCAGAAAAGTCTTTGAAAGGTTGTGTTCTTATTGTTTTAGAATTTAGATTATGGTGGTCTCGTACCGACTAAAAACAGCACATTCTTCCTTGTGCCTATATTCGAGGTCATGGGATTCGTGAACCCATTAATCACCATTCCGACTAACCACGAGATCAGTGGGCAACGGACTCTAACATCTCTAGCAAATTTTTATATGTCTATTTTAGTTCCTCATATGACCACTTGACGGCTTTCCATATTATAAAAAATGTCAGAAACGCTCTAAAACTCCTGGGAACTCACTCCAAAAGATTCCCAAACTCATGACATCTGACAAAATCCACGTAGATAATATCAATATCTCTACGTATTTTCCAAAAAAACATATCGCTATTATAATTAAGATATGAAGAATTAATTTAAGGATATCTTTGCAAGCGATTTACGATATCCAATATTTAAACCAGTCATTTGGTAACCTTATCGCTTAATCATATGAAAAACCGGTAGGTAGTATATCTAATAATTAGGTATATATTGTTTGTGGAATACCCCGCTTGTTCCCTATTATTTTTAGTTAATAAATTATACATAACATGAGATTTTTTAATAATCAATAATATATTTTTTTTGATGTTTGATTGACAATTCATATGTCCCAATATCTTTTTTGGCTTTTACTTTCATCAAATAATAAGATTTAACAGTTCATATGTCTATCATAATAGACATAAAGGTAGTTGAACCAAAACAAGGGCTAGATTGCCCTTTTAAATATTATAATACTCAAGCAGTACAATCAACTGTAAAGAATCCATTGTTGGGCTTGCCTGTCCCAAGTTGCACCATAACTATGCGATCCTCCATCGTCCGAATCAAGTCCATTCCCACTACCTTCTTCAGGTCGTTGGTGCAACGAACTGAAGTCTTAAGCTACTTTTCCATGCAGTCCATTTTCAAAATCATGTGAGCCTACCCGTGACCATGGACGCTATAAAGGGTCCGAAACGTCGGGTTTAATAATATCAATAAAACGCGATAAAATCCGTAAAAAGTAGTTTTATTTCAATGTATAATATTCGCGTAATAGTCAGAAATCAATATATTCCTCTTTCGTTTTACAGGGTCGGCAACGTGCAAGTGATACCTCTGGTGTTACAAGCGTCAACGGTCACCGCTTTCCATCAGGTGGGCCGTAAGCTTGTTTGCCACCTTAGTGGTATAAAAAAAAAATAGAATTTTAACAGAATTCTGGTAATTTACTTTATCTTTATAGATTAAAAGGTGTCTCTAGACAACTGTTTTTAATTTAGTTATCACTAAAAACGGAAAAGCCATGCATTCGGATTAAAAACTTTGACGTTTTGCGGATTACCAATCACTTTTGTTACGTCAGTCACTATGGAACTTTAAATGGGTATTCCCTTATCAATGATTAAAATATAATATTTATATGGGATAAACCCTAATTGGTTTTGGACTTTCGCCTGATATCGATCAAGATAATTGATTAAGTAAACTACATGGAAATTACATTGTCATGGAGCTAAATTCTAAGTTCTCCGATTCACTATTAATGTTGAACGTATCGTTAAATGTCCACCCCAAGAGAGAAATTACCCTAAGTATATGAAATAAGTTCGTAACTTATACTCAATTTCTTCATTAAAATGTATCTGCATTAAAAGATTATTAGAGAATTGAACATAGATACACAATACCTTTATTATTTAATAAATGGCCTATACCTCGAATTAAAAATGTATTTTCCGGCAACGTAGGAAAATATATTTCCAGCATTTCGGTTGCGAAAAAAGGTCTTAACAGAATGTGCATGAAATTTGGTACACTAATTATAGTTTACAATTATTTATTTAATTATTAACGTAATATTGTTGAATAGTATACAAGCAGAATTTTTATTTGCCTGTAATCTTATTCTTGATGACTGACGGTTTCGATGAAATTTAGAATATGCGGATTTGCGGGGACGAAATATCATGCTATGAGTCATTTCCGGGAAAAACATTTTCTTAATTAACTACTGTCAGTCTGTCATTGCCTTGCTGTTGTTATCTTGGATAGTCCAAATTAAATAGTATGTTTTATTATTCGTTTTAATGTATTTTTGACGACCTCTGTGGTCTAACGGTTCGAGCGCCGGACTGCTGATCATAGGGTTGTGGGTTCCATTCCCACAAGACTCAAATATTTGTGTGGATAAAACATGAGTTTTTGTGTTTGTCTGGGTGTTTCTTATGTATTATAAGTATGTATTTACAAAAAAAAAAGTATATAAGTATTATATCCATTGTCTAAAATGGTGTTGTGTAAAATGTCCCAAAAATATTATTATTATATTATATTATTATTATTTAAGTTTTCGTTTTTGTTTAACTTCATTATAATAATATGAACGTAGTTATAGTTTGTTTTTGTGTATACATATTTTTTCTTTTTGTTTAAATTCTGTGCTGTGGCAACACCAAACCGGTCCAATCGGAAGACCAGCGTCGTTTTGCCTTAACTGGCAACTCGGCAATTTTGCTGAGATTGGACCGATTTGTAAGGTTCACTTGAATGCTTATACGAGTAGTTGTAGCTTTACTGTTTCCAACTGCTACTGCAAGCTGTATTTACTTTTTTATGTAATTCAGGTGTCCTACAAACAAATTTTCTTTTCTTTTCTTAATTCCCCGAAAAACTTTTCACACACAAATCAACAAACTTGACTTGCCATAAAATAGACCCCGCGGAACTCATCCTCTCATCCTCCGAGCCTTTTCCCATTGTGGTTGGCTTCCAGTCTAACCAGATGTGGCTAAATATCAATAAGACATCAGACCTCCTCAACCCAGTTTCTGGGTAATACCGATATCCTCATGATAGACTGATTGTAAGGCTTTTTGGGCTTCGGACTACCACTGACGATTGTCATAGGTATTCGTATGACAACCGGGGTCGACGGCATTTATGTGCTCTTCGAGGCACGGACGGATCTCGATGTGTTAAGAGTGGTCACCCATCCACAGACTGACCTCGGCTGGCACAGTTTAACCTTGCAGATCGATTGATTTACTTATTACTTCAGTCACCGATTTCTTTTTTGCGTTCATTTCTAATTGTAACGGAATTTAATTTAATTTTAATTTATCTATAATTAAATAAAAATAAACGTATCTACACTACTTACTAACAAACTATAATTAAAAAAAAGAAAACTAGACTAAAAAATTGCATCAAAAAACTCATCCGCATCGCCATCGTCTGGTAGCGTACCCAAGAGGCTGGCTGCATTGCCACGTTTAATGGCAATGCTTAGTCTCTGGCCGAAGTAGAGGCCAGCCTTTGGGTCACGTGAAGTGTCGTTTAGACGTTTGGCAATATCTTTAAGTTTAGTTTTATTTAATTTTAGATAAATTAAATTCATAGAGATGTAAAAAAACAGATTTTATTTGAGCAAATTATTATTGACAGAATTTTAATTTAATTTTAATTTAATTTAATTTTTCTCAACATTAAACATGCCTATGATGTCTACGGAGTCCATAATAAAACAATTTTAAAATAGTAATTGTTAAACTCTGTTGGTGTAGCCCCGAGCTTAGTGCAGTAACCACCGCAAAACCATCATTGTATTTTTATTTGAAATAAATTTTGATTTATTACTTAGCCACGAAGCCCCTTAGACGTTTCCATTTAGACGTTTTACATAAAGCAATGATAGCCTAGTCATGTGACCATTGGAATGCCAAGTCGTAGGTCTCAAATTCGATTCCAAAGTACTTACGCACCTCTGACTTTTAGGAGTTATGTGCGTATTAATAATTAATTTATCAATTGCTCAAACGGTGAAGTCTGACAACCCACACTAGGCCAGCGTGGTTGACTAAGTATAGCCTAAACCCTCTCATTCCCAGCAGTAGGACAATAAATGAATTGATCATGAAAAGGTGTTTTACATCCATCATGTGTAGGGCTCAACTCGATCTTCTTAATCACGGGATTGGGATACGGTTATTTAAAAACGTTTCCTATATTTTTTATAAAATTTAGTAGGTAAGTACACATTTTTGTGACTAATATTGACATTATAAGGTACATGCCTATATTTTCATAATTATTATATATTTGAATATATATAATAATATGTTTTGGACGGAGGCATTAGTCAAAACTAGTTTTGCCTGACTTTTGTGGTCAACATTCGTATTGTCCGGTTGTAAGTTCTTGTCCGTAACATCAATACAGAAATCAGGACCTACGTAATAACACAATCTTGTAATCTGAAAATTTAATTATATTATCGTCCGATAAACTCGATATCATTCGCACATATTAAGACTTAAAATAATCTAACAGTGTCAGAGTATAAATACACGAAGCCAGATTTTGTGGTAACTAGATTTTCCAACATCGACAGAATGAAATTCTTGGCGCTGGCATTATTGGCTCTGGCGGCGGTCGCCTCCGCAAGGAACATCGACCTCGAGGATGTCATCGATCTAGAAGACATCACCGCTTACGGATACTTAAGTAAAATCGGTCTACCGTTAGCTGAGAGTATCCGTAAAGCTGAGGAGGAAGCCAGCCAAACAAGAATCGTCGGTGGTTCAGCCGCTACCCTCGGAGAGTTCCCTTTCCAGGTAAATCAGGAAAAAATATATTGAGCGTCATATTGTGTCGATCATTCTCAATAATACAGCATCGCAGTGCTGCAGTGTATCAGGATGGCTAACCGCATAGTGCGTACGTGCGCTTAGCAGATACCTACAATAAAAAAACAAGGTTCTCTGGAGGGTCTGGTTTCTTTAATGAATTACTTATCAAAGTGAAAGTCAAATCTTTTATTTCAATGAGACCATTAAAATAGTACTTTTGAATCGTCAAAACTGGCACGGTTCCAAAAAGTGGGTCTTATGGAGAAGAACCGGCAAAAAAGTCCATAGACACTCTTTAAAAAAAAACATGATAACAATGTTAATCTAGGTTTGAAATTTTGATTTGAATAAATGATGAGAACAATGCAGTTTGATGTGTACAATAATAATTGATTCAGTATAATAATAAAACAAAAAAAAGATTGATATTGATAGTAAGAGCTAACCAGCCCCGACAGATGGCACTCGTTCACGAGTATGACGAGTATTCGAGTTAAGTATAATACTTACCATTTCTTTTTTTGCGCAGGCTGGTCTTCTTGTAGAGTTCTCTCAGGGTCAGGGTGTTTGCGGAGGATCACTGCTTAGCAATTCGAGAGTTCTGACCGCAGCTCACTGCTGGTTCGATGGTGTCAACCAGGCCAGAAGCTTCACCGTGGTCCTCGGCTCCATCTTACTGTTTTCAGGTGGCACCAGGGTGATTTCCCAGGATGTAACCATACATGGAAGCTGGAATCCTAATTTAATCCGTAATGACATTGGCATAATCAGATTAACTACAAGCGTAAGTTTATCAGGTAAGTAATATTAAAATTAAAGCTATTAACTGAACGAAAAGTTCAAAAGAAATATCTTTACTAGGTGCTTATATTTTAAATAAATAAAGCAAGTAAATAAAATATTCACTGGTGTCACCCCCGGGCCTCGCAAGTATCCAAAAGACTAAAACATTGACTTTCAGTTTCGGTGCCACATGTTGTGGGTCCATTACCCGTACGATATGTACCTATGACGTCGGTATTTGTTCCGAGTCAGGGTGTGTATGGGTGCAATGCCAGCCCCCATAGTAAAATAGTGACAATTATTTTAATATTCGAGCACAGACTTTTCCATTACTTCATTTTACCTGTACCTACCTGAAACTCTCAGTGCACGAGTCTAACTAGTTTTTATGTACAGACGCCTGCAGGTCAATCTATCCGAAACTGTCGATTTTCCCAATTGTACATGCACCTTAATGGTTTGTATTAAAGTTGAAAATCTATCAAAGAACTTTGACAGATTGGGGTATTTTGATGTGCTGGCCTCTGTACTTCCCATGCTCTAAAACAATTTGTACTAATACTTAGTAATAAGTATATGATTGTATTCCAACAGCCAACATCGCCGTTGTCGCTCTGCCCAGCGGTACTCAACTCAACGAACAATTCGTCGGAGAAACCGCTACCGCATCTGGCTTCGGTCTCACTTCTGATGGTAAGGATTCAATCCTTTTGATTGTTTCGATGAAAGGTTATTAGAATACCAATGTCAGTTACAGGATTTTTCAAAGACAAATAGTTTATAGTAGGTATTATACCAGTACTTTCATAGGTTAGTGGAGAATCACAAGAAATTTTAATAATTCCCAGAAATTTCCCATAATCACACAGGAAAAAATAACACGAAACTTTTTTTTTTAAACAAGCTGCTCTATCACCTTTAGTTTATATTTTTTTATTTGTATAAAACACGTACCTCTTTTTGAAGACGACTCAAATGATAGGTAATTAGACGTTATGAGTCAGTGAAGTCAACGGTGAAGGAAAACATCGTGAGGAAACCTGCATGCCTTAGAGATATTTCTCGACTGTGTGTAGTCTGCCAACCCGCACTAGACCAACGTGATGAACTAACTATAACCTAATGATCTATTTTTTTTTTGGCATTTTCCATGCTAAGAATTTAAAGTTTTTTAGCGAAGGAAAAAATATATCAATAGGTATTACTGACGTCACCATAAAGACGTAAATTTTGAATGTGAAAGCAAAATTCGTCATGGCGGGTGGGACTCGCGGTGGCTTAGTGGCCATAGCGTCTGGTGTACCTAACCAGAAGACACAGGTTCGAATCCTGCGCGTGGTCGAATTTTTCCTTCCCTAAAAAACTATAGCCTAATGTCTCAATTTGAGAGGAGAACTGTGCCCAACAATGGGAGAGTATATGGGTTGATGATTAAAAAGTCACTTTAATAATTCAACAGGTGGTGGCATTTCAACCAACCAGTACCTGAGCAAAGTTGAACTGCCCGTGATCTCCAACTTTGAGTGCAGTTTTTCCTTCCCTCTTATCATCCAGTCCTCTAACATTTGCACCAGCGGCGCGAACGGCAGGAGCACTTGCAGTGGTGATTCCGGCGGACCCCTCTTTGTCATCAGGAATGGCACGCCTACCTTGGTAATTGCTTTTTTCAAAAATAATTATGTTAATAGGTACTATCAATTCAACTAACTTTACCACCTAATGTACTAATAATATTCTTATTTTATAACTACTTTTTTACATATTAGCGTTCCAGCCAATATCCCTAAGGTGTCTGTCGGTCTGTTTAACTTGCTATGTGTATCGAGCAATAATATTTATTGCTTCAAAACTCTATTCTATTCTATTCTTTAAAAGTGAAAGGCCGGTTTAATTAGCCACGAACCCCTCTTGGCTAATTAGTAACTACGCTAATCAACCGATCTCCAAGGTTAATCTGCGCTAGCCGTGGTAAGTCTGTAGATGGGTGACCATTGTTAACACACCGTGCCTCTTCGTGCCTCGGAGAGCACGTAAAGCTATCGGTCGAGGTTGTCTTGCGAACACCTATGACAACCGTTAGTGGTAGTCAGAAGCTCATAAAGCCTGACAACCAGTCCAGAAATTAGGTTGCAGAGAACTGATGGCAGTCGTTTCGTGTAAAATACCTGCTACTATTCACCTGTATCTGGTTGTACTGGAAGCCAACCCCAACATAGTTAGGAACAGCCTTCTGTGGCTTTTCCTAAATCATTCTCTGGGATGATGATGACTATAAGTGAAATGATTTTTGAAGTGCCACAGATACTGTAGTTTAAAGAAATCATTGTCATTTCTATAAATCTGTCTATATGTACTTATTATGC
The DNA here is from genome assembly GCA_964056405.1 of Acronicta alni. Lineage (NCBI taxonomy): Eukaryota > Metazoa > Arthropoda > Insecta > Lepidoptera > Noctuidae > Acronicta > Acronicta alni. Next base: position 8,961,352 of record OZ043926.1, read on the forward strand.
TTCAGTATCTACCTTATCCCAACCCAACTATGTTGGAGTTGGCTTACAGTCTAAACTTGTTTTACACGAAGCGACTTTCATCAATCCCATTTCTGGACAATACTAACAATCTTCGGGTAACCTGGTTATCAGTCCCCAACCTATCACTCGTATCAGCTCATAATGTCAACTTCTCAAAATGACAACCGATCGCAAAATGTCCACTTCTCACAATGTCAACTTCTTAAAATGTCAAATTCGCATATTGTCTATTTCTCAAAATGACAAATTCTCACAACGTCAACTTCTCACTATGTCAACTTCTTAAAATGACAAATTCGCATAATGACAACTCCACGTAGTTTCTACTTTAACAAGGTAATTTGAATGTGGTAATAGGTATAGCTAGTTATACATATACTAAGGGGTATGATATCTTAGTATATGTATAACTAGCTATACCTTGAAACTTTCAGATCAACTGATCAGGTAAGTTATTTTTTACCACCCTCAGGTAAAAAATGTCTAATGGGGAGGGAGGGTCATTACCCTCATTACAACCAGTACTTACTTATAACAAGTATCGCAAAACATTTCTTGCAATACTTGTTAATCATAATTATCATTTCTCATGTGGATTAAACATCATTACCGTCCCACTACTGATCGCAGGCTTCATAGCGAGAGGGACCAAGCCACACCGAATTTATCCACTTAATATGTTCATGGGTATAATTTAACCCATACCGTTTTGACTGGCTGCTGTAATTATGTTCACATTGAAATAAAACTACTTTTTACGGATTTTATCGCGTATATTGATATTATTAATCCCTATTACCCTTAATATTGGGATTAATAATATCAATATACGCGATAAAATCCGTAAAAAGTAGTTTTATTTCAATGTATAATATTCGCGTAAATGTCAGAAATCAATATGTTCACATTGTTTTATTTATTATGTTCACATTCACAGGTCGGTGTTACTTCTTTCGGATCTGCCTATGGTTGCCAGAGGGGCTTTCCTGCGGCATTCGCTAGAGTGACCTCCTTTAATACCTGGATCCAAAGTCAACTTTGAACTATTCATGTAAATAGTAAAACTTCAAGAAAACATTGTAATGCTACAGTAACTAAGTACTACTAAAACACGTGGGTTGTCGATAAACTACGAGTAGAAACATCAACTGGCGTTTACTTTGGAATGAAAATACTTTATAATCTTGTTTAAATTGACATTTTCTTTAAATAAATATGTTATTGTACAATTTGTAAAATTATTAAACCTATTCCTGTATAATTGATTATATTTGATTTATTGTCTGAAATAAAATTATTATTATAATACTTAGTCAGGTGGAGTGATTACAGAAAGCAGTTGCTCGTAGCGACTGGATGAGTAGGATGAAGATTGGGTTCGTTGGCGTTCACTGGAAACGGCCTATGTCCAGCAATGGATAATGATGTAAGAAATAAAGAAATGCACTCTTAGTAGTGTTGTACGAGTAGTTGGAGAGAGGAGTATTATTTATTTATTTATTTATTGTTTCGCCTACAATTGTTACACATTTTCATAGTAAAGTTACATGCACAATAGTTAAACATCCGCTGTGTACAATATCAATCGGCAAACACAGCATTCATAAAAAAAATACATTCGAATGACAAATTGATACAATTTCTTTTTTTTTTGCTTTTATAACCTATAAAAGCCTAAGGTACACTTTTATTACAAATTTAAAATTTTATTATTCCGTGTTGATACTATGAACTTGGTTCTTGTATTTATTTAGAGTGGAGCCAAAAATATTTAATTTACTGTCAAATCTATTGAAGAGCCTACACATTCTGGGGACTGGGGAGTTAATGCCTAAGACTGTTTTCCGATGGGGTGGGTAAAATAACTTAATAGGTTTCCTCGGGTATTTGTGGGGAATATTAAAATTAATTCTAGAAACGAGTTGTGTACAGTCAATTATTATTATTATACAGTTATTATTATTATGGGAGTACCTAGGTTTGTTTGTTCATCTCACCTTTGCACTTTTACTACGAGTCGAAGGGGTCTACATACATGGAACTCCTACATCTGCTTCATCTAAAAATAGGATTGCAATTCTGTTTGTATGTTCTCATGAAATTTGCCAATGCGTAATGAGAAAAAGATCAGATTTTCACATACCATGCAGATGGAGTTGCGGGTGCAACTAGTCTATTAATATAAGTAAATAATTACCTTTTCTGTAGTGCCGCAAATTCTCATGGACTGTTTGCCACTTGGAGAACCGAAAACAATGGGTTTCGAAGCATTTACTATGACCATGACAGGAAATACACAGGGTTACTAGTAATTCAACGTATATCTGGCAAAATCTAATAGGGAGGCTCAAAAGCAAATAAACCAACTAAAACCACACGTGTGTCGCCTTACCACTTTTAGCTGGGTTACGGGACCAAGATTTCAGGACCCCAACTCAATATACTTAGAACTTTTCAGACTTCCATTAATAAATCTAATATAATACATCAATAGCTGTGTCCCTTTATTTAAAAGTTTAAAATACTAAGTATACTTCTTCCAGTTTTATATATTGAACTTTGTACATAAACATACAGATTTATTTTGAGAAGCATATTGTAACAAGAAAACATCGTAAAGTTCATAAATAATTATATTTACCTTAACAGAAAATTCAGTAGTGATAGCCTAGTGGTGTGACCCATTGTACTGCCCAGTCGAAGCTCCTCTGACTTGACGCAATCATGTGCGTATTAATAATTAATTATCACTCGCTTAAATGGTGAAGGAAAACATCGCGAGGAAACCTGCATGATGTTCTCTTTGAACCTGCATAATTTTCTCGATGGCGTGTGAAGTCTGCCAACCCGCACTAGGCCAGCGTGGTGAACTATAACATTCCCTCTCATTCTGTGAGAGGAGACTCGTGCCCAGCAGTGGGATAGTATAATAAGGGTTGATGATGGATGAAGCAGAAAATTCAATTATTTTCTAATAATGTATTTTGTATGGAAAATCGTATTGATAATAAACTCTACCCGATGCATTATAAACATTTAATTTCACAACATTCAAAACGGATTGGGTTTCCCCTATATTATGCCATTAGACATTTTCCACCCTCGAACATATAGCTCTGGCGGCCCCACTATGGCCAGCTAGCTAAGGCAAGAAAGAAAGAAAGAGTTGAGAATCCTGTAGACGCTCTTGAGGTTCCACTCCACCCACCCAATACGAGTAAGCTGGAGACGAGGCCCTGACCGATTCTCTGGGGCAATAAGGACCGCAGTGTCGCCACTCACCATCAGTATTAATATTAACACTCAGCTCGACCTGGGAATCGAACCCAGGACCTAACGTAGCAGTCGGGCTTAGGGCCACTAGACTAACGAGGCAATTAAGTATATAGTATGTAAATACAGAATATAATCAGTAATTATAATAACATAATCTTGTATTCCGAGGATTTCATTATTATCGTCCGATAAAAACGATATCTTTCACAGATATTAAGACATAGATTCGACCCATAAAAAACTAATAGCATTATAGTATAAATAGCTGGGATTCGATTTAGTGGCAACAAAATTTTTTAACATCGGCAGTATGAAATTCTTGGCGCTGGCATTATTGGCTCTGGCGGCGGTCGCCTCCGCAAGGAACATCGACCTCGAGGATGTCATCGATCTAGAAGACATCACCGCTTACGGATACTTAAGTAAAATCGGTCTACCGTTAGCTGAGAGTATCCGTAAAGCTGAGGAGGAGGCCAGCCAAACAAGAATTGTCGGTGGTTCACCCTCCAGCCATGAGCAGTTCCCTTACCAGGTAATTGAGCAAAATTATATTTGATTTCTGACATTTACACGAATATTATACATTGAAATAAAACTACTTTTTACGGATTTTATCGCGTTATATTATCGTATAGCGTCCATGGTCAGTCTACCTGTGACCATGGATGCTGTAAAGGTTCCGAAACGTCGGGATTAATATCAATATACGCGTTATATTGATAATAAATATTGATTTAATTAAAATCCGTAAAAAGTAGTTTTATTTCAAAATTATATTTGTTTATTTGGAAATTATTTTGTTAGTGCTTAATAAAGTGTCGAACAGTTTCCAGTACTTTTTAAATGGTAGTAAATAAGCAATGGTTTTAAGCCTGCCTCAGTGCCAATGTAAATGCCAAAATTATTTATTTAAAGTAAACTATAAAAGCATTTGATTTGATTTGATTTGAACAATTCTTATAATTAGAAGTTGTCTATATACTTTTGCTTATCATTATAAGCAAAAGTATATCAACATCATCAGCCTATACTAGTCCACTGCTGGACGTAGGCCTCCCCTAATGTGCGCCATTTCACCCTGTCTTCGGCTTTTCGCATCCAGCTTCTACCAGCAGCCTTTCGCAGATCATCACTCCATCTTGCCGGAGGGCGTCCCACACTACGTTTGCCGAGTCGCGGTCTCCACTCGAGAACACGTCTACCCCAGCGGTTGTCGGTTCTTCTGCAGATATGGCCAGCCCACTGCCACTTCAGCTTGCTAATCCGGTGTGCTATGTCGGTTACTTTAGTTCTCTGTCGGATAACCTCGTTGCGGATTTTATCCTTCAGAGAAACTCCAAGCATAGCACGCTCCATAGCACGCTGTGCGACTTTAAATTGGTGGACTAACCGCACTGTGAGTGTCCACGTCTCAGCGCCGTAGGTCATCACAGGTAGGACGCACTGATTGAAAACTTTCGTTTTCAAACTTTGCGGTATGGGTGATGAGAAGACCTGACGTAGTTTTCCAAATGCTGCCCAGCCCAACTGAATCCGCCTCTTGGCCTCCTTCTCAAAGTTGTTTTTACCTAACTGCAAAATCTGCCCAAGGTAAGTGTACTCTGAAACAACTTCAAGAAGATGACCATTTACAGCAATAGGTCTCAGATCAATGTGGTCATTGAACATGACTTTGGTTTTATCCAAATTCATGCTGAGACCTACGCTTTGTGAGGCTGATGCTAGGCCATTCAGCATCTGTTGCAGCTCCTCCAGCGACTCCGCCAATAGGACTATATCGTCTGCGAATCGCAAGTTCGAGATGTAATCGCCGTTTATGTTTATGCCCTTACGTTTCCAGTCCAATGTCTTAAACAAATCTTCCAATGCGCTTGAGAACAGTTTCGGAGATATGACATCTCCCTGTCTCACGCCTCTGCGCAATTGGATAGGTTTAGACTGTTGGTCCTGTACTTGGACATTCATAAAGGCAGATTCATAAAGAGATCTCAGCACCTCGATGTAACGACAGTCCACTTGACATCGCTGTAAGGATTCCAGAACAGCCCAGGTTTCCACAGAGTCAAAGGCCTTCTCATAGTCCACAAACGCTAGGCACAGGGGCCGATTATACTCATCGGACTTCTGTATAATCTGCCTCATTGTGTGGATGTGGTCTATGGTGCCATACCCTGAGCGAAACCCGGCCTGTTCGGGTGGCTGAAACTCGTCAAGTCTTCTAGCGAGACGATTTGTGATGACTCTAGAGAACAACTTATAGACGTGACTTAAAAGAGAAATGGGTCTGTAGTTTTTAAGAAGAGTTTTATCTCCCTTCTTAAAGAACAGAACCACCACACTCTCATGCCACGCCTTTGGAGTTCTCCCGCAGCGAATGATGGAATTAAAGATTTTTTGTAGCTCCTGAACAAGAGGGGCTCCTCCTATTTTCAGGAGTTCAGAAGTAATTCCATCTTCACCGGGGGCTTTTCCATTCTTAAGCTGTCTCAGAGCCAACACGATTTCGTCGTGGCTGATATCCGGTAGTTCGTCGGTGTAGTGGCGTATCAGAGTGGCTCTAGAATCGCAGTTGTCGCGCTGTGGACGAGGAACATGGGCGGCATAAAGTCGGCCATAAAAGTCTTCAATCTCGGTAAAAATCTCCGGCTTTGACAAGACAGTCCTGCCATCGTGTGTGGTGAGCTTCGTCAGATGGCTCCTTCCAAGTTGCTGAGTGAACACTTTGGACCCTCGGTTTCGCTCTATTGCCTGTTCAATTAGGCACGTATTGGAGCTCCAATCAAGGTCACGCCGTACCAGCTTCGCAATTACCTTGTTAAGGTGTGACCTGTCTAACGAAGTCAATTGGGTAGTTTCCCGTCTTTTTGTCATAAGCCGCAGAGTCTCATCCGAGAGTTTAGACTTCTTACCTTTATGCCGCTTTTGGCAAAATTTGATGCCCTCATCTTTCAGCGCTTCAACTACATTTTTTAGGGCCTCGTCAAGATCCTCGGTGGGTTTCATTGCAGCGAATCTGTCAGCGAGAAGCTTTTGAAACTGCTCGCTGCCCGTCATGATATGGAGTGGATTTGGTCGGAGCGTGGACTTCATCAGACGGTTTCTTTCGAGCTTTAAATCGATATTCAGGGAGCCTCGGACAAGTCGGTGATCAGATCCGGTATTAAACCTGTTGATCACGGAGACATCCCTGAATATGTGCCTTTTATCCGTCATGATGAAGTCAATCTCATTTTTCGTCACAGTATCGGGGCTTTGCCAGGTCCACTTCCTTTGCGGCTTCTTCTTAAAGAAGGAGTTCATCAAGAAGAGCCCCTCCTTCTCTAGGAAGTTGACCAGCATTTGCCCCCTGTGATTCCGACATCCATATCCATGAGGTCCTATTCTGGATTCGCTGCAGTTCCGAAATCCCACTTTGGCGTTAAGGTCCCCCATAACAACGTTGAAGTGAGCCTTTGTGGTGTTATGCAAGGCTCTAGATATGTCCTCGTACATATCTTCCACTTCATCGTCCGAGTGTGCCGAAGTCGGTGCATAGACCTGAATAATCTTTATGGAATATCGTTGTGATAGTTGGATTATCAGGTATGCTACCCTGGTCGACACACTAGACATTTCTTCAACGCTATTAGAGAGGGCCCTATTGACAAGGAACCCTACGCCACCCTGGGATGTTTTATCACCCTCGCGGAAGTACAGAAGGTGGCCCGAGTTTAGGGTGACAGTGTCCTCTCCCTCTCTTCGGACTTCACTCAACCCCAAAACGTGCCACCTTATGTTCTCCAGCTCCACTTCCAACTGCGCTAGGTGTGCGTCTAGCCTCAGACTGCGTCCGTTATACGTAGCCAGGGTCAGGTAGGATGGGCGGCCTTCCGTAGCCCGGGGATTCTTAGCACCCCCCGCCCTGCCGTTACTATGACCGCCGCCTTGGTCGAGAATAGCAGCGCTACCGGGAACTGGGGGCCGTTTTTTATGTGCTCTGCTCATGGGGGGGATATGCCCATAATCGCCACGCGGGGCAAGCGGATTGGCGATCGCAGGGACACAGCTTTTCGTATCATTGACACTGCTGCCTGTCAATGGCCAAATATTTTAAGCTGTGTCCAAAGAAGCTGCGTTATACCGCAATCAGCCGGTCGCCAGAGCCCGTCCGTTGTTCAGCAGGATGACCGCGGGCAGGTAGGGTTGGCTTGGAGCACTAAGGTGATAGGCGACTCCCATGCATCCCAAAAGTATATAGACAACTTTAAATTGCAAAACATTTGCATGCTACATTTAGCATGCAAATGTTTTGTTTGTCATACAGGTACCTACAATAACTAGAATGTCTATATTAATATTAATAAATAGATAAATGTCACTAATTTCTAATAATAATAATTCCCCTTCCCCTCGGACCGCGAAAGCGTTCAGACGTGTATTCCGTAAAAGTATTTTTATTTTATATTATAAATTAATATATATTTCGAAATTAAATGTTAAAGTAATATTTCGCAAAGTAAGTAAAATAATTATAAAAATTGTAGCACTCGCATTTAGAAATTATTTGTACTAAGTTATATAACAATATTAGTAGAGGGGTTCGGGACTGTTACTCCTTAATACAGGCTATTCCATAGCCTAGCTAGACATAACAGCACTTCACCCACCTGATTGAAGATTCAATAGTACCTACAAACCTTATGGAATTCACGAATGTTACATGTATTAACTACAATCTGTCTTTTATAAATAAAGATTATTATTAATATTATTTTATATACTTTCTATTACCTAGTGGTCGTAAACGCTACTGTTACGCTAGAGGTCCTGGGATCTATTCGCAGGTCGAGCCGTGTTATTGGGTTTCTCAGTAGCAGCAGTTAATGGCAATAGGCTTCCCGCTATTACATGGGACCTAAAACCAAGACCTACTAGCGAACTTCATAGTTCGATTCTTCTACTTAAGAAATTAATATTTATTGTTTGAATTTTTAATTGATTTGAATTTTTAAGCGATATGGAGGAATACTTTTACGCTTAGACGTAAAAATGTTCTATTTTACTTTTATTTGCATTATATAAATACCAAATTTAGTGTTTTTAAATATCAATAATAATTTTTAACTAGTTAAATATATCTAATATTATTTTGCTCCACAGGCTGGTCTTCTTGCACAGTTCTCTGGGGGTCAGGGTGTTTGCGGAGGATCACTGCTTAGCAATTCGAGAGTTCTGACCGCAGCTCACTGCTGGTTCGATGGTGTCAACCAGGCCAGCAGCTTCATCGTGGTCCTCGGCTCCATCTTACTGTTTTCAGGTGGCACCAGGGTGACTTCCCAAAATGTAATCATGCACGAAAACTGGAATCCTAGTTTCATCCGTAATGACGTTGCCATAATCAAAATTGGTACCATAAGTTTTTCAAGTAAGTAATATTAAAATAAAGCTATTTACTTTTACACAGTTCAAAAGAAATATCTAACTAGGTGCTTATATTTTAAATAAATAATGCAAGTAAATAAAATATTCACTAGTGTTAACCCTTTTTTATCACCATACTGACAAGCGAGAGAAATTGAACCTGTACCAATAAGGTGTAGGATAATATTTATATAAAAATGAAAATAAACTCCAGGCCTGATTAATTTCATAGTCCAGAGTGAGTGAGAAGCTGCCGCCTCCCACGAGCAATTTATACTTATACCAAAAGAGGCGGTGGAAAGGCAGTTGCTGTTTTTATTCGGTACGAGGCAAAAACACCCTGCCGCCTCTCCAGGTGGCAGACCACATTTTTTGCTCGAGACCCAATTAATTCTACCTGTACCTACAGATATAATGTAAAGAAACCATCGGTGTGCAATTCTAAGTCACTTTGACTGTGTGAACTACAGTCAAAGTGAGTTACACAAGAAAAATTGTGGTCTGATTATGTATTTTCCATGTTTTGTAGTTAACGTTTAAACCCATAAACAATTTGATAATTAATTATAAGTACTTATATAATTATGTTCCTACAGACAGCATCGCCTCCATCGCCCTGCCCAGCGGTACTCAGATCTTTGATAGCTTCGCCGGAGAAAATGCTATTGCATCTGGTTTCGGTCGCACTGCTGACAGTAAGGACTAAATTGAATATGTGTTTGATTTCTGACATTTACGGACCCTTTACAGTCTACCCGTGACCATGGACACTGTAAAGGATCCGAAACGTCGGGATTAATAATATCAATATAACGCGATAATATCCGTAAAAAGTAGTTTTATTTCAATGAATATGTGTTTTTATTTTCACGGGTTAATGGAACAGTATCTAAAATAGTCGTTTATTTATTCCATTCTTACCACAGGAAAATGAAATAAAACTTGTGAATTCCTTTGAATAACCTAAATTTGAAAAAAAAATGTAGGTAGGTATTAATACCTACCTATATATTTTTTTAAATTTCATTAAGGAGATCCCTGTTTTAAGACGAATAAATAATATAATAATAGACAATTGGACGATATATAAAGAGTTGCTTTAATAAATCAACAGATGCTGGCATTACCACCAACCAGTTCCTGAGCCACGTTAGCGTGGACGTGATCTCCAACTTCAGGTGCTCAATGTCCTACCCTCTTATCATACAGTCCTCTCATCTTTGCATCAGCGGCAGCAACGGCAGGAGCACTTGCAATGGTGATTCCGGCGGACCCCTCGTTGTCGACAGGAATGGCACCCCTGTCTTGGTAAAAACTTTCTTCAAAATAAATCTTGTAAATCCTGAATTCGTCATAAACCACTTGACTAACCAATAGTAAACCAAAACTAATATATTTTACGTAGTGTGGTTGAGTAAAAAATATTGCTTAAGACATAAGCAATATTTTTTACTCAAACACACTACGTAAGATAATCAGACGATTATCTTGCTGACTGGTGAGCAATAATTTTCATTTGAAAAGATATATTCAACTCCAATAAATATCATAGGAAACATATTATTTTCTCTAGTATGTCATACGGATTCCCATAATTACCTACTGTACTACTGCTGGGTACAGGCTCAGGCAGGCAGTGCAGGCATAGCGAGAGGCAATCTATACCCAATTAACCACGTTTTAGCTGTTTGGTGATTTTACTAATTATATTTATATTGTCAACAGATTGGTGTTACATCTTTTGGATCTGGTCGTGGTTGCCAAGTGAATGCGCCTGCTGCTTTCGCTAGAGTGACCTCTTTCGTCAGCTGGATCAACGCTCTACTTTGAACTACTCATGTATATAACGCCAATGAAATATTGTAATTAAAGAAATATAAAAGCAAAATACCACTCACTTTCTAATTAATCATTGAGTCTCAGAAACTATAAGGCCCACAAACTTGAAAGATTAAAACAAGATTTTGACAATTTCCTACGGATTTGATTGAATCCGGACCCGCAATATCTTTTAGCACCATGTGTACTTCACTCCTTAGTAGGTTGTAAGCACACTAACCATGGAAAAAACCATGAAATAAAATTATACTATAGATAATATAATTCAAACTAACTGAAGTAATTAGGTATTACCAACTATTAATGTTTGAACACGTTATTTATAACGTGTTTAAAATGGGGGGTTTTTTAAATGTTCAATTTATTGAACCAATTGGGACCATTCTAATGAGCCCAAATATGATACCTCTCAAATTTCGAATCGATCACACCTTGTAAGTTGCGGACATGCCTTCATCAATCATAAAAGAAGTGACCATTTCAAACAGTTGAACAGACTAGCTAAGAACAGTCTCGGTCAAGTGACTATTTGTGGCTAAGTAGTAAACCCACAGTTCGTAGCTCCGATATGTTTAGGTCCCATAGTCTCCGAGCTTATTGCCGTCAACTGGGCACAAATCCAAACTCCGAACTACTACTGGAATGTCACATTATAAATATACATATATTCTTGGAAATTTTTTACAACACAGCACCATCTAGTCCTAAACTAAGCAGAGCTTGTACAATGGATATAATACTTACTTGACTATAGAAACATATTAACACTCCCCGACCTAGAAATCGAACACAACACCTCTAGTGTAGCAGTCACGCTTACGACCACTGGAGCAATGAGTAAGTCATTAATCTCTCTAAATTGAACAACCTCGCCGCTCTCCGCACTATACACATCAATGTACCTACCTATATTGATCCCAGCTAAGAGACCGAGATAAAAAAAAAAAAAAAATTTGACGTGCGTTACACGCCCAAAGCTCGTAAACAAAATACTCGTGAACACGTTCGTTAGCACTCGGGAACGGCAAATCGGCTCATGGCCCGACGCCACCGAACACCAACGCCAATTAGAATCAGCGCATAACGGCGTCATCATTGCCACGCCATCGCCACAGATCCAGGGCCGCTAAAATGGTGCTACGAGTATTCATGATGAAATTAAAACAAAATTTAATACCAATACACAAGTTAAATAAATTATCATCGTCTTCCAAGCCATTTGCACTGCTTCTAGTTTCATCATCATTATCATCAACCCATATACTGTCCCACTGCTGGGCACGGGTCTCCTCTCATACTGAGAGGGATTAGGCTATAGTCCACCATGCTGGCCTAGTGCGGATTGGCAGACTTCACAAACCGTTGAGAAAAATCTCTAAGGTATGCAGGTTTCCTCACGATGTTTTCCTTCACCGTTTAAGCAAGTGATAATTAATTTTTAATACCTACGCACATGAATTCGAAAAGTCAGAGGTGCGTGCCTTGGGTTCGAACTCGAGACCTTCGACTTGGCAGTCCAATTGTCATACCACTAGGCTATCACTGCACTAGTTTCATCAGATGCGGCGTATAGACGTAATAAATAGACGTAACGAAGTGAAATGACTTGACGACGTCTGTGGTCTAGTGGTTCGCGTGTCGGACTGCTGATCACGAGGTCGTGGGTTCGATTCCCACTGAACACAAATATTTATGTGATGAACATAAGTGTTTGTGTCTCTTATGTATTTACAAAAAAAAGTATACATTGAAGTATTATCCATTGTATAGTACCTACCCATAGTAGAAGCTCTGCTTAGTTTGGGACTAGATGGTGCTGTGTAAAAATAAAATTGTCCAAGAATATTTATTAAAATAAATAAAATGTTTCTTTTATCAACTTAAGGAGGTGATTTGCTTGTAGTAGGAGAGCGCTCTTCCAGTTTAACTCATATTAACTGTAAAGTTGTGAAGTAATATTATATCTGTAGTATATCGAATACTTGTGAAACCATAACATAACACATCATCACGCATAAATTCCCCGAAGCGTAAGGTTAGCTGTATTAGTAGTTACTTTCCCTACAGTGAGCCGTTGTTTTTTTGGAACAAATCCCAAGTCCGAGCTGCTAACGAAACTGTCACAGAAAAACCAATAACACTATGCTCAAACTGGGAATAACATAATAAGGCAGAACTGCCTCATCAGTCGAATGATTGTTAGTGACTGCTACGCTAAACGGTACGGTTTTGGGTTTGATTTATAGTTCCAGCAAAGTGTCATTCTTTATGAATTTCTCAGTAGCAGTTCGTTTTAAAATGGGCCCGGTTAATGGCAATATTCTGCCCCCTATTACCTATATTGGGACTTATACATGCCAACAAACTGTTTGTGTAGGTACATTAATCAGTACATGTTTGCTTCTTATCCTTCGATTTGGGTTAAATAATGGCTGAACTCAAAAATCGTCTTTTACAGAAGATTCATATTAATGTTTCATTAAGAATAGTATTTTCTCAAAATATAAGAATACAAAAGCGTGATATAAATTATGTACAGTGAATTATTGATAGGTCATAATAATAAATTAAGTAAGAATAATTAAATATATCTGTGTACTCATAATATTTAAAAACATTTACCAACCATAAAAAGGTGATAAGACTGACGTCATTATTCTTGATAATAACAATACATGCATTTATCTTTTTGTTTGTATCATAAAACAAAAACAAAAGTAATACTTATATCTTCTTATTTAAAATTAAGACGTAGTTTTCATCATCATTATATCAGCCACAGGAGATCTACTGCTGAAAAAAGGCATACATACTATTAAGTTTATAAAGGTTATAAGTAAAAAAAAAAACTAAATGCATTATCAAATCTTACCAAAGCTTAAAAAAAAATACTTGTTGTTTCAAGCTAGAAAAAGGTCGCAAATCAAATACTCTCTTATTCATTATTATATTATTGTAATTCACTAAGCGTCAACATTTGTAGTAAACTAATTTAAATTTCATCAGTAAATCAATCTCTGAAATATCAATGGACAACCCAAGAAGTCGCTGATTGCGATACAATACATAGTTTAATCCACCACGACTGTCTAAACGCAAAAACAAAATGCGTCACTGTTTCAGCAAAGGTGGTTCGCCTTTATTCACGAGAAAATTCTGCTTTTAATATCTAAGCCTTTCGTGTTTTTAAGATGCGCCACTTTTTCTGTCAAAGGATATATTTTCCCACTACTGCAAAAGGTCTCCTTCGTACATAAGTTTCCACATCCTTGTGTCTGTAAATTTCTCTGGCTAGTCATCCCTAAAGGAACCCACATCATCAGGCCAGCATTTTCTGGGTCGCCCCGCGTCGATCCAGATCATCACGCCAGCATTTGCTAGGCTTTCCCGCGTGGACGAACTTATTTCGTGTATCACTAAAAAGTGGTGGTATTAGTAAAAGGTCACTACCTGATTCGCTAGCACAGTTTTAGTCTACATGGGTCCAACTGTCGACTCAAGGGCTGCTGTTGTGGAATAAATTAGTCATAAAACAGCGGAAATTTAATTAGCGTGATAATTGTCGCACAGAGGTCGCTCCGTTAATCACCAACTAATGCCGAGGCGAGGCAGTGTCGAATGCCACTCAAAGAAAACCATTAGCCTACACTAATGATTAACTTAAAATCCTTTGATCGTTATTTGAATGGATCTTTGGTCTATGGCAAATACGATAAATGGGCAGAGCGTAGAAAGCAAATCGCAAATAGACATTGATAAAATAACCGACAGTGGGCAACTGTAACATACTCAATAATAAATTTTACTATCATCATTCACCTTCCAGATGCGGCTGAATATCAGTATTTTACACGAACTTGATTTTTGTAGACTAGTTGTCAAGACTTTTGGGCTTCTGACTACCACTTATTTTTAAAGCTTTTTTTGGTAAGTAGGTAATTAACCACTAACTACTGTCGTGGGTGTGGTTCGTATGAAAACCGAGATCATCGTCTATAAGTGTTCTCCGAGGCGCGGTAGTGTCTCAATAAGTATGTAAAGAATAGTCACCAAATGAATGTAATTTACATGAATATCATTTCTTTTTCCGGGCAATTCAGCGCCTTCTACATATCGACGGCGAAGTTTCAATACCTCCAATCGTATTTTTTTTTTGAGAAATTGACTGTCTTTCAGTGTTTTGATTTTGCTACATAACTGTATTTTTAAGAACAATTGGAAAAAAATAGTGGAAATATGTACCTTCTATATTGATTTCTGACATTTACGCGAATATTATACATTGAAATAAAACTACTCGTCTAACTACTCGAGTCTACCCGTGACCATGGTCACGAGTAGACTCATGGACGCTATAAAGGGTCCGAAACGTCGGGATTAATAATATCAATATACGCGATAAAATCCGTAAAAAGTAGTTTTATTTCAATGTACCTTCTAACTAAATTAGATTAATGGCAATATCTCCTACTGTGTACATACAACGCGACTATTATTTGCCCGCAGAATATTTTAAAGTTTATAAGATTCTAACCTTTTTTCACTTTGTGTATGACAAATATTGTGTCACATTATTATAATGAAATTATGAAACTGAATGATTTTAGAAATGTAAGTTAGTCTTTTAAATAAAAAATGTTTTCTTCTATCGACATTTTTATTTCTTAGTCTCCGCACTATGCGAATGATATTCGTAGGTGTGCTTCGTGGAATAGGAAATTAATTATTTAATTTTTTTATTTGAAGCCCACCTACGGGTGTGTTAAGTGGAATACTTTAGGTGTGCTTCGTCTGGGTGAGCTTCGTTTGGGTGTGCTTCATGGAATACCTCAAAATTTGGAGTTAGAAGGTATTCGCCGTCGTCCCGTCGATATATGAATGTTTTCGATTCGATGGGCTTTGTATCTTACAGATAACAGAACCATTATGAACGTGCACAAAACGACGTGAACGATTGTGAAGCACGTGCAAATAAATACGAAATAATGAATGATGGAATACGTATGTAGGTAACTTACATTATATTATCTAAATCCTAATTAATAATTGTAATTATCGCAGACATGATTATGTTTTGTAAGTCAGTTTTATAACAATATTTTGAGCAAAAATTTTATTGAAATTTTAGTTGAAAACTTGGTTCTAGTAATAATTAAGAGGGGTAGCGCATAGTGGGAGTATCTCCATTCAAATTGGAGCTGCGCGATTGGGGAATTACCTCCGCTTTGCAGAACATCGAAACATGTTCTAACCATCTGCTTTTATCCTATGAGATCTGTACTGTTAACTAGTGCGGACCTATACGCACTCCATTCTCTTATTATCTAGTAATGATCAGCACTGGACCCTACCTGAACAGAATTTTCTACACCTCTGCTTAACCCTTCGGGGAATACAAGCATGATGGTATAAACTGAGAAATTAAACTAACGAGACATTAGGTAGATAGTGATGCCCATGTCTTTCCTCGAGATGCAAGCTATCCCCTTGGCAAATTTTATCGAAATCTGTTCATGGGGTTAGACGTAAAAAGGTAACAGAAAATTATAAACAGACACACAGAGTTACTTTCACATTGTATCACCTCGTCAGAAAGTATATTGAAGTGGTAGTCGTGCTTTAAAAACGTATCACCATAAACTCAATAATCCAGCGTTCAAGTTTATTAAACGTCAGTAACATGCGGCTCCAACCCCCGTTCCGTAGAAAATTGATATGAAACAATATAGAATTTCAATCAGTGCGACTGAAATAGATGTACAGACGCCAGCAAGTCAAACTATCCAAAACTGTAAAATTTTCCCAACTGAAAATGAACCTTATCCTGTTGCATTAAAGTTGAAAATCTATCAAAGAAATTTGACAGATTGTGGTAGCTTGATATGCTGGCCACTGTACTCCAGATTTCCTCTGACAATGTATAATAATAATATAATTATTGTTTATTTATTTATAATTATGAGGCACACCAACAACTTAATTACAAAATATTTTTAAATAGGTGATACATATTCGTTTAATGAATTATTTGCACAGAACATAACATGTTTATTATACATTCAATAAAACAAATATATTTTTTTGTCAAAACATACAAAAAGTCAAGACAAGTTGTTAAGTATATTGTATTATTTAGAAACGAGGATAAACCTTTAGAGAACAGCTAATAATATTTTACAGTCGAAGCCTTTACTTTCGTCTGTTTTAATCGTTGCAGTCAACTGCACAATAGGGGAAAAATGGAGAGTATTATTCTAATAAATAAGTTATCGATGACTAAGCAGTCCAGACCACTTATAGACGTTTGCATACCGCTCAGCTATTCTGTTCATAGTGTAGAATTGGTAACGAGAGTGAAAGAGCAAGACAATTCGTGAACTGAGCCACTGAACAGCCTACATGGTAGGTACAGAGGCCAGCACATCAAGTTACCCCGATCTGTCAAATTTCTTTGATAGATTTTCAACTTTAATACAAAGCAATAAGGTTCATGTTCAACTGGGAAAATTTAACAGTTTTGGATAGCTTGACCTGCTGGCGTCTGTACTACAGCCCCGGATCTACATTTTTAAAAGAGTAGCAATGTACCAATTTGCAGCCCTCCTAGAAATCAGGTCAATCCTGAATTGCCGCCCCCTTATCTTCGCCGTCTAGGGCAAGTGCCAGTCTGCAGCAGTGATAGGCAAATAATATGACCATTAGACCACCAATTCGAAGGTCTCGAATTCGAATCCTAGGCAGGCACCTCTGACTTTTATAATAATAATAAGGTATAGGTATAGGTTTTGTATGTGCAATTATGGACGAAGTTATGATGACGAACAACTATCGGAAATATATCGTGAAAGATGGTACGGTTGAAATATGTCGGGCATGCCGCCGTCCGGGAGAATCTATCCGACATATTATCTCTGGTTGCTCGCGTCTGGCTAACGGCGAATACTTGCACAGACATAACCTCGTGGCCAGGATTATCCATCAGCAGCTCGCTTTGAAATACAATCTTGTGGAATCGGAAGTACCGTACTACAAGTATGTGCCCGACCCAGTTCTCGAAAATGGTCATGTTACATTGTACTGGGACCGGTCTATCATTACAGACAGGACTATTGTTGCCAATAAGCCTGATATTGTAGTGATAGATCGATTCGGTCGTGCAATGATTGTTGACATCACTGTACCGCATGACGAGAACCTCGTGAAAGCCGAGAAAGAGAAAGAAATAAAGTATCTTGATTTGGCACACGAGGTTGTCGACATGTGGGAGGTGAATTCAGCAATCATTGTACCAATCGTTGTATCAGCCAATGGCCTAATAGCCAAGAGCCTCGACCAACATCTAAGGAGGCTCTCGTTGGGTGGCTGGATCAAGGGCTTGATACAGAAAGCAGTACTCTTGGACACGGCCCGTATCGTTAGGAGGTTTTTTCTCTGGGGCCCTGACCACCGGTAGCTTGGACCCTGCTCCCGATGCCGGTGGGTTTCTATTTTTTTTCATTTTTAAATGTTTTCTTTTTTATGTTATGTTAGGATGAAATATTTAAAAAAAAAAACATGTATAAGTATAATAATAAAATAGACATAGCCATCCCCAACACGCATAATCTTTCATCCACACATACTGAAAAACTTACCAAATATACCGACTTAGCCATTGAATTGAAAACTCAATGGAAAGTAAAAACTGTAAGAATCGTACCTATTATTCTATCATCTACTGGAGTCATACCACGCACACTACACACAAGCCTCAAACTCTTAGAGATGCATTCACTCACATACATTATCTTACAGAAAGCCGTTATACTTAACACATGCAGAATTATTAGAAAATGTCTAAATTCAGATGCAACATAATCAGCTCTCGTGCTTGGCTAAGGCCCGCACGAAAGTGTAGTATATACCCCTTTTGGGAGAAACAAAAAATGTTAAAAAAATAAATAATAATAAGCCTGATATAGTGGTAATGGATTAATCAGAACCTCGCGTAATGATCATTGATATCACCATTCCGCATGACGAAAATCTCGTAAAAGCCGAGAAAGATAATAAATTAAATATCTTGATATGGCACGCGAGTTTGTGTGATATGGATTGAGCAGTCATTGTGCCGATAGTCGTTTCCGCCAATGGTCTAATAGCCATCTGAGGCGGCTTTCGATAGGCGGCTGGGTCAAGGGTTTGATGCAGATTGCGGTACTCTTAAACACGATGCAAGTCAGGAGGTTCCTCTCGCTAGAATTCTGACCACCGGTAGCTTGGATAGGTACTGTTCCCGATACTGGTGGGCTACTATTTTGTATATTTTTAAATGTTTTATTATCTTTTTTTTATTATTTTGTTAAAATATTTAAAAATATCGAAAATATGTACAATAAATAAATACAGGAAATAATAATAACTATCTAACTCAGACTTCATATTTTTGGAATACCTAATTAATATTTTATTCAAAAATTATGAAGTTGATAAAATATACAATATAAATCTTAAAAAATATAAAGTTTCGAAATCATTATGCGTAATTAATAATTATTTTTAACACGCTTAATTGGAATGAAAAATCGAGAGGATACCTGCTGCATACCTGAGATTTTCTCGAAGGCGTATGAAACAGCATTAGGTGGACTAAAGGCTAATCCTTCTCATTCTGGGAGGACACAGTGGACATTACAGTAGGTACAGGGGACAGTCTACGGGTTGATGATGATTGATTATGGTGACATCCTTGTTTGACTTGATATTTTTTATTCATAACCCGAGTGAACGAGCTGTGCTTAGGGCAGATGTGCTTTAGATTCGAACTCGAGACCTACGATTTGGCAGTCCAATGGTGATAACGCTAGGCTATCACTTCTTTTTGACAACACTTTTAGAATCAATTAATATGGTTTCATGATTAGGCATAAAAAATATTCGAATATTAAACATTTAATTTCAAAATATAAACTGTTGCAGCACACATTATGCTACACAATATTTTTTTATTTTTTTGTAATTATATCATCGGGTTTATCTATATTTAATAATTTTACTCCGATAACATTTTTAATGTAGGTACCTACATCAAACAATAATATTTTTACATTTATGTATAAATATTGTTTCGAATTTGATAATGTAGGTACCTATATCATTAACTCCACCTAGTTTTATCTTCTCCTGCTACAACGCAAACAGTTGATCTAATTAAACGTTGATATGATAAATTAAATGTCCGATAAGTAGACGGTTTTGCACTCAGCCGTCCGTATTTCCTCAATCATCTGCCATTATTATTTTGTCCTGGGACTCCGTTTTTTCAGTCAAACTCAATAGCTAGATCATTAAAATGTATGTTGGAGCTATAACCTAAATTATAACAACAAAAAGTCAAAATAACATAGAAACAGTACTGTAGATAACCTACACGCGCCGCGTTGTTTTTATTATTAACTTGTGTGTGAAGTTACTGATAATGTAAAATGTAATGATAAGGGACTTGTCAATAGAACAACACAGATTAAAAAGAAACGAAAAGCATGACTACCTTTTGTACCTACATACCATCACTTATGCCCCGAAGGGTTAGGCAGAGGTATCCCAAAGCACACCCACAGTTGGTTGGTAAGATTAGGTCCTATGTAAACCTTTTACCCGTTAGGCACAAATCCAATCTCGATCTACAACTGAGAATTTCATAGAAAAACCCAATAGCACTCTGCTCTACCTCTAGGTACCTAATCGGAAATCTGTAAAAACATCAATGTTTCCGTTAACACTTCATAACTTTTTATATTTTGTCAATTGTCAAATAATGTGAGAAGTTTTTTTAACATTTCCTTGTTAATTTTCATCAAAAGGAAAACTTAAAAAAAATATTGTGCTGTAATTTCATTTGCAATACAGTTACCGAGAATATGAGCTGGACTCATTTGAGAATAACTGGTCCTTAGTAGTAACGCACAGAGAGTAGTGAAAGAAGAGTGGGGAGGTCTTGACCCTGCAGGGTTATAATAATAGTGATATTACCGAGAATATTCATTCTGCCATAAACGATTATTATATTCTGTATTAATTTGAGACCACAATATATTACCATATTGCAATAAATATGAATATGAATAATACAAAAATGTTTTGGGCATATGGGGTTACTTATCGAAAACTCACAATCATAAACTGTCCCACTGCTGGGCACGGGTGTCTTCTAAGAATGAGAGGGATTAGGCTATTAGTCCACCACAATGGCCTAATATTTTGGAAAAATTCACACGCCATGTTGCGAAAATCTCTAAGGCATGCAGATTTCCTTACGATATTTTCCTTCGTCGTTTACGTGAGTGATATTGAATTATTAATCCGCACATGATTGCTGTATTCAAATAAAAAATTAATAATTTTAATATTATTGATCTTTATTTGCACCTTCATGTTATTTTTTTATATTTATTAGAGTTGAAGCTAATACTTAAACTAAGGTAAATGAATATCTTGTACCCACTAAAAGCATCAGAGCCCAAAATCGTACGTTTTTGAAGTAAACGGACGGGGACCAAGAATACAATAATAATATTGCATAATACGCTATGGTTATCTTACTTGACATAACATTAACCTTTGCTTTGGCCTTAGACGTCACGATCTATCTACAGCAACACCATGTTGTTATTCCATAGATACCTATATAAAAGCGTCCATACTGATATCCATAACTCAGTCTCCCTCGGTTCTCTGATCAAAAAACTTGCCATGGGTCGCTTAACGGAGGAACAGAAGCAATTCTATAAGGACAATGGTTATATTTTACTTAAAAATTTAATTTCTGAAAAAGAATTATCGCAAGTTATAGACGAATATGACAAGTTGTTTAAGAGAAAGAATCTGGAAACTATGGAGAACTCATGGGTTGGGCGCAATGAGGATAACAGGAAAAGTGACAGCCCCTATACGGTAAGCTTTGAGTTTTTAGCTGACGTTGATAAGGATTTTTAGCTGATGGATGATAATAAGTACTAAAAAATAATGTGATCTCATGTTGAAATTTCAAATACCTACTTGCAATGCCCGTATACTTTTGTTTTTTTTTGTTTAAATTGTGACTACGAGCATTTTATTCGAAATTTCAACTATAATCTCAGAATAATAAGTTACAATTTTATCAATCGTCAGCTAAAAATCTCTTGCCACGGTGCCAGCGAATTGCCGGGCCTTATAAATCAATCAATAAATATAGGTAATTTTATACGCAGTATACAAAGGTATATATGGCCAAAATATCGATCATGATCTATGATGATATTTAAACACCATTTTAGACTATACTATAATCAAATTTTGAAAGATAGAACAGTATTTGGTTTTTGAACGTCGAATGTTAGTAAATACCTATTTAAGTAATGGCCAGATAGAAAATTTTGTAAGTAGGTAAGTTAAGTTTGTAATTAATTGCCAATAAGTGATTAACTTATGTACTTTTACATTACCCATCAGGTGAAAGGAGTTCACAACTTGCAACACCATCACGCAGTGTTCGGAAAGTTTGTATATAACGATGCGATATTGGATGCGCTAGAGGATGTTATAGGGACAGAAAACATCATGTTGCATCACACTAAGGCACACTTCAAACCGCCAGAGAAGGGGGCTGCCTATCCCATGCATCAGGTAACTGATTGTGTTGTATCAACTTTAGGAGATCCAAAAATTGTCAGTGTGCTTTTTTTTATAATTCTAAGTAGATATACGAGTCGAGGAGTCGTTAGTCCGACTGTGTGTATGAAATTTTCGATAAACGACGAAATTCTCATTACCTACCAACCAGCTCGGAATTTATATTTGTGCCCAGTTAATGGCAATAATGTTTACCTTTTCATTTTATTTTAGGACTACCCTTACTTCCCTTACGAAAAAGATTCCATGGTGGCAGTATTCGTTCATTTAGACGCAGCAGGTCCTGAGAATGGTGGATTGTTCGTATACCCCGGCTCCCACAAACTTGGCCCATTAGAGGACGTTGGCTGTCGAGAGGGTAATTTCCATTACGTCGATCAGGTGATTATTTTTACTAAATAGATGTTGTATTTTATCTATATGTGCCCAGCACTGGGGTAGTAAATGGGTTGATGATGAAGATTTATACATTATGGTTCTGAAAAACAGATGTCGTATACTTAATTATTTAGGTTATTAATATATTAAGATATATCTATGATGTACCTATGCTATAAATAGAGAAAATTTGATTACCTACTTATTTAGTTTTTGTCACTTAAATTTCAGTTAAACTCACTCGTACCTACTTATTTGTTCGAGTCTAGGTAGGAAAATTATTAACAAACCTCAACATATTTTGTTAGAACCATACATAGGTAGCCAATGTTTATGAAATGAAAGCAAAACTTGTGGTTTATGATGTTACTCTTATAATTAGTCCTGTGAGGTTATTAGTGTTTTACAAGTAGGTATAGGGTATGTATAGGTACAAGGTAAGTATATGTATGTATAGGTACATACCTGTCTAGGTAAATAATCAATAATCATTATCATTGTTTAGTAGAAAATCCACGTCAAAACGTCAAGGTGATTTGTAATACATCATACTTAATATTGTTTAATGTTAGATAAATTATTGGCGATAATATTTTAACTGGCGAGATTGCATTTATCGTCATATACATATTTTAGTAAAACTTTTAAGCGTTATTAAAATAGGGTACAAAATATATTACCTACCTAATTATGAATTATTGAAATTATGGTTTTCTAAACAATTTAGGAAGCTTTGAATTATTCTATGATTATATTAATTCAACTATGTACTACATACGTAGGCTAGTGCCTAGGTATTTAGTAGTTGAATTTTTAATAACTCGCATAAACTTAGTCGGTAGTAGTCTACCGACTAAGAGTAGTAAGTTTATGCAAGTAAACGAAACACGTATTGCCTATTTATTGTCAAAAAGTATCTAATAACTTAGTTGTTTAAAATAAAGACTACGGAACCGAGCACAATTCCTAGTGATTAGGAAAGAGTACCATTGATTAGAATTTAAACACTTTGCAAGGGACTACTTTAATAAATCCCATCAGACATCAGTTTCACTTAAATGAACCAAGATGAGAAAAGCTGTTTAATCATCTATACTTACTTTACCACTCGTTTTTCTTCCATTTTCTCAAGGTGACTAAACTAGCACAATGTGACTTAAGTATTATATTTTCTCCAAAATGTTTGTCGTTATTATAAACGTACTAAGTAGGTACGTAAGGAGCTATAATTAGTTATCTATACCAACAATATGTTTATATGTTAAAGGTTGGCTCCTTATCGTTACTCAAGGTTGTTCCTGTTTGGGCATTAGAAGAAGATATGTACAAGCTATACCTATTATCTACCCTATAACTATCAATGGTTACAAAGACAGATAGAATTTCTTTATACCTACCTAAATTATATAAGATTGAAGGCCGTAACGGGTCTCCCGAATCAGCTTACGGGAAGCCCAAAATCAGAGGGATTGTAAATCCTTTTAAATCGGCCACCAGTATTGAAGAATGTTAAAATTAATATAAAAGTGGTATTGGTAGGTACCTAATTTTCTCCTATTCCGTGTCACCACTCCAAAAAATAGATAGGTCCATGCGTGCCCACACTTGAACTGAATTATAATACCACTATAATCTTTGTTTTCAGAAAAAGTTCCCTTTTGAAAAAGCAACACCTGTAATTGCGGAGCGCGGGGATGTCGTCATCTTCTCGTACCTGCTCGTCCACGGCAGTACCCCGAACATGTCTCAACGACCACGACGCATGTTCCTAGCCCAGTACGCATCAGCTGATGACAAGCCAATAGGCGATCAAAGACAGCAGCCCGGTTACGGCTGGATGTTGAGAGGCACTAATTTCTCTAAAGATGCCGCTATTTCCAAACGATTCGACTAATCATTGATCTGACTAACTGAAAAATAAATATAATCTCATTTTATGTATTATTTATATTTGTTTTATTCAATAATACGGTTTTCGAATCAAAACATTGGTGTATCTACATAACTTTAAAATAAGTAGCACAATAATATTTTACTTGGCGTGGCTTCTATATTCTGTACTTAATTTTTCAATTTGTAACGCCTCCAATTGACATATTACAGAATATATAAGATTATAAACTGCACTTATGATTACAATTACGATTAATAGGTATTATGACCTAGAGCACGTTACCTTTTTGTTTTTTTTTACATACATCGGATTGAACCCGCTACACGTCGCCCAGAAACCGATAGCTATCATTTTCGGAGTAGGTATCGGTTGGAAGGTACTTAATCGCAAGATAAGATAACAAGACCTTTTAAATGCTTCAGATAACTTACTAATCTCAATCTACAGCACAATGCGTCAGTTTTCATTATGCAACCGACGCAGAACACGCACGATAGGTACCTATGTACTTAGATAAACTGAATAAAAATAATGACGTCTCGGTACATTGCCACAAAAGCTTGTAGTAATAAAACGTCTGTCTCCAAAAACTTATTAAGTATCAAATGTACAAAATATTTCAAAAGGGTGACACTATAACTTTGGTACAGACAGAGATTGTTTGTCTTAACCATGGATGCAGTATAACTTTAATACATTATGGTTTTGACACTGGCCGACAGGCGTCACTAGCACTAACGTAGCGTCCAACAGTCGCCAACGGACGTCATATTTCTGTATAGCTCTCGCAAAGTCCTAGCATATGTGCTTTGATCTGTCTGACTCTGACCTAAAGCTCTAACTCAATGTATAGTGTATAATCAACTCAGTATAGTGTATAATCTATGGTCGCCAGTCATGTCATTGCCAGTGATAGCACAAAAGCCTCTGAAGCCATGCCAAAAATATTACAAAAAAAACATTGTCAGTGAGACTGACATTTAATTTGACATAATTGACAGTGACACTTTAACAGATCAGAAACAGAAACAAGCAAGCTAACAATTTGTGGAAATTTAACAACGTTTTCTAGTAAAATGAACGACAACGAAGATGAACTGACCACATTTTGTGATTCTGCGGTAATTCTTTTATTTATAAAAAGCATAAAACTCACAATAAGTGACAATCGCTTTACTAGGAACATGGTACCTATTTTCAGGCATCTCTTGTCGAAGGATGTCGCTTGCCAGTACGAATGCAGGGAGGAGACGACTGGCCTTTAGCGGAAATTATAAGTATCAAAGAAGTACGTGGACAAAGGGGATATTATGTACATTATGTTGACTGTAAGTATGATTAACAAGATGAGACTACATGTAAATATAATAACCCTATCTAGTTGTTATCACCAAAGAAGTTAAGAAAATACCTAAGGTGTATCTGACCAAATATTCATAATATTTTTTTTTGAACCAGTACAGCAATCTCTTAAAGCATTGTTCCTTATTAGTCCAAAGACTATCAACACATAAAAAAACGACTAACAACACAATCATATTTAAAGGTCATTTGTTGTGAACTGTTAGACTTACATTGAGATCAATATAATCGGTGTTTCAATTCCCAGGTTGAGCCATTGTTCAAAAACCAAATATCATTATTTGTATTATTTTTCAATAAATTTTTCAGGAGTGGATTGGAGTTTGGATTTGTGTTTGTTGCAATAGACTCGCCACCTTTCGTTTATTTCTGTTATCTTATTTGGCTTACATTGCATTTCGAGGAGACTCCAATATATATAAAATGGCATATAAAATGCCTGTAATTGAAGGCTCCGCTCTTCCCTTACATTATAAACATACAAATAGGTACTTGTATAAAATAAGAAAAATAAAACTGACCAATTATAATATGTGAGTGTGCGAATGTGTGTAAGTATGTGTGTTTGTGGGAGAGAGAGATTTTGAGTGTACATGACATGTTGTGTTACTAGATAAGCGAATAAAATCACTCCATATTCACTCCAAAACGCTGCAACACTTTTCTTTTTTTTTTACATTTTACACAACACCATCTAGTCCCAAACTTAGCAGAGCTTGTACTATGGGTACTAGACAATGGATATAATACTTATACATATACTTTTTTTTTGTAAATACATATGTATAATACATAAGAAACACCCAGACAAACACAAATACTCATGTTTTATCCTCACAAATATTTGTGTCCTGTGGGAATCGTACCCACGACCCCATGATCAGCAGTCCGGTACTCGAACCGCTAGACCACAGAGGTCGTCTACAAATAGACTTTGTTCATATACAGATGAATATTATAGATCTGAAGATTTTTTAGACTTTGTTCATATACATTTATCACAACGTAGCCTTTGTAAAATGAAAAATAATTTGGTAGGTCCCTCTTTTATAATAAAAATACCTACTTACTGAAAACTGAATCATAAAATTGTCTCAATTATTATGTTTATGATAATTGTGTTCGAAGGAAGGACTATTTTAATATTACTGCTGACATAAAAAAAAAAATATGTCTCACTTTAAGTAACATGTGAAGAAATAGGCAACGAAAAGCCTAATAATTTACTTACCTATTGCAAAATATTTACAATAATTATGACCACAAAATAATAATGAACCTGCTATAAAAGCCCACTACAATGACTTTTTATTTTTTTGAGCCCTCACTCTACAGTAACAGATTGATTCAGATGGGTTCGCCGCTATAGGCAAATCCATATGCAATAATCCTCATTATGAGGCACAGTACATAGTGGGCAGGCCACAGTTTGATTAATCAATATTCCACTAATGAAAACCATATAGTTCTGGTACCCTTATTTAATAGAGAAAGGAAAAAGGCTGTTGCATTACATTATTGCCGTACAGATGCCAGCAGGTCAAGCTATCCAAAGCCGTAAAAAAATCCCAATTGAATATGAACCTTATTACTTTGTATTAAAGTTGATAATCTATCAAAGAATTTTGACAGATTGTGGAAGCTTGATGTGCTGGCCTCCCTACCTATATATTTCTGTTTTCAGTCAATAAGCGTTTGGATGAGTGGGTTGGTGAATCATGGCTGGACACAAGAAAGGTACAGTTTCCAAGAAGAGATGGAGTGTCAACTGGAGGAACGACAACACCAAAGAAGACACACATTGGATCAGGAGGTGGCGTCATGCCTAATTTTATTAGTATGTGTTTTTTGTTTTTTTTTAGTCATTCGATGTTTATTATTTTGTTCACAAAAACCTCCATTAAAATGTCACTAATTAAACAGATTATTTTAAAACTGTTCATACATTATCTTTAGTGTGAGTATAATATGCTTTGATTAAAAGGTAACACTGAAAAATATATTAAATTGAAAGATCTGTTCAGTATCATCATCTTGGAATTTTCTTTTCAAACATAATTTTTAGATTATAAATTAATTACTTACTAGCCTTTTGACTACATTAGGCATATTATTTAAGCATTCAAAATTATTTGCTTTATGATGGTAGATTGTTAACTTTTCTATGACTTTTTAGATTTAAATATTAATTTTAAACTGCATGTTAATTACAAATATTGCTTCCTGAAACCTTCTAGTATTTTATTTTTATTTTAAAATGATACATTCGTAGTACTTAATATTTTCAGTTATTACAGATTTTGTTGGCAGACTAACCTAATTTTCATGTACTTACTCAATTTACCATCATATTAACCCAACACTAAAAACTCACTATCATAACAATTGGCCATTAAATTTATAACATTTTGTCTGCAGATGATACAGTCTGCAACGAAAGTCAGAAGTCTAGTACCATTCCGAGTAGACCCACTATTGTGAGTCAACAAATACAACCAAGTCAACCACCCCAACCTAAAGTTCATGAGAAAACCCATTTTAATGCACTCAATGGTTCCACACCAAAAAATGCACTTGGTATGTTGAAATTTATAATACAATTATTTGTGTGCTTTGCATTACACATTGTTTTATATTTTTGTTTTCCTCCATATCATTGTGCTCTATTCAAAAGTATTTCAAAACTATATTAGGTATATATAAATATTTATAACTTAAATAAACCTAATTGCAGAGTAATTGTAAAGGAATGGTTTTAGTAATTGTGTGTTTGATCTATTAATTTTGACCAACATAGTTACCTTTATTTCTAATGCTCAGATAGCTGCTAGTATACATGTATTTGCACAGTCAGCTTCAAAAATATATGTTTCAATATTAATTAAAATCAATACAATGATTACCTGTTTTACAAAACATATTTAGCAAAGTGTTCATGGATTATAGGGGGTAAGATTTCATAATCTCTTTTCTAAATTCCTTTAAGTTACATCCTTTTTGCAGCTGAACTGTTACTTTTAAAGCTTAAACTGTGTGATTAGTTGCTACAAAATGCTTGAGCAAAGTGATTGTGTATCTGATTATGTACCCATAATGATTTGAACAGGATACCTCAAACCAATTAACGTCAACACTCAGGACTTGCGCTTAGGCAAGGGTGGTCTGGATAAAGGACGAGGCGTGGCTGCAGGTATGCTTCTTAATATTCACGGGCATAATTATTTGACTGCTTATCGGGTTCAAAATCAGATATTGCAATGACATGCCGTGGACTAGCGTTCGTCCAGCGTAGGCGTTTAGTGAAATACAAAGAATTTGATACTTTTGCCTGTAAGTGGCGTATTTGCATCTTGCAACTAAACGTTCACCAATTTACGTTTAGCGTAGTTACTACTTAGCCACAATCCCCTCCCTTCTTTGCATATTAATAAAGAAGTATACCATATACTTAATTATATAGAGAGGCTAAATTAATATTAATTTTATTTGCAATTTAATACAATATCTATAATAAATTGAGTGTTTTAAAATTTTGAAAGAATATTCTTTACTACATGCCATAAAATAATTAAAATAAATTGAACTGATTGAAGTGCCTAACTCTGATGTGCAGTCTGCAGTGTAAACTTGTGTTCTGCTATAAGTTGCATTAATCTGATTAAAACCGGTTTAAAACACCTTCGATGGACGGCAGCTAGGCACCAATATATTTACCTAAGTTTAGAATCCTGCTAGTAGCATGGTAGTTTGCCTTAAAATAAAAATATATTGCTTAAATAGCTCAGATTTAATGGAACTTAATTAAAATTTTTAAACATTTAATGATACTAATAAAGTTTTGTTAGTACCTATACGATTGCAATAGATTTAAGCCTGTTACATAGGGCCCAAATCTGCTATTTTGCCAGAATGATGCTGCAATTGTACCAGAATCAGTCGCGCAATGGTGTGCATTAAGTGTAAGATTTTGACACAATTATAATTATAAAAACTAAAAAAAACGCGCTTTGAATCTAGAGTAACGTCATTTTATCGTTCGTATTCTTCCTAGCATCGTCTTTTAATTAATACCTTTATCATGGAAAAAAATAACCGTATTTTTCGTATTATTTTAAAGAAACCCTTTTCATTGATATAATTATATGTGCATAAAAAACCTAGTCCGCCATCTTTGGGAGTTCGTTGGATTTAGAATGATATCACATAACATACCAAGGCTTTCTTAAATACTCTATAGGTGAAGCTAATGAAGCATGTTAGTAAAATAGCAGACTTGAGGCCGTTTGAATGTGGTGATTTTTGTTGTGTAAACAAACTATAAAATTTGTCACTGATTACAGTGAAGACCTATTGTATTCTAACACAGATCCCTTACAAAGTTAAAATAATTGCATCACACTACAGCTTACAGACTTCTATGCATAACCTGCTTTTATATATCGCCATATAAGGTCCATTTTCTTGTACTCCAAAAGCTTACATTCAACAATTTATTTTGTATATTTCTCACATTGTATTCTAACCCTGATATAAGGTGTTATTGCTGGAGAGCCTCGTCAACTGGTGTCTCGTCCAGCTAGTCCAACCTTGGGCCATGATTCATCATCACTCGTCAACGGCGGCGCTGTCCTGGCGGCCGCTTTACAGAAAAAGATGAACAGGAAACGGAAAGCACCGTCTATAGATAATGAAGTATGTTTTGTGGTACCTAATAGGTATAGTAGACTTTGTGAAAGATAGCTGTAATGGACAGAAAATAGTAAAAACAACGAATACCATGAGATTAATTCCAATTAAAATGGCTACGAAATAGTCTAACAGATTGTTGCCCATATTTCAATTACTTATATTTTTTCTGTGTAGTATTTATGTCTATTTCGTCATAGATTAAATGGGATACAGTATTATTTACCGGTTTATACAATAAAGCTTTCTAATCGAGAAAGTTAACTTGACATCATAATCATTTTCAAGAACATTTTTACAGGAACCCAAGCATAGTTCTAAAACATTTCAGGCGGATCCCATTCCGTCTGTTGAAACTGAAGGCAGTGAGACTACTGCTAGTGGTACGGCCACGCCAACCACTAGGCCACGGCAGTCGGGGAGCATGGTCGCCCACGGCCATGACGACCTGGTGACACGAATGAAAAACATCGAGATGATTGAGCTAGGAAGAAATCGGATCCGACCGTGGTACTTCGCACCTTACCCACAGGTAATGTTCTATATTCTGTATGCCAATTAAAAGAACGAAGAGGAAGTTTTTCATGTACGAGTATCTTATCTAATATACTATGTGAAATTCATTCATTACAAGATAGTAAAACCGAGGTCATGATGACACAGCTTTACATTTGTCAAACTAATAATAATAATTTATTTCATAAGAACAAGAACAAATAATATACATACATACAATGTACATTAATTAGGTTCTAAGCATAATTATATACAAGTCTATCCCTTAAACCAGGTCAGACCTGTATCTTAAGAGATATGGTTCAGCCGTATGGTTGAATTATTATTTAACATTCAATGACAAGTGAAACATGTGAAAAGTTGTTGTAAATTACATTTCTATTCTGTGATATTAGTATAAGTTTGTATTGTGTAGTGTAAGTTAGTAAGTGTGAGTGTGTGTATGTGTGTTTACTAACACATATCTCGTTCTCGTGGGGTGGTCCTGTTGTTATAAACTATGCTGTTATTTTCAGGAAATGGTTAATCTACCCTGTATTTACATCTGTGAATTCTGCTTGAAGTATAGAAAAAGTAAAAAGTGCCTAGAAAGACATTTGGTAAGTGCTACATAAAACGAGAAACACACTGGTAGAATAAACGAATTTAGTTAATTCTTTCTTTGATAATTCCAGATTAAATGTAAACTCAAACACCCGCCTGGCAACGAGATATACCGCAAAGGTAGCATATCCTTCTTCGAGATAGACGGGCGGAAGAACAAATGTTACGCGCAAAATCTCTGCTTGCTAGCCAAACTATTCTTAGACCATAAAACGTTGTACTACGATACGGACCCCTTCTTGTTTTATGTTATGACGGAATTTGATGCCAGAGGTAAGTACGTGGATTCCGCTAATTAAAAGTATTAATATAATTGAATTTTAGATTATATAGTCAATGCTTGAAACAGATTTACCAATGAGCGATACAATACAGGAGACGGGCTCGACCACTAAATTTGTTCCTTAGACCAAAACTATCGGAGCGCTTATTGTTATTCTTAAAAAGTTCTCAATATTATTTTTTGTTTATGGAACATTTTAAGTAATCTAAACACACTGCTGATGCTATCGAAGGTTTTCTCCGGTCATTCAATTTTATTTAAATTAAAAATTATTAAAGTATTCTACCGATATCCATCTCATAATTTCGTTTCAATACCTATCTAAAATATGGTAATTTAAACACTGGTATAGAAAACTATACAAAATGTTAAAATTAATATGATAATAAGAATAATTAGATTATAACTTCTTCATAAATAAAGTCAATTGTAATTAGAAATCAAATCGGTAACGCATTAGGACATCACTAATTGATTAAATTCGAACTATCAAAAATAAAATAGTTGGTCGGAATGAGTCACTTGTAGCCACTACTGAAAACTCATCTTTCAAATTGCATAACATTTTATATTTTGTGTTCTAGGATTTCACATAGTAGGATACTTTTCTAAGGAGAAGGAGAGTACGGAAGACTACAACGTAGCATGTATACTGACACTACCTCCATACCAAAGAAAAGGTTATGGAAAGCTTCTCATAGAATTTAGTAAGTATATTACAGAATATATTAAGTGACTGATTGGTTGTGAAAATTTACTTTTTCTTGTGGAGATGTTGTGATCCCAGTATCTCGTCGTGGTTGGGGTCCACAGTGTGGGTAAATAAGGTATGATGTCCAAAGGAAGATCCTCCGACCAGGCGGGTGTTTGGTCTATCTGGCTACGGCGTCGGAGTCTGTATATATTATGCAACTTGCGTTGCAAATGTTGCTGCGCGATGTAGAATTTCCTTGGTCAAGTTTCGTCATCTACATTACTTCTTTATTCTACATTATAGAAAAAATATTACTGATATAATTGTCCTGTTTTGTCTACTAAATCTGGAATGGAGAATTCCATTCTGGAACAATTGATTCCTGGCCGGCAGACGTCCCACAGAAATTCAATTGTCTTATATTTTCCTTTGCTCGTAGAGGTATCTATTACCTAGGATTTTGACTGCTCTGAAGTTGCATGGGAGCACGGTACTGTAATGGAAGACGGTATTTCACTGTACTTATGACGAATAATAATATAATAACACTTAACAGTTTAAAAATGACCATTTCAGGCTACGAATTGTCGAAGTTCGAGGGTAAGACAGGATCACCTGAGAAACCCCTGTCGGATCTCGGCCTGCTTTCATACCGAAGTTATTGGGCACAAACCATATTGGACATACTAACGCACATCAAACCAGTCGGCGATAATGAAAAACCTATTATTACCATCAAGTAAGATTCATTTTGCAATGCACACACGACTTCATATTATCAAGCCATACTTTCCTGTACAGGTTACCTTGGATTGTTTAGAATTTCCGTGTGAGGTCGGTGCTTTAAATTAATATCTAACATCTTCATTTTTTTTTAAAGAAAAATTTTAAATAAGTATAATTATGTAATTCGTTTAATGACGTTAATAATACCCCGATCCTTCCTTTAATATTCCGATCTTCATAATGAATAAATAAATTCCGTTTTCCAGTGAAATCTGCGAGTTGACCAGTATAAAGAAAGAAGACGTCATCAGCACACTGCAAAATCTGAACCTGATAAACTATTATAAAGGGCAATACATAATATCGGTCAATGAGGTGAGGTATAACGTTTATTTTCCTAGTTTTAAGAAACAAAAATTTTCTTCCTGGATTTGATATTTTTTTAATGATGATAGGAACTTATGCAGCAACACGAAAAAGCTATGGAAAAGAGGACGCTGCGTATCGACCCTAAATGTCTGCACTGGACACCGAAGGATTGGTCGAAACGCGCGAAATGGTAAGTACTTATATTGTCACATTTTATACCAAAATTATTGTCATCACATTGTAATTATTTGCTCCAGACAGTGGCTCATCGCTTTAAATACACTAGGACTTAATATTTGTTCATGAGATATAAAAATTAAATTCGAACTCGAAAGCTTTTAAGTCCGATTATCATGTCCCGGAGCAGAAAATCTTGTGCTTGTGACGGCTTCCGAACAAGTTCCATACAACTACTTACATACTTACTCCAAGAATGTTGATTGACCCACTGTGTGGAGTTGAATAAAGATCACCTAATCATGTCATCTTTACTAAATAACAGGTTTTAAAGGAGAAACTTCACGATTATAATCGATCAATCATGATCGCATTCGACGTGAAGTTAATAGTATACTGTTAAGTAAATATTTTTCTTTTGTCACCAGCGTTTGAAGGCATAGAGTAACGGAGACGCGAGCTATCTAACTCTGGCTTCCGAAACGTACGCAGTTTGTTAATTATGTATCTAACATTTACATTATGATACTCGCATTTATTCATTCATATCGTTCATACAGCGCTAACAGGCTTGGGACTAGTTCGTAACTCTCATAAACATTTTAAAAAGTGGATATCTAACATTAGAAGTAATTCTGCATGTGAGGTGTTTATTTAATTCTAATTATGTACTAAAAAAGCTAATAATTATAACAATAGAAGGAAACCTTTACGGAATATCTAATCTGCATCAAACAAATTTTCTGTAAATATCTAAATTTTGTAAGTATTTATAGTAAATTAAATAGCACCAACGACAGAATAGAGTACTATCGGGACAAAAAGCGGCAGTGATCAGTTTATGATCAGAATAATCGACAGGTGCACTGACTCCGCGTTGTATCCGATCAAAAATAAACCTCCGAAAGTCACGATGGCATGAATTTTCTAATTTTGCCATTATTGGCTTCATTTTCCACATCACACGACATCACATCAAGTCTCTATTGCGAAAGAACACGATCAATTGACGCGGTTTGCATTTTAATTGATTTATATAGATAATGAGATGTGTATAGCACCTTATTGGTTTATAGCATAAGGTCTAAACCAACCTCGTAACATTAATTATAAATAATATGTATAGGATATTCCGTTAAAGTTATTCTTCTATATCTTATTTGGAAGGGTAAGTACATTAACAGCGGTGCTTGTGCTACATGAGGTTGTCAGCAACGTCGGTTTACTAAAAAATATTGCTACTATACTAATTAACATTAAAACCGGTGAAGTTAAACATATACTAACAATATACCTACACGTCGCTTTAGCTCACACTATCGTATACGCTTAGCAAACCTCGTGCTTCACGTCCATTTATATTATATAGTAGGTAGGTCATTGTAGATGGGATTTGGAATGGAAAGATGGATCCCGAAAAGTTGCCATTTTTCCCCCTGAATTAATAGCGTGCAAATCCAAAAGGAGTTACGATAGAAGATTACATGTCTTAAAAATAGTCTACCTTCTTCCTATTTCTCTACATGTCTTAAAAATAGTCTACCTTCTTCCTGTTTCTCTACATGTCTTAAAAATAGTCCACCTTCTTCCTGTTTCATAGGTACTATTTACTTTTAGCAGTACTATAGTATCTATCAGAATATATCATGCCTATTGCTGTTTTTCTTTTTTATTATTATTCTATTTCTTATTTGTACAGAAACTTAACAAAGTTTCGTCGCAATCGGATGAATGATAATGCATACGTTTGAACGCATACGGAACAAACTAAAGTACTTTATTTTTTATACAAAAGTACATTTCCAATTCCTTGTCTGTTGAATTGTATCAGAGCTCTACTACAGACAACAGTTTGTCTTTTATCCTTCGTCTTTACGCTTAGTTCACTACACCAGTGTTGTGAATACAGTCGAGAGATAGGTACTTAACTAATAAAATTCGCCATTAAAATTTTAATATTATTGTAGTTGCTTTAGAACAATCACATTCTCTGGCACAGTTCCTCGCACATTCTTTGACTTATTCTATGAATCATTTTAACCTGTCTTCGATCTATCGTATTGCTCAACTACAATTACCTCCATTCCAAACCCATCTTTTGCTAAAACACAAATATATCATTATGGCATATAAGCTACATACAGTATATACGCAACTTCAAACATTTTATTTTCTAATCGCCTATTGTTTTAAATTTTAGGTAGTAGTTGGTGTCGTTAGCAGTCACTATGAAGATCTCCTTACAACGGTATCCTCGACAAAATCTTTGCTTTGGAGTGCTCTATCAAATAGTACTAATTTGGCATTTCTCAAAAAGTGTATAGGTACTGTATATGGATTTAATGTATGATTAGTGTAGTACAAAATGTATTGAAGTATTGTATATTCTACCTCATACATAGTTTAAATAGTAGACCTTAATTTGATTCAGCTGATTCAGGAAGTTGTACATATTGTTCTAATGAATCTATGCCGAATTTGGTTAGTCAGAACCAATTAAGTTATGATTAATAGGGATTTGGAGATACCTGTCGTAAATAAGTACGGGCTTAATTAAGTCCGGCTTTTTCTCAAGGTTCTCTCAAAGAGGGGGCTGGATTTCGATAATGAAATAATTTAAGTATATTATACTTTTGAATATAATTTTGGCATTCATTTTGACAATGAGTTGCTTTGTGGCTAAGCATAAACATGTTAAATGTTTATTTATCGTCATTTATCGCTACACTTTTTGATAATTGCTGTTAAGATAATTTCTAGTCGTAAAGATCCGTTCATGTGAATGAAAAAAAAAAATTGTGAGATTGTGTGGTAATATATAAATGGTCATTGAATTATGTTCGAAAATGCTCGCTACAATAGCCAAGTAAGGTATTCAATACATTTTGGAATGTAAACCCTTTTTGTTATATTAAACAATATCGTACTTTTTCAAGATATCCTTGTTTTATTGCTTTGCGATTTAAGTCAGTTGTTTTTTAGCAGTTTTCTAATCCGTTCTTTCCATGTTTTTTTTCTAACCCGGTTCGTCCCAATGCTGGGCTGCCTCCCTTTCCGCTTTCCAAGCCACGCTGCTCGTTGTTATAGTCGAGCTCGCGCCACTTTCGTCAGGGTCTACCACCCTGTCGTTTCGCTCCGTGTGGGAACCGATTCGTGGTAGCTTTTGCCCACAGTTCGTTTGACATGTGACAGACGCTGTCCGGCTCCCACTTAAGTTGTCCGTCGTTGCTCGTGACATTTGAATTTTGGAGTGCAGTATTGTACAGACTCCAGCAGGTCAAGCTATCCAAAATTGACAGATTTTTCCAATTTAATATGAACCTTATCTTATTGTAATAAAGTTGAAAATCAATCAAAGAAATTTGAGAGCGATTGGTAGCTTGATGTGCTGGCCGCTGTACCTATTCCTTATGTGATCATCAAGTTTTGATTACTCTCAAATACAGGTTTTAATTTTATTCCGTTACGTTTACTCAAATTATTTCTATTTTTTTATTTGGGTAGTTTATTTTAAAGTTTAAAAGGTGGTTCCAATCAAACAAATTTGTATGCAATATAATGATTTATTCTTCAATATATAAGCGCAATAATTTTGCTTTGACTGTCAAAATATTTATATTTATGAAGCAGGTACAAGTGATGTTTACAACACTTACAAAACGAATTATTATTTCTGGTATTAAGTATAACAAATAACGGTACTTAGATGAATATGGTAGAATATTATGATTACATTTTAATCACCTTGTGACTTAATTAAAATTTTAGTTTTCAACGAATATGAGTGTTCAAATTATTTGTAAATATCTAATATTTTTAATGAAACTTGAATATCAAAGCATTAGTACATAGCAGACTTAAATAGCAAGAGATATAATAACAACAGATTATAGAAGTTGATTCGAATACTCATATATAAATTATAAAGTTAAATCTTATTTTGTAACAACAATAAATCGTTAAACAAATGTAATACTAGTCGTTTTATAACTTACAACCGAATGTTATGCAATAGTAATGTACTATCACAACTGCTCACAAGGGTGAGCAGCAGACGATAAGTAGAAGATAAATTAAGTAAAAGATGACGTCACGAATTGATCAAACAACATTATTACTTATGAGCGAAAAGGATATACCATAACCATTGGGCTTTTTAGCTTATTATTAAATTGTTAGCACATGTTTGGAGACGATATTTGATACTATTGAAACTAGTATACTAAATAAACTGGTCTTTTTATTCGTAAGGCATGTATATTTTAGGAATTAGGTATTCCATTTTCGGTACCTATGTAATAAATTGATGATCAATTACAACGCGATAACCAACAGTAGACCTTTCAGAAACACTAAGCTATACCTTCTAAAGTTAATCTTATACGCAAGATTACTACGACGGTACAATCACACTACAGAAGCGAAATACAAAATACTACGAACTTTGAAATAATCGAAATTTATATTTAAACATTGACCAAATATAATGAAGTATAGAAAACTACAAATCTAAGGGAAGTCCAATACATTTCGCATAATGCTGGCCTTTCTAGAAACTACAATTGTGGAGACTTGAAATTCTTGTTAGACAAGAAATAACCATGAACATCTAGTTCCAATTGTGCTCTGTGTTAATAAATAGACTTTGAAATGCTATCACAATATTACCAACAATATAAAAATAAATGCTCGTGCGACTGACTGCTGCTTAGGCAGCCACATAGACTAGGATCACTGGTATGCAGAAGGCACTGTCTGAATAGGTCTGCATAACTGTCTGGGCTATTCTATGTATCAACTTGGAAACTGCACAATATAATACGATTACGTAACAGTACAACTCCGGTTGTTACGTAAGTTACTAAATTATGCTATAACTCCAATGGCCACTACATTTTCACCGAAATATTATGCCCAGACGTCTA
The DNA here is from genome assembly GCA_964056405.1 of Acronicta alni. Taxonomy (NCBI): domain Eukaryota; kingdom Metazoa; phylum Arthropoda; class Insecta; order Lepidoptera; family Noctuidae; genus Acronicta; species Acronicta alni. Next base: position 9,000,153 of record OZ043926.1, read on the forward strand.
CTCCTATCGTAACTTACTTCATATAAAAATATCAACAGAGTAACAAAATCGCTTTAGTCCGAAATTAAAATACAGAGGCACTTTACAATTATGTTTTTTGTGAACGCTTGACGCGACTTAACGTACACGTAGGTAATGTATTTCTTCCATTTGTCAAAGTCACATGCTAACATTATTTTTTATTAATTTTACCTTTGTATGATAACAATAAGGTTCTTAGTTGCTTGTCACGTGAATTTGACAAATGGTAGAATTGGCCATGTTGTTTTGTGTGCACTTTACAATTCGTTACATGTATAAACTTAATTATAGAAATGTCAAATTCTTAAAATTAATTGATTATCGTTCGTAACAAGTAACGCTTGTTGCACTTCGCATTCGTACTTAATAATAATATTAGGTATATCACGACTTACTCTGAGTTAAAGCACCTTAAAACTAATATTACCTTACACAAATTGTAACACATGTATATGTGGAATATACTCATTATAATCTGTGAATATACATCTGTAACAAAAAATATATCATTTTGGAATTTCAACAGGAGGTACTGTATTACTATATCTATGATTGTACTGGAAGTTAAAGGCTATGTGATGTATTTGGGACTTGATTCACAATTTGGAGTCACAGATAAGGACTAGACACCAATTTTAATACCAAACTAGGTATTCTTCTTATCATTGCACCGTCAAAATCAGATCTTAATAAATAAATATTTTAAACAGATCAAAGCAAAATCATAGAACTTAATAAAAATTAAAACGAATGGTAATTGTTAGAATTAGACACTTAGATAAAATAAAATATTATGTGAAATACCTACCTAAAGAACTGTCTCACAGTTACTGTTTCGTGTTAACGTAGTAATTACAATCGAATTGGGAAGTTCTAATTCACAACACATTAGAAAATATAACCTATTAAAATTAGATGTTGATAAAAAATAGGCCTTTTTGATGTGCAATTTGAGAATGGTCAAATTTCATATTTGTTTGCTATTGAAGAACGATATACCTGATCGATCATTCTTGTATTTCAATGGCGCTCTTCTCTTAAACATACATACTAGCTACGTTATACAGGCACCAAACTATCTCTACGTTGTTGTTCTACACAGTAGACATATGATTTCGTTTCGAAATAAATTTCCCCGCCCTTTGTCGTTTTTCTGGCACTTTTTCAAGCTGTTTGATGAGATACAAGTTTTTTTTAATGTTTTATCACAACAGTGTTTATTACAAGAGTTTTACAGACGATGATTTAATAAAGTTTATAATATGTTTTAATTTTGTAATTCGTACAATATAAACTTAATTCTCAAAAAATTGCCACCGAATGAAAATATAAGTCTTTATATAGTAAAATTCAGAAGAGGAAGCATTTATGTAACTTGGAAGTCTGTCTGCACGATGGTTTGAAATTATTTTAAACGGTGACACTCTATTTCGAATTTTAATAACTCCAATGCTTAAATTATACGTATACATGTCGAAAATTAATTTGGACCCGACATAAAATGGTTACTGATGAACGTGTCTATACAAGGCATCCGTCATTAAGGCCGTTGTTAAGTTTACTCGGCGCTTCGGGCATCGTGCTGGGATACGTGTGGCACTGCTGGTTCCCCAGGTTGTAATTTACTTCCGGGTCATAATAGTCCTGTTCGGAGTCGATCGGGACAAGAAGATTCGTGGACTTGGGTAGGTAGCCGTCCGTAGTGACGTAATTGCGTTCCGAAGTGGACGGCAGACTGAGAACACTGTCGGGTCTATTGTATTCTGGATCTGCGAGCTGAGGTGCTACGTAGATGGTGTCTAGGGAGGATATAGTGTCGATAGACGAGTCCCCGTTGAGTGGAGTGACACATGTATAGCTTGACGTGAGTATGTTGGCCGACTCTGGTCGGATGTAGGGAGAGTGCGCGTCGAACGACACTGGGAATGTGGACGGGGAGTCGTACGGTCCAATCATGTTATACGGCGTTGTTGGAGACTGCCTCGTGTTGGAGTTGTTTGACTTTACACACGACGCCGCGTGTATAGTCAACATATCCATCAACCGACGCTTTTGAACTTCTAAATCCTGGAAAAAAAAAGAAAATATTAATAATACCTATATTATTACTTTTAAGTGTAGGTACCTAATTGTGGCTTCTTTATCAGTCTTTCTGTCACCACCTCAATTAACGCCAGTAATAAGTGGTCAACTCCGTATGTTATCGTCGCCTACAAACGTCAGAAGGAGTTAGGCACAACTGATAAGTACTCTTGCGACGAAATTGTTCCTTGAAATTATTAGTCGACACGTACATACATAGTATTTAAGTATGTGTTTTTAAAGTACCTAATTTGATATTCTTTTAATGATCTAATCATGTTATTAAAACAGCTTCATCTAAATGTATCTAGCAACAGCTAACCTGAATGTGCGATGGGATATTCAGCTATAAATGGTGGTCTTTAGTTACCTTTAGTTGCGCTTTAAGATCTATGTTCTGATTCTCCAACACTTCGCTCTCAGTGACCAGGTTGACTGTTCTCTCACGTTTCTTCATCCGACATTTCGTTGCTGCGATTTTATTCCGTTCTCTTCTGCGCCGCCTGCGCTCCTCATCCTCGGGAGTCAGCTGAAAAGAAACACGTTTTGTCAGACTTGAATGGTAAAAAGGTCTTTCCGAAAAGTCGAGGAGACTCGATAATTATTGGTTACCAACTATAAAAATAGCGTGCCCAATACTATTTCCCAAATTAAACTAACTATACCTTTTCTCAGTGATAAAAGTAACTATTTAGCACTACTTTCACATTGTCACGTTCGTAAAAATTGCAAGCGCATAAGTTTGCCCACGTATCCGAAATATTAGCATAATACACTGGCTAAACAAAAGAATAATCAAGTCAAAGCCCAAGCTAATAAGTAAGGCTACTCGATACGCCGATCATTTCTCATTGCCATATCGCTACCTTTCAAAATCAGGAAGTGAAGTCACGACCGCCGCCACATTTGCGATGCCTTCTTCGTAAGCTCATAAAACTTCAATGAAGCCGTTGAATTACAATGCTGCGCAGTCGCAATAAAAGTTAGTTTAGATACGATTTGCAATCTTCCGCACACATCTTTATTTACAGCCAGTACTTAGGAAGTGCAGCCATTGGGCGGTAAAATATCTACTGGAGCACTAGTCATAAACTTGAACATAAAAATATGCATCTAACAATAGCTCTATTCATTTTATGCGAATGAATAACGTAACCCTTGAACGTTATAAACAATTCAAGGAGTGGCACAGTTTATTTTATGATAGATATTTAATCGAATGTCAAACATATCGCCATCGGATGCGTTTACGCAAAAAAATAGATTGTATTAAATATTTCAATTAGCTTCAATCGTGTTGTCTACAGAAATCATGTGCAGGTAAATATATTGAAACGTGAATGTATTCCTAGATCAATGTTTTCCTTTCCAGTGACTACGTGACTAAATGGTATGTAGGTACAGTTTCCTTAGGATTCGACTCAGATGTATAATTGCGGTTAGCAATAATTCAATTCAATAAACAAGTTTAGAAAATCTAAAAACACTACTGCTTTTGCTTGACCTGGCTACAGTCTTTCCGTCTTCTACCTATGGGAAGTCCATTCAGTACCGAATGGCTTACGTTATGATTTCGTCACAGAGTCACGTGTATATCCGTTTCTCTGATTTACATAGATCTTTAGTTGTAAGTAATTAGGTATACCTACTTTCATGTCCGATTAGTTAATGATTAACAATTTGGTTTTAATAGTAGTAAGCCTACGAGCTCGTAGAACTGATGGCCGCTGGGGCAAAAAGGTTCTCGAGTGGAGACCACGCACCGGAAAGCGCAGCGTGGGACGGCCTCCAACGAGATGGACGGACGACCTGGTAAAAGTCCTTACTACTCATCATCATCATCATCAGACGATGATGATGGAGTAGTAAGCCTCATTATCCTTGGTGCCTTTTCCCAAGTAAATCCAGTGTTACTAATGGGCAATGTCGATATGCTAAAGATAATCGGCTTTTAGGCTTCTGACTACAACTAACGTTTTTCATTGTTTCATTGATTGTTCGTAGGACAACAGGAACGGCCAAGGCACAGAGCGGTCTCGATGTGTTAATAAAAATTGTAAACCTTCAAAGTCCATTGATTATCGTAATTATTTCTTACTTTCTTCTACGACACTCTAACAGTAAACCCACTGTTTTGTAATTTAAAAAGATGTGCTAAAATGCTTAATTAAACTCACCCCATCAGATTTGTTGGTCTGCGTGTGACTGCTGTCGTAGTCATCGTCGCTCTCCTCCTTCTTCATCCTCTTCATCCCTGCGTCCGTGTCACTGCCCGACATCTTCCGTTTTGACTCTATCGACAACTTCAGACCAGCCTTTATTAGTTCCGAACACGTCTGGAAATGAAAATGTGGGTTACCGAATTAATTTGTGGGATCAACGATCAATTTGATGGGATAACGCAGCTACGCAAAATTAGCTTTGCATTATTTTCCGAAAGATGGCGCAATCTTCTGTGTTATTTTAAAATGAATTAACCTTTATGTTCATATTATATTCATTATGAAACGTTATAGGCATATTTTTAAACAAGTAAATAATTATATATCTACTACCTACTTAATATTATTATCTATAATTAATCCGTTTTACGTAACGTTAGTAACGTTTTAAGTACTTTTTTTTCGCACAGTTGACTGACCGAAAAATAAAATGGCTGAGCTCACACAAACTTTAAAGACAAGCTTGTAGAATAAGTATACCTAGCAAAAAACGATTGTACAATTTTATCAAATGTAACATCAAGAATCTACCAAGTTTACTTAAATGGTGCCGACTTCATTTACATTTATAATCGCTTAACTATAGTGTAGGGGTTTCCAACTGGTCAACGAGTGTTTTGTCCGAAATGATATTGTAGAAGCCTAACGAACTCCAAGGACTCGACTCGTCACCAATTAAAATTAAGTTTTGACGAAGGTGTCCCCAACAAAATAGAGAGTTATCGCATATGTAGAGAATTCTACCGTGCGCTTCACCTGTTCGCCAATGATTCACGGCTGCTTACAATCTCACAAGGTCACATTTGAAGATGTAATTCTCAATACCTAAGTATTACGAGAATGTTGAAGTGCAATTACGATTTTATACAATTGTGCAATTCCGATTGAACTTAAGTGTGAGAAAAAATAAACATAAGTACCTACGATTGATATTACAATTATTAATTATCAAGGTGGTTTGTTTTTCTCGCATTTTCAACGTCCGCCCATTGTCTAGACTCGGCTCAGCTAGCCTTTGGAACTGGGCCTACATAAATTACTCAAGAAAAAACTAGTCGGTTCATTAAACAGATACTAATAAAGTTAATTTGAATACGAGGTCGAAGGAAATTTACAAATTATGCATGTTTAGGTATGCCTTATTATGTGTGCAGGTTGTGGTGTGTGAAAAAATCCAAAAAACTTTGATCGTAGATAAATATCGCATTTGGGACTGGAACTTTAGTCTGAAGTTAACTGCCAATTAGCTTGAGGTATTAGCTACATACGCCATAATTCTTAAAATTCCTATGAGTTCAATGTTATTCTGATGGTCACAACCACTTGTAACTGTGGACGGTATCATTTTTTTTTTAACGTAGTAAGTAAAACAGGGAAAATAAAACCGTTTTTGTTTGTTTTTAGATACAGCTTAAAAATGCAAAAATAAAAAATAACGCGTATAAATTAACACTTAATGACCCTACCCGTACGTGAGAGTTTTAGAGATAAACACGAATATGCAATTAGTGGTTTGTATAAAAACTTTATACGACTAAGTTATAACAATAAAACATAAGTAGGTACCTAGACTTCGGATTCCAATTGCATTTTGCCAATATAAAATACATATTAGGTAACTGGAGGAAGTATTTTTTTGCTATGCTAGGTAAATATTCATATACCTTTTTTGTAAATACACTCCGTTGAGAACGACTTGACCGATTTTATTCACTTTTTTTTTTCAAGTTTTCTGATACTTTGATAGAAGGTTCTTATCGAAAAAAAAAATTAAGAATATTGCGCAAATTGGAAATTGAAAATTTCAGAAAACTTAACTTTTAGATATTTATATCCAGATACAGTCCACGCAGACGAAGTCGCGGGCAGAAGCTAGTACTTAATACATAATATACACCCCAACAACATAAACACCTAAGTGATCAAAACAACATTTAAGTCCTTGACTTAAATTAAGACTAGATACATTTAAAAACAACCCCTTTTCATGATGATGGCTATTTTAGTTCATCGTATAGGTCCTACATGTACCTAATCACCTAGTCAAAATACAGACTGGTTTTTATGATTCTAAAATATAACTTTAAAATATTTACCTTCTGTATACTGGGTGGAGTGCTGGAAGCTGGTGAAGTGGCCGACGAACCATTTGACATGGAAGAGTTGGAGTCATTTCCGCTGCCGCTCTGAAACAACACAGGGAAATGAGACCTCGTATTGCACGCTGACCGAACACCGCTAATGGTATATTTTCCACTCCGATGCCTTTGTCTGGGGCCGGCAATATGTTATATGGGACAGTTTGCACGCTAACGCCATTAGTAGATGCGACACGAAAGTTCCTGACGGTTCGTAACATGATGAATTTAGGTACCTAATATTAGCTTTTATTCGTTCATGGAAAGAAATTAACATAAAAGAAAGAATAGCATTTATTTTGGCATCCTCGGTCGTGTTGAATGTCACGAACCCAGGCCATGATAATGGGTACCTAAGGGAAGGGAAGTGCGGTTTGTATTGACGTGAGTCCGCCATACCCTGCCTAACCTACCCAGGTGTGATCCATGAGGATTTTAAGCACACCAACATAATAGTTACAAGACCAATACCTATAACTACACCTGCTTATCTATTAATTAATTAAGAACTGTGACCCGCCAGAAGATCATTGTTTCTATTAATTTGTTTATTAACAATTACCTCGTTTTTTTTATACACGACCAAGTTACCATTATTTCAACTCCTACCGATCGAAGAAACCAACGCACCTATAGCATTGTAAGACGTAGTAAATCTTTGGGATAAAATTCACTACAAAATATCCGTGGACTACGGTTTAGACACTAGTGAGTTGGTATGATCCTTTCTATATGTAGGCCATGTACCAGTACCCCACATCGAAGCTCATGATAGCGAACCTGGGTACCTATATGTATAGCTTACGAGATCGACGGGCCTAGGTACGTACTAAGATGCCTATGCGTAATTTTTATCAACATTAATTTTATCAAAAGATAAAGAAGGAAGATACAAGATTTAGATACAATTTAGGTACTTTTGTATTTTATAATATCAGTGTGGATACTTAAAATGTGAATTCTCGATATTGATGGGTACTTACATCAGACAAGTAGACGTGCTTTTTATATTCAAAGGCTGGTAAGTACACGGAAATGTTTGTTTTCTTGTGAGTGACATATGGACTAACTGAACGGGAAGCTTCATTGCTCACAGTTTCGTAAATATTTACTTATTCAAATAAGAATCTTCGTGTTTTGTATGATGAATTTGGACTTCCGCGGTTGGTCTAGCACAATTACGAACACATTCTGCGTGAACTGAATGTGACAGGGCATCAAATTGTTATATCAAACGGTTCGCATCAAATAATTGTCCGTCTGTCACATTGTTTTTACGCTCTAAATTGTCCGCCATTCACATTTCAGTGTAATGAAACTCATTCATGAAGCGGCAGTCGCCGAGTCGGGATAATCAACACTACAAATTGTATCTACCTGTACCTACTAACGACACGATAACTATATATAGATAACCCGATATCAAGTGTTACCGCGGCGCCATCGAGTCTGCTGCTAAACACAGTAAATACGGAGACTGCATAAGGTGCATGACCTCATGCCACTGTACGCTGCCAGTGTTATCCAATGTTTATAATGGGGGAGTGATGGCCAGTCACGTGGGCATAGTTACGTGGCACCTAACACTTGGCAACTATTCAAAATACTTGTAACACTTATTTTACATTCTAACGAGCATGCGTGCATGTGACCTAAGTACTGGAAGGATCCTACGTGCATTGGGAGCGACCAGCAACTCTGTGAAAGCACGAATATTAATGTGAACTTCAAGCAGGTACCTACACTATTCAAATGGCTTTTTACACGCCCCTGCTTTTTACATTAGCTTGTTCTATCCAGATTGTAGTTCCTGAAGAATAAGATGAAATAGAACAATGGCTATAGGGCGCTCGACTGATTTAATTATTTCTCGTTATAAAGAAATCTCATTAGATACCCACTTTAATTATCGACACGATTCCACACGCAGACTATTTAATTAACTTTAGATACAATGTTCATTTTTCATCGGAGATTTCACATTAATCATGCACGTGCGCAAATAAAAAATCGAGCTCTCACATGTGCTAACAAAGGTAAAAAAAATAACAAGTTGCTCACCTTGAAACTGGAATTTTTCTCGTAGTTGTACTGGTCCAAAGGGTTGGTCATGGTGATGACGTCGTTGACGATTTCGGGGGTCCGCAGAGTGGTGGGGCCGGCAGACTCTGCCGTCAACATGTTGATCATGGCGGCGCTAAGGTTGACGTTGACGCTCAAGTTGTAGGTGCCGGCGTCGCCGTCCGTGGCTACGGCCGCCGCCGGCGACGGCGATGTGTCCTCGCACTTGATTGTCGGCACAGCAGAGCTCATGCTCGTCGAATTCATTATATCCTTGTACGGAGCCAGTTTCGTATCTTTTTGGTAACGTTTTTGCACTAAAAACTACCGATAGCGGTTAGCACCTAAATTAAGTATGACTATATCACGGTTACACAATATCACTAACGTATAACTAAATATCACTGCTGTGGTAAACTTGTTATGAATGGCACTTTAAGTTCTTAACTTCTTAACAAGAAGTCTTCACGGGTAACGTTCTTTTCACTGTGCTCGTAATCTGCAAAGAAGAAAAAAATCTATTAATTCTCACATTATTCGATAGCATATATAGCAACCTAGAGATATATACGATCAAACCGGATCTTGAACCATGACCTGTTGGTAAACACTATGATTAAAATATATAAGCGGGTCATTAAAGAAATTAAATTCAATGAGGTATATAATTGGAGACATTTGGGGCTGTGTAATACTGAGATACCTAGAGCCAGTAAATCCTGTTCTAAAAATCTGGTCAACAAGTGACTGAAGGGCACGGCGTTTCGCAAGAGGCCATTCGGAGAGGCCCCGCTTTCGCAACAGTGCACGCGGCGGGTTTTTAATTAGACCTATCCGAACATCGCGACCTCGCAGCCAGGATGCGACTCCAATAAAATGCTTTTTTACAGGCCCCAATTGAACGCCAGCCATAAAATTTAAAACTACGCGCACTTTTTTACGACGTATTTTAATGCTCTTCCGCGTGTCGTCTCGTCTATTGTTCGTTCCGTGGCCAGCAGTGTCGGTTTCTACAGGGATTAGTGGCCAACCGACTAATGCAAGGACATGCATGGCTTTATCATTTAAAGAACACCGTGTAGAGGTTATCGCAAGACTATGTGACTACATAATGTGGGGATTAGGCTGTGATGCATAATTAGAACACGCATCGTGACACGACCGTACGTGTGATCAAAACAGGAGCTAAATACTATAGTCCATATATAGCTAGTCGACTCGAAAGCTGTCTGGCGCCTTGACCTGGGTTGTATATCTGTATATCTCATATCTGTGGCACGTAAACACAATAAAGCACGGAGTCTGTGTAACCTAGTTGCGGAGGTTTTACTTATTCCACTCGCGGAGTGGAGGAAAATGTGCCACGACGCCAGAATTATGGAGGTGCCAGATATGGACACACATTCCCAAGGTCGGCGGCGTTCTCGGAAAATAACGTGTCATTTATTAGAAGATATCAGTGACCGCAACCGTATATTGTTTTCGGGCTGTGTATCCATCTGTACGTAACCTACCTATTAAATTTATTTTGTACGTGTATTATCCTATTGCAGATGAATCACTTGCATCAATGTTCAACAGTGCGCGTTGAATAATTCTAAATCTAAATCTGACTCGACATTGAACATTTTTTAGGCGTCGTTGGAACTAATATTGTACCTGGTTTGATAATAAAACTAGGTACCTAATTGTACCTAGTATACAATATCAACCCAATAATCATTTAGGTAATATTATGACAATTTTTTTTTTATGACAATAATGCATTAGCACTTGAAATCACCAATTATTGTGCAATCTGGTACTGGTTAGTGGGTAATCACAAGTACAAAGTAATAAATACCTACACAATTTTCAACATTAAAGACTGTTCACACCTACTTGTAATGCTGCAAAAACCGGAGGACGTTGTCGAATCGCTTTACGCAATGTTTAAATCTCTGATCCATCAGTAGTAGACTATAGGTATGTTTGATGAGTAAACGAAACACATCTCTACAAACACAAGCACACTACTTGCCAAATATTTTACGTTCACACAATAAACATACAAATCTAATGGAGAAAGCGACGACACGGAAAAGTTGAAGGAAAACTTTACGAGCGAAATTGTAGTTGGTATGTAAAACGCACTTAAACAAAGGGCACTGGGTGCTCGGCTGCATAATTCCGACGTAGCTAGGTATGCGTGGGTTACAGTAACTGCCTTAAAGCGAATATGCAAATTATATTGGGTAGGACGTCCGTACCCGAAAAGGGGAAAGAAATATAAAACAAATGTATCCGCTCTGAGATGCGTAGGCTTCGGTTTAGCTCGTGTGAAGTCGTGTGGTTAGTAGTAAGTACCAACATAAATATTTTTGCGGCTTTATCAGCTGACACGCTGTGTATTAGGTATAATAATCAAATTCTTTTGTTTTTATCTGCATCTTATACCCTTTCTTTTCGATACCTACTTATGAATGTCCATTATATTTTTACAGTCGCTTGTTTATCGTGCTCTTATAGGTTTTTATGCATAAAGAAAAATAACTGCGCAATTTTAGCACCATTTAACGTCTCGAAAGTTTTATAAGGGGGCACTTAAATTCTCACTCTTTCTTATAGCAGTGACACAAATGCGGATGAAGGAGAGGGACGATGGGATTGCCATCAGTTTTCAAGCAAAGGGGTCGAGTTCTATATGTTTAAAACGTCGTTGGAGAGCAATAAAGGCGAGGTCGTTACGACTCTTTGTGCCCGCGCTACCGAGTTAACGAGAAATGGGTAACCTAGTTTCGGCCGCACCCGCTGCGTACTACGTTAATGCTTGTCAACTTAATTGCATTTCTTTGAGTGAATGTCCTGTTGATATTCTCATAAAGTTCAAATTACGCTACCAAAATGTTTAACTTTTCCGAATAAAGGTACCTAGGTACAAGATTCTAAAAAGTTACGTTCAATACAATCTTGCTTTGATTTATCCTACCAGTTATTCATAGACCATAGTGAGATCTATTCTCGTTAAACTATTTTAGGATAGGATGTCCAAGGATCAACCGGACTATACCCACATAAGTTTAATGTGTTCGTAGGCGACGGCCAACCGTCCTGTCTCGTGGGCTTTTACGATATTTTATAGATACATTACCACTTCGTACCTTCAGTACAAAGAGCTTTATAGTATAAATAAAAGGACAACGGAATTGGAGCGAGGTGGTCTAAATAATGTTGAACAAAGAATTAACGATGAGTGGTAAGATTTCTGGATGAAATAACAAGGATAATGTATGAAATACACTGGCAAATACTCAAAATTACATTTAGCCTAGGCGATTAAGGGCCTTTTTATACCTAATGTGGCAAATCCTTCTGATGAGTAAGGGTATTTATTAAAATCTGCACTTGCCAGGCTTTTAGCCTCAACTAAAAAGTTGAGGCCATGGTTTTTCTCTTTGAGCCTCCTCAACCAATACTTTATGAAGGGCTTTATCGCGACTATCGTTACGGGCCCTAAGTACGCACGGCCTGGACACAATTATTGTTAGTAAAGTATTACTGTTATTGATAATGAAATACTTCTCTAAAATTCCTTAATAGTTAAACAGGCCCTCAGTGTTAAAGGACCCAGTGCCCCCCTCCATGTGCTGATGGTGGCCACCGGGGTGGTTTTAGTGGGTAATAATCCCACACTCCCCGGTCTAACCCCCGTAGACCGGTAGCCTTTTGAAGGTTTCCCCCCGTAAACAAAAAAAAAAAAAATTTTGTATTAAAGCGGGGGACCTTTTTTATCTGCAGGAATAGAATACGGAGATAATTAAGCTCATTCAGTGTCCTTTGAACACCTGTGTGTCAAACAACATACAGCTGATATGAGCTTTATCTTTATAATATTTTATACTTAGTAATAAATATAAAATATTTATTGTATGTACGCGCCATTAACGTTTGTTATAATTATCATTTATTTGTACGTGTTTGTTTTCTGTTTCTTTAGTTTAGTCTTTAAATAATATCTGAGCTATGTTTACTTAAATATTATCGCCAGAATGTTGCATATCAATATTTTTGATGACTTTGTTGGTAGATGTTTTGTTTCTCAGTGGTATCCATGGATTTCTTCAATTATTTCATTGCACATGGCAACCACGTTCTCTTTGTTTCAAATAAAATATAAGGATTTAATACATTTTAAAGGTGCCTACCTAATAAAAATATTACTTCTAAATAGTTATGTGTACGTACGATCAAAACAACGATATCATGGTTGTAATCATTAACGAACAAAAAATGCACAAGTACTTTGAATAGGAAATACTTGATCGTACAACACAATTTTGACAAGCGTAACTGATGATGGTGCTGTAAGCCTCACAATAAAGTAATAAAATAAATCTGTCTGCAATGTTTTGGGTTCATTATTATTCAAGTGTAGAGGACGCCAAACGCCATTTTTAACATTGCTGTAACAAAACAATGCAACTAACATCAACCGCGGAGCGGAAACAACAAATTTTAACGTGTAGATATAAATATCAAAATTAGTAGATACGTGGAGTCATTTAGATACGTGTTGTTGTAGTTTGTGGTTCCGTATATGTAACTATGTATTTTTTGAACAATAAACTCAATGTGAGAACTTCTAGTTAATCGATAATGAACATAATTAACTTTTTGATAAAGTTTTTTTGCAAAATAACTTCGATAAGGTATAATAATAATCCATGAACTTCATATTTACGATTCGTTTTTATGAATTACCTAGTAGGTATGTAACTACTGTAATACTATTAGATTCATTCTATGAGTAGGTATCTTCTACGAATGACCCTAACCACATCTTTTGCTATAACCACAACAACGAGTCACGCGTTAAGTGCAACACGTGACGGTTGCAGTGCACTTATTATTCATTTTCAGATTAAAGCACTATAAGGAAATTTATATACCTAATTAATATGAAGTTAAACGAGTTCTATCCTTATTAAACTAGTAATCATAATGATTAGACTCCTCTGCGACGCCCAAATAAGTGTTTATGGTAACAAACAACGCTTAAATGGAAAATGCCAATTGTTTCCTTAAAAACGTTAAGTACGTTAATTACTAGAATTTGCACGCGGATTCACTCACGTTTAATTAGATATATTTTATTATATTTTATTTGTATATTTGTAGTTGTATACTTCCACTGCTGACTCAGTACTGGCTAGACTAGACTATACTGCCTCTTTCTAGAATGGACGTAAGCGCGATTGCTCAGTGTAGTCCAAAGCTGAGTAGAGCAAAGTGTTATTGGATTTTCCATTAGAAATTTTCAGTAAAAGTGCCCGGTTAATAGAAATATAGGCTCGCGTAATATTATATTATATGGAACCTAAAACATACCGACAATCGGGGGGTGTATAGGTATCAGTACCTGTCAAACTAACCTTTCGGGGAGTAGATTTGTAGATCCGTCATTTAAAGGTCATAAAATTAAAACAATAAAACTGCTACGCTAGAGGTCCTGGGTTCGATCCCCAGGTCGAGCAAAGTGTTATTGGTTTTTTCTATGAAATTCTCAGTAGCAGATCGGAGTCTGGATTTGTGCCCGGTTAATGGCAATAGGCTCGCCCCCTATTACATGGGACCTAAACATACCGGCCAAATGTGGGTGTACATTAGTGCCTAACCCTTCGGGGAATACAGGCGTAATGGTATGTTATAAAACTGCTAAAAGTATTCAGTAATATTGGAGTGAACCCTAAAAAGAGACAAGTGGCGCCATTGTTCCAGCTACAGCGATTAGTTGAACAATGTCAGCTCTGAAGGCGAGTGCACACGATAATCAATTATACTGTCAAACACCACACGACCCGTAGCCTTTGTCAATACTGATAGTCTACAACTACATAAATATTATATGTATCACGAACCTTATGTAATGAACAATCATTTTTCATTAACAAGGTTCAGTTGGTTTGAGTCTCAGAATCTCTGAGTCAAAGAATATGACCCTAAGTACCTACCTAAATTCTCAAAGATTATGGTAGACGAGTTGCAAAAAAAAATTATGAACGATTGTCGCAGACAAATAACGTACCTACGAAAGAAAAGGTAATATTCAAGATTAACCATGGTATGGTGTTGGAGCATGATAATAAGGTAAATACTTTAGGTAGCTCTTTGTTTCAAATAAAGGTATTTTATTTTACCGCCGAATATACCCAAATCATAAACTAAATTCTACAAATTACTACATATAGTATAAAACAAAGGTGCTTTCTTTATCCCTATGTATGCTTAAATCTTTAAAACTACGCAACGGATTTTGATGCGGTTTTTTTTAATAGATAGAGTGATTGAAGAGGAAGGTTTATATGTTTAATACATGTATGTTATTAGTACATTGCACCCGTGCGAAGCGGGGGCGGGTCGCTAGTAGATTTCAATATTCAAATTCAAATTCTTGAAATGAACAAACATCGGAAAATCAGGAAATATATTTCATGAATATGTATCGCTCCTTTTCTGAGTTTAATTAAACCTAACCTTATTAGTATTATTAGTCTAATTAGACTGTGAGAGAGATACCGTTCCACACGTTAAATCATTCGTTGGGACACAATCGTGTATCAATAGTAACAACTGCTCCATAGACCCAGACTGGAACTATCAATGATTATGGTAATGATTTCATTCATAGTAGGAACAGATTTCTAAACATCCCAGACTATGTAGGCTAAGGACATGAGATATAACTTTGAGTGATATCTTATGGTTTGATCATAATTAACCTCCTAAATTACGGATGTTTATCTGACTCAATCATGCATAACACAGATTACTATCATATTTAATGAAATACTGATATTTGAAGTTTCGAGATGTTATAGCCCCAAGTCCAAGAATTTGGTTTTGAAAACTGCGATGGTCGCAAGAACTTATCCTCGTGACAAACATGTGAGCTGCTGGTGTATAGATCTAAGATTTATAGCTATAACTTTCTATGATAAACAACTACGTTCATATTGAACCGAAAAACGCGTCTAATAGTCTAATCTACGGTAATCTTACATGAAGCCTGAAGAATTAAAAGAAATTTTGCAAGTTACTGAAGAAATGTTTCATAAGCTTGCTAATTTCGTTTTATTTTTTTCAAGCACCGTGCAGTTTTGTTATAATGCAGTGGCTCCAAAACAGACTATACCTATGCTCAAAATAAATCACACAATGGGTACCAATTAAACCAAACACTAATTTAATGATGGCGTGGCTTATAAACATGTAAGTAGGTACCTTAACCACAATTTAGATATATCAAAGGATAAATTATATCAATCAAATTACCTTTTTGGATAGAAATACCGAGTCGATCAATTTTGCTCTATAACTAGTTGCTTTTAAGGACGTACAAGTACTTATTATGAGCTACACAAGTAGGTACACATATTTTCTTGTCAGCATTGTATAATGTGCGGTTATTTATTAAGTCATGTTCATTCAATTATTATTACGATATCGGCTCTGCCTTACTCGCACTTGGGCCAAGTTGTCAAGCTTAATGTAATAACTATAGGTAAGTACCTAATTGTTTTCTTAAACCAGCAAATAAGGACTGTAGGTATGTAAAAATATAATATAGGTAGGTAAGTATGCGTATCTGATTTTGATTTTATTCATTAGATTATTTTGACAGTAGCTCCCAAAAGTATTGGCCTAATAAAATTGTATTTCTAATTTCATTATCTTATCTAACAAAAAAAATATATTCATTTAACACGGGCAAAGTAATTAACTTTTAAAATTGTCTGGTCCTTTTAGGGCTATTACCAAATTGTGGCTCTAATATATAACAAACGTGATTTATTAATTAATACTTAGGTACCTACAATCCTCATGTTCTGAATCACTGAGATTACAAAAATTTTAGTCCAAGTGTTCCAGCGACGTCGTCGCGTCGCTAATGCAGCGTTTATGCTGCGGTAGTAAGTGACATAGTCGCGGCTACGCGGTGTCTACGTAGGGCTACGCGGTGCCTACGTGGGGCTACGCGGTGCTTCTGTTGCGTCTACGCGGCGTCTACGTACTGCATATAGGCGACGTGTACCCTATACATAACGTCTAGCAAACCCCAATTAGACAACCTGAAACGTCTGTTAGCTAATAATGTAATATAGATATATCTAGTGTGGTATAGATATATCTAGTCACCATTACGCGGTGTCTCCGTGGGGCTACGCTTGCGTAGCGTCTATGCGGTGCTTATACGACGTCTACCCTCTATAGGTCTTGGCAAACGCCCAATGTTAGATTCTCAAACGTCCTTTAATTATGTGTAGTTGTCACAAGTCTCTATTTAATGCAAATCATCGATCTTCAATTCAACCCACCATGCTCATTCTCTACGTAACACAAACTATTAATACTTACCACTACTTTAGAATAGCTTAAGTTTCAATATTTAGTAACTCGACTTACGCAATATGTTAATTATAAGTAACCCCAATACCTTATCGCAGGATATTAATAAATAAAAATAATCGATAAAAACATATCCACAAATAATAAACTGGGTAATTAAAAACTAAACAACCTTAGGTAGGTAACTGTACATTAAAAAAAATATGAAAGTATATCAAGCGTTTAAAGATTAGTTACGGCAATCCAAAATTGAATATAAATTGAGCTTAGTTTCGATTCCTTTTAAGGTTTAATTGCCAATTGTACCTAAAGTCCGGCCGAGCACAATTTAACTTGATTAAGGTCAATGGCACTCATGATAATTAACTTCCAATTATTAAAATTCGTTAGACAGAAAATCATAATGAATTCCACGATTTCAAAGAAGTACTTGACGTTAAAATATAAATTAGTTAGGTACATCCCTACTCTTTTCAAGTATAATTTATTACATGCAAAATGTATATTTGATTTTTTTTATAATTTCCATTAACAATAAAATTCTTAATGCATAAACTACATACACACAACAAAAAAAGTTTGCGATCACTTTGAAAAATCGATATCTTTTTTGTTACGGTAGATTATATTATGATTTCTTCTTCTTTTTAGATTCTTTCAAACAGGGTATTTCTATTTAAAGAAAACACACGAGAAAATATTTTTTCTTGATAAAGTTCAATTTAAAAAAATATATCGCAAACATTTTTTGATGTGTGTAGGTCGTCATCATCATACAAACAACATAATAAGTAAGTACCTACCTACATGAAACAAAAACAATAAAAATAAATAAAAAACTACTGCTTTAGGGTTACATTATATTTATTATTATGTTCATGATAGGTACTAAGTACCCATATACCTACTACCTACCTAATAATAATAACAAAATGTAGAAAAAATAATACTCAACCGCAAAGTGCAAAACCCCAGACTTAAAATGCAAATAATTATTCCTTTTTTACTCGCAAAGTCAAATCCGAAGTCAGTCCAATGTGTTCGTCGGCATCGTATAGCAACAGAAGTTCGTCCTTGACACTCGTCGGCGGGCAAAAACTATCGGTCGTAATAATTTCGGCGCGTCGACTGGTGGGTGTGTTCCGTCCGAACCAACGCACACAAGCTAAGCTTAATCCCATGCCATAGATTATAATTGTATCGACGCGCCTTTTTTAACGAAGCACGATACTCTTTTGTAGAACGCAGAAGTGTGTGTGTTTTCAATCGTCTATGTTTTTTGCTAGCAAAAGAAATGTTGCTGATTCGTTTTTATATCTTCTTTTGTACTAAGTCGGCATCTACGTTACAGTGCATAAACCTCGTTGTTAAGTATTATCATCATAATGGATCTATTATGAAGGTTATATTGACATATCAATTAGATGAAAAACAAATAAACACATTAACATAATCTTATGAAATCAGCTGCCGTTTGATGTAAAAAATATTTAATCTTGAGGTACCTATTTTGACAAAATACAGATAACCATGGACAATTTATCAATTATTTATTCTGTCTCTTCTAAAAATAAGTTAAAAAACATAACCTCTTGTTTATGTTAAACGATCTATTACCGTACGAGCGAGAACCTTGAATAAAATTATCACACGCCCATCACCCAAGCTTTTAATAAATAAGGTAACATGCTTCCACATTAATAATTGTGAAGAATCGAGTGTTCACCAGCAATCGATTAAACATAGTAAAAAAAATATTAAACATCAATAAATATTTCAATGTTGATTATGTTATCAGGGTGTTTCTATACGCCAATAATGTAGATACTCTTAAGATTGCATAAAATGCATAGTCAAGTCAAAATTCTATTGATTTGGAAGTGTCTGCTGTGTAATGTAGACACATTGCTAATAAAAATCCTTCAAGCTTGATTTGAAAGTCACGCATTACAACGAAATACAAATATTGATTTTAAACAGATGTTTGCTTGTATCAAATACTTCCAAATGAATTTTAATGATTATATTAAGAAGAACTATGGACTTAGGGTTGTCGGTTCTGAGCGTACAAAAATAATTTCTTATCTTTTACTATTCTGAGGATGGCTGACCATTCCTGACACACCGAGACCCCTCCATGACTCGGAAACTCCCAAACTAAACAGAGCTTGTACCTACTATCTGAATACTAGACAAAAAGAAACACCCAGACAAACACTTATGTTCATCATATAAATATTTGTGTCGAATGTGTGTATGGGAATCAAAGTCACGACCTCGTGAGTCCGACACTCGAACCTCTAGACCACAGACGTCGCCATAAAAATGAAGTGATGAAAAGGGTTTATTTCTGGGAAGCAACCCGTGCCGAGATGTCGGATGGTAATAAGCTGAATTATTTGAACCTAATTCTATAGGAAGGTAGTGTAAGTACCTATTTCAAACTATTGCTCAAGCCAAACAAGTTTGTCCCATATTTTCAACAATGCCCACTGTCACAATAGGTAGTAATAGTTGGATAAAATCGATAAAATTATAAAACGACTAATTTTCATAGAACCTGTCAAAAAGTCAACAAAATCTAAGGAATTTACAACAAAATCAAAATCTGGCTGAATTTGATACATGACATTATATTATGACGTATTGTTGGTACAATTTTCAACTCGATCTGTAGACTAAAATTTGCAATTCAAACATCGGTTTATATGTTTATGACGTAAACGCCACGTGTTAAGTGCTGAAATTTTTTCAACATTGAAACTGCGTTGCAATTGTATTAAGCGCGTTTTGTTTGTATTGTTGCTATCTAATAATTAATATAATAATCTTTCTTATTTGACAATATAAATTAGGTATTATATTAAATGTATTATAAGTATGTATTTATAAAAAAAAAAGTATATAAGTATTATACCCATAGTACAGACGCCAGCAGGTCAACCTATCCAAAACTGTCAAATCTTCCCAATTTAATATGAACCTTACTGTTTTGTATTAAAGTTGAAAATCAATCAAAGAAATTTGACAGATTGTGGTAGCTTGATGTGCTGGCCTATGTACAAGCTCTGCTTAGTTTGGGACTAGTTGGTGCTGTGTAAAATGTCCCAAAAATGTTATTATTATTATTAAATGATTTTATATTGCGCAATTAGTTGTGCAGCGGCTTCGATTCTCGAACGAACTAATTGAATTAGGTATAATGTTCCAAAAGCTATTTCCAATCATCATCAGGATTTTTCCTAGTGCACTAGATTGGAAATTATATATTAAAACTATTGTTTAATTCCACGAGTTATAGTACTTAATTATACTGATTACAATCAGATTTTCATTCACTTCTCTTAGTCATATTAATACATAATGGCACTAGAATATAGGTATATTAAGGTTACTGGTTATGTTATAAAACTCCAGGTAAATGAATATATTTAACATCTAATTTATAATTATTAAACATTCCAAGAATTATATTATCAGCTTAATACCAGTGTATAATAAATAATAATTATATTAATATTAATATTATAATCTCCCTGTTAATATAAATGGCAGAAACATTTACTCAACAAAATAATTTTGTAACTGTTTGAGAATTAGGTAGGTAGATAAAACGTCATTTTTAGAAAGAAGTCAGTGAACCGTATAGACTACAGAGAAATGCACTGCGTATCCAAATTACTTTATAATAAATAAAAACAAATAAACCATTATAGGCATACCGAATTACCGATCCTATAATCATAATTTTGTACTTTAAACTAATGTAAAGTTTTTGAATCCATGTAGCTAAAAAAACTTGAAAATTTTTATATAGTGTATTAAAATCAATATTTAGCAAAACTTAGGTATCCTTAGAAGCCAAGAATCCGCCCTACCGCAACAACAATTTGACGAGAATATAACAGACTAAAATAATTATATTATTAACTTCAATAAATTCTATGTATAATATTTTCCTCATATATATTCAAGAAGTGATCCATCTCCGTGTAGATACATAGATACCTCACAAAATAACCTTCACCGACATGTAACACACAATATACATAACATAATATAGGTATAATATTATTGTACAGTGTAGGCCATGTATATACCGGACTCCCGCATTATTAAAATTTTATGCGCACGTCGTCGTATTCACTTACGATTGATGTATTTAATTTGACATAGTATACATTATGTATATTCACTTAAATGTTATAACATGTTTTCGACTTATTAATATATACCTACATTTTGGAGTTTTAAATTTAAGCTTTATGCTTATATGTTCACGCATGATAGTCCATTTGTTTTTTTCTGGTATTGTGAAAATAGCTTAATAAGTATTAATTATTTTATTATATTATATGTGAGTTGTCACAGTAAAATTTCAGTTCCGTCCGTTAGATATACGCATAATTTATTCAAACGGCACATAAATGTGTCTATTATTATCGATTAAGATCGAAAATCAATGCCAACCGGCAGTGGCTCTATCTAGTAACTAGTTAAGCTACACCCTCCCACGTTTTGTACGCGGAAAACTGCAACGATGTTAATCACGATGAGCTGCACTTTGTTACACGACCTCGAACATTTTACGACAGGAAACCAATAAAATGATAATGCCTGGACACTGACAAAGCATAGGTTAATTATGTAGAAACGGTTGCCACACATTTAAAAAAAAGAATAGGACAGTTATTCGAAATTTTAGATAATTAAATGATGTTTGTCGCTTGCACTTAAACCTTATAACATCTAAAAGCAGGCAAAATGTTATTAGAATAAAAACGCATTGAAATTTAGTGAATATAACATGCTCAATTTCTAATATAAATGTAAATTCATTGATGCATAAAATTCAGATTTAGGTCATCGAAAATCCTTCTCCTTCGTTAATCATATTCATAAGCCTGGTAATGTGCCAAAAAGTTTTTATTTTTCTTAATTGCAACTCACGGTTCGAAACTAATTTAAAATCTCTAAACGTATTGTGAACGACATTTAAAACTAGGACTATCTCCGATCTAATGCGGATTTATGTTTACTCTACAGTAGATACCTATGACCACACGTTATTGTTAAAGGGACACAACTAAACTTAATCATTATCATGTTATGAAGGTCGTTCCACACTATGGAACTATTTAAAGATTTATAGATTACTTTACGACTTGTTCTTTAAAGTAAATTGTAATTGTTAGTATTTAGTAACTTTTTCATGAATTGATTTGTAATCAATGACTATACTTTTCGGTAAGATACCTATGCATCTCAATTCTTGAAAAAGTTAGATTTGTACCTAAATATTTTTTCTTTTTTTGTACCTAAATACTTACATTTTTTTTTCTCTTTCTCTCGAGTTCGAACCCAAGGCACGCACCTCTGACTTTTCGAATTCATGTGCGTATTAAATAATTATTTATCACTAGCTTAAACGGTGAAGGAAAACATCGTGAGGAAACCTGCATGCGTTAGAGATTTTTCTCGACGGTTTGTGAAGTCTGCCAACCCGCACTAGGCCAGCGTGGTGGACTATAGCCTCATCCCTCTCAATATGAGAGAGAATTATAATACATAAGAAACACCCAGACAAACACAAATACTCATGTTTTATCCACACAAATATTTGTGTCTTGTGGGAATCGAACCCACGACCCCATGATCAGCAGTCCGGCACTCGAACCGCTAGACCACAGAGGTCGTCAAGTCCGTCATATGGGTTGATAATGATGATGATTTTTTTCTTTTAAGTAATAAAGCTCTCTTAATGTTATTTTTCATTCATCAAAGTCGATATATCCAGAATTTAGTGGTACTCGTACCATTCCAATAAGTTTCCTTTTTATCTCTACAAAAATCACGCAATAGTTACACTTGTGCCATTTTATTCTGTCATGTTATTCATAATTGTTATTCAATGATTTTAGAATTGGTAACTTGTGTCACCTTTTTTTTAGTAAATCGGCCGGCTTTTGTATCCTTTAGTGTCATAGTAATACCACTGGTCAAATGTCTGTCCAATATACTTGTCCAAGATTTGGTCTTTGCCAATAGCTGAAAATTACTGAATCATTTTTCTTCATATATGAAGAATTTAATCAAATCAAGCACATATACCTAGTAGATAATATCTGATATAATAATTATTTAGCTGTCAAAAATCTTTGAAGTAAAGATATAATGTTGCTCGTATATTATTTGATGTACTCATTAAATGTCATCCAATTTCTTTGATCAAAGTGTATATATTGTATATATTGGAAAAAGAAATGTGGCGAATGGAATACCACGCTTAGTGGACCATTCTGACACAATTGTAACAGCAGACTTCGCCTCTGGGCAGATACAATACGCCCCTTATCATTTTACTATCGATTTGTCTCCACTCTAGTCATAGTTTCAGAAATACAACGACAAAATTATTTCATGTCACCCATGTTAACTTAGCTGGACATTCTTAGCAAGCCAAATAAATTCTAGACGGTAAACAAGTTCTAAAAATGTGTATAGAAGGCGATGGATAATGTCCTCTAACGGGACGGACTTGTAAGGCTCCACAATGTAGGACGCTGGGCTGCGCGGGAGTCATTATTATGCCATGTTTACGAGACCCAGATGCACTGATGTTACTTTGGAGAAACAATTTTGGTCGCGTCCCGTTTGAATTGCCAAAAAGATATATGGACAAGAAATAATTTAGACTAATGTCTGAACGTAATTTAGCTGGTTTTCTTTATGGTAACTGCTGACACTAAAATGTAGTTATTTAAAAGCATTACTTACAAAAAAAATGTTAAAAAACTACACAACCAAGTTTAAGTTTTCTGCTGTTCTCATCGGATTCTATTTTAGTAAAAACTGATTCATTTATATCCCAGATCGTTTAAGGAAAAAGTTAAGGATTCTTAGTTTAACAAATAATTTTAAGAAATTCATAATACTCTTGACCACAGATATCCTGAGTAGGTCACATCTAACCACAATACTACTTTTTAACAAGACGAGCACGTTACTACGTTTTATTTAAGCTAAGGTCAGGCCTATAAAAAAAAATATCCAATTTTAAAATACATATCTTAGGTGACTGGATTTCGAAAGGAATCATAAACAAAAATACTATTTATGTGGATGGATTTAATTGGGATTTTGGCAAAAAAATATTGCAGCTCAAGTTAATCAAATTGAATTTGTCAACGTAACGAACTGAAATTTAATTTCACCCATTCCAAAACGGAACTCTAAAGATTATCTTATTTTAATTATGAAGTATGATCATTTCAAAGTTTTTAATTAACTTAATTGATTTATTAATAAAATACTCACTTGATTTACAATTTCTGCAAAAGTCAAGATTTTGTGAAACTTATTCAACCTTAATCGCGGTGATCTAAGATAATGTGAAAAGATATGAGAAGCTTTAAACTTTCGCGAGTAGGTATAGCTACATTTTTCAAGAATTTTGTGGGTGTGGAACCAGTTTTGATATCAAAAAAGATTCAGAAAACGACAAAAATAAAACAGAAAAACGTGAACAGAAAGCCGTTTGGGTATTCTGTCGCGCGATATTTTAAGATTCGTATAAAGTAAATATTGCTTTAAGCGCATGATTTATGGATTATTTAACTTATAACGTTGCTCGTTCTGAACACCCGGTGTCGACATTACGTATCGAAATATTGATATATCGAATATAATAAAATTGACCCATATTCCGTAGAAGGATCAACACAATCATCTTAGAGAATTTATAAAGTAATCCCTAAATTGTGTTTGAATCATACTGCTTGTCCCAGATTTCGTTTGAATGCTTGCGTGATCTGAATAATGATCCAATAATAATGAAAAATATATATTTTTACTTCACGTCAGCTTGTAAAGATTTTTCAAAAGATCAAACAAAAGTAATATATTTTAAATAGCTTTTCTCTGGTTACGCACAAGTTTGATAATCTAACAAAAGCTTCTAAGATTTCGTCAGATTACGAAAGAACTATGTAGATACTATAATGAAATATCTTTACAAATAGATATTAAGAACTTTTTTCTGTAATAATGTGTTAATTCTTTAAATAATTGAGTATTTCTTTCAACCTGATAGTTTAATAATGTACCATTAAAACATTACTAGATATTTACGGTATTCACGTACTAGCATTAAACTGTGACCTATATTGCTCTGTCCTAATCTATGCGTCCCACTACCAGTGCGTGCTTCAGTGTCACTGCATGATAACTTGAGGATACAACGCCACAAATACTCACGTACTAATCTATTTGGATATTGAACTCTGTAATTTTATGGTTCGTTAACATTTTAACAAAATAAATATTCATTGTTTTTGTGTTAACCCGTATGCACAATTTCCTAGCCGATAAAAATACAGGTACATACTACTATCAATAAGTACTTAGATTATTTTTAATAGACTTTTAGCTAATGATATATTTATTTAGTGGTAGTCAGCTTGACAACCAATTTATCCTTAGCTTATCGATATTTTTCGTTTGTGGGAATATGATGGCAGCTTCGTGTAAAATGGTGTGTTTAGACGGAAGTTGACCTCAGCATAGATGAGAATAATCTATGATGATGATGAAAAATACCACATAAGCATCCAAAAAATTCTGCTATCAAGAGGCTACTACAAAAATCTGTTTCGGCCATAAACTAGCAGCGCTTTTGAGGTCGCCGTATATTGTATTAACAAACTAGGATATTTACAGTATAAAGTGGCCTCGGCGAAGACACAGTAATTGCGATAGCCCGATTAAGGCTCTTTACGACCGTCTACGTCGGCTCAATGTGTTCTCAAAGATTTATAGGCCACAGCACTCTCCGTATTAAGTTCCACGCGTCCCTTGGTGGCAACTTAATCTGTTTTGTGGATGATTTTGTGTTCACACCTACGCTAAGTACGTTCGGAATGCCTCAGAGAACTGCGGGGTAATTGGAACACTTGAGAAGATATGATTACCGGACTAAATTAACGTCCCCTTTATATCCAAAGACAATTTAAATCAGGTCTGATATACTATAACTATATCACTTTCTAATCTCATCTCATCCTAGATTTTTCCATGTCGGCTTCACAGTCTAACCAGATGTAGCTGAATTTCACGAGAAACGGCAGTTGTTTCAGTTACATCTGACTTGCACAACCCAATTTCAAGGAAATAATACTGTTGTCCTAATTATTGGTTGTCAGACGTTTCAAGTTCCTGAAATTGTCACCACTCCTACTATCTAATAATATGATAAACCAGTCCATTACTATGGCCTGTTGCTACGGGTCTCCTTTCAGGATGAAAAATAAGAATTTTGTTTTTTTTTATATTAGATACTTATCACTATAAAACTGCTGCCAATCGTGTGCCTCACTTTTGGACTGTAACTGGACATTTTCTGAAAACCTTTATTTATCTAAAAAGAAAACGAAGTCATTACAAATTATGACATCCCGACGTATAAAATGATGATTAAGTTTAAATGGCATTTTAGGTACAGATGCAATAAGAGATTGAATTATACAACTGATTGTTAATGTACATGTTGTTAGTACCTACCTACGTGTTGCGATTTCAAATCATCTAGGGATTTCCCCAAATAATAGACTCACATACTAATTGTCACGCCTCTTTCAGAGGCAGAAACTATAGATTTCCATTTGCTACGATCCTGCCACACCACTTTCGCTTCAGATACATGAATTAACCTCCTCATGCATGCTCATCGGTTTACGATGCTCTTAACCTGGATGTTTTTGACGTCCGCAATTTGATCGGTACGTTCGCCGAGGTCCTTCCAACTCTTTCAGCAGAAAAATAGAACTGAATAGGTACACAATACAATATACCTATTCACTAAGTAGACGTTTACTTACCTATATACATCATCATCTTACTCTTTTTCCAACTATGTTGGGCTTGGCTTCCAGTCTAACCGGGTGTTACTGAATAACAGTATTTTGCATTCGCATCGAGTAAAATACTGTTATTCGACAGCACCTGGTCCAAAAGTCCTCCACAGTCCATTTTATGGGAAAGGTAGGTACCGTCAGGCTTTTCTTCTGACTACCACTAGCAATTGTTATAGATATGACAACCAGGCTTTAAGGCATGAAGGATGGTCACTCATCTATAAACTGGCCGCGAAAAGCGTGGTTTAATCATGCAGATCAATTGATCAATCAGCATAGCTTTACCTTACCACATAGCCACAAGCCCCTCATGTAGGTACTTACCTACACATCATCAAAGGTGATTAATAATTATATACGTATGTTGTACATTTGCATGCATACCTATACCAATCTAAGAATAATACAAACAGTCCGTATATAACCTGATCGCATTAAAAAGTAATTTATAGACATGAAATTCAATACTGGTTCATAAAACTTTAGCAACATTGTTTCGTGATGTCGTTAGTTTAGATACCTTGTATGCCAACCATAAACAAGCAACGTTATTGGCAACACTCAAGTTACACCCTAATGTAATGCAATTTACATTATAATCTTCACTTCTATATGCAAACTGCTACATAATACATTACATTACATTTTCCTTGCAAATCGTGTTTGAATGAATTTTAATAACTTTCTTTTGGTCTAAAGTGGGCGTGAATGTATTCTGTCGTTGATATTTATTTTATTTAAGAAAACTCTTTTATAAACTTATTCTTCTACAGAACCTACAGATCGATACTTGCTACGATTCATGCATACAATCGTTGTAAGTCGGTCTGTAGTTTTTGCCTACACTAATTGTGGGAAAGGCGTGAATGTATATATGTATGTATTATATATACATATATACCTTCTTATTATAATTGTATTGTTGTTATAACCATCCGGTATACTTAATATTTTTTTACGAATGACCCCCCACGCAATTGCAACATAACAATATATTGAGCCCAACAATGCGTAGGAGTAAGCATATCATTTTTTTTATACCACTTCGTCAATGTCCCTTTTTATGACAAAATTATTATCCATGAATTCGTAATATTTGCTTATTGTAATGGAAATCCATTAACACGCCCACGATGTCAGACAACGTCTAGAGATTTATATAGGGCACGTTACACGTAGATGTGGGTCAAACGCGCTCTTATTATGTAACTTGACTTTTATTAATTCAGACAGATTGCTGAGAGATTGTTGAATTCATTATTTTTATTGCTGATATTAGATTATTGAAGAATACGAATTTAATTAGGTGACCTTAATTGTTAGAGTGTATGAAAAAAAATAAAGTGTTCAGCATTTGAATATAGAAGTGTGAAGACAGTTAAAGTAAAAAATACATACGGAGATGCAAATCGTTGTGAAGTTACTACAGTTTTTGCGACGCTTCCTGTGACACGTTTAGAGGTTGTTCCGATTGTGGTTGGGCGACTGCAACGGAGACGACAGCCAGCTCGCAGGAAACATCAATATTTGTTATGATCACAATGCCACACTATCTATAATTCGATTTGGTTGAGTAGTACCTAATCGAATTAAAGATAGTGTGGTTTCATCTCGACGTGATCGCAGATAAAATAATAATCAACAAGGTCACCGAAGTCACCTTGCATGATATTGATTAATGGTAAGTTTTTAATCTACCACTCACGACTCAGATTCTTCGTTAAAAATGTGATTGCATTAACTCCGACACTAATTAATAGGTTGGTTCGATTTATTTTGTTTATCTCAATAAAAAAATCAATAAGGCGTAGGTACTTTAGTTAAGCAACAACGTTTACGCAGAATTCGCGGTCGCGTGTGAAAATCGAATCCGCTTTGATGGATTGTGACGGCTCAGCTTGCCTTCAGTGCACAGGCTTGTAGATATTTAGTTACGTAATAAGCGCGCTAGCATAGGTTTAGATCGTTACCTCTAAACGTGTGGTTGTCTGTGGCCGTGGTCAGTGCACATCCAGTGTAGGCGTGGCCTCGGTTCGCGAACTAGCTCTCTGATTGGCGGAACATAAAAGGCAGTTGCATTTCACTTCGTACTTGTTCCGAATGCTAAATAAATGGCTAATTTTTCGAATTACGCACTGCTACTTAAAACGTCTGCGTTTTGTGCGAATATTAGCATGTTTAGCGTACTAACGTTTACAATTATTGTGAAACGTACATACTTCTGTAATTTTATTATCGTGTAGGCGAATAAAAACAAGAAATTCGTTCACCTCGCATAACCATCATATCGATGTGGAATAGAAACGAAGCTTTTAGTAGTACTTACTACTAAAAGCTACCTACGAATTTTTACGAATTAATGTGTAGAAATCCACAATTTCATTATACGTTTCATTCACTTACTGCCCTCCCCTCCTGGTAGCCACTTATAATCTGCACACGTAATATTTCCTTATCGTGATTATCTTCGAGACTATAATAAATTGATATGATAAGAATTACAATTCAAATTTTACATCAGAAACATGACAAAATATTTTTTCACCGAAGTACTAAAAAGCCATTAAGATACTTAACCCATTCTCATTCATCAGAGTAATAAAAATAAAATGATACGTTGATCTCTTTGATCCGATGTGTTGCAAGGTGACAAAGTTTTGGAATATTTTGTTCGCACAATATTAATCGCTGTAGTCATTATTAAATCCTTACTTCCTTGTCGGACCATTGATTAGTGTACCCACGAAGTTGTTTATGATTTTGATTCCGTTTAAAGCTCGTTGACATTATTAGTATTTAATAATAATGATAAATAATTTAAAAAAGAATTATTTCTTAGACATGACTATTAAAACTTATTATAAATAGTTATATAAAAGAATTCTTACTCTGTAACAGTACTTAGGTATTCTTATACCTACCGACATACTGTTATACCTACTACATAGTACATACAAGGCTGGCAACGTGTCTCCACATAAATTAACGAAACTGTCTGATTATTTTTCAACAACTAGGCACTATACAAATATTTTGAAGGTCAAGATGAAATTGAGTAATGTTAGTCATTCCATACAATATTTCTTTCCGGGTTTACCTACCAAGAATTATTTCAAAAGTTATAATTTGTGGAAGAATAATATGTAGATATATGATTTTTTTTATTGCCTACTTAACTGAATCAGGCAGTAATATCAGCAAATCAGCATTCCTTAGTCCACAAAAAAGTCAAATGCATGATTTTACGTAAGAATCTGTGTTATCTCAGATAATCTTCTGAAATCACCGATTTGCAAGTATTTTTCTAGATGTCTTTGATATGTTTACAATAAACAGTACATAACGCACGTTTGTAATAATAGGCAATATAAATTATCTGAAATAAGTTAAAGAATATTTGCAATAGATTTATGATTTACTAGCAATGTGGGTACTGATAATCATTATGCTGTCACGTGTAAACCCTCCGCAAATATGGTATCAAAATTCGTTGCTGTTGTAGTTTTGAGGTATTGAGCGGAGAAACAGAAATACAAAAACAAATGCGAGTTTGTTTTATACATTTGTTGTGGTCCTAAGTACGACTGTTACGCTAGAGGTCTATTCTATCGATCAAAGTATGGGTTTTTCTATGAAATTCTCAGTAGCAGCTCGGAGTTTGGATTTGTGCCCAGTTAATGGCAATAGGGTCGCCCCCAATTACATGGTACCTAAAACATACCGGCGAACTGTGGGGTTACATTGGTACAACTCAACCTAACCCTTTGGGGAATACAGGCGTGATGGTTTGAGATAATTTACATAGACTAATCATGATATCTCAAAAACCCATAAAGGTATATTCCTAGGGTGTTTTTCCTAAAGGAGTATTTAGGAAAATTCCCATGGGTTTGGGGAAAGCGAAAGCTCGTATCACCGCGGGGCATAGCCAGAAATCGATAATATTTTGTCCTATTGCTGTTATCCTGCTCTATATTTGGTACATAATCAACAGAGGAAAATCATAAGAACAGTTTAGTTATGTATAGAATTAAATCAACTTTAATCTTTAACTTTGCTGTATTTTTAGGTAGTAACTTACTTTATATTGAACTGATTTTACCTATCCTAACTTATATTTTCAACACAATGAATAAAACATAGTAGAAATTACATAACAACTATTGAAACTTCTCTAAACACTGTAGTGAATACTAGCACGTGTAAGTTGATACGCTTAAATACATGTAATACAATCGTAATTCTCTCTATTTAATTATTATCTGACATTTCCATCAATCCAAAAAACATTTGGCGTCGGAAATATATTTTTTTCATATTAAACTTGCTTGTATTTACTTATTTATTAAATTATACAGCTTGCGCATACAATATGATATATCTTTTCTATAAATTATTACAATCTTGGACTTACACACTATCCAATTGTGGGCTTATGTAATATTTTTCAGAATTGATGTTAATTTACAAGCTGTCTCTATATTATCTCACATATTCTCAGGATTCCTATATTGCCCAGACATTGGATTGTAGAGTTATGATATGAGTCGCTTCGTGTAAAATACTGATATAGCTACATCTGGTAAAACTGAAAGCCGACCCCAAAATAATTCGGAAAAGGCTAGGATAATATTTTTCTATATTAGAAATATACATTGAATCATTCAATTTACAAAATGTATTAAGGCAACTGGATCCCTATGAGCTGTTCAAATAAAATGATCAAACACATCTAGGGCCGTCGCTCGACAGTCCTTGGTATAACAAGCCAAAATAACAACAACACTCGCATAATATAATACGTTCGGTGCGCCGACAAAAATACAAGAGCAATGTTTTCGGTTGACAATGAGACAAATCATAGACAAACGACTAGAACAAAGGGTTTCAATAGAGAATAGAATAAATTCAAAACAAACACTCGGTATGAATATTTTCCGTCGTGTCTAAACAACGGTGTCTTGCGATTGACAAGCACCCGTGTGTCGTTAGAATGGTGTTATTTAAAACACGCACTTTTTTCTTCTACCATTAGCGGATTAGTTGATTTGGGGTACCTAGTTAATTTAGAAATATTGGTGTAATAGACGATTCTTTCAATACTCATAATTCGGAACTATGTAACGTATGAATTTAGCAACTGAACTATAGAGACCTGGTTACCATGTACCATATTGGAAAATCTTTATTAAGATTGCAATCGACATGGCTAAATTATTTCTCATTTATTAAAGTTTCAAAAACCATCCAATAAAGCGAAGTGCAAGTGAACAGTATGTACCAAGAACATTAATGTTTTTCCATTATTTTTTCCATCTAAATTTGGCTGTGTTTAACACAAAGTCATTGCTAGAACCACTTCAAGGTAATGCTAATCAAATGGGACATAAATAAAAACGCTTTACTAAAAGGATTATAAACAACTTTGGTTGGTTAACAAAAATGTATGAGAAGTCTCAGGTTAACGCTAACGCTGTAATACTTTGTTTGGACCCACCAAACGCATTAGCAAGTAAACAATGTACGCATATCAAACTTAAGTATTAAGGCAAAAGACCTTTGTTACATAAATTACCTTGAATGAAGTAAATCGATATGCAATCGTGCAATTTTGTTCTAATGGCGATATGATGGCCGGTAGAGTTAATTAAAATGCCGTTTCCTATTCACATGACACGTACCGACGTACACCTCTTTAATAGGTTTTTAATAGAAACAATATAAGTTTACGCAATCTAGGTATGAAAAGTCGAGGTATATTCATTTGAAAAATATTGGAAGAGAAGATTACAATGCACTAAATTTATTTGAAGTTCATTCGAATCGGACAAAGGAATCTTCTGGCACTTTGGCATGAGGTTTTACGAACTCAACGAAACCTCGACACTTATAAACATACTGTATATACAAAAATAATACTAGGATAATGGAACAGGTGAAAAAATAGCGAATTGTGATTGGACGATTAAAAATTATTTTTAAAATATACTCATTGTCCTTTCAATATTTCCTTCACCTTTGGCTGCTTAGCTTTTCAATAATGCTCACACGTTTGAAAAACATGTCAGGACACGCCCGGTCTCAGATGCACGACAATGGCATTTATGTCCAATACCCCTGCGAACAAGGGTACCTAACCACTGGCTTTCCTTATGTTACTTTTTAAGAAAAATTTGCAAGAGTTAAGTTTGGTACACTCATAGTTTGTAACTTTCAAATCCACCGCAAGGGAGAACAAGTCTCCATATTCGTGGAGCCCATTTGCAACCCTGGAATTGTAATCGGACCTACTTATGTTTCCTGAAGTCCGAAAGGTTACTAATAACTAGGCATTAATTTCATTCAGAAATATTTAACTGACGTAGCGAATTCTTCAGCGACTATGTAAAATTCAGTTACAGCATTTCTTGTGGAGAAACCTGAGAGCGTTAATAGAAATCTAAACAATGCAGTGCACAGCTGCACACGGACGCATTCTCAGCACATGACTACCTGACCAGCAAACATAACAAAATATTATATTTTGATGAGTCGGCAGGGCATTACCCCTTCTAAGTTTATACAAGGTCTTACTCTTTTAGAATAGTTGCTATAGATTTGCTTGCACTTTTATATATAAACATACGTAACATTAAAATAAGTAGGGAATTATGAATAAATTGTTAGATCACCAACAACAAAGGATTTGAAAGTAAAATTATCCGAAAGTGATAAACCTCAGAACACATTAAGAAATTAAAATCAGTTACAATGAATAATTGATCAAATTAAAGCACGTATTCCACATTAGTGCGATAAATTATTAACTTATAAACTTCAAATACAGTAAAAAAATGAAAATTAAAACAAAGTCAGTGTTAACAGTAATGTTTTATAATTTATTTGTAGTTTTCGGGCTTGGCATATTGCCCGGGTACCTATTATGCCTTCAAAAACAGAAGTCATTTTTTTGTTAATGGATTAGTTAAAAAACTAATTCGATAATTACATAATAATACCTCTACAACACATTACGGCAATAAACTACATCCTCGTATGCCTTTGAATAAAGTAAGATATTAATCATTCGCTCACGATTCAGCTACATGTTTATATTTAACATTAATGAAGTCTCCGTGAAGACGCTAACAATGAAACTATTAACGTTAACTTGGTAATAAAAATCTCAAGAGAATTGCATAAATATTGACCTAGTTACTTGTTCGCAGTCCCCATTCGTTGTAGATGTAGAAGCATTAATTCTATCTAGCGTCGCTTAGTCCGTAACTGCGCATCCCCAACATTAGTAATAGGTACTCGCTTCACCGATTTTTATCCACTCATCATGTCTTATTTTATTTATATTCCTTTTAGTTTGATTTCATTGTTTCTTTGTAGTTTCTGCAATACTCTTGCTGTTTATTATGTTGTATTTGATTCTTAGAATTTCAGCTTTTATCTTCACGTGTGACCTAATTTTAACAAATCCGTTGCTATTCTTTACTGTCTTTAACAAATGTTTCCTGTCGCAATAGGCAGCTACCTATGTTATTCAATGTTATTAGTATATCACCCTTTCAAAATCACATTGACTTTAATTCACTTTGCCAAATCTTGACGCATCGTCTCTATTTTCCCTGCGTCTGTTTTTCCGTACTGATATTCTTTTAGAACATCTTTTGACCTCATGTGCACCACTTCTGTCCTAAATTTGTCTTTGTTGTGATGTTCATTTCTCATTTGTCCACTTCAAACATAAATATTATATCAATATGTCTAGTTGGCGTCTCAATTCTTCATATTCGAACGCTATGCTCATTCGCACCTTAACTAATTGGACAAACGCCAAACAGGACCACCCAAATTATCTGAAGCTTTATGATCATTGAACTGCTAATATCATGTTAATATAGACCACGTGTATGTATGTATGTTTCAAAGAAATTAGTTATTCATCTCTATGGGTCCCTGGGTCTAAATTTATTATAATAATATATTATACACATTGCTGTTACGTTGTATAATATGGGACACTGCCAAAAGCCGATAATTTATGATCGGATACTCGTATAGTTTCAAACTCAATATAAAAATCTGATCAGAAGCGTGTCTAAATATATTATAATATAATAAGGCTAAATCAAAGATGAATCTAAGCGTATATGTACTTACGCTTACATATGTCAAATTTCAGCACAAATTTGACTTAGAGAAACGTAAGTTTACGCTTAGAATCGTCTTGAAATCTAAGCCTTATTATATTCTTGTAAGCTAATGTGATGAATCGGAATCAAGTTATTCTAAATTAATAAACAAAATATTATAACTTTAAAGTAAAAATACAATGCTTTATAATTTTTAAAGTCGCTATCTGAAACTGATGAAAGGTTTGACTTTGCAGAGCAG
Organism: Acronicta alni; assembly: GCA_964056405.1. NCBI lineage: Eukaryota > Metazoa > Arthropoda > Insecta > Lepidoptera > Noctuidae > Acronicta > Acronicta alni. The sequence continues at coordinate 9,035,358 of OZ043926.1, forward strand.
CTTGACAGACTGATGGACACACTGACAGGCAGGACTGACGGCTACTCTTTAAAGATTGGTTTAATGAAGTTGGGACTGTCAATTTTATTACCCTTATGAGGTCAGCAGTTTTCAACAGGTTATATTAAGTAACATTGGAGTGGGACCTCCAGTGTAAAATACATTTGGAATCTTGTAGCAGCTAAAATTATTTTATCACATTCCAACCGCATTGAAACTTAATATAAATACGATCCTATATATTATGTAATTAACATTCTTTTGTACTTTGGTTCAAAAGATATCAATAATCCCAAAAAACATGTGTTTGCCGAACAATTTGTCTTGAATTTATGAAGACAGCTAAAAAATTCGGTAGCAATACGTAAATATTTAGAGAACTTCTTATAAATATTTATCCAAATATTTGAGCCTATAACAAATCAAATCTTCTAGGGTATTGAATAAATTTTGCAATGGCTTGATACCGTAGGCATAATAAAATGTATATTTAAACCACTTGCATCATGGTTTCTGAATTAGAAACGTAGGTAAATCTAAACAATATTGTTATAAGAGTCGGGGAAAAACCAGTATCAAGTAGAATATTAAGTACACTGATTTTCACTGTTAGTAGATAATTATGTAGGTACTAGCCCAACTTAACTATCTTTATTATTAGTATTAAGTAATTATATCATTTGTTGTTGCAAAAGAGTGGTTGCGGCGAAAGAGTTTTAAAATATATATTGTCGAGTCACCAAGCTAGATATTATAACGTGAATATTCGTGAACATATAAAAAGCAATGAAGCAAAATTAATTCCGGTTTTTGTATTGTCTATATAAACATAAACAAATCCATCTGTTATATTACATTATACAAGAGTAGATATTTTTTTAAATCAACCTGAGCCTGACATTTGGCGTATTGCCAAAGTCAATGTTTTGGTAAGTGAGAAAGTACAACACATCGCAAAGGTGGATTACGTAGTACAATAATTCAGAAAATAATAAATTAGAATGTATGAACAGCATGAAAAATAGACTTTTAACGACCCCAACGTCCCCAAAATGAACACGCAAGACAACAATCCGCAAGGTGAGACCTATTTGTGCAGTTCTTGTGATCGTTTATATCACATCAGCGAATCACTGTGAAAGCCTTCAAATAAGTGTGAAATAGGATGCGAAACTTTGAATGCTCTTAGCTGCAACTTGCAATTCAATATCTAAACAATCTTATGCAGCAAGTATATTAGCTAACGTTGAAATATTTATATTTATTTTTAGTCATGCTTAAGTAGCACTGGCAAAGCTACAATATAGCAAAATTTTCTCTATTTCTGCGTACATAAGCAATAACCACTGTATGGCCGCACGTGCGTGTCACGAGCTGCGTTCACACCCAATATACACATTAAAATTAAATAATAGCTCAAGGCCCACTGTTATTTTCGTTTTAATACAACGTCGACTTTCCGAAACACGGCGGTGATCGCGACTTTTTAATTCACGCCTGTAGGCAACTTGCCATACGCAGCATGTGGCAGAATCCTTAGCTTGTATATTCATCACACAGCTGCATTATCCAAAATTAAAATAGAATAAGTGATTAATTTAAATTGAAAAAGCTGTGATTTATCAGTTTGATCTTTGTTTAGACGTCAGTGATTATACGTGCTCTTGCAGAAAAATTCTCTTTTGTGTAATTTTGTTTCAATGCGATCGATCGATAATTTAAAAGAGAAACGATGATGTTTCTTGCCTTTTCTTCTCCATAAAAAGCGACTAATTTGAAACCATACACTTACATGAAAATAAAATTGTTTTTTTATCATTCTAACCAAATGCAATTTTAGGAATAATTTTAATGTCGCTGATTTTCAGGTAGCAACTAAGAATTTAGATTTTAGGCTTAAAAAAATCACATGAGGCAAAGTCCGACTGTGTTTTCTTGTATACACATAACACATTTAAGTATAGTACTTGCACTAGTCAGTCGTCATAGGTCCACGCAATAAAGATCGACGTGCATTCATAAAATAATCCACATTTTCAGTTTTTAGAACACAGTAAAAGAAATATTTAAATTGAAATTCTGTATTTTTATCCGCAAGATTTTTTAATTTATCGCGTAAATTCTTCAGCGTAGGAACATGTTGACATGTTTTGACACACTGAACCGTATGATATTTTACGAACACAATTTCAATTCATTCATTGAAACATTTAGTCTATGGAAGTTTTTCTGAACGTGTTACGGACGGTCTATGATTACGTAACATTTAGATAATGAGTTCAACGTTTCGGAACATGTAATTTGGAGCAATAAAATCGGTGTACCAGTGCTGTGTGCTTTATGGCATATTTTGTCGGTTCCACGAAGTGTTTCATGGTACAATAGCGGGCAAACCATGACATATATTATGGTAATGACGTGCAGTAATAACCTAAATATCTGCACATGTCATAGCAAATGATCTTCCAATACGATTTCATCATAGTTTCACTTAATAGCTAATTCTTGACAACTTTCCAGTGCTGTCAGTTATCAGGAAATTGCCAATAGACATAATAGTAATAATGTTAGTTTAAAAGAAGCACGTCACTGAAACTCATTATCTGAATTTGCGTCGCTCGCGTTAATTAAAACCTTTCTAGTTGTCTTCAACTGATTAGAACTGATGTAAATTATGGTTCCCGACCTTAACGACATTTAATGTTACCGCGGTATATAATTTTTGAGGTATTTTTTTCTAGACAAGTTCCAATGTCCCTATAAGCAAATGGAAATTAATGACTGACAAGTAATAATTATGGCAAATAATTGCGTGTTTGTGTGTACTTATTCAAAGGCCGCCGACTCTCCCTAGAGACAGACGATGGTAATTAATTGGGCTCGTTAGGTGTCATAACTAAGCCTGAAATATGTTAACGAAATCGATCCAATTTTATTCTATTCGAGAGAAATATTAAGATACGTAAACAGCTGAACTACTTACTTATACCTTTAGAATAACCTCTTTTTTTAAATCGGTTTAAAAATATATTTTTTATGAAAACTACGTAGTCTTGAAATGACTAAATTGTATCACATACAATCTAAGTAGGAAACCCATCCCGATTTAACAAGATATGTTTTTGGTTTAGAAGTTGCACTGCTACAGTAAGACATCAATACAGTGGTAAACTTATAACATTCTTGTATTCATTGGGTATTAAAAATAATGTACTTAACTTAAATGCTAATAACGTCATTCATTCATTCATAATAAGACTTAATTTATTTATTCTCAAAGAAGTATTTATAAGCAGGCAGTCAAATGACACGCCCACACCAAAGACGTTGTTTGCAAATAAATACACTGGCATACATAAACGACAATAAATGTAGAAAGCAGCAAGTCCATTATATTTCTTAACCGTTATAATAACTTATTTTCAAACTGTTATAAAAACCGTTTCAAGAATTATTGGAGGAAATATGGTGAAAATCAAAAGTATTACTTAAATAAAAACGCTGGCTTATATGTTAGGTCCAGTATTTTTAGTGTAATTTTTTAATGTTATTGTAGGGTGTACATAATACAATTATAGTATCTATAATCCAATGAACTTAATAGATGCCTTTATCTATCTTTACCTATTAATTAAAACAGACATTAATTATTCCACAAATTACTTATAAGTGATTTAAGAGAGAAACGGTTTCTAATCTTGTTTACCTACATAATCCTAAATATAATACTTTATAAATTGAAAATATGTTGTCTAATTAATTGACGTGTTCCACACCTTATATTTCACGTCAAAACAGTTTAATACACGAATCAATTTGCATATTTATGGGACCATAGAATAACTTAAACTCTCGAAGAGCCACATAATAGTCTGTATTTTCATCCTAATGGTACAGTTACCGACTATACATAATGATCGCAGAAGGGCGCGGCTAGTTTTGTATCGAATAGATTCGTCGTATTCAATCACCATTCACTTAATGGCATTTAATTTGGAGGAATATTTTATGTTCGAATTGACATAAAGATTACTGCAGCTGGTCATACATTATGAGGATTTTCCATTGTGTGAATTTTAATAAATACTTCATTTTGTTTTCTTACGAATTGGTAATATGTTGCTATTGCTAGACAATGAAAAAACGCTACCTAGCTACTCATTATTCGTTTTTGGCCCTCGTACAAAAGATAAAGATAAAGATTAATAATTGGAATTTGGAATTATATGTGTAATCAAAATAAATATTGTTGAAACTCTTAGTCATAAACAAAAACAAGAAATCCATTGAAAATAATGTCTTGTCTTGTCTTATCACACAAAACTTTTCCCCTGTTAATGCTATCTTATTGAATTAACCATGCGTGATTGTGTATGTAAAAAACACAAAATTCCTTTAATATCTTAAATTTCCCTTTGGTATCTTATGTTAATTGCCCATGCATAAAGCGGAGTGTAAACACGGTTTAGAGCGGGTCTTCAGGCTCGATTGCCGCAGCACAGGACACAACAGATATTTTTAATTATGTTTTAGATAATTTAATCTGCGTGAACATTGGAGAATCTGCTTTTCAAGTAGTTTGACTGCTTAAACGTGAGTCAAAATAATAAGAAACATAAAACAATATTATTTTCAGTCGCGTATTGTAGCCCCTGAATCAACAGCAACATGAGAAGATCCATAAAAAATATAAAAGCAATGTCTGCCCACACGCAACCTTCGCGTCACTAATAGCTAGACCCAGCTTGAATACTTTCAAACTAAATTCAAACGTGGTCTCAACAACCTTCACAAAATCAGCTGGGACTGAAATTAAACGCACGTCAGAATGTATCAGTCAGATGATTTGTTATGTATTTATGGAGAAGTAAAGGTGTGGTCATGGAAGTGGAGAATTGAAGGTTGGTTGGAATTAATATTTTGAAAGATTTTGATGTTTTCCAGCAACGAAGCGATCAAAGTGCTATCAGTAACCATCCTATTCTTGAGCAAAGTAGAAATCAATGTAAATCAAAGCAACGTTTTTTAATTAAGTAATACTCCATCAGCTAGCTTAGAGCCTAATTCCTGACTATCGACGAAATACCATCAATCTTCCATCTATTTCTCATCAATTTTCCAATTTATCGTATATAGATTATTGTAGATGTATCTAAATCTTGTAACGTGTGTACCCTAATCATAAATTATAGAAGTCAAGGAATCTAGATGCCATTGGTGCCAGGATATCATAAGTCATAACAAGATATATATGTTAGCAAATTAAACGATTCATATATATAATAACGCATGTATGCATGTCTTAACGAATGAGGCCAAGCTCGTGATTGGCCACACCTGTGCAAGAGGTTGAGGACAACAGACAACTTTTTATGAATATATTCCTAATTTATGAGCCTTATATTTTTATATTACTTAATAGTTTACTAAGTAGTTATCAATCAGTTGAACAATTTTGACCTCACACAATTTGAGGTTACACAGACACTTCAAAATTACAAAGATCAACTTGATGCCTAATCTTACGTTTTTTTACACCATTCTCGAATGACGTCCGCACGTCATTTTGTTCTAATGATCGTTAACAACAATGGATAAATGATTTTCGTTCCGTACTTCACTGTTAACCATTTGTAACGTTTATTATTACATAATTCTTAAAGGCCAAGTGCCAAAAAAAAGTTATATCTTGTTAAAATTTTAAATGAAGCGGATATAATAATTGACGAGTATTTTCAATTAACAAGTTCTTTGAGAGAGAAATTGTCCACATAATTATGTTCCTATTTATTTTAGAACAATCGTCAAGTGATCTCTTTGAGTTTTCTTCTTGTGTCGATGATTCTTCCATTTGTTTCTGATAAGCAGGGTATAGTGGCCTATGATTCACATAAAAAAATCGCTAAAAATCTGGGTTCTAAACATGAAGAATCATTTGATCAGATCTCTTTAGCTCGTGAGAACCCAGTCACTTGATGAGCATCTGTTTTGAGTACAAATTTGACTCTGACTCTCTGCCTATTCCTACCAATACCATCACTTCACTACCTACTCATTACTCAAGTAGTGATCACCGCCAGACTATGAGCGCCGTACTATAAATACCTACGGGCCAACAGGTTTTCCAGTTACTCAGTACACTAAGTAAACCCTATGTAGTTACAGGCTGAATATTACTTGTGGAGTTGTGGCTCCAATGCAAACAAATTGTTTAGCACCAATATGATATTTCCTCACTTCAAGTTTAGTTCGTCTATTCGCATTAGAATTCAAACTTCTCAAAACGCAACATCCTGACAAATCGTATCTGCATCACAAGGTTAACAGGTTCAAACAGTTTCCTTCGTCTCGAGTTTAGTTGGAAAACGACGTCGTTATCGCTATCAGTCACCGGTGGCCGACGTTCGCCGACAAATTGTTATTGACTCGTACCCCGATGCGATACCGCGACCCCTCGGTCAATGGAAGGAGCTTTCTTATCGTCCCAAATATACCTAGTCGTACTTTCCAATTAAAAGCCATTTGACACTCAAAGTCAACATCAAGCTTAATAGCTAATGGACATGCCCCGCTCTAAAACAATGGATGCTTTGACGTTGCTTCCACTGACCTACATTCGACAATACAGAATACACCTATTAATAGTTCACGACATAAAAAGTAAAGTAAATACCTATGTATACAAGTTCTTTGGAACAACAAATGACCTGCTTCGTTAAAATTATCAAATGGAAAAAATAAAACATTTCTGATGATAACACTTGCAATAAACAACTCAGTTCACATATTGTAAAAACACAATGTTTGGAGCACAAAACAGTTGATTGCAGGTGGTAATATGTTATACGGTAGCTACAAGTCTATAATATTCACCTCATTAGTGACATTCTTCAAGTCTGTACAAATTTGTCCCCACGGCGTGCGTCGCCGGCGCGTTTGATGTGCGGACGGCGCGATAATTACAGAATTAATGGCCTGATACAGAGAAGCAGTTTTTATCGCAATTAAGAGTGCGCTATCGATCGACCTAGTTGCGCTCTACAGCGCTGCACTAATTCACAAGTTCCCAACCTTGGAAACCACTCTTAGCAATTTGCTTGTGCTTGATTTTAGCAACTACCAAAACTGGATCGCCATGTCTACAATTTTGATTTCTTGTTTACACAGAGTTGAATACAAATATCGATGAAATATTAGGTCTAGGCAATCTAAACGTTTTTCAGAAGTATTCCACAGCTGCCGACTGGTGTGAATGATAATAGGATCTAGACGCATGAAGTCCGGCCGTTCCAGATAGCCATAAGCGGCATTAATCACTCTAATTGGACCTATAGTGCGCCCTCTTTTTATTTACTTTTCAAATATCCACTTAGCAAATAGAGCCTCGTTTTTCATTAAAAATAGTTGAATATAATCTCTTAGGTAAAAATGGAATGCCTTAATAGCACGCAAGGTTAATGTGTTGCAGTATATTAGAGGCGTCAATGAGAAGCTGACATTCTTAGAGCGACCTGTAACCTGATTACACTGTACACAGTCTTGGGTCGCGTGGCAATGACACTCCTTTCTTTATCTATGCGGTCTCTTTGATACAGCTCAGACTATTAATGCAAACAGTACTGATTTCAAATTCTCGTAGGTACAGTTGCTAACTTTATTTGCAAATAAAACATTTCATGACGTCACAGGTTGAAAAACAAGGAATATACTTAAGCCTAGCGTGTTGCTAGAGTGGTTACTGATCAATATACAAGTACCTATTGAAAAACATTTCCATACACACTGGCTCGCTCACTTAAATTATCATAAAATGCAAATAAGTTTGGTTAAAGGAGTCGAATTAACAAATTGAATACATTATTATCATCTGAAGAAACACGCTAAGATGTGAGATATTACGTGCCAGTGGCAAAATTAAAGTGGTATTGTTTGTTTGTGCCAGTCACATCTGCCGGCGAACCAGAATCATTCGGCGGTACTAATGCTGGAAATAACGTACGCTAGTTGTAAACGTAAATAATGATTAATGCATTTCATAAGTGTTTTCTTTAGTTAGTTTCTAGACACTGTTAGCTAAAAATATTAGTGTTTAACATAATTTACTGTCTCACAGTGAAAATATTGAACAACCAACCTTACTATAAATTAAATAAACAATCTTTCGTAATAATTCTTAGTACTGAGTGAACATATGTAATGAGTAATGACACAATCAATAATCTTGTAAAATGTTGAAGACTATCAAATTATACTTTACATGATAAAATAGATTAAAAGCACATGATTTTCGAATTCATTTTCCAATATCATTGAGTTACAGGTAAAGTATCATTAAGTACTTAAGTACTTGCATAAAACCTTCAGCTTGCACGAAGTGGTTAATTTATTGGTCGTATCTTTATCACTTTAATCTTAATTAAGCCCTCCTAGATTATTTTTATCTCGGAAAATTTGCAATTGCAAATGGCCGTCCGAGCCGTCTCCGCCTGACCCGTTTGTGAGATGTCAAATATTGGCTTCGTGCAAACAATCTTATCCGTGAGTCCGTTTACTTGGCTCTACATATAGGGGTATGTGCACCCACTGGCTACATGTAATATGTGAACAGTCTATGTTCATATATGTATACAGTGATTGTATTAAAAATATTGTATATTATATTATGAGAACCGAGGGTTAAACCTGCTTAGATATCAGTTATTTAGAGAGGTAAATCACATCAGCCTATCGCAGTACCCTGCCGGACATAGGTTTCTCCCAAATCGCGCCACACACCCGGTCTCCGCCTTCCGCATCCAGTCTGACTCAGCCGCCCTCTTCAGATCATCGGTCCCTCTTGATATGATAGAGAGATAAATCGGAGGTTCTACGCAGAATGTTACAAGCTTTTAAAGATATGTACCTACACACACAGTAACAAATTTATTAATAGGATTGAAAAGAATTATAGTCTGCTAGTTCACTAGCAGTCACACTGTCATTACTGTCAGGATTCTTCCTGACAGACATGACAGATAAAAGTATGCTAAAAAAATCTTATTATCCCTGATTGCCTTAATGTTCATAATTACCAATAAAGCCATAATAATATATTTAATAAAAACCTGAAGAACTATTGCAATAGTACGATAGCGTAGAGGCAGAAGATGTTATGTAAACCAAAAATTGTTTGGGCGTGAACCTTAATATTATGGTAGATTATAAATGACACCATCTATAATATACACCATAAAAAGATTTAGGCCCTTTGATCTGTTTATGAATAATTCTGTTTCCAAATCAAATATTGATTTTAAAAACATGATTATCAGCTCCATCTATTAAAAAATAAAATTTACATTTCTCAGCGCTGGTTGTAATTATTCAAAGTAATTTGTTTAATGTATTTCTACAGCTATTGACGACTATACAAATGCTAGCTGTAATGATAATAAATATAGGAATAACTTTAACAACTATTAACTTTACGAGTCTCGCCATGATTGTTTATTGATTTGCTTTATAAGGGTTTAATCAAAGCATAATAGACATTTTTTCAAGTATATCAGTCAGGATGGATAGATTTATGGCGAAGACGATCACAGTTTTTCCTTAAGAAGTCCAATCCAGTAATTTTGTATCCACAAAGGTAATATAATTTTAAACGAATGCACTTTAAATAGATACTGACGTAATTTTCTTCTTATTAAATTGATTGAAGAATTCACAATTTATATGGTACAATAGGTCTATTTCAATATTAAAACAGCTCATACAATGCTCCCTGCAGTAAATTATGAACATATACAATTGAGGTATTTTGTGAAATGTTTAGATTTAAAACTCTGTCATCACGAAATTATAATTAAAACCAAATTCCATATCAACAGTAATAAAATAACGTCAACGGTTGTTACAACTGTCTTCACAATCATTATTTGATAATCACTAATAACGTAGAGTCAGTCGCTTCAATCAAGATTTTGATGTTGTGATGTATTAATATGCGTGGGTGTTGACGTTTGTCCTTCGGTGCCCACTTCAAGTGATCGACGTCCACTCGAAAATTACCGAATACACAAAACAAACAAACTGTTAAAGTTTTAATGCGAGTGTCGCAACGGTGTTCCTCCCAAACGTAGCAACCGAATTGACCTTCCACCAAGGTCAAACTAAAGAAACATCGAAATGAAACACCAAAAGCGTTAATTTATTATTTCTGTAAACGCATGACTTCCGCCCTTTGAGCTGTAGGAAGTGATTAAGTACTGTTTCAATATAAAAAAAATAACAAAAGTTTGAACATACTATTCTCACGATCAAATAACACCTACCAAATAGATGTGTGTGAAGGTAAAATAAACTTTATAGGTAAGTGTTTATCAATATTTCTTGCAGTTTGCTTTGAATTTGCCAGTTTGTTTACCCTACCTACTGATCTTAAAGTACGTACAGCAACTCACCTAGATGCACCCAGTGCAAAGATTGATAAAAATATTTTTCACAGTTCTGTCCTCTAATTTGTTTACGTATTTTCCAATCAGCAGCAGTTAAATGTGAAGGTTCGTTATACATGGAGCGAGTATAGCACGTGCATGTGTGTATGTGTGCGTTTTGAATATTGAAGTGTTAAAACAAACGTACTAATTAACATCCATTCAGATGTGTGGAGGCCAAGTTGATTCATGTGTGCTGCTTGAATGTTCTTATCACGGATGTGTGCACTCTTAGCGTTAAGTGTAATATGGTATTCAAGTCACCGTATTGTCGCTTAGAAATAAGTTTTAACATCGAATATTCCATTCCAACTACGTAGGTATGTTTTCCTTTGTTCCGAATTCGTATCAAAAAAAGTTTAGCATTAGCGGATACAATTATCCACATTTTTTGTAAGTACTTTCTTATTAAGCTTGTCAGTTGTATTGTTCAGTGGAATGGTAGATAAAATAGAGCAAATGACCTATAAAGAGGCTGGGGGCATTGTTAAAATGATTATTTTTGATGTACGGTAGCTATAAAAACATCATTGGCCGCGTGGGCAGAGGACCATTCATAAGTGTCCAGATTCATAATAGCACTTATGCGCCTATATGATGTGTATATGTTATAACTGGAAAAACAGATAATAGTTACATCATATTGTTCACCAGTGTCTGAAAATATTACATAATGACTTGCCGTCAATGTTGTCAAGCTACTTATTTTATAGTCAGGTAAAGAAAATTTTAAGTCTAACAGTAACAAGAAAAATATAGGAAGAAAGACGACGATAGATAGTTTGATATGTGTCGTAATATAAACCAGTTTTATGATCCCGATGAGCGGTGAAAAACAGGCTAATACGTGAGAAATAATATTTGTGTCTGGACGTTGTGCAATATCTTCATGAGATGAGAGCCTCTTGTGTTATTATCTCGAGGACTCTCGATATTATCTTTCAAATTGCGTTACAATCCCATGCGAACGCTTTTACCCTTCCCCAGTAACTTGATTTCATCAGTGTCTTCCTTCTTGCTTGCATATAATATGTAGCTTTCTTTATTTGGTAAAGCGTTATTATTCCTTAACAGATAGTCATTTAATGATTCTATGTGCTTTCGTCTGTATAAGGAGAATAGATAATTCCTCTGTTAAATGCGTCAATATATCTATTTTTATGGTAGTATTTAATTGGGCACCTTATTTGGGTATAGTAAAAATAAATTTAAAAACACCCACGACCGGCGTTCATTTTGCATTTCTTTTCGTGAATGAGATTTTGACACGGATCCTATATATATATTTATTTTACTAATATCGTTAAACCAGTACTCTTAAATTTAATTGTGCAATTCCATTTGTGGCATTCATTCATGCTCTATCCAGCCTTCAGTCGTAAATGTATTAAGTAAAATTAATATTGTTCTCAATATTAAGTACTTACTGTTTTTTTATCATTCATTATTCATACTTGTATATTATTACTCTATTATTCATTGGGATGTTTATTTACTTTGAATGGCGATGCTATTAAAGTTGTTATCATGTGCATTGGTAACCAACCAACCAATTCTCCATTAATTAAAGATATAAACTTCTTGAAATTAATTATAATTACACACATTTCACACATATTCATAAATAAATACCATTTCTCAGAAAAAGCAAAAATGTATTGCTTGCCAAAGTGTTACATTACCTACATGTGAGATGCATGCGTCGCAACAGATATATGTATGACTATAGAATATTTTAGACTTGCATTAAACACACTTATATAATTCATCAGTCGAAAATTCGTTAATTCCTTCATTGTTCTGTGGGGTATTGTTCAGTATTCGGTCGCCAGGCAGGCGCCAATAAGTACGCGACGCAACTTGATATTAGGTTAACCTTACATAACGATCAATATGTTTAACTACATAAGGATTACATATACAGAATATGGTTATGATTATGACCAAAAGTTGCGAAAAAATAAAGTGGATTAAAATAAACGTTCTTGCCCTTTTCAATGTTGGATACAATGTTAAAATTTTGAGAACCTTGTGTTGGTCTTTTTTGCAGGTAAAAAATATAAGTAAATTATTGTCTCTGTTCTGATTATGCCCGCAGTGGGTCAATTAATAAAATTTACAGTGTTGTTTTTCATTAATGTTATGTTATAGAAGAACTCTACATAACAAATATTTGAAATTGCCGTAATCGTTGTCAGAATAAGTCCTTTCTAATCAGTGAAAATATAATTAGTTTATCCTTTATAGTTCCAAAGTGTTGTTGTAATATGTTTCAGCAAGATGTTTTCAGAATAATACAATATTTCTTAATTTCATATAAATTTTAATGTTTTTCAGGGCAATTTAAGTATACATTTAAAAAGGTTAAATGCCTCTTTAGTTACATCCATTTGTCCTTATTAAAATTTCTACAATATAAACTCACATTAGTTTAAATAATATCAAACTGCCGACGGTATTGATATTTCTACTATAGGTACCTAATCATAAGGTGGAAAGAGAAAAATAACAGGAAGTTAAAACAGATAACAAAACTTGTTACTAACTAACCTCGCTATCAATTTACTGACTTGGTAATCTCTTAACAACGGCATGATCTATTATTGTATAATTCATGCGCACCATAGCAGAAGAAGTATAATATCCTATAAAAGTCGAATTATCCCAAAACAAAAATGATCTATCTAACTAGTTTAACAGAATGTATGCACAATATTGCCGTCGGCAATTATTTGAATTTCAGATACAAATATTTGTATTCAGTTTTAAGGTGTTTGTTTCGCAAATAATGGGAAATGGTGCCTAGTTACATCTTTTATTCCTGATTTAATTTCCCTGTAAGTTGTTTCTGGATCTATCCAACAGTGACAATTTCAGAATCTTTTGCTTCTCTACAAGAGAACCCTCAATGAACAATTATGTATTATTTTAATATTTTCCTATACTTAGATCCTAAAATGGTACTTACTTTTATAATTTTGTACATTTCGTTCTTCATTTAGTCTTCCTGCTCAATGTTTAAAAAGATCAAAGTATGTGGTTGATCAGATTGTTCTCTTATGGAAAATTGAAATTAAAACGAATGAAGTTTATAAATCTAATATGGAAAATATTACATCCTAGTTAAAAGTAATCAACGGTTAGGTACTAGCTACAATAAAACATAGTGTTAGAAAAACTTTTAATGCATGCAATTAACACATTCCATTATGATACGAATGCCGTGCCATGTGTTCGCGAAAATGTACAGAATGCGACAATTTGTTATCTAGTTATGTATTTCACGTATTTATCTGCTGTTATCCGCTGGAGTCTATAGATGCATTTTGTACAAGAACACAAAACTGAGAACATTGGAAGAGTTATCTAACATTTCTTGATATGTATGCATAAAAAATAGGCATTGGACGCTGTTATAAATCATCAACGATAAGGTTTTGATCATATCAGAGTATTTTTATTTTTTTAATTGGGATTGATGATCATAACAATTAAGTGAGTACCTAATTAATCATTCATGGCAAGATAGAGTCATTTAGGGAATGTAATTTTTTACTGAACAATTTGTTCTTCAGAATATACCTATGTATTACACAATTCACCATAAGATGACTCCTCTGACCTACCATAAACATTAATGATAAACAAATATAAAATATTAGCAGCAGCGTGCGAAGAATCATGTTCCTGGAGTGCCACTATGGTGCTAATCAAAAAAGATAGCTTTCAAGCGGTTAGCAGACTGAAACGCTACTATACTACATAAGAATAAAATTTTATACATTAGCATCTGCTTCTTATACCACTTTGACGTTTAAAAGCGAAGCGAAAAAGCCAAGGTCACGCGCTGTTCAACCTACCTCAGCACGTGCCGGGCACTGTGTATTCCAATAAGTCCCTCTGGATGTTCCTGGTGACTGTTGCTCCAGGTCCCAGGGCCCGCAGTGAGAACAACTTGCAGCACAGCCTCAGTTTCACTGAGATCAAGATGAGGACCGCGAGTCGTATCGCGTCCGCACCGCCCGGCACTTCCACTACACGCCGACCGATCAAAACATAGCTCTCACGAACCTTTTCGACACACAGACTCGATTTGCAAAATTTATTCATCGCATCCGCCGAAAACACGTATAATTTTTATGAGCTGCACCGAAAGTACGCTCGGAACTGAGTATTCACTCGGATCCCGAATGTTTTCTTCACGTCCGACATGTATTAGCACCAATAAACTGTGATGAAAACACCATAGACGCTAATGCAGCTCGAGAGCCGCCGGAAAACTCGATTTCGCACGATATACAGTGTCGAATGCGTGCGCTCGCCGGCCACACCACCGCACTGTAAACAGAGAGCGCGCCTCAACAACACACGCACACATCAATACGACACGTATCGCGCGCACACACGCGCACTGGCTACAGCGCGCGCATTCTGGCTTGCGACCGAAATAGATATCGCGTCAACTTCGACCAATCACGAAGCAGCTCTATCACGCCATAACGGCTTGTGATCGGTTGAGGCTCCATTGATAGATTGGCTACCACAAGGCGTTTCAATTCGCGATTAACTGAAAGTTTTTGATAAAACTTAACTGATATGAAATCTTAACGGTTGAAATTATCGACTTAATCTTTGAAATTGTAGAAATATTTTGGTAACGACACTTGAACGATAATAGAGATCCAAAGCACCTGTCAAAATGTTTAACGCAATAAATTTTGGCGCGAATCCTAATCGATATGAACGTTAAACGCGCCTACTCTGTCTTAAACTGCGAATACAGACAGTAGTTATTGAGCAAATTTACTAGATGCACTTATTATTAATTCCTTTCATGTCAGTAAACTATAAAAGCTAAAACTGCAAAACAAATTTTAACCTCCGGAAGTTTAATTAAATTTAGAGTGATCTACTATTCAAAATAATCATTCCAATTTTTAAGCGATACCTATAAATTAAACAACAAAAAAGTTTATGGCGTTTCATGTTATTAATGGTTTGAATTCGAGTTTAGAGCAATACACACGTTGATACAATGTTTTGCTTGTATATTGAAATCAGGGGTCACGATCACCCGTGCTGACACATAACTAGTAACGAAAAATAATCTCTAACACATCAAGATAGAGTTGATATTAAAAAATCCGTAGATCTAAGAAACTTATGTAATGGTATGGCTAATAGATTAATATGACGATTGTATGTGTGTGCGTTTGTAGCTTTAAAATGTTGAAGGACTAGGTAGGTTCGGCGAGCTTTTATAACTAGTTATTATAATTCATTTCGTAGCATCGAATTTAGTTTAACTGCACAATATAAATGCTTTTTCACTAACATTTACACAAAAAGATTTCAGTGACTGAAATTCGTGCAGGATATTATGCAAGCGTTTTTGTAAGTCAATAAAAATTACTAATAATAGACACGAAAATAGGATAATTTTTGTAATAGATTTTATTTTTTATAATGACTTTAATACTGATTTTTATAGCAAGTTTGGAAGGAGTATTACCAAAACAGCTATTAAAAACAAACAGCAAGAAAGGACCGAGGACTATATTAGCTACGAAAATTAGGTAAATCGACTACTCTAGCCAGTGAATACAGGAGGACTCAAGTAGCGTACCTTGTGGAACTTCCACTTAAATTAGAAATTGATCGATTCGCACTGGATACAGTGCTAAATATTATTTTAAATGTATATTTGGGTCCGACAAACTCAAATGGAAGGCCTAATCCATAGCTATTAGGATTTAGAAACTAATGGAGAATAACAATGAGATGCTATAAGAACAAATACCTAGGCACTGTTAGTAGCACTTAAAGCACCAACTTGGTATTCAAATCATACTATGATAAAGAAATTTGTTAAATTTAATCCTTCAAGCAACTTACCACTTATACAATAGAGAATTACTAGATAATGGGCGCCAGCGCCGGCGCGGCGTCGTCGTCTAGTCGTCATGGAGTTTGAAGATTATCTAAGTCTTGACTTTCATATTATCATCTATTTGATTAACGAATATTGACTATTTTAGGTTACCTGAGGTTTATAATAATTTCAGTGTTGTTGACAATTATACCCGTCATCTTATAATTTCGATAAAACACTGGTATGTAGTATTTATTTTTTTACTCATAAATCTTTAACATAATTATATAATGTTCGACCAATCATGCGAAGGTCCGCTTTTTTATGGATGTTTTTGTTGAAATCTGTCACGGATTCAATGATTGACGTAAACACATACGTCATAATAATCTTATCGAATACGTGTGCTACATGAAGCAGAGTTAGATTCACGTACACTTTCTTCAGTAGTAGGTATGTGCCTATTACTTTTTATAAATCTTTCATATTTACATGAGTTTGTAATGTAGTTACTTTGTGTAACTGTATCCAAAGCATTTACACAACTCGCATTTGCATCTGCGTAACGGCCGTAAACAATTTTGTCGACCCTCAAGTTGATAAAAAATATTTTTTTATGCCATACAAATATCTTTTAACGAATATAGAGGTTAAAAATCCCTGCTCATACTATACCTAATATGTATATGTTTAAACAGACGCCACTGGACTGAATTGTGCTTTTAAATACAATGTATAGCAGACACACATAGATCGGCTTTGTCAAAGAGACTGCTGCAATCTATCACATAATACATTGAATGCTATGCTGGTCACAAATCTGTCGATTTTCTATTGTGTCAATCTATACTATATATCTCAGTAACTACTGGTTCGAATTGAAAATTATTTTTTGTTGGATAGTTTACTTATCGCGGAAGGTTATAGGCTATATGTATAACGCTACGACCAATAGGAGCCATGCAAAAAGGAAAAAAGGCGAGTGACAGCTAGTAATATTAAGCTGAAAAGTTTGTTTGTTTGGTTGAACGCATTAAAATCAGATTCTACTACCTTAACTACTGGTTCGAATTGCAAAAATATTTTTATGTTGGATAGTCCATTTATCGAGGAAGCTTATAGGCCGAGCCGAGGAAAAAGGAAAATGTCAGGGCTGGTGAAACCGCTGGGCAGCTAGTGTATAATATAGGGAAACCTTCAGTGTCATATACCCTCTGAGGTTGACGTTCGAGTGTCATCGGTACCAAAATATCAAAAATGCTTTGTTTCAGATTGAGATCATATTTTATAAGTATCTTTGCCCATATTCGTCCACTGCTGGACGTAGGCCTCTACTAATGAACGCCACAAAGCCCGAAAGCTCTTTTAATGCATCCCAAAAATTCAAATTAACTAAATTTTTAAACATTAAATTTCTGACTGATAATAACCAAATGTCTTGGTCGTAGATATCATTGGAAGTATGTATCTCGTAGACAGGTTAACCACTACTTGTTAGGTTAGCAAACTAACAAGATTTGCAATAAGTTATAACTTAAGTGCAGAGCACGCCTTCTTACTACTTAATCATTAAATTGACTAGTAATACTGTTTTAGTAAATTACTGTAATTGATTTATCTTTCTAAATTATTGGGGTCTTGATAAATTATTACTAGCAGAGTTTTAATAATTATTATATTACTTTCATATTTGCTGTTCTTGTAAATAATTCGATTAAAAGATTTTTTACACGTCGGAAAAGCAAATTGATGACGGCTTCCAAGCCGTCAATGTGACCCTTATTTTAGACCTATTTGAAAAAGAAGATTGTTCTGCATAAAAAACAATCATTTCTGCATTAGGTGATTCATCATTAAAGCGATTAAATGATTTGCCATGTTTAAGCATCTTCATCGATCAACCGTTTTTAAGAAGTAGGTATATCGAAACCTTATCCCTCGGAATCTTGGTGCCATTAATTCTTTACCTACACCAATGACAACCTAGCTTTTGTTAGCTGCCCGTACCTATAGAAAACGATAAGAGTAACTAACAAAGGCTAGACTCCTCTGTGTACATCTGTTAGTAGCTATTGCAATTATAGAGTTTATAATGTCAGTAAAATACAATGTAAAAAAAAATAACTTGATTTTTAACTTTAGAGATTAAGCAAACACATAGGTCAAATGTATATGTTACGCTCAAAGATCGAAAACGTTCATTGAGCGGTAAAACTCACAAAGCTCACAACGCAATAAGGATATTAGAAAATCAGTTGTTAGCTTTGTTTGAATTTCAACCGGCATCGAAATTTTGTCTTCTTCTTCTTCAATTTAAGAGCTCAGCTCTTGTCGGTGGAGCAATCGCCGCTGTTCTCTATCTTACATTTACTTTATCGAAATTTTGTATTTATTAAAAAACCTAACCTAGCCTAAGTAGGCATTTTTGACACAGAATTGACCAGTCAAGCGGGCTGGCCACGATTTTATTATTAAATTAACATTACTGAGAAATTGGCTGAAATAGGTACAGTCACGAACACAGAAATCTTACCACCCTGATCTTTTGGAGCTCCTTAGCTACCTGTACATCTAGCTTGTTTGGCTCATGATGAATTGGTTCAACAGTCCCATGAGCTCGGAAGTAAACATATTCGGCATGACCATAATATGGCAAAGATAGACAAAACTAATTATCATTAGCCGGTACGACTTCGAGATTCAAGCGGATGAGATTTTTTCTCACTGAAAAAAGTACAACAAGCTTAAATCAAAATGTTCTTGTGAATATCGTCGATTCCACATTCGTAGGAACTTAGGTAAGTACCCGTTAATATAACCCGATGTTTAATATTATCGCATTGTACTTGCATCTAAGACTTCCCTCTCTTTTGCTGTCGTGATTGTCTGTGTCACTAATCAAGTACTTTGTTTAGCAGTTTTTGCCAACAAATAGGTGCATTAGATGATTCATATTAATACTGTCGTGTTTAAATTTGTGTAACCTTCGATGTACAGTGCTTTAGTGAGCAAACTTTTTGTTCTCGACGACGGAAATGTCATACCCTGTATCAAGATAACGTCGTGAAGTAATCCACATTGGGTGATTAACTGGTCTTTTGTGTACGCTGCCACTTATTCTGAATTGTATGTTATAGGTATAATATTTTCATCATGTTTATAAGACTAATATTTTAGTGTGCAGTGTCTGAATGATATGATATGAGAGAGCGACTCGTCGTGGAGGGGAAGGTGGAAGGAACCAGACCGCGCGGAAGGTCACCCATGCGATGGACCGACCAAATTAAATCTTGTGTGGGCGGGCCCTTACATGAGTGTACCAGAATGTCCACCAACAGAAAACGATGGCGAGATATCGTGAGGCGTATAACATCTGCCCCCGATAATGCTACTACATGACGACCACGACCGCTCTGCCAAGAGCGAAACGATTTAGAAGAAGAAGTCTGAATGATTGGTTTCTGCGTCTAGGGCTCTTCCCCCATGTTCTCCCCGTCCGTGTTTCGGAGAGCACGTTAAGCTATCAGTCCACGTTGTTATGCGAACACCTACGACAATCGTTAGTTGTAGTCAAAAGCCCAAAAACCCCCACAACCAGATAACCCCAGGATATCAGTATTGCCCCGAAATTGAGTTGCCGAAGTCTGATGGCAGTCGCTTCGTGTAAAATACTGATTTTCAGCCGCATTTGGTTAGACTGGAAGCCGACTTAGTTCGGAAGTGGCTCGGAGGAGAATTATGTTACATTATACAGAACTCCAAATAAATCATTAGAAAAAAAATTGCGTATATGAACAAACAAATTAGTATTTCAGAATACCACAAGAATTTTTGTGTCGTAATTAAAGTTCGGAGCAAAGGTATTATTATGTCAGCAACAAGAAAAGCGAGGAGGCCCACACTTGACATATTGACGGGACAAAGAGATGGCGCATGTACATAATTTATCTACCGCAACGACGGAGGGGCATGAGAATAGTGTTGCTATCCTTCCGTGTTTCACATCACATGTGGTTCGTGATCTGTGTGGGTGGACGAATGTCTAAAATATTTGGTACTTACAACCGGCATTGTAATGCTATGAGATATAGAAAAAATATCCCAAATTATTCTTGATGATGTTTAGTTTAAAACTCATACTTATGAGCGTTTCAGAATTAATTATTTAATTTATGTTATAAAATAACATGTGTAATTTCGTTAATATCAACAAAAACTGTCTATACTGTTCATAAGTATAGTTTTTAGTAGTGAAATAAAATAATAATAGTAGGTAATTAGTGTGTGTGTGTATATTACGGCTAAAAGCCGAAGTGCGGTTACACCTAGTTTTAACCGGCTAGAGTTAGGTGCAGCTGGTCACAGTATGAGAAATTAGGTCAAGTTAGGTTGTTACAAACCTGCCAACATAAAACGGATACCTGAGGGTTTGCTGTACATATTGAAAGCCCTATATGGAAGCACTGGATTCGCCTACATACAGGATAATAATTACTAATTACCTACTATAGTTTGTTTTTGTATGTGTGTATTACTAACATAGTTCATAAGTTTTATGTATTACTAACAATCTATGGACAAAACAGTCCGAAATATATAAGTAGTATGTAAGTTTAACCAATGGTGAGCGGATGTACCTAGTTTTAGCCGGCTGAAACTAGGTGTAACCGCTCTTCGACTCTTAGCCGTAACATACATTTCGTTAATTCCATCTAGTACCTAAGCTTGCACGCCTGTTAGGCAAACTTCACGCCTGACTCGATGTGAAATTGCAAATACCTACATACAATGACTGAAAAATCTCTACGATGTAAAAACATCTTAATCTTTACAGCCTCATGAGACGTAGGTACATTTTGAAATAGGGGAGAATCGGCTGAAACATATACCAATAATTTTCATTGTTAGTAAGTACCTGCATGTGAGATTTTTGTTAGGTAAAGTCGGGTAGTACCGAATCGTATGGCAACTGAGACGGTCGTAAAAGAGATGGTAGGCCTCCGACTAGATGGTTCGACGATATGGTAAAGGTGGCGGGGAAGAATTGTCAAGAATAGCCCAGAACAGAAACACGAAGAAGCCTTGATCCCTGGTCCAACAGTGTTTGTGTTTGTAAACGCACACGACAGGAGAAAATTCAGGCTAAAGTTTTTA
This sequence comes from Acronicta alni, assembly GCA_964056405.1. Taxonomy (NCBI): domain Eukaryota; kingdom Metazoa; phylum Arthropoda; class Insecta; order Lepidoptera; family Noctuidae; genus Acronicta; species Acronicta alni. Next base: position 9,056,859 of record OZ043926.1, read on the forward strand.
AAAGATATATTGCCAAACGCGTGATGAAACAGCTGATTTCCTTATAATGCCACGCCTCTAAATCCAACAATTGCCTTGTCACGCAAGGTAAAAATTTTATTATTTTCACTAGATACCTTACTATCTAGTTGCTAACTCACTATCTTAAAAACAAAATATTTTTTATCTCTATTTTGTATTGTAGGTACTCGTAAGTATATACCTAACTGTATGAATGTTGATAGGTACTTACTTAATATCTTACATCATTATTTCGTTCAATTTAAGATTAGCAGTAGTCAACTTCAATTAATTGTTATAATACTAATCCAAATAAATAAACATAATTTGTAAAAATGGTATTATTTACTACTACTAGTATTTTACTATAAAATGCAATTCTCACTCTTAAATAAAATAATATTAAAAGCGAGGATTGCATTTGGGTCTTTCCTATGTTCAACTGCAATTAAAACTCTGGTTTATCTTTACACGTAAAATATGTGTCATCTGAGGAAAATGTAGATAGGTTACCTACTGAAACTTGGCGCAGGTCACTGCATTTGTCAAACTGACTTGACTCCAATGCAAACGTTACACATAATTAATCCTAACAGGGAATTTCAGTACCTACTAATACCTATTATAGGTATATCGATGTAAAATATTATTGTATTGAAACAAACATAAGTAAGTATTTCTTTCCTTTACCTACTCATAAATCATCCATGAGCACCATGTTAAGATATTTTTTTAATATTCTGCGTGCCATTGTTTGAGTTTTAATATCTACTGAATTTTTATCATTGTGACAAAATTTTTGCCCAATGTTGCCAAAGTTCTTAATGGAGGGAAATATGCGCTCCCATCACACCTCCTCATTTTGGGGCAGGCACACAGGCACGTACCAAATAACGCAACTGACTGGGCTAATTCTTTTGCAATGTGGAGTGCAAAAGAGATTCCAGGAAGACGATATATACAAATGATCGTCTGGCGTAGTCAGTCGCTGACTGTTTGTGTCTCAGTGTTCTGGCAAATCTATAATTTAACTGCATAAACTATGAATGTGGTGCTCTAGGCTCTTATTGTAGTGAAGGCACACGCCTAATAATTAAATTATATTTTTCTGTACCAGGTAATGTTCACACTATTCTACCGTCTACGCATCGCATCTACAAAGAACCACATCACTCGAGCCCCATAGTTCACATGTCACTATTAGAATTGATGTCCTTTGTTCTACTGTTGTAAATCTGGCGCAGACAGAGGGTTGAGTCTGAGACTATCGTTAATAACAAGCGGGAATTTCTCACTGGAACCGTAACACGTGTGCCATTGATAATGGGGAGACATTAACATTATTTGTTGTTTGAAAATATTAATGAGTAGCTGCCGTTTTAGACTAATGATGCCTCTAAAAATGTAAGAGTTATAAATGATTTTTGTAATGAAGTTTTCACAACTGTAAATATATCATTTGATTGATGCTGGAAGCAAATGTGTCCAAAGAAATGATAAACGTTAAAGTATCGTTCAATCAATGGTAGAAACTTTCAATTTTTAACATCTCTACATGCAAGAACTTTTAACAACCCATCGCCACCCAGTAGATATACGCGGAGATGATATGATGGTGATTATTATTATTACTGGGTTTTTCTATGAAACGAAATTACCTAAGTACTAAAACCAGTGTCCTACCCTGTGGCCAGAACCTGGGATTTGCTCGGCATTATAACCATATTTTCCACAAGACCTGCAACACATTTGACTGCGATGACAAATGTCAATTCAAACAACGACACTTTGCGGCTAAAACGACATGAACGTCACTAAATAACCCTAACGTTTCTATAAATTCTTAATTGAATATATTTCAATTAAGGAATAAATATAGTAGTCGTAGAATAATTCTGGGATTTTTCTTTATGTGAACTACCTTATAATCACAATAATGGTGAAAATATTTTTAATTTATTTTTTAGAGAGTGAGTTTATCATTGATCTAGAAAGGAAACAGGTGTCTATCAAAATATTTCGGGTGGTAACCTAATATGTAAGTTTTATTTTCTTTCACCTGTCCGTACACCTGCCTAACCACAAAACATGAGTAAGAAAATTATTTGAAAATAAAATAAGACTTTAAATACATTATTATCAATGTGACTGCCTCATTGGTCTAGTGATCCTAAACATGGCTGCCGATCGTCAGTTTTTTGACTCGATTCCCAGGTCGACAAAAGTGTTTTTGGGATTTTATGTGAAATTCTCAATAGCAGCTCAGATTTTGGTTCGTACCCGTTTAATGCCAAAATGATCGACCCTATACATGGCATTTAAAGAAATATCGGCAAACTATGGGGATACCTACATCAAACCCCATTGCTTTTTTTTATTTAAGAGCTCGGCTCTGGTCGGTGGATCAATCGCCACTGTTCTCCATCTTCTGCTTTCCGTTTTACCTCTTGATACGATTCCCACCCTTTTCTACTTGCTTTTTTAAGGTACCTACGAAAAATCCTCATGGATCATCTGTCTGTATGTCGTACTCGTGCCGACTAATAACTGCACTCGGCTTCCCTTGCCCTTTAGTCATGACCATGGGATTCGTGATATTCACCACTACCATGGCAAGAATACTTCTCTGCCTAACCCTTCGAGTACAGCGCATGATGGGAGTAATGTCTTTTTATCGTCTTTGTGTTTAGTGTGCAAGTACTCTGGAAGAGTCCACTAAGAATGACGACCATCGACTTAAACTACATAATATTCCTTCTGCTACCTAAATAATCGAAACCGTGGGATTTGCTGACGCATTCACAACAAGTTACGCAGATCTTAATCCGGCTCTCGGGGTGCGTCAATATACCTTTATACCTACAGATACTGCATAGGTACCTACTATGCATAAAACCTGCTTCCTACCAAACAACCTGCACTGTTGCTAAAATACCCATCACTGTCTTTCGACCGAAATTTAACAAAGAAAATGCACCTAAACGGAAAAATACAATAATGCAGTGATTAAAACCACTTGTAATCCGATAATAGCATTATGTTTTCCGATTAATCGCCTAATCAAATGTTCACACCTCAACAAATAAACAAAACGTGTTATTACACAACACACAAGTATGTTTCCCAGCCTTCATAAACGAAGGTGATAATTTTTTATCTGTCTGCGTCTATAAAGAACACAATATATAATCTTTGCTAAAGAAAATTGGGAGCTGTAATCTATATTAATATGATATGCTAGAGAGTTTGTTTGTTTTTTAGTCTGAAAGTAGATAGCCCAGTTCTTAAGGAAGGAAAGACTCTCTCTCTCTTACAAGCCGAGAAGAAATTAAACAGCGGGGAAGCTAGAAAATACATATTAGGTGACTTGTGAGCCTTTATGTAAAACCATGTAATTCATACTTGATTGAGAACACTGAATCATGTATGAATTATATGGTTTTAGTGTGGATGTAACTGTGTTTGTCTGTTACAGGGGAATTCAACAGAATTCCCCTAAAAAACGTGGTCATGCAGAAACAATAAGTTGTATAAAGCAACTACCTACTTACCTCATCACCTGTTACATTCTGGGTTTAGAGACCCAACGGCAGCGTTATTTTTTGTGCGTTCATAAGTCAGACAATAAATCGTCAGGTTCTTCTTTTATTCAAACCGAAGATAAAATAAATGTGCATAATAGGTAAACACCATTAGAAAAACAATTTTATCACGATGATGGCAAGACTCTAGAACTCTAGAATATCATTAACAAAGTAATAAACTGTGAACCTAATATCTCTTAAGAGCAAATCAATTAGTTCCGATAGTAAAGTACACCATGAATAGGACGTTATTATAATTAATTCTAAGCACTCAGCCTCACTCGTAATAAAGCTAAGATAACTATGTTATTATGGAATTGCCTTGGTTTTATGTAACTTGGTAGTTATTTACTGATCACAGCGACCGCCCCTGAAGCTCAGTGATTATGTATAATTATCAGTACAGTAGGTATAAATTATAGTAGGCGTTTGTAGGTACCTGTTTGTTTTATTTTTAGGCGAGTTGTACCTACCTACATGTCAACAAAAGCGTTAGATAGACAGCCAGCGAACTTCCGTCTTGACATACAATTGCCTTATCAATAATTATCCAAAAGGGTTTAGTATGTACACCGCTAAGAACACCTGCGTTTTGACACTTATTCCGTGTTACATTATAACACAATATTTGTCAAAACACAGATACCGGTAGCTGCTTGTATACCTAAATCTTTTGTTGATTGTACATACTGTAATCGTGAGAATCTCAAAATTTTCATTAAAATTGAAAAACAACTTTTGATGCCTTTTTCACTGTTTTATTTTTGTCAGTTTATTGTGATGGACACTCGCTTACTTAATTGGCTCATTGTTGCTAAACATTAACTTTGGTATTTTTTTAAAGTTATTTTGACTTTGATGTCATATAAACTTGTGAACTTTAGGTTATTTAAAATTCATACATGACATAATGTTCTTTTATAAATTTAAGCCACCCTTCATTTAAATTATTCTAACGAATTCAAGTATAAGTAATTCGTTGGACGTTTCAGATATAAGAACGCCCAGAAGAAGTCGGTGTGGTAAAGTGTATTACTACACCCACTTGATAATTTCTAAATCTTTGGAAAATTTGCACATCTGTAACGGAAACATAAATTTAAATATTAGCGAGCTTTTAACTTCTTAACTCAATAAGGCGTTTCAATTAACTGTTTCCTACGTAACACAGGATGGAATACGAATAGATATATGTTAGAAATAAAATTTATAGGTTCGCTGTTAGCGATAAGACTGCCCATTAAACCTTTCTATGATTTATAAAATTCTACTTTGCATTCATTTTTGGTGTGCAATAAAGTATATTTTATCTAACTCCAGTAAATTAACAGATAAATTATTGTCTATTTCTTCGAAAACGCTATTAGGCTAGTTCAAGTTCGAAAAACAAGCACTTAAGTCTGCAATCAATAAATGATTTGGCACGAATTAAGGAAATAACTTTTACTTTCAGTTAGCATTACCTTGTAAATGATTTTCAACGCGTTGGACCTTGGCATTTAAAAGTGAATGAAGATACGACACATTAGGTGGATAGGCACGGCTAAACAGGATTATAACGTGTGTTAAAAGCAATGATTGTAAACCAATAAGCCGTTTACGAATTACGAAACGCTAATAAAATCATAAATAAACATTATCGTACGTGGTCGTAAATGTAAGGCTCTTTGACTAAGTATACGTTGTTGAGCCGGATCTGTCTACGAAAATAATATCTAATATATTGCTCACGAAAATAAGACAAATAGCTTTACAGATTATGTTAAATGTTGAACAGACAATAGCCTATTCGTAAATGGTGTTTAATCTGTCTCCTAAATCTCCGAAATGCGTCTTTTAAACGGCTTCTTTACTTTTAATGGCATCTTAATTATATTAACTGTCTCATGAGCCTAGTTTGCTTGCGCGACTGCTATGCTTGAGTTCCTGGGTTCGATTCCCAGACTGCATGCAGCGGAGGTCGAGCAAATTTGTATTACGTATTTCTTTGAAATTCTCAATAGCCGCTCGTAGTATTTTTTTATATAATATATATTTTTTTAATATTTGGAACAACATCATCTAGTCTCTAACTAAACAGAGCTTGTACTATGTATACCAGCTAATGGATATCATACTTTTATACTTTTTTTGTTGTAAATACATACCTAGAATACATAAGAAACACCCAGACAAACACTATAAATATTTGTGTGTTGTGGGAATCGAACTTCACGAGCTCGTGATCAGCAGTCCGTAACTGGAACCACTAGGCCACCAACCAGTTAACATTTTGTTCCCGGTTAATGGCAAAAGCCTTGCCCCTATTACATGATGGGACCTAAACATACCAGCCAACTTTGGATGTACATACCCCTCTACGTGACTCTTCAGATAATTCAGGCATGAATGCGTGATGGAACCCTATGTTATTTATAGATAATTATAAACTTTGAAATTGTTTCCAAAAATAAAACTTACAGTAGAAAATAAAAATTCTTAAATTTTTTTTCAGTACTTAAATTTTTGCCAATTTATAAAAAAGTTTTTCTTACTTTGTGATTGAATTTGTCCGTATGTTCGCGCATAATATCGTTTTATTTATACATATATATATATATATATATTATTTGTGATAATATAGGTACTTTTATATTCCCGCAATGCTTCCATATAGTATAGGTATGTTGAATGCTGTCCAATAAGAACAACCTATTCTGAAAATACACCACTAATCATTTGAAGGCGATTTTCTTTTTTAAAATCTTGTCATATATAATATATCTAATTTAAATTTATAACTGTTTTAATAACTTATTATAATTGTTATAATAAGTAGTGTGAAATTATAAGTACCAAGGTAGGTACTTACAATTTTACACTACTATATTTTTCGTATTTTTATTCACTCATCCTCTACAAGATGGACGGTGGCTTTTTTTTTAAAGTAGTTACTAAATTCCAGATACCAAACGTAGTAGCTAATTTTTTGTTATTTCCGTACTCTTGACAATTATAAACAGTTGTTGAAGAAAATTCATTCAAATAGGTATTCGTAGCATCGTAGCAGTACCTTTTTATTGTTGCTAGGAGGAAACCTTCAAAGGGCTGCCGGCCTGCTGGGGGGCAGGTCGGGGTGTGTGGGATTTTTACCACACTTAAACACCCCCGATCATCTTCAGCACAATATTAGGGGGCTCCGGAACCTAATTATTCTTCCGGAGCGCTTCCTATGTCATGCCTATCAAAGCCCATCCCAGGGCATATTGGACGTACAAACTAATAACCGCACTTGTCTTCACTTTCCCTATACTGATAGTCAAAGAATGAGATGGCCAAAGGATCTGTGAAATTCGCCACGACCAGGACAGATCGTAGCAATACTTTGCTTCATTATGTGTGATGGATATTTATAGCGGATTTCGTAGCAATCACCATGATTAAGCGCGGGAAAGTTGTGTTGACTTTGTCCCATAAACTACCAACCCAACTATTCCTCTTTCGTTTTACAGGGTAAGTGCACCGTGCAAGTGATAAATAACCCTGGTTTTGCAAGCGTCTATAGGCTACGGTAACCGGTACGGCACCTTACCATCAGGTGGGCCGTATGCTTGTTTGCCACCTTAATAAAAAAAGAGCAGGTGCTTAAGTGCTAAAATCGTTTGATATATGTAATTTTTACGGTTAGCCAGCTAAAACTTTACGTTATCGTTTTAGCCGCGGTCAGTCTGTGGCTGGGTGATTTTAGTTAAATCCTAACATCGAGACCCCTACGTGCCTCAAAGAGCACGTAAAGTTGGTCCCGGTTGTCATGCAAACATCGTTAGAGGTAGTCAGAAGTCAAAAAGCCTGAAAACCAGTCTATCCTCAAGATAACGGTATTGCCCAAAAATTGGGTACCGGAGGTCTGATGACAGTCGCTTCGTGTAAAATATTTATATTCAACCGCACAGGATTAGTACTGATGCAGTGAAAGTAACTTTATTCAAAGCGTACTGTACATCGCTGTACTCAGCGAGCCTGTGGTTCCGATTTTCCCAAAAGGCTTACAATTCTCTGCGCATCGAGTTTAACAATTCCTACAGGGCGCTGTTGCGTCTGCCACACTTCTGCAGTGCATCAACTGCCATATGGCGCAAAAAGACAGCCTCACTTTTAGATAGATTGCGTGGGAGCAGCAACAGTATTTTAAAAATGATAGCCTGTAAGTTAGATAGCCCTCTGGTGTGGAATCTTATCCAGAGGACTAAGTCACTTTTAGTTATTAAGTACTAACATCGTTTCTAAGTTCTTACTAACATCGTTATGTAATGGATCTATGGTTATCTGAATAAACAATCTAATAATAAAAAAAAATTAGACTGGAAGCCGATCCCAATATAGTTGGGAAATGGGTCATAGATTATTTTAGGATTATTAGGTTCAATTCAAATATCCTAGGGTGTCTTGTTTATTGAGTTAGCTTACAAGGAATTATTATTTGCGGCGCCAAACACTTGATAGATTAGCTAATTTGCACATTACATAAATACAAAGTTATAATGATGTCATATTTATTGATAGACCCCACTAAGATCGCCATTTCAATAAATTATTGTTACATAATACCTAAGCATGTTCTACTTAGTTTACCTACTGTTCTAAGAAGCGTCTTTACTTCTATGATAAACAGACTTCTAATGTGCATGTTACAAAGTGACTGATAGGCTAATTTCCCATCGTTAAGGAAGGGACCTACTGTGAACTACCATAAATAATACATACTTTGGATGTTTTACACAGCATCATCTAATCCCAAACTAAGCAGAGCTTGTACTATGGGTCTATCTACCCATCTATTCAGCCGATAACATCCACTGCTGAGTGAAGGTCTCCTCTCTACCTCGACACTGTTGCCGATCTTAAGCAAGTCGCACCCACTGATTCCCCACTGCCCTCACAATATCTTCCGTCCATCGGGCTAGTGGTCGGCCCTAAGATAGTTTAATATCCCTTGGCCACCATTCGGTTACTGCTTTGGTCCACCTAAGATCTTCCCGTCTTGCTAAGTGGCCTGCCGATATCCACTTTAGTTTTTTAAATACTTAAGAATCGCCCAGACAAACACAAACACCTATGTTCCTCATATAAATATTTGTGTCCTGTGCCACGATCGTAAACAGCAATTCGACACTCAAAGCACTAATTAGACCACATAATTCGTCAATAAAGACAAATAAAAAGACATTTATTATATAAATCTCAAATATCTATTTGCAAACAAGGTCTAAAATTAAGGAAGCATAATTAATTGCTCCTTTTAAAAAGCATATTAATTGTTCCTGGTGGACCTTAATACAGGGTATGTCACATAGCTAGGACACCCAGATCTGCTCGTATTGTTACATCTTTAGCTTAACAAATGACGTCTGACCCCAGCTTTTTTTTTATACATTATTATTATTTCAAAGGCGCTGCAAAGATGAGGGCTCTTCGAGTATTCGGAATTTGTAAGTAAGGAAATTACAACATGGTGCATATAAACCGGTCGAGATGTTTTGGATTCGCCAAAAAAGACCACCTCTACTAAAAACGGACGGGAATTCGCCACTCAACCTTGACTTACTCTGTCGAGGGCAGAGGGTAAGGGCATAGCTCAGGATGAATTTAAAAACCTAAATGACACTTAACAAGGATCTTTTCATGTAGATTTTTTTAACTATTGTTCCTTCATATCAGTCCATATATTGTAAATGTATACTTAATACTATAATAGAAAATTCCAGTATAATAGATTGAATTTATAATTATGTATTCTCTCTTAGAGTAATAGAAATTGTACGGATTTAAATATCTTCACGTGATTATTCTAAAGATATCGTATGAAGTTAAATAAGCTCCGGAACATCGCGTCACGCTTCGTGCCAACTTCAATGCTAAGGATGCAATACAAGAGCCTTCAATACAGCAAATAAAGCTTTTCGAGATCTCTGTTATCATATGACTTGATCACTCTTGAATATGGAATATTATTTAATTACCTGTTTACCTATACTTTAACAACATACCTATCATAATATACCTTCGCTTTTATATCCTGAATTGAATCTATTTACTCAAAACAATGTTGTCAAGGCCTTATATAGCGCCTTTTTTATTCGGAGAAGTGCAGTTAGATTTGAGTTGCTATTACAGAGGCTAATACTACATTTGGTCAATTTATTGATATTTGATTTGTAGAGATCTATCTCACAGAACCCAAAAATGATCGTTTTAACACATGGTGCGGCTTCAATTTGTAGTCTCCTTCACTAACAACTACTTTCAATTGCCACATATTATTATATTTCACCTACAACGTAAACATATTATTATCACGCCTATATCCCCGAATGCTTAGCAGAAGTGTACATCAATCCTACCCGCGCTCTATGGTTTTACTCGCGTTGATCTCGTTATTCCCAATCCCGTGGATTGCTTTGAATCCATTCTTAGCATATGCCTACATTTTTCAGGGAACCTGGCTGTCAAATATCAAGTTCGCAGACTCTCAAGGACTTCGTGATTAGTACTAGTAGCAGACGAGTAAAAAAGAAAACAAAAGATAATATGCACAATACCAAGCATCGCAACTATAAAACTATTATGTATGTAACCACTACATACAACACAATTGAAAGCTAAAATTAGTTGAACACTACTTCAGTTCGTGAGCGACACATTATCCCCCGGAATTGCGGAGGCAGCATGTCGACAATATGAATGCAGTTCAACTTTACAATCACTTATATTATCAAAGTGGACGTCAGAGCACGCTAACAGCATGATTGTTTACAACATTGCGGTCAGTAGTGAGTTGGAAGTAGTCACGTGATGACTAAGGACCCAACCCACGGACTACAGGACCTGGTCGAGCAGGTCGTGACCGTGACTCAGTCCTTCGATGATGTAATTCTTCGTAATTGATTCGATGATTCGTATGCTTAGTGTTTGGAAATGTCACTAACGAGTTATCGATAGTTAATTAGTATCGATAGTATGTTGGACTCGCAAAATACCTACACTGTGACGAACATCACCCGGATTTAGATCCGGGTGATATTCGTCACAGTGAACTTAGGTTCAGCAGGAGATAATTCTACGACACCAAGAGTGTAAGTACTTGCTAAAACTCAGGCTCTATGAAATTACGATATAAAGCAAAACCTAAATAGGGTAGCCAGCAGGCCAGCTCGCCAAAGCCTCGTACGACAACGCAAGTAGAAAAAAGTTCTAATCTAAAACTTTATTTTGTCCTTGGAAAATCTAACGGTAAAATAAAGTTTGAAATATCAAGTTAAAACAAAAAATAATATAAACGATGACAAAATTTACCATATTTATTAATATATTACATTTCTCACCAATCATCAGAAATACCCAATTCACATACTTTACACAAAGTTTTTGGCTAAATAAGATATTGTAAAGGACAAGGGCCCGGCGCCTCGCAATGATTAATTCCGGCTATGTTTCTATCAATTTTTTAGTAGATTTTTCGATTTATAGTAAGTTCCGTAGTGTTATTAATACATTAACACAGGTACGTCAAAGAACTTATACAGTAACTACATCTACGAAAGTGAAACATTAATATCGCCCACAAAATATTCCATTGTCGATGCTTCCATCACTGTCAGTAGTTGATGACAATAGATTAGGTACTTACGTTCATAATTGGGTTAGATACCCAACACAGAACAATTTGCTTGTCCGCGAGATCTACGCACAGATTTTTTATGGTACATAGTTAGATTTTATCTACGTTGTTGTGACTTTTGGCCCTCCTATTGTAAAACATGTTGTAGGTCATGTGTGTAAAATGTCCTTCATCCACGGGTTTCCTATGATTTCACTGCAAGCTTTTGGGTCTAAGAAGTTTTTTCTAAACAGCATTTAGGCACTTACGTTTTGTTGTGGCATTTATTTGGATATGATCTTATTGTATACATACTGCTCAAATAGAACTACGCATTTCATACTGTATCGTACTTCGTACACTGTATCAAGTTCAAATTGAGACTCAGGTGAAGCATCTTCTTGAAAAGCTGTTGCAAATTATGTTCGTTTTCGTAAAACCTGTGACGTTTATTATCCAACTATTTTTTTACAGGAAATCTTAGAGTATGTAGGTACTTACATCTGTGGAACCGTTAGATTTTAATTTAGATAAATCGACTCACCTGAAACTTGAGAGCATGTCGTTAAACTGACTAGATGGTTGGAACAAATGATTACTAACACCAATTACCTAGACTGCAGCTTTGAGTCATATCGCGCATGTATGACTCTTGTTCATAGAACGTGCGAGAAACTCTCGATATCGATATGTAATAAAAAATTTGTAGGTACATCACTTTATCGCTAACCGCAGTTAGCACGTCAGATGTATGAGTCTCTTCGTCACTCATGACATCACAGCTGTTACCGAATGGAGATGACATGGAAAGTGAGTTATATTAAATACGTGCATCCTAGTGCGTAAATTCACGCGAATGTATGAGTCCATTTGACGCGCCAAACGGGAAATGGTTGGAGCAATACTTGTCAGTCCTCGAAAAGGAAAATTGATGCTTGTTGTCCTTACATTAGATACGTATAGGGTTACAGTGTTTTTTTCCCAACGTAAATCAAATTTACGACCACGACGACCTTAGTTATTGGTGTCAGTTAAAAATATGAAACCGCTGAAACGCATCATTAAATTTCACAATAGAAACATACAATGTCACACATTACTATGCAGAACACACGTCGTGCAACTTGCAACATAAGTAATTGTTCCACACCCTTAGATGTTACAATAACTTAGTAACTTATTTGTGTTATAGGAGGTAACAGAAGGTAGATTTACAAATTAATGAAATGCTATCAGACAAAGTAGTCGTAATTAATAAAAAAAAAATCAGCGAACGGTTGAAGAATGAATTATTGCATCCTTGCAACACATAATTATGCACAAGCTTGGCTACCTATAAATAAATTGTGTTCGTCGTTATGTATGCGAAGAAGACGCGTCACTACACTTTTAGCAGTTCCGCGTTACTTCATTTACAAATTAATACGATACTAGGGACATCTACGTAAAATGCCAAGGTACGCTAATTAAGTGTTGGTCTTCCGATTAAAGCGATGATGAGAATGATAAAGAATTTTAGTTAATTAATCTTCGTGATAATTTGTTAGAATCTTCCGTGGACGCTAAAAATCTTGAACCGATTTCAAGTTTTCCTTTTTGTCTGTTTATTTAAATAGAAGATATTTCAGAGAAATTAAAGGAAATGCTTAAAGTCGATTTTTTTTTCCCTAATTAAGTTTAATATATTTATAATATGTACCTACCTATAAAAGCGTCGCGCTTCTTCGCGCCGGGGTACCGGTAGGTACTTATATTAAAATTTCATACTTTATCATTACCAAGCCTCTTTTTATTTCTGTTCTGTTTTTATTTTAATATTTACTTACCGACGCTATCGAGATCTATCCAACTCCATTGAGACCATTATAATTAGCCCATACCATTATCAATAATCTACACAACTGTCACAAATCTTCCTTTCGTCATGTACCTAGAAAGTATTCTTGGACGGCCGTCCTGACACAATCGGAATAGCCCCTGACCCGGTGAAAACATCCGCTACCATTATTTATTGCGATGCCTGCGATTATTTTCTGTATGAATATCAACTGCCAACTTGGTTACTAATCCTGGAGAACCCGTACTGCGGCAAGTTGTTTAACATTTACATGTTCACCGGCTGACATCATTGCTAAATATATGCTAGGACCCTAAACACCATACTTACAGCGCCCCAAGCGATTACTAGGCTAGTCACTCGACAAAATTCAATTTGCTTAGATAATAAGCACTTGATAAGGTGGACATTAAGCTTAATTGAAAATCAGGATAGCTATTATAAATTAAATAGTTAAAGCCGTTATGCGTTAAACGGTACGCACAGAGCTTTGCATAAAGTTCACGCTTCGCTAATGTATTCCACGATCGCTGAGCTCATAGCCTTTATTAGAATTCTCAATCAACATAAATGTTTCGACTGTACCTATTATACACATTAGACAACAGCGAGAAACTTTCGAACAGACCCTAGAGCTAGCGTTGACTTCGTAATGACAGGTGTGTCGCTTAGGAATTTAACCATGAATGAGTTACGAATAATCATTCCGTATTTTTTTTAATATACGCTGTATAATGCTGGTGCTTATAACAGCAAACAAAAAAATATTTGTTAGTTTTACCTAACAATACAGTGGTCTGTATTGTTGGGTAGAACTAACAAATAAAAATGAAATACTGTTCGTTGGTAAGCGCATCACTTGAGAACAGTTGGACCGATTTTACCTTTTAATATGTGCGAAATGGTTCAAATGAGTTTTTTAGAGAAATAAAATTGAAATTTTGCCCGGAAAAACAGAAAATTCGATTTTTATTTGGACGTGACTACGTATCAGTCAGCTGGTCAGCTAGTTTACTATAATTATTATCCATCTATGTGGCACTATGGACAATTACACTTTTGGAAGAGTTAACTACTAGTTTTCATGTAAGAAGTTAAAGTATAGAAATAACAAATTCTATACGGTAGGCAATATTAGATAAGGTGTAACCGACGAAAGTGACAATAGATTAAGTACTGCATTCTTGACTAGACGTCAGATTTATATAATATTTATCTGAATTATAGCGCACAGCCTTAGAGCGGTTTCGCACTGCGACCGATCCAAATCTGTGAAAATACAGAGAGAGAAAGAGATTCATGGATGACGTAGAGAAATGGCATGACGGAAATCGGATCTAGTGTGTGTTTCTACTATACAAATAGTTCTACGAGAACTGCGGACCGTATTTTCACGGATTCGGATCGGACGTAGTGCGAACCGGTCTATATAGGTTACGCTTAGACTTAGGTGACTCTAATATAATCTTATACTTGCAAGTGCGAATGTCGGACATTGTAATGTTCTAGATGTCAGCTTTTACAAAATGAAGTTTGTTGAAATATACATTTAGTTTGGTCTGTGTAGGCAGTGCTATGTACATAATACGTTAGACAGTCTAAATGTCTAATTAAATTGACGACATGTTAGAAGCAGTTGTTGAGTGAACCACGTAAAGGGACGCGGATTGGATCCCCATATATAACAATAATATCTATGGCCATTTTGTGAACATTATGGATTTTGTAAACGAACCCAGGACAAGAGAAAATCCCAGTGTCGAGTATTGCTTTTCACTAAAATGCCTTGGTGCATCATAATTCATATATATAGAACTTTAGCTTCAAGATATCTGAACGCAAAAAGAAACAATTTTAAATTTAAATGATAATATTAATATCTTATAAAGGTTTATTATCTTTCAGCAGCTGCATCGCTTGTTTTGATAACTACAGCGTGTTGACACGCGGCTACAAACAGTAGTGTTTACGTTCTTACTGATAGGTAGGTAAGTTGCACTATTTAGATTGCAGTAGATACTTGGTCAATTACTGTCATGGGTTTTAGAAAGCAGCAAATACCGCTGGCTCAGCGACAATAACTTCTCCTACAAAAGGACCAGAGATTTCCGAATTTGACTTGTCAATTAAAAAAACAATAACCATGTCAATAACACTATATTGTTCTGGCGGATGAGGTCAGGAATATTGTGTCAGTTGTGTTTGCACGGAAAATCTATAAGATAAACTTTACTTTAGGTACTTCGGTAATATATTAATTTACAATTTTTTTATATTTTACTGGGGGATTTTCGTTTAGATTACCTACAAAATGTACGGTATATAATATAAATATCCTGAAATTAAAGACATTTCAATCTCAGGATGATCCAGACGCTGCCAGAATTTTGAGCCTGATTCGGGCACTATTGCTCGTTGTATAAAATTGTAACATTTATTATAGTGCCACAAATAACCCGTTTCATTATGCTATCAATACGAATAACTCGGATCAATCGCTTTGTGAGGACATTGAACATTTTCACCTTGATTGTAAACGAAGCTACAGTTGTACCTAACAGGTAAGCATAAACCGGAGGATTTTTTAAAACAAGACCTTCTCATCGTGAGGGAGAATGAGGAGGACTGCTTTATTCCACCGTATAGCATTCCTGCCTCCTTATATTCCCAGCATTAGACCAGCAGCGTGAAGGACTATAGCATAATCTTATTTAGATTTTTATATAATAATTATATATTTCATGAGAACCAATGGGAGAGTATCTGATGATTAGACATAAAGACAATATTCTAACTTAGCTGCGAGGAATCTACCAAGGAAGTGACTACCGATTGTCAGCAGGGGAGAGTATGATTTGATAGAGTGGATGATGACTAATGCCAAAAATATTTAAACGACATTCGACCTAAACTCCGAATAATAGGATCATATATTTAAAAATTATAATAATCCCAGAGATGATCTAACTTTTGTCAAGTTCGTGTTCTTTATTTTTTGCCCACTAAGACAAGGATGTTAATATGGCGGGCATGACTAATATAAGTTAGTGTAACGTAAGCCAAACAAACAAACAATTTATTTCTGTTACATGTATTCATAATAGTAATTGTTCAAATGCTTAACTCAATAACCATAAGCTTAAAGATATTTTTATTCATAGACATGATTAATAATTCATTTATAACGTTACACACCGACAATAGATATACATTAATTAGGAAAACCGACAACGCAATAAGCTCTATCTAACTCGCAACGAAAGCGTTATTATGAAAGCATAGACAAAAACTAAATAATAGATATAAGAGATGGAGCTGAGCTATGACTATACGACGTTCAAACGCTGTTTTATTATATATTTATTTATTTAATTATACAACTATGATTGCATACAGGATCTACATAATTAAAGGAAACATATCACCAAAGGAAGATTTTCGATGTAAAAAGTTTACCCCAATGGAAAATTTTCGCTCTAGTAAAGAGAGTAGATATGGGCGATTTCCCTCTGGCAGAAAAATAAACTACTTAGTGTTCTCTGAGGGACTTTTGTGGTAGTTAAATCAAGAGATTTATCATTCAAAAACGTGCCGAAGATGATTAAGAAACTTACAACAACAACTTACCACTTAAGTTTTACTTACATATTTTTCTTATGCAAACCTATAATATTTTTCCTACTGCACAGGGCATTCATACTCGATTATTGATATTACTTAATGGTAATTAGACATTTATTACAATACAGGCAGATTTATAGAGATAATGGTCATCACAAACCTCCTGTTTCAGCTTCTTATGTTGACAGTTGATGTTTAACAACTCGATGACAGAATACATTAGAATATTTTAACATGATAAACACTAGTGCATTCCAAGAAATATTTGTAGGTCATTAATAATAATTTCATTGTTAATCGTTAGACGTGCAGTAAAATGCACAATCTGATGTCATGTACCTTAATAAATAGCATTGTTTTGTTGTAAAGATATATTGTTATGCAATAAATCATGAAACTGATCCCGACAATAATAGGCCGCCAGAATGCGTTTCTGTGGCGAGCGAGTATTCCTAAATAAATACTGTATGAAGTACAATTCGGATATTTTTAATGCTAAGCGGGAAACGTAAGACGGCTAGGTACCTACTTAGTCTAGAACTTTGGGGCAAAGAGCGACAGTTGCATATCTTAGTTTGATGAAAACAATTTCTTACTAGGTAGTGAAGACCTATTATTGACTTTCTGACACTTAGAATAAATTCCTATGTTTATGCTAATTGTTATTAATTGCTGGTAGAAGCTGGATGCGAAAAGCCGAGGACAGGGTGAAATGGCGCACATTAGGGGAGGCCTACGTCCAGCAGTGGACTAGTATAGGCTGATGATGATGATGATGATGCTAATTGTGATATGCTGTTGGTCTTCCTTTGATAAATAAATAGATAAGGTATAGGGCAGGCCAATACGGTTTTTATTCTGTACGAGTCCAGCAAACCCTTGAAGATTTTCGGCTCTATAGAAAAGGGAAGTGTTGTATTTTTTATCTCTAGGTTTATGATTCATATTGTTATAGATTTATATATTTTAAAAATTATATCATCATACCATTACGTCTGTAATCCCCGTAGGGTCAGGCAGAGGTGTACCCACAGTTTAGATCCCACATAATAGGGGGCGAGCCTATTGCCATTAACCGAGCACAAATCCAGTCTAGCTACTGAGAATTTTATAAAAAACCCAATAACACCTCTCAACCTGGGAACCTATCAGGACCTCTAGCGTAGCTATCATTTAGTCATCATTCTTGAAAAGTGGCGTAGCGTAGGGCGGTAGGGGCGGCCTGCCTCTGTTGGCAATCACCTACAATCGGCCCTCGAGGAGGGTCCGACACTGGACGTCCGCGGTGGAATCGTGGATCATGCGAGAGCGATTCCCATGATCCCACCACTATGCGGAATGTGGAAGTGGTGGTGGTTTTAGTCGGTATGCTTATGCTCCTCTCAATCTGAAAGGAGACCCGTGCCCAGCCATGGGACAGTATATGGGGTTGATATTTGAATAAGATAAGATACATAACTAAGTACTTAGATACTTCAGTATTTAACTTTTTTCAAAAATTAACATTTTTTCTTTGAATAACAGCATCTTATTCATACATAGGTACGTCTAGAATTGATGTGCCACGGAAACGACTGGTCTATCATAGTTATTTACTAACGTATTTTCTTAGACATTTACAATTCTTATCATAATTATGACTATAGACGTATTCGTTAATTATACCAGTTCAACCAAGTTCTGAGCTTTATTTATGTACGTACCTACAGAGATAATTATACCTAATAATTACGTGAGTTAATATGAAATGATTCATTATCTTCAGTGAACACATGCACATGTTTAATCGCACACATTGGCATAACACAATAATAATATACTTAACATTTTATATCGGTAGGTATCTATACTTTTAAATGATGAGGTCAAAATTATATCTATTAATAGCCATTATCCACTCATAATTATTGTAAGTAGGTAGGTACCTATTGTAACTAAAAAGTTGGAAATATTTACTGAGTTAGATTGTAGGTAACTGGCCGTGTCCGGGATCCTAGGTGGCGGTACCTACCTGTCATGGTCGTGGCGAATTTCGCGGATCCCATGGCCATGACAATAGGGCAGGTGAAGGCAAGTGCGGTTTTTAGTCGGTATGAGTCCGACATACCCTGCCACCTCCCCGGGTGGCGGTGGATCCATGAGGATTTTCCGTACTATAAAAAAAAAAAAAAGGTGGCGGTACCTATCTGGGTATTTTTGCTAAAGAAACGCGCAAAAAAAATACTCTACTAATCTACAATACCCAGTCCACGACCAAGGCTAACCTATTTGGAGGCACTGATTGAGGAACCTACTGCGCCTGGTGGAAGCGGAACATGACCGAAGTTCTACTAAACTGTATTATGTACAATAACGTACGAGTACCTATGTTAAGCTAATTTAAAAGAATAATACCTACCACGTGCGATGATTTGTCCAATTATGCTACCGAGGCATCTGCCCGCAGTTCTTCTTCCATAAAACAAGTTTCAATGTGGAATACTGAGAAAAATCTGTATCCCCATTTTTATCACCTATTTACTAGTATAACATTCAGTGGTCATGTAGGTACCTACTGAGTTCTGTTCTAAGTGAGTTCAATACTAATTTAACATAATTATTAATATGGAAGCATAACTTCACGCTTAGATTCATCTCAATTCAACTTTAGTAGGATAGAAATCTGTGGTCTCATGGCAAAATAATGACTGGTTGTCATACGAACCTATGACAATCGTTTGTACCTACTACCTCAAAAGCCCAAAAAGCCTGACGGCCAGTCTCTCCAAGATGTCGGTCTAGAAATTGAGTTGCGGTAGTCTGATAGCAAATACTGATACTTATTCAGCCGCATCTAGATAAATTGGAAGCCGACCCAAACATAGTCGGGAAAAGCTTCCAAAAGATAGCAAAGCTCTATTGAAATAAGTACTAATTAGGTAGACCACCCTCAAACTGTTCCATGTTTCTATCTAAAATTTCTCGATAAGCTACGGATCACACGTCATAGTCTAATTATAGGTACCCAAGCAAGTATACGCCTGATATTAGATAATATTATTGTTCATGCAGTAAATTTACTGCGCGTAAGATCCTCTTCGTGAAATCACATTAATACTTATTTCCTATAACATAGACCACGGAATAATGCAACAGCACGTGCATCTCCGTGCATCAAAACTAGGTCACGTTAATGTATCTACCTACCTGCTACAGGATAATGCCACATATTGATAAGCGGTGCCCCACAGGGTCAGAACAGCATGTCGTAAATAGATAATAGAATAAAAATAGGTAATGGGACTCAATGAACAACGCTATGAGAAAACTCCCGTCATTATATACCGTACCTACCGTATACTTTTCAAGGCTTAGGTACTGCCAAACATTCCACACCAGCAGTCTTTGGGCCAGCCATACCCAAAAATCGGACAACACCCTGCGAATACATTACATAATGCCTTCAGGGCGTTGTTGAGGCTTCCACCTTATTGTATTGCATCAGACATGTTCGCTGACACACACACTGATAACTACTTCGCGCACCAACAGCATCCTGAGGGTATTTGCAGAGAGGCTGGATGGGCCAACCATAGGTAGGTTTATCAAGATGCATGTTATAAATGGAACTTGATAAATCTCACTGTGGTAGCTATTTTAATTTAATTTATTTGTTTATGTTTACTAACATAATTCTTAAAAGTAATTGTACTAACACACTATGAGCCTAATTATGTTGCTTAAAAATAAAAGATTTTTTTATTATTTATTACAATTATCACCAACAGTTCAATGAGTTTGTGATGAGTATGGACGTTCTTAACAATTGGCATTTATACGTGGGACGCAGGAAGGGCCCAGGTGGCGGTCCATTGCACTGTGAGGTAGCCACACTAGCGACGATGCTCGGCGCATGCTTGACATGTCCTTTAGTTTAGTGGACGGACGTGCATTTAAGCACAGTCAAACGTTTCTGAAATCACCAATGAAATGCACCAGGAAACCAAATAATTGATAATCAAACAAATAATTGATAATCAAATATCCGTTTAAGACAAGGTTTCGTAGCTATAAAATAAATAAATCTAAATTATTTTATTAGGGTACCTACATGAAACATTATAAAAAAACAAATCGAGACATTCAGATATTTTTTACTGACCAGCCAGATGGCGGCCAGCCAGGCTGGTCATCCAAAATCAGTCAACTGATAACTCGTTTGACTACAATGTACCTACAATAGGACACACCATGTACCTAGTTTAACTAAATTTACGAAATTAATTTAGAACGCTGGTGTGTGAGACACTACGTACTCTTCTTACTTAGTAGAGCTATGAATTTCATAATTTATTGCAAGTATGCCACATTCTGCAACGCAATTAATACAGAACAATTCTTTCTCTGGCCCAAAAACTGGGGCGGTTTCAAATAACTTTTCGGAGAACTGACCGCTTCGCTGCCAAGTGCTCGCTGCACCACTGTCATTGCCAGACAAAGTTTAGTTATCAATGCCTAATCGACCGTGGCGGTCTTTAGGTACTCTGATAAGTATTTATTTTTTTCTTAAAAATTCTAAAACTGCAACAGAAAAATAATTTTAAAATATTATAGAAGTACATAATTATAATTATGAGCGATGTCCATAAGTGGACCGGCCCAATTTTGGGCATGGTTTATTTATTTATATGTAGGTTATTTATTTACTTACTAAAAATGGGTTCATCATGAAGTAGTTAAATAAGAGGTTTGGAAGAATCAACACAGGCAGTCCTATAAAAATATAAATACTACTTATTAAAGTCATGTAAAATACGTAATTAATCTCAACAGAACAATACTAGGTGTAAAAACTATACCTAATCTTAAAGATTCTAAACTTAAAAATTATACGTAGAATACAGTTTCAATCTATTGATAATACTCATTCAATCAGCAGATGGAACTGTTCGACTTCGGTCTTAGATTTTAGAGGCAACCAGGGAGGACAATAACCATGGGGCGACATGACTAGGTATGTGGTCGCAGTATCTCGTCTTTAGCCATACTTTTGGTCTTCTACATTATAAGGGACGACGAAATTATTTCGTGGCATGCTTTTAGCCTAACAGGCATAATCCAGCATTCGTACACTTGGCCAGGTAGCTAATCATACTTAATATAGTAGCTAAGTTTAAGTCACGTTGACTAAAGAGAATGTCCAGAAAAACCTGCTTATACAGCCTTTTCAAAAAATATTGTTATAAAATCATTCAAGCTGTTAGCTATCTATCAGCTGTGCACACTATCTTTTTCTAACGTAACATAAAAGAATTCATTAAGATGTAATCATGATATACTATATCACATACCTATATGTATACAGGTGTCCCATTTTCATGAACAGCCTGTATAAGTGATCGACAGTGCTTAATATCGGGTCATCGTGGAGCAGACCATTTATTCTTAGCAAGCAACATAATTCGTTTATCAAAGACTTCTTGAATTGGTAAATTCTGCCACATAGGTACATTCACATTTATGGCAGAATTTAGTTAAAAAATTTGTATTGTATACGAGAACAATGGGTAGGGTATCGTCTACATAAACTACTGAACATGTGTATTTTACATGGCAGGTATGTAATAATTATTTCACATTGAACATGAATAAGTATGTAGGTACAAATTTTATTATTCTAGGTAGGTACAGAAGATTTTTTTACCTAAATGTACCTTATTATTATAATTTAGTTCGCCGGTGTGTTTAGGTCCATGTAATAGGGGTGCGCCTATTGACCTATTGCCATTAACCAGACACAAATCCAATCTTCAAGTAGCTACTGAGAATTTCATTTAATTACATACTTAGGTAGGTGCTATAACTATGAAATACATTTTCGTGACTACTCACGGCTTTTATGTACTCAGCCTTATGTCACTAAAATAATCAAAATGTCATATTGTCAATGTCACTTACTTATGTCACTTGATCTTTCACTTTTGAAAGGAAAACGTATTTTGAAATTGGGAGACCTATTTTTAGCGTAATAAATTCCCACGTTTAAGATTAAGTTACTTTATATATTTTTAGTTAATTTTACAATTGAACCTTTCATTATTTAAAAGAAATGGGTCGCAAATCACAATCAAAACAGAACCCTAAGAAGAATGCTGGAAAGGAAAACAACAAGTTTATTCAGCAAAAAAGAAAAGAACTTGCTATTTTCGTGGATAAGGTATTGAGACTGACGAGTATATTCCAGGCGTCTACTAACGTGATAAAAAGTTGGGAACATCATTTAGAAATCGATGCTTTGATCAAAGAAATAATAAATCTTGAGAGCCCCCAGCATAAGAGTGGCCAGAACTACAGGCAGTCGAATATTGAAAAGTATATCAAATGGCTAAGTGAAAATGAGGCACAACTTGAAGGTAAGTCATTATAATAAAGTAAGTTTGTTTAAAAATTTCTTCAACAAATCCATTACTTTGATTTATCAATAATTTTCAACTTAAGTAAAAACAATTTGGTTTCATAACTACTTGGGGAAGGTCCTATGTATTTCCTTAGAACTACGACAGACCACCAAGCTTTTCATGGCCCGATAGTTTGATTGGTCTTTTAATTGCAATATTTATATTAAGGGAGTGTGCACATTCAAAACAGTTTGAAATCTGCCAGTAATAACTGCTTTTCAATCTAACTAAACTACTGTTTAATTTATAGTTTGCAGCGACATACACTTAATAATTATTATTTATTTTTTTATGTAAAACTTGCAAGTAAATTTATCTGGCTTTTCACAAAGTAACGTAATAATCAATCTAAATGGAATAATATACATAGATAGCTTTATCTTGAACATGCTAAAGGTATATTTCCCTACATATCACATATAGTTAAAACATTGGCAAAGCTTATTTTTATATAATTATTTACAAATATAATTTCAAAAAAAATATTTTCAAATAATTACAGGCATTGAAATTTCTGAGTTTGAGGGGTACGAACTTGGATTGAAAGCAACTAAGGATTTCAAAGAAGACTCACTTATTCTCACGGTACCAGTCAAAGTGATGATGACTGAGAATAATGCAAAAGAATCAGAGTTAGCAAATTTCATCACAGTGGATCCATTATTGCAAAACATGCCAAATATTACATTAGCATTATTCCTGTTGCTAGAGAAAAATAACCCTGGTAAGATTATTTTAAAGTCATTTTATGATTTAACTTGTCATGTAACAATTACAAACACAATAGAAAAGCCATTGTTCTCAGGTGCTGGCAACCTTGACATAACTTACTGAATTACTAGTGCATCAGTTTTATACAATTTAAGAGAAGCTTCTGTACTTATATATTTGATATGAATGAAGAATCAATCACTAAAGACAAAGTATATTAAAAGAACCAAAGACATTTAAATAATATAACAAGTTATAGATCACAGACAAAATCGTAATCCACTTGTTGGTTTTTGGAATCAAACGTCAAATCAAAGTCGATATGTCCAAGTGTCATAAGACAGCCTGTTAAATCAATTAAAAGAAGCTTTATTATCTAATTAATTCATGTAAGAGGTACCTCCTCCTATAATTTTATTGATAACCAATGTTGGAGTTCAATCAAACATTTGTATACCTGATTATTCATCAAGATAAAAAGTATTAATTTTAGTTGGAAACTTTTTTCAGAATCGTTTTGGAAGCCATATATTGATGTATTACCAGAGAAATATTCCACAATTCTATACTTCACTTTAGATGAGCTGGCAGAACTAAAGGTAAACATTTTTTTTTTCTTTTTTGTCAATTCTGAATACACACCTCAAAATAATTTTAATGTTTGGGTGAGAAATGGAAAATGCCAGCCATTTTCCTATTATAATATAAGGTTATGTAATTCATTAAATACTACCATTTTTATTTCACATATTGTTTTCACTTTTTCAGCCATCACCAGTCTTTGAGTCTGCTCTTAAACTCTACAGAAGCATTGCGAGGCAATATGCCTACTTCTACAACAAAATCCATTCATTGGACATACCAGTGTTGAAGAAACTTCAAGATATATTTACTTTCGAAAACTACAGGTAAGATAAATGAAAAAGGTTGAACAATCATTTAATCTCATGATTTTATTTTAAAGGCCTCTCTATAAAAAATAAGAAACACTCAAAATCATGTCTTTGATATGTCATATTGCACTTACATAAAGCATAATACTGAAAATTCTGAAATGAATCAAATAAATTAATAGTAAGAATTAATAAATAAATTATCCAATTTTGAGTGAGAATAATTGTTTTGTACAAAATATAATTTACTTTTGAGTAGGTAGTTAATAGACACTGTAGTATTCAATTTAGACTCATTTCATTACTTTTAACCAATCCCAATAATAAATCAGTCAAAATTTTCTTCCTAGAGCTGGGATTTATATATTACTTGTATGAACTTTATGTCAAAATCCTTTATATAGAAAATCCTATATCTCTAATAAGCAAATCTATTGACTGATACATAAACAACAAGATCAATAAGATTAATATGGACAGAAACAATGGGAAAACTTATGAAGAATATTGACCTATCATAAAAAACTTATAATTATCAGGTCACTAGTTTAAATTAAAAGGCTGTTTCCACAATTTTCGATTACATAATCTCATACGCATTATTATTGTAGAAAACACCTGTTTAACTAATTATATTACACTGTAATTAAACTAATTTAACTAATCCATGCATTATCAGTCACTAACAAAAGTTTTCAGCCTACCTATTGAAAAGGTTTTCTCAAAGTATCCCACATGTAATCTGGCGAATCTTTACCATTTTGTGAATCTAAAGTGTTCAAGGTATAAATATTTGATGTTTGCAACATTGGACTAATACTGCGTGTACTACTATTATTCTTGTGACCTTTCCTATTTTCAAATACAGGTGTAGGAATTCGTTCGTCTCTGAAACTACGTTTTTTTCTAATCACGGATCTTTGTTGTCTCCATTTAAATGCCGCATATGTTAATAAGAATAATATCATCGCTAAACCTGCTATGCTCGCTGTAGCTACCGTCACAGATTTAGTTTGGCTGGGTATTTTATCGAGAATACCTGATCCTTGCTCTGATTGCTCTTTCTTTTCGAATGCGTTTACTTCCACTTTCTCATCAGAGCCTGAAGCAATGTTGCTGTCAAAGTCCTTAAGGTGCTGCAGATCCTCTAACACTATCAGACCGTCGCCATCCGCATCTTCATCCAATCTGATTTTCTTGAAAGGTCTCAAAGATAATCCTGAAAATAAAAAAATCATGAGTATTTTTACGAGATTTTAGTACCAGATAAATCAATAATAGCTGAACAAAAAAACTTGAAAAGTTTTATACCTTCTACAGTGTTAGCTGATGTATCATTATTGTGATTTCTCCCCATCAAAGAAAATATTTCATTCCAGCTCACAACATCGTCTTGACTCTCGCTCAAAGTTCGACTCTCTCTAACTGTTTCACTTGCATTATTTGAATTCGAAATATTTACAGCAACTATTAAAGATTTGTAAGCCCTACCTTCAGAGTCTTTCACTAATGTACTTTTATTTTCAGGTTTAGTAAAATTATTGAATAAGGACATTATCCCCATATTTTCCGCATTTTCGTTGACATTATTCCGGAAATCCATTGCTATTGGAATATTCATATTGACTACCATGCTCGGATCAACGGTTGTTACTCTTGTATTTGGATCATGTAAATTGGCATCTAGGAGAGCTCTTAAAGGATAAGTCTCTTTTGATATAGGTTCCAAAAGAGACTTGGATAAGAACGGCTCCGGTGGATTAGGCTCCCGAGAGGCATTGTGGAATATATCAGCCAAATGTACATGACTGGATCCACGTTCTCTATGTTCTACTAATTCGCTTAGTGTCATATTTCGTTCCATTAATATTTTGGATAGCTTGGCGCTCGCTGAAAATTAACGTTACGATTAAGAATAAACAAAAGTTTTGCTAATTTTGTAATTAACAACAAAATAAATCAAATGTATTAGGCATGTGATCTATTTCATGATTCCTCTGACTAAACCGAATTTGCTACAATTATTAGGTTTACTTACCTCGAGTGTCATTAAGAATTTCTTCGATCTCTATTTTAGCAGTTTCTTCCGTTGTACTTGGTATCGCCGTTGAAGATAACGAAACCTTTGTGAAAGTTTTGGTCTCCATTGGAACAATTTCTGTAGTCATGAAGTCATCCAATGTAGTATCCCTGCTGTCATCTTCGATAAACTTAGGCTCTTGTGTTCTTGCAATAAATTCAGAAGATGAAACTAAATTACCTAATCCAAAGAGGTGCTTCATAAGGTCATCCTGGGGAGGCTCAGTTGTAGCATTTTTATGTTTTAGACGCTTCCTTTTGAGCCTGTTATTGAATGCTTGTCGTCTTAGACCTGTTGAATTAGCTGTTGGTCTCGGCATTAATATAACTGTCGGCTTATCTGTCGCCAGTTTTGGAATCTCAGTTGGCATTTCAGTTAGAATAACCTCCGTTGCGTCCATATTAATGTCATCAAGCTTACTGTTTTGACGATCTTCTTGATTTATTTCCTCGGATGAGCTGTTATTGTAAGGAACTTCGATTATAATGGTTGTTTCTTCTGGTGCAATGGCAATTGTAGTCGTTTCACGCGTTTCAATAGTGTTGTTATCTTTGCCATACGTATTATTTTGCATCACAAACGGAACGACGTCTCTCCATTCCTTGGATATATTTACTCTGGTATAGTTTCTTCTGTGATATGAATACTTCCTAGCATTTAAAGTTAATAAATCTCTGCTTAATTGACCCTTGTACGTGTTGTTTAACATGGGTCTCATGCGTAGTTTCTTACGAGCTCCAAGTGGAAAACGCCGTCGAGCAGACATTTTTGGAGTCTTTTCTTCCAGAGGTTTCACTGTTGTTATAGGTTCATCCTCATTTTTTTTGTTTAGTTCTGTTTGAATTTCGTCTGGTGAAGGGTATTCTGTTACTGGTTCTGTGGTGTATTTGGTTTCTACATTGATGTCAGATTGTTCTTCTGATTCGTCTTTATCTTGTAAGTTCGGCCTTATCTGTGACAAATCGCTTTGTTGCTCGAATGGATTTCTATTTGTAAGTTCTAGGGAATCCTGGGTCTTAAATATTGACACTGCATGCTGTTTCCCATGGAGTAAGTCCGTCAATGATAAATTATGTTGCTGTAGTATTTCACTTAAACTAGTACCATTTGACCTCTTCAGTATGTCCTTCAATGTAATTGGGTCCATAAGATAATTATCCTGAAAATAACAAGAAGAGTGAATTATTTTTAAGGGCTTCAAAATTTGTTTTGAAGTTTATTTAAAGTTTGTTTTCTATGTATAAATAAGTGTTAGAACAGCTACAACTTTGGGTTGTAAGGAGACAACACAAGGAGAATCACAAAAAGTTGGTTGCCTAAACACTACTATTATTGTTTTATCGCATAAAAATACTACATACTGTAATAACTACATTTTTAAAGACGTGGTTAATACAAAAAGAATAACACTATTATGCCTATTAATACCATGTCAAATTCATCCATCCATATAACACGTTGGAATTCTTGTAACGTTCCGATATTGTATTTTTGGAGTTTATCTTTACATTTTAATGAGAGTATTTTGTATCTTCTTTTAACTTGCTCTTTTAATGTTTCTTCGTCAAGAAATACTTCAATTTTTTCATTAGATTTTTCTTGTTCTAATGTGTATAAAACGGGTACATATCTTGTGTCAATTTGAAATGTATTATTCAATACTAAAGACAAGAAATTCCCTATTTCTTTCTTATCGCAATCTGTTAAACATTTATCCTATAAAATAACAAAATATATAAAATGACATTACAAATAAGTGCATAATTATTGATAGGCATTTATGTATTTTGCTATTTATACTAATTATATTAAATATTTCTGTCCTGCAGCGTCATTATAACGTTATGGGTTTTATTTTAATACATTTACTTTAAACAAATAATTTTGATGGAATAAAAAAAGCAATAATAAAATATTTGTAAGTTATACATATTGACAATACCTGTACTTTATCAGATTCGTTTAATATTCCGGATGATGCATTGTGACCATCTCTTAATTTTTGAATATTACTTTGTTTCGTTGGTCTTGGCGCAGCTAACATTATTTCGGATGAAAACTCTGATAAAGATTTATCTTCGACTATTTGAACTCTTTTACGGTCAATATCTTCTTCTTTATTATCTAATGGCAATGAAAATTCTGCTTGGATAGCTGGCTGGTTAAGTTCTACTTCCACATTCAAAGGCTTTTGTTCCGTTAACTCGTGTTCATTTTCATACAATTGAATAACATCTTGAGGAGTATCCTCTCTTATTTCATCAATATTAACTTGATCGATAGATTCCGTCTTTGCTTCTGCTTGTCCATCTATAATAGTAGCTGTGTGTCTGAATTCACTTAATTCGGGCCATGTTTCAAGTGAAGGTCGCTTCCTTCTTTGACCTTTTCTTCGTAATGGTCTCTCTAAATCCACATCTACGACGTCATCTGTCCAACGTATTGGTCTACTTTCGGGTTTCTTTCGTCTTCTCTTGGTCATTTCTGTTGTTTGATGTGTGTTTTCGAACTCTACATCAAAGTAGGGCCGAGGTGGTTCTTCAGGATACACATGTCTCTCTTGTAGCACAAGATCTTCATTGGAATTTGTTTGTGGACGACGTTTTCGTTTCCGTCCTAGTCTGCGACGTTTCGGGAGATCGTCCGGAGAATCGTTGTCCCAATTTTCAATATGTCGTTGTTGCACCGGATGATCTGCTTCCATTGCTCTCCATGGCTGAAAAGCACAATAAAAACGTCTTAATATGAGATTTTGCGCAGGAGTGGGACAAAACCAGCGAAATTAATAATAAAATTGTCATCGACTTGTCAGTTTGGGTACCCTATTGTTAGCCCGTTATTAAATCTAGTTGGTGCTATAGCAAGTTAAGATGTTAAATCGTGATCATACAAAGTCAAAATGAACAATCAATCAATCAAGTAAAAAAAAAAAACAATTACAGGACCAGGAGAAAATCTAGTTTTCGGATACCAGGACCTGGTTGATCCTTAACGACTAAGGTGGATTTTGTGAAGTTTTACACTTGTACAATACGTTAAATTCTCTCTCAATAGTAAAATATGTAATTTTACTATTGATGAGAATCTACTTGAATCATGCAATCATGATAATAGTAGTAGATAAATAATTTATAGATACTTATAGTGCTAATGGTATTTCATTAGATGCTAAATAACTCACAAACGTTTTCATATTGCGTGTCCAAGTGGTCTAATACATGAAAAAATTAAACGTGCCGATTATCAAATGAGCAGGTTTCATTACAGCCAATAATTCAGGAGTTCCGTAAGGAAGATGCAAAGGAAGCATAATCGCATTTTGTTATTTTGTTCTCGCGTAGCGTTGTATGACTTCATGTACAGACGCCAGCAGGTCAAGCTATCCAAAACTGTCAAATTTCCCCAATTGAATATGAATCTTATTGCAATGTCTTAAAGTTGAAAATCTATCAAATAAATTTGACAGATTGGGGTAGCTTAATGTGCTGGCGTCTGTACTTGACTACACGTTTGTTGTAGCGATTAAGGCTGGTGTAATTAGTAATAAGTAGTCAACTGCAGATCATACTGTAATTTGATTTTAAAAATGTTGGTAAAGGCTAAACCTATTAGGAGGACGTACGGAACATGGTTACATTACGGCGCCCACACTTGTTCGGTTCATTATCATTGCTGTTTATTCATTATGCTTGTGTGTTCAATTAACAATCATTTTAATTCCGTTACTAATGCGTTTGTTTTTGTTTTAATAACTAACATTGTTCAATCAGTTTCAATGGAAAATGCGCTTAGCTTGCGATTGTAAAATGAAGTACTGAAATGTCAGGTTAGACGAATGACTTTGTAATAATTTTAATTTGATTTTGATAGAATCTAACGTGTCATGTACGTGTATGGTTTTGTTCTATCTAGTTTAAAGCTTTATGCAACAAGAAAATGTCCACTTACTTAATCGACACTGATACTCTAGTTTCGTATGAAACGTAATTATGTAGCAACACAATATCTTTATATCCAACTTTAAATACTAGCAATTATGGTTGCTAAAACCAAGACAATGTGCCTTGCTATCTTATAAAACAATTACTTTGTACAAAAACAGTAGGTATACAAACTCAAAAGACCATGTCGCTATTTTTCGCTGTGATTTTAACACATTTTTCTTATGACTGCACACATGAATTACGTAAAGACGCGCTCTGAATATGATTGTTGGATCAACACATAAAAAGTGTCGACGAATCGACGCATTTCGTGTGAAACTGGAGAAAAAAGATACCATCACGTCTATCGTCTCTGAAGGGTTAGGCAGAGGTGTACAAATGTACACCCAGAGTTCGCCGGTAGGTATGTTTAGATCTCATGTAAAAATTGGGGCACTAACACTAATATACTTTTTTGTAAATAAATACTTATAATACACTAGCTGAACCCGCAAACGTTGTTTTGCCATAAAAAAAATATATTTAGGGGTATGAAAAATAGATGTTGGCCTATTCTCAGACCGATAAGCACAAAAAATTTCATCAAAATCGGTCAAGCCGTTTCGGAGGAGTATGGCAACGAAAACTGTGACACGAGAATTTTATATATTAGAGATAAGAAACACCCAAACACTTCTGTTTATCACATAAAAATATTTGTGTCCTGTGGGTATCGAAGCCTCGTGGGAGAGACTCTCGAACCACTTGATCATAGACGACGACAAAATTACTGGAATATTTGGCAAAACCACTAACGTGGGTTTTTTAAGTGTGTTATTAAGTAATTGTTTATTTTATAAATAAGCTATCAACGTTCATTGCACCAGTGATGCGTTCCGTGAAGTCTTTACTCAGTAAAAAGTAGAAAGTGTCTTTGATTACTCTTTAATACGCAGCTTGTTGGCTATGGATTCACCTGAAACATCAATTTACTTAAACTGCTAGTTATTTGCCGCTTTAATTGGTTAAGCGTTTCCGTGGTAAGAGAGATACCTAGTACACCTAAGCGTTTGTTTTTTTTACATAATGTGTGTAATTTCACATTATTTTGTTTGTACTACTACTGACTAACTGTTGGTGCACAATCAGTTATTATTTTTATATATATATTCATCATCAACCCATATACTGTCCCACTGCTGGACACAGGCTTCTCCCAAAGAATGAGAGGGATCAGTCTATAGTACACCGCGGCTTACTGCGGGTTGGCAGACATCACATGCCGTCGAGAAAATCTCTAACGCATACAGGTTTCCTCACGATGTTTTCCTTTACCGTTTAAGCGAGTGATAATTAATTATAAATACGCATAATCGCACATGATTTCGAAAAGTCAGAGGTGCATGCTTTGGATTCGAATTCGAGACCGTAGACTTAGCAGCCCAGTGATCATACTATGCTATCACTGCTTATTGTAGATTTTTATAGATTGTGTGACTGGTTCGTGGCAATACGCTCGCCACCTATTACATGGGATCCAAACACACCAGCGCACTGTGGATTTACGTACAGTAGTACACCTCTACCTAAACTTTCAGGGAATACGGGCGCGATGCTAAAATTAAAAATCATAATTTAAGACCTTTGCTTTTGCCAATGACTGAAAAAAAAACGAAAGATTGTGGTGTTCACTGAAAAAGGCCTTCGTCATCCGCAACAATTCGTCTACTGCTGGGACGAAGACGGGATGACGATGATGATGATCAAACTCTTTTAAGCTCATAAGTGGAAAAAACAAAAACTGAACTTTAAACAAACTCAACTTCATAATATAAACTTCGTTGATTGTTTGTTTGGCAGCGACTCAAAATTAGTCATCAAGAGTAAAAATGTTTATTACTTTTTGCTTTTCAGTTGTTTCCTTCGGTTGAATTTTTTGTTAAAGAGTTATTATTTTTGTTTCTTGTACCTAGTATGTAGATACTTCAACATTGAGATCTAAAAATGTCATCAAGACAAACGACGTAGCTGCTGCAAACCGTTAAGGATTGTTTTCCGTCTCCGTCATGAGATCAACCCTAGGTCTCCATAATGTCCCACTATCATCAAAACTACTTATGTGTGCCAAGTTTGTAAGCAAGTAGCACCGTAAAAGGTACCGATAAATGACCAGCCTGATTAATATTAGGTGCAGCATTTACCAAAAATGGAAAACTAGTCATGTACCATGTAGTTCAATTTATGCCGCACCTAACTCATAATTAATCAGTCTTGACATCCATCCATCAGACGCCTTACTGAAATATCTAACCGTAGGTATTCATTGCATTTTTTGTGTTGTCTACATTCATTTGATTAGTCTTACCTGAAGGAATAACAGGGAAAATACTAGTCAGATGAAACAACTGTTTGTTAAGGCTCATTTGCCCTGTGATTTCACTGTTTTTATGCTGTGCACATTCATGTTATTTGACAGATGGGCGCTTCATCATTAATATTTGGATACATTTTCATGAAACCTTTTTACATTTTATGGCCTAGCTAAAAAATATAAAACGTCTTATAAAATCTCATTGCTAAAATTTGTTTTGTATTGTAATATTACAGAGAAAAGAAGACAAAATACATATTAGCAATAGGAGATTTGTACGACGTTTTATATTTATATGAATAAGACCTTAAAACTTCACGGGGACGCACTTTTTTATGGTACAACATATCGTATTGGTGTGTATCCTATGTTGGTGACTACTGGTTTGTGCTATACTGATTATTAAACCTGTATCGATACTGGCAACTGTCATATTTTATACTCGTAACTGTGATCCAAAAAAACTGACCATGCAAATTATCACACATTTACTCGATTTTCAATAAACATTGAACGTAAAAACTTTGTCATGTTAAAAGATCACGAGTAGGGATGATCTAAATTAACTTATAATTTATTTGTTCAATTATTGTTAATTAAATATGTCTTACATACAATGTACACAATCAACATTGAATAATAAAGACAATTCACAAATCGAAATCTGTCATACTTAACAGATATAGAATAACTAATCCATTATCCAGCGCACGCTTCTAATGAAACCATGTCTGCCAAATAATCACAAGTCATCGCGAGATACATCTGTTCAAATATAATTTAGTTATCTCATCGTTGAATAAAGAAAGCGGTTACAAAACGATGGTATAATCGCGACCGGCAAGGAAAGTTGAAAGCAGCGTGGTACCGGTCCGCGGACTGAATCAACACCAGCAAAACCATATGACTTATGTTAATAGAGGTCGTTAATACGTAATATGTTAATATTTTGCTTTTGATATGTGAAGTAAATCGGAGAAAGTAGCGATAATATATTTTTTAAGGATGTTCGATGATGTAATGTTGGTTATATCTGCTAATTTTTATGTTTTGCTTTTGCAATATAATATATTTGTCAGTATAAATTTATAATATAATTCTATGCACATACATTCAAAGTTCGCTGGTATGTTTTTAGATCCCATAAAATAGGGATGAGCTAAATAAATAGAGGCACTTCAAAATTATAACCAACAAATATTTCTATCAACCTTTGGAAAACAAGTTTGTGAAGTAGGGTCAACGATGTGGATTCGGAACGGGTATACAACAATAGTTCAACGCGCTTGATCGTTTAACCTCTAATCGTATAACGCTTTTCAACTATGTTAATAATATTTGTCATTTATCAATCATACAATAGCTGGTGCTATTGGGCGTCTGCATTCATCGTAATCATAAACATCTCAAATTGTTAAAACCTAAAAATTATAGTTAATTCAAATAATTCAAGTTGCCTCGGTGGCCAAGTGACGTAGATGGCAAAAAAATCGCATTATATCACGCCCTACTGCGGACCGTATTCACTGGACCAATATACGATATAACATTAAGCACATTGAACCGAGTATTTTTTCTATCTTAGAACACGACATGGTCAGTTCAAATGTAGTGAACATTTTTTCGTCAATATGTGTCTAAAAAAATTATCATCGAAATGTACTTTCGCTTATTGTTACTACACATGTACCTAAGTATAGTTCCAAAAAAATACCGCTTCACAAAAACTACAATTAGCAATAGAAAGAAAGATTGCAAAAAAATACAGATTCAATGCATTGCGAATAATGATTTGCAGTGCATTACGCTAAAAAAGGCAATCCACACGCAGACAATCACTTCCGTCAATTCGACTATCAATCAATAAGTCACTTATTGATTGACTGAGAAGTTTCCACACTTTCAACGTTTGATAGTGATCAAACGTTGTAAGTGCGGAAACTTCTCAGTCGCCACATTGGCCATAATCTACACTCGTCAATTGTCTAATTGATGTGCGGACTACAGAGCACGCTCCACTTACTGCTCCAGGCACCTCCCTCAGATTTCTAGACCAGTTTCTAGACTTGTCTCAGTATACTTCCTGTCCCTTCTTTGTAACAATGTTTTTCTCTATCATACTTTGATGATATAAAATTGTTTAAATTGTAGTAGCGATAAATTTATTTTTCGTTTCTTATTTGCTTTGACGTCTAGCCTACGCAGAATAAAAAGTGAACTCTGTGTGTTATTGTTTATAATCTATAGATTTGCCTCCGTGACTTAGTTCACGTAGGTTATGGTGGAATGTACACTTGGTTAAACAATTGGTTTAGCAGCATCAGAAGAAAAATTTGACATTACGTTTATCTAACACTAAAAAATTATTTTTATGTATATAAAACTAGCTGTGCTTTGCGGTGCTGCTCGGGTTTATCTTGTTATTCTCAATCCCGTGGGAATTCCTCAAGATAATTTCTTAGCGGATGCCTAAGCTTATTGGAAACCTATCTGCCAAATTTCAAGTTTCTGGACCATATATAACAGTTTCTGAGATTTTGTGATTCCAGCTTTTATATAAATACAGATGTTTATACTTCCCTAAAGCTGACAACCATGTTTTGTTTACATTTTTATAACCATCAACTAAATGAGTAAAAAAGGAAACTACAAATGAAAGGAACACATCCATTGTTATGAAACAATCGCAAAAAGAATCCATAGTTTGAAATCAATACAAGTTCCTGATATATTCCTCGATCTTACGTTTAGTTTTTCCTACATTGCCTTTAAGTTCTTCAGGTTCAATAATAGTATCATCATAACTTCATAAGTCGCGGCATTTGAATGTTTATGCTGTCATTTATGTTTTCTGGTTAGTTATTAGCAATTTGTGGTAAAAAGAGATCTGTCTTTTTAAAACCGAATGAACCTGAGAATACTTATAATGTCCGTGATCTGTTTGTCTAACGGACAGCTATCAACTTAGTATTAATGGACCTTTACATTGCATTATAATGCATCTAAGGTTGCATTAAATGCAGATTATCCAAAATTTGCCTTAAAATTAACTGTAAATACAATTTTAGTTATCAAATTACGTCGTTTTTAATTCCATTGAAAATTTGCTTTGAGTTCTAAATATGTTGATACTCCAGAGGATTTTTAATGCGGCTTTTTAGACCGCATATTCATCTTTTGCCTTACGATTAAATTCAACCCCTCTGCTAGTATATTTATCATCTCGAGCGTTTATTACAGTCGTTAATCGAATATTTCATAAAGGTCGCAAAACAATGATTACCTGATCGTAACTAGGCGTCCCGGTGTCCAGTATCCTGGGCCTCAAATCGTGTCGATACTCTGCCTCCAAGTCTTCCTCCGCAGAATGTACAATAATCACCAAAGCGGCCAAAGTAGTCAATAAAGGCATGGCGGATCTCCAAATTATACCCATAGTATATCAACAAGGCAATTCCAAGTTCCGAACGCACTGTGATGGTACGTCCACACGAATTGATGCACAAATTTTACACTGCACTAATAACAAATCCCAAAGTATGTATGAACTCACGCAACGATCGCAGCACAATAATTGTTAATCGTATGAAACTGTAGCCTCAGAAACCAGTAGACGGAAGAATCGAAGATAAGAAAAGAGAAATTGAAGAAAAAGAAACCCGCGAAAATCACGTGCGGTATTCGTTGATTTTCCCAAAACGGTGTACACAGTTCCGATGATTAAATTCGATTTAGTTTTATTTTTACATCATGATTTGTAAACAATCCGATATATTTGAATATGAAATAAGCGACTATATTACTGGTTATTATTATTTGAGAAAAATGAGAGATTTCCCGTACTAGTTTCCCGCGCTTTTTGTATTTGTGAACGTGAAAGTGATGATGGCGGTTGGCGGCACACGTTAGCCCGCGGCGGCTCAGCGCGTTCGAGTGATAACTCTACAAAATGCCAATGTATACCGCTCCGACTATGTGCTTCTATAATTTTTACTTTTTTTTTGTATTTCAATAACAACTGCAATTTGTGTTTTTTTTTTAAACATTGTTCAGTCGCGTTTGAAATGTTCGATTAAACAATGATAAAACTTATTCAAGCATATCGCCATTTGCCATAAAGCAGTGTTCTTGAATATGAATATACATAAATATGCATATTGCATAAGATTGATATCCATTCGTCTTGTCTCTATGATACAGATCAAGGAAGAGTTTACAGCTACCGTTAATTTTAGCGGTAACGCTAGTATTATAAATATATTTGACTTGTAGTTTGAATTAAATAAATAAATAAATCATAATGTCACTGTTTTATGCAGCCAAAATCACATACATGGAATAAATCTTCATAAGAGAGTTAGTTTCTAGTCATAAAGAAAAAGTATGCACTTTCGAAGTACTTAATTATCTTTCCGAATTAATGTAAATGCTCGCATCTACTTACTTACTCGTGTAAATGTTCCAAAATACGCTACGAGGGACCTAAGAGTCAGAAGATCCTAATGAATCCTTCGTGTTGGTAACATTAACAGAACATGTTTGAATTTTAATGCATACCTAACACAATAGAGGAAGATGTTTTGATTTCTCATGGGGAATACAGATGTGTGTGGCATACAGGTGTGTGGCTAACATCTAATTTGTTAGCTAGGTACCTAGTAAGTACTTAATAAGTTCAGTATCTACCATCTAGTAGATTCTAAGCTCCCTTAATTTCCATGTGGTAAAGATGGCAAATCACAGTATTATGTGAAACGGAATGTGAGCACGCGCCGCGCCGCCTCCCCGGCGGAATGCGCGCGCCGCCCGTGACGATCACATGCGCGAATTAGCGTCGTTTGTTAAACAATTACTTGCATCTAAAATATGCATTCTATATAAAAATGGAAATCAAGAAATTTCTCTGTCTCTTTCCTCCAATTATGCATGCTATGAGGTTCATCGGATATGTATTGACTCTGAAGTTGTTAGTGACTACATCCAGTTGGTAAGTATCCTTCGGCATTCTCCATGTAGCTGATCTTACCCTTGTCCAAATCAAAAAGTGCTGCTACGGGTAAAGAAATTTAACAGCAATTCCTCTTATAAGGAACTTCTTAGAGAACACTAAGTATAATTTGGATAGACCGAACGTAAACAGTGCGAGCTATAATACCTAACAGAAACACCCTGTTACAACCCCTATAAGAAACCTCCAGACGTTGGGCCTCTTTCGAAGACGACTTCGGCAATATCTCACTGACACACATAAAGAAATTGATATGTTAAATACCAATACGTCCATCATATAGGTAGGATAGAATCAGCAGATGTTACTTACGCGAAAATGTTTTACTTACAAATCTTTGTCCTCGAGTATAAAATTTTGTGTTCAGTGAATGTTCCCCTTCTGTACTTACTTTTTGTCTGTCCTGTATAGTAGCGAATAAACAAATTTTCTTTTTTTTTTTCACACGTTATTTAAAAATATTATGAAAAGCTAAAAAATATAAATTTAATTGAAATGACGCGTTGCCAACAACAGTGATTAATAGATTGGCCCGCTTGAATTCAATTTGAGTAAAATTGATGATGTTTTTAGTGGAGCGAAGTGTAAGTATGTGTCCATTAAATCAAATCCACTCCTCACCCAAACACTCTGGTACTTAATCGTAAGATCGTTAACCTATTTGACATGAATGGAAAAGCACGATCATTGTACCAAATTACCAAACTTAATG
The DNA here is from genome assembly GCA_964056405.1 of Acronicta alni. Taxonomy (NCBI): domain Eukaryota; kingdom Metazoa; phylum Arthropoda; class Insecta; order Lepidoptera; family Noctuidae; genus Acronicta; species Acronicta alni. The sequence continues at coordinate 9,095,672 of OZ043926.1, forward strand.
TGTGTAAATAAACATGGTTAAGTTACATAATTGCTGCATAACATTTAATTGCATCTGCAATCATATTTACTTAAAAAAATTGCCTACGGTAGTTTGCCAAAACGATTACCGCCTGCACTTTATTGACTTTTGATAAAAACTTCCGTGTAGTATAAAAAATAGTTACTACGTACGATTTCCTTCAGAAACCTTCGTTGCTGAATACCTACGTTATTAGCTACTTACTAACCAGTTTTGCATAAACATCGTGACAAACTAAGAAATAGAATTTTTCACGCCAACTTGCGCACCCGCATTTCTCTCGTTATGATTTCTAGCTATAATTTGCTAAACTCATTGTCGGTTGTGTAACTACAAAAATAAGATGAATGACACAGTTTATGTAACTAGTCTTGATAAGAAGTATGTGGATTTGTCACAGGTGCGAATTTCACATCTTGGTCTCTTCTACACAATTATACGTTTTGTAACATACGAGCCACGGAACAATTTTGTCGTCGTATTTCTTGTGCTGCAACCATGGCTGGAGACAAGATTTTGCAACACTATAATTATGTAATATACCGTACGGTAGTCCTTATACATCAATTTCTTTAAGGTGACATGTCCGTCCTATCTAAGAAATTTAACTGTGTAGCGTGTTATGATCTTAGATCTTTGAACAATAACAAAATTGTAGAAACTAAACATAAATTTGCAGAAAATTATTTAAAACAATATAATATATTGATTACTAACACTTTTTTTTAAATATTTATTTGTGGCTGTTGTATCACTGCGAGCGCAGTCAGGCTATTGTAATCGCCATTATGCGCAAGTTGTTCCTATTTATTTCTGACTCTTACGCGAATATTAAACATCAATACGAGATACAATCCGTAGAAAGTTTTTTTTTTATGTAGCGTCTTTTGTATCCCACTGCAGGGCAAAGGCCTCCCCTATCTTAATCCAGGGCTTTCTGAGCTTCTTCATACCACGTTGGCAAAAAGCGATTATTTTAATTCGCGATTCAAGCGAAAGTTTTATTTCAATATAACAAATAGCTGTTGCCCGCGATTCGCATCCCAAAGGGTTTTTTGGGACATAAAGTCTTCTCCAAGGTTTGATCTACCTATATCTGTATCAAATTTCATCAATATCGGTTCAGCGGTTTAGGCGTGAAAACAACAGACAGACATGTTTTTTATTGAATTCCTACTTCCCTTCCCACAAAATGTAAATTCAAAGCTTTCTTAGATAATCTCCTAATAGTTACACATAGGTAATCTCATCTCATTGCATATTGTATGGGTCATTGTTACCATCATATGATTTCCCACACGTCGCTCTTACTTTCTTTATCACTCGCATAATATCGTTGATTTAGTGAGATCGTCGTGATGACACAAAAAGCTCGTTACATAGAATAACTTGAGTGATCTGTGCAGATCATCTCATCTTACCCGTTCACTTTGTATTATTATAGGTACTCACGCATAGTTAGAGTAATAAAAAATTTATGACATTTGCTCGTTTGTCAAGCTTACAGACTTCAATTTGACTAGTTGGTTTGAAATCATTAGGAAAATTGTGGTTATGCAAATTGTAGTACGTTTTCACTTATTAGGTAGTCTCTCAGCATATTTTGCTTGACTAAAAAGGGTCGTTACGTTAATGTATATGTCGCAACCAATTGGTTGAAATACCGACTAACCGGCTAGCCCTTTCATTGAACAACTTAAAACTAGCGCCGCGGTGGCGCAGGCACATAGGTACTATTTTAAGGAAACGGCGGCTTTTAAGTCAGCCCTGATGTAGAATGTATTAAACGCCATAATGATTCAACTATAAAACTGGGCGTGTGGTTGAATGGCGTTGTTCAATAAAAGGGCTATTGCAATCACTTGGCAGCGACGTATATACCCTACCTTTAACAGAATATAATTCACACCTATAAAGTAACACAGATAACTAGGTCTTCATCATCGATTCATATACTGCCCCGCTGTTGGGCACGGCTCTCCGCTCAGAAGTTTTATGCTATAGTCCACAACAGTCATATAGCTGTCCATTTTTATTTCTTTTGCTACGCACAAGAAACATTTAAATTCGTGGCATTTCATCGCCTATAAACAATTAGTTTTGTTTATAATATTGTTTTACACTTTATCGCATACGAGGTGAACTGTAACGATATAATTTTAAGAACTAAATTGAAAGAACTACTTATCCGCCGCCTAGCAAGCTTGGCTTGAACCCGTGTGTCTTGCCAGAATAAGAAGGATTAAGGCTGCCACGCTGACCCAGTGCCATTTGGTTTAATTATTATCAATAAAATACTAATGATCATTATTACTCGATTGGTTCATAACGGTTTCTTCAGATATGCAACAAATTGAGTGCATTAACCCAGTTTCATTGGAAGATGGCACTCATTTTGTCTACATTTCCCTGTTATTTGTAAACCGCAAATCTTTTGGGTAATAATAATTCATTATTATCTCTAGTAATCAGAGTTATCCAACAGAAGATTTTTGCATAAGCTTTGGATTTATGTCTAATAATGTTTTATAAGAATACCTGACAAGGAATTCCAATTTGTTTTGCTGTTAACGATGAATCTCCCGACGAAGTTAATTTGTCGTGGTTGACTCTAAATATTTATTACAAGTTACTTATTTATTTTAGAGATTAGAAAGTTGGATTAGATTAATCTATTTTTTTTTACTTTCATCGATAAGCATGAAACTTCCGCAAGTAGCAACATTTTAAAGAGAATTACGATATGACTGAGATGCCTTGATATCTATGTTTTTTTTTATGTATGACTAGAGGACGCGGCAGACGTTACCCAGCAACCCAATGGCAGCGCCAACTACCGGGTCCAATTGTGAATCTCAACCATCAAGGGACTCGCTCAAACACACGCAATTTATTATTCCGAAATCGGTACCGCCGTTTTTTAGTTTTAGCGAGGCTTACGAACAGCAATTGATTTTTATTTAAAAGAAGTACTTTTCTTTTCTCTTTGTTTACATCGTGTTAAGCTTGATTTTTGCTTTCCAAGATGGAGCGAAAAAAAGCCTCTTTTTTTTTCACTGTGTTATTAATGTCACTAACATATTGAACCTCACGTTCCCTAAATAACATGTCGTAGTGGATGTTTTATATACGACTTCCACATTGTTCTGCGACCGAGCTATTCGCTCGTATTTGTAAATATTTCACTACTAACAATGTTGTGTTGTGAAAGTAGCTAGCGTCTATCCGTCCGCTAGTAAACCCATAATAAATATAATTCTATGTGAAAACACGCCCAGAGTTAATGAAATACGTGGAGATGTAAAGTTAGATAACCCGAAAGTCTTTTCTCATAGACTACCACTGCAAGACAATAGGTTACCAGCTGTCAGAGAAAATCGTAATTGTCTGAAAGTAAGAGTTTGTTACAATCAGCACCTATTGTTTGGAATTACGACAATTGCATATATTATATAAAATTACTATGAATACAACTACATTAGAATAATCAATATGTTCTCGCTGAAAAATGCACTGTATTTAAGTTCCCATTTCACTTTTTTTTCATAATTTTACATATTATTTTTGTCAATTCCACACATAGTTTAATCCAGATTAATATACTACGTGTATGGTTAATTATTACTAATCAAATATTGTTAAAACATAATATACCTGTAACATATTCTGAAACCATCAATCCTTTTTATTATAAAATTAATAAAAACTTATCGGGTGAAATGCGCGTGAGTCAACAATGCTGACAATGTGTGTAGCGTGTTTTGTTCCGATGCTATCACAAATACCATACCAAAACAGCATTCTCAATTTTTTTCCTAATGTTCCCAATGCAAAGAAATGTAATTAGTATCAAATTAAACAGGCACCCTCAATATTTTAGCTACTAAAGCTTGCCTTTTCACTGTCACCTGTTTTATGTATTCAGATTTTTAATATACCTACCATATAATGTGTATATAATTATAAGTGTCAGTGCACGTAGGTTTTACTGAGCGTTTAGTCCCTATCCCATGTAAATGTCTACGTAAATAAACAATAAAGAAGTAAAACGAATAATCCTCTTTACAGATGGGCAGTTTCCACAGTGATGACAAGACAAAACAACATTCAACTGTCCGATACTGACGTCACAGCTTTCATCCCTCTTTGGGATATGTGCAACCATGAACATGGCAAGGTATGTCAGAAGACAAATTCTGGTTTGACGATGCCCGCCAGTTAAATTATTAAATTTCTGGGTGAGGCTTAAGTTAGGCAAATAGTGATGGTCAGAATATAAACGAGATAAAAAAATCCGATCAAAACAAGATGCAATTTTCAAAATTCGAACGGTAGACGTTCGAATCGACGAATGAATAGAAATTACATATTTTATGAGCATCTGATTTGTCGTAAGCATAAGTAATTTCCATACGTTTTGTTTCTATTCGTTAGTCGATTCGATTGTCAGATAATAACTTGTCGTGGTGAATCTCGCGTATCTCATGGCCATGACTAAAAACAGGGGCAAGTGCGGTTTTTAGTTAGTACGAGTCTGATATACCCCTTTTTTTTTTGACGGGGGTGCGAAATGCTTTATGCACTATTCACCGCTCCGGGGAAAGCGGTGGGGTGTGTCGGACTCGGCTCTGAAAAGAGTGAGCTACAGACTTGAACCAACCTCGGCGTTTCGCGTCACCACTTTAGTACCGAGACTACGGAAGCACTGTAGGATTCGTCCGTAGACCGGGCCGCTACAAGCACAAGTGCAGTCTATCCATGAGAATAAATGTTTTTTTTTATTTTTTATTTTAATAATAAGTATGACAAAAAAGCAGTCGCTACCAATCGACGCCAACAACACTATAGCGTTGTCATTTTTAGACATAGATGTTGTCTCACTTAACTTCGCAATAAAATTACTGTTAGGTAATGTTAGCATTATTGTTAGGGTTAGAATATTCAGCAATACAGTGGTAAAAACCCAGAGAGTTCCACCACCTCATAAAATGTAATGATTATATTGCTTACACAGCGATATTATTGAATACGTTAGATGTTACGTAGGTACCTATTGCTCATCCATCACGACATTGCCGCCAATTAAAACAGTCATCAACATCATACTCGTGTCAAGATAATAACGCTATTTCATAATAAAATAATTGATTGAAAGTGATCAATTCAGACTTTCTTTTTTTACCTACACATTGACATGCTGGAAGTATTAATTGCATGGAGATTGCAGGTTACTGGTGATTTATGTTTTGTAGAAGGAACGCAAAATAATTATATATTTGTTTATATATCTATTTAAAATAATTGACTGTTATGTTGATGTATGTACGGTCAACAAAAGAGTTAGGTATACAGGCAGCTCATTAATAATCTGTGTTTTGATTAAGATCGTGTATAATTATTAATGTATCACGCAATATGTGTCAAAACGTAGGTATTGTAAGTAGCTATATATTAGCTGTAACCCTTTGGCGCGTAATTATTTATGTCGAAATCTGTATAAAAATGCATATTTCGTTTGCTATCTGTATACTTAACTCTTTTGTTGACTGTACCAAAAGAATTTCTACTCGGATGTTTCTTACTGAACTTACTGGACTATCTAACATTCAAAATGAAAACGGATAAGGTGCATTAATCCTCTTGATTGCTGTCACCAATCCACATTCGGTATTATTGGTTGCAAAAATAGCGCTTATTTTTTAAATCAGGTATATAACTAAGGCACGCCGAGTGTCGTGGGGTCGATTCCAACCCGATACAAATATTTGTGCTCATTTGTTTCGAGTATGTAAATGTATCATTCCGAATTCCCCTGCGACACAAGGCTTGTTTATGAGCTGTCTTTTTTAAATAACTTACCGATACATATAGTTAGGGTAAACTATTCAGAACTAAGCTAAAGCTACTTACTTCGGCTCTACTTACAGCACTTCGTTACGTTTTACTAAAGTTGATAAAGATGACTGTCGAAGGCAACTCGTACCTACCAAACGGAACAGACCATGTATTGGAAACAGTGATGTTCGATCCTATATACCCTCAACACAGACGGAGTGAGAGAAAATGTTGAATAAAACTACTTTAAGTAATCCGTAAAACGTGGTTTTATTCCAATGTCTAATATTCGCGTATGTGTCAGAAATCAATACCTATGAGCGGAAAAAAGTACCCGTCAAGTAAAAATTACAGACAAAATCTATCCCGCTGGGACAGCGATAGATACAGAACGGAAAAAATATTTGTATGACCTACAGGTAGTTGTTCCGGGTCTGGGTGTTTGTGTATATGAGAAAGTTTGTGTTTGTTAACGAACCCAGGATACAGGAGAAAATCCTAGTGTGGGCCAACGTTTTCTAAAATAAAATTTAAAAAATATTGTTCTTGGTCACCGGATTCCTAACGCGATTAGGTGAATTAATAAAACCTACGATAATAATCCTATCATATAAATTGTCAGATAACAACAGACTTCAACAAAGACTTGAATCTGGGGGAGTGCTTCGCGCTGCGAGACTTTAAAGCGGGCGAACAGATCTTCATATTCTACGGCGCGCGACCCAACGCCGACCTCTTCCTGCACAATGGGTAAATTGGTAAACCATACTTTAGTGTTTCGTGTTAACATTTAAAACTCTCATTGTTAATAATAATCCAGGGATACTCCATGACTGTAATTCTATAGTGCAGGTGTGGAGTGTCCCGAGTTGGTTGGTGTCCCTTCCCATATTGAGATAAAAGCTCTCCAAGGGGCCTCTACGCGTTCGACCTGTGTCCCTGCGCAAGCCTGCCAAAGGATCGGGTGTCTTCCTCATGGGAGATAAAATATAAAATAATAATATGTTATGTTAATAATCTTATGATGATTATTATCATCATAATTATATTCACTCACAGCTTTTATTGACCCATTGCGATAAACCTGATCTCTTGCTCCCTACGCCATCCCTGTTTTGCGCCAATCTTGTCCACGTCTTTCCATGACATATATGATGAGATGACGTCTGCTTTCAACCTCTGCCTAACCCAGACTGCATACAGTATGACATTAATAGACTGATTATCACATCTACCTTCCTGACTTGGCAATAGAAGTGTTACATGACACATTGTTAGTGTATTATACATTCATTTGTATTGAATTAGTAACAAATCTGCATGCAACGCTATCCAATGTTCCTGATTCATAACAGTTGCGTCACTCATTACGCTTTGCTGTTGGTTATATCACACGCACTGTGCTACCGATTGAATGACTTGCATGACGAATGCTATTGATACATCTCTGTGTCTCTAAATAAATAATAATTTGGCTTTGATTGCCGAACTACTAAATTATAACTTGTGTTGTATTGACATGTCAATCATAACTCGATACAATCGTATAATCGAATAGTTTTCTACCTCGCAGATTGATCAATTCTCAACGATTTATTTTTCCAGATTCGTGTATCCCAAAAACCAACATGACAGTCTGTCTCTTACACTGGGGGTGAGCTCAAGCGACCCGCTTCGGGAAACGAAGTTATCACTACTGACCAAATTAGGGCTGGCCGGAGTCACTCACTTCAGTTTGTACCAAGGAGACAACCCTGTTAGTGCTGAGCTGTTAGCCTTTATCAGGATATTTAATATGAATCAAGGTAAGCAGGCGTAATGTTTGGCAAAAAAAACGTTTAACCCTTAGACGCTTTTTCACTCGCTTGCAAGTCACCTGAGTAGTGTCAAAGCTAAAATCTTTGCGGAAGTTAAATTTTTCTTCAGGTACGTACTTCCCAATCTTCCCATACTCATGTTCGTTTTAATAACAACCTCTTTTGACACCGCTTACCTGTTTCTTCCTCAACGATGACGCTATCATACCAAGTTAACTACAAGTTGTCAGTGGTAGTCTCACTTTAGGTACTTACGAGAACTTCGTGTATTACTTTTTTATATTTACCTACATCTTGTAGAAAACCTATTTTACATGCACATTGTTGATTTGTATCGCAAAATACTGCACTCACTGCCTCAGAAATTATAAATAAATAAATATTTTGGGACATTTTCACACAGCACCATCTAGTCCCAAACTAAGCAGAGCTTGTACTATGGGTACTAGACAATGGATATAATACTTAGATACTTTTTTTTTGTAAATATATAATAATAATATAATAATAATATAATATTTTTGGGACATTTTACACAACATCATCTAGTCCCAAACTTAGCAGAGCTTGTACTATGGGTACTAGATAATGGATATAATACTTATATACTTTTTTTTTGTAAATACATACTTATAATACATAAGAAACACCCAGACAAACACAAATACTCATGTTTTACCCACACAAATATGTGTGTCCTGTGGGAATCGAACCCACGACCCCATGATCAGCAGTCCGGTACTCGAACCACTAGACCACAGACGTCGTCATGTCATGTCGTCATTATGTTACTAATTGTTTTCATCAAAAGCTAATACATAAAGAAAACGCTATTCTGTTCATTCTGTTTGTGTACTTTCCACTGATCATTCAAGTGCTAACATTATTCCGTTGAGCAGGTAATACCTATATTATTTATAACCCATAAAATTACTGAACAAATGATATTTGAAAACTGATGTGTCAAGCCAAGGCTAGCAACGTCCGAGTAACACACCGGGTGTTGTTAGCGTCCATAGCTTACTATTACGACTACTATTTACTAGGCTGGGCAGGCATGCCATATTCCGAATGAAAAATCAAAATGTACCTGATGCCTCCTCTACACTACTCGCGAAGTTGCTTCGACGAAGTAATGGTCGAAATTGACCGTAGTTAGAAGTACGTGACTATACCCTCGTGCCACCTCGTCAGGAGCTGGGACGGGACGCTTCGAGTCCTTTGACTCGGGCGTCAAAACCAACAACGATCGGAAGTCGCCCAGGGCTAGGCGAGATTGCACGGAGCGAATGCCCTTCTACACTATTGTCTTCGCTTAACTTCGATCAACTTCGCGAGTAGTGTAGTGCCGGCATTAAAATAGGTATATGAAAAAAGTAGCAACAACTCTACCTAATAGAGTTGTTGCTACTTTTTTCATTTCTTTCTTCGTTCTTTCCTTTTTTTTTCTCACCTATCCTATACAGTTTTAGACTTACTATTATGACGATACAGTACCTACAACACGCACCTTCTATTGTAGAGGAGCTTACAAAATGGGCAAGTGGAGGTTTGCCCGGGGATCTAGTGTCCTCAGACCCGTCTAGCACAGAGGCAGTGGGCGCTGGCGTCGACCGGCGCGCCTACACCTACCTGCTCACGCGATGCAAGCTCATCGCCGCCTCTTACAGCAAGGAACCCGTGGAGAATGGACCTGATACACTGCATAGGTATGTAATATATTAACTAGTGTTCAAGGGCAATAAAATCCCCCAAAGAATAGACTTTCTGAACGTGTTAATTAAAACGCGTGTTAAAACTATATCAATATTTTTGCAAATGCTCCGTTATGTATCTATCGCATATAGTACAGAGCCCAGCACATCAAGCTATTATAATCGGTCAAATTTCTTTGATTGCTTTTAACCTTTAATATAAAGTAATAAGGTTAATATTAAATTGGGAAAATTTGACAGTTTTGGACAGCTTGACCTGCTGGCGACTGTACATATTCACAGGTTCCATGAAACATTAACGCTTACAGAATGTCACTCGCCTAGGTTGGGTTAGTTAACTAAGCGACCAGTATATTCTGAACCATTGAATAATCATCTAAGCCAAGCGCCTTCATACCTTGTAGACAGCTTGTGTTGATACGATGCAAGCTTATTGTCGTTTATCTATTTACTCCTCTCTTCCATATTATGGAAAGGAGTATAGAACTAACTCCAAAAATCTCATTTTAGGAAAAATATAAAGATGCTGAAGAAATGCGAAGTGCAAATACTAGAAGGTGCCATGAAGTATCTAGAAGAAACTTTGCGTAAACTACCCCCCATAGAAGAATCTAAATAAAGTACTTAAAATAGGTGAAGATATCCGTAGACTACACTCTTTGGCCCAAAACGTATTTAATTATCGTCATTTGAGAAAATATGAGCATACATAGATCGGATACGGGCTTCGTTGGCGTATGTAAAAAATGATATAAAAATTGCCTCATTAGTCTAGTGGTCCTAAGCGCGACTGCTACGCTAGAGGTCCTGGGTTCGATCCCCAGGTTGAGCAGTGTTATTGAGTTTTTCAATAAAATTCTCAGTAGCAGTTCGGAGTCTGGATTTGTGCCCGGTTAATGGCAATAGGCTCGCCCCCTATTACATGGGACCTAAAACATATCGGCGAAATGTGGGTGTACATTAGTACACCTCTGCCTAACCCTTCGGGAATACAGGCGTGAAGGTATATTGATATAAAAATTTGGAATGTAATGCCAAATCATTTTGTGCTCCTAATCAACTAAATCAATCTGGGAATTATGGTACGCCTACATATATAATAGTTATTTTTTACGTACGCTTATTAAATGGCGGTACTTATTATATCATTATCAGAAGCAGGGCACTATCTACCTTTTCCCGAAGCGTTTTGTTCGAGAAATCAAATCTTGAGGTGCGAGGTTTCTTACGAGTGGGTATCCTTTTCGACGGGACTCAGGGTTGATCCACGGATATCTTCGCCATAGAATAATTATGTAAATAAGTATAAGTTATATCTTACGAACAAAATCATGACAGTATTTCAGTTTTAAAACCTCATCAAGGTCATTTTGACTATTTTTATAACTAATATAATTTTCTTAAATATTTTTAAAGATACAACGAATTTCAATCACTGGGAATTTTGTTATAATTTTTGCGTGTTTATTGTTGTTTTGTATTTGTTATTTACTTACGTTTTGTGTGCAATTACTATTATTTAATAATATACTTAATGTGTTCTTATAATATGGTTTTATTTCTATAATTAAAATTTAAAGTTTGTATACACCGTGACTTTATAGTCGTTTTGGAACCGAAACGTGGTAACTTAGGATAATTAGTAGTACAAAAAAAAATATTAAGTTGACTGTACAGCTAATAATAAAAAAGTTGGCATTTCAAAAAAAAAATTCACTTGTTCGAGTTTGTTCATAGTAGTGCACGAATATTTCATTCTAAAACCGCCGCAGTCTCAAGCTTGCCATTTATCAATGATGCGCGGCAGGCAGCGCGGGCGCGGGTCGCGAGGGGCGCGGGTCGCGGGTGGCGCGGGTCGCGGGTGGCGCAGTTCGCGGGTGGCGCGGGCGCGGGGCGCGGTGGCGCGATCGCGCGGTACGAGTCAGCTCATCAGCTGGTTACCTACCTATAGTGGTGAGTCGTCGACGATTTTCCCGTCGACGCAACGAGACTGTTTACCGTCGACGATAAACTAGTTGAAAAAACAGTCTAATTTTCGACTAGTTTACGTCGTGGACTAGATGTGTTCGACGTTCACTCAACGACAACTGACTGCACGAACGAATGTGTCAACGCAAGTTCACGTGTCTTCTTCTTCGCGTTCATCGTCGACTGGTCGACGTCGTCAACCAGTTTATGTATGAACCTTCGACTAGTTTATCCGTTCACGGCGATAAACAGTCTAAAAAAACAGTTCGTTCATTCAACGCTCACCACTACCTACCTACAGCAACGCGAGCGACGGACGACAGTCGGATGATCCGTCCGAGTACCTACTACGCGTGATTTAATAGCTAGTAGCTAGACAAATACATTGTATTATTAAAATAAATTGCATTACGATGCAGATAACGACGTAATTTGATGTTAGGTTAGTACCTAGATCGCAGTTCAAATACTACAAGTATGGCGCCCAGCGAATCAGCTGATGATACGGGACACGAACGTAATACCTACATTCTTACTAAAAAAATTAGAATAAGACTGTGTGTAGGTAGGTTTTATCGTAGTTTTTATTTAAGAAAAAAACCTTGCCTCACACTAGGATTTTCTCCTGTGTCATGGGTGCATTTACAAACCATAAATTTTTACATACACAAACACGCAAGCCCAGAACAATCACCTACAGATCATACAAATTGGTTCCGAGCGAGGATCGAACCCGCGATGGCGCAGCAGTCGCTCGCACAGCCGCTGCGCATTGTTGACGATACGATTGCGTGTCGTCAACATTTTCACGCCAACTACGTAAATTGTACCTACTCCAATTTCTCGTTCATACTTTACACGGGATTAGGACCTGCAGAAATACTTTATTTGAATTGAACTTATCTTTATTTACTGTAGGTATCAATAATTAAAAACAGAGAGCCAATGAACTGAGTAGGTACTTAAGGCGTTTGGATTTTTGGAATTTGAGCTATTTACAAAATAAAAAACTTATGTAGGTACATAGCTAAGTACTTACCTATTAACAGTTTATTTACAAATTGTTTACACTTCCCTGTACTGCAACTGCTCGAAAGAAGTCTGTCGCGTTCAATACACAAACGTGCCCGTTTTATGCTAGGTATTGTCTTTTAGCCTATCACTTTTCATTTTATCAAAGACGTCCACTATCGCACTGCGTAACTCGTTAAGACTTTCATGTTCACGGGTATAAACGAGTCTTTTTATTTCCGACCACAAGAAAAAATCCAGGGGCGTTAAGTCCGGGATCGGTGGTGGGCAAGCCACGGGACCGCCGCGCGCCGTGGCATATCCATCGATCACGGAACTGATTGTTTGGGTAAGCACGCACAACACTTGCATAATGAGCCGGGCAGCTGACATAGGGCAGTTCTTGCCGGTGCATCATTGTTGTTGATGACGTGAGCTCGACGGAACTTATAGGGATGTTAAGCTATTATTACCGCCATTATAATCGCATTGCTTCGCCGCGGAGCCCGCTCGAAGTACCTACTCCAGAATAGCGTCTTCGTTTTACTGCGAGTCATTCAGGCGCCCTCGACCTTGCGCGTGAGCCGGCACAAGGAATTGTCCATGATCGAGAAGGCGCTGGGTTGCAGCCAAGTTGGTAGGGCTTGAAGGTACTTGAGGACTTTCAATCCCTCGTAGCCGCAGCGCCTTTAAATGTTCTGGCCGGGAATACAACCGCGTGGCCTCTTCCAAATTGTAACTGGCAACAGCGTACAGCTGAACCATTGTCAAGTACCTACTCCGCGTTCAAGTATTTATACTGAATACTCATTTTCGTGGGTTTGTATCGCGTGGCTACGTAAAACGTAAAAAATGCAACCTTTATCGCGCGCGAGTTGCAACAGAACTGGCGGGTGCGGCCGTGCGGGGTGGTTAACGGGGAGCGGCGCGGGCGACGCGACGACGCGAGAGCGCTCGCCGCGCCGGCGCCGCGCAGCCTGCTACTAGGGGTAGGTACGTAATACATTACAGCTGTGTGCGTGGATTGTAGGCAGCGGGCGCCGCGCCACATCCAATGGGCGGATAACGTGTCTAGGCATGTTTTACCGCTTAGTGTTGTGTGTGTAACATTGAATTACATCGATCGTAGTGATCGTAGTACGTAACATTGAGTGGAGTTATCATGAGTTCTCATTTTTTGTTCGAATATGACATTATTTTTCATAATAAATAAAATAATATATTTTTATTTAAATTAAATTATATTTTAATAGGTTCCATTACTGATATAGAGTCTAAAATTTTCGGTTCCAAAACGACTACAAAATCATCGTGTATAGAAACAGCGCCTGAAATAAAATGGGGAGCAATTGTGTCTTGTGATTATAACCTTCAGCATAGTTTGGTTTCACACTTATATTAATTATAGTTTTCAAATGACAATGGTATTTATCATTTTTGCAAACTTTACAAACCATTTAAAGTTCACAAAACACAGAACAAATATTTGGGGATCGCCATTTAAATACCAATCACACTTTGTAAAATTATTTATTTTTTCTTTTAATACATCTATAATTATCGCGCCATGGTATTTTTCTTATTCCTATACCATGAACTTATTTAAGTATACTGGTAGATACATTTCACTCGCCGTAATAACTAATATAATTAAAAAATAAATTCAATTACTTATCTAACTTTTAAATAGACCTTATATTAATATTTACAGATTAAAAATAGTAATTATTCTGCAAATAAATTAATGAGATATCAAAAGTTGCATTGTGTTGTAAGTAAATTTATTTGAATTAATTTGTTCTTGATCATTATTAGAAACGTTTCTAAATAAAATGATGATGTCCACGCTTTGACAGAAACATCTCTTTATTTAAAAGAGATGGTCAAAGTAATAGCACAGCATTATTAATTAATTAATATAAATTTTTAATAACCAAGAAATCGTAGTCCTTCTCGTATAAGTAATTTATATTATACTTATATTTTGTTCACTGTTTTTAGTGGAGGTATTTGCATTTATGATAAAAGAGTAAAATGAAAACATGAAATACTAGAAAACTGTCCATTTTACTAGATTATCACCAGAAATCTAAATAGGTACAGAGGGAACTAACAACTTCCCTCTGAAATCCGAGAATAATAATCACGGCAAAGAATCAATAATTATTTAACACAACATAAAAATAACTGTTAACTATTACATAACTGTAAAACCCGAAAAAAACGATTTTTCGTAACAATAATTTGTTGCCAAGTCCAATAAATTATTCGTGTCGATAAATTATTAATCTCATTATGAAAACATCATGATCTCGGAATGTCAGAGGGAGGTATGAATAAATATACTACCTATTTCTATCCATGATTATCACTGTCGTAGAGTAGTAGTAAGTAGTACAACTACTGTAGGTACCTACTTTAAATGAATTTCCGCCGCCTTTTTTTATTGATTCTATTTTAGTGTCCCAATATGCCCTTAATATTCCCCGTAATTCAATTAATAGTGATTAATAGTATATGGCTAAATCATCTTCCATTTCTTTTCATGACAATACTTTTTTAATTTTTATTAAGTAGCGTTGTTTTTTTTTTGCGTTAGCCTTCTACTCGTAAAGTTGACTTAATGTCAAAAAAAGCACAAGTATCAACTAGTACGGAAACACGATTCAAACGTAAGCAATACTTAACACAATTTCTATACATAATGGAAGCGTCGTAGTATTTCTAATTAATTTATCATGTAGTTAACTCTATTTAATACTTATTTTATCACAACTTTGAGAACTGCATACATAAATAGTGCAGACAAACGGAGGAGGCATATTTTGTTAATTAAAAAATATAAATCCTCACAATTTGTCCAAGTATTAATAACGACCATAAATTAATTAAATAGCTACACTTTATAATTTTACATTTATTCTTAATTAATCTTAACATTAATTATTATGAGTCACAAGTTTCGTACTTTAATTTCGTATACACCTGCCTATTCTCTACAGGTTGTCCCACACTAGGATTTTCCCCAGTACCTTCGGTGCTATTACTAATAAAATTCCAGACCCGTAAAAGCTATAACAACTTAGCTATATCAACTTATTTTCAACATCACCACTGACAGGCAGTTGATTTACGGCCGTCTTATAGTGATGAGCGAGCCAGTGCGATATGAGCGGCCCATACTTGTATGGGCCGCTCATATCGGTACTTGTACCACGAATAAAATTATTGATTTATTAAAGTCATTGTGACAGCTGCTCGAAGCTAAGTGCCATCCTCTACCGGTCGGACCTCGCCTCGAAGCCTTCACCGAACCCGCCCTGAGCTTAACTCACCCTACTCTTGCCTTAACGTATTTTTAAATTGTAATCCTAGTGTTAATAATATGTTGTGTTCCTAGTGTAATTTATCTCCACTAAATAGTCCCCACTACGTCACATCATGACTCTTCATTTGCGTCGTCGGGTAAAACCTAGATTGTCTCTACATCTCTGGTCTAGTACCTAATTAAATATAAACTTCCAAATATCGCCACATCGTAGAATTACAATAAATAGTAGTAGGTAAAACTTGCAATAGACAAATGAGCCATTCTTTGCTAAAAATGATATGTTAGCATATTTTCTTCAGGCAAGTAAGCAGGTTAACTAGTAAAATATTTGTTATCACCTTATTAACAGTGAAAGAAAACATGATGTCGCTGTAAAGCTTTCACATCTATGAGGGCTCTCAAATTCTTGGGCTCGTACTACAATGTGTTAACGTTTAGGTACCACTGCTACCGTTTTTAGGTTGTGGGAGGAGCATGGTGCTATTTAACCTGTATAGCAGCATTCCTCTCACACAACCTAAAAATTATCACGGTACCAATTGCAGTACGGGCCATAAAGATCTGTACACTCTGTCAACCCATACTAGTCCAACGTACCTAGATTATGGCATATACCTCTCGTTCTAGGAGGGAGCCCGTCTTATATAGCGGGATAATAATCTGAATTATCTGTAACTATACTTTTAACAGTCATGTCGTGTCGTGGCTAATATAACAGGAGCACGCAAGGATGTCGTCTATATTTATTTGATCCTTCCTTTATGCGGCACATACGCGTGGTGGGGAGTCCTCGCTTCCCCGCGTCGGAATCCCCTGGCAGCCGCTAAAACTCCCCCACACAGCGCGGCGATCAAAACACCACACGATACCATGATCGCAGACAGCGCCGATGTCTTCATACAGGTTTGACCTTCCGGAGCAACTGGGGATACGAAATGATTGCATTAGTAGAGAACGCTGCAGCATGAGAAAGATTATTTTCTATTCCTTCGGCATAAGCTTCGATGTAATACCAACATGGTCAATAGTACCAGTCAGCTGGTGGTTACGAGCAACCTAGACTTAGATGCGCCGGGCGATCATTTTGTAATGTCACTTTTGCTTGTTTTTAATACACCACATTTTTATCGTATGTACAACCACCAACCCGCAACCGCTGTGTGGCGGATGACTTTTCAAACATGCAATGAACGGATACAAAGTATACCAACCCAGACTCGAAAAAAATTTCAGTGGAGGAGTGCTGAGGTTTTCCGGAGAGACTATAGCATGGGGTTCTTCAAAATGGGTGTGAAAATATTTTTACAGGGTCGGCAACGCGCAAGTGATACTTCAGGTGTTGCAAGCGTCTATATGCTACGGTGACCGCTTACCATCAGATGGGCTGTATGCTGGTTTGCCACATTAGTGGTATAAAAAAAAGGTAGGTACATTATGTTTATAAGGTTACCGCACTACCTGTGCTAGCTGCAAGCTCCGAGTCTTCTTCCCCCTCCTGCAAAACTCTGAGCGACTGGAACAGCGAGATGTTCTCGGACAGCCGCGGGGCCACGCTTGAAGCGGGGTCCAATCCGGGCTTCGTCTCAATCGACCGACGCTTCACACTCTTCATATTTCGCCAGTGGCATGGTTGAGACTGAAATAGCACAAATGGCATGATTTGATTACAATTACCAAATAATTACATAGTGTAAATCAGAAATAGTTCACTGATATAATTTTTGACTGACTCATTAGTTTGTGGTCGTAACTTCGTAAGCGCGATTTCTGAGTAAGAGGTCCTGGGTTTGATTCTCGGGTCGAGCAAAGTGTTATTGGGTTCTATAAAATTCTCAGTAGCAGCTCGGATAAGCTCGCCCCCTATAACATGGGACCTAAATATTTCGACGAACTGGGGGTACATCGCACCTTTGCGTAACGTTCGATAATTTTCTATTTTTGAAATAGGTAAGTACTTCATTGACTTTTTTGTTACTTGTTGTTTATTATCAAAGAAAG
Organism: Acronicta alni; assembly: GCA_964056405.1. Classification (NCBI taxonomy): domain Eukaryota; kingdom Metazoa; phylum Arthropoda; class Insecta; order Lepidoptera; family Noctuidae; genus Acronicta; species Acronicta alni. Next base: position 9,113,368 of record OZ043926.1, read on the forward strand.
ATATCACTATCACGGGCTTCTGTTAGCCACTTATTATTTATTTCTAACGTAAAGCAAATCCCACTAAAGCACTAGTGCTATAAATTACTATATTATCTTACATTATGCTTTTATACTCACCGGACATCTTCCATGGCACATCCTGACGTCACACTCAATGTAAAGCGCTGGCGATCCAGTGAATCGGAATGTCTTCATGTACGCGTACACTTGCGTCTCGAACACGCCGGATTCCGACCATGAACCACGGAAACGGGAGATCAGCTTGTCATCAACTGGACAGCTAAAGAGAGGACCGAATAAGTATTTTTTTAAATTTTTGGTACTTACATCTTACACAGCATCATTTAGTCTCAACTGCCTCTAGTCTACTGGTCCTAAGCCTGACTGCTACGCTAGAGGTGAAAAGTAGCAGCTCGCAGTTTGGATTTGTGCCCAGTTAATGGCAATAGGCTCGCCCCCTATTAAATGGGACCTAAACATACCGGCGAACTGTGGGTGTAGGTACATTGGTACACCTCTGCCTAGCCCTTAAGGGCACACGAGCGTGATGGTTAGTTACTGTTATATTACCTATCATCTTCTACTTCTAAACTAAGCAGAGCTTGTAACCAAAGCATCTGAGTCCACTTCTGAAAAATCTTAAGTTTAACTTGATATTTCCATAAAATACATACGAAACGTCACATCAATAATGATGCTCTATGGGAATCGGACCTACGACCCCGTGATCAGTTGTTGTGTGTTCGTATTTTTTTAACATCTCCAAAATCTAAATTTTGTCCTGTATCGGTATTGTAAATGCGTTTAAAAACTCGAATGCTCACATACACAAACACTGGACCTGTTACAAACTACCTGAATACAAACATTTGTTCAGCAGGAATCGAAGTTCATCTGTTACATCATGTTTTTTTTATAGTCAGGAAATCCTCATGGATCGTCTGCCACCTGTGGAGCTATCAGGGCATGTCGCTCTTGTACCGACTTAAAACCGCACTTCGACTTACCCTACAGCCACGGGATTCGTGAAATTCGCATAAACCCATGAATTTTACTTACCCAAATTCATCAATAAGTTGTATCCGTTTTGTAGCACCATTGTGAGCGAAGCAGTCGTTGACAACTATATCGAAACCGTCTGAAATGAAAACAATTATAATACTTGAATACAGAGTGTTGTTATCATCTTTCCAGTCAAAGGGTGTTCAAGGAGTTCCTTCCGGACCGGATTTACCGATCGTCAATTCTTTATGGATTTGGTGATGGGCTGAGACACTATTGTTAAATTGTCTTAGATAAAGTGTTTCGAAAAGGTCCTTCATTTTACTTAGAATAAAACTCAACGTATGACCGCTTCATACCTATATGAATCAAGCTGTTATTAAGTAGGTACCTACTGTAAGTAGCTTTTCTACACTATATATATATATATATATGTAGGTACCTACGTTTCAATTACTTATAATCTTAACAATATTCCTTTAGAAAAATGTACTGACATAGTTAACCGACGTCATTGCTCCCATACCGTTCCATATAATAAAATTTACCAAAAACGCGATCTTGATTAAGTAAAATTGATTGAAATATTTCTAGAACCACATTGCACGTAGACATGCGATCTTAGAACCGTCCAACCGTTACGATTCTCGCCCTTAGAGTTACGGTATTTAATTGTTATTGGGATAATTAGTTCACTCGGACTATACGGTAAAATATAACTGCCAATTATTAACATTGTGACAAAACCGGTTGGGATTCCTTAAAACTTTACGAAATTAAATTCAATTATTGCCGCCACAGCGTTTAGTCTTTCCATCGTTGTGCCTAAACAAAAACAATATCTTGTGTTTAATATATTGCAAGCATGTTTCTGACAATAATAAAAATTAGACACGATCTTAATATTAAAAACTTGAATGTATAGGTATGTAATTTTATTAAGTATCTAAATTATCAAAGCCACCTAAATAATATTTTTTAATCTGTATGACAGATGAAAATGAGAATCGATTGACAAGATATTCTCTAAATCTTAGCTTACCCTGTACGTAAAATTAAATCCAATAATATCGATAAAAATAATTTTGTTCACATATCATTTGATATTAAAACATCGTAAAGTACTAACCATAAGCGCTTCTCATATAAATAAGCAAAGTGAGTGGATCACCGACGCGCACGGGTCCGGACACTCGCGCGCCATTCGCACCGTACCCGGACCTAATCTCCATGTAGCATTCAGGGGGCTGCAGCGTGAACACCACCGGGTTTCCTGTCGCCACCCTGATGACAAAATAAAGAAGGATTACTATTATTGCTTTCATTTATAGATATAGATATTTACAAAAAATACAAAAATTTAAAAATATAAATGGAAAGTATGTACTGGACACGCATTACAAATGCCATCACGCCTGCAGGGTTAGGCAGAGATTCGCTGGTATGTTTCGGTCACAGATGTAGGTATGGTATGGCAATAGAGGGTTAGCCTATTGCACACACCTAAACATGAAGTTCCTACTGAAAATTTCACTAAAAAAAAACAATAACACTGCTCGACCGGGGAATCGAATAATAATTGGACAAATCTGACTTTGATTTTGATTGACTTTTATCGACCGACATCCAATTTTCAACCTTCTCCATTGCTGATACCGGTATTTCCTAATATCAGTTATGGTTAGGTACGATGATTCATTTATCATAGATCAATAATAGATCATAATAATAGATAGTTTGTGTTTGTCTGGGTGTTTCTTATGTATTATAAGTATGTATTTACAAAAAAAAAGTATATATAAGTATTATATCCATTGTCTAGTACCCATAGTACAAGCTCTGCTTAGTTTGGGACTAGATGGTACTGTGCAAAATTGTCCAAGAATATTTATTTATCATCGCCTTGCTATCTAGTTCAACAAAGTCATACGTGCGCGACGCCTTAGCGACATCACTGATCCGCTATGGTTGCACACATTTTTGTGGTTAACAATAAAAATAAATATTTATAATTTCACTTTTTCGTTCTGAACTGAACTGAAAACAAAAACGAATGAGGACCTCACGCATTTTATCGATTTAAAGTAGAACATTAGGTAAAGCAAACCACAGCTGTGCCTAGCCTTCTTTCTATTTTTATCAATTTAGCACGATCATTTGGTTAAAAAAAGAGACTACCTGGAAAGATTTCCGGGAGTTTTGAAAATGGGTAATCTTATACTTATATTTCGATATGCTCTTTCCCAATTTCAATTCCGCCGCTCGTGCCGCAATATTGGAAAGATGGCGCCTAATAGCAGTTTTTTGGAAACTATCAAATGACTTGACTAATTTTAAGAGTAAGTTTACAATAGATAAAACAAAAACAAACAAATCTATCATGCAGACACTGCTGTCCGCATACCTTGTGTTAAAAATATGCCATTGCTAGAAGTGTCAATAAATTACACATGCAATAAGTTCGACCTGTGGGTGTACAAAAATTAATGTTGTAGCAGGTCGAGTAGGTACTTCGTAACCAACATATAAAGTAATTCATTATCGATAATTCCAAGCGCTTCCGCGGTCCGAAAATGTGGTAGCAATTCGCATATTTAAAAAGCAGAACCTCAGAAATTTTCATGGAACAGCTAGGGGCCATGGATAGCCCAGTGAAACTCCTAGCAACGCAATTTAATTAATCCGCTAAATCAACCAAAAACATTATTACACAGAATGAATACTCACTCTACGTCCAAAAAAGGGAACGTGACAGTCTTCCAGAAGTCGTATCCGTACTCGCAGGTGACCTTGAAGTGCTCGTCCAACTCCTCCTCAATCAGCGAGTTGTACTGCACCGTGATCGTGTTCCACATCAGGTTCTTCTGTCATATTAATACACAAAGGTATTTAAGTACTAGCATGAATCAAGTAGTATGCATACAGACGACGTCTGTAGTCTAATGGTTCGCGTGTTGGACTGCTGATCACGAGGTCGTGGGTTCGATTCCCACAGAACACAAATTATTATGTGATAACATAAGTGTTTATGTTTGTCTGGTTGTTTCTACCTATTATAAATTTGTATTTAAAAAAAAAAGTATTATATCCATTGTCTACTACCCATAATACAAGCTCTGCTTAGTTTGGGACTAGATTTTTTTATATTTTGGTTAAAGAAAAAAGGTAAAAATAAACAAAATTATCGGTGAAATTCCCAAAAATACTTAGAGATGGATATGGGCCTCCCTCTTTTTTAAATTTAATATTACTTCCACGTGTGTAGAGCTTTAGACTAAATTAAGTTCACTGGTTGTTAATATTACAAATTACTATTATATAACTTACCTATCTATCTACCTTTCATAATACACTCTTCCTTACTAAGTTCCAAAGATGAGATTAACTCACACAAAGAATCTAGTAAGTAGTAGGAATCCTAAAGAGTTCGAGATTTTAGCGAACGCCGCGGTAAACGTTCCCACGCTTACGAATGGGTGACTGATGTGTGCAAAATAATGCCGGGACCTCTTCGTGTCTCGGAATTTTAGCCCGGGCTTCTCAACTATCACGCGAATATCTACATATCTACAAACTATCACAGAATGCCGTCTACGAAGTCCTCTGATGACAGTAATGATAATGTTGTACAACATTTAGCAATGTACGTGCTCTTTTCTTATTCCGCAACAAGAATGAGGTACTTACCTGTCCCATCATAGGTATTATCTACATCCTTCTGTTTTCTATAGTGTTAGTTTATAAAGGAGGCTTATTTAAAGGGTGATAATGTGTACCTAATTCTACTTTATGTGCTCAGGGTAAATGTAAAACGTCAAAATACGGAATAAAATAATTTTCCCAGAACTGAGACTCGAGCTAGATCGACTTTTTCGCCCCCGTGCATTCTAAAATGATAGTTGTTATCAAGACCATTATTATAAACTAGCTGATACCCGCGGTGTAAACCGCGATGGTATGATTTTCCCCAACCCTATAGGAATTTTCCAAAATTCTGTCTTAGTGCTCACCTAACTTATTCATTATTTACCACTCAAACCAGAACACCTCATTAATGTTATATTAGGTACCTTAATATCTTGACTTGTATTATAAATAAATTTTGCTCGTATGTGATATAGGTACCTACATGCTTATTTTGTACTTTATAAAGGGTTAGGTAATGTAGCCAGTAAAATAATAGAGGAAATCTTAAGGCACGCTAGTAAGTGTACCCCTGCACCCCTGGTGTTGCTAGCGTCCATAGTTCACCTTAGTTATATAAAATATATTGTTAAAACCCCCAATCGTATCGATTTCCACCTTCACTGAAATAATAAGGTTCTCTCACAGCAATAAATAAGGTACTCACAGTAGGATGTTTCCTGCTATCATCATGCTGACCGTTTCTACCCAATGTTCCGCATCTGTTGAGCTGGATGTAAAACTCGTAGTAGTCTCGACCTGTTCCGTTTATGTACATGCAGTCGGGATCGTATGAATAGCCTGCAAAAGAAAATCATTTTCAGAGTTCTATTTCTACAATAAGTAACTTATACAACCAATACCATCACGCCTGTATTGCCTGAAGGGTTAGGCAGAGGTGTGCTGTACCCACAGTTCACAGTTCGGTGAGTATTGGCAATAAGTATTGTATAAAAATTGTATCTTTGTGTTGCAGCAAAGAAAACCAGTGTCCTACGAAATTGGTCTGACTAGAAAATAGTAAAAATCGTATCCAAAATAAAAGTCATCAGGAAGTAAAATTTAAATATCTATGTCTCCATGTCCTATATAATAATATACCTGCATGGTTAGACAGGTACCTACACCCATAATAGTTCACTTTCTAAAGTCAAGAAAACGTGCTCAAATTAGTTCATCTACAAAAATTAGATTTTTACAATGTATGCGTCCTAAAAACAGTCCGATTCTTCTAAACTCATAACCCCAAGAATAAAAGTGACGACTCTGTAATTCAGCTATCAAACCAACAACAAAAAACATAATATGGCACAGTTGACCTAGCAGCAGCAATAAAACGTTTCAAAAGAAAGTGCTTAGAAACCGAAACCACATCTATTAAATGCAGATAATCTAGGTAACAGAGTGACATAGTTCACTAAAACTCTGACCGCGCCACAGATCATTACTTAATTGCTTTTTAACAGTCATTAAAACGCCCGTTTACTTTAAATGACGGCGGTAATATGAAATTTCCTCGAGCGATTAACGGTAGTGACAATGAACTAAGCGGCTGTCCCACGAATCACCAAACAATGTATCTAATCTTATACTAAGAAGGGAAATGGCATACTCTTGCAGTACTGTACATTTAATATCTAGTAATCTTCTAATAGAGCGTGGAAGGTTTTTAAGGTCGTATTCCCGTGATTGTGATGCACTTAGGTTGTATAGAGTTGGATCACTCTATAATCAATATTTGTAGTGGCGTCAGCAGACTATAACTATACCGAAACCCATAAATGGAAAATTACACTGGTCGCTTAATTTCCACAAACAATATTCATAAAAAAACTGTTTAAGAAATTGAAATTTAACCGATTTTTAATTTTTTATGTGAAAAATACAGACCTCTGAAATGGCTGCAGGGACCTTACGCGATTTGTTGAATTTAAAAAATCAGGTGCATTTATGTAATTTCATCTGGTATGCCAGCTAAAGTTTAAAATGTATGAGAACTATCACAATACTGTGGAGGTATTTGATTGGAGATAACTTTGTCGTTGCAAAATTATCATATATCTCATCATACAACGTTCATGCCCTTTGACACCATGATGAAGTCATGTGCTACGAACAGAGAGTATGAAGCAAATGGAGTCATATATTGCGTGTAGTTTACTGTAAGTATTCACTCACAAACTAAAACTGTCAAAGGTAAATTAACCATACACGATAATTATTATAACCGGGTATAAAAAACCAAAAGAGGACGTTTTCGACATGGAAGTATTGATTAAGTATATAAAATTGGTGCCATTTTTTATCGATCCTCGCTCACCCAGTATGAAGCTACTCTTAACTTTAATAAAATTCCACAAAACTAAACTTAGGTATACTCAGAATTAAAAACAATATTATCTGATGTCGTCGCTGTGTCAAACTATAATAAAGATTTAGAATAAGATTGCTGTCACCAAAAATAAGTGTTCAATGACTGACTTATTTGTCTTCGCCCTTGTAACGTATGTGGATGACTAAGATTCCTAAAGTCAAGTAACAGTACCTATAATTAATATAACATTCCCTTTTCTCCTTGATCTGTGTACAACCTACGGCTGAACAGACACAATGTGGGGATTGCGACGCCGAGACGTAAGTAACAATGACACGGTAATGACACTTGTCTGGTCTACACGGCTAATTGTTCCAGATATGTGCACAATGCATAGATAGAGTTAGCGCGATGACCGATAAAATCCACCATAGTAAACTTCCCTGGGCAATATAAATAACTGTTAGTGAGTATGTCATTATACTCCATAGCTTTTCGCCGACGGGTAAGCTGACAAAGAAAAGTTTATAAGATAGACTCATCTTCGCCCCATTCATGTAAATCAATCGAAACTCCAATAGACATAAAACAGTCAAAAACGACGAAAAATAAAATTAATCTAACTTTAGAGATGTACAATTTTACCTGCGGAATATACCAGCCCGGCGAAAGACCCGTTGAACCCGACCCTGATTTTCATGAAGTCATCTTGACATTCCGCTTCAATATCTAGCAAAAAAAAAGAAAAGATAGTTATCCCTTATATAAATTAATAGGTATTATAATATCTGCTGAAGATGGAAATTAAATCCAAAGGACCACCAGTTATCCACATCCAACCTCTTTCTCTAGTCCTTATTGATGGTATGATAGACGGATACAGTACCTCATAACTCAGACACTGCGTCTATCATCCATCATACAAGTATTCCTCTAACACTATACTTGTATGAGGACAATAGTATCTTGATACATAACCATTATAATCCCCATATCCTGCATCATATGAATAGTTCAGTAAAAACTAATAAAAAGGCAAACAAAGGGTTGCGCAAGCGCGGCGCCACGCGCTCCTGACGATACCATCTCAATTTGTCCGATTTCACAACAGAAGCTAGACAATGTTCGCCGTAGTTATGTGATACTTAAATTATTATACAGTAATATTAAATGCAGCTTATCAATACGGGAATGCTTCGAAATCTTAAAACGGTGCACATTACTCGAACGAGAGATGCATAGTTCTGTGCCTTACTGCAGCAGTTTCTTGTGCAGCAACAGTTAAGTACTTAGTTGTTAAAACCCCATACTACAGACAGGAATGTTATATGAAGACTTGATATCTTCTTGGCAGGGATAGTGTTAACTATCCTCAGGTTAACATAATAACATGCAAATTCTGTTTCCATTATGTTGCCAGTAGTTGGGCCCTTCGGCTGCTATACCCACCACGCTGTACCCAATGCAAATGTTTGTATAGTTGTACCACAATAGACTTACACTGCACTCTACTGCCGTTGGTGCGGTGTCGGCGGTACTCGCGCTCCCAGGCTGGCGGCTCGCGCCACGCCGTGTCCACTGCAGGCGAACGCGGCTTGATGCTAACTGGTATGTAACTGTTCTTTTCCGATAGAAACACCACCTAAGTATAAGAATTAAGATTTTGTCAATACGTTTACTATCAGAAGTCCGCTGCTGAACACGCAGTGCTCTCTCAAATGATCCTGAAGACTAGGCTTCAGAGAGTAGAATAACACGAGGGAAACACGGCCCTAACTGTATTCGATACTAAACAAACGCCAAGATTACATAATTAAATACAAAAAATAAAATATTTGTTCAACTTCATAGATCGCTGGTTCTGAACCATGATCATCAAATACAGAAATTATGAAATCGACCCTTCGTTAGCGTAACTATTATGCCGATACATAGTTACGATACTAAATCCAAATAACTCATTTTGTTTTAAACATTCCTTACACGAGGAGTGCACCGCATTTGAGGAGGTAGCACTTCGTGGAGGTTTTGCAATCAGATAGCCCTGAGATAACATAAGCCTAACTACCAGCTTCCGGCACACGCGACTTTTGACTGCCTTCAACGCATAACACAACCTCCGCTAATTAGCAACTTAAACGACTGTTAGTTGTTCAAAAAACACCGAAATATATTCACGAAAGTAAAACCGTTAGCGGCTAAACTGTGACTGAGCATTGCAACTAGATTGCAACCATTATCTGTCTTACAAAAAAATTCAAAACAAACTCGAATTACGGCGTCGGTAATTCACCATTTCACAGTCACGACCCCTTGAAAGTTTTGCATAAAAAAAGGCATAAATAGCAGTAAGTATGCCAGGGCAGTTCGCACGCCGGCAGCTAGTACCTACGCATTATAAAATTGGGCCAGTCGAGTGTCGAGGTAAGCGCCGTCGCCACATCACTTTGACAAATTGATTCTATTAAAAAACAACAAATAAAAGTATTGAGGCCACATCATGGTGCGTCAAGCCATGACATATCCGTAGAAATAGAAATGACACGAATAAGAACACTTTCATAATTATGCAATATGAAAAATTGAAAATGACTAATGTTTTTCATTTGGCTTAGCGACGCTAATTTGTTCATAAAATTTAGCAACGTAATAAATAATATAATTAAACGATTAAATTTTTTGCTATCCAATTTAAATAATGTTAGCTGACGCGTGACGCTTTACTTGTATTTCACGGAAAAATTACAATAGAAATAAAAATACTTAATGATATTAACACTCGTCTCTTAAAGTATAAGTAGCTATATTCACTTATACCTTAACCGACTCGAACTGGCTACAAGTAATTTTATTAATAATTCAATTAAAAGCTTGATCTTGATGATTATGAAGAAATATCAACATAGGTAAATCATAGTTACGCCTATCGTAGTACTACAATGAATTATTGTCATTTCTCACAAGATTTACCTTCAATTTAAATTTATTAAACTATTATCTTACTGAATTTTTTCATCACTAAGATGACCTATATTGGAAGTGCCTATTGGTGACAGAAGGCTTTAAACCAAGATGAGTGGAAGAAGTCCTTTGCCCTGCAGTGAGACGATTTCCCACAATATAAATTCATGAAATAAATATAGGACTCGTTATAATATTTGGATGTCTTTATGATAAAATATAGGACACTATGTCTATGTCTTGCATCTTCATCTCATCATCTTGGATAGACTGAGTCTACCCGCGACCATGGACGCTGTAGAGTCCGAAACATCGGGATTAATAATATCAATATATAAAATCCGTAAAAAGTAGTTTTATTTCAATTTATATTATTCACGTGTGTCAGAAATAGCTAGAAATGTTAGTCAATCGTCTCTTTTAACATATCTTTGTAATGTTTATTAAATTCTACAATATTCATTACCTGTCTTCAAGGGTTGCTCTAACGTTTGTGGGACACGCGGTGCGACACTCCTTCATGGTTTAGATACAATGTGAGTCAAACAACAGCTAGCCCGCTATTTACACCAGGTCAGAGATGGATATCGCTAATCTAACACATGTAAGTGTTTCTTAGAAGTCTACACTGAATTTAAATTGACACAGTAGCTTACTACTAAATAAACATTTGTACAAATCGTAATAATATAATTGTTGACATTAATTAGACAACAATTATATAAGACAACAAATATCTAAAGTATTGATTATAATATGATCAATACTGTATTCGTTGTGAGGGGCTTGTGGTTAAGTAATAACTACGGTGATCAACCGATCTGCAAGGTGAAGCCGTGCCAGCCGCGATCAGTCTGTGGATAGGTGACCATTCTCAACACACCGAGCCCCTCCGTGCCTAGGAGAGCACTTAAAGCCATCGGACCCGGTTGTCATACGATCACCTTCAAGTAGTCAAAGGTGATCGTATGACTACCGTCAGAAGCCCAAAAAGCCTGCCAAACAGTTTATAATCAGGATATCGGAGAAATCCTATCCAGAAATTGGATTGCAGAAGTCCTATGTCAGTCGCTTCGTGTAAAATACTGATGTACAGTCTCATCAGGTTAGAATGGAAAGTAACCCCAAGATAGTTCGGAAAAGGATCGGAGGACGATTGTTCGTTGTCTCTAACAAATAATTTAAATGTTACTAATTTCCTATGTCGTAAATAGACCAACCATGCTGATCATTATCATAATTTAATGTAGGACTGTATTGTACCATTTTGAGCACAATAAATGCAGTACCTATCTTATCTCTTACACTGCACGTAACAGTGGAAGATTCTCACGACTTAATTCGATTATGATAATTTACTATTATGTTTTACGGGTTAAGTTAAAAAGTGAAGTGTTGAGGAAGAAATACAATAAAGTTATTATAAAGGCTTGCCGTGTGAGTTTTTATTTATAAACTTGCTCATAAGATAAGTTTAATTGATGTCACTTAGTTTTATTGCATACTAACTACACTACACTCGGTATTTTACTACATTTTCCATAGAGTAATGTATAAAAGTCTTTATTTTCTACATAAAAAGTAAGATCTGGGTGGACTAGATATAAAGCTCCAAATATGTAATTTACGACGTATACTCCAACGTGTTGCACAAGCAGTAGTATCAATGAAAAATATTAAACATGTTACAACGTAAAACTTAATAAGTCAGAAACGGAACTACATAATGATAACCTAATCAGATAAGAGAAAAGCCCTTCGCAACTCCAATATTGTATTGCACAAGCCCTCAGAGGCTGCGGCGTGGCCTCCTCCATTCAGTCGGTCACTAGAGTACGAGCGGGTTGAGCAACGTGCCCAGTGCCACCGTATGCGTAGCACACGGGAACTCACGCGTGACAGAGAAATAACAGCTCCAGTTACCACTCTATTTGATCATTCAATGTATTCTTTTAACACCGCGATGAAGGCACTTCATATCTCATTTGTCATTTCACGCCACACTATTGACGGCATCATCAAAACGTAAAATACAAAACCAGTATTTTCGCCACAACATTTTACTGTGAAATGACTAAAATTACAAATCCCAAATCCGCAACCGTTGCGTATGCTTTGTTAAATTTTAATGACACGTCTTAAAAGTAGGTCCGTTTACATGTCAACTAAACTTAATACCATCCGTTCATTCTATACAAATTGACCGTAAAACCAATGTCACAAATAAGTGTAGCAATTCCGCAAAACGAAAGGAAAAGATAGACTGTGTCGAATCGTGTATTCTTAGAAGAATTCTTTCAATCAATCCATCAATGGTCGTACAAATGGGTGTAAATTGGTGACTATTATGGCGTACCTTTCACCCATTCCTGTGTTTAAGCCCGCGGGTAATTGGGCGTCCATCGACCAAGTGACAGTTTATTTGAACAGTGACTTTTTTATTTTGCGCCCCCGAATAACGCCCAAGTCCGCGTGGGCATTTTATCAGAGAAGTGAATAATGTTATTATAATGTTAAAGTTGGTAGTTGAGTTGTGCGTGCGACGAAAGAAATTGTACGCGTTTTATTTTAGTTGCATAAATAAAGAGAGTTTATAGAAACAATATTATCATGTTATCTAGGAATTTGGCAAATGTCTTTAAATAGGTATTATTACATATCTCTGGAATTTGATTCGAAACTCGAATACTGACTTTAGTCACCAGCGTGGTTGACAAGAACGGCTCTTAAGTACATTAAAACAACAATAGCTTTCGATTAGCAACAATTCAAGTCAAACAGAGTTCGCCAAGAAAAAGAATCAGCGATCTAAAAATCTAGCAAATAATTGAGTTATAAATCGTAGTTAACAAATCTGCAGAGTTGTTTGCAGAGCCATTAAACACGATGAAAGAGACAGGGATGACCGGTGGCGTATTCTTTTATATCAAGAAATGGCTCATTGTTCGCAATGATTACATATATGCCTACATTACTTGAGGTACATATGTATACCGTAACTAACGTTTGTACCTTAAGTGAATTGTCAAAATGAGATAGTGAAAAAACCTCCTAGGGGATTTTTTATATGAAAGTTAATGTCGCAATAAGACATACGTGATAATGCGTAGCAGTTCCTATGACTACATCCTCTCTGTATGGACTTGCAAGCTGAATAACTATCAGAAAGTTAAATAAACTCACCGGGTCCTGTTCACTGCCGTCACTTTTGAGCGCTTCTCTTGTTTCATTCTGAAAATAAAATGTTTTAGTCAATATTTAGATAATGTCTACAGTTGCCTTTGATTAATGGAGAAAATCGGAAAATAGAATTTGCTGAATACACCTTGTATTCAGCAAATACTATTTATTTATTTAAATATGGTGCAGTTCACAAACAAATATTCCTAATGTACCTACACAACATACAAAAAGTATTCAGCTCATGCTCTAAAATGGACACCTGCGAAAGGGACATTTTGTGACAAACGAATATTATACGAAAGGGACATTGTGACAAATGGACATTATACAAACGGCAGACATTCTGAGAAGTAGATATTTTGCGCAAACCTTTCCTTTTCAGTGAACTCAACAAGCGAAGAGTTTTGTTTTTGAGGTTTAAAACATTAGCTAACCTTTGTATTTATCGAAGGTGCAGGATCAGGAGGATCTTCCCCGGATCCTTCGATCAGCTCGGAGGAGGCCGAGGAGGACGCTGACATAACCGACACTTCAGTAGACTCCGAGTACTCCGCTGAGTCCAGATGCTGGGATGCTGAGTGGACCTGTCGAGTGAAACAACTTCATTTATTAAATTATTCAGCAAGCAATTGATGTTCATGGTAAGCAAACCGAATGCCAGTCTCTATAGTTTTGGATGTCTTGAAATGGTGTAATACCTACAATAAGGATATTACCTACTGTGTAATAATGTGCCTTCTTTTCAAAGATAAAAATAAGTAGAAAAGATTCAGAAGTAGTGAAACTACAGCTAGGCACTACGTACTCGTAAATAAAAAAGTTTAAATAAATACTTTACTCCGAACATTGAATACAATAGGTAAGAAAATCAAATAAGCAGACAGATCAAATAAGCAGAGAGTCTTTACACTAGCTCTGAATAGAACACGACGGAAATTAAGGTCTAAATACATAATACAATTAAGAAATTGGTTTGACCTTATGATACAATAGAGATGCTCATTTCTCATCAGGTAAAGATGCCAAGAATTTTTCAATTTAAATACATTTTCAAATCCAGTTAATCTTGAACAAACTCTTCTTAGAAAAGAAATGAGGTCAGTGATTTTTTAAATCCATTATCCATGAATATTGAAATTGGATGGCTTTAGAAAAAGAGAATCACAATGAAAACTTACTCTGGAGATAATAAGATAACTGCACACGATGAGAAATCTGCAACAAAAATTTAACTTAGATACTTACAAAGCCAGGCAAGAGCACATATCATAATAATAAATAATGAAACAGATTAAATAAAGAAATTTATTCAATAACATGTTGCGGCTACAGTGAATTGAATCGTGATACATTCTAATGATTACTTATATTCGCAAACAAATGTAACTAAACGCAGCTAAACTTGGTTTCGTGATACGCTTATATTGGCGGCGCGGGCGCATTGTTCTGAGTAATGCTACCACCTAATGACGGGTCAAAAGACACGGCAGGGTAATGACAGGCCGCGAGATTGGATTGATCCCGGAGACTCAATATCAATTACGTAGAGTTTACCAACAAAATTGTTGAATCACGTAGCGTTTGCGATGTAAATATATACATTACACAATTTCAATTTGGGTTTCACGTTATACATCTAATCTGAATGGTCTCTGTTAAAGTTAAAGGTGAACGTATCTTTGCGTGTTGTTTACGGTATATCTGCGCTTAAGAAGTCTATTACATGAAAAACTGTAAATTCTCAACCAAAATAAGATTGTGTTCAATCATTTATTTTGACTGTGGTGTGCAAACGGACCGTTTGCTGCATACCGTGGAAACTAGGTATTTATTGTCACTTTATTCGTCAGTTTAGAGTGCTGATAAGTCGATAACACTAATTCAATATTAATATATTATTGTTTTTTGTGAGCAATAATAGCAATAATTATGCTCGCACACTAACCGCTGTCAGTCTGTGGATGGGTCATCATTCTTAATACACCGAGACTCTTCCGCGTCTCGGAGACGTACCCTAAAAAGCCTGACAACCAGACTATCGTATTGCTCAGAAATCTCTCACTCTGAGGATGATAAAGATGCTATTGTCCTATTTTATCCTCGTCTGCTTTTGCACAACAAACACGAACTTAGCCACTGTACGCAGACGAAGATATTTTTATCTTTGTCTGCGGAGAGTGGCTAAGTTCGTCGATTCAGTTGGGATCTCCTACGTCTACCAAGAATGTAAAAGGTGGCTAGAATTAACATTTTCTTATATCCTACACGATTAACTCGTGAAGGTGATTAGCAGGTCTCAAGAGGACCACCCTCGAGACCTCACGGTCTGACGAGGATGGAAGGTTATTTGAGATTATATTTGAAGTGTTTTTCGATTGATGATTGAGAAGTCTGTTATTCTCGTGTTAACTATTTATTAATCTGTTGTTATGAATTAATGTTCCTATCGTGAGATATTTCAACAAATAGCAATCCACGCTATAATTTTGTCATTGCTCATTTTGTGCCAAAGCAATGTCTGGAGACGAAATAATACAAAGACAAAATTCCAATTTCGAGCTGCTACCGATAATTCCATAGAAAAACCTAATAAAACTTTTCTCGACTTGGGAATCAAACAGTCACGCTTCCGACTAAGCTGATGAGGCACAAAATTCTAAGATTCTATGATACCCTTTTGCCCTATTTCCTGATGGATACCCGGTGCTGATACTCAATTTTTTTTTTCTTAAACCACACATTTTCTTATCCATAGCCACCTGTCACAACTTTTCCGGTCCGGCAGTTTTCAACCCACAATAAGTCGTTAAGATCGACCGCCGATGGTAGCAGTCCCCCTATGACGAGGGCCACAGGATGTGCTTGACATGGCCGTAATTTCTAATCTTGAAATAAATAAAAAAAAAACGTTGAAATTACGTGGCCACATTTAGCCAATAATTTCAGTTTCTACTAGTAAAACTGGTGTTGCTGGCATCTATAGGCAGTTGCCGCTTACCATCAAACCCTTATGCATATTCAATCTTATTGGTAGGTAGATAGGTACAATAATATTTGACAAACCAAATTTGTAACTTCTATGATGATCGAGTATATAATGACGGTACGTTTGAATCCGATTGCCAGAAACAATGAGTACCTATTTTGTTTCTGCGATCGTTACATTTCTAATAATATTAGCAGTAATGTGCCCAGTCAGTGACCTCGACCAGCGAACCGTGACCTCGAGTATCCTTCAGATATAAAGAAATGATGGAATTTGTTGAATCACGTTGGCATCGCGGCATATCTTCCCTTGTCGTCTGAAACAAGTGACAAACGAAAAAAACTATTTCGTGTTCGTTTCACCGATTCGTGACGGTGATTAAATCAAACTCGATTGGATAAAGAATCGATGACAATATTTAAGGTTTTACCAACTGTTTGGAACGCAGCGTAAAACGGCGGCGTCCAACGAGATGGACAGATGACCTAAGAGTGAACAGTTCTAAGACAATGCCGTAACGATCTTGTTATACCTATCTAGTTGATTATATAAAATTTACGCATGCTAAGCAATTTCTAATTTTTTAGACATGCATATTTTTGAATTATAACTTTCATCATCATCAACCCACATACTGCGCACGGGTCTCCTCTCATACTGAGAGGGATTAAGCTATAGTCCACCACGCTGGCCTAGTGCGGGTTGGCAGACTTCACAAACCGTCGAGAAAAATCTCTAAGGTAGGTATGCAGGTTTCCTCACGATGTTTTCCTTCACCGTTTGATAATTAATTATTAATACAAAAATTATAACTTTACTTATCATAATTTAAAACATAAGATTCGTCTCTGAATAGCAGTTTTAGATCCTATGTGTTTGCTTTTGTATGAAATTAGGGTAAAACCCATACAAATTAAGAAATAAAAATGTATTTAGGTTACATACATACATACCATCACGCCTGTATTCCCCGAAGGGTTAGGCAGAGGTGTACTAATGTATACCCACATTTCGCCGGTATGTTTAGCGGGCACAAATCCAGACTCCGAGCTGCTACTGAGAATTTCATTGAAAAACACAATAACACTTTGCTCGACCTGGGGATCGAACCCAGGACCTCTAGCGTAGCAGTCGTGCTTAGGACCACTAGACTAATGAGGCAGTCCCCCAATTTAGGTTACATATTACAAATTTTAGATCTGAAATTAGTCTCGTTGGACTGTTTAATAAAGTAAAATCATAATTAAAAAAATATGCATAAGTATAAACTTATGCTACCATATTATGTCAAACTTCAGTACAAATTCGACATATGAAACACAATACGATAAAGCACGTAATTCAAGTATCCTCTTGGGTTTTATACGGTACTGGGAGTTGTACGGGTTTCGGTTATTGTCTACTTAATTCGGTCATAACATTAGTAGAAGTACAGAGGCCAGTACATCAAGCTACCACAATCTGTCAAATTTCTTTGAATGATTTTCAACTTTAACGCAAAAGTATAAGGTTCATATTCAATTGGGAAAATGTGACAGTTTCGGATAGCTTGACCTACTGGCGTCTGTACCTTCCTGTCTTCACAGTTATCCGCTCAGTATTCCATTCGAGTTGGCCTGGAATCTGACCCCTATATAATAAAGGCTAGGCAGATGATGTAGTTATCTATAATTCAGTGGTACCACATTTCCTACTCCGCATAAACACTGGTTGCATTACATAACAACCCGACCTTATCATTTCGTCCGCATAAAATCCAGTTCGTGATTGTATTCGCAATTAATCGATGACCGAACGTTCCGATCATCGTTAGTCGAGTTATAATCGTCATAATCGTTTCGATTCCGTGATCGAGAATCGAGTCCGTTATTCGTGCACATCCAGGGGGCGACATGGTGTAATATTCCGATTGGTATGAAGCCCCGGAGGTTTGAAATGACCGAGAGACACCAGAGGTCACTCAATCCTGGGGTTAAGAATAGCGGGATTCTGTATAATCGTATTAGATTGCTCTATTTTGTTCAGAAATGCTGTTCGTGCAAACTAATTTAAGGGTCTTATTTATTACGTTTGTTATAATTTTCGAGATTATGATTTAAGTATTATTTATAGATTGTCTCGCTTTGATCTTGATATTTCAAAGATTTATACAAACTGAGCTGATACCTACGCATCTCTTACTTAGTCAACTCCTAAGAATATATTATATCAGTAACGGTGTACTATTTGTTGTGTATTATATCAGGGTATCTCTAAACTTTATTTTGTATAAAAATATATATAAACAAGATTTAATACAACAAATCAAAATCGTAGAGGCGTAGCATTTTAGCGCGTTGATGTCTTTCGTTCACGCGTTATGTTCGCAACACATTACCACAGTTTTATAGGCATATTAAACCTTAAGCAATCGGAAGTATAATATAATATTGTAGATACTAATTAAATATTAAACTTGTTTAAAAAAATATAAGTATCATGAATTACTGGTAGTAAATATGTTTTAATTACAATATTTAATTACGTACATTATTTCAGTTTTGAATTTCTCAAAAAAAATTACAACGATAAGTTTACTACTTCATAATATTTTATGGGCGTGAAAATATTTAAAAGCAAAACGGGGGCAGATCTCTATCACAAATAGGAACAAAATACCTAAAAACATTTCAAAGCATTCCTACTCCAAAGGTGACGGTCGAATTGCAAAACGAAAACGGATGCTTATTATATCATATTTTCAGTTCCTCTGTTCAATTAATAGTAATATTGCATAATTTTCACAGTAACCACGCGCGCACGTATGTTCTCGCCGGTTCGGCTCGGTCCGTCGGCGGTCGGAACCACTCGGCCTCGGTCGGCTTCCTAAATCTCCTATCGTAATGGCCTCATTTCCGCTTCCTCACTAACATTCACGTGTGCTCACTTAATGCGGTATAACTAGGTCATATTCAAGGTTTCAAGGACGTTACTCATCCCTTTGATATGGAGCCGATTGTAGAAAATCGAAATGAAATAACACTGCTTTGAGCTACGTTGTGTTCCTTGCGGTGAGCAAGGTAGGCAGTGAGCACTTTGACCCTTATACTGCCAACCGAACTACTCCTCTTTCATTTTACAGGGTCGGCAACGCGCAAGTGATACCAACGCGTAACTACTTGCCATCAGGAGGGTCGTATGCTTGGTTGCCTTGTTGTATAAAAAGGGTAACTTATTTAAGTAACCAGAATCAGCAAAATAATAACAACATACCATCACGCCTGTACTCCCGAATAAGTTACGCAGAGGTTAATGTACACCCACATTTCGCCGGTATGTTTAGGTCCCATGGGTTGGCCTACTCAATGCCGCTGTGGCTCTTTCTTCAAAAGGCCATTTCAGACATTACCATACATTGTGACACTCACATATTTGATATGATTATGTCTGGACTTTAAAAGAGACCATGATTCTCTGAGGTCGTCAGTTATGAAATTCCGACGCCTTCTAGCATAAAAATATCAAAACATTGACTTGAAAGTGTCTTTCAAAGATCTATGTACAGAAAATAAATATAATTTCATAATTTCATGGAATAGGGACGAGCCTATTACCATTAACCGGGCACAAATCCAAACTTCGAGCTGTTACTGAGAATTATAACACTGTCCGACTTGGGAATCGAACCCGTCCTGGGTTGGCTCTAGTTTAGCAGTCACGATTAAGACCACAAGATTAAACAGGCAGTTTTTGGTTAGGTCTGAGCTGCTGCCTATAAATCACTATTTCTTACCTGTATTTGTGCAAGTAAGGTTTACCTATATAACCCACCTTAGGGGTTCAATAAATGTTCACGAACTCTATAGCTCCGAACGTTTAGGACGATAAGACAATGCGTGTTTTAGTCGAAATAAAACACAGGCTGGATGATCCATAAGAATTTTCAGCACTATAAAAATAAGTAATGAAAATCAGTATTTGTTTTTTTTTTGCATTTACCATTCTAAGATTTTAAAATTATTTTAGAGAGGGAAACATTCGACTGCGGGCCGGGTTCTTTAACTTACTTTTCAATAGGTGTCACTGACGTCACCATAAAGACGTAAATTCAGAATGCGAAGGCAAATTTCGACCTGGCGGGTGGGACTCGTGGTGGCTTAGTGGTCATAGCATCTGGTATATCTTACCAGAAGATGCAGGTTCGAATCCTACCCGCAGTCGAATTTTTCACTCGCTAAAATAATTCCTATTAGTTACAAAAAATCTACAAATTACAAACAACTGTAACCACACACAACTAGATCCTAAAATCTGTTCCAATTCCTGAACAACAATTTTTTGGTAATTTCAGACGACTGTTACTCAAAATAGACGTTCATGGATGGTTTCCTGTGATTTTGTACAAAAGACTTTTGATTGGTTAATTTCATGCTGAAATGCATTTGTAAACTGTTTGGTTGGTAGTTAGAAAAGTCATTAATTTGATTAACACCTTATTTAACAATACAGCACCTTATCAGACCTTTTGTTGTCTATTAAAAAGATTCCGGTGTACAACTATGTTTTATGACGAAACATTTGGCGTAGTGGCTGAGCTATCGCCTTCTGTGTCATGTTTCGCGGATTCGATTCCGCACGGAGCAAATATGTTTATGACCTACGGGTAGTAGTCCCGGGTCTGGTAGTTTGTTGACGAGATAACTTGTGTTTGTAAACGCACTCACGATACAGGAAAAAATTCTAGTGTGGGGCAATGTTTAAAAAAAATGCATATTTTGTTGTTTTTAAAATAAATTAATGCTTTCGAAGCCTTACACAAGTTGGGTCTAATCTATAGACCTCGACATAGCATTGATATTTACCCAAAGGATCTATGCTGCGTTCAAGAATCATTAATTTTGAAATAAATTCAACTCGTTTTATTTTGCCACAAAGTTTGGCAATTAAACATAGGTCATCAGGTCTTTAACCATAAGTACACAGTTCGCACGCAACTGCAAGCTTTTTCGTACGACTAGAGGCCATCGCATAGATGGACATCGCATCATGAGTATTGTAAACACATATTTTTTGTAACATTCTAATTTGTCATTCTTTTCTTTTTGTAGTAACATACCATCTACTAAATTCCAAAAGAGAAGAGCCAACGTCAAATATGAAACCAAAGGGTGTTTGTAAGTTTGACACATGTAAGTGTTAAGTGCGTGCGGCGTGCGGAACGCACCGTTACTGCACGGCTGGTGTGACATGCGGCCCACACTCCCACACCCCGCGCTGAACGTCACCGTAACCCGGCGCCGTGACCTATGCGAGACGATGCCACAGATTGTGTTAGATACAAATCATTCATGTTCCCGATTTAAGTATAAAATAACTAGTCTCCCACAGGGGCCACAGGGCAGGCTCGGTTGTGCACTTCATACCGCTCTGTTACTGTGCTGGAGTATGGTATTTTGTACGATAATTATTTTACATTTTGTTTGTTACAAACACTTAATTTCAATAAAACTAACCCGCGATAATTTTATCATGGAACCGTCGTACCTAAGGTCTACTTTACAGCCTTCAGGAAGACTGTTGGGAAGACCTGGGCTTGACTTGACTTCGGGCTTCTGTTATCCATAATGATCGGTTCGAAGGATATAAGTTAAAACGTCGGGTCTAAGGGTAAGAATAACCTACCTATAAAATATACCTGAGAATTTATCAGGAAAAATATCACTTTATTTTTCACATAGGTGAAAAATAAGGCGCTACTTTGTTTAAGTTATTTATGGAGATGAATCTAAACTATGCCTAAACTTATTGATGTCTCCATAATATGTCAATATTTGTACTGGACATTTTCGTAGCACAATTATGCTTAGAATCGCCTCTGAATATCAGCCTAAGCTTCAATACTAATATTGTGAATTCGAATATATGTGGCCGTATATGGATTTCAACGAAATTTGATACATAATTAAAACTAGACATGAAATGCATACATAAGACACATTGCTGTTTTTTTCGATTATGATTAACACAAATATGGAGCGGAGCTGCAGGAAGAAGTTAGTAATAGCTTATTAGCCAAAAAACTAGGCACTGTGTCCATAGGATCAGAATGCTGTCCCGAAACATCACGACCTGTGTCTATCTGATGATGGCGATATCATCATTTCATTTGACGTGATCCACACGACCAGTTGTTGGCGGAGCATAAATCTTGATTCGTCATTTAAATCTTAACTGAAGATAAAGAGAAATATATTAAGATTAAATAAGATTTAGACGACGTCTGTGGTCTAGTGGTTCGAGTAACTGCTGATCATGGGGTCGTGGGTTCGATTCCCACAGGACACAAATATTTGTGTGGGTAAAACATGAATATTTGTGTTTATCTGGGTGTTTCTTATGTACTATAAGTATGTATTTACAAAAAAAAAGTATATAAGTATTATATCCATTGTCTAGTACCCATAGTACAAGCTCTGCTTAGTTTGGGACTAGATTTGTGGGATCCACAGATATTTGTTTCGAATCTGAGTGTACTTTGTGTCCGTTCATTGTATATTTGTGAAGTTCCCCGTGATACAGAGCTTGTACGTTAATGCGGGCGATAACTTACTTTAAAAAAGATGTAGAGCACGAACATCATCATCATCATCATCAGCCTATATTGGTCCACTGCTGGACGTAGGCCTCCCCTAATGTGCGCCATTTCACCCTGTCCTCGGCTTTTCGCATCCAGCTTCTACCAGCAGCCTTTCGCAAATCATCACTCCATCTTGCCGAAGCACGAACAATTATATGAACACTATTTATAAACTATAAACCCATATACCTATACAACCATATACCTATCTAGAACCTTCTTAAGTAACTAAATTCGTCAGTGTAGTCGATTGTGACAAATAGCAATATCGATGCTGTTAAAATTTAAGAATATATTATAGAATATTTTGGTAGCCAAATGATAGTCGCGACAGTAAGAGTTGGTAACAACGAACCGTATCAAATCATCAATCAACAATCATCAACCCATATACTATCCCACTCCTCTCACCATTTCAAATAAACTCAGCCCTACTTTCGTCATGGTAGATTATATTTGTAGTACCTCACTAAAATGGGATTCCATGTGAATAACCCTCAAGGACTGTCTCATTGGTCACAATGATTGCAAGAGTGGCTGTTGAGCGTGAGGCCTCAGTATCAATGTCAAGCGAAATTGGGTTTTTCTTTGAAAATCTGAGTTACAATTCAGAATTTGAATTGTCGACAGGCAAATGGCTCAACTGAGACGTTACCTCTGCCTAACCTTATTGCAATACCGGCGCGATCATATTGTTATGTCCTATGTTATTACTCAATACATTTTAAAAAGTTCTAAGTTTACATCGAAAACTGACCAATATTTTTCAAAACATAACCAACACTAAATTCGCTGCATTTGAAAAACAGCGCAGGTCCTTATAAATGCAATCAACGTAGCTAGAAATGAGAACAATAGCACATTAAATTATCTTGCGGTAAACAGCCAAATCTACAGGCAAAAATGTCGGCCTTAAACCTGCGGCAGCTGCTCAAATTGTTGTTCTTAGTAGCGCCGATGCAAATAAGCCATGCCTTTTATTCCGTTCAAGCGTAGCCGGGTCACAGAACTAGTACAAATATAATTTTGTTGTACCGTCGCGAATTTACCTATTTCTATTGATTTATTTATCCAACTGTACATTCTTTGACACTGAAATTAATTATCTGTTGCCCGTTAGCATTCGAATGCAATTGTATCGTGTCCCTGTAATCTAGATTTTTGTTTGTTATGAAAAGAAAAAGTACTTCCGGCAATTCCTGTGCCGTGAAAATTTCGCGCAACCAATTTGAGATGGATTTGAACATAATGGATGGATTTATAAATATATATAGATATAATTTTATCCGAACCGCCCCAGATAAAAACTATAAAATAATAGAATACTGAATATACCTAGAAATCTAACATTGTCTTATTTGTCTTACATTAGTTAAAATGCTACACACTCACTACTTAGCATGCAACAAAACAAGCCATTCTTAAAAAAAAGACAAAAAAGAAAACGTGAAAACTTCACATTTCCATACTCTAGTTACCTGACACTTAGCACCATTTTGCACTAAGCGATTCACGATTCACACTGGTTCATTCGATTCTATAACACTGCCACAACAATTGAGCTTTAATCGATAATCACTTGACGCGTGACTGGATGCGCGCGAGTTCGCGGGCGATCGTAACTATCGAAATCGGACGAACAATGGTAGTGTTGCACGGCCGCTTCTCGCGGCGTCTGACCATCAAGTGTTGGTCGTCGACAGCCTCCAGCGTGCCTCCTCATCCGCGTAATGCTTCCCGCTGCGGTAAGCCCGCACAAAAGCGCGAGGGGGGCCTTAATCACTTCCAAAACCATTTGAGGAAACAATGTCCAGGTGCGAAGTCAGTCACGCTCAATCCAACTCGACTAATGACAGAGTTCAAAGGCAATTAGCCCGCACTAATGAATTGACTACTGAAAGCTCGGCTTTGACGCAACGGGTTTATTTGGTTGACATATTTAATTTACAATACAATAGGTTATAATAATTTACTGTGAAGTTACTTAATCATTTTGGCGCTAAGGTAACAAAACTTTCTTAAACATTTGACGTTGGTTTCTATGTTGTGTCTTAAAAATAATTTAATTCTTAACCAACTTTTGTTACTTCGTTCTGTTACTTTTGCATTTTGTCTGGTCAGAATTTGTAATGAGCATCAATTATGAAATAATTGCTATATACAATAATAGTTTAGTAGAGTATTCCGAGGATTCTTTCCATCCGAAGCATCAAGTTGAACCCGACAATCAATGACGTCACTGTCACGACGCCGATAGTAATTTTCATAGGTCTGAAACATAACAAATTATATTGATTACGTTAACGTAACACTACCTTAGTTAACTAAGGTAGAGTGTTAACCATCACTGCATCGGTTCGGTAATACTTGCATCAGTACTATGCGAAATAATTTTTCTGCTTTTCTATGAGGCTAAATCACATTAATGCTTAATATTTTTTTGCTTTTAAACTTCATGCCGTATAATTCAATTTTTATTTCTTATAACTTCTTTATGACATGACGACATACCCGTCTGCATTGTGGAAGTACAGTGCGCTCCTGAGCGTGTAGTACACGAGCTGCATGTAGCAGTAGATGAGGTAGTACAGCGCCAGCGCCGTCGCCGTCACCGACAGCTGCACCAGCTGGACCAGCTCGGCTATCACCTGCCAGGACCTGCTGTTCACCGCCAGGAAACACTGGCAGACAAAAATCGTAGTAGGTAATGGAGAAACATGTGTGAGGTTGGAAAGTAGGGAATCCAATCTAGGTAAACTAGAGAATATACATTTGCCTATAGTGTGCTCTTTGTGTTGACGTCATATGGATCGTCTCTGAGGGTCTGCTCCCTATCTCCGTCAACGAAGTTACGAGCCGTTCGAAAGTTCTCAGCAACTTCGGAATCCAATAAAACAAGTGTCAAATTATTTTTTTCGAACGGGTAAAAACACATCGAGAGTAGGGACAACTGTCAAATTGTGTTGTCATTCATTCTTAGTTCGGGCCCCCAGTAGTGGACCTCATAAGGCTGATATATTTGCTGATGATAGTGTGAACATTTATCTCGTAACGTATATCATCTGATAAGTCTAGTAATGTTCATGTTACTAAGTCTGGTAGCGAAAATCAATCTACTATTGATTGGTATAAATATAATCGAGGAATGTGAAAGAAATAAAAGAAGACAAATAAATAAGTGCCTTTGCTACGCGCAAACATGTAAAGAAATGAATTATTTCGGCAAATATTTATTTTAAAAAAAAACAGTAAAAAGGTGTTAAGTGTTATTGAAGTCCACTTGTAAGTACGTTCCTGAAATACCTAATACTTACAAACTTTTTTCGAATGTACAGAGGCCAGCAGATCAAGCTACTTCAATTGTTTCTTTGATAGATTTTCAATTTTAACACAAAGTAATAAGGTTCATGTTCAATTGGGAAATTTGACAGTTTTGGATGGAGCTTGATCTGCTAGCGTTTGTACATAGGCACAATACACAAATATTTACATGTATGTATGTTTTGTCATAGCTTTTCCCAATAATTATACGTTGAGGGTAACAAAAATAATGATCCATTTACTTTATCCATGAAATAAATTTTATCGTATTTTAATATGACTTTGCGAGTCATTAGCAACGGGTGATCAGGCCATTAGTAATAGCTTCGACTTGGTTCATACATAGTCATCAATCATTCAATTTTCGGAGCTAATCGGTGCTAACTGCAATCTGTAGACGAGTCGCGATTCTCAATAAACTTAGCTGAGCCAGTGGTCACATACAATCCTATCCAATCTATAAAAATAATAGATCAGTAAGATCTGCGTAAGCGCATACCCTAGTGGTATGACCATTGGACTGCCGCGGCCGAGTCGAAGGTCTCGAGTTCCAATCCAGTTCCAATTCTGTTTCGGACGGGGCGTGTGGGACTCGAACCGTACAGGATGACCTACCAACTAAAACCACACGAGATTTTCGCCTCGCCACTTTTGCGCTGGCGTTACGTGAGTGAGGTCTCATTTCTCCACGATCGACGATCCGCTAAAACTCACTAACCCAACTTAGTGCAAAAAGGTTGGTTAAACTTTAGATTTATGTTTTTAAACGTTCTGTCATACAAAAATTTGTGTTAGTATGGTAATTATGTCAGATAAATGAATGGCCGGACAGCCCAATTAAGCGGTCGACAGACGAACACTTACTGTACTTGGTCTTAACCTAGAGAGATCGCTATCGGAAGGCTTTAATTATGCTTTAACAAACATTACGCGCCTGCAACCTCAATTGGGTTCATCAAACAAGGTTTCATGCAGTACGCAAAGTAAATAAAACACTTTTATTAACTACAAACTTCCTTTTTCCTCTTTAATGTATATGTAACGAAGCTACTAGATTTAATTAATATCGCGATTAATTAGTATACAATAAATACACTATTAATTAATTAAAGCAGAATATTGACTTTACATAACATACTTTCACGCCTGTAATCCCCGAAGGTATAAACAGAGGTGTAGGTACTAATATATATAATAGGCTCGCCCATATTACATGGAACCTAAACATACCGGGGAATTGTTTAAAATCGTCTAATAAATGTCATGATTAAGTTTATTGCTTGTTGCCTGTACGGGTAATCTTTGTAACTTTAAGGGCCCTTGTAAACCCGGAAGGAACAGCCATACATACAACTTAATTACAATACAATGTGTAATATAATGTCCCCGAATTAACACAAAATTTAATGAGAAAGATAAGAATTAATTCAATACAAGTATAATGTAAACGTCTAAAACCTTCGGCCCATCCGGCTCATCATCCGGTAAATGTTTACTAATATTTTATAATAAAGTTGTTAGCTATTTATATTATTTATAAAAATATTTTGATATTTTACACGTCAGGTAAAGACAATTACCATTTATCTATCAATACGCAAGTGTATTGATTTCTCACACTTACGCGAATATTATACATTGAATTAAAACTACTTTTTACGAATTTTATCGCGTATTGATATTATTAATCATCTATTATAAATCAGTCTACCCGTGACCATGGACGCTGTAAAGGGTCCGAAACGTCGGGATTAATAATATCAATATAACGCGATAAATCCGTAAAAAAATAGATTTATTTCAAAATATGCAAGTGCCTAATTTTTAAAGGAAATCGCAAAGGAATAATAAGAATAAATGTGAAATTGCTTCTGGAATCATAAGTTCGTTATGAACAATTTTAAATGCTGGCATGTTTGACAACCTTAGAGAAAAATTAAAAGCATACTTATATAATAACTTTTATTACGTGAACATTAAAAAATGTCCATTTAACCAGGTAGTGGGGAGCGGCGGTGTCGCAGGGCGCGCCGCGTCACGATCCTAGTCTCGATGCTATCTCTGCGCACGAGCATCCATTACCGTACCTACCCTCCTACGCGGATGCCCGACTGAATCGCCACGTTTATGTACCTACATTCTTATCACTACACTGATTCTAATAGAATATTTCCGAAAGAAACCTGGGTTGTACCTAGCTTAGATCCTAAAGATCGACTGATTGTATCCACCTGTATCGTCCACCACCCAGACCTTTAGGAGTAGTTTCTATAAATGAGGTTGTGCATTAAAATTTAAACTTGTTTTCACTATCTAAGGCTCGCGTGTTTTCGCTTTAAAGGTTTATATCAGTTAAAGCCTTTGAAAATGTGAACAATACTAAGGTATAAAGGTGGTTGTCACATTCTGCAGTCACTAATTTGTAAAGAAATCGTGGAAAAAAACATGGCTGCCCAATAACCCCCAAATACAACCAAGAGGACCCCATAAATACCTAACCGAATACACAATAAGGACAGGAATCCAAGATCCAATTTACACAGTTCCTGGCCCCTCGCTAGCTAGGCAAGGCAAAGGGCAGGTCACACCGTGTCCGTGTTGTAACAAGACAAGAGCAAGACATTCCTGAATAACGACAGGCGATGCATCGGGCAGGGCGATGGCCGATAGAGGGCGCACGAAGCAACCACCGCGCTCACGACGCGCGACGCCTCGCGCCTCGCAAGTCGCACCCGCTGCCAACGTCAACACTAAACGCTTATGATGATTATATCGTGAAACTAATTAGGGGCGCCACCGTCACAAATTTGAAATCTTACTAATACTTGCTACTATGGCCCGAAGGCTTCGGTACATATCGTGAACTACTCAGTAAACAATAATAATCATACAGTGTACAGCAATTCACATATATAAAATGCTTACGTACTTCAATTAGTTCATTAAAATACCTATTGTAACTGCATTTTTTTTAAGCAACGGGATAATATAAGTTACTATTTACCCTTTTTCCTCGCATATGGTCATATTTTTCCGTTGACTGTCTACACGTTTTATCAATAGCGCCGGTGGCCGCACAGTAACCACACGTCGTTTTGTCAAGCTAAAATAAAAACAACGGTAATATTATTTTTGAGGCAATGTGTTTAATATAAAAAGATGACAAACAATCATGCGGGCCGCCTGATGGTAAGCGGTAGCTGCAGCCTATAGACGCCTGTAACACCAGCACGTTATCATCAGGAGACCTCATTTATTCAGTCTCGTATGCTCAATAATTTCCCTGGCTACATTTCCCTTCAAACCGGAACACAATAATGTTATTAATGTTATGTTTACATTATTGCTTAGCGGAAAGAATATTTGGTAAGACCCTAGACGATCTCAGTAGCATGAACAGAGCCTACCAGCTTAAATATTTTGTTGTCAATCAATGTTAATAAGTCTGTTGACAGTAGAGTGGGAGGGTAGCCGTAGTTTCATGTTCACGCGGTGTAGGTATGTGATTACAAAATATAAGGTAAGTGGAGATGCCGCAGCTCGGACTCCACCACTGACACAGAGTGGGTGACCTACCGACTAAAAACTACACGGTGTTTACTACTCACCACCTGAGTGCCGTGGTAACGGGAGCGGTTTTCCAATCGCCCGCGACCCCGGCGGTGCAGCTACGTAAGCTAAGTCAACTTTATTTATCTTAGCAGACGTGGCTGCTTTTCATACTCTAATCCACACTACGAGATAAGCTAAGTTAGCTCGCGGTGTGGCCTGCGCTTTAAATGGAAATTGAGTATTTGGAACGCCAATCTCCATCGTACAAGGATAATAATGTCTGCTAATCACTGTGATTCATACTTCCTTACAACTGTGTGATCTATTATAGGATAGACTTCGCAATTACCGTATAGGGATGCGTAACGGTAGGTGATGGTGGCGGTGGCGAAGGGAAGGTATTCAGAATGTTCTTGAGCTTATCGCTAGTCCGTATGCATCCGCATTTTCTTCTCCAGGTTTTTAAATCCTGGACCTGAACCGGTTCTAGCTGGCCGGACTGCACCTTGGGGTCCGGGCAAGAACCGCATCCCTTGCCGGTATTTTGTTCAGTCATTACAGCTCTCTATGAAGTTAAGACACTAATATAGAGCAAAGGCAACCATATTCCGTGACAATTTGGGATTAATTGTCAGGCCAAACAATTTTATATGATCTACTTCTCAAATTCTACTATTGCCAAAAGTTACGTTTGTTAAGATTGGTAACTTTTGTTGCAACTGCATAATTTAAGTTTTATTCATATTTAATATCAAATTATTTTGTTCTAGCCAGACAACTGATGTTGCCTTTGAGATAAGAAAAGGCTCGCTTCTATTATATAGATAAAACAAATATATAAATATATGGCTGCCTCAAATAGTAGGTTCAACATGATTGTTCCTAGAATCCAATATTTTTTCAGGAGTACCTGTACCTACCTACGCAAGAACCGGTTGGATTATTGCACTATTTAGTTTATATCTCCTATGAAATGAAAAAAGGCGTTAATAACATGCTATAGCAGTATCATCATCATTATCATCTGAATCTGGTCCCACAGCAGCTGCTTAATACGCCTGTATCAAATTTTGCTATTGGCTTCGTTCCTGTGCCATCTCGTACAGCTTCATCCGTGAACTGTGCGACAACTTAGCTAACTTACCTATGTGTAAAGCCGACCTTTGTCACCCTGAATTATTATTGCTGTGGCCTGTGGCTTCGGGTCGGGAAATACTGCTGCTATAAGATGTGCTCAATATTATAGTTATGTTATTATTTTGTTCTTATCTAAGAAAAGGTCATTATATTGAATATACCAATTAGTTCACATAGCACTGATGATTTTGAGGGGAACACAAAATAAACATAACATATAACAACAAATATGACGTGACAGTGTGACGGTTGCTTTTGCTCGAGCAATTTTGTGTTTTTATTTTCACACTGCTGTCAAACAATGACAACTGATGGTTAACTATACCACCTTATTGGATAAAAAAAAATTTGGCAAGCACAACTCACTAAACAGGTTCTCCCCCATTTTATTATAATCCATTTTACTTATCGATAGTATTGTGCATAGGTATTTAATTTATCAGTAAGTATATTAATACTTACTTATTTAATTTATCAGTAAGTATATTAATACTTACTGATAAATTAAATACCTATGCACAATACTATCGATAAGTAAAATGGATTATAATAAAATGGGGGAGAACCTGTTTAGTGAGTTGTGCTTGCCAAATTTTTTTTTATCCAATTAATGGTACGTATGGTAGGTACCATACGTATCGATTACCATACGTATCGATTACGATACGTATGGTACCTACCATAGGTATGTAAAATTTTGGCAATGATTGGCAATGTTTTTGTTCTCCAATTTTACTGAATTAAATTCGATGTAGTGTCTAGTAACGATGGAGCCCGAAACGAGTGTTTCTTGGAAACCATCGACAACAGGCGGCCCAGTAACCGACGGCGACAGAGCTCGTAACCATGAGTATATTAAATACCTATCTATGCTCGTAACACGGCGTGCGAAACATTACAGATATTATTTCACACTCAATTCTGACCATGTACTGACTCAGTTAATGTTTGCAGAACTTAAGTACCCACCCTTATTACTTATTACATAAGTGCATAAGTACATAAGTGCATAAGTGCATAAGTACATAAGTGCATAAGTGCATAAGTGCATAAGTACATAAGTGCATAAGTGCATAAGTGCATAAGTGCATAAGTGCATAAGTACATAAGTGCATAAGTGCATAAGTACATAAATACATAAGTACATAAGTACATAAGTACATAAGTACATAAGTACATAAGTACATAAGTACATAAGTACATAAGTACATAAGTACATAAGTACATAAGTACATAAGTACATAAGTACATAAGTACATAAGTACATAAGTACATAAGTACATAAGTACATAAGTACATAAGTACATAAGTACATAAGTACATAAGTACATAAGTACATAAGTACATAAGTACATAAGTACATAAGTACATAAGTACATAAGTACATAAGTACATAAGTACATAAGTACATAAGTACATAAGTACATAAGTACATAAGTACATAAGTACATAAGTACATAAGTACATAAGTACATAAGTACATAAGTACATAAGTACATAAGTACATAAGTACATAAGTACATAAGTACATAAGTACATAAGTACATAAGTACATAAGTACATAAGTACATAAGTACATAAGTACATAAGTACATAAGTACATAAGTACATAAGTACATAAGTACATAAGTACATAAGTACATAAGTACATAAGTACATAAGTACATAAGTACATAAGTACATAAGTACATAAGTACATAAGTACATAAGTACATAAGTACATAAGTACATAAGTACATAAGTACATAAGTACATAAGTACATAAGTACATAAGTACATAAGTACATAAGTACATAAGTACATAAGTACATAAGTACCTAAGTACATAAGTACATAAGTACATAAGTACATAAGTACATAAGTACATAAGTACATAAGTACATAAGTACATAAGTACATAAGTACATAAGTACATAAGTACATAAGTACATAAGTACATAAGTACATAAGTACATAAGTACATAAGTACATAAGTACATAAGAACATAAGTACATAAGTGCATAAGTGCATGAGTACATAAGTACATAAGTACATAAGTACATCAGTACATAAGCACGTAAGCACATAAGTACACATTGTATACACTTGATAAGACGTGTTCAGATATTTTTGATTAGTTATATGAATAGAAATGATTGACAAACATTTGCTCAGATATTCATGAAGTAATGAATGTTCAGATATTAATGGTCACTTATACGTGTATCTATAGAAATTATTGACATTTTAAAATGTTCAGAAGTATTTGGTCACCTTGTTAGCTACGATAAATCTGATGGCGACTGTACCTATTTCACCATTATTTGTCTATGCTATACTAAATCTATGTAATATATAAAAATTCATTTTTACTCTTGGTCTCGCCATAACTTGAGAACGACTTTGCCGTTTCAATGCATCTTTTTTTTAAATTTTCTAATACTTTGTAGAAGGTTCTTACGGAAAGAAAAGTTAAGAAAATTGCGCAGGACTAGATAGTTTATATCCACGCAGACGAAGTCGCGGGCAAAAGCTATTGGAGTATACAACTGTAGACCAAGACATATGTTGTTAAAATTTTCTAAACTTATATGCTATAGCATAGTATTGCAGACAAAATGCGTAGCGTAGTGTTTTAAAACTGTCCGATAGATCACCATTGTATCATAACTTATGTATCTACCTATTACCTACAATAAGATGGTTTAATTAAGAGCACTCATGGATCCTAATTTCAACTCCGGTACGCCATTCTGGTTAGAAGTTCTAAGGGAACAGTACAGTCGCACCAGTACCTAATGAACATAAGTACATAAAAGAGCTTGGGGTCAAGTGTGATATTTTCATTTCATACTTGTAGATGTCAACCAATGGATATTCTAAATTTAGTAAAATGTTGCATCAGTCACAATTTTTTATATGTTTCAGCTACAAAGTGTTCTCAAAAGCTTAAACCCGGAGAAATTATTGACTTTGGTGAGTTAAAATATTTTTATTTTTAACTAGCTTCCTGCCCTGTCTTCCCACAGGTGTTGTGTACCAATAGTATTCATGTCATATATGATATGTGTATGGCAATAAATCTCTAATATCATAGTGTATAAACCATATCAAAATCCATTGCATAGTTTATAAGAAAGAGAAATTAATGTGGACAACTTTCATTTACAGATAAAGATTATTTATTTACACAACATATTTTATTCTTATCATTTTACATTACAGAGTGGCCCCAATACAGACAGTGGCTTGACAGCAAAAGAAGCAGTTTTTGAGGGAATTGATGAGTAAGTAAATGATACAGAATCTCTATAAAAACCTTCAAACATATGTAAATTAATAATGTTTACATTGTAGATATTTAAGCTAACATGGGAATAATCTATTACATTCTTTTTTCAAATATACAGAATGTATATAAATCTCATTTGTAATTTAGTTTTTGCTATGTGCAAAGAGGATTGATGAAAAAGTGAGAATTGATGAATGAACATGAAAGAAATCCCTTGTGAGAAAATGTTATATAAAAATCTTATTTCTTTGCTCTAACTTGCCAGGCGAGTATAGATCACCAGTTTATTGAACCGTGAGTTCTGAATAAAAATATACAAAACAAATCATACAACAAATAATAATGAAAACACAGTCATGTGTTATTAACATTCTGTGACTATTTGAGCAGTTGGTTTGATGAATGACAAATTGTTACTGGTTTCTCATTAATATATCAATATTATTGATAACCCTAATATTGTGTACACTGTTCACCTAATTTGAAAACACGATTATTTTCGGGATATTTTCATCTTTATCAGAATTTTATAAAAAAAATAAACAGAAAAATCCAATAATACTCTCGACCTGAGATGCGAAGCCAGGACCTCTCTAGCGTAACAGTTGCGCTTACGATCACTAGACCAGTGAGGCAGTTCTTCGCCTGACCTAGGGAATACCTTATTGCATGATTACTTTTCAGAATGTTTGTATGGACTGTGTAATGTAGGTACTTGCTCACGCATAGTGGCTAACAGTAAATCATAGTATCGTGGCATTGTGTGATTTTATACGTGAAGGTACTGTGTGTCTTTGTACGCGTAGGTACTGTTTGTCATTCCGGACCGGAATAAACCCTTGCGATGAAAAACGCTGTTTGACAGTTGACTCTGTTACCACAAAACCTTTTCGAACATTAGAGACTGTTATCGATATTTATATTTCAAACGGGATATTAAAATGTTCTTTTTTTAATTTCAGATTCAAAGTCGACAATGAAATATTATTCCCTATCATCGCGGAGCTGTAAGTACATCGCCGATAATTTATATAATAATTAGATGATATAGAGTATTGTCTAGAATGTGTTTTAGATAATCCTACTATTATCTATAAATACTGCTTATGTAAATGCAGTTATCAATCTTATCAGATGATTGTTTTTTTCAATGACACGAGCGTAATAGGATTTCATTACTATATAACTTGTTGATATAATTGCTAATTGTTATCGTTAACTTGTCACTGAAATGAAGTTGCTATGTGCAATAGGTAGGTACTATTAAGTTTTAGCTTTTGTGCAGCACTACGAGTATTTTCTAAATATGCACGTGATAAAGAGCTGCTCAATACACATTTGCGAGACAAGGTCATTACTAATTTAATTATAACTAGAATTTTTTTAAAAACAATGATGAACAGTCCTGAGATAAGTAGGTACAATATTTTTTTACTTAAGATTTTTAGAGACGAACGTATCAGAATAAATAATTCAATCAGAAATATATCCTAATAAAATTAGTCAATCCAACACTGGCTGTTATTTTGTTTTTCTTATTTATTTATATATTTATTTGATCATGGAAGACCAACAGCTATTAACAGATATTATATGATTTTTACAATAAATTAACAGGTAGCCATTAACAGGTACTCGCGAATAGACTTTGTGTATCTTGAAGTGTGTGGATGCGTTATTACAAACAACATAATCATCACTTATATAACTCTATGATCAAACTCAAATATGTGGTTTCTGAATGTAATCATATTCAGAAAAGAAATCTAAGCTAAGTTATTCTTGATCTTAGTTTTTATCTTCTTATTCTTAATTTACCAAGAGATGGTCGCCATCGCCAATGCCGGCGCCATATAGTGTTAGGTAATTAAATATTGACTTAAAAGTGTCTTTAAAAGATCTATTTACAAAAATAATTATCATTTATTTCTAGTCTATGTGAAGGCATAATCGTAGAGGCCGCCTCTACGATTATGCCTTCGTGGCTAAGTAATAACTAAGCTGATCAACCGATCTGCAAGGTTAATCTGCGATAGTCGCGGTCAGTCTGTCGATGGGTGACCATTCCGAACACGTCGAGACCCCTCCGTGCCTCGGAAAGCACGTAAAGCCGTCTGTCCCGGTTGTAATACAAACACCTATCGTTAGTGGTTAGACAATCGTTAATGGTAGTCAAAGCCAAGCCCAAAAAGCCTGACAACCAGTCTATCCTCAGGGTATCGGTATTACAAAAAAAAATGGATTGCGGAGGTCTGATGGCAGTCGCTTCGTGTAAAATAATGATATTCAGCTGCATCTGGTTAGACTGGAAGCCGACCCAATATAGTTCAAAAAAAGGCTCGGAGAAAAAGTGAAGGCATAAGTAGACGGTACGGTAAAATATAGACTGAGAGGAAAGTATCTTCAGATCAAAAAAATATTAAACTTGGGACAATAGCCAACAATTTGTGGTTTAGCACTTCAGGTTCCTACTCAGCTGCACTGCTAATGTATTCGGATTGTAGAGTTAATTTGTTTCGGCGATAATCGCTAGTGTCAAATGGCCCTAATTTACCGCGCTGCCATACCGTACCGCTATTGTTACTGCTCTTACGGATCTTATAGTTTCGTGCCCCTTTGTCATTTGCGCGTTTCCATTGCAAACAGTTTTGGTAACGTGAAAGAGAATATCGTCTGCTAGTTTTATGTAGGTAAGTATTAATTTTTTGATGAATAAAATTTAAGGAATCCTAATAAAGCAGATGCGTATCATCCTAAGATAAGCTTCGCCGCTGGCATCAACATAACAACGGATCAATGTATTTTTATCTTTAGAATTAAAGTAAAATAATGGAGAATAACAAATATTATAATTATTTTATGAAATGCTTCTTGATGTTTCTACGACCAAATAAACATTAAATCCTTTTATAAGTAAAAAATTCTACTTACGCCATGTTATGAATAAATATCCGCTTATAAGAAAATAAACCCATTATAGACTTAACTTGTTTAGTGTTTGTCAGGGATTACATTTTTTTAATAACCCTTATTATTTTTATGTTCAGGTTTTACTTCTTCCTGCTGAGGATCGAGAGGAGGATCCCTGAGAAAAGATCGTTACATGGAGGCAGAATCGTTGTGGCTGGTGCTTTGATTAAGATTAATTTTAATATTTAATATAATCAAAATAGTAGAACAGCTGTTTAGAAAAAGTGAAGATAAAGAATATAAGAGTATTTTTTGTTTGTTTTATAACAGATAGGTTAGCGTTTGACCACAATCTTACCTGATGGTAAGTGAAGATATGGTCTAAAATGTAGCACGCTTACCTAGAAGATACCTATTCACTCGTGACTTGAAGACCCACAAATTGTACACATCAGGAAATACAGACTTAGGCAGCTGAGTCCATTCCCTCGCTGTACGAATAAGGAATGTCGAGGCAAAACGCTTAGTGCGGGTTTCGGGAATTTACACCATGAAACGGTGACGCTTTACAGTTTGCCTGGTTGTGCGATGGTAAAACGGAGATGGCAGAATTTGACTGTGCAGTTCTGATGCACACTCTCCGAAATGTATCCATAAAAAAGAAAAAAAAAAGTATAAGAATAAGAGTAGATATCTTTCGTTCATCCCCTTAGCCCACCTCCCCCCTGGATCCTCTTCTGCCTACAGACAGGCAAGCAGGGTAAACAACATTGATCATCATTTTATTCCTAACGCATTCGGCAATGGACTTGCGCGCTCCAAACCGATTAAATCGTTTGCGCCGCGTGCGTGTTTTCGACACTATGAACTCAACTAATTCATATTACCGTAGACAGTTACATGTGGCATAACTGTGAATCAGAATTCTAAAAACTTCCTTCATTGTCAATGTGACACGCATTAGCGACCGTGAGAAGGTCGAAAAGTCCTTACGCATTTCGCGGGTAACGTGCAATCTTACCGGATTTTTATTACCAAGCTGACATAACTGTAGCAAGCTACGCATAACGTGTGCTCACAAATTAATCGCTATGCAAAATTCATGTAACAATGTGTAAGACGTAGCCGTGACCAATAAATTATTTCGTGTGTTAGGTACCTACGTTTGCTTGCTGTTTTATAGTGACTGAGGTGTGCTAGCTTAACGCTACGTTTCTGGAGAATGGTTGATAGTGATTAGAAGGTACCTAGGTATCGCGAAAGGTGTCTATTTTTATTGTTGAAATTGTAATAGATAAGTACACATTTCTGGTCGCTTTTAATGAATCATTGAATAATCACATTATCAAAGTAAGTCATCAAAGTCTAGATACTTTTCTACAAGTTTAAATACCGATGAGGTAAAATACTCGAGAGGAATTGTTACATGAACCCTTTTTAGCCCTCCTTATCATAATGAGACTGTTGACGAAGAAGGGTCTAAAACTATAATAATTGGTGAGTAGCCATTAAGAAGATAAGAAGATATACTTAGGGAGGTACCTACATATTTTATTCCGGATCTCTATAATCTCCAACCTATATTTTTCTATTACCACCAAGACGAGCCGAAAGAACTGCCATGGCTTGGCAGTTCCTTCGGCTCGTCTTGGTACTTTATTCTCGCCTACTTACTTTATTCCAAGATTTAGGGTTGTTAGAGTTAAGGGCTCTGCTCTAGGTAGGTACATCTGATAAATATGTATGTTATGAGGTCGTGAGTCTTAACAAGAAACTTCACGTGAAATATAGAATTCTGATAATGAAGGCTCCCCGTGACCAGGAACACAGTAAAGGGTCCGAAACATAGGAATCATAATGTCAATACACGCGATAAAATCCGTAAATACTTAGTAATTTTATTTCACAAGAAATGTTTCTGGTGGGATTATCTACGTTATATTTGTTTGCCCTACTTAATCGTTGATCCTTTGTCAGTTTAAGACTTCGGAAGATCAACATTATAATTACTCAAAACTACTTGCGCTTGCACTGCGGTAAACCAACATAGTTTAGGTGCTTCGCAGTGGCACGATTGTTACTAAAATATCTTTAGGGTACGTGATATCGGTGCTATCGAAGTTGTGACTAAACAGACACAAAGCATTTCTAGCTTCTGCGACAAGTAAAAAATTACATTATTAGAATATTTAATAAGCAAAATATCTTCAAGATTATTTTTGTGTAATTTCGGATACGATACCTAAACATACCTAAACAACACCATTTTATAGATACGTGTAATAAAATAATTTAGTAAAATAAATAATTACTGAAGTAGGCACTAAAATTAACTATTAATATTATAAAGAGGTAAAGTTTCCGAGGTTGTAGGGGGTAGAGATTACCCCCTACAACCTCGGAAACTTTAGATTTACGAAATCGGGATCTACTGAACCGATTTCGTAAATCTTTTTACCAATAGAAAGACACATTATGTGCGAGTGTCATAGGCTATAACATTTATGTATAATAAGTGCATGATAATAGGTAGTACATTGCACCCGTGCAAAGCTCGGGCGGGTCGCTGGTACTACTTATGGGGGGGCTGACTGGGGTTTTAGTTATTTCAATTACATACTTAGTTAAAACACTCAACTTTAATGAACGGGTCGTAGACATAGCGCACTGAACTTAGAAAACAACATTTCATTAGGAGTGCAAACAACCCTTTACCTTATTGAAATCGATTTTAATCAAAACAATTGCAAAATATCTATCTACTCGTATAAAGAAAGGTCCTAC
The DNA here is from genome assembly GCA_964056405.1 of Acronicta alni. NCBI lineage: Eukaryota > Metazoa > Arthropoda > Insecta > Lepidoptera > Noctuidae > Acronicta > Acronicta alni. Next base: position 9,153,093 of record OZ043926.1, read on the forward strand.
GGGTCATTGTATGTGATCATAGGCCATAGCAAATATTTCCTTTTGAATCGATCCCATATCCATTAGGTACCGGCGTTGTATTATTGTACCTAGTTCCGAGACATCATTTGTGGTCTCGGCTTTATGAAGTATCAAACTCATACAACTAAAAGGATATACTTACATAAATCAATCAATAGGAGCCTTCAGGAAGAGTGCGGCGCTCCTACAAAGTCGGTACCTACCTCGGCTTTGTGAGCTCGGTATGGAACTATGGGCATTAGGGCGTACCACCCGGGGGTGGCGCGAATCGCACGGTCGTTCACTCTCGCACCTGCCATACCGATGTTGAGATTGCGGATCGCCATTACGTCACACACCATGAATCTTGCGAATAGCTAAGCTTTTTATTGCAACGACTTTTCTTATAATATATGTATAGTTTTTTTGGTAGGACTTTTGACCGACTTCTACATAAGAGGAGGTAGGCCACTACACCTACCTATCTATTCACCGTAGATAGCATGTTATGTGCCCTGCACCTTCCGGGTGGCGAAGGATCCACTGGATTTTCCGTACTTTAAAAAAAAGGTAGCATGTTATGTAAGTGTTTTTAAACGATTTTATTGAATCATTCTTTGTTTGGCAGTAGCCCCCAGTCTCATATACCTAAATGTCGGTAGAGTGACTACCGCCCTTAACGCTGAACGATCTACGAAGACTATCCGCATTGTGAAAAAACTTCTACGGCATATCAGACTCTCAAAATATCTGCCAACCCACGACACTGTCCCGAAAATATAATTATCAATTATTTATCTGACGCACATCTATTTTCTCCTGCAACTCACGAAGACAGCGAATAAAAATACATAATTATCTTCATCTACATGTACGTTACATTAACACAGAAAATATAAACAACCAAAGATAAAAATACACAATTACGCCTGCTAATCATCCAAGGTGAAATTTTATGTTAAAGCGAAAATTAAAGACGCTATGAACAATGGCCCGCACTACACAAGGTCACTCATACAATAGAGGTGCGCCGAGTATTTTGGAAATGCGAAGGTCAGCTGTGTCGTGATCCACGATAAGCCCTTCCTCCTTGTTAGCGACGATAACCTATTTCACGCTACTGCGGACACGCTTAACCCTACGTTTACATCATCGAGATAAAATATTATAATTCTTTAACCATTATTTTTGATGTTACCAACATTTAGATTTTAACTTAGGTATAATATAAATATAATGTATTTAGTACTTTTTTAGGTATATTTTTATAAAATTGTTACTGAAATGTCTTATCTAGGTACTATTCCTGTTGATACTAATACTTCTCATGGTGTAAAAGGCAACCCATATAAATAAGAAGATTTGTGGATTTGTTCGTCTTATCTGTGTACTCGGTATTCAATCAATAACGATGAAACTAATTTTGATGAGCTGTGTGCGCAACTGGTAAGGTTCCTGACAAAAAAAAACACACCGAGTACAGCTTGAGAAAGTGACATGCATATGCGAACTTAAAATAAGAAATTCGTAGAACTGGAAAAAATCATTACCTACCTCTTAGGATGTATACCAGGAAAGGCACCCAGTCGAATAGCACATTGGGGCACACTTCTAGATTTGTGGGTTATTCTTCCGGAAAATTAAAAATATTTATATTTATCTTTTTGTATATTTTTGGCATTTTCCATGCTAAGATTTTAAAGTTATTTAGAAAAGGAAAAATTTGACCGCGGGCAGGATTCGAACCTGCGTCTTCTGGTTAGGTACACCAGACGCTATGACCACTAAGCCACCGCGATACCTACCCGTCATGTCGAATTTTTCCTTCACATACTGAATTTACGTCTTTATGGTGACGTCAGTAACACCTATTGAAATGCAAGTTTTTGCTTTTCAACCGACACAACTTACTTTACAGTTAGTTCAATGTCGCACGATGCCACCTTACCTTCTAACTATCTTTTTGTATATTTTTGGCATTTTCCATGCTAAGATTTTAAAGTTATTTAGAAAAGGAAAAAATTTTTCCTTTTCTAAATAACTTTAAAATCTGATAACTCTAAAATATTTATATTTATTCTTCAAATGGCATATTTATACGTTTCAGTACTTTCTAGAGATTGCATTGTTGTTCAGAAAGTTATTAAATAAAATATAATCGATAGAATCACCAGCAGGTACAGAAATATTTCCTATCAATAAAATTAAAGAAATATGAGCAGGTAAGTGGGATATTAGTATCTAAGTGAAATACCACTCACTCACTCACTGATTAATCACGAAATATTAAAAACTGTAAAGCCTAGAAACTCGAATCGCACGTAGGTTTCTTTCAGGGTAAAGACAGACATCAGCTAAGACCTTAATATATTTATCCATATTCAATCCATGCAATTCGGTTATAAATACATCCAAGCAGTTAATGTTTTGGCAAAATAAAACATAGTTTGTTCACCATAATGTTTAATAAATAAACACATATTACATTTACGCTGCTGAAGCTACAGTCAGTGTGAGCAGCTTTAGCACTCGTGTGAATAATCTTTCGAAAGCATAACCACAGACAATCTTCTCCATACAATGGTTCACCTCCATGAAATTTAGGTATTCATTTCAGTCCCGAGTTACCTTGTTTAGCTCGGGACCTGGATTAGACCTGGGGCCGTACGAACACATGTTAACGCGATGATGTTAGGTTGTTAGAGAGAGACCGCTCTGCGGGCTAAATCCAGCATGATTAGGCTGTAAAAACGCTCCCCATGAACAACTGTATGAAGACTGTGGTTTAACTATATCTAAGTTAAATACTAGGGTCAGCAACAAGCTGCGTGATGAATGGAGTGTAATTAACTTAATGAGACCCATACAATACATAAAGACATGATCAGAGGTGGCATTTGAGCAAAAAATATATAAATGATATACATTGTAAATATTAACAAAGCATAACTTTAAAAATATGGATAGAATACTATTTTAAAATAACGTAAAATAATAGAAACGCATCACATAAGTATACATCTACTAGCAAGGAAAATATAAACAGATTTATATTTTGTAAGTAACAAGTAGTAACACACGCGACACCCCTGATCATTATATCATTGCAAAAAATCACAGATCCACTTTTCCAAACATTACCTAGTGGAAATATAAAATGTACAATAGCCAAAATAAATATAGGTATTAATAATATTGAACTCACACAGGGAATGTGCTTACAAGTAGTCGGGACGTTGATGACACACACTAACACGTTACGACATTAAATTGTGCTCAATACACTAAATATTATCCATCCTTACGACGCACCGTACCGTCAGGTATGATCTACATGCTAACATTTCTTTTCCTAACTACTGTGTACAGATCGACCGTAACTAATATTTAAAAATATATTCTATTGATATAGTAAAATATGCATAAAACACACACATTTCGATACCTGGTATATAACTATATTTTTATATAAAAACTTGTACATGTCGTGTAAGCGGAGGCATGATAGTACATTGTGTAATTGTATGTAGGAAGTATGAGGATATTATATTTTCTTAAGGACAACGTTTTCAATATAAATTGTACAATAAATACTAAGATGTTCTCCATGTATTATATTTATTTGAATAATTACTGTTATATCAATTTCAATAAGAAGGTGGATTGAAAAAGTATTGTAACAAAATATTAAAAACGCACCTATATAACTTACATAAACTTCAATACAATACCTAATGATAAGTCGAAGTAATATAATTAAATAAATTAGATAGCTTATAAAAAACATTATCACACAGCACATGGAGTAAAATAATTGTAAGTAACACTTTAAATTTTATTAATGTCACGGAGTTATTTACACCGAATTAGCAGAGAACGTGGTCGATGAAGTAAGATAGAAACCTCCACTTTTCTCCTTTGGGAATTCGGGCAAACAACTAAATGAACAGTAAAAAAACATTGACACGGGATTCATAAAAGAATAATACGTATTCTTAACCATATCATATTCAGGTAACATCAATTTTACGTTATAAGAAAATAATTTTTGCTCCAGTAAATTTTAGATATACTTTGAGTAAATTCAATGCTAGAATATTTTGTACGTTAGGCGAATTTAATTTTAACCACTATATTTTTCTTTGCGTTTATCACATTTATTCGAAAGCGTACTAATACGATGATAGTAACAATCTGAACTAATATACATAACAAAACTACTAGAATGAACATCATATAGAAATTTTTGGTATTGAGTAAAATGACCGTGCTGTCTGCAAGTATTGCCAAACATTTACAGCACATAGCTCTTGTTACATCGTCTTCTTACTACATTAATATTGGCGATGCTTTTATTCCTATTCTAGCTATTCTAACAAAACGACAGCCTTTGTTTTTAATTAATAGCAATCTTATAACGCTCACACTAAATTTCCTGAACTATCTTAGATGAAACCAATCCAAAAGTTCGTAAATCTCCAAAATACTTAAAATTTGTGCCTGTTTATTATCATTCCATACTACGCTCGTCCCCAATTTTCACAGAATTCTATAGTTACATAAATTTGTCCAACACTAATTCTTTTATACTCAAATAAATGCCTTAAAAATAAGCGGACTTTTCACAATACAAACACTATAATATAAAAACTCCTAAGCACAATAAATTTAAAACACACGTACGAAAAAGACTAGTCTGAATAAACCTGACAATACGAGCGGTAAATAATATTTGATAATTATATGCATTATCTACATTAGTCTATCTATCAATCGGTAAACGTTGATAGATTTTATATACAAATAAAAAAGCTAATCACCTAGCACAAAAGCTGCGAAACATTAGAGCAAAACCGCCACGCCGCCCTTTCGACCTAATATGGAATGCAAGTTGATCTCTACCATAGCTACCTACTGCGGAATTATACATCAGTCTCAGTTTTACTGCTTGTGCGTCGACTCCTGCCCACGGACCCCGGGTTCACCCAATGAGGCCCACTCAATAAAAACTTTTTCACATTATATTCCATTCGCGCCAAATCTTCCGGTGTAATCTCTTTATTACCTTTAGCTCTTAGTCCTTCAGCAACTAAGTCTGCTACGGTTTCCCTGTTCTTTGTAGTATCACTTATTTCGGTAACAGTCGCATCACCACTTTCGACTGGGAAGATTGTTTCTTTTATCACGTGGCCAGCAAGTTTCGGCATCGCCATTGCGTGTTTAATGGATTTCTCTTGGATTTGCACCAACGCGTTATTGTGAGCCCATGAGTTATGACCATCTCTGGCGTAAGCCTTGGAGTACTTGCTGACAGGATGAGGCATGTTCAATGCTAACTCATTGAGAGTTTCAGTTAGCCTTGAAAGCTTACTGTCTCTCCTGTGAGTTCTGTTGGTAAAATTAACATCATCTTCCAGAGGATCATTGAAATTATTTTGTTGCTCCAAATTTTTTTCCACCCACTCTGCAACCCTTAGCAATTGCTGCTTTTGAAGCAAAGCTGCACTATCGTCACTTGATAAAGAACTAGTACTTTGCTCGTTCGTGAAAACTTTGTTATCATTTACTTTTAAATGGGTTTGAGTAAGATTTGGATAAACATTCACGATAGGTGGCAATGAGGGCTTTGTTATTTCTGCTTTTTTCTCCATCTTTGGTATGTCACCTTGAGGTGGCAGGTCTTTGGAGATCCTAGTATTTTCGAGGGAATGAAGTTGCGACATGTCGATTTTCCTTAAAGGTTTATTATATTGATTAGTTAATTTGTTCTGTTCATAACGATCAAAGTTAAATATTTTTACATCGTTAGTATCGGTGGGCGTAAAAACATCAACTTCTTTCGAGACGTCGTTAGTTTGAACGTTATTATTTTGTGTATTATTATTATCTGCATTGAAATCGTTAAGTAGATTATCAATTTCAGATGCATTTTGTTGACTTGCAATACTTTGGGATTTGTTATTATTATTTTCTGAACTGTTCGAAAATGTGTGAGTCTTCAAAGGTTGCAGTGGTGAAGAGGAAACATTCAACAAGATAGGGTTAATTGTTGCATTCTTAGTGGCGACACTAGTATCTTTATTATTATTGTCAACGTGGACATCGATAAGCGTGCTCTCTACGACGATGTTATCGTTTTGAATATCTTCTTTAATAATAATATCATCGTCCATCTTATCTAAATCGATAAAGTTATCTACATCGTCGGTGAGATCTTTAAATATGGAGCTTTCATTGCACTTACTTTGCCGTCTGTAGAGAACAGGCGGCACATCGGGTTCCGCGTTATCAAGGAGAATATTTTTGGATCCTGCCTGCATGCGTAAATGACAGAACCTAGGCCCTGGCCCGACTTGAGTATTAGATTTATGTGTACTTACTGTTGATTTAGCAATCGACGATGTCCTACTAACTGCGCCCATCGAACTATGAGAATTCTTTCGTAGGCTAATATTATCTCCTGATTTTTCAATAGGTTTGACATCTTTATTGTTAAGTATATCTTTGTTTAAAATATCTTTATTAATTATGTCTTTCTTCAGTATTTCTTTGTTGATTAAATCTTTGTTTAACATTTCTTTAGCAAGGAGTGAATCATCGTTTCCCCCACTGTGGATACTACTTTTTTTGCTTGAAATTGAACTTTTTGTACGATCACAGAGCTTGTGATGTATAGCGGGTTCCATAGTTACACTGTTAGTCTTCTTATATTGCTTTAAGTCGTCTACTTTAGGCATAATATCCTTTTGCATAACTGGTTCCAATAAACTCTTTTCATTTATTTTGATTGTATCAATGACTACGCCATTATTTTTTGGCCTTTCAGCAACTGGTGATGGTATTGGTGGTGGAATATTTTTAACGGGTTCAGTGTTTTGTGGTAGTATGTACAAAGGACTAACCACTCCATGATTAACAGATTTTTCATTAATAAGTTTAACAGGATGTGGCGAAATACTTCTAATACTGAGGTTGGAATGTAGTGACTTTATATCTGAATTGCAATTCAAACAGAGAGAGTTCTTCATCTCTCCACTCGTAATAGTTTGCGTTGCTACAGAGTAATAGCTTTCATTGTAGCAGAATGGCTTGTTTTGAGATTTATTGCAGGTGCATGTATCACAGTGTTTGGTAACAGTATCTTGGATACTGTCTTCAAGTATTTTAGACATGAGTGAAGCGGATATGTTGAATTCATATTCACTGGCGTCAAATGTGTCGATGTCATTACCGTTTTTCGATTGAGTCGAGCTTGACGGTTTTGATGTCTTGGACATGACGTACTGGGATACCCGCGCTTGAGTGTCCATGGGAAGCTGTGAAGAAAGCAATTTAATTTAATATAATGCAAAACAACAACTACCATCAACATTTGTTTAAACATCAATATTAATTTTCCTTACATTGTCTAGTTTCTGTGAGACAAAATTGTCTGGCTTGCACTGTAGCAGCTGGATTGCCAAATTCATATCATTTTTGTATCTCTCCTGTAATATACAACAAGTATTAAAAACGACAATTAACAAACCATATTTTGTTAAAATAAATAATACTGTTTTAATTATGGTTTGACTTATGTAAAAAGCGATCAAATATAACAGGTCAATTAAAATATTTGTATGGCAATAAAAATATACATACATTTTCTTTTTGTAACATACTGTAGTTGTGCTTGGACTCTGCTAATCTGACAGATAATGTGGCAATGTCTTTGGTCAGTTGACTTTTCTCCCCCTTCATCTTGTCAACCATTTGTAGTAGCTTATCTTCAAGCACTTGATTTAATTTTTGTACTCTCTTGTGAGAATCATATAACCTACCAGAAAACAAATTACTTATTATTTTATCATTTTGCTGCGTTATCTTTATCAGTCAGCGAATGCAGTACAATATTATGTCAATTACCTTTATCAGCTTGCATATATTATGTTACACCATTGATTTATCAAATACAATCAGTATTACATTGAGTTATAGGTTTTTTATCAAACAATAACCATGAAAATTTCTTTAAAAAATTCTTCCCTGAGAGTTAGAATTGTGTAAATGGTTTCTTTAATAATTGGTCATAGCCATTGAGTGTTATACAACAGTTAATTGACACAATACCTCTTTGAACACTTTGCATACCTTTCATACTTCTCTCTCCAAGTGCCAACTTGTTCTTCAAGATCGTTAGCTCTTGTGGTGGTCTTGATGAACTCCCCCTCGAGAGCTACAATGTGAGCATCACGCTCGGCCAGATGCTGCCTCAGATGCTCCACTTCAGCAAGCAACTGCAGCCCCTCCACATCACCATCACACTCCTAGCAATATTGTGCAACATCAAAACAAACAAGCGAGTGTAGACTAGTACCTATTAAAGAAGTGATTTGTATTCAGAGGAACATTGACAGTTTGAGCTTATGTCACGTCAATATAACTTCATAGTTTCATATTATTTATTCAGTAAATTATAAACAAGGGAAAGTCACCTCTAGAAAGGTGTTTGTTGCTATAAATTATATATATGTTATTGAATTTATATTAATGCAAAATGTTTTTCAGATGGTACATTGCTATCAATGTCAATAAAAGTTGTACAAATAACATTTCACAGAATCTGTTGACGAAACACATGGAAAACTAGATATGTATACAACCAGTTCTGTAAACAAAAATATTTTATGACTGCATTCAACTTTCAATAAATAATCAACATATTTATGTTCCTCCAAACACATAAATTGTGTAACAATATAAAAAGTTCAACTACTATGTCAGAAAATTCATTTTATAATGTGAAAACTTTAGGTTAAAAGTGTAATAGGTAAATGCAAATTAAGAAAGAGAAGCAATGTGCATTCTATCTTTATTACTGAAGTATTATAAATTGACTATTTTAATAACATAATGTTATTAATTGATTTTACCACTTCACAACTTAATCTTGCACATTAAACTGCTTTAAGAACATATATATATCAGATTAGTAAGCATAGATTTTTATACAGTAAAATATAATTTGCTACAAGTAATTATATCCCCTTGATACTATATTCCAAACAGTATTTGTACACTTAGAAGAATAAAAATAATTATCTATTTGGAAGAGAAATGTATAGCCATTATCAAAATCTACAAAACTTGCATTAATGGCATTTCTAATTAAAGCAGAATAAATTATTATTTAGTAATTAACCACAAGATAAAAGTCAGCCTAGATTTTACTACAGTCAGAAGAGGATTAAACAGCAAAACATTGGTAAATTTTTACCTTACAAGGGGAATTCTTAGTACTCTCATCCATCGCTTAAAAGCTTTAATTCTACTTCACATTTCAGATTACGGTAAGTCCAATTTGTCGAATAAATATAACGACGTCACACACAAAGTGATTTTATTAGCGATTATTACCAATAAGCCACTGTTAAAACAAAATAAAATAAAATCAATCTTGACACACAACGTGAAATATTTACTTATTTTATATGTTTTTGCCAGCCGCCAATGTTTAAAGACTCATTGAATGTAGTTACTTTATTTTAAACAAAATACTGGATATATTATATACAGGAAAATGTTCCAAAACTGGGTTTTCCCAACGAAAAATTGTTCTATGATGTGAATTTCGATTATGTGGCTAGCTGCCAATTTGACGTTTATTTGACATTATTGATTGACAATTTCTTTAGTTTTCTTCATCTGAACAAGGTATTTGAAAGCTAGGATATTAGCTCAAAGTGCTCAAACCTATTTAATGTAATCACCGCATATTTTGTTATTAGACTTTTTATTATTATGAACGTTCTCTTAATTATTTTCTAAAATATAAATTCATATTTTTTATCAATTGATAGCAACTTCAATAATTACTGACAGCTACCCTACATTTTTTATTGTTACATGATCAATGACATTTATTACTAATTATTAATTAAAACTAGATGGAGCCGGCATTTCCTAACTGACGACCTCTGAGAAGAAACGCCGAAACAAACTCAGAGATTCATGGTCTCTTTTAAAGTAAAAATATTCAATGATCATGTTTTAGTTGTTAATTATTGGCAATCCGATTCACGCAGAACGAGCTCACAGTATCCTTTGGTCTTGCAGTTGTAGGCCTGGATTTTGGTTTAATAGAATCTATAACAGGATTCCAAGCAGGTGGTAAGACCCAGCCATCTTCTCTATTGAAATTTGGATGTTTTTTAATTTCAATAGCCTCACGAATCATCCTGGGTAGGTATCGACTTTCCTTCGCAAGTATTTGTGGTTTATCAAATGGATAAACCACAAATACTTGGTGGGATTAATAATATCAATATACGCGATAAAATCCGTAAAAAGTAGTTTTATTTCAATGTATAATATTCGCGTAAATGTCAGAAATCAATATATATCAGCTAATACATTGGATAGCTTCCAGTCTAATTCTTAGTCTTTACACGAAGCGACTATCATGAAACCTCCGCAACCAATGTCTGGTTATTACTACCGATATCATACACTTCGATAAACTGATTGTCAGGGTTTTTGGCTTCTGATTACCACTAACGATTGTATATAGGTGTTCGTATGAAAACCAAGAACCACGGCTTTACGCAGTCTCCAAGGCACGGAGGTGTCTCAATATTTTGAGAATGCACACCCATCCGTAGAATGACCGTGGCAAGCACTTGTAGATCTATTGATCAGCATTTATGGCACAGTTTAATATTTTTAAAGTTTCTATAAAGTATAGACCTATAACTTAGTGCTGGCATGTATTGTCTTGTTAGTCTGGTGGTCTTAGGACCACAGCGAGTTTGCTGTGCTAGAGGTCTTGGGTACAATTCTAAAGTCGGACAGTGTTATTGGGTTTCTCTATGAAGTTCTCAGTAGTAACTCGGATTTATTCCCGGTTAATTACATGGGACACTTATACATACATGGGACCTAAACATATTGGCGAACTGTAGGTGTAGATTAGTACATCTTTGCCTAACCCTTCGGGTAATACAGGAGTGATGGTATGTCTTTGTAAGGCAATTTCTGTATACCGCTCACTTCTGCCAATAAATGGATGTTATCAAGTAACAATTTACGTTATTTTTCATAGACTTTGAATAAAAGTTGACAGAATACCTATGCTACCATATAACGTATATAGTGTACCTATTCAAAATCACCAAATCTCATTTGAGCAAGCAAACAAACACATACTTATTTTCACGCCTGTCTTCCAGAGGAGTAGGCAGATACTACAGATTTTCACTTACTACGATCCTGTTACACAACTTTCGGTTACAACTACGTTCATTATCCTCTACATGCGTGATCGTTTAGGGTTTAGGGAACTCTGGACCTGGTCTTTATTGAAAACGTCCGCAATTTGATTGTGGTACGTTTGCCGAGGTCAGCCCCTTCGAACTCTTCCATCCATACATCACATGTGACTTGTTTCGTCAATCGCCGTTCATCCATTCTCTCTACATGTCCAAACAATTTTAGCATAACTTTTTCAATCGTTGTTACTTCATCTATTTAATTCTTCTTGCACTCCACAACGCCCTCTTATAACGCTGTCCCTCATGCACTCTCAGTTACACCACACATACTTCTCATAGCTCTCATCATTACCACCCTGGGACTTTCACTATCACACATTATTGTCGGCGCCAACATTCCCACAATCACAAACAACCAAACAGAAATTTAACTTAGAGTTTTAGTTCTTATTTCTAGGAATTGTATTTTACTGCCCCGATAGTCTAGTTGGTTGGTTCGATTCCCAGGCCAAGCAGTGTTATTGTGTTTCTCTATGAGATGCACAGCAGCAATTCGGAATTTAGATTTGTGCCCGGTTGATAGCAATAGCAGGCTCATCCCCCTATGATATATTGTGATCTAAATATACCGGTGAACTGTGGGTGTACATTAGAACGCCTGTACCTAACCCTTCCCTACAGGCATGATGGTATATTATGTTATGTAAGTAATATTTTAGGGATAAACAGCGATGGCCGCATCTTAAAAATGAATAACATTCTGGCCCCATTGCACAGCTACAATAGGCTCAGACGTGTTTAAAGAGGATAGGTATTTACAAACTCAACATCAATTAATTATATGATAGCATGTTCATCTAAACTCATATGTACAATAGACTGGATGGAAAAATAAGTCATTGAGGCTACCTCACACATTTCACAACAGAGATTATTATGGTTGTCCGAGACTGCAAGGTTCCAGGTGCTAGAAGGGCTCGATCGTAAAAACAACATTTGAGTTGTCACTAATTTCTACAAAACCGTAGTGGGCTATGGGTTATGTACGACATTGAATTAATCAGATTACGTCGTCAACTGAAACCCATCGTAAACTCAATACGTGTATAACAACTCATAGACATTAATTCCTACCCATTTCCATTCCCAAAAGCCTCATTCCCGCTTTTTACAATTCTGGGTTCTAGTAAGTAAAACCAGAGTATGAAAACATCTTGACGGCCGCGGCCTAAAGCTTCACTATGTGTTATGCATAGCAGCGGGCAATGATTAGCTGTGTTTAGGTGACACTAAGGTATAACTTTCAAAGCTGCGAGCAATCTTTCTGCTTCCCTATCCTATGATCTCAAAGTATGAACCCTCAAATCACCATAACGGTTCTGTAAGGTGACGCTATCTTGGAGGTAAACGTTCCCCCTTGAGTTCAAGGTATGAATGATTGACTTCGCCAAAATTGTGAAACCAACATCAGAGCATGCTATAATATTTTGTGGCAAGTACCTGTTATGGTCTTTATGAGTGCGCTACGCTCACAATGGTTTTTAAATGTTGAGTACCGATATGTTTATCATTACGACGTTTATGACTGTAACCATTTAGCGCAACGACTGCTTAATTTGCTTAAGGGAAATGTGTAGTGGGTTCGATTCCTGTACGGAAAATCTGGGTACTGAGGTACTCTGAGGTGATGTCGTCTGTGAAAGTTTGTGTTATGTTGTTCAATGTCACTCAAATAAAAATGTAAACTTCAGTTAGTAGTTATTAACTCTTAATTCTTAGCAAACTGTGCTTTTTATTAAGTACATTTTGGTATAACTATAGTTTAATATAAGTTTATGTTATTTTAAACGACAATAACCTATTAAGTAACTACTGATGTACAGTAATAATAAAATGAAGTGGTAATTTGATACATAATTTAAAACCAACAGTATTGACCCCTTCTTTATATTGGAATCCATACGACACAGAGGTCAAGCTGTATCTACGGATCCAATCAATGGAATAAAATGAGACGTACCTCAGTTTCTTAGTTGAAGAACAGTCTTTCAAATAAAAATAAATAACTCAAAAACCATCAGCGATGATCTCTTTTTTCTATGGGTCTGCATACAACGGAGAGGTCAAGCAGTTCCCCAGGATCTTTTCATCCAACAGAGATAAAAAGTACCGCAGTTTTTAAATTGGAGCATATGCTTTCTAATAGTAACAACAAAATTGAGATCTATTCAGTAGTTTTAGCGCCAACCCCTAACAAACAGACAAACAGACACAATTTTTAAAAATGTCATTTTTGGGTTCCGGGACCTTTATATAAGTAGTATATCCTACTTGTATTTTTTTAAATATCTTCAATGTATAGACACAGCTTTTTTACAGTTTTATAATAGTATAAATTAGAAGACATCATGGTATACCACAGCAACAACTGTCACATTTATCTAATACGTAATAAAGAGAACATAAGAGGTTCACTCTCTTTGTCATTTTAGTAGGCTCAGCATCTACTCATTGGCCTGTCCACAAGTCAAGCCTTTCTTTATATACCTGGTCCGGAAAATCCTCATAGGTCATCCGCCACCTGGGGAGGCGGCAAGTTATATCGGACTCCTACCGACTAAAAACCGTACTTACCCTATAGTCATGGCCATGGGATCCGTAAAATTCGCCACGACCATGACTTCCACAGCGGCCTATTGCTCGGTTAGCAGACTTCACACGTCATCAAGATAATCTCTCATATTCCTCACGATCGGGGCTGGATTTAAAGGTGTGGGCTGGATATAAAGGCTTTGAGGGGGCCGCCAAAAGACAAAAGCCGCAGTGTGTTTCTTGCCTTTGAGTAGAAAGCGAGGAACGGCCTCGCCCTTGGATGGGGTCTGTTGTCATCGATGTCGATAATAGTAGTTGTCGTCCGATGTCCCCAGGTCCCTAGGCAGTTGACCTATGAGGTTCAAAGGCCGCCGCTTTAGAGGATGGCGAACGCTGTTGCAGGGGCCTCGCGCTTCAACCCGAGAGTAAAAAGTAACATTTATCCGGTATTACCTAGTGAAAAAATAAAAGCTAAATTTATTCAGTACTTAATCATCAGACATGCTCACAGCCCAAAGAAAAGCACCTAACATATTTTAATTAAATACCTACAGTCCTACACATTATATAAGTATCTGATAATAATTAGTTTAGAAACGCCTAACAGTTATTCTTAAAATGTATCCCAGTTGTACCTATTGTGTATATTATTCAAGGCGTCCAAACGACTTATTATAACGTATTTCATAACTATGTTTTATAAACCTAAATTACATGATTTCCATTACGTATAAATAGTCTCGACGAACCGTAAAGCTCTGATGATACTTACTTTTACAGTAGTAAGTATTATCTTAAGCGTTGGTGATGATTATTAAAACTGAATTTCCCATAAATGAATGGACCATCACCCAAGCTTGATTTCACACGCTTGTGTTATGTATGTGTATACTTACGTTGGAAATAGTTGGTTAAAAATAAAATATTGTCGGAAATTTTGCTGAAAAAATATCTATGTATACTAACTGATCTGTAAGCCGCAGTAGCAATCATGCTATATGTGTGTGCCGACGCACGTCTGGAGCTGACGAGGGATCTATTTCGGGAAACGACTGCTTCGTCGAACATACGTGTAACTCCAACAAGTCGACAGTCCTTTGTCTGATTAAAATCGTATTGGTCGTTACCTATTTTAAAAACACGCATCCTCGATCTGTATTTGCGCGGATGAAATTGAGGCTTGTTTATAAAGTATTCCAAAATGGGAAATATTGTCAGTAGTGTCCCAACAAGGGAACAACACGCAGATAGCGTCACGAGTGAAAGTGAAACAATGAACAACACAGACGTTCTCCGTGATGACGAAAGAAATGAAAACGTAGAAATGGACGGTGATGGCTCTATCCACGAAGATGAAGCTCGAGTTAAAGCAAAAGAAGAAGAAATGAATGAGTTCAGAAAGCAGCTTGATATAAAACGTGAACAAAGAAGACAGATATTAGCGCGACACAGAACTGAAAAAGAAGAATTAGAGAAGGCTTTGCAAAATGAAAAGGCTACCAAACTAGAATTATATGAAAGCAACAAGTTGCTCTGTGAACTATTATCGAGAAATAATATTGAAATTCCTGATAATCTCCTGCATTTAAAAGGAAACTGTGAATTTACAAATGCTTTGGTGCAAATGAGAAAAGAATTAGATGATTTAAAAGCAAATAACCTAAAACTTCGAAAAGAACTATCTGAAACGAATAGAGCATTACAAAGTGCTAACTCTGACATTGCAGATTTAAGTCTTCAGAATACGGAATCCATCAAGCAAATACGGGCATTAAAAGAAGTGGTTGCAGTCAGTAAAACTATGATAAGTCTTCGAGAACAACAGTTAAATGATGTGAGTATAAGTATTAGTACATTTTTTTAAATACAGCTTTAAACGAAATATACCTATTATGTAAAGAAGTATTTTTAATTTACGTATAAGACGAAAACTCCCTTGTTAATTAATTCTTTAACTTTTGATTTAACTTAATTCGAAATTGTTAATACTAAATTAGTTAATTATAAATTTAATCAGAACTAATGCTTCCTTGGCCTCTTTACATTTGACTACGTCATGTTATTATCTAAATGTAGAAAGTAGCAAATTGAATTTCAAATAAGTCTCGCTTCTTAATGTCGTATAGATATTATTATATTATATCATCGAACATTTATGATGCTGTAAGACGGTCACGGAGATTAGACTCGGTTAAAAATATTGTGAAATGTAAGTAAGAAGAAGTGGACATAGAAACTTCTGAACTCTCAGTAAACCTGTTAAGTTTGGGAACTATCAGGTATCCCCCTCTTGGTCTATAAATTATTTGTTTACATTATTATTGTGTTCGGAAAGATTTGATGCCGGAGGTTAGAACTGGCGAGAAGAATTTTGGTATGGCTCATTTATATAAAATTTACATATTAAGTAGTAGGTATTTTAATTCCATTAAAATAATTTAAAAAACTAAAATTAAAACACATTATTATCGGTATATACCACAGAATAATACGTAATTATAAGAAAATGTTTTTCAAATGTTTTTTGCTGTGGTATTATCTAACGTTAAACTAAAACGCAGAATTTAATTATAAAAGTATTGGATAATTCGTGTTTAATTTAAACTCGAAACAAACAATGCTCGTTAATTTAACTTCAAAGAAATTTTTCAATATTAAAACGTGTTTAACTGTAAATATATATTTTCTAATAAGAATTGTTAATGAAAGTAATCGAAGTAAATACCTTAAAGCACACATTTTTGCGTAATTTATTTTCTTATGTATTCACAATCTCGTAACCTGCCTACTTGTGGCATCTTAAAACCATGTAATTTGTAAATTAATTTGTAAACTCGCTGATATACTGGCGAAATTTCAATATTTTTCAAGTCACGGAAATGTAACTCCATACAAGATAATAATTTATATTTCCAACGCTATGCCAACGACCCGGAGGCAGCATGGCTGCAGCCGGTCAGGGACCGCCGACGACGTACGACATGGCATGCCATCGGAACGCAGCAAATTGTACTTGGTGTCTTATATTTTGACAAATTGCCAACTATACATACTCCTACAGCGTCTACATCTTCCCATGATAAAAAATAATTATGGCTATCAATCAACTACATTTTTAACGACCAACCATCTAGATCTTGACGTTGTATTACTTTATATAATCATTTTAGCAAACACGCTGTTACATAAAACCCTATGTCAATTCTATAAAACGACATCAAATCTATGAAAGCTTCATAAACATATTGTGTATTTATTGCTTCATATAGTTAATTTGTAACTTCCAGCTAAAAGACAAATTGAATGAAATAGAACGCAGTCTCGCTGATAGAGAAACAAATCTGCTATCTGCTGATCTAAGACAAGAGTATGAGCGTCAATTGCAGAATATTCGGACATTACGAGGGTTGTATGAAGAGCGATCCCGACTTGCGGAAGTTACTAGGCAACGCCTGGTTCGAGAGCTAGATGAACATAAATTACTTTATCAAGCCGAGGTCAAAAAGTTAGTTTAATGACATTATTATATATGCAAATAAAGATATGCTCTGTGCTAAAACAGTTAAAATAATTATTGTGTTGTTTACATACATTTCCAGATGCAAAGACTTCACTAGCAAAGTAGAAGAACTTGAATTAAAAATAGATTCATTAATTGAAACTATTGAAAACAAAAATTCACAAATATCCTCATGCCAAATGGAGTCGAGCGTATTAAAAGCCGAAATGGCAGTCGTAAACAAAGTAGGTATATCTTCCCACTTTTCACGATTTGCCTGACCTAGGTGCATTTACATTAAACGCTGTTTCGATTACTTGATTTCAGCTTTTCTCGCAAGTTCTGCTCGGTTACAAAACAAAACAAGACTTGGATACATTAGTACAAAGGCTTGAAGAAAACCATGGCTTGCTAACACACATGGCAGAAAAGGAAAATGGATCAGAAGCCTCTTCGGCTTTGCCCAAACTTTTGTTAGAATTAGTCAGTCAAGTAGATGAAAACGAAGAAAAGTTCACCGATGAAAATACTAATGAAGATCAATCAACAAAACAAGAAATTACCACTTCTGAACAAATATTAGGTAACTGAATGCTTAACTATAATGTTAAGGTAGGAAGCTATTTCATATTTGATAACCGTTTCTGCTTTAATTTTTAGGTATCCAAAAATCCCCCAGTACAGCTGAAGAAATAGTGGAAAATTTACCAAAAGTCTGGAAAGTACTTATAGAACTACTAAGCCACCAAAACGTATCTGATGGGAACTCTCCAGAAAAAGTTACTACATGCTATAAGTCGGTAGAGACAAAATCTGGGCCGGTATTAGTGCCAAGCGTTAGTCAGACCTACATCAGATTAAAGGTAACTGATTTACTCATTCCTTCAGCAATTATTATTTTCTATATAAATTGAGTCATGGTCAGAAGTCGTAACGTAAAAATAAATAGCTTCATGAACGTTATTTTGCAGTACACAAAAATGCGCAGATTCAATGTTGGTACTGAGCCAATTTTTTGTGTAATCTCCGTAAACAAAATTAGTTTGTTGGTACTCTTGCCGTGTTGTATTAATCAGTAAGTACTTTATTTTCTTTGTTTTTAAACGTTTTAAATCACCGTTTTAATTTCAGGATCTTATAATAGAAAAATTGGGTCTGATAAAAGAGGTTAATCGTATGAAACAACTAAATGGCCACTTAGAAACTCGATTAGAAGAACAGGAACGAAGATTATGTATGGTAACGAATGAATTAAGTAAAACATGGCATGTTGTTGGCCGGTTGCGAAGGCACCACCATCAATTACATACTCACGAAAAAATTCTCAAATATGAGTTACAGCAAAAGAGAAAGTTACTAAACGAGCTTAAAGAAGAATTAGAATATTGTCGAGAGAAGTGGGAACAAGCTCGTGAAAAGAACACGCAGTCGGAAAGAGACTGGAGAACATTAAGAGCTGAATTCTCAAGCAGAAAAACAAAAGCTGGCTCGCCGTCATTTAATAATTCTGGAGAAAGTGGATATAGTGACGAAAGACCATCAGATGAGTCATCCGAATCGAATGATGAAAGTGAATATGTAGCAGAGCCACTGATAAGATGCAAAAAGAAGCTTAAAAAATCTTTTGAAACAATTTTGGACTCCAGCACAGATTTCAACATAGCTGAGAGAGAAGATCCCGTGAGTGACATGCTAGATGTGGCCGATTTACCACTAGATACTCAAGAAAGTGAAGAAAATCACGACTTGACGTCAGAACCTAGCAGAAGTGAACGGTTTCCTAAGAACGGAAAAATATGTGAAGAGACTGAAGATGAAGTTGGAGATATAACTCACGATGACTCCTGCCCTGAAGAAACTAACATAGAAGATATGAGTATTCCAGCAACAGCTGATTTATGTGAACAAAGAAGTGATACTCTAGACCACTTTATGAAACGAACTCCCAATAATACCCAGGCATTCTGTGAGGATGAAGCTACTACAAATATCGTGACAATAAATGAAACTGCGGATGAAACAGATAATATGGAACGTGTTATCCCAGAGATAACCGAAAATATTGAACCTGAGAACGAAGAAGCTTTCCTAGATTCACATGTTGCCGAAAATGATACTAAAATAAACCCAATATCTCAAACACCAGATTTACAAGAAGGTTTAGATGAAATAGACACAGAAACAAATAACGAAACGACTATTATGTGCCCAAATTTGCGAGCAAATGCATCCCAAGCTTCAACTACAATGCCTAATTTTCAAGCTATACT
The DNA here is from genome assembly GCA_964056405.1 of Acronicta alni. Classification (NCBI taxonomy): domain Eukaryota; kingdom Metazoa; phylum Arthropoda; class Insecta; order Lepidoptera; family Noctuidae; genus Acronicta; species Acronicta alni. Next base: position 9,172,703 of record OZ043926.1, read on the forward strand.
AGAAAACGTCAGAAAACAAAATGAAAGACTTGCGAAAAAAGACGAAAGACTGCAAAACTTAGAGAATAGTTGCTCCGATATAGTGAAGACTATGGTAAGCACGCTCGATACAGGCGATAAAATGATTGCGCGACTCGATACACTTTGTAATGACCATAAAAATTTGAGTAGCAGCAATGAAGATACGACGGACGTATTAAAAGATGATATTTCAACTTCTGACAAAGAAGATTCAATGCCGTCAACGTCTGGTGAAATTGATCATGAAGCTCGATTTGCTGCGCGTGACTTACGATTGAGAAGGTTAGAAGAACAGACGAAATCTCTTGTGAATAAAGTAAACAAAACTACTTCGAAGGGAGTAAAAATAAATTACAAATTGGAAGAGTTACATAACATTTACGGGTCAGAAAACTCCCGGGCAGGCACACCGTCTGAAGATACTGAGGACAAAAGTATTGATAATGACTCTCAAGATGAATAAAATAATAAAGTTCAAAATTAATTGAATTTTAGTTTTGGTTAAGTGTTCCTTTGTTAAATGTGAAAATATTAAAATTGTCAAGAATAAAAAACAAAAACTAATTATCAAATCTTTATTTTATTAAATATTAATGATTTTAAGAGAGACGAGTGTACTATTATCACATTTTTACCAATGGGTTGGTATTAAGAGATCTTTCATATTAGCACCGTTAAGAACACAGATGTTTTTTACAAAATATTTATATTGTGTTATCAGCTTTTATAGTGTAAAATTATACCTAAATTAAGCTACGTTATCAAAAAAAGTTTTGAATTAAGCCCATTCAGGTACAACATTTTGTTTATTTATATTACTTAACATAAGTTTCCTACAACATACAAAAACACAGATCACAATAATTTGCTAATTTGACGTGTTTGTCAAAACAAATGCTAGACACGACACCTAAAGAGATTGACAAAGGGTGCAACAATATTCATGTTTTTATTTGATAATTATCTTTCTTTATCACTTCTAAGTTTATATACCTACCTATCTACTACATAATAATGTAGTATTTTAATAGCAACATTCTTAAAAATATTCATACATTCAGTCATCACTGACGTTATTATGAAAAGATTTGTTATCTATGCCGTCTTTAGTACACTTCACTTCTATGGAGCGCACACTATCTTCTATTGCTGCCACGACCACTGCATCTATCTGCTGCTTCTCAACGTCCTTCCCTGGAGGTGCTCTGTAGAGCCGCCACGCCCAAAGAGACAGCAATAGCATCTCCAACATCATGATGCTATTTTGTATTACTAGAAGTAGAATAAAATACTTATATACTTAAAATGTATGACGCCATCATGCGAAGAGGCAGAGTTTACTACATAATAATGTCCCAAATTTTTGCAATGAAATTATGTTATTAATTATCTATTAGGCTTATGTGAATCATTGAGCAACCCAGTTCAAGTTTGTAAACATGAAGTTTAGGTACCCTTAGATTCAGAATACCTAAATCAAAATCCATGACCATCAAGAACTTAAATGAACTTACAATAAACAAAAACAGTAGGATGAAGCGCTAAAACGCACGGCAAGTTGGCCATATCCGGCAATGACTTGGCTAATCCGCACTGCAACTTCACAATGATGAGTGCCAGCTGCAAGACCAATAACCTCGGCCGGGGAGTGCGGCCCACGGCCATGGAGGCCCGAACACACATCACTACCCCCCACATGCCTGACAGAATCGACGCCGCGATGAACGGTTGGAAGAAAACGAAATAACGTTGATACAAAATCTGGAAATGAAAATAAATTGGTGAGATTTCATTTGGATAATGTATGAAAGGGTTCTGTAAAACTTGAATAAGTTAAAAATTATTGCAAATGTTTAACAAACTACCAAGGAATAAAGAAATTAACAGATTGTCTTGATAATAATTAGGAAGGTAGGTACTAATGATAGATGACCCTACGCGAATCATTTTTACTTAGGAAGTAAGCATTAACTAAGTATAGGAATCATCAACGCTTCTTTGCGTAAAAAAATAATATGAATATTAAAATACTTACGTAATCTTCTGACCAGATAGAGACGATGATGATGTAAATGATACCTTGAACAACAGGTATCTGGAGAACCATGCATCTCAACCAGATAAGACTTTTCCTGCAAAAAAAGAAAATCTTCATAAAATTTCACATTTGAATCCAGTGTCTCTCAACGTCAGGAGTACCCCCTGTCATCTATGGCCGATGTCCATGATAATTTTGTACTTTTGTTCCCCTATGTGTTGAGAAGGCTTATGCTGTATTTCACAACGCTGCGATCTTTCGATCTTTAAGACCTTGGAGTCTCCTTAGATGTCCCGGTTTCTACGCGATTTTTTTTTCGTTAATGCAAGCAATTGATGCACATGGCATCAAAAAGCTGTAGAGAAGCTGGGATTCGAAGTAAGAAGGACTAAGCCCGGCTTGCCCGGTGCTTTGGCTAATTAAACATTTTAGTAGCAATTATTTTAATCATAATAATAAGCAATTATAACCGTGTTATGTTATTAATTAAAATAATAACTGCTATGTATAAGTATATAGAAATCTCTTGGATTACACACAAATTATTTTTGTTTTATTCAATTTCAACGTGTGTGATAATAATTGCTCGTTTAGTAAAGTAATCGAAAAGCTTTCTATCATAATTCCATTACACAAATTACTTAGCTGCACCTAAAGAAATATGAGAATTGCCCTTGGTGGCACTTCTATTAATTTAATGAAAAACTCAGTAGAATATTCAATTTCTGGATATTACAAGGTGATACGTCTTTTAATAGTTCACAAGTTATAAAAATAATTTTAATTTTTCTGTTTGTAGCAATATCCTACATTACGAAATTATTTTCTGAGAAAAATACACCATTACTCCATAATGAGTCATCTGTGTAGTAAATGAGTAAGTATAAAGATAATTATATAATAGGTATTACACTACAACTGAGTTTTTTTAAAGGAGTGTCTATGGAGATTCTTGCTGGTTCTTCTCATAAGACCCACTTTTTAGAACCGAGCAACTAGTTTTGACTTTTCAAAAGTGCTATTTTAATGGTATAAGTGAAATAAAATATTTGACTTTGACTTTGAACTAGCAATCGTCGTTTTAAGAGAGGTAGGGCATAGTGGGAGTAATTCCACTCAAATTGGAGCTGCCCAACTGGGGAAGTACCTACCTCCGCCTTGCAGAAAATCGAAGTAAAGTACTTCACTGCTTTGAGCTGTGTGTTTCTTACGGTGAACAAGATTGCCAGTGCTCCACGAGGAAACGTTGTGTTGGTAGTGGGGGACTTGGACCCTTATACTGCCAAACCAACTATTCGTCTTTCGTTTCACAGGGTCGGCAACGCGCAAGTGATACCCCTAGTACCTATTACAAGCGTCTATAGGCTACGGTAACCGCTTACCATCAGGTGGGCCGTATGCTTGTTTGCCACCTTAATAGTATAACAAAAAATCGTAGATCAAATAAAATAATATTGAAGCGGATAAAAATATTAGAAAAAATATTATGAGTGATTGTTGCACTTTCCATGCGAGCACTTGTGAAATGTTAAAATTTATTATAGGTATTACTTATTTTATATATATTTTGAGGGAGAACAATGCCTCTTGAGGTTACATAACAAAATCTTAAGAATTATATATAATATATATATTTTTTAAATATACGATAATTATTGGATACTTATTATGACTAACTTAAAATCGGCCGTTACCATGTTGTACGTCATAGATCAGCGTTATAGTTTTAATTGACTTCATAAACAGTTTTTATTATTAAGTCTGTTGTAACGATTAACTTCATTGTATAATCAGTGATCAACACTCAACATTCAATAGTTAATGTAATTACCTTGCTAACTAATTAAAGCAGTTTACGAACTAACTGGAAAATGGAAATAATAAAATAGATACCATGCTAGTTGACAATGGATTATGACGTAGACTGTTTACCATTCATACCTACAGTACATTGTTTATATTACAACATAGTAATACAAACATCATTATTATACATCCAATAAACTTATGATCTAGTGTACCTCTTATAGGTAAGCACAACATGCATTATAACATTGTTGAGACATACTAAAGTTAAGACCTACTTAAATAAGTTATAAGTATTCTATTTATTATCTATTTACAACATAGTCATTTAGATTTTGTATTAATTATCACGCCTGTATCTCTTAATGGATAGGCAGAGCGTAGTGATGTAGGTACACCTAGAAGTCGTTATTCTTATCGTTACATTACATGAAAATGCCAATTTATTAATACGTTTATTAATTTGAAGTTCGATAAATATCTTTCATTCAACATGGAATACCGAATTTTTATCCCTGCTGGATAGTAGAGTTTAGAATAGAATAGCTAGAATATTTATAATACCTATCTGTAAGGATCTACGTCTTACGAGAGAGACAAAGTTTCTCTCGTAAGACGTAGTCTGTCTCTCTATTACGTTTTGACGCGTAAACCGCTGAACCGATTTTGATGAATTTCAATACAGAGATAGATTAGACCTTGCAGAAGGATATAGGCTACCTTTTGTCTTCAAAAGTTCCTTGAGGTGCGACTAAAACCGCAGGGAACAGGTAGTGTTACATTATATTAAAGACATACATATTTAAAAGAAATCAGTTGATCATTTGTTTTCCCGCGTTTTGTTTTTGCTTTATTACATCGTGGAGGCACCAAACGCTGCACAGACAATGACATAGATAGACTAGGTAACGAAATATATGGGAGAGTTGGGCCAACATTGTAACCCAATGATTGCCTGAAGTCGGCCATCGACGCCGACGAAGGCCCAGAAAACGCTGGCGGAATGATTTGGACTCTTTCCGGGTAGACTAGCCTCAGATAGCACTGAACAGAGATCAGTGGAAAGAGATGGGGGAGACCTTTGCTAAGCACCTTTGCGTCACATTGATTAGTAATTTAATATACTAGGTATAGATATGTATACTTCCTCGTAGAGAACGTAAAGCCGTCAGTCCCGTTGGTTATGCGAATATCTATAACAATCGTTAATGGTAGTCAGAAACCCAAAAAGCCTGACAACCAGTCTACCCTCAGGATATTGGTATTATCCAGAAATCGGCTTGCAGAGGCAGTCGGTTCGTGTAAAATACAGACGTTCAGCTGCATCTGATTAGACTGTAAGCCGACGCCAACATAGTTGGGAAAAGGCTCGGAGGAAGAAGGTACTATAATTACTTGTTCAACTTCGGCCTGGGTATAACACAGCACGGCCAGCAGCAGCATGGCATCACCCTCGTTTCAAGGTCAGCTCCACCAGCACTCCTGCAAAAAATTAACACAATTCATATTCAATTAATTTACAGCGGTACACAATCTAATCTATTCCGTTTGATGTTTTAGTAACGGTTTTTAATATTATAAAGACATTACGAGTAAAATTGCACCTTTTTTTTAATTCTTTCACCAGTTGTAATTATTATTATTTCATTATACCACATGAACATAGGCTTTTAGCACTTATTTTTTAATTTTCAAAAATAAAAAAATTAAGGTGGTATTGTACTCATCATTATGAACAACTTTAGTATGGTACCTACAAACCCTGAAATCGCGAAGAAAAAGACAAGTGTTCAAGAAATTTTGTCGAGTGGAATGAATATACTTGTAAATGCATCGAACACCTTTATTCTGTCCCCATATATTTATTTCAGTGTTAAATAAAATCATGGGTATAATATTACCATGCAACGCAAGCGAAGCTGCTGGTACCTACCAGTGTGTTCGCTAGAAAACTTCGAAAAAATATAGGTAGATCGATCATGTAGATAGCGTTACAGTAGTTACTTTGTTTTTTGTTAGTACAATCGGCCTCTAAGCTTACAATTCCCATGCTACAGGTACCAATTAGATACTGCGAATAATTAACGGCTTAGCCTAGTAATTCTAATCACGACTGCTACGCTAGAAATCCTGGATTCGATTCTCAAGTGCAGCAAGGTGCTATTGAGCGTATGAAATCTCAGTAGCAGCTCTAAGTTTGGATTTGCACGCGGTTATTTGGCAACAGGCGCGCCCCTTATTTCATGGGACCTAAACATACCAGTAAACTGTGGGTGTACAATTAGTACACCAGTGCCTAAACCTGCGGGGAATACAGGGGTGTTTATGAATAATTAATAAAGTGTCACGGACATGACAAGCATTTTTTTGTTTTATTTAATTGCGCCCGATAATTGCCATGACTATTAAAAAATATACTAAGTCAATATTTTTACAACAATTCACTTTGTTCTGTATTAATTAATAGCAGACCTTCTACAATGGTAATAAATCATTGTCTTTGAGTGGAATAATTATTAATAGGTATAAAATATTATTTCTTATCATGACTCAGATAAATCAATATAAGTAAATCGAGACAATCGACTTAATACTATTAAGCAAAGTTGCTTATTAGTATTATTTTCGAAGTAATATCTATGGATGATTTGTGTTTCTACGCAATCGAAGAACTAAACCATTGCAACCTTTTAAAGCTATTTATGTTGTTTCCTCATGAGATTTTCCTTCACTGTTTAAAGCGAGTGATCATCATGAATTCGAAAAGCCAGAGGTGTGTGCCTTGTATTCGAACTCGATACCTCTGACTTGGAAGTCCAATGGTCATATCACTGGGCTATCACTGCTTCGTTTATGTACCTAGAATGTGTAGGTGCTATAATGTCCTAGCAAAATCTATTGATATTGATCTTACTTTCTCTTTAACCAAGTCCAAAAAAAGGGTCTACGAAGCTATAAATGTAACTAATTAAAAAATATTTATTAAATTCATGACTTTAACTTTATATAATTTAATTTTTAGTAATTCTTCATAACGAATACATTAGCTTTTTACTGTTTATTTGCTAGTAACATAGTAATAGTTTTAATTGCTTTGTATAATTTTTGCATGCTGTGGTCTCTCATAATTGAAAGAGTACACTGGCCTTATTGTATGTGACTTATTATAATATCTTTTTGTGTATATCCTTTGTCAGAGATCCTTAAGTAAATGAATAAATAAGATTATGTAAGAATATCCATATATTACAATAGTCCTGTACCCACCCGGGACACTCCATGGCTGTACTCTCATAGTGCAGTCTTGGTACCCCATCCCATATTTAGAATAAAGCTCTCCAAGAAGCCTCTACGTTGGACCTGTGTCCCCGCGCAAGCCTGCCAAAGGACCGGATGTCTTCCTCACGGGAGATATGCCGTGATATCCGAAACGAAATATGTAAGAATATCTCAATGTATGTGTGGCAATACAACATGGTGCAATCCGTGAATGATTAATTTCGTTACCACATTTTCAACACGCAGATGTAGTAAATACTACCTCTACCACAGCGTCTATATAATACACAACCGTTCATCTTAACTAACATCTTTGCAATATGACAACTATTTACCGCGTCCACGGATAAACTATGCATTCCTGTTTTGCTATAGGTACGTTAATAAACATGAATCAGTTATTACAGCTTCTTAATCCAGTATAGAGATAACAAAATAGTGTGGGAACGAAAGATAAACGACAAATGTGCGATAACTGTAGCTCACCAGATAATTTCTTGCGCAAATCGTAACAGTTATTTTAGAGAAATCGAATGCTCACGACACTGGGCCTCTAGACAAGTTTCAATCTGACAATCGTATCGACGATCCAATAGAATCAAAATGTATTAACCGGGCGATCATAAATGTTATTTCCATACATTTTCTTCGAGTCAAATGGTAAATTGTAACTTGTTCAGCCCCCAGCATCGAGACTATTCGATAGGTATTTTAACGTCCAATTGACAACACTAAAGTTAATATACTTTTAGCAGTTTTAAATGGTTTTAGTGTGTGCTATTACATTTCTGTATGTACAGTCAACAAAAGAGATTGGTATACAGGTAGCGAACGAAATCTGCATCTTTACACAGATTGTGATTTAAACAATTGTGATTTTAACAACCCGTCAATGTGTTTGATGTGTAGCAGGTTTCAATACCTGCGTTTTGACACATATTGCGTGATACTTATTACACAATTTTTAACAAAACACAGTGTATACTTAACTCTTTTGTCGACCGTACATTGTCGTATACTTTTTAGTCTTTCAGAAAATATAAAAATGTATTTAGGTAATTATCTTCTACGTGTTAGTTCCATCCCATATCAGGTTTCTAAGTACAAATTTGAACAAATAGCATACAATACCAACTACATATAGGTATAACGACTGCAGAAATATAAATTTATATTAATATTATAAACAATTTTTAAACACGTGCTTGATATTATATTTACGTCAATTTTTTTTGTTGTTCAATTAAATCAATTATCATACGGCTGAGTTCTAAATGCCAGAGATATAAAAATATATTGTTATTATAGATTGAAATTGCTTCCTTGTTCACTGCAAAAAACACAAAAGATATGTAGGTGTTTAATATTTATTGAATACTGACCTAATCAATTGCTCGGTCCCGCCGCATTCTGCTATGACCAAGCAGAAGAAGTGGTACAGTGCTATCATGACCGCCTCTTGTGCTATCGCTTCAGCCGGTACCCGACTTCTTGGCAATACTAGTGTTAGGAACGCTGTTGCTGCTATAATCTAGAATAATAATTCATTATCACATTATTCCAAAATTCATGACTTACTGATATTAAAAACAGAATATTGATTATTCTAGCAGGTTATTCGAGTTCTGGGTTGGTTGTGGTTTTATGTTTTTTTTTATCATCCATCATTAGTTACTTTACGCGCCAATATAGGCTGTGGCTATCTGTGACAGGCTTTAGCCGACAGATTTCCTTTGCTGTGCCACCGTCTGGAGTTCGTGCTGAATCATTTCTGCTGATTGGAAACCATTCAACTACCTATGTCTCATGAATTTTAATTTTTCGAACAGTTTTGAGTTATGGCTTTACAATTGTTGGTTTTACACCTAAGTACAGATGCCAACATTACAGGTCAAGCTATCCAAAACATGGTATGAAAGTTGAAAATCTATCAAAGAAATTTCACAGATTGGGGTAGCTTGATGTGCTGGCCTCTGTACCAACTGTTATATTAACACTTTGAATCGCTTATTTTAACGCATAACTACTTAATGACCTTAGCCTCCGGACTTCATTGTTCCTGATTCCGTTTTTGAGGAAACTCCTGGCAAAATTTTTATTACAGATAATCTTCTGTCATAACCACTAGACCTTCATTAATTCAGCAAAATATAATAGGTACATGTACGTGTACAATTCTCATAAAAACACGTTAGTATAATTTAAATTTTAAGTATGAGAAATAATATTATCTTAATTATTAAAGGGTCGTATTTCAACGAGCGAATTCAAAGTCAAAACAGAGGCGTCAAAAAATACGAATAATGACTACTGAAATACTAAGTGGATGACACTGTGGGCGACTACATATTTAAAAAAGGCGACTCGAAAATATAAATTTGATTAACTAAGTAGGTAGTTCCCGCTTTTCTATTTAATTCGATCACTTTAAATGGTAACGATAGTTTAAATTAATTATTTTGCAATTTCAGTAGCTCATTTTACTTTTTTCTTGTAAGTAATTCATTTATTATCGCCAGTTAACCTAATTTAAATACAAAAGAATTAGGTATATAATTTCGTCGCTTAGCTCAGTAATAAAGTATCATTTTTCAACGTCGCCATTTTATTATTATTCGCCTGATTAATAATATTCCATTATTAAATACTCAGACATTACTATAATTGCTAAAAATTAAAAGTATCTACGTCATAGACGTGGGAAAATTCACGATAATGACTACAATAGAAAAAAAAGCACGTTTTAATTTACATAACTTGGCTAGCACCTTCCGTATCTTCCCATTATTACTTTCTTGAATGATTATTGATTTATTATATGATAATTGAATTATTATAAACCTTAATTAAGTAAATTGTCAGTAGTCAGTCTATCCCACCGCTCACGACAAGTTGCTTAAAATTGGTCAAGTACAAGTAACAAAGCATCGCAAATAGTTAAATTAAAATTCACAACCATTGTGAAGTAATTAGATAAGATTCGAAATTATTGAACAATACTACTAAGTAATTATAAATTTACAAACAAAGAATAAATATTAGAGTTATAAAAACCCATGATTTTTTAAGGAATTTTATTCACATTTATATTTAAACAGAAATATATTTCTGCCCAAATCAAATTTGAATTTTACACATACGTGTAAAATCTAGTTATACAGGTTGTGATTTTGCCCAGTAACAATTCAATCAGAAGTTATCTGACATAAAATATCTCAGATTCGACTAAAGTCCGTCTCACGAAATAAGTCCCACGGAAATGAGTGGAACTAATTTTGACAACTCGAAGAACTTTACATTAAATCAATTTCAATAAATTACTGAAACAATAAAATCAGATTCATCATACAGGGATTAAATATTGAATTTTTGGAGAGTCTAAAACAATAGAGTTTTGCAAATAGCAATATTCCGTCGTATGACAGTGGCGCCGCGTCTGCGGGACTTCTTTCGTGAGACGGACTTTACTTCTATTTTTCTGTCAAAAAATTGAAACCTGCATATTAATAAAATCAACCAGATACAAAAACCTAACCATAATTATTTCATCGCACGATTCAGACATCTTTAGCATATTCATTATTATGTCCCAGATAATAAAAAAAAGTAATATCGATTATATGGACGCGTTTGTGACATTTTTTATCTAGTAGGTACGAATTTATTATCAATATATAATATGTGTATATAAATAGGTATATATAACAATTATAGATAGACACCCAATTAAATTGTTGCAATAATTAAATCTAAGATCCCCATTGTGTATTTGCACTAGTTTTATCGGAATGCTTTGGTTCATAAAAAACAGCACTTAGTGCTAAGGGTCAAGACATATCTAAAACAATTTAAAATCATAAATGAAGAATTATTTTAGCTTCATTTATTTTTCCGTTGTCTTTCTCAGGGTTTAAAGAACTGATATCGACTATTTATTGCTAACGTACTTGTTATTGAACTAATCATCCAATTCTGAATCCTTGTCCCTCTTTACTTGACTTCATTTATCACAGTTAGTCTAGCACACAATTTAAAAAAAAACTCGGTTTCTAGCATATGTATTTCTCTTTTCAAATATCCTATACAAATATACTCAATATATTTATGAATCAAAGTAAATAAATTAATACCTATCTAGGAATTATTAGAATTGCGGCATCTTTACGATTCGGAGAATGTTGACTTTGGAGTTAGACCACATATACCATTTTATGGTTGCAGAGCATCCTTAACCTTAATTTTATTCTAACAATGATCAATCCACAACACAATGCATTTACATCATCATTCTGAATATTACTTGACCCTTTTCGTGATTGTTTCCATATTCAAATAATGAGATTAGTTATTCGTTTCCAAATAATGAAATTAGGTACTCGCCACCGGCGTGTGTGTATGACAAGATGCATAAACGTGGACGAAGCGAAAGAAGTATGCAAGAATCGTAGCATTTAGCGTTCTTTAGTTTCTGCCTACCCCATGGGAAAAAGGCATGTGTTTATGTATGTATTTATGAAATAAATGTTCTCGGTTTGTCCAAAAAGTATTTCAGATCAGAAGGTACCATTGTTCTACTAAAGTTTTCTGACATAACATACATTAAAACTCGTTTGAATTTTACCTGCTTTACATAGATAAGTACGTATGACACTAATTAATTGTAATTAATTTGTTTTAAATAATTTGTCAAATTGGCAAATTTTAAACTTGACTGAACTGTAGCGTCAACTCCATAATATGACCTACATTATGTCGAAGTCAAACTTGATTTTTGATTGCAAAAAGATTGCCGACGTTTTATTAAAATACTATGGCGAGGACGGCCGCAAAGTAGGCTCAGTTTTGGTTTTATCCTCTACGTTCAAGCTCACCTTCTAATATGTGCTTTATAAAGATAATGTCAAAAAGTCAACATTAAGAAAGTTGACTTTTTAAACAATGTCGCTGCGTGTTGGTCATCGGAGAACGGTATTTGCGCCTGCTTATTACGAAACAACGGCGTTTACGCAATCATGACCCACGGGCCTCGTAAGCGAATCGTACCCTACTTCCACAAGGATCTATTAACATTCATTTTAAGCCTTACAAGTTTAATTATGTAGATTTTAAGATAATCTCTGACATAATATTTGTCAATCTTTGAATTTACCTCTTTTGGCATGGGGATTTCCTTTTAATTTTATCGTTATTATGTTTGCACAAAATAACACGTAACAAATATTCTTATAAATTACTCTACATTATCAATACTATTATAATTATATACCTGTTATAATTTTGTGCCATTCACTAATCAGCAAGTATGTCTAGTAACAGGAAATACACAATGACTAAGCACGTGCAGTACCTACCTACACTTACAATAATTATTATGAGCACACACACCAAATTTATGGATACATATTTTCAAATGAATTAATACTTCTATTATTCAGGATAATTTCAACTAATTATAGATTGTACCGGCTTCAATCCTATCTTACTTCTACTATCTATCTACTATATAAATTATTATAAATGTGAAAGTTTGTGAGGATGGATGGGTGGATGGATGTAGTGTTTACCATAAACCCACAAAGCTCAGAGATTAAAAGTCATATTAAATCATATTATAAAAGATAACGGTCAAGATCATTTTTTATTGTTGTTGTAAGGTTTCGATTAAATTCACGCAATTTAAGGATATAGGTAATTTATGTATGATACAATTTCAAATATGTATAGTTCGAGTTGTATTTTTAGAAAAAGATTTTCTTTTATAATATCTATGACCACTACTTCTTCAGTTTATTAAGTAAAATTAAATTATATTTATCCAAGTTATTGGAATTTTGGATTTGTACAGACGCCAGCAGGTCAAGTTATCCAAAACTGACAAATTGAACGTGAACCTTATTATTTTGTATTAAAGTTGAAAATCTATTAAAGAAATTTGACAGATTGGGGTAGCTTGATGTGCTGGCCTCCGTACATTTCAATACGCCCCAATTTGGAATACGCCCCTATACCTACCTAGCAAGGACTTGCTAAAAGCAGTCAAATTAAAATTACTTATGTTTGCTAGGTAAACTTGATCAGTGAAAGCTATTAAAGCTGAAAGCTCCAGTTATTTATTTACAAAAAGTACATAGTGGACGTAATTCAACACACCACTTACTTTAGTGGTATTAGGTAAGTGGATGACGATGACTATATTGATGTTTACAATAGAGGACGTCCGAATTTCTATTAACAACATGGTCTGGCTAAAGACTATCGATCCATTACCTACTAAACTTAGTTACGTTGTTTAGATCATAGACATTACGCTGTAAATTAATATAGTTGGTGGTAGCATAATGAACATAGTTATAATAAACTCTTTAAATTAACCTAAGATACGAATTAGACAATTGATTGATTAGGCAGTGATAGCCTAGTGGTATCACCATTGGACTGCCAAGTCGAAGGTCTCGAGTTCGAACCCAAGGCACGCACCTCTGACTTTTCGAATTAATGTGCGTATTAATAATTAATTATCACTCGCTTAAACGGTGAAGGAAAACATCGTGAGGAAACCTGCATACCTTAGACATTTTTCTCGGTTTGTGAAGTCTACCAACCCGCACTAGGCCAGCGTGGTGGACTGTAGCCTAATCCCTCTCAATATGAGAGGAGACCCGTGCCCAGCAGTGGGACAGTATATGGGTTGATGATGACGAATTAGACATTACGAAAGAAAAATAGTGAACAAAGCTATCATATTATCTATCAAATCATTGGTGTATTCCCGTTGTCCCCACTGACGCTGTCCCCACTGACGCTGTCCCCACTGTGGGGACAGCGGGAAGTTAACCCACAATAAGTAGTATAAAACTTGTACAGAGGCCAGCACATCAAGCTACCACAATCTGTCAAATGTCTTTGATTGATTTTCAACTTTAATGCAATATCATAAGGTTCATATTCAATTGGGAAAATTTTACAGTTTTGGATAGGTTGACCTGCTGGCGTCTGTACTACTGCCTTAGATATTGATTTCTGACACTTATGTTTATGTTATACCTACAATGAAATAAATCTACTTTTTTCGCGGATTTTATCGCGTTATAGGTATCGATATTATTAATCCCGACGTTTACATTACTGATTTTTACTACTCCCTTTTAAGATGAAAGATCTCAGTCGACTGACTTTGTCACTTGCAAGTATAACTTTTGGTTTATAATTCGTAAACGTTGTTATAGGAATAAACCTTTGGTTTGGATATAAATCTTCCATTGTTCAAATAAGTATTTTAAAATTGATTGTAACGACCTACCTGAATTCAGAAAATTTGACCACAAGCTGAAGTTAATTTTGACTTGAAACTTGGCATTATAATGACGAATTGCGTGCATAACCACAGTTCACAATATCTACGCCTAGAATCTCCAAATGCTGGGCTGGCGGGGGTTAATGATCGTCTAACATAAAAGGGAGAACTCACATGGTTGGGGTGTTAACTTTCTCATTACGTAACCTTTGCAACGAAAACCACTGTATTAGGAAACATAGTCTAGAATTGGAGCAATGATCTTCAGGTTTCGATCTCTCTACTTACTTCTTTCCTAAACCTTGTGAATACTTATCATTTGTTCTTATACCAGCCCTCTCCTAAAAAATGGGCTGGTCATGCTCTTTATTAGTCACTTTTACGCTAGATTTTTGCAAATCATCACCGGCTTTAGCTTCATTGGAGTATAAATGAGATTATTCGTCATAATAAAACGTAATTTGCTAGCAAACAGTTTGAATAAAAAAAAAACAACCAATTACTTCTTGGCCTTTTTGCTCAATACAATTTCTATGACAAAATGTCCAAAAACGTATGCGGAAGCACATTTATTACTAAATCATTAGTGATATTATTCGGCCAAACCACAGTTGAGTAGACCGAACAGTGAAGGTGTAGCTTGCAAAAGCCGTGAATACACAATGCTTTATACTAGGTCAATTAGTCGAATACATAAAACATGAATACTCACTGGATAAACACTTAACACCACAGCAACATGGCTGATTTTGTCTCGCCAGTGCTTCATGGCCGACCGCATGGTGATGATGTAAAGTGCGCATATTGTTAGCAGCACCGCTAGGCCGCAGGCCCATAGTACCCATGCGTATGTGTTGAGAGCTGCGGAATGATGAAGAACAATGTTAACATGAAGACAGAACATAAAGCAGGATTACTTTTCTTTTCCTAAGAACCATGTTCTGTTTATTATCTACGTACGGAAGTTATAGAAACTACGTCAACATTAAATACCCTTACTTTGGTTTTTTATTATTGCATTATAGCAATTAAATAACATTACAATTCAACGGCCCACACCTCGAAAAATGGTTCCCGCATTCAGCACCACAAAGGAGATTGTTGATGCGTTACCGACCCAATTATAACTGTATCTTAACCCTAACCCTGATCGATATCCTACGAACCATAACTGCTTACGTAGAAATGTAATCACTTGAAATCCAAACCGGAAATTTTCGAGGGGTAATGTGATAGACTGCGGTCAATAAAATTCACCTAGCCTTTATTGGTTTGTCACTCAGGATAGCTATTACTTAGATACTTTATGTCCCATGTATGTTAGCAATAGCATCTGCCCTCATCATCCTCTTGTCCTTGTCTCAATTTATCGGAATCGGCACAGCATGTTCTTTCATCTTCATCATCTACTTGGAGCTGTGTTGTGTTCTTTACGGTGAGCAAAGTTTCCAGTGCTCCGCGAGGAAACGTTGTGTTGGCAGTGGGTGGGACTTTGAACCTTATACTGCCAACCCAATTATTCCTTTCTCGTTTTACAAGGTCGGCAACGCGGAAGTGATACCCGTGGTGTTACAAGCGTCTATAGGCTACGGTAACCGCTTACCATCAGGTAGACTCTATGCTTGTTTGCCACCTTAGTGGTATATAAAAATATCCATTCATACTTCAGCCATCACCTCATGATTTGCACTTTACTTTTACATTTCACTCCCTTTTGTTCAATCCATCCATCTTTTCTTTGATTTCTCTACCCCTCCATCCCTCCACATTCATATTCATCACTCCTCATTACGTGCCCATACCACTACAAACGATTCCCTGTCTAATTTTCTGTCACTGGTGCGATTTCCATACTTACTTCCTTTCCTCTTCCTCTGCCTTTAGCATCTATCACCAGTACATAAAGGTTTTTGTTTAGATAATGTTGAATATATAGACGAACATGAATAAATTTATGTTATTTACTCATAAAAGCAATGTTAATGATAAATGATATTTATTTCTGTAAATAGATCTTTTAAAGACACTTTTACAAGGCAATATTTTACATATTAGCCATAGCGGCTTTGAGTAGACCAGTCCCAACCGACGACAGCACGCATGCATCAGTCATTGTGTAGCTCAACCATAATTTAGGCTAATGATAAGGCTAATGATAGACCGGTAAGTACTTTGGTACCGAGTTTTGTAGATACGTCTCAAGTTATTTCCAATCCGATCTAGTGCATACCTATTACTGTCGTAAATCTTGGCAACAGAAGCTGGCCGTTGAAATATTAAAATATTGCGTACGGGATTCTTTAGGTAGTTTTCCAACAACTACGTCCAAATGTAGTCAGCATAAATGCTCTTATTAACCTTTAAACATATATCTTTATAAATATAAATCAGGTTACGAGAACTGACGATTGAAAATGTGAACTGTGTCAAGAGTTTTAAACTCGAAACGACGGCGACGCGACGCTGACGATGCAAAATATACATATATTATGTATATGTATGCAATACCCGCTTAATAACACGATCAGCCTGCATCTCCGCAGGGTTAAGCTGAGGTGTACTAAGGTACACCCACAAATCGCTGATAAATGGTCCCATGGGAGCTATTAACTGGGCACAAAAAGCTGCTTTCGAGAATTACATAGAAACCCATAACACTGCTCGACCTGGGATTCAAATTCTCAAGCTCAGTAGTCACGATTCTGACTAATAGATTTATGAGGCAGTCAATTATAATTAAATTTATTGCAACTAGGTTTTATTCTTGTAAAGGGTACTGAAAAATGTATAGCTTAACATTGTTATGTTAAGCTATACATTTTTCAGTTACCATCACGCCTGTATTCCTCGAAAGGCTAGGCAGAGGTGTACCAATGTACACCCACAGTTTGCCGCTATGTTTAGGTTCCATGTAAGCGGCTACTGCGAATTTCATAGATAAATAAAATAACACTTTCCCAGGTGGGTAGGCAGAAACTAAAGAACGCCACTTGCTACGATTGTTGCGTACTTCTTTTACAAGAATCGTATCAAGTGGAAACAACGTATCTCCAAGCTAGCAACCTTATCTTGTGGCTAGGGGCTACCACTGGCTAGGAACAAGCCTAATCGCGGACGTGTCTGGGACTGGGCGCCCCCAGGTACTAAGAAGCCTTACCTCTACATGCTGTAGGGGTGGACATATTGTTCCCTAGCTTATCGTGGGAATAGAATGAAATCGAATATATAAATTATAAACATCAATAAGTAAGTAGGCTCAGAAACGTGGCTTCAGATCCAAAAGCTATAAATATACATTCTAGTTCCAGTTCCCAGCAGCAAAATAAGTTAAAAAGTATTATACCAAAGGCCGACCACAAAAAAATACACCGTGTTAAATCAGCCCGTGCTTGTGAAGCTTATTTTTTACACAATGTTGAAATAATTAAACATGTTCCCGCCTAACTTGTTCCATCCGTGGATTTTTAAAGTTGGTATTGAAGATACTTTAAATTTAACCGCTTCGTTAGTCCTATGCGCAACTTAGGCTTGCTTACCTGCTGCCTGGGTTCTAGCAGTGTTACTAGGTCTTTCTATGAAATTTTCAGTAGTATCTCGAAGTTAAAATTTCTGTCCGATAAATGGCCTGATGACTCGCCCCCTTTTACTTCTGGGACTTGGGAACTGTGCGCACATTAGTGTACACCTCTGCCTTACCCGTCGGGAAATACAGGCATGTTATGTTATATTGAAAATACTTCAAATATAACCCGATCGAGGATTGAAGTTAGGTTGTAAAGAGCATAATTTATCTCTAGACTGCTGAATATTGAAACTGTTATACGCCCCTGGCACAAAAAATAATAATTTATGCATTGAGGTTTTAACATAAAGTTCTTTGTAGGAGTGGATATAGTGGCTTTACTCTTGCGACGACAGCTTTGTAAGAGACTGCCTAGGTGCCCGGTACACACCTATTACCTAACCGCCATCATGGCAGTCATACAACTAATGACAAATATAAAAATATGTAAATGTTCAATTTTCAAATAAATTTCCGAATGTATACTTAATATTGATTGTTGCTAATGTATATGAAAAAAAACAACTTTCCTTTAACCGGTGGCGATAACCACGGAATAGAGCGATAACTAGAACCGATATAATTATATGTGCATTCAATAAAATTTATCTACCTACTCGTCTTTATTAAATGAACTTGATGGTGACAATCAAACGGATTAATTACTTCGGCCTAAATTTAATCAGTCAAACGTAATGGCGGAAGAGGTCCAATATCGATATTTTTAAATTAAAGAAAAAAAAATAAGTTTTAGTTTACTACCTACCTACCTACCTCTTATCTGTGGTGTTGTTCTTTTTAAACTTTAATTAAAGATCACAGGAAAATTCACCTAAATCTTACTCATACAAATTAACTTTTGATTACGTCAATACGATTAGCAGCAATGTTGAACATTTTGGCATTTATTTTTATTTGTTAAAACTTCTTCATTATGAAGTAACAGTGATGCACTATTGCTGCAACGTTTCGCAATTATTAGAAAAGTAAATGGATAATAATTTTGACTATAAGTATAATTAATATATAAATATAATATATACTTATATAATAATATATATTTTTGGGACATTTATATTTTATTATGATATTTTGGGAATTATTCATAATACGTAGATTTACTACTTAGGTACACGTCAAATAACCCTTTGCGCCGGCTGCGGCCATTATAATTATAGCTACTTTGTGATTCTCTGACGTTTTATAATTTATAGTAAGTATTAATTATTTAAGTGTAATTATTATCATTGGCGTGACTAAACAACGCAAGGGTTAATTTTATAATCGCGTGTAACGGCAGAAAAAGTCAGAAATTGTGTTATTCGCATGAACAGCTGACGGGCGTAAAATTAATTACGCATACATTACTTAACTACTACTTTTTAATTATGTTTAATAATGAGTACGCGTATTTGGTTGTTTATGACACATCATACAATAGGCTAAAAGACTGATTACTTTTTATAATCCCATAAAAAAGGTTCCCATAAATAGAAAACATTAAAATCGATTCAAAAATAGTTATAAGCATATGTTATTTTACGCTCCACACAGGACATACTATACCAACATGTGACGTCATCTGTACTAAGACTAACAAACACTCCTTTTGTGGGAAACTGTCGGAGCATCTTCTCTCAATCCCAACCAAAAACTTTAAATGCCTATATCTTAGAACTTTATTAGTCGATTTAAATTATTTTTTCAGCACTTATACAAATTATAATTAGTTATATTTTTACTGACAAATCAAAGACCAGTCGTCTCCCCTATTATACATATAATAATAATAATTGCGATGTCCTACATTATAACCAATAAATTAAAAATAAAACAGTAGGCTATAAATTATGGAGTTTCTTTCTAATTCTTCTCCACGAGAAAAACCCAGTACGTATTTGGAGCTGTGGAAAAACTAGATTTTGATTAGGTACTGAACTGAATACAGCCGATAAGTAGGTACTTTTGAGACGTCAAAAACTAATCGAATAGTCTAATTGAAATAAAATAAAACATTTGACTATTTTGCCTTTGAAGCGCTCGACTGGTTCTGGCTCATATCTCGCCAAATTAAATTATATTTGGTTTTCCGCTGTTTGTAGCTCTAAAACACGTTTCGCTTATTTATGAGTATTACTCGTATTACTGTAGACTGATAGTACTGATGGTAGCTCCGCTTTAAAGAATCTAGGTACCTAACTAATTTGTATGGACCTATCTACTCAAAAGCAACTTGCTTCACTGATAATATTAAATTATTCATTAAAAAAACCATGATCCTTTAGCAGTTTAGGCTGTCGAATATCGAAACAATATGTTTTTTTACTGTGTCTGCTAATGTATCCTTGATGAATTAAATAAAAGAATATGGAAGAATGGATTAGATTATAAATGTCTATCTCGGTACGAACCAATCCCTAAAACTAGTTGGCCTTGTCATTGTGACAAATATTTAGTATACAGGTACAGTCGACAAAATAATTAGCTATACCCAACTCTTATCAATACATATCAGTAAACCAATCAATGTATTGACAAAAAATTGTCTAAGTAATAATGTATCATGCCATATTTAGGTATATTATGTTAATAAAATGCAGGTTAGCTGCCTACATAGGTACCGAACGTTTAGCGAATTATTATTTATTACGTAATGTATGTACCTTCCTTATTAGTGTAGTAGTCGTAAGCGCAACTGCTACGTTCGAGGTCCCGGGTTCGATTTCTGGGTAAAGCAAAATGTGTGATTTTCGTATGAAATTCTCAGTAGTAGGTCGTAGTTTGGATTTGTGCTCAATTCAATGGTAGTAGGTAATAGCTACTGGCTCTCTCCTATTACATGGGACTTAAACATACCGGAAAACTGTGGATGTACTTTAGTATACACCTCTGCCTATCCCTTTGGGGAATACCTAGAGATGTGATGATATGTATACTTTTCCAAGACTAAAATACCTGTATACGTAATTCACTTGTCGACTGTACCTGTCTATTAAATTTTAATGTAATTACGTCCCAATTAAAAACACAATTGATCTAATCTAAACACGTGCGCATACAGACAATTGTACCTATATTTCAAGGAAGCTTTATTAATTATGGGAATGTCTAGAAAAATAATTATTGTAAGACATTTAAATGTCTAACAGCCGGGCCGCTTACAATAATGAGCTCAGTACAATAATGAGCTATAGCACATTATTGTTCATAGTTACATGGTGCCTAAATGACATGGGCCTAAATGACTGTGTACTTTCGAATAGATTCAAATCAGATCAAGATAATTTAACCCGAGATGGCGATTGAGTGACGTACGACTTTATTTGTTTAAGCTTAAAGTCGAAATTAATTCAATTTTGAATGACGTTGCTTGTACGTGAAAGAATAACTACTAATTTAAGAAAAAAAACACAGTTTTTTATTAGTATCAGTAGGTACCATGTAGCTACTAAGGTTTAAAAGTGTTAATAAATTCAAAGTCACTTCTGCAGAATACAGAATGAATATAATCGTTTATATCTAATCAAATACGATGTAAATGAATATGTAATTACAAAAAGATAATCTTACTGCTAAATTATTTACTGTTCTAGTGTTACGGTTTAATTCCCAGCACAGCAAAAGCAATGGTTCCAAATCAAATTCCAAGTTAGCACTTAGCAGACTATTTTAGCGAGAGAAATTTGACATTGATTGAGCTAATATCTACTATATTAGCCCAATCAATGTCAAATTTGTCAACCCTATTAAGTACGCAGTCGAATTTTTCCCTCGCTGACTGCTTGTATTAGCCCAATCAATGTCAATTATGTCAACGCTATTATGTACATACATGGGTTATTTTAGCGAAGGAAAAATTCGACTGCGGGCAGGATTCGAACCTGCGTCTTCTGGTTAAGTAGGTACCTACACCAAACGCTATGACCACTAAGCCACCGAAAGTTTTGCCTTCACATTCTGAATTTTCTTTACGGTGACATTTAAGCATGGAAAATGCAAAAAAATAGAAAAAGATAGTACCTATTACATGGGGCTAAAACATTAAATAATATTGTCGGCGAACTAGGAACACTGTTACTAGTGTTACACTATGTAGTACACCTGTGGTTCGCCGACGGTAGTGATACCTACATACGTAAACCCCTGTGAGCTAGCAGGGGACGACATTTTTTACAACCGAAGGCGAAATAATCGAATCAAATCTAATCATAATTAAAAAGCCAAGCTATGAGATAATACAGTTGGTAAAAAAGTTTAAAGATTTATAGGCAAGAGGCAATAATAAACGACTTCCAATTCTCGGTAATATTGCCTACACACAGATTGTGCAGGAGCGATGATGATCATAGTAGCCATCAAGTTACCAGACCACATTATATAACAGCATTATGTAATCGATTCTAGTACCTACATAACTCTTACATCTTGCAAAGGAAGGTGCTGAAGATGCTGCGAACAAAAACTTGATTGCTTGCTTGATTTAATTAAGTACCTACTTAGGGGAAATACTTAATTCATATAATCGAATCCTTGCTTTCCTCGCGCCTTCGCTTGAAGTATATAATATACGCAGGTATTTTCTAAAATTCTCAAGAAGCGCTGATTTATGGAAATAGGCTCAGCCTCTATTACATGAGACCTAAGCCTTATAGTTCTTGAGAAATTATTTAGTATTTCATCAATGTAATTGTTATTATTTAGATAGATCAAAAGCTGTTTACACTAGAGGTCCCCGGTCCGGTTCCCAGGTCGAGCGGAGTTATTGGGCTTTTCTATGAACTTCTCACCAGCAGCTTGGAGTTTGGATTGGTGCCCGGTTAATGGCAATAGGCTCGCCCCATGACACCTAAGAACTGCGAGCTGCGGGTGTACATAAGTACACCTCTGCCTTAACACTTAACAGGCGTGATGTTTTTATGTATTTACAAAAATTGACAGTTATCCAACGCAATAATCAAGATATTCCTTTTTTTATAAAGTATGAAAAATACTCAAGGATCGTCTGTCATTTGGGGAGGTAGCAGGGTATGTCGGATTCGTACCGACTAAAACTCGTACTTGCTTTCACTTGCCCTATAGTTATGGCCATGAGATCCGTGAAATCCGCCACGATCAAACCCTACCTAAGTATCCTACGAGCGATGGATTATTAATTTTATAAAAGTTACTAATTTTCGAAGCATTTTATGATGATTAAAATAACGTTGTATTTAAAATTAAACATATTTTAAATACAACGTTATTTTAATCATATAAGCGACTGTAAAAATCTTTGTAAATTATCAAGCAGGAAATAAATTTATTTCCTGAATTGAATTCTCCAAACAATGACTTCATTCTACTAAGAAAAAAATCAATCATGTAGGTAGGTATATTTTTAGTTGAGTTTTAATTAAGTATCTTTGAGTAGAATAGAGTGGATAAGGTTTTTATATTCTCTTCCTCAAAGTCAATTTAATGGCACACTAGGTACAGCAGAGTGACCACGTAAAACATTAATTCATGTTCTATTTATAAGCCAAATTCAGTTTTAAAACTACGCACTGTGAATTTAAATCACTCTGAAATATCCTAGTTACTTACCTATAGGCAGAACTAGAAAAAGCTAGAAATCTACGCTATAAAGTTTATTTATTGAGTGCGTGAAAAACTCCATTAAAAAAAGGTTTTTGTGACGTTATGTTCTTTTATTATGGTATTTTATTCCAACAATAATAGGCTTACGAGGTCATGGGTTCATGAGTTCGACTCCCTGATTTTGCAAAGTATTATCGGGGTTTGCTTTGTACTGTCAGTAGCAGTGGTGATAGTTCATTAATTTCATTTGCAAATCAAAATGAACTATCACGTTCGAAAGTGGAAAGAGTTTCTTGCCTTACCTAAAATAATCAATAAATTTGTGTGATTAAGTAAATGAGGTAACATAAAAGTTGCTAATGCTCTTCATTATACACGATAAATTAGAATGTAGCCTATGGAATAAAATGTTGATCCTGCCGACTGGTTTCATAATAGGCGCTAATAAGAAACCATTCGGTACCCTGGAGTGTTCCCCGCGTTGATCTAGTTTTATTCCCGTGGAACTTCTTCTTCTTCCTTTAGCGGATGTCTACACCCTATATGAAAACTCAATTTCGTGGTTAACAGAGAGTGCTATTTCGCTTTTATATAAATACAAGCTATTGCCCGCGCTTTCTCCGCATCCTAAAGGGTTTTCGAGACAAAGGGTCCGTCTCCAAGCCTCCAAGCCTATGTCTTTCTCCAGGGTCCATATCAGTACTAAATTTCATCAAAATCGGTTCGACGATTTAGGCGTGTAAACAACAGACTTCTTAATTATAAGAAGTCTGTATTAATAGGATAGATTAAAATATTTGTACTGATAGATAGGTACATACATAAACGGAAGACCAACAAAGGAATTCAAACGCATGAAAAATACCTACAATCGATTGTGAAATTTACTATTTAGATAGATACTTAGATATAAAGTTATTGAGTAAAATCCAACGAAGCTTAATGATAAAACTTTAAACCTGTGTTAACTTTACGCCACACAAGCCGTAGGATTTGAAATATTACTGCCTCTGCATCCGTCAAGGACTTTGCTTATTTTTTTAATAAACTATCATTACCTACCCGCTCGCTTGCGATTTTAGGTCTTGCAGAAACATTCGAGAACGAAAATGCAACTTATGAAAATACAAAAAGATAAAATGAACTATACATACCTACTTGAACCTCAGACTATTTATCTCTTTATCTCGTAAATGTCCGTGAATTTCCTTGAACTTTTTTAATTGACCCTTCAAGAGTCAGGAAATGATGAAGATTTTATTATTTTTACCCCGTAAGTTGTTTTATGGAGTTACAATTTAAACGTATAGGCATAGGTTTTATTTTGCTCATTCTACCCAAAATATATCTCTCTATTTCTCTTCTATAATAATCTAGCTTCCACCCGCGACTTCGTCTGCGTGGCCTTTACCTGGATAAAAAATAGATCTAGATTTCTGAAATTTTCCAATTTTGAAATCGTTAGATAAAGTCGTTCTCAAGTTATATAGCCTGCGTGACCAAAGGAAACAAGGATTCCTAATGAATATGAGTTCAAATTCCATATTCATAACAACATAAACATACCATCACGCCGCGCCGGAAGGTTTAAGCAGAGGTGTACACAAATGTACACCCACAGTTCGCCGGTATGTTTAGGTTCTATGTAATAGGGAGCGAGACCATTTCCATTAACAAATCCAAACTTCACAGAAAACCCCAATAACTTTTTGACAAAGCGGTCGCTTGGGATCACTGGGCCAATGCAGTTTGATAAAATTCAAACTTTAAAAAAAAGCATTCACTAAGTCCATTAGGTCCATTTAATTTATTTTTTATCGATATATAAGTATATGCTTAACAGGAAAAGTTATTGAGATTCTAACCACCACAGTGTTCAGTACTGCAGTACTGCTGACAATGCATGCTGGTTTGATAAAAGGTTATTTATCTTATTATTATTGATTTTAATATTTAACTACTTTATTCAACCATGACCCGATACATAAATCGATGTGATTATTCTTACCCGACAAAGATTATCGTTTATGTAATTTTCTCTCTTTTAGTCCCTTTTTAAAGAAATCATTAGTTTTCCATTGATGGCTGCTGACGTCGTGTGAGATTATGGGTTCGATTCCTAGGTCAGACCAACCATTATTACATTATTCTGTTAGAAAATCTAAGTCAATGCCTACTAATATTTGAACTAAAGATATCTAGGTAGACGCGCCCTTACATGTCCGAGCTAAAAACATCATCATCTAAGAAATTAAGTTGGTATGAAAAAATTTTTACAACCTTCGAAAACTTAAATTTTACAAAAATAGGTACCATGAATGCTGGATTAAAATTAAAAATAATTAAAATATTTATTGCTTTACTTTATATTCAAAAAAGCTATTATTTATTAAACCTCGCCTGTGTATAAACCAATTAATCTTTTTATTTATTTTTTCACGGAAAATAATTGACGTCATAATCACAAAATTACCTGAGAAGTAAGACGCAAAGTGAGGGTTCTGGCTGTAGCTATGGCACAAAAGCGTTCTATTTATTGCATTATTTGTTTCGGGAAACGATTTGTCTGCACTTATGTGACGAGCTGTAAGAATGCGCGTCCCACTACTCGCTTCGCTTGACAAATCCATTTTAACTTTAACTTAATCACTTGAAAGAGCTGGTCACTGACGGTTATTCGCATAAGCTTTTCGTTATTTTTATGACAACTTTTATTCATACATGTTCGCTAAATTTCACTCGTTTAATTTATTTTAAATTTCGCGCTTCATCTGCCTTCCACGCTTTGTGCGGGCGTTGAGGCGAAGGCATTTAAGCATACTGCCAGACTGCCATACCAGCCAGCTAGCAAGCCCGCGGCCGCCGCATGTTGCGTTCACTTTCTTTCGACATTTTAGTGGCTTGTCTGCGCAACACCTTTACTACTAGTGTCGTCCAATACGCTAGTTTTGTCCTAAAAAATCCTTCTACTACTTACCTAGTCCTTACTAAGTTTCATCTTCTAACACACTTTTTCTGTTGAAATATTAACCAAACGCAGTTAAGTTTCCCGTTTATCGACACATTTAACCAAGATAGTATTGATAACATAAACTAAAGTTACGATAAGATTACACCTTACGTATGTTTTTGGAATGTAAATATTGTGACTAGTTGATATTCTATTGTTGTAGGTACTAAGAGATAATACCTTGGTAATTGGCATTCATATCACTTATTACCTACTATTTATGTAAGTATATATGTATACATATATATATATATTTATCTATTGTAGGCGTCTATCTTTATTTAAGCATGAATACAAGGAAACACCTTGTCAGTTTCTAACTAAAATAAAAAAAATACATAGGTATTTCACTTACAGCTCAATTATTCAAAAACACTTTCTTTTTATCGATAACAAAACTGTCGACTCCGCACAACGCTACTATTTACGATGAGGTAACACCTTAGTAACATTAAAAACCGCTGGGTAATATCTAATAGGGCAGCTTCATGCTCTGCTTGTAACATTGATTGCAAACATTATTGGCATCTTATACCATACATGTGCCATTGGACATAAGTATACATCAAACAAACGAATAAATAATAAAAAGTAATATGACTTACCTCTGTAATGCATTATGATATGCATCTATCAAAACTATCGTCAAGTGTTAAACATACAAATATTATGGACGATTCCGTACCGATTTAAAAAGCCATGAGACATGAGAGTACGTATGTGGTTATACCTAACTATCAGTATATTTGATGAGGCAAGAACGTTATCTACAAACTTTCTCTTTTGAGTATTTAAATTACGACCAAGGGCTTTCTCTACTTCATTATTCTCTTCCGAATCAGTTTTCGGTGGCTGGCAGCGGATGGCTGCGAGCTGCCCAAGATCGGGATGGTTGGCGCTTTTAGTGTGAGGACTATGTTCAGCAGTGCACGGCAATAGGCTGATACGATGATGATGAGTCAGCTTCGGAGTAAAGAAGTAATCAGGCAAATTTTGTTGTGATCCTCAAACCTCAAAAACATTGAGGACACTAACAATGTTGCCGACGTCTGTGATCTAGTGGTTCGCTTGTCGGACTCCTGATCACGAGGGTCGTGAGTTCGATTCCAGCAGGACACTAATATTTATGTGATGAACATAAGTATTTGTGTTTTTCTGGGTGTTTCTTATCTAGGTATTAAAAGTATGTATTTACAATAAAGTATTTATATCCATTGTCTAGTAGGTATCCATAGTACCAGCTCTGCTTAGTTTAGGACTGGTGCTGTTTAAAATTTAAAAAAGAAATTATTTGTTTAATGATCTACTCACATGTGAGTATAATACGTTTTTACATGCCTTCTATATACGAAATGAATTGATAACATAAAAAAATAATCTTGCTGACATTTCACGTAACTAGAGGGAAAAGAATATTATTACCTAAGTAAATTATTACTTTAATGTTAAACATTGGCACCTACTTAGTACTTATAATTATATAACTAAGTCCTTAAGAAATTAGGCCTAATCTTAGTGTCCATAAAGAACCTAGGTACTTCATTGTACCTTCAGTTACCTACCTATTCAATTTCATATTATGATACGGAAAACCAAAAAAAATAAACAATGTGATATAAAAATAAAAACACAATGTAACAAAAGCACAATAACGCAATAAAAAATAAATTACCCTAATAAAAGTCCTTCGCGTTACATAAATAAAGGTGCTGGTCAAATAGGACGGGGAACTATCCGCGTCATATTTGTTTGTATCCAAGTTATAGTTAAATGTAAGTAAATCATATTCCGAGACAAACCCTCGTTACTGTTGTTGAAAAAAAATATTTTTCTGTCAAATAAACTGTATAAAATAAATTAATGACAGATGTGATCAGCATCCCATGATCAGCAGTCGCCCACTCGAACCACTAGACCACAGACGTCGTCAAATCAGTGTTTGCTAATTAATCCTGGATAAGGTCAGATAAGCCCTTTCCAAAAATTGGGCACCAGGTTTAGTTACAGAAAGCAAAACTCATAAAAAAATGCTTACACAGTAAAAGGTACGAGATCGTACGTGAGAGATTCGTATTTGTTTATGTAGGTTTAAGTATTTACTGGGCGACCTACTGAACTGAATTTGCGACTTAGAACTACACTTTGCACCTCGCTTTAGTTACAGTAATTTTAACTACCTTTATATGTAGTTATTCTGTGGTATAGTAACAGGATCATGATCGAGTAAGCATCGGATTGCAGGCTACCACGTACCTCTTCTGCAATCCGGAGGACGGAGAAACGATGTAGTTTTCAAACATTTTATCCAAAGTAGCCGTTTTTCACGGATAACTATCTGTTGAAAACCACCACTAGCCGACTTGAGCAAAAAAAAGGAAGTTATATTTTTTTAGTTTTTAGGGTTATTTTTGTATATAAACAGTGCTTAGGTACTCATACTTTTTTAAACTTTTAAGATAGGTAAGATAAACTTTCCTTATTCAGACAATAAACAAAATAAATATCAAAACGCTGTAATACGCTGACTCGGTGCAGAGGTAAAAAGAAAAATTTGTCCCAGATCTATATATTTTTTTTTTTTGTTCGGTATAAATTCATAGTAGCAGCCTAACTTAAAACATGTTACATTATTCAATTTATTTAATACAAGTATACAACAGATAGTACACGAACATTCAATTTATAGGTATTCACAGATTATATAATATTGGCGCTATGACATTAGCGCCTAGCGCCATCTAGGGCTATTTGCGTTTATAATAGTTTATCTACTCGCCGCAAGATGTCACTGTCAGTGCTGCTGTGATATCCATTTGGAGTAATAACTTGTTTGTGACATTACATCATTATCTTTATTATTAAAACATGAATTACAGCTAAATAAATTAAAAACAATTTATGTGTAGTTGATTATAATCTGTGAAAAATTTAAATGCAAAAGAAACTGCAGTTTATATAACCTAACCACCTACATGCATGTAAATTATGTAATTTTATGAATCACATTTAAGCTAGTCTGCTAGTAGAAATAACTAAGTCTAGTTTGTCAGTAGGTACTATATATGTACACATTATAAAGAAGTGTCAAAAATATTAATAATATCAGTTTGGGTCACGGCTGAACTTGGCCTCCAAATGACCGGTGAAACGAACGGGATAGAACGATGGGGAGAATAGAATCAGGGAGATATTGTTATTATTTAAGATACACGTACAATTTGTACATATTAGCAAACAGAGAAACGTTGATATCTACAATAATAGACTTGTTGTTAATAATCTAGGTGGCGATTGAACATGTTTTTGACAACCACATGATATATTGAATGAATAAATCAATAATTATGTACTTATACCTCAGTATACTTTTTTATTATTATGTACTGTAGGCAGAAATAAAACGATAGCGATGCACAATCATGATCTATTTAATTAAATATAAATCAAAGACATAATTAAATATAAATATAAAACATCTACAATATAATACTGGATGTAGATACTTTAAAATTAATACCAATTGCAATTACTGTAAGAATAATGTACTGTATTAGGTACCTAATTCGGCTTTGATTACAATTTGGTTTCGGCATGAAATAGTGTTATTGCAACATTATAAAATGTTATGGTACCTACCTATCATACGTAGGTACCTATAACTATTTCTATATTTACCTTTATGTAAAATAAGAATATTTATTCTAAAACGAGTTTGTCATCTAAACACTAAACATTACCCTGGGTAATCAAAATTTCAGATGTTGAAAGCACACGCACACTTTTTTATTGGTCTGAGACTAGGTATAAATTGATCGTATCTAATTATAAATATCCCGTAGCAAGTGATTATGAAACAAAATAAACGCAGAAACGTGTGTTATCTTTATTCGAAGGTCAAAGTAGAGGAAGTTATCGTCGCCCAATACCTACCTATATTCAAACACGGTGTTTACAGGAATAATTATATTATAACATTAGATAGGTTTGTGTTGCTTTCAACTATTAAATGTAATATATAGGTACTTTGAATATGTATTGGTGAATAAAAATAATGTAATATTATTATTTAATATATCACGTGATAGCGTAGGTACCTACCCACGTTTAAGGCTTCGATGGGATAGGAAATGTTCAAAATAACGTAACTGATAATTATGACTAATTAATTTAACATGTTTCTAAACTATAATAAGTAGGTACTCGCAGAAATGTTTATATCCTCAAGGAAAATATCCTGGTAAATTTAGCTGCCTACTAACTGAAATTACGATTTTTCAAATGTTTTCAACCTACCTAAAATCTTGTGAAATGACACCATCGGTATAAAAAACGTGGTTACAGAAAGCAACGGTCGCACTATTTAGGAGTCAATGACTCCATGTGGAAGTCGTTTTTTTAGTATTACTGCGGTAATTAGGTACTTCAATGGGTTATAAATCTACTAACATCCATAGACGACGTTGCTTTTATTAAAAAAATATATTCTATTACACCGCTACATAACTTAAGCAACAAAATAACCATACCTTCTTATTTTAATATTATGATACATTAATAAAGATAAAGATTTATAAAACAATCATAACAATACATCGTAATAACAACTCTACGTGATCGTAGTCTGGAAAAATACCGAGGGCATTGTCCGTTTTTATTTTGCTTCACCCAAACACATGAGACACGTAGATAGATTCATACAAATCGTCATTACCGAACCGACACACGGTTTGGCTGATATACATTATTAACGTTATACATAATAATAATTATTATAGATAAACTATATTATTGTTATGCATAATAATATTCCTACATCATAATGACTAAGATATTCTTTCGCACTAAATTTTTTAATACTAGTCAACAAAATGTTTAACCAGTTATAACTTAGGTAGGTAATTAATAAGGAAAGATACTCCTTGTTTCATCATCCATTATAGGTAATAGGTATTTTCTATTTATTTACAAAATCAGTTTCTTACAACTTTCGTGTAGCCAGTGTCTGAAAAGTCTGTGAAATTTTAAGGTTAAACTATCGTGCCCGTTAGGTTGGTTATTTATACTTACTGTCATAGCATACAATAATTAATTATTGATATCTAGGATCCATGACCAGCTCGTTAAGTATCTACCTGTCGTCTCTAGTAAAAACTTTTCATGATTAACTAACCTGTCAGCCGACTAGCTAAACCACTAACACAGAGAAAACACCGTTCACTGTACCTACGGGCATATCGAGTCTGTCTTGTGTTTATTTACGTCCATTGTATTGTTTGTATACAGCCCGGCACGGCTGCGCATCAGACTACGTCACCCTTCCCCCCTCGTCTGTACCCCCGTGGAGGCCTGTCTTTCCTACGCTGGGGTCGAGCTGGCTCACTCGCTCATTCATTCGGCATTCGCAAACGTTGTTGCTCGCCGCCCACCGTACCGGTGAGATTTCTAGTCCCTTACTTAATCAATCTTCAATTTCCAACCGTTCTATTCTTCACTATGTTGAAAGAGAAGTCCAGATATGACAATCGTTCTACCTCAGAAGAACAGAGTCGTCCACTAACCTCCAGTAGATTACCTGCTATTGAGGAGCTCACCCTTGGCCTGAAACAAAAGCTTCACCTGCAAGCCCGAGCCCGTGCTGCACCTTACTACATTAGAAAACAAGAACCAGTCGATCTTGTTGAAAGATTGCTGGAGCAACGTGCCCTTGTCGCTGAAGCTGTTCGGAGATTACAAGAAAAGAAACAACCGTGTCATGAAATTTCAGTAGATTCATAATTTATAAACAAAACATTTTAGTTGTGAAAGTGTCGAACGTGTTGTGAAATCGCTTGTGTGTAAAAAACGTGTCGGGTTACAATGGTGCTATATGCGGAGAGTGTGCAAGAAAGAGATAGCAACCAATGACGTGTCCCGTACGACACGAGTCACGAGAACGAACCAAAATGGCCGCGCGTACTCTACAATCATAATATTTATTCTTCGTTTATAGTGACCTTAACTGATCATGATCAAAGTACTGAATGACGTAACTAGCCTTTAGTATTGTAATGCATTCTAAAGTACTTATTTCTATAATAATTAACACTGACTGAATGTCGCGTTAAGACAAATTCCATCTTATTAGCAAATGTAAAGTATAATTCAAGAGCTTTAACTATTGTTTATATAATTATTTAAAATATCTTTCATACCTACATACCTACATGATATTTCTATATTTAAGTGGACTGCTTTATTAGATTTAAATACCTCTGTGTTATTATATATTTCATAACAACATAATGGCTAAGATTTCGTTAAATATTTATCTGCTAGCAAAATATCTAGTTTACTCGCAATTAGGTCATTTTAGTGTTATGAAGACTTTCAAAAAGTGATTGTAGAGATAACAGTACACGTTTCCACTGTAATGAGTACAGTTACTTCCTCGCATGTGGTAGTTTAGGGAAAAGCCATTTTTTTGGCACAGTGCGATTTCAGGAGGTACCTACCTTCTTGTTGATACGGAAGTTCAACCTAGACAATTTGTAGGATAGTTTCATAAAATTCCTATCTAGCTAATACTAAACTTTACTTCATCAATGTAGTAACTATGTACAATTGTACCAAATTTGGTATAAAAATCATCGTTATATTACATGTGTGCATGTTTTAGTGCATTTTGTGATTTTAGGTAGTTTAATTTATCGTCGATTGTGATTTAGATAAGAATTAAGAAATAAAGGGGATGAATTTCAAAAAACAAATTTTTTGAATTAGTTCTTGAATTTAGCTGTACAAAATATTTAATAAATAGCAATCTACAGAACCTTTCAGTGTTAGATCTATTTTTCGTCTATTAAATATTTGATGATTATAATAATTTATTTTTATTTATGCCATGTCCTATTTTCATTCTCAAGAAAATAATATACCTACCTATGTCTCCCACCACGTGTTATTTATTATTAGCGTTAGTGACTGCAATAATAAAACCATGGACCATTGCTTTTCGGGTATATCTACTTTAGGTATGACTGAGAAACTGCCCAATAAAGTTATGTTTGTTTTCAAAGGGCACACTGAAATCACCATCAATAAAAATAACTAATTTATTATTAAATTAGTCATTAACTTTTGTTTACAATAACACGAATTACTCATTGTACTTAGCTAGCTACTTATTTTTTTCCTTAAACATCATTCTGTTTTTCTGTGCTATAAGTAGCGCCATCTGGTAGTGAGTAGTAATAAGAAGTAATATTACTACTATACTCGGACTACGGAGGGTTGTAAAAGTGACCAGTGCAGTGGAAGCAAATATTATTATAGTTCCAGAACCTACCTGAACGGCGCTTGTGTAAGTAGAGGATACGAAAGAAGAAAGAATAGATTCTAAAAAGGGTATGAACATATTGACCCATTACTGCTATGGCTACTTAAGTGGGTACTACTGTATGTTAGCCAGAGCAGTGGGTAAATAAATATGCGCAATGCAACCTTAACTTAACGCTTTTTGAGTTGACGAATACTTTCCATCCACAGATATGGTTCTCCTTACTACCCTCCATATAAGACTCTAGCCTCAGAAAAAAGACTAAAGCACCAAAGATTTAAATCTTTGTAATGCATTACTCTAAACTCTTACATTTTAATAATATTAAATGGCAGCAAGAAGCTAGGTATAAGCATTAGCTAAATATTCAAACATCGAAACCTCAGATAAACATCTCTTTATAAAGTACCTATGTAAAATTCTCAGAAAAATAATTATCTAAACGCTTCTTCTTGATTGACAGTCAAAGACTATTGACAGTGAAAAAACAAACTAAAACCTTATGAAAACTGACAACTAGTGATGTTGATAATCGATTATCAATAATAGATTATCAAAATCACTATAACACAGTATTGAGATAACAGAAAGCAAAGGTAAATAAATCTTTAGCTTCATTCATTCATGATTATTGATTATCCTTTTGACCGCCACGGACGTGTATAGACGTCAAATGAAAACTTGCTTACGATGCCAACGACGGCATGGCACGTCAAAAATACCACTTTTTTAGTTCAAAATAAATACCTATACAAAAAATTCTTGTTTTTTACCTATTATTATATACTAGAATTTGTCCCTTGGCGTAGAGAACACGGATTTTCGTCATTGACGTGGCAGTCAAAAGGTTATCTGAGTGAGATACTATGCGTTTCAAATATGAATAGGACTGACCTCCAGTCATCTTGTGACGTCATAGTTGTCTATTCAATCCAGATAGGTAGGGTGAGCAAAACAGATATTTTTGAAATAATATTTTATAGGTATTTAAAATATTCCAGCTACTATTGTTTAGAAGAAAATTAGATATTTTATTACCTGTGCTTTTAATAAAACTAAAGTTATCGTCGTCTTGAAATATTTCCGTTTTTTGGTATTTATTTTCGATTCATTTGACGTGGTTAATTTATTTACAATAAAATTAACCAAATTCTGAATATACACCCTGTCAATCGATTCAAATGTAAAGAAAAAATTAAAAAAATCCTCCTAACATTAGATTATGACAACACTAAATGATATAACACGGCCTACATGACAGAGACCATCCTATGTCACCCTTTCACACACATCACATACACTCATACACATACCTACACAAACACAAACATATGTGCGCGCGCACACACATAAACACACACACACACACTCATACATACACACACACACACAAACGCACACACACACAAACGCACACACACAGCAGGGTCCAAGCTACCGGTGGTTAGGGCCCCAGAGACAGGAACCTCCTCACAATACGCGCCGTATCAAGGAGTACTGCCTTCTGAATCAGGCCCTTAACCCAGCCACCCAACTCGAGCCTCCTGAGGTGTTGGTCGAGGCTCTTGGCGATAAGTCCATTGACCGTAACGACTATCGGAACAATGATGGCCGAGTCCACATCCCACATGGCGACCACCTCGTGAGCTAAGTTGAGATATTTTAACTGTTTCTCTTTCTCAGCCTTCACGAGGTTCTCGTCATGCGGGATGGTGACATCGATAATCATTGTGCGGCGCGCTGATCGATCTATTACCACTTTATCAGGCTTATTGGCTACAATAGTCCTGTCAGTGATAACAGATCGATCCCAGTACAACGTGACATGGTCATTCTCGAGAACTGGGTCGGGCGCATACCTGTAATGCGGTACCTCAGAATCCACAAGGCTGTATTTTAAAGTAAGTTGCTGGTGGATAATCCTGGCCACTTGGTTATGCCTGTGCAAATACTCGCCGTTAGCCAGACGAGAACACCCAGAAGTAATATGCCTGATAGACTCACTGGGACAATGGCATGCCCGACATATGTCGATCGTCCCGTCTTTCATGATATACTTCCGGTAGTTGTTCGTCAGTATAACTTCGTCCATAATTGCACAGACAAAACCTTCGGTTTCCCTAAAGAGGTCACCGAAACGCAGC
The DNA here is from genome assembly GCA_964056405.1 of Acronicta alni. Taxonomy (NCBI): domain Eukaryota; kingdom Metazoa; phylum Arthropoda; class Insecta; order Lepidoptera; family Noctuidae; genus Acronicta; species Acronicta alni. Next base: position 9,208,749 of record OZ043926.1, read on the forward strand.
CAGGCTACGGACGCTACTTGGTCTACATCGGGCCCATGTAGGGCCCGGAAAAAGCGTCCGTGAAGCTCCTTGCTCTGCCATACTTCCTTACGGTCGTTGGTACTAAGCACCACGGGTTTGCGCCTTGTGTTTTTATTATTATGATTTTTGCCAATCATCACTGGTAATTAAATCAATAGTTTCCAGTGTTACATTCTCAATTTGGCTTTCTAATTGTTGAACATTATTGTCAGCCACCCTACGCTAATCAACTGCCAGCTATTTTCAATTGGATTTAAATTATAATAATAATTGTAGGGTGACAGCTTCAAAACTTCAAAGCCATTGGTTTAAATTATTGTCTTTAATATAGTTTTTGGCAGTTTATGCATTTTTATTAACTCGCAGTGATAGCCTCGTGGTATGACCATTGGACTGCCAAGTCGGAGGTCTCGAGTTCAAACCCAAGGCACGCACCTCTGACTTTTCGAATTCATGTGCGTATTAATAACTAATTATCACTCGCTTAAACGGTGAAGGAAAACATCGTGAGGAAACCTGCATGCCTTAGAGATTTTTCTCGACGATTTGTGAAGTCTGCCAACCCGCACTAGGCCAGCGTGGTGGACTGTAGCCTAATCCCTCTCAATATGAGAGGAGACGCGTGCCCAGCAGTGGGACAGTATATGGGTTGATGATGATGATTAACTCGCAGAGTTCCGGATTTGGTATTACTGCTTATAAAAATATTATAAAGTTTTTTAGTTTTCATGCAAAGAAAATTAATTTTCTTTGCATGCTGTACTTTTTTGAAAGATTGCGGTCATTCGAGGTCATTGACGTTCCCATTCTTATTTGAAACCTTTGAGATAATTAAGATGATTTTACCTGTTTCGATCCATTATCAATAATCGATTAATCTATTATCAACATCACTACTGACAACCATTGTCCATTTTCCATTTGTTCACTTCAGTTCCCTAGGGCATTTGACACTGACAGTTATTGTTATCGACGTAGATTATAAAATCAAATCAGCATTTCGAGTGTTCCGTACCTCTGAAATAATGTATTTATAAACAAAAAAAAAACGTTGCGAGCTAAGGTTTTCTCCTGTATCCTGCGGTATTGACAAACTTAAATAAATCTCACATTAACAAACAGTACAAACACCACATTCCTCAGAAACTAATAAAAGATATTACATAAACAAACACCCAACCTGAAACAACTATCTGAACTACCTAATAGATAGGTAATACCTATCTGTAATTCTATTAGTGTTTAGACCATACCATAACATACAAATATTTCTCCCATGGAATGATCTACGCTGCGGCTGCGGTGTTTGTCTGTTTGGTGTTTCCCTTGTGCTATTACTTATGACATGTTGATATTGTGATATTGCCCATTTTTTTATTTACAAAATTATTTTGCCGACATCACAGTCGCAGAGTACAATAAATACAATAAAATTACTAAACTGAATTTACACATTTACCAACGGAACCCTAAATGATAGGTTTATTTATAGCCCACGCAAAATGTAAATAAATAATTTGTATGCAAGTGTTTTACCAGAGTATTCTGTTTATCAATATAAATGTTACAAAATAAATGTTTCATTAACTTAATTAAAAAAAAAAGTTTATTGACTAAATTACTGGATAAGTGCAATCACAATATCGTGCGTCGTAATCTTTATCAATTGCGAACTTCGCGCCTATCGTCACAAAGGTTTATTTTATACCGGCTGGTAACAAAGCCAACTTTCAGTATCACTTTGTCAGCGAAAATGGCATCTACTACGTGGTCTATGGGTCCTGGAACTTTGGAAGTACCTTTGTCCCTTTTTGCTAAAAATAGGAATCGCCTGGCTGATAAGCTAAAAAGTGGACAAGTGGTTGTTCTGCAAGGTGGCGAAGACATCAGTCATTATGACACCGACATTGAATACGTGTTTAGGCAGGCAAGTACATCTTATTTCTACTTAAAAACTATTACTTACCCTTTATCACAGTTGCCTCAGGTCAGAGAGGGGTGCCCTCTCTTATGTATTTAAGGTGGAGTACACGGGTTGATTATATGTTTGTATAGGTACATTTCAGATACCAAGCTGTATAGTCTGCTTTCATGTATACATATAGACATGAACTAATAAGATTAATATTAATACCTAATTGTGTTTTAATCCTATGATCAACTTATCCTGAGTACAAATAAATATATTTCCAAGTTTGAGTAGCCATTATTCACTGAATAAATTAAAAATCCTCCTTTAATAAAATTAATTAAAATATCTTAACTTACCTACTTATTTATATAGTGTCAAATATCTTTGCTAACAATGATTTCCACATTCATATTAATTTTGTTTCTCATTCCATTGCTTTTATGTATTTTTTTACAGGAAGCCTATTTCACATGGGTATGTGGTGTCCGTGAACCTGGCTGTTACTTTGCACTAGATGTGGCAACCAGAAAAGCATATTTGTTTGTGCGACGTCTACCAGAAGATTATGAAATCTGGATGGGCAAACTCCTGACCTGTGAAGACTTCAAAAAACTGTATGCTGTTGATGAAGTACATTATGTTGATGAGGTAAAAAACCTTAAATATTTTGATTGGTCAAAGTTGTTAGGGAGATAATATACTATAGCATACCAATACACCTGTACTCTTTAAAGCTTAGTCTGAGATGTAAAGAGGTACAGCCACACTTCACCAGTATGTTTTAGGCCCTATAAAATAAGGGAATGAGTCTATTGCCAGTATCTGGGCACAAATTCAAGCTGGGCCATAGAGAATTTCATAGTTAAACCTGATAACACTTTGCTTGACCTAAAAATCAAACCTAAAATCTTATGCTCAGCAATCACTCTTGGAACCACTATACCAATGAGGCAGTCCATGCAACAGGATCTTTGTGAAATCTCACCACATATTGGTACTGGAGCTTGAGGTCAAGTGTGATATTTTCATTTCATACTTGTAGATGTCAACCAATGGATATTCTAAATTTAGTAAAATGTTGCATCAGTCACAATTTTTTATATGTTTCAGCTACAAAGTGTTCTCAAAAGCTTAAACCCGGAGAAATTATTGACTTTGGTGAGTTAAAATATTTTTATTTTGAACTAGCTTCCTGCCCTGTCTTCCCACAGGTGTTGTGTACCAATAGTATTCATGTCATATATGATATGTGTATGGCAATAAATCTCTAATATCATAGTGTATAATACATATCAAAATCCATTGCATAGTTTATAATGCTGGGGCCACACTAGCGAGAAATGCCATTAATTATCGCGATAATGGACGTTAACTATAGGTGTAGCCACAACTTAACGGGATAATTTGACAATGGCAATAACAATGCCGTTTGGCGTTAGGCGATAGCTTTGGAGGCGGTACATGAGCATTCATGTTGACCGTTAAAGTGTAGCCACCCACTTTAATGCGTTAAAAATTATCGCAATAATTATCGAGATAATGGGCATTGGACGTTAAACGCTAGTGTGGCCCCAGCATAAGAAAGAGAAATTAATGTGGACAACTTTCATTTACAGATAAAGATTATTTATTTACACAACATATTTTATTCTTATCATTTTACATTACAGAGTGGCCCCAATACAGACAGTGGCTTGACAGCAAAAGAAGCAGTTTTTGAGGGAATTGATGAGTAAGTAAATAATACAGAATCTCTATAAAAACCTTCAAACATATGTAAATTAATAATGTTTACATTGTAGATATTTAAGCTAACATGGGAATAATCTATTACATTCTTTTTTCAAATATACAGAATGTATATAAATCTCATTTGTTCTTTAGTTTTTGCTATGTGCAAAGAGGATTGATGAAAAAGTGAGAATTGATGAATGAACATGAAAGAAACCCCTTGTGGGAAAATGTTATATAAAAATCTTATTTCTTTGCTCTAACTTGCCAGGCGAGTATAGATCACCAGTTTATTGAACCGTGAGTTCTGAATAAAAATATACAAAACAAATCATACAACAAATAATAATGAAAACACAGTCATGTGTTATTAACATTCTGTGACTATTTGAGCAGTTGGTTTGATGAATGACAAATTGTTACTGGTTTCTTATGAATATATCAATATTATTGATAACCCTAATATTGTGTACACTATTCAACTAATTTGAAAACTGACGATTATTTTCGGAATATTTTCATCTATCAGAATTTTATAAAAACAAACCAGAAAAATCCAATAATACTCTCGACCTGAGATGCGAAACCAGGACCTCTAGCGTAACAGTTTCGCTCACGATCACTAGACCAGTGAGGCAGTTCTTCGCCTGAGCTAGGGAATACCTTATTGCATGATTACTTTTCAGAATGTTTGTATGGACTGTGTAATGTAGGTACAGTCAGCAACGAAAGTCGCTGAACATAACAAAATTTTGAAAACGCCACAGTTCCAAAACTTGTCCAGAGGTTTTTTCTATTAAGGTAACCTGAATATTGAATGGTCATCTATGCAATTATTTCGCATAACCTTCACAGGTCAGTAACTTCACACTTATTAAAAATCATATTGAAAATTGCAACATGTTCAGCGACTTTCGTTGCTGACTGTACTTGCTCACGCATAGTGGCTAACAGTAAATCATAGTATCGTGGCACTGTGTGATTTTATACGAGAAGGTACTGTGTGTTTTTATACGCGTAGGTACTGTTTGTCATTCCGGACCGGAATAAACCCTTGCGATGAAAAACGCTGTTTGACAGTTGACTCTGTTCCCACAAAACCTTTTCGAACATTAGAGACTGTTAACGATATTTATATTTCAAACGGGATATTAAAATGTTCTTTTTTTAATTTCAGATTCAAAGTCGACAATGAAATATTATTCCCTATCATCGCGGAGCTGTAAGTACATCGCCGATAATTTATATAATAATTAGATGATATAGAGTATTGTCTAGAATGTATTTTAGGTAATCCTACTATTATCTATAAACACTGCTTATGTAAATGCAGTTATCAATCTTATCAGATGATTGTTTTTTTCAATGACACGAGCGTAATAGGATTTCATTACTCTATAACTTGTTGATATAATTGCTAATTGTTATCGTTAACTTGTCACTGAAATGAAGTTGCTAATTTAACTATACATTACTTAGGTTGTGATCGCTATTGCGCTCCGTTGCAACTTAGCAAACAATACTTCTGCTATACGCGCCACAATTATTAGCGCAAACGATTCTCACGCAACAACCTGTATATAGAAACAATTACATTTTAGCGCATTAAAAGCGAATATTTCACGGTAACCATCATCTGTTAGCGTTAAATATTCCCCCTGATTACCCAATGATGATGATTCGCTTTAAAGTTTTTTTTACTTGCATGGCATTATGACGGTTTTCGTTTCCTCACCATCCGTCTTGGTAAGTACTTTAAGCTCTGACAGACAATGCACAGCTTAAATTGGAAGGTCTTGAATTATGACGAAAGGAATATAACATAAGTGAGCTAGAACTGTTTTTCGCAAATTCCCACTAGTTGGGAAAGACTAAACCAGCGGAGATACACAGCTAGTTATATTAATATCATATTAACCAGGTCTAGCAACACTAAATAGATAACAGACAACTGTTATGTACACAGGCTCTGGTTATTTCAAAACTCTATTTCATCTCAACTAGATATCGATACATAATAGTTTTTTGAGATAATTATATCTGGTGTGTACATAATTGATTAATAACATGGGTACACGATGTCTGTTTTAGTTGATGTGGCGCTAGTGCGGTGCGCTTTCAGGGCACAAATGCGCCCCTTTCCCTTTATACATTATTTTAATTTCACACAAAATCTGCAGTCTGTTCTGGAAGAAATGTACACTAAGAATTCAATGATCCTCAAAAGACTTTTATTTCGCCATGTTTGCGAATATGAATTGTATTTTTGGTAAATAATATATTCACCATGGACATGAAAAGAAGAAGCTGCTGAGTGATTGGCTTCTGCGCAACTGACTCCGGGACTGGATTCCCGTACATACTTACAAGTAATTGCACTGGATCTGGATGTTTGTAGAAAATCCTCTTATGGGGCAACTTTTTTAAAGAAGTCGATTTCTTTGTGTATACGGGTATCAAAAAAAATTATTATGTACCTACTAGACTTCCTTAATGATGACACTAACATATGTACAGTGAAGTAATAAACTGTATGTAACTATTGCAGGCGCGTTATCAAGACTCCAGAGGAGCTTGAAGTGCTGAGATACGTCTGCAAGATATCGTCTGATGCTCATAAACAGGTCATTATTATTATCAGAGTTTGTAATTTGTTTCGTATTGAAGGCATAATTTTTCATTTATCTAGAATGGTGTAGTAAGTAGTGCTTTCGAAATAACCCATCCAGAAACAACAATTTTGTTGTTTGACAAATTTTCATCCTTATTATGAAGAGCAAGAGAAGTGTTAAACCGCACTATAAAGTGCCTGGGCACAGTCGACACACTGTAGTCGATTTAATTTGACAGTAAACCGATACATACTTAACCGGTACTTAAATGAAACCAATACAAAAAAAAGCAATAACTGTTTACTGTATGTTTGCCTATTTTAGAGGATTGCAAAGGCCTGGCCGAGGCTCCTTCATTTTGAAACATATGGGATAGAACCTATGTGGCATATCGAACCGCCCGCCATTTTGATTTTTTTTCGACATCGCGGTGCATTATAAAAGTGATATGTATCGGTAGAGGACACATAAACAAACAAAAAATGTCAATAACATGGTACCCCAAAATGTCACGTTACCGAGATATTTGGAGGTAAAGATCAACATATGAGTACAACGACAATCTCTATCATCAATCTCTCCTCATAATGTCGATCTTTACCTACAAAATACTCATCGTGCGCCGCGATTTCGAAAAAAGAACAAAATGGCGGCGGGTTCGATATGCCAGCTTCCATACAAAAAGGTTCAAACCTCTTTAATTAATTTTCCATTCCTGGTGTTTTTATTAACAAACTATGTACAATATTTGTTCGTGATCAGGTGATGTTATACGTGAAGGCTGGTCGCAAGGAGTACCAGTGCGAGTCAGTGTTCCTGGACCACTGCTACCGTGTGGGCGGGTGCCGCCACGTGTCGTACACATGTATCTGTGGCTCGGGGCCCACCGGCGCCACGCTGCACTACGGCCACGCCGCCGCGCCCAACACCAAGATCATTGCTGACGGCGATATGTGGTCAGTAAGCCAGTATACTCGTACAAGTCCAGCGACCACAGTCGCTCCTTGTAAACACAGCTGCACATCAAATTATACATTTCCAGTATAAGCTGACCTTGAATTGTATGGGCTTTCCGTACAATGAGAGCTCAACTTATACTGGCTAATCATATCTTGATGTGCAACCGTGCTTTAAAGATAGTACTCATAGAAATCTCCTGCGAGCCAGATGTTCATGGGATGCCCGTACGCAAAATTTGCATATGTGGGTGTAACATTATTGATCAGAATCAGATACCGCATCAGTCGGTTCCGTTTTATCTAGCTTAATAAGAGTTTGCAAGTAAACTCGTGCAATTGTACTCCTTGACTCGTAAAGCATTGTTATAAAGTCACCTCACTTTGTATATTTAGACCTAACAATTGATCGAAGGACGAATTTTGAAAATAACAGTAATAATTACCAAAAAGTGCTAACACGAAGAAATACAAATAAATAAATTAAAATATTAGGTTATTTGGTTACATTTCCCTAGCAATGGATCCCTTTAAAGTTAACACGCCACGCCACGTCACGCCTTTTTTCCATATCTACAGCTGGTTAAAAAGCACAGAATAGAATTACACTATTCATAATTTTTTCAGGGTTCCGTACCCAAAGGGTAAAAACAGGTCCCTATTACTAAGACTCCTCTGTCCGTCCGTCCGTCTGTCACGAGGCCCATGAACCGTGATAGCTAGATAGTTGAAATTTTCACAAATTATGTGTGTCTATTGCCCCTATCACAACGAATACTGAATACAATAAATATGTAAGGGACAAATTACATACAAATTGGTACGGAACCCTTCATGCGCGAGTCCGACTCGCACTTGGCCGGTTTTTCTGGTTAAAAATTTTATTTTCTCATAAAGAAATTTACATTTCACTTATTTGAGAACACTTTTAACAATAAGTAAATTTTAAAAACTTCGACAGTCAGACACAAAATACAATATGGTCTTTGCAATACTTAACACATAACTAATACGTATGTATTAGTTATGTGTTAAGTATTGCAAAGACATCACATTACTTATTCTAATATTGTGGGTATTCTAACAAGTCACAAACAACTATCGGCTGGCGAAACTGCGCAAAAGTACCCCACTCGGCGATAAATAACTTTACATATACTTTATAAACATGACTACAGCCTGTTCGACATGGGCGGGAATTACGCGGGGTATGCCGCTGATATAACGTGCTCCTTCCCCGCCAACGGCAAGTTCACTGAAGACCAGAAACTGATCTACGAAGCGGTGCTGGCTGGAAGAGATGCCGTTATAAGGTATTTATATCAGACTTGTTTGTATATACTTACTAAGATATACATATTATTATATGTCCTTCCTTATAGTCGGCAACTACGATGTTATAATATTTCTCTATATGTTGCAATTCAGAATCCAATTACTCAAATGTCTAATTTAGTGTATAGTTAAAGTTGATTTTTTAATGAGCATTAAAAGAAAGCTCCTAAATTTTTTTTATACAATGAATTAATGTGAACTGTCATGTATGAAATTAAGTTTTATGCTTGGTAATAATCTATACACATAAATAAAATTTAAGTGTCTGTTTGTAATTCCAAATTTACAGCTTTTCACTAAATGCATATGAAAGTATATTACGATACTTAAAAAAAAAAACATTTTTTTTTTTAATTTTGTCTGTCTGTTTGTTCCGGCTAATCTCTGAAACGACTGGACCGATTTTAACGGGAGTTTCACTGACAGATAGCTGAATGTATAAGGAGTAATTTGGGCTACTTTTATTTTAGAAAAATAAATAGAGTTCCGCGATCACATATCCACCCGTGCGAAGTCGGGACGGGCCTCTAATATAATTACGTATCCAAAAGCAATTTTAAGAAGAAACCAGTTTCCGACTCTTTCTATTAATGGAAATTTACTTAAATTAATGTTGTGTTTTAAATTATTATCAGGTCTAAAAATAGAGTAGGTGAGTTCTAACTATTTATATTATTTTCCTAGAGAAGCTAAGCCTGGCGTATTATGGACTGACATGCACCTGGCAGCCAACAGAGCCATGCTCGAACATCTGAAGAAAGGAGGCTTACTTATCGGCGATGTTGAAGAAATGATCGCGGTAAGAACAAGCACGTTATTATGTATCTACCTACGGTAAATTAGAACACTTTGACCTAACGTATAGAAATTCCAAACTGTACTAAATTAAAACATGTACCACATATTTGTAAAAGTAGATATGCTTTCTGTTGTGAGGAGAAAAATAAACGATATATTATTATATTATATTATTAAAGCCACTCTCCTCCCTTCCCCATTTACTGCAAAAGTAAGGGTACCAACAATAAAATTACATGAAACACGTCAGGCGTAGATATAACACATCTGTAATTTTGTTTAACGTGGAGTCTTGAGCGTGTCGGAGCGTTGCGTATCTTTAGGGCCGATTCATACTACCGCAAATTGCCGAGTCGAAGCGATTTGGATTTATTTTACACAGTATATTGATATCCCTATCTCCACAATAGACGCCTACATTAAAACCAATAATCTAATATAATATATCGTTGAGCCCAGTGATAGCATTATTGGACTGCCAAGTCTATGGTCTGGAGTTATAATCCAAGACACGCACCTCTTAACTTTTCGAAATCATATGCGTCTTAATAATTAATTGATTACTCGCTTAAACAGTGAAGCGAAGAAACCTGCATGCCTTAGTTTTTTTTGCTGACGTTATGTGAAATCTACCAACCCGCATTAGGCCAGCGCGGTGGCCTTAATGCCTCTCATTCTGAGACCGTGCTCAGCAGTGGGACAGTATATCTGTTGATGATGACGATATCGTAGAGCTTTCGGCGGCAGCAGCGTAGAAAGAATTCAATGCTGCAAATGCAAATACAATATTATGAATATAATGCGTCAATTATCGTTTGTGTATCATTATTTTCTTCTGATTAATACACATATTTATATTTATATAATTGTTATAATCTATGCATATTCATTAGATAAATACCTAGGTAGTTTCATGTTTGATCTCATTTTGCACAATGTGGTCTCCTTTGATTAAAGAAGCACTAAGCACAGAATAAATATGTAACAGTATGGAAACTAAGCCTAGTTGAAGGAATATTACCTACGCTCCATTGAAGCAATAGGGTTGTAACTTTTCTTTTTTATTTATTTTTTACTAATACATTTTTGTTTTGTAGTGATCAATCAATCGAATTGAAATAACCAGCATACAAATACAATTTAAATAGGTATCTGTTAATCTTAGCAAAGTACGATAGTTTAAAACACGGAAACCAGTTATATATTAACACAACAACTTGTAGAACTTATCTTTAACTCTGTCATTACGGCATAATCTTTTACAAGTTTTTTTTTTATTCGCTCCCGGCGTATGCGAGCCGCTGCTGTTGCCCTGTTGGACGAAAACGTTACGTGCGCTCGTCGGGGCGGGCGCGCGGGCAGGGCTCATGAGCGGCTGCGAACCGTACCGCGTTTCAATAAAAAAATGCGTGTTATTTATGTATTAAGTACTTGCAAATTATATACAGAAAATACTTTCGTCTGCTACGAAACGCCACTTTTACTACTCGGGAGGAAGGTAAACAACAACTTTTGTAAAAAAATACTGCCCTATGTTTTTTTACATTTTGACAGCACTATCGGCTATAACAGGCGATCCGTCTGCTCGATTGCCCACTATCCCATAAAAAAACACCATCGAAAACCATGAACACGATACCCATGACGCAAAAGTTGTGATTTACTGCAGCCCCCATCTTGGATTTACATTTTGACCACACTATCGGCTTCAACACCCTCGAAAACCATGAAAACGACACCCATGACGAAAAAGTTGATAATTTATTCCAACCGCCATCTTGGATTGACATTTTGACATCACTATCGGTTTCAACACCCTCGAAAACCATGAAAACTACACCCATAGCGAAAAAGTTAATAATTTATTGCAGCCGCCATCTTTGATAGACATTTTGACAGCACTATCGGTATCAACACCCTCGAAAACCATGAAAACGACATGACGAAAAAGTTGATAATTTATTCCAACCGCCATCTTGGATTTACATCTATGACTAGACTATGTTGTCAACATAGAATGTCAGGTTGTTGTTGTTGTCCTTGTTGGAGAATCCTAATAAAATAAATAAATACTTAAATAAAAATAGTATAGTATGTTCCCCACAGAGCGGCATCAATGGAGTGCTGCAGCCTCACGGGCTGGGCCACCTGCTGGGGCTGGACGTGCACGACGTGGGCGGGTACCTGGCCACGTGCCCGGCGCGCCCGGCCGGCGCCCTCGCCCGCCTGCGCACTGCGCGCCGCCTGCTGCCCGACATGACGCTCACTATCGAACCCGGCTGCTACTTCATACCTAGGGTAAATGCATTTAAAAATAATAGCATAGAAACTATTGGATTATCTCCGGACCTGGCGTCGATGACGTCACGTAACCGTACTGACGCAACGGGACGAGCACGAGGAGGGGAACGGGAGGCGGCTTCACATTCCAGCGAGTTCCAGAGATAATGTGGCCGAGTTGTACTACACTTGCTACGATTCTTGCATACTTCTTTTGCTTCATCCACGTTCATACATCTATGTTTTGCCATACACACGTATAGCTCATAGCTCTTGTCAGAAGAGTAATCGCCACTTTTCTCTATCCACTGCCCTTTTTAACCTTGGAGATGAATTAGACAAACTTTGTATTTACCTATAATTATTTTTACATGTTCTATTATCAAATTCCTTATGCTCACCTAATAAGTAATTTGAGAATAGATCATGTAAAAATAAAGTGGTTATAGACGTCTATAACCACTTTTCACATTTAGGTACTATGTTCGCCTATGTTCTCTGAATGGTTAGGCAAAAGTGTAAGTAATAATGTACACCTTCAGTGCACCGGTATGTTCCATTATTATTAGTTTTAAGTTCCATTTGTAATAAGAGCCTACTGCCATTCACCGAGCACAAATCTAAACAGCTGTTATAGAAAAAAAAACAATTACAGTACTTGACCCGAAAATCCAACCCAGGACTCGCACTCAGCAATCGCCGTCACGACCACTAGACTAATAAGGCAGTCACATATACATACATAGAAATAATAATATATAAACTATTAGTATATACTACACAAAGCCGCTATGGCTCTTTCTTCAAAAGGCCATTTCAGACTTTGCCCTGCATTATAAGACTCAATATGTGTTACTGCTTATTGAATGTCTGCACTTTAAAAGATACTATGATTTTTTGAGTTTGTTTCGGCGTTTCTTCTCAGAGGTCGTCAGTTGGGAAATGTCGGAGCCATCTAGCTTAAAACATTAATTATGTAAAACATTGATTTGTAAAAGTATCTTTATCTAAATAAATATCATTTATCATTAATATTCATAATTATTTGTACACTGCTCCAATGACGGGCTAACTTGTGTTAATTTTTTTCTAGCTGTTGAATGGTGCTAAGAATAACCCAGAACAGTCAAAATTCTTTAATTGGGAAAAAGTGGACAGATTCCGTGGTTTCGGCGGCGTGCGCATTGAAGATGACGTGCGCATTACAGAGACAGGTGTCGAAAATCTTACTTTTGTACCAAGAACGTGAGTTACTTTTACATATTGCATTATCTATACATATAAATAAAATTGGAGTGTCTGTTTGTAATATTGAAATAACCGCTTTTTACTACATGCATATGAATACGGTACTTACCTACACCAAAATAACATTTTTTTAAATTTTTGTCTGTCTGTTCCGGCTAATCTCTGAAATGGCTTGACCGATTTTGACGGGACTTTTATTGGCAGGTAGGTGATGTAATAAGGAGTAACTTTATTATTATTAGTATTGCCATTTACTGAACACAAATCTCTCAGAGTTGTTACTGAGAATTTTATGGAAACACATAATAACATTGCTCGACCTGGGAATCGAACCTCGAACCTCTAGCATAGCAGTCGCGCTTATGACCACTATATTAACGAGGCAGTAACTAAAGTAACGAGGTATAATTATACATAATAGCTCTTACCTTAGTTTTGAGCCAAAAAGGTGCAAAATTGTAAACACTTAACGCTGAGCCCTCCATAGCCCCCTTGCGACCAATGAGGTTTTTATTTATTTTACAAAGGTTGTTTTACTTTGTTGAATTACGTAAGTTTTTATTATCCCTATCAAACATAGGTAAATTTAAGTGATCAAAATTTGGTAGGAGAGGTAAAACAGTAACCTATAAAGAATAAAGTTTTTTTTGTTTACAGTGTTGCAGAAATCGAAGAGCACATGGCAAACGGGGCTAATTTTAAAAAATAAGTTATCATAATTATTATCAAATCCATTATTTATCTACAAAACAACATATAATGGCTGTAGTATTCAAATATTGTAAAATATGTAAAAATGATTAATATTATTATGTATACTTTTGTAAGTACAAAGACATTTTTATATGAATAAATTGTTTTATTGATCGCAACCTTAAGTAAAGCTTTTGAAGCTGATTTAGTTTACATAGTTAAATTAATAATACCTTTGTATAATATCAACAATGTGTATTTTTCATGTTCCTATATAACGTATATAATTTTTTATTATCATAGGCACAGGTAATCTATCAAGCATAGATAAAAAGTCTTTGGTAGATTTTACCCCACCATTGCTTTCTCTAAATATGCTGCGAATTTTGTATCTACAGAGATGTTTTAAAGATGGCACATGGTACTGAAGGGACTCTGCAGAAATGTTATGAAAGCTGCTATCTATCATCATTACTAGTTCATGCTGTACCTGAAAATTATAAAGACTACATAAGTATTTATATAAACTAGCGACACAAGCTGTCAAATTCCGAATATTGAGTTTAAATAACAACTCTATGGATTTTATAGCTTAAATCGATAAGTGAGAAAGAATAAAAAATCAATACCTAATATTGAATTGATAATAAAATTGGTTCTTCAATATCACCATATTGAAGAACCCTTGAAATTAACATTTGTGTTATTAGTCACCACTAACAACACAAATGTTAATACAAACTTAATTTCAAGGGTTAGGATTAAAAATGCACATTCTAGCAAAAAGAATAACTCACTCTTGGTGGAATTATGCCCAATTGACCCTGTTCATATGCAAATTGTAGAAAATCTTCAGGCTCACAATATAGACTATACGGCATCATGACTGGCATGGAAGGAGGATACAAAGTCAATGATGCAAGGAATGCATCAGGAATAAAAGCACCTTTGTTAAATCCAAATCGTGAATTGTCATCTACATCACACCCATGCTCTATCAGTATTTTGAATACCTAAAATACACAATAAAAGATAAAAAAATAATGTTAAACATTGTGTCAATGGTACTGGCAAAAATTAGGAATCATGAAGCTTTAATATTAATAATTTAACATTAATTTTATTATATGATATCCAAATTTTTGCTCTTGATTACATTAATAACTTACTTCATTAAAACATGATGTATTTACATAATGTGCATACACTAATGGTGGACATACATTAACATCTAAAGCATTCACCTCCACTCCTCTCATAAGAAACAAGTAAAAGAACTCTATAAACTTCTCTGGTGACTTTTCATAGATGTAACCACATATGTTTAAATATGAATTTAATGGTGCAATGTTCCGATAGTTGGGCCTTAGATCATCAATTTCATCCAATTCTTTATTAAATGGCTGATAAAAACTAAAGAACTCTGGTCCTAAATCACTGTGTAATAAAATTTCTAAAATCTCAAACTTAAAATAATGTGGTTTACATGCATTAAAAATTATGTTTTTGTTTAACTTATTTTTGTCTGTAACAGACAATAATGTTTGGAATACTTCTGAACTGCTATCTAAACTCAATGCTATATCTATAGCCATCTCTCCATAATGATTCTTTATATGAGGGTCAGCCCCATTTTTTAATAAGAAATAAATTATATTTTCATTTAACCCCTGAAGAGTCAATGTTAATGGTGAATCTCCAGATGCTGTGACTTGATTTATATCAGTTATAAAAGGAAATAGACTTTCAACATTAGGGTAGTATCCTCTACAACAAGCTAAATGGAATGGTGTGAAACAGCCAGGTTCATTTTTTATCTCGGGGTTAGCTCCAGCATACAGAAGAGTGATTAATGCTTCATTCTGAGTGGCAAGAACAGCATCATGCAAGGGTGTATCTCCATCAAAGTCCTGCACATCAATAATTGCACCATAATCTAACAGTAGTTCTATTAACTCTACACTGCCCTGACTACTGGCAATATGCAGAGGCGTCACACCCTCAGTGCTACCATAATTGGCAATATCATCTGCAGAATTGAGTAAAGCTGTGACAGTCCTTAATGAACACTTATTTTTACAAGCTAAATACAACGCAGTGTGGCCTTCATGAGTCTCTGCCAAAGGTCTACATCGGGGGCTCTTTAATATCAACAACACGCATTCATAATTATCATTATAAGCGGCTTCGTGGAGACATGTCCACCCTCTGTTATCAACACAGTTAGGATTTATCTTTTGCAGTAATCGCTCCACATTAGTAATATCGTTGTTTCTAGCAGCAAGATTTAAAGCATTTGAAGTAGCGGGATTTCGTGAGCTAAAATCCATTGCCTTCAGTCCATTGAAAAATAATTATAGAACAAGTTATAAATATAATAAACCTAAAATCGCACTAATGCAAAGTCATGTTACTTATGTGGTCTGTTTTGCTATCTCTGAAATTGCTAATTTGTTTGCTGAATTAAAATAGTAAATACACACATTTGTTTGACAGTTTTGACACTTGCTATTGCTAAATGGTAATGTCATTGTCAATGTTGAATTTACAAATAATGTTGCCACTCTTTTGTGCAGTGTTGTACCATCGGGCTTTTAGTTTTTATTAGACAATTCGCTTTAAAAGTATTCTATTGCAAGGCGTATCATTAAAATTCACGTACGTACACGTTGCCGCATGACGTGCTATAAAGTACAAGAGAAAACTGACTGCTACAACGCGACGCTATGCGTGATACGACCAATGGGAGACCCGTATAAATCGGCAATGTATATTAAAGTACGTCGCGCAGCCGTACTTAAATGTTAAAGGTCATAAACACACATTTTCGATGCTATTAGTGTTGTTCAGTTCCTTCAGTTTCCGATAGTAGCACATCACTATATAAGAATTGCCAAAAGAAGTGTTCTGATTACTTCCAATTTGTCTCCGAGATATTAAAAAATAACGGATTGTACTGTTGGGAATCAAAATAACACTAGCAAGCAATAACAAAACCATATTTTGGCGAGTCTGAACTGCTCCACGAACTTTTGCATGTATACCTACTCATGAAGAAAACACTGATATTGAGATTGTGCAGTCATAGTGAAAACTACCTATTTGGCCTTATTTAATTTATCCATGAATTTACTGACTCTCCTGGATAGGCTGACGGCTATTGGAATAAGAGGCGTTCCCCACACCTTGCTTAAAGACTATCTTAGCGAACGCAAACAAAAGATTAAGATAGGTAACATAATTAGCTCTGAAGAGACCGTCCAGTTCGGAGTCGGTCAAGGTAGTGTGCTCGGACCTCTGTTCAGTGCCGCTACTTGGGACCGTTGGGACCGAAGTCCGGAGAACGGCCGAGCGTGGACTGGCAAAAATAGCAGCCTGGCTTGACCTTAATTTACTTACCTTAAATACTACGAAAACCAACTTCATCTGTTTTACAAAGTACAACAGATATCAACACCCCCCCCCCCACCCCGAATTCAAAATTAAGATCCATAGATGTAATTATCCTGTAAACCCAAATTGTTCATGCACAGAAATTACTAGACTGGAATCTACTAAATACCTAGGAATCATAGTGGATCAACGATTATCTTGGCACAACCACACGAAATTGATAATGAAGCGTACCTATAAGGAAGCTAATCTGGACTTTCAAGACTCTACGTCATGTAACCTCAAAGAAACTCCTACTACTGATATACACCTCACTAGCTCAGTCTGTACTTACATATTGTATACCCGTCTGGGGAGGTGCCACTAAGCTTAAATTTCTAGATCTCGAGCGGGCTCAGAGGTACCTACCTCCTAAAGGTTATGTTTTTTAAACCCTTCAGATTCTCAACTGAGAACCTTTACCGGATTTCAGATCTCCGGACCGTCAGAAAGCTTTACATACTTAATATAATACTAGCTAAGCACAAAACATTATCGTTCAACCCACAAAAGACCAAAAGCAGAAGAAGGGACGCGGTTGCTCTCACAATCCCGGTTAAGTCTACATTCGCAAAAAGACAATATCCTTGGCAATCATCTCACTTATATAATCTCCTAAATAAAGAGCTTGACATATACCCACTAACGTACCGTGAGTGCAAAAACGTTTTGTCAAAATGGCTTAAAACAAAGAGCTATGACGAGTTAGAAATCATGGTGCAATCCATGAAACTATAAAGTATTAAGCGATGATACCTGAGCTGCTAATGGAAGATACTGTCCCACAGTATCTTCCGATCCCAAGACTTGTCGTAAGGTTAGCTAGCTAAACTCCTCTATTAATTAACACAAAGCCACTTTCAAATAATCTACACCAAATACACCTCATAATTACAACCCTCACACCCACACATACATACACCCACTACTCACACATACACACTTCACCTCAACACATTACACACAACCTAGCGCGATAGTTATTAGATTTTATATGTTCTGTTGTTTTTGCCTCCTAAAAATCACTATAACTGTTTTCATTTCTTTTCATTTCATTTTATTTTTAATTGTTTAAGGTCAACTTATCTAATGAAACATGTTAAGTATTCTTGTGTTAAAATTAAATAATCTGGGGAAGGGCGGAGTATCCTAATACAAGCATACTTGTTGCTTAAAAGGAACTCCCAATTGTAACTAGAATAAGTTAAGTAAGTTGATGCAATAAACATTTTTATTTTTTTATTATTTTATTTACTGATCTGTTTCCTTCAAATTAAATTAAATTAACTATCACTTTGAATTTAGTTGTTAAGTACGATTAAAATTCCATCCGAATACTAATCCGGGCGGGGCCGCGGGGTTCCAAAAGTGGTACTTATTAAGATTTCATAAAAACAAATTATGAAGTGGTACAAATATAATTATTATATTTCATAAAATTACTTTTGAAGCATATCAAATTATATATTTTATCAATCGCACAATTTTGTTTTTCTTTGTATTCTATTTTACTACTCTTCAAAATTTAAATCGTAGATGTACGATAACAACATCAACATCATCAATCCAACCACGAGACAAAAATATATTTAACTTAAAAAAGTTAAGTTTTCGTTATGTTAATCTAAAATACAGGAAATACAGTAAAAGTATGCATAATTTATGTAAGATACATTTGTAAGTTTTTTACAAGTCTCTTTTTCACTAACCGTAAAATAGGAATGCGCCTGCGATTCCAAATAACAATTTTCGCAAAATTAAAGTAAAAATGAGACAGAAAATATCTTAAAAAAGCGTCAATGCCGGTCAAATAAATTCAGAATATTCATCAATTACTAAAAATAGGGTAGAAAAATTAAAATCTATAAGTAAGCAACTATGACTGAGTATTCTAATAAAATTCTCTTTAACCCGATAATACTCAAAAACACGATAAAGATAAACCTACATTCAGTCTAGTCTTTCAATAAACTATCTTAATTATGTATTAGCAATTACAAGGATCATTTAATTTAGTATTATTGGGGGTAGTGCCATTAGGGAACTTAAGAGGTGACATTGGTTTGACTCGTGGTAAAGAATTGGCGCGGGGTGATCGGGGAGAAAGGGGAGACCTTGAGCACCGTGCCGCCGGGTATGGCCGCGGTCTTAACTCTTCTGCGCTGCGGAACGTATTGCGGGCTACTCGTCGCCGATAGAGCGACGTCACCGTCGATTCTTGCAACAGGCACCTAATGGTACAAGGGCATACAACAGATAAATAAATGTATGTTGTTACTTTGTTCGACAACCACAAATTTTGTAAAATATTGTTACCTGAGCTTTAATTCAAAATTGTTCGTAACAGATAGCAAGTTAACTTAGTACCAATATCAACCGCGAGCCAGTGTGAGGGGGCGTGCATAAAAATCACCCGGTTGAACTGCGAACCAACATCCTCAGCAATAAGGAATGCGACTGAGGAGGAGGGAGAAACAGCTTAAATGACGATCATGGGTATCTCTACCAGTATAATCAATGGGACAGAATGGGCTCTTTGCTTTACCCGTGTGCACCTTAGACTAATTACGTTATTTATTGTGCTGGCGCTAAATGTTTTTACGAACATTGTAATTGAACTTCATGTTCTATCTAATGTTCTATGAAGAAATAAGGAGAAGCTATTCCTACTTATTTATATTTTTGTGCTGTTATCATGGACGTATTATATGTTCAAAAAGTACAAGCTTTCTCAGACTCAAATCTATAATGAACTTAATTTTGATTAAACCCGTGTATAATTGGTACTTACTTTTCTAACTCAGAAAGTTGTTGCTTAGGTGTAGAGGCGGCTACGGGACGGGCACGTCCCAATTTAGCGCGCGTTGTCTGTAGCATTTGTTGCGTCACTAACGGCTGCTGACCGTCTTTGTGAACTGGTTTTGAGCGGACTGGATTGTCCTGGAAGACGAATTCACCTTCAGTTTCGCTATAAAAGCCCATACAACCTTAACACCAAATGCAGCAAAATGCAAAATTCAGCGTGCAGCCTAAATGGGCTATCCTAACAAAATAATTAGCTGATACTTTAATGCTGGCGTGATGATCTAGCTATATGCTTTTCTAAACGAATGATTGGATAATATAAGTAATGGAGGAGACGCCCAGAAGTAGGATGAAATAAAAAAACTTAGAATATCAAAAACTTGAATAGTCTGGATTGATATAGGCGGAACGTAGAGAATTTTATAACACGTGAACTTGCTATCAAGTGATTCATAAAGTATCATTTAAATGAATTTACCTTAGTCTTCCTCAACTTGACATTTGCGATGTCTTGTGGTGTGATGGTCAGGCGGGGTCCAGCTATCCTCGGTGGTGCGGACCCACATCTTGGTATTGTGTGAGATCGGACGGGTAACTTTGTTGCAGGCGGGGGAGGCGGCGGCGGCGGAGGAGGGGGTGGTGGCGGTGGAGGCGGTGGGGGAGCAATTTGTGGTTTTGATGGACTTTCGTGGATCCTGTAAAACAAACACTAATGTAATGCGGTCATTATTTATAGATACTTACAATATCCTTAGCTAGCAGGCAGCTGTAGATCGCGAGACAGCCTAATTGCCTCATGGTGTACTAGTTATCCAAATGATACACTTTTTACGAGATTTAATTTTACATTATATTTACCTGCTTCCTATAATCAATATTTTCTAATTATAATCCTGGCTACGTTTTGCCCCTTCCATGATTTATAATAAAGGTCACAGTTATAGTTAAAAGAGATTTAAAGTTTAAGAGAAGTTTTACCTGAGCTTACCCTCGAGTTGTTCAATTTTGTTCATCATCTTCTTCATTCCTTCTTTCAAACTTTCATTTTCTTGTGCTAACCGCTCTTGTTTCTTATCTACTTCTTCCAGAAACTTTCTCAGCTCTCCTAGCTCTTCAGAAGTTTCATTATTTTCATGGTTAGCTATTGGCTCGCGCAGAATGTCGGAGTATAGACCTGTAATGGATTGGTAGCCCTGCCAAAGATTGAAATCTATGAGGCAATGAAACTGGAAGATACTAGGTACTTTAGAGATCGGTGCAAGGAGGTGACATTATCATACATAGTATGATATAGTTAGATAAGTTATATTTTCAATAATAAGAATAAATATTTAGGAAATCGCAAAGTTTATATCATAATAATACATTTGTACCTATGGCATTAAGCCATTTAATGGAATAATACAATAGGTAGGTACGTAAACGTAATGGAATGGACAATCTTTTGTGTTTAGGTTTTGTTACTTATCGTTATCCTTGTCGCACTTCACCGCGTACTTTTCTCAATAGAAGAAGAGAGTAATCTTTTGTGACGCCTTAACTTTGATACAAAAAGAAAATTATTTGGCTACTAGTCTATCACTGTAAAAAGTGGATCCCCCGTTTCGAAACCTACGTAGACATCTTTACGTATAGGTAACATACGTAAGGACAGGATTCAAAACCACAAATCACCATATAGGTGCCTGAAGGGCCAGGCAGAGGTGAATTTAAAAGTATTAGAATTATTATTATAGTCATCCAATTTTATAATTAACCGTGAATGGTTAGTTGTTCTCACGGGATTCACGGGCAGCTAAGAATAACAATGAGTTCAAGTTTGATGACCTAACAACTAATTTTCATTCTCTGTTATCACATATAATTCGATGCAACAGTTATGTATAACAACATGTAAGACTAGTTACGTAAATGTCTAGAGGTGATTGATGATTTACGTAATTATAATGAAACCTGTGCACCAAGATGTAAGAATTACAAAATTATAATTATCGTGCTTAAAATAAATGCTTAAAAATTAATAATGTTCTAAGTTTAAATTACTCAAACAGTGGAGATGCTTACTACCTTTCTGCCGATCCACGCGCACAGATCAACGATCTTCCATGCCTTGGGTTTGCTGTTCCGGCGATGGTTTCTCTCCTTCCGTGGCGTTCCACCTGACAACATGAACCACTCCATTTCACTTAACTGTCCTGTATCTAGAGCACATTCTATTTCTAATTCAACCTTTATGTTATTTTGTGTAAGAGCGCCCATGAGCAAAAAAGTTTATAACAGGGCACAACTCAAGATGGAACTTGTCTATAAACATACGGAGGAAATCGCAGTTGATTTTAAAATGTGGTTTTATTGTCCTCTCGTCGCGTCTTGTCCGTTAGTAAAACTTGAAATGCTCAGAGGCGCAACGCACGATGATGTCACTACTATATTAGCAGCTGACTGAGCCGAGATGTTTATAATAAAAAGAGTTATCAATTGAGATAACAAGTTCAAGTTGTAACCCCTAGGTAGGGACTACGTAGTTATGTGTAGGTACTCTTATTTTTCCAGGCAATGCTAAGAATGGACGTCACACATAATTATTTACTTGGATGATGGATGTGTTTTTGTTTACGCGCGTCGAATTTTAATGAACCAAACCTTTTTCTTATTACTTCCCAAACATAACCAACTTTAATTTATATATCAGCTCATCTTATACCTACCTAGGGTTAGACTATGCTGGTACCTATAGTACCTAAGACTTCGGTTGAGTGTACCAGGCTAAGACGATTAAACCATTTTTTTTAATTTATATCCTAGGTACAGGACTGGACTAAACTATGCATACATACTTACATAGAATCACGCCTCTACTCCCCGAAGGGTTAGACAGAGGTGTAACAATGGATAGGTATACCTACCCACAGTTCGCCGGTACTTAGGTCCCATGTAATAGGGGGTGAGCCTCCAAGCAATTATCCAAGCAATCTAGGAATTCATAGAAAAACCCAATAGGTAAATTTGTTCGACCTGGGAAACGAACCCAGCACTTGTAGCGTAGCAGTCGCGCCACATTAACGAGGCAGTTAGCAGAGCTAAACTATTCATCTACCATATTACCTGCTTGAGTCAACTGTTTATTTAAAAGTTATAATTTTTTTATTGTTGATGGGTTTGCGTTTGACTTCAGTCTCACCTGATGGTAAGTGACGACGAGGTCGAAGATGGAACACGCTTACCCAGAAAATACCTGTTCACTCTAGTATATCAATAAGGATTTTTACAAGTAGGTACCTATGCATTTTAAATAAGTAGGGTAAGGTAGATAATCCACCTTTAAATATTTATAATTTCCTGGTACGAAAACATTGGTATTTACCAATGTTTACATAGAAATTACATATTAACGTAAATACGTTACTTCGTTCCTCAGTAACTTTTTATGGTACCTTCCATAGGATAGGCTGGTGTCCCGTCTAGGTACAGCGTTTTTCACCGATGTCACTCACGAATAATTACATATTAACAAATATTTATGAATATAGGCAGGTATATAAATACAAGCATGCAGCATGCAGGTAAATAACCAATTGTATCATAAATTCATAATGTGTCTAATCGAGATTCTACAGTTTGTCGTCAATAGTTGCTATTCGTGTGGCGGGGGTGACGGAGGGATGAAGGTTAAACGCAACGAAAGATTAGACTTAGATTGCTATAAATATATTAATATTATCAACGGGCTATTAATTACCATTGTTTATAGATACATGAAAGTTACCGACATAGCTGAAAGACTTAGCAAGCTTAAGTGGCAATGGGCGGGGCACATAGCTCGTAGAACTGATGGCCGCTGGGGCAAAAAGGTTCTCGAGTGGAGACCACGCACCGGAAAGCGCAGCGTGGGACGGCCTCCAACGAGATGGACGGACTACCTGGTAAAGGTCGCGGGAAGTCGTTGAATGCAGGCGGCTTGTAACCGGTCCTTGTGGAAGTCTATGGGGGAGGCCTTTGTTCAGCAGTGGACTTCCTGTGGCTGATATGATGATGATGATGATGATAGATACATGTATACCTCTCTTGTAAATCTATATTTCTTTTTTTGTTGTACCTATTCATTATTGTCAGGAGCCTTTTCCTGACAATAATGAACACAATGAAAAAAGAATTCTTATGAAAGAAAAACTTAAAAACATTGTGCAGGAAATTAGAAAATTTAAAAACCTTAACAACTAGATACTTTCAGCAGACGAAGTCGCGGGCAGAAGCTAGTTTGATTATAGATTTTATATTGAAAGTATTATGAGTAATAGATATTACCTGGAGTACAGTTATTTTCAGAATAATTGTGTTTGGTGAAATTTGTGCTCTTCCGTGACCTCTGAAGGACATCTCTAAACAGGTTTGACTCCGATTTCAGACGTCTTTTTCTAACTTTATATGAATGGTTGCTGTTGATAGATTTAAAGGACGTATCTGAATTACTAGATAGACCTGAAGCAGGTGATGGCTCAAGCGCTAGTTGAGGGTCTGTGAGATCAGACGTGCTAGATGACAATGAATCTGTACATTTCTTTTTCCAAGGTCGTAATTTCATATGTTCTCCGTCACTGGAGTCCCGTCTATAGCGTTTATTTGCTAACGATTGTTCGGAAGTTTCATTAGATGTCGAGTCTTGTATATTGAAGTCTTTGCTAAAGGAAAGGCTCACGTCAACGAAGCTGCAGTTTACTGGCAGAGTCACAAATGGTTCCGTTTGAGTGGAACTGTTAGTTGAATTCCCCTGTGTGGGACTAGGGTCGTCAGTGACCATGATACTCACAAATGGTGGAGTCTTATTATAATCCTTATCTTTGTTTTCATGTGATGAAACGAAACTATGATCCCATGACGTATTTATCGTTTCCTGCTGAGAACATTTCCTTATTACTTCTATCGAGTTATTACAAAATTCTCTTCCTTCAGACGTATCAATGACAGCAGTGGATATTTTCTTGCTTTCTTCAAACGGCATCTTGCTAAACAATTTTATATAATGTATTAAAACCTCCTATGTAAATAAACAAGGACAATCACACTTTTATGTTCCAAAATTCCTTAGTTCAAGACTTATTCAAGTTTTGCAAGCTAAATGCAACATCAAGATATATTTTAATCTACCCACGTTTTTTTATTTTAATACATAGGCAAACGAATAAAACAAAGTAAATGTCTAAATCCCAACATGTGTCTTAAAGACACACTAATGTATACTGAGCATTGTTTCTACAATTGCAGGAAATTATTAAATAAAATTCGCTGACAAAAGTATTGATAGGGGTACATAAAAGCATCTCGAAGATTTCAACGGAAACTTCGGAGATTAAAAAAAAACATTTTTTAAAGTCAGCTTCAGCTGTTCTGGGCAGGGACTTGAAAACGAAATTTATTTCGTTCCGTTCCACGAAATGTTATCTCATAACTTTCCAAAATTGATAACGTTACTGGAACTTTACGCAATGTATAACGTTATAAAATTATAACGTTATAGAATAACATTTTAGCAGAACAATATTTTCCATAACGTTACCGACTTAGTAACGATACTAGATATATCGTTCTGTTACGTAACAGTTCCAAGTGCGTTATAGTATAACGTTGTTCTTTCACCCCTGAACACCGTGCTGCAGGGTTGCCAGATTTACGATTTTAATCGTACTCATACGATTTTTTCGCTAAAGTTCACTTTCGCGGTCAACGCCTTATAAACGCGATGCACCTAAAACCTTCACGGTTGAGCAGTTTTCACCTTTATCTCTATAAGTATAGAGTCGAAAATTAATCAACGGCCAACGATCTTCCAAACAAATTACGGGTTCGATCAAAAGTAAACTAGAAAAGATCGGACAAGATGTAAATACAAAGAAATTATGCTAGGATGCCATTCTGCACGCGGGAGTCGGGAGTCGTGGCGAGGTGTGACTGGCCTAGCGATAAAGCTGGCAACGTTGTATAACAAAATAAGTAATGTTACGTTTTGAGTTATAGTTATAACGTTATTATATAACGTTCCGTTACTAATTTCGTTCCGTTATGTCATAAAGTTATAACAAAATAAAGAATTTCGTTCCGTTATCTCATAAAGTTATAACAAAATAAAGAATTTCGTTCCGTTATCTCATAAAGTTATAACAAAATAAAGAATTTCGTTACGTTCCTAGTGGAACGTTACAAATTAACGTTACGAGAACAGTACATAGCGTTATTTTCTATAACGTTTCAAGTCCCTGGTTCTGGGCATTGTCATAAATTTGACATTGACACTTGACACTTTTTTTTTTGACAGATCAATCGATCAAACACAATCAATTATCAATCAAACCGGATCAAACGTAAACAAGACAATATTTAATAATTTAATTTACTAGAATAATTTGCAAATAGCTTACTTGATTCTCACAACTCGACATAATTGATTTGTTTCTTCGACATAATTTGAAAAGTTAATTGCATAAAAATGCGTCATGCATTTAAAAAGAAGATTTTATTTTTTGGGGTAGTTCTCATTACATTGACGATATTGCTGCATCCTGATATGAATGCCCGTCGGTCTTACGAGTACATTGAAAAAGACAATATTTTAAGTAGCCTCCATGAAGCAACTGCTGTAAATTTTACGAGCACCGCTGTAATTGACTGTGATTATAACGACATTATATACGACGAAACTACTCTGTCCATTAGTTTAGTAGACGGAGACTTGATAGAAGGCCATAGGATAAAGGAAGGAGGGGAATACGCTCCGTCTGAGTGTAAACCTAAGTACAGTACAGCTATTATTGTTCCTTACAGGTAAGTTCATTACCAATAAGTTGCCATTACCACTAGCTCAAAACTGCTTTATGATCATTTATAATATTTAATACTCGCCAAGCCTCCAGATGGAGGTCTTAGTTTTCATTCTCATTCTTCTATGAAATTCTAAGTAGCAGCTCGCAAGATTTGATATGTGGTTGGTTACTGGTAATAGTCTTGCATCCTGTTGTTATAAAGTTTCAAAAATACAGACAAATGTGTGAATACATTGTGTGACAAGCAATCTTTGTTTCAGAGACCGTGCTGAACAATTACGTGGATTTCTAGTATACATGCACACATATTTTCATCGTCAACATATCCACTATCGAATCTATGTTGTCGAACAAGTAGATTCTCGCCCCTTTAACAGAGCCAAGCTCATGAATATTGGGGCCGTGGCTGCTATGAAAGCTG
The DNA here is from genome assembly GCA_964056405.1 of Acronicta alni. Lineage (NCBI taxonomy): Eukaryota > Metazoa > Arthropoda > Insecta > Lepidoptera > Noctuidae > Acronicta > Acronicta alni. Next base: position 9,235,808 of record OZ043926.1, read on the forward strand.
GATACCCATGTCTTATACTCCATGATGTGGACCTTCTACCTTTGAGGCCTGCTAACCTCTATGCTTGCACTGAGCGGCCTAGACATATGTCTTCAAGCATCAATAAGTTTAGGTGTATATTTAACCACACTAATTATTTTATCCTTTTTTTTACATTTTGCATGTCTTTCGTTTTTGGTTTAATTAGTTCTTTTTTTTTAGTTTAAATCCAGCGAGGGATGAATTTGGTTGAACATAACAAAATTCTTTTGTACTGCTAAGTATTTAGTCTCTTCTGATGTACACTTTGGTAGAGTTGAATAAGGTATTATTTCATAATTATTTGGACGTCTTAGCAGCTTCTCGAACACAAAATATTTGCTGTATTCCTTTTAAATATTTATCATTATTTCTTTGTTATAACTTACCCTTTCTAATTTCCAGATTCGCCTTGCCCTACCTGAGTCTCTTTGGTGGTGCAACAGCCATTGTATCGAATCAGTTTAAAGCTGTAAATGGAATGAGTAATGAGTTCTATGGCTTGAGTGGAGATGATGATGATTTGTACACCCGTTTAGAAGGCAATGGTCTGAAAATATGTAGGTTTGAGCCAGAGACAAGTCGTTACCACATGGCTACATATCGATCTGAGAGTAAGAAGTAAGTATTGAGCACTTTATTGGTTTATTTTCACTTCATTTGTAAAATCATTTTATAATTATTTATTGCTACTTATTCAGGAGTACATATTTTTTTTCATGTCTCCTGGCTACATCTCTACATCTGGCTTCATCAATTTCCTGATCATATTTCATACAATCCATCCAACTTTTTTTTGGAATCCCTCTTTTCTTATATCTGTTACGGGCAATTTGATAAGTCCAGGCAATAATGGCCGGTCTGTATTCATAATGCCCGACTCAATTGGGCAATGTGATTAAAACAGCATGATTAATCACTTTTCCCGGCCATTATGAATAATGACCACCCTATCTTGGGCAAAGTAATAAAATAGGTGAACTGTAGTATTTTTATTTATTAAATAAAAAATAACCTAACTACCTAACCTGGCCTAAGTAAAACTTTTTAATTTTATTTAGTTTTTATAATTCCTTGCATATTGGAGCTCAACTAATATAATTGACCACAACTCATTGTGAGCTGTTTTTGGTCCTTGAGCGTTACTTATGTACAAAATACTTGATGAAATCTGTTTTCTTTTTTTTAAATATTAACACCCCTGTGCCCCAAATTTATCACATTGCCCGGCTACAAATAGGGAATTATTCATACTACCCGGTCCAAGTGAATTCAAGCTATCTGAAACACTGACTTATTACATGGACCACGGGCCGTCGGGAATTATTAATAATGGCCGGTCAAAGTGATAAATTAATCACTTTGCCCATTGCTCTTGGGCATTATTCATAATGGCCGGTCCTTATTAATAATGCCCAGTTAATCACGTTGCCCATAACTTATCCATTTATTGCCTAAAACCAATCATTTGTAAAATAACTAGCCATCTCTCCAAAATATATCTTGAATATTGTAAATTATGCCAGCCTCCTGTTTTTAATATTTTTAGGGAACAACGAAAAAGGGTGTCATCTTACACCAAGGAAATAATGGCAGCGGATGGTCTGAGCTCATTGCAATACACAGAGGTAGCCACTGTTCTTCATCCACTCTTTACCCATATCATGGTTGACTTGTAGCATATCATAACATTAATATTATTACTATACCCTATTTGCTAAGGTATTCAACTAAATGTAAACAAACTACTACCACCATATGAATAATTACTGTACAGATGCCAAGATTGATACAATAATGCTACTTACATCACTAAAATCTGACAAAATAACCACTCTGAAGTTGCATAGAACTGCAGTATTGTAAAAAAATAAGGTTCATTTTGCAATGTAGATTCGCGTTCAGATCCTGTAATATCACACTGACTTGTTTCTGTTTGTGCAGTGGGTGGACAAATAAGTACAGTCATTAGACAATTGCGCTGGATTAGATAAACGCGCACATTTTGCACCTGTATACCTAATCATTATGATTACAGTGAGCTTTGTTCTGTATGGTATATTTATGTGAAGCTACCTCACATTTCACTTACACTGTCGAATCAAAAGTGCTGTTGCACTAGCCAGTTTAGGACATTAGTTCTGACATTGGCTGCACTACTTGAGCAAGTTACTAGTTTGTACATTAAAGCATAATTATGGTAGTGATGTAATATTTGCACAAATTGCGCAATTTCAGTCGCCCGTGTAACAGCATCTTTAAATGATTTATACCACTGAGATAACGGATGTCGGATTATATGAAATGTGCGTATAACATTTAGTTGTACCAATCAAATTGATTCATATCACTTGTTCAATTTCGCTTTAATTACCTGAAATTTTAAGACCACTTAATCAAATAAGTAGTGTTAGTAAGCTAGAACATAGGATTTAAATCTCAATAGAATAAGTTTAAAATAGATTTCAACTGTAGCTTAACTCGAATAGTTTCGGAGCAGTAGTTTAATTGATATTAGATCAAAGATAAATTCAGAAAATAATTCACTGAAATCAATACTTTGTATGCTTTTGGAGGCAGATATGAAAAGGTAAATCGAATGTCTTATGAAACATTGCATGCATCACTTGCATGTATTATAAACTAAATAAAAGACTCATAGATCATTTAAGCCAAAGATGGGGGTCCACTAATAGTTTAAAAGTTATATCTCACAAAGTGTTGAAATAAAGAAATTTGAATTTTATATGACAAGTCTTCGTGAGATAGAATGATTATATATGGTAAACAATTCACCTGTTGGGTAGAGATAGCATTATCTGGTGTGCAGTATAGCATTATTCCTCTCTCATAGGAAAGCAATATGCTCCCTACCAAAACGTTCTCATATTTTATTTTCTGTTTTAAGTATATCTTCAGTTCAAATTGTTAAACATTACTTAGTGGTCAAAAATTATGAACACTTCATCAACCATGATTTCCTGGACCCCCTGCATATGTATGATCAAAGGTTATTACAGTTTTAATTACTTTAGACCTTTCCCAATCTGCCTTCATAGCAAAATTAGACATAATAAGACCAATACTTTTACTCAGCTCTGCTAACGTTCCTATTGTCATTTCAATCTAAATAAAGCAATACTAATTCTAATATAATAATAAAATATTGTGATATTCTTGTTGAGGTAATGAACGATTTCTGTCCATAGAATTCTTATAGATTCCTAATTAATCTAGTGCAATTACATGGATCTACATAAGTATGTTAAACGGGAATTGATTGTTTAAAACTTTAAAAGTTGTTGACTTGTACTAAAATTGTTTCTATCAATTATTACGAAGTGTTGTATTGTACGTAGGTAAAGTCATAAGACCACTTCAAGTTAAATGCAATAATTTTGTGTGCGAGTTTCGGAAAAGCGCAATAACTTTTTAAAAGAGGCTGAATAACTAACTCCACCTCTGTGATGGGCGTTTACGGTCGCATTACGTTTTGATACTCTATGACATACGCATTAGGTTTCAAAATGCAATATCGATGCGTCGCAGTTTCTGCCGAGAGTAATGTAGGTTTAGAATACTTTAAAAAACAGAAGTCATATCACATGTAAACGAAGGAATTTGATTGGAATTGTAATTGAACAGTAATTAGTAGATCAGTTCATCAGATCATAATTAGAGTAGGCAGTAGGTTGGTACTGTTTGGAATAAATATTTTTTTCTCAGCTGAGCGTTTGACTTTCTGCGCCGAATGATGGTTGCAGGTTACATTTTCGCAAAGAAAAAATCACATACTTTCTTCAGCGTCTGGGTAGTATTTGTCTCACTATTTGCGATTATTTTTTTTAACAACGTGCGTATAATAAGCTTAATACTTATTAGGTACGTAGATGCTATTACACACACGTCTCAACTTTGGAGACTTGTCTGTATTAGCAACTACGTACACTCGGGTGGTTGATTGATCTAGTCCAGGGGCCATAATATCTTGAAAAAAATTGTTAATTATATGACAAGTCAACTTAGCAGGTTAACCTGATAGGTTTTCTATTTGTACCATGGCCTATTCTATTTAACCTGCAATATATCAACTTCTGACCTCAGCTAATATTTTTAAATGGAAAAGAGAAGTAAGAGGAACTCATAGTAGGTTATTTAATGTGCTAATATTTTTTTTTCATTTAAGCATCAAATCTGGTACTTAATTTGATTTATAATCAAATTTACAATGGGTAGTTAATAAGGGAAAATACAAATAAAAAAGATCTAAGCGTTATTCTGCTGGAATACAATGTAATGAAATATTATAGAAAAATATGCAATTTCCATGCTAAGATTTTAAAGTTATTAAGCAAAGGAACCCGACACATGACGGGTAGGTATCGCGGTGGCTTAGTGGTCATAGCGTCTGGTGTACCTAACCAGAAGACGCAGGTTCGAATCCTGCCCGCGGTCGAATTTTTCCTTTGCTTAATAACTATAAAAAAGGTGTTTGCTATTACTTCTACTTCATTTGTCTAGAGGTAGCTAGCGCAATTTCTTTGCTAGAGGTCCTGGGTTCGATTCCCAATTGATTTCAACCATATTTAATTAATAAATTGCCAAATGGGACCAGCCTTCATCAAGTGATGTGCTTACAAACGAACATTATTATAATTGTTTATGTACGTATGTGTATATAGACGTTAATTCTTTAAATTAAGAGCTCGGGTTTTTTCGGTTTAGGAGTCGCTAATCCATATTAAATTTATGTTAGAGATAGAAACCAGTGTTATCTAAAGGAAAACAATATAATTATTGATTTGTAGATATATTTGGCATGAATATTTGCACATCAGGTGGAACAAATCACAGGGAATCTAATAAAAATACCGTCATCTGCATATGCATTAGTAAAATTTTGTCATATTTACATCAATTAATAAATTATAAAATTAATATTAGTTAATAAAAACAAATGAAATGTTGTGTATAATTTAAAGAGAATAATAATATGTACATCGGTATATTACAAAACTATATTGTAGTAACTATATTAAGTATATTTACACGATAACATCGCTAGCATGCCTATTCGACAACACCAGTTTACAAGAAAACATAAAATTTTGATATCCTTATAATACCACAAGAATACAATAATAAAGCTTTCTCAAGAGTTAGTTATCCACATCGATAATTTCACTTATTTTAGCTTTAAAAGCAAGGTACGACAATATAGTATTAATATTAATTTTAAACTAAAACACCAAACCAAATATTAAAATGATAAGCACCTATCTACACAGTAATTATAATCATGATTGTTGCACCATACACCTATCACAAATTAAAATATTGAAATTAACCTATACCATAAGAATAACAAACCACTCATTGGATTCCTTTTAAAGAAAAATAAAAAAAACAGCCGAATTGAAAAAAATTGAACTTCTGTAATCTTGTTATACAAGTAAAAGTTTTTGAAGCCCAATTTCTGACGACGTTAGACATGCTTTACATATAATTATCATGATAATTGGACACTTCATTTGGGTCAGTATTCATTACTCCATAGTTTATTTATTTTTTGTCTCATTCATCAAATATAAAATTCATAAGATTCAAAATCAGATTTATAAATTAACTTATAAAATACTCTATAGGAATAATGTATTATGAAATCTTATTGCCACTGTCCAATAAAAAGTAGTTTGGAACTGCCTATAAAGGAAAAATTGATGGTAGGTACTAGGTACTTATTTGAAATGGTTCCTGACCGTAAACTATTTAACACTAAAAAATAGAGGGCCGTTATAAGTTTGAAGGCTTTAGTATTATAAGTTTTAAGTAGAATAAAACTGGCAACGTCCAGCACTTGCGCACTGGAAGTTACCTAGAATATTTAAAAATAAATGTTTCTAGGTACAATACATTTAGCCTCCATTTACTTGTTTCTGATACGTATTATATAAGCTATGCCTTCTTAAAATTCTTCAAACTATAAGATTTTTGGTTTGCAAACTTCAAAGCTAAGGTAAAGAAAAAGTATTTATTGCAATTTTCTACGAAACAGGGGTGACCCTGACATACACACATATCATTAAAGTTTCATCATATTATGGCCGAAAATATGGATTCGTTTTCGGGGGAAAGCAAAGAATAAATTGTAAATGTAAACCGACTATAATACAAATTATCTGTTTATAAGATTATGATTTAATCATTTCCCCTGGTTAGTTTATTCTGCCCTTTATAAACCATACAGTACCTACTTTTATAATATAATCATACCCTTCCCCCTCAAATGTTGTTAAAAATCAGCTGCCATAGTCTAGTGTCACATTATATGTATATAGCTACACTCCAGAAAATTGATATTGTCTGCTTAAATATGCGTTTAGGCGCGATTGGTCCAATTCTAAGTTGGTCCAATTCGCAGTTGGTCAGGTATTGAATGTTTTTTTCGACTTAGCATTAAAATTTCACGACACAGTCTGTCAACAATATAGCTCCTACGGTCTTAATACTAGCATACAAACTAGGCCGAGTACAAAGGAGAATACTAGTTTTAGGTTGGAACCGATATGAAGCCAATCGGGCCATTGAGACTTGACTACTTGTTCGGGCTGAGTTGGTAGTAGAAGGGCAGCAATGCAGCATATGCTGACTGCTACTGCAACTACGTTTACTGGTTGCTGTTCTCTGTAATAGAATTAATGTATGTTAATCCTGCAATACTATCAACAGCTTCCACAGATTTTCCACTGGAGCTCCGTAGTAGATATCACTTTCGCAGAATGTTCAATGATGGTCACCTGATGTCTTCCGCTACATAGAAAAACGAATTGAACACCACTACCAACTTTTCAATTTTTACTTTTATGTATTATACCTAAATTATTTGAAAAATGTTACTGCAAACGTGGCCAATGTTGTTTAGGTAAGTTCATCTTTTTTTACGAAAACAGTAGTAGTGTAGATATCCGACGCATGTTGGTTGCGAAACTCCGCGTTGGCAACATGACATGTCCGTCACAACTTAAAATTTGCTAAGAAAAAACAATTTTGTAGTAAATCTACAACAATTATCAAAAATCAAAGTGGTGAATTGGTGGTTTACTAATACTTATTAACTTTCGTCAAATCGATTTATTTATTTGTAAGTTTTATCTGATCAGATTCTGTAATCTAAATGTTATTGTTCTCTATGAGAAATGAGAACAACTTACATAAAAATAATTAATTCAATTTTTTACTTCATTATCTGGGTTGCATTTGTTCAAAGTCCATTTAAGATAAGCTTTGTTATTCCATAAATTGAATAAACAGAATTAATATTTTTTTCTTACACATATTGTATCTTATACTCCTTTCTAAGTCTATCTACATGTATGTATTTGAAATATAAACTTGTTTTTACTGATTTTATTGCAATATTATGAGTCCCTTTATACATATTTAATAATTATAATTAATTATTCTAGCTCTGACCATGGATTTTGTAAAGGGTACAAAACATTGATTAGTAATATCAATAGCGTATTATATCCATAAAAAGTAGTTTTATTTCTTATTTATTTATTTTATTTTTGGAAAACCAACAGCAAATAATAACTTACGTAGACTACATTTTAGATAACATACAGACAATAATAGGTCTTCACGTATAGTGTTTGTATAAAATAAATATTAGATTTCAATGACTATTATTCTTATTATACTATAACACAGATGCGTGTCAGAAATCAATATGATAGAATTTGAATTCAATTCTAGATTAGGTTAAAAAGACTATTATGCTATAAAGTGTTCCTGCTGACCCAATAATTATAATTTAACTCTTCAAGCAATATGCTTCATTAGCTGCCTCAGTAGCCCAGTGATCGTAAGCGGGACTGCTACGCTTTCTTGAGGTTCTGGGTTTAATTCTCAGGTTGAGCAAAGGTTTATCGAATTTCATAGAAACCCCTTACTACATGGGACCTAAACATACGGGAACACTGTGGATGGACATTATTACATCTTTGTCAACCCTTCAGGTGATGGCATGCCCCAGTAATATAAATGGACAAATCTATATTACCAGGACCAGTTTAAATTAATAATGTTTTTTATTCTTCCAAATATATTGTCACAAGTATGTTTCCATCTGGTGTACAATATGAGAGCTTATAGGTACTATACATTAGTTAAATAGAAAATAGTGGAATGATCACCTGTTTCCTGTGCTAGTTAAAAACTGTGTTACAGGAGACAGGGCCTTCTGCCAATTTATGTTGTGCACGATCAAATCTCGTTAGCTCCCTGGAGTACCGAATTTTCTTTTTGAACAAAATTTATTTATTAATTGGAAACCCATAAACCATGTCATTTGATTCATTTAGTTTCTTAGGGTTGAAATTCTTGTTATTAAAGACACCTTTGCCAAGAAATGTAGGATACATAAAACTGACCTGTGAAGGGTGGGGTGCTGGCAAGGAGTCACCCGGGAAGGTTCCTCAGTAGGTCTCAAAGGAGCTGGCCTTGATACCAGTGGATGGAAACTGTCCCCTAAACTCTCCTGGTTTATATTAGAAGGTTCACCTTCTATGAGTTTCGTCAGTATGTCTCTTTTGCCCAATGCCTGAAAAACAAAAAAATAATTGTTTCTTTGTTTTTCATGAGATCCTTAGTGAGAATTCGAAGTAGATACAATATTAATTGTAATGAACTCACCAAGAATTAAGATAATTTAAATATTTATAAAAAGAAATGGAAATTAATTATGCATACCTGCTGGGTGTTTTTGTCGTACATTGTTATCCTAAACTTTTCAACGGTATCGCAGTGTGAAACAGATGGTTGAGTGTAACGCACTACTATGTCGATGCAGCTCTGAGGAGCGATCACACCCTCGGGGTCGATCACTGTGAACTTCTTTGGAGATGTACATAGTACTGCAATAAACCACATTATAAGCCCTAAAAAAATTTACAAGATAATTACGACACGTTTTAGATTCTAGCAGTAAGTACCTTTGAAATTAACAGAGAAGTCGTAAGGATTGTATACAGTCAGTAATTGTTTGTGAGTGTGTCGTGCATTTAAATAGAATTCCAAAGAAACTGGAAACACGAAAACAGGGAAATTTTTCATTTTTATTCAGATTTCGCAAACAGCACAATAGAAAAACAATAACAATTTCACAATTACACAGACCCAACTGACAATGACCGTGACGTCTTATTTTGACAGTTCGTTCGGATATCAAAATGACATGACACCTGACTGATATTGATTGCTTTTTTTAGTCTTTTACACTTCGATTTTTAAACGAAAACATTCACTAGAATAAGGCTGGCCTTGTAGTGTACACATCCGGAATAGCTCCTTGGATTCATCAAAAGTCGCACTCTTGTCACTATTTAGAATGTATCCACCTTCAATTTATATTATTTGTGGATTGTGTTGAGTCATTTTAATCTATGTTCAGTATGTTTACGTTCATTTTAATCTATGTTCAGTATGTTTAAGTTTATGTTCATAAAGATTTCTCAATAAGTGAATTTTGTAAATTCTTATGAGAAAAATAAAAGTTCTTAAACCAGAAACCAGAAATTCATATTATTATTTCAGAAAGCCTGGAATACCATACAATATCAGTTTGCTCCGCACACATTCTGATTTTTTCAAATTATGAATTTATCAGATCGATGTAAGAATGATACTGACGAGCGTTCTAAATTCCAGATCGGAATTTATAAGAATATGATTTCATAACGCGCGTATTCCCGCGTTGGCGCATCTCTATATTCCCTTACATTTTAATAGAGCGGCACACTCATACTGGAATCAGATTATGAATTTCAGTTGACAGCCAAAAGCAAAAGCATTGGGATTAAATTAAAGTTCGTCTCATGCGTAGACAGAGAAACCTAGGTTTCTGTCTACGGTCTCACGAAAGAAGTCCCGCAGATGCGGCGCCACTGTCATATGACGGAATATTGCTTTTAGACTCTCTATTATTTAATCCCTCTAGGATGAATCTGATTTTATTGTTTCAGTTATTTATTGAAATTGATATAATGTAAGCTTCTTTCGTGAGACGGACTTTAGTATTAATTATTCTTCTTCCAAGACGTTTGCATGTGCCGGGACTCGGGAATCATGAGACTACTGATCAATCTGAATTTTTAAAATATGTGTGAGGCATAAAAGTCAAAAATGAAGGCTCCGTTTGGCACTTCAAATTAAAATTTCAATAGTTCTTTTTCCAATGTTTTTCTCAATGTGTTGGTCTCACTGACCTCTTTAATACATGTATTAAAGAGGTCAGTGGTTGGTCTTTATCATAATATAGGTTCAGTTAATGACGGTAGTAATAACTAGATGTACAACACAACAATGCACAAGTTACGTATTATGATAACTACAATACAGTTTGGTAGACAATTTGGAGACAATTTATGGTAACTACATTACAATAAAGTTGCGTTTCCACCAGAAATGTTTGGGAGAAAAAAGAAAACCAGGCTGCGTTTATTTGTGATGAAAACCAGGGACCATTTTGGTTACCCGTTGAAAGGGTTTTTGCAAAGTGTTGTTAGAAAACCCAATTCATAGGAGTTACACTTTTTAACGGTAAGCCGCTGCAATAGGTTACCCCTTGAAAAACCCTTTAATATTGGTTACCTGTTTAATTTCTTACCGGGTTATACTATTAAACGGTAAGCCGTTCCGAACGGGTTACCCCTTCAACCACTGTAACACTTTCCGAGTTCAAACACTAATTTGATCTCTAGCAACCTTTCATTAAGTTCAAAATAGCATGCATTGAGCTAACACGTGTCAAGTTGCCACTTGCTCTGGGCTAAATAGACCACAGCGACTCCATAAATACGGGACTATGGTTATTACGACAGTTCTAATACAGTTCAATTCAAAGAAAAAATATTTTTTTATTGTTATTGTGTACCTACCTACACAATACCGTTCCGAACGGGTTACCCCTTCAAACACTGTAACAGGGTAACACTTTCCGAGTCCAAACACTAATTTGATCTCTAGTAACCTTGCATTAAGTTCAAAATAGCATGCATTGAGCTAGCACGTGTTAGTTGCCACTTGCTCTGAGCTAAATAGACCATAGCGACTCGATAAATACGGGACTATGGTTATCAATCTCTGTTCATCCATTCTCTCTACATCATGATCAAACCATCATAATATAGCTTCTATACATTTTTTTATTGTTATTGTACATATTTACACATAATTACCTACAGAATCGAGAACCCAATATTAAACGATATAGGGCACTGCATGATCAAGCCTTATGAACGAAACTACTTAGTAATACAATTCTAGATGTTTGCAAGAGAAACTTCTATATTTTATAGCCTCTTCACCCTACCTAACAACGTAAATTATGATGATAACCATACGGTAACCCTGAAAAACCCTATCAAGAGGATAACCCCTTCAATTGGATACCTTAAAGGAAAGGGTAATCCCTTCCACTGGCTAACATATTGAAAGGGTTACCCTTTCATTGGTGTTAGGAAAAGATTACAGGAACGAAGAGGTAACATCATCCATACGGTAACCGAATCAACGGGAAACCCTTTCTTTTTTTTTATGTCGGACATAGTTTTTAGCTCGAGGGAGCTTTAAAAACTTAACCGGACTAGGTGGCGAGGCACCAAATTCCTCCAGCCAGGGGCAACTTATAAACTAAGCAACACAGCTAAGGGCGTCCCCTGCGGGACTCGGACCTCTGCTTAGGGCGTTGGTAACCCTTTCAATTGAATTAACTCATAAAGGGGGTTGTAAGGTCCCTGGATCAAGCCTTATGAACAAAACTACTTAGTAATACAATTCTAGATGTTTGCAAGAGAAATTTCTATATAGTCTCCTCACCCTACCTAACAACGTAAATTATGATGATAACCATACGGTAACCCTGAAAAACCCTATCAAGAGGATAACCTCTTCAATTGGATACCTTAAAAGAAAGAGTAAGGCCTCTTTTCCATTACACGGTTTCTCGCCGTGAAAATCTACGGTTAATTCGCCGCGTGTAGGCACGGTCGTCAGTGTGGTATGGATCACTATATGAGCTTGTCGACATGCACGGTGGCGCCAAGGCACGGCGCCGCGGCCGCGTGCGCCGTGACTGCCCCTCGGCGCGCCGCGTCTACGCACGGCGTGATTTTCACCAGTGTTGTATGGCAGTCTATCGGGGTGTGTCGACGGTGCCGGACGTACGCACGGATTCGTGACCGCTTATATACGCTGTTTCGCGATTTTATTATAAAATGAACATAAATCAAGAATTATTAATTACGTTGATTCAAGAAAGGCCTGTAATATGGGATAAGACCATCGACGATTATAAAAATAAGCGGCTTAAATATGATTCCTGGAAAGAAATATTTATTCATTTCCAGCCCACATTTGAAGATTTAAGTGGTGATGAGAAAAACAAGTTTGGTAAGTTACAGATATTTAATTACTAACTTTTTACTTATGCATAGTTGTTTTGATAGGAGAGGCGACCTTCGTTAGATACAAAATATTGTGCAAATCTGTTGCGAACTTCATTAGCCGCCAAACTTCCGCGAACTGCATTCGTGATAGGTAACTGGATTAGTTCCGATTCTGAATCAAGGGTGGACTCATTTTCACTCGCATTGTGAAACTGAAAGTTTTCCTGCTTATGTATAAAATTTTGCAAAACACAACATGTTTTCACAATATCAACTGCCAAATCGATGGACACATTCATTGGCCGGTGAAAAATTCGCCATTTATTGGATAAAATGCCAAACGCTGTAGTTAAATGTACGTTTTAATTGATCAAGCTGATGACCACCAAATGGACGAAGCAAGTGATAATGCAAAGCAAAGGCTTCGTCCGCAACGAACACATATGGCAAATCGTAGTCAATTCCAGGCAAACGTGTTGCATCGGGTAGATTTAATCCGTTGTTTGTTAAATTTTTCCAAAATGGGGTCTCTTTAAACACACTGGAATCACACTCCTTTCCGTAGGCGCCAACGTCAACAAATATAAAGTTGTAATCGCTATCTACTACTGCCATCAAAACTATAGAAAAAAAATGTTTGTAATTTAAAAACATCGAGCCACTATCAATTGGCTTAATAAGTCTGATGTGTTTTCCATCGACCGCTCCTAAGCACAGCGGGAAGTTGGAAGATTCTTGAAATTTGCTTGCAATGTGTAGCCAGTCTTCTTTAGATGGCATTTTCATATATTCTTTATACAGTTCTAACCAAATGTAGTGGCATACTTCACGTACGATGCAACTTATGGTTTTTATTCCAATTCTATAGCTGTAGTATAGGTCAGTAAAGGTATCTCCTGTTGCTAGATACCTGAAATATAAAACAAAACGGTTCAGGTTCAAATACTAAAACCCCATTTTAGGTCGGGGTCGATTCAGTTTAGGTCGGGGGTTTTTATAAATTTTGAATTTAATAATTATTATTTATTTATTTTCAGGGCAAATGGTGATGAAGAAGTGGACCAATATGAAAGATAGCAGGATAAAATATGACAAAAAAATTAATGAATGTAAGTCTGGTTCTTCAGCAAAAAAAATAAGAAAATATATGTTCTATGATGAAATGATGTTCCTAAAAAAAAATGTTGAGCATCGCAAGACCGATTCTAACATGACTGAACATGTTCATGATTCTAGCCTCAGTAATGAAAATTTTGATAGTGCAGTCCCGAATCAATCAAGCTCGGGATACACTGAACGGAGTGAGACGCAAAGGGCTAAAAAAAAAAGAAAAAATGAACTAAGTGAAGTTGACATTAGGTTTATGAAGTTTATGGATTCAGCAGAACGAGATGAGAAAAAGAAAAGCCGTAGTATGAACTTTTTTATGGGAATCGCTGATACAGTTGACAAGTTCAGTGATGAAAATATGATAGACTTTCAGTTTCAAGTAATTTCAATAATTAAAAATATTCAACAAAGACAGTGTCTGAGTACACTGTCTTATATACCTACATCAAGAAACCAATGGGATCAAGGCCATCAAGGATATTTAAGTGGTACAGCATCCTCAAATGCGCAATCGTCAACATATGGATATTCTACAGCTGCTAGATCGGGCTATGGAATAAGTCGTCCACAGACGTCTTCTCATGATTTTGGACACGGTTCTGGTTTAGAGCCAATCCACTACCGACCCGAATCACAATTATCTGTACATAGTGTAAATGCGGAAAGTATCTCGGCAGATTCTCAAGTTTCTATTGAAGACGAATTCGATTTTAGTACCGCACTTGAGTAGCATTTTCAGCGTAGTGTATTTTTTGATTTACTTGTTCTTAAATTAATAATTATTAAAATTCAATTACATGTAATAATTTTGTTTGTGTGCAATAAACAATTTTAAACTAAAATATGTCATTTAATTTTGTACCTACTTACCTCAGAGTTACAGCCAATCTTTCTGCGGGCGATATACTCTCTCGCATAAAAGTATCTTGATGTTTTAGTTCCTGGGATAATTTTTGGAGGAAGTTGTCGAATGTAGTTTTCTGCATTCTAAAATAATTGTAAAACTTGTCTTCATCTTCTCTCAATTGATTCTTGACAAGTGTATGAAACGCGCCATATTCCTCCCTTTTTTCTAAAATCGGATGTATCCAAAACCTTACTTCCCTTTTTTTTTCTATTTTCTTTTTCCTATATATGTAATAAGCAACTATAATCTTTTTTTTCGTAAGAAAATTCATGACGCAGCACGTCCTACACAGCCCGAGTAAAAAGCGCTACTAGCCAGTACTTACCAATGTCTCGCGCGGTGATTTTGCCGTATCATGTACAAGCTAGCACGTTTTTTCAACCGTACGGCTTACACACCGTACGTTTGAACAACCGTGTAATGGAAAAGAGGCCTAACCCCTTCCACTGGCTAACATATTGAAAGGGTTACCCTTTCATTGGTGTTAGGAAAAGGTTACAGGGACGAAGAGGTAACATCATCCATACGGTAACCGAATCAACGGGTAACCCTTTCAATTGAATTAACTCATATAGGGGGTCGTATGGTCCCTGATGCAAACTTCCTGCTCAGGTTCCTCGCAAATCGACCAACCACTGAATTTTGTATTCTTTTTATTTCGACTGCATTTTGTAAAACAGAAACAAAATTTTTTAGATTTATTTATTTCATAAATACAAAAGGCTTTATTATATTTTGTGTTTTATTTACAACCAGTCATGACGATAAATATGTTATAAGGTTTCGAGAATCACAAATAGTAAAATAAAATTTAAAATTAGTATTTTTAATTTATTAGAACTTGTTTTCTTAGTGACTTCACAGTATGGAATAAATTAAAAAGTAAGTATATTCGACATTCTAGCACCTGTTTTTCAAGCAAAGTAATAAAGGTCAAATAAACAGTTTTGAAACTGTATGTTAAATTGATAATGATACTAAAAATAAAAATGTTAGTAACTAAACGTAAATAATCTACAATAATTAATTTATAGATAATCTTTATACAATTTTAGGAACAGCCAACCATTGACCCTTACAAATGCCAATTTTATCCAGGATGAATTATATAAATTCCATAAACGGAGCGGACGATTTCTGAACCCACAGCCTGCCGGTTACGTAGGGCATGTGAACTCGGGTTCCGTCCCGTGGCCCCGACCATAGGGCAAGAAAAATAAAATGCGGATTTTAGTCCCCATCACAACTGTCACATGCCGAATTTTGACGTCGGTGGTCGATCCATGAGGATTTTCCACACCATAAAAAAAGGATGAATTATGTATGTACAGAGGACAGCACATCAAGCTACCACAATCTATTAAATTTCTTTGATTGATTTTCAAATTTAATATAATACAATAAGGTTCATATTCAATTGGAAAACTTTGACAGTTTTGGATAGCTTGGCCTGCCAGCGTCTGTACAACTTTTTTTTATTAAAATAAAATAATTGTGTCATAATTAGAGAGCATATTATTTTAAACTTACAAAAATTACTATGAAATGTTACCTAGATAAAGATCAACATAGATAATTTAGGTTGTCAAAACTGTATTTTTATAACGGCAACACAAACACAAATAGAAATTTTACAACTAACTTCAGTGTAATGTTTTTACAACAAAAATAGTCATTTCAACCATAAATTGTCCTTATAGACCATTACAAATGCGCAATGCTATTTATATCAACAGAATGAAATGAGCAAAGCGGTGTATAGAAGAATAAATGGATGTTTCCTAAGAGTTAAATGCTTGTTATGAGTTCATTCCACTCATGTGACGAACACTATCAAAGTATGGTAATGTGGAAATCAAAACGAGCTTGATATTCAATAAGTAGGAATATAGCCATCTTCCGTGTCAAATATTTATCTTTGAAATATCATTGTTACAATATAATAAATACTGTCGTGCCCGAAATTATAACATAAATCAACTTGAGTGTTAATAATACTTAATGCCAGTTGATCAATTGCATATATTCGTAGTATAAATACAACAAAGCTGACAGCTATATTAATGGTAGTGGTAGACAGGATTGACAAATTTTAAATTACTGCTTCATATAACATTATTATGGCTCAAGTCACGCTGGGCGCACTGTAGCTTGCGGGTATTATTGGTAGGGATACAACATGGCAACGGCAGGGTCCTCCGTCTCGAAGGTAATGAGCACGTCTTTAAACTTGTCCAGAAGCTGCATCAGCTGTGATCGGCTCACGTTTTCCATGAACATTATCTCTTCTAAATGCTGCTCTCCGCGAAAGTAACCTGTAATTGAATTAATCCGTTTTTTAAGATACCGTCATGGAATAAGCTAGTTACTGTCAAAAGATTAAGAGTTTAGGCAAGTTGCAATCAAAATGGAACGAAATAAAATGTATAAAAATTACGTAAGCTTTCAAAGAATTGAGAAAGAAAATGTAATTTCCATACACTTTGTATCAATTCCTTCGTCGATTAGAACATTAGATAGCAGCTTGTCTACAGACCCAAGTCATTTAAATTGGAAACTAATCCTTGTTTATTATTTGAACTTTTTTTTCCATGAGAGTGGAAATACCGTATTGGGCGGTTGTCACTTAATTAAGCTTTTTTTATGGAGCAAGCGAGAGAGACTAACCTTTTTTGTGGAGCTGTGCCAATAATAGCAGGTCGTCAGCATTCTTAGAAGCGGGTACGGTCGCTAATGCGGCACGTTCTTCAGAGGTGAACGTGTCTAATAAGGACTCTGTCGTGGGAGGTTCATTGGGGATGCGACAGGCGTCTACGACATCACAACTCGCTGGGACATTCCAGACCGTAGGAGGCTGGAAACTGAAATACAAAAAGATTTATTTAAGAGCAATCTTGCTGGAAAATAATTAACCTTATAACTCTCATTACCAATAGGTAATACTGATGGGGCTTTCGCCGTTGCCGACACCCCGGTTGAGTGTAGTTGTTGTAGGTAAATAATGCACACCACAAACAGTTCACAATCACCGTCTACGAGTTGTTTAGTAGTCTGAGTCGCACTTTACGTTTTTGTTCATTGACACATTAACGCGCGACGGCGGTTTAGTTACGACTAATTATAATAATTAATTTATTATTTACAAACGCGTACCGGTAATTCGCTGTCAAATACTAATACTTTATACAACGGACTTTATAGGTTCTAGTCTTCTAAATTATAGTCTTATAAAAAAACATGAGAAGCGTAGACAAAGAAAAAAATCAAAATATCTAACCTCATTTCGCTCTGTAACTTCAAGTTTAAAGAAACTCCATTCTTCTTTTCAGTTCCATTCACCATTCCATTAGTTTTCAGTCGTGGTGATATATCCTGATCACTCTCAAACCTATCCTCATCACTGCTTGTATCTTTATTTAAAGTAGCTTCACTGTCCTTTAATGAAATATCCGACAATCTCGAAGGAAGGCTTTTTTTCTCTGAATCTAACTTATCAATGGATAAATTAGTTATCAAATCTGTTTTTACAACGTCTTTATGTCCATTTTCTGTAATTTCTCCATTGCCATTTATGCCATTATGATTACTATTTATATTATTAGATATGCCACTGTCTACAGAGTTGCCTTGGATTTTCTTTTGAACTTTATCTGTGTTGGTATCATAATCACAACCATTTGTGTTGGGTTTTACTCCGTCTATGACGTCTACACCCCCGTCGTCGAAGGAATGGTTTGCTGAATCAGATTCTCTGAATTTTTCGTATTTCGTATGTTCGGATTCTATAACTATAGGCTGAGTATGTGAGAAGTCTGTTTGATTGAGGTTGTTCTCTGTGGGGTAATCCTCGTCAGAGTCGGGGAAGGTGTTGGTGGTTTCTCTTGGTTCCACCGGTTCCGGCACGTTGAGCTGCATTTGGTTGAGAGAGGAGAATGAGACGCTGCAAGACTGGTTGAATACGTCGTGTTTTTCGCAGTAATATTCTTTGCCGTCTGAAAGGTGTAAAAGGGAATATGGATAAAAAACAATACTATAGAGAGCTTAAGTATATCGTAGTTTAAAAATAAATTTTTCAAGGCCTAGTGAAATGAGTAGTACAGACGCTGTCCGAAAGCAGGTCAAGCTATCTAAAACTGTCAATTTTCCTAATTGTTTATGAACCTTAATATTTTGTATTAAAGTTGAAAATCTATCGAAAATGACAGATTTGGATAGCTTGATGTGCTGGCCTCTGTACTGCACTGTTTAGGCCTTATCGGGACTTAATAAAAGCAGTGGACTGTATAAAATAGGTATAATGCTTGAATTAATAAAAAGTCTTGTTTTTACAGCCAAATTTTGGAATGCAGCAACTATAGTGTACTGTATACCCTGAAAGTGTGTCAGGGTATCGTACCTGGATCCCGTCCCCAGTGCGGCGAGTTGAACTGCACGTAGGTGTGTAGCTGCAGCAGCAGCCTCCTCCTGAGCAGCCAGGCCACGCAGCGCGCCAGCCGAGCGCCGCCGCCGCACCCGCCGCCGCATCCGTTACGTGACACGTACCACAGCGGCGCCGGCAGAGAGAACTCGCTTAGCATCTAACACCCGAAATAATATGTCAAATGGTGAATTCAAACGCAACTCTGACTCCAATCTATATAGGATTTGAACACTGTGTTTACGACCACATCACAATAATAAATATTACATATCACTGAAATTCAATTATATCTATTATTATTATTGACTTCGAATTTAATCACTGACATGCTTTATAAAAGCATGTTTCCCATGAAGTGAGAGATACTCTGAGAACTAGGCCTTTTTTATCGTTCGGAAAATTCCCATGAATCATCCACCACTTGGGGAGATGGCAGGGTATGTCTCCTACTAACTAAAAATTTGCTTCATGGGATTCGTGTCAATCGCCACGATATTATATATGTTTAAATTATATTGGATACTAACCTGCAATAAACACAGGCCAGGAAACTCCTTAGCGAATTCTTCCACCAGAGGCGAGTGTATGTGAACGTTAGCACCCGGCGCAACTACATACACGTTACTTTCACATAATGGATAGATCACCGTCGCCTTTGCCCAATAGACCAAATGGCCTGTTAGCTGGGAGACCTAGATGAAAAAAAAAAACAACATTCTAGCTTTTTCCCATACATGAATTACTCAGCTTACAGTTTAACCAGATGCGACTGAATATCAGTATTTTAAATGAAGAAGACTTCTGCAACTCAATTGCTGGGAAACGCCGTATCCTAAGGAAATATGTTCTGGTTTTCAGGCTTTACCTAAGAATTTGTACCGTGCTCTCCGAAATAAAGAGAACTGTTCCGGCTTCGCCTGCACCGCGCGGAGCCCCCGCACTGCCGCACACATACATCGCGCAGGTGTGCGTGTACAGTTGTACACCGCTCACCTCACCCGTCAGTCCGTCAGTCCGTCAGTCCGTCACCGCGCGCGCATCAACCAGACGTCAGCGGCGCGGCGGCCGCCACTCGCCCGCGCGCCTCGACAAGGGTTGTGTGCGCGTCTCACTCAAACTCGATGTATTAAGCATTAATAAATTTGTTGCATGTCGTAGTGATTGTGCTAAGAATCCATTCAGTCAGACCGCGGTAATACGGCTTAATTTTCCATAGATTGATCAGTTCACTAATTACTTAGCACTGAACACAAATTATGTGCAAAATATTAATTTTACCCCCTCTGGGGTTTGCAAAATATTCTGTATACTTATAATACTATACCTGTTTCAATGTTAGATCAGCTTCAATGGCGAGGGTCTGCAAACTCTTCAGCGGGCTATATAGTTTTATCAGTCTTAATAGTGCTGAACTGCTGTCCAACGGAATTGAAGCTAGCAAATCATTGGGGTTCACCTAAAATCATAAAATACGTACATTTTCCTAAATCAACTATTTATTTCATTCCTTTTGTTGGTTTATTAGTGATGACCACGAACTCGTCAACATTTAGAAATATGGTGCATACGAAATATGATCTTGACAGCAAAGTAGACAACAGAGAATATAGAAAAAATATAAATGTATGGATAAACCAATGTTCAAAGGGTTGATGTCAATAAAATCTTACCATAAGCAATATTCCATGATAAGGCCTTAGTTTTTGTAAACACTTGTCTATAGTTTCAGGTTCTATGATTAACCCTCTGTTGTGAATTTGATGAGCTTTGTGTGGCAAGCAGAAGGACAGTAGCACCCATTTATTAATGCGGACTTGAACTATTCCTGGAAAAGAAATATTATTTTTTACAGAGGTAAAAGAAATAAAAAAGTATTTAAATTCATATGATACACAAATAAGAGCAATTCTATAAAAATAGTCTTCATTTGTTTTGTATTGTGTCTATAATATTTGGTAGTTCATGAGTAATGTGGTAGGTAGAATTGACATACTGGAAAAATACTGTATGGTAATGTGTTAGGAACATAATTCATTACATCAGTTCTAAGGTATACAGGGCCAGCACACCAAGCTACCCCAATCTGTCAAATTTCTTGGATAGATTATTAACTTTAATACAAATTAATAAGGTTCAATTTCAATTTGGGATTTCTGTACTTAGTACAAATTGCTTAGTGTTTGATATTCACCTTGCATTGCGCCTGCATTATAAATGCATTCATGGAATTATGCATTATTCAAAAGAAAAAATACAGACAGAATAGAAGTAGCTATAATTAAAATGATTAATCACAGTGCATTCTTTTTATTCACAGAAAAGGTGGAGCTCAAACTCGAATTTCATGTTCTCATAATGTTTAAAATATAGTAAACATTTAATAAGAATTCATTAATTTTTAAAAGTGTGTATTTATTCGAATTTCAAATTTATTTCTTTACCATTACAATTCATAATTATAAAAACAAATTTTGAAGTACCATGTTAGACAGAGCTGTACCTATTAACTGTAGGTACTTATTACATAACAGTTTACATTCCATTATTCCTTCACATGCATGCAAATCATAAAGTGGTTGAATCAAAATTTAGTCCATTTATAATAAATGAGGTGAGCCTTAAATCTACAATGCATATTATATGTATAGTAACAAGATCATAAACCAACTAACCTGTACTGCTAAGTTCTTCAAATACAGACTTCATGGACCTCGCCAGCGAGCTTCGTTGAAGTATGAGGTGGAATGCAGACTTTGGTGTGGCATCTGTTCCATTCTCACTACTGTAGGTTGCAGAACTGACCGAGTAACGGAGATTATCTTCCTCATCATCATTGTCTCCATTCATTTCACTATCTAAAGCTGACACTTCATCATGTGCAGCCAACTGAAAGGATAAAATCGAGTTTTAATTATTTTAACAAAACTCAATCTAAAATATTTCTATTCATAATGGTACAGATTATTTTGATTATTATTTTTTACATACATTGGTGGTTGATTAATTTTCGACTTAAAATTATTTTCAATAAGGTATATTATATTTCATTATTTTGATGATTATTTTTGGCATACATACATACAATGGAAGCTAATTAATTCAAAGATACTACAGAACAATGTTTACCATAATTTTCATTTCTTCAGTTAAATATGAACACCTCTTTTCTTCATGTCTCAGCGCTTTCCCCAGTCTTTTGCTCAAATCATAATAACATTTCACTGTAATTCAAGATATTAAAAAATAATGTCTTCATTTTGCCATACCAATTGAGTAGCTGTATAATTAATTTTGAATTTATGATATTTGTATTGGCTTTCCATAAAATTAAAGGTCAGCTTATATTGAAAATATAATATAATATCAATTATTAATATTATTATATAAAAAATATAATAAACTTACCAACAGAGTGGCTTGCAGAAGCCTGCAGTGCAAACACAATATTTATAAGAATCATAGTGGCTGTGTCATCCTTATTAGTCCTGTATGGCAGCAGGGTTGGATGTCCCACAAACCTTACATCATTTACTTTGAGTTCAAACTTTCTATTACACAGCTCAGCCTTTACAGCAAACAGGGTTGATAACATTTCATCTGTGAACCCACTCAATTGTCCTGTAAATTGAATATGATATGATTATGGTTAGGAACCAAATAAAAATATTATGATTATTGCAGAATTTAATTTTCTTTTCAGCATATGTTCTGGTGATTATAATAGCACAGTCCTTTTGCAAGTGCGGATCCATCACTGTGGAAAAGGTGTTTATATGGTTGATAGGCTGTAGTTATATCCAATGCCTTAAATCAAGGAACCATGGATGATATAATTATTTTTTTGTGAGCAGACAGACTATAGGTTTATTAGTTTATAACTGTTTGCCCCCGATCAACTTGACCTATTCACTGTATATGGTCTTGGCCATTATACATTTTGTAAATGTCACCTTTGTAGGAATGCACACCACTACAAAATTTATTCATTCATTTTGAGGGCTGGATCTACACCTGGTCTCTTGGCATTACTGGGAAGCAGGCCGGCTTTTTAGATAGTGATATTATAGATATACAAAAGTGGATGAAAAAAAAGGTAGGACAAAAGTATCATGCAAAGAAAGAATTTTGTGGCATCCTGTAGGAAACTACACTACTGCCTCTCTCACTCAGAAATAGAGTTGTGTGTATATGTTTTCAATAACTTATACCCTTGGCTTTAGCTTTTAACTTTAGCTTGCTAAGCGCGGGGTTTGGTTAGCCCTTAGCCCTGGCTGTGTGCAGGCACATAATGGATACAGGCTATGAGGTACCTTTTACCTTATTAAAATAATTATGCTATTAAGTTTTTGGGTTAGACTATTCTAGATGGGTATAATTATTTGATCAAGGATGGATGAATGGTATTAAGAATGTGTCATAGTACAATAGAGGCGGTACTAGTTTAGTGTTACTCCAATTTAGCTACTCCAATTGTTAAGAGAAATAGTTTACAATAGAAAATAATTGTTATTGGGTATGTCTGAATAAAATTATAAAATGGTATCTAGTGTTGATACCATTTTGATCACCTGCAGCACCACAGCACCTGCTGCATCCAGACAGTAATCAGGCCCCAGATGTAATGTAAACTACATTTTCATTTATCAACTCATGCCAATATATCAAGTGAATGTAGGAAGGTAAGTATATATTGACTGATTTATGCTCATTGATCAGTCAGAAGTAGGTAAGAGCCTTATCTATAAATAATATTGACATACATGATAAACAATGTGTTTGCCATATTGACCAGGGTACAATCAACAATGGATTACTATTTTGCTCAGAAGAATAACACATGTATAAAGTTACCTTTGCAAATATTCGAAGTTTGTGACTGAGGATTCTGCAATAAATCCTCTGTTGAATTAATGGCGTAAGGATTGTGTCGACCATATTTCTTCTGTTTGTTTTCATCCTTGTTTTGGGTTGTGTACGGATATCTGAACAGTAATCTGTCTCCTTTACTGTCCGATTTCACGAAAAATATATTCAAGGGATTCACTTCCATGTTCACAAAATGGAAAGTAGCTAACTTTAAAGTTACGAACAGTGTTGAGTAAACAAGGTAATTATAAAGAGCTTCAGCGACAAATTATTCGAATTATTTTTAACGAAATGAACATATTCACTCATTTTTGACCTGTATTTACGCACGTAATACACTTTGTTCCAGAAGCATGCACAATTATCACAAGTACATAAATATTTTACTTTTATTTTCGGAATTCGCGACACTCATTATCGAATGAACACTTTTCTTCACACTTGATAATTTATCTGTCAAATTTGTCAGTTCCAACTGTCATTGTCAAAGTATAAATATAATTATACTACTTGACAAGAGATGGCAGCACGCTAGTTTTTTTTTCTTAGCCCGTTTCAACCCTCAACCCACTGCAGGCTGGCTAAAGGCCTCCATTCCCTCTTTCTAGGCCACTCTGTGTCACTCACTGTCCAAATGGTCCAAGTGTCCACTGTTTAGCTTTATAGAATAGAAGATTAAAATAAATATGTTATTTTTTAAATAAAATCTTATTTTAGGAAATTTCCAAGATTGTAAATTATAATGTAAAATAAAAAAGAATTGTAAATTCAAAGATAAGATTTTTAAATTGGACTTAGGTGGATACTTAGGTGTTTCTAAAAGGCCAGATTGAGCGTAGTTTAAAAATAAAAAAGAAAGGACAAATCATTAATGTCAAACCAAACGTCAAAACTCGAATAGGTACGAACGAAACAGTTCGTAATTTGCTTCGCGAAAATCTTTAAATTAACAAAAAATGGCTAACAAAGTGGAAAATAATTATAAAGTGAATCCCGAAAAGGTTCGTCTCGAAACCGATCAGGGAATCATAGAGAGTGAAGAAAGAAAATGGGGAATGCCTTTGAAAGATGTGTACAAACATGGGCTCGCTTTTTATAAAGGTAATTTTCTTTAATAATTTTTGAGTAAATATTCTCCGGCGGCGTTTGTGATGATCATTTTCATATTACTGGTACATATTTGCGATATTATTTGAAACGCTTAAAGTTTAAATCGTCGTAGAGTCATCAGATAAGGTCATCAACTCATCAATAATTTTACTAAGTGTCTATTAAGTTTTATTGATATCTGTCGCTGTAAAGACTTCCTAGTGCGTTGTTCAAATTAAGATTTTATATTTTACTACTTGTACGTCCCCGGCGTCTTTCTTTCATACAAACGTGGTCCTGACAATTCAAATACAACAAAAAAAAAGCCTAAATCGGCAAGCTGTTCTCAAGTGATAATCATTCATACATGCAGCGATTGATTTTTTTATTTATATTTATGATTTATTAGTGTCAAGAGACTTCGAGACATTAAGTCCAAATGTAACCTCTTATGGTACTTAATACAGTACTACTATTTGCAGATAAAGAAGGCAAGGCACTTCACCTGAGTTATGAAGACAGACTGAAACTAGTTGCTTACACCCAGCAGGCGGCTCACGGGCCTTTAGATGTGAATTCAGCATCACCTTTAGGTGTTCTTGATGTTATTGGACGAGATAGACGGGCAGCTTGGCAAGCTTTGGGCCAGATGTCCCATATTCAGGCTACAGCTGGATTTGTTCATACTTTAGACCGGTAATTGTTTTTCATTTACAAAAGATTATAATATTTAGACTATGAAATAAGTTTAGACTAGCAACAGTCCTAGGCTAGGCCAGCATTTGTTTTTGTTTTCTTCTGCTAATGTGGTGCTGCTCTGTTTTCCTTGCTTTATTGTTATCTTTAATATTACAGACTGTGTCCTCTGTTCAAACCATATTTGGAAGCAATACAAAAAGATATGGAGGATAAAAAACAACAAGAGTAAGTTCAATTTTTAAATAGCTAAAGTTTTTTATTGTTCTCATATCATAACCGAATTATGACATATTTTTATGATAAACAGGCTGAAGAAAGAGGAGGAGGAAAGGGCACATTTGGAGCTCCAGAATAGAATAATGCTTGAGAAACAGAAACAACAGAGTGACAAACTAACAGAGGAACAACAAGTGTAAATAAAATATATATTTATATGAGCTAAAATAAATCCAGAAAGTATTATGACAACTATGAAGTTCTTTCATAAACATTTGCTGTATATATACAGTAACAATAAATTATTTTTAGCAAGATAACTACTAACTGTTTTTATTGCAATTATTACAGGCAAAGAATAAAGGATGCTCTCAATGCGCAAACATATGAACAGTTCCTCCAGTATGCTCAACAGCACTATCCTGGCAACTTTGACCAGCAAGCAGTACTCATTCGTCAGTTACAAGACCAACATTACCAACAATACACACAACAGCTTGCTGTAGACCAGAGACTTGCTAACTCTAATATAAAGGATGCTACAGAAGATAAAGAGAATGATAATACAAATAATGGAAAAGAACAGGAAACAAAAGAGGAGACTGTTACAGATTGTAATTTGAATGAAACTGGAGATGCCCCTCCAACAGATAAGTGAGTTTTTGGAAGTGGTATGTTGGTATGGCAATTACTCTCAGAAGTAATGTGATTGTTACATTGCTTGCTTCTGAGAGTAATTTATCAAGTATATTACACTAAGAACATCGTAACTAAATTTTTAGGGTATTTGTGCTTTTTTGAGGAAAATATTGTTGCATAAGGCTTTCTGTGGTTGTCTGGCCACATGTTCCTCTTCCTTGTGGTTATTCTAGTGAACTTCAAATGTTACAGGTCAATGCAGACTTCAGAGAAGACAGAAACTGATGACTACATAGAAGAGACAAGGGTAGACGAAAATACAGATGATGAAGGTAAAAAAATTGGGAATATATATTATTTTAATTTTCTTTAGTTTTGGGGACAGTCTTTTCATAGTTAGATTTCCTACCAGAATCCAATATTATTGCCTCAGACAAAATCTCTTAGCACTTATTATTTTTATATTTGAATGCTGATGGTTTACCCTTTTGACTTGCAATATCTAAGTCGCCTTTACGATACCCATGAGTGATGTTTCCGAAACAAACTCCACAATAATTTGGAATGCTAGACTACATCTCCCAGTGGGCAAAAATAATGACATAATAAAATCTTTGGAGCCGGAGCCATCTAGCTTAAAAAAATGTTAAATATTGACTTGTAAAAGTGTCTTTAAAAGATCTATTTACAGAAATAAATATCTTTATCTTTATCTTTGGTTTCCTCCAGATGGGCTTCTAAATGTTGAAGCAGTACGGATGTGGACCCGAGGCGACATCGTAAAGTTCAAGAACTCTGCGCAGGAGGGCGGCGGCCGCCTCACCGTGGGCCACGGCGAGACCATCACCGTGCGCGTGCCCACTCACCCTCGCGCTCGCTGTATCTGCTGGGAGTTCGCCACCGATAACTACGATATAGGTAACCAGCTTCTGTCTACATCTGTGTTGAGCTGTAGCCAATCCTTCAGCAATTCTTCAACAAGTTTCATAGCTTTCTTAAAGTGTAAACTACATAACATTATCACTTCTGTAGGCAGAAGTTAATGATTCTGATTTTTGTTGGAAACAAAGTGTTTAAATCGGAATTAGAGAATCCTAGGATTTTTTGGTTTTGCAAACTATTCATTAGATATTTGTAATTATGGTAAAGGTTTTGGATTGTACTTCGAATGGAGCAAGTCAGAAACCACTGAAGTTACCATCCATGTTGCTGAGAGTGATGACGAAGACGATGAAGAGCCAGAAGAGGATGACTACCCTGGTGGAGATGGTAAGTAATCAAGAACAAACAAATATTTAGTATGCTATCAGGCTGATCCGAGATGATGTAGAAACAATATAATGAATTGTAGGGACGTTCCCCGAGTACACAATCCACGGCACGAGAGCGGACCTGGAGCTGGGCGCGCACAAGGCCAAGCGAGCCGTGTGCGCCGCGCGCCCGCTCACCAGCCTCGTCGTGCCCATATACCGCCGCGACTGCCACACCGAGGTACATATACACACATACAGGACCCACGGCACGAGCGGACCTGGAGCTGGGCGCGCACAAGGCCAAGCGAGCCGTGTGCGCCGCGCGCCCGCTCACCAGCCTCGTCGTGCCCATATACCGCCGCGACTGCCACACCGAGGTACATATACACACATACAGGACCCACGGCACGAGCGGACCTGGAGCTGGGCGCGCACAAGGCCAAGCGAGCCGTGTGCGCCGCGCGCCCGCTCACCAGCCTCGTCGTGCCCATATACCGCCGCGACTGCCACACCGAGGTACATATACACACATACAGGACCCACGGCACGAGCGGACCTGGAGCTGGGCGCGCACAAGGCCAAGCGAGCCGTGTGCGCCGCGCGCCCGCTCACCAGCCTCGTCGTGCCCATATACCGCCGCGACTGCCACACCGAGGTACATATACACACATACAGGACCCACGGCACGAGCGGACCTGGAGCTGGGCGCGCACAAGGCCAAGCGAGCCGTGTGCGCCGCGCGCCCGCTCATCAGCCTCTGACCATCTGCTACTAGCAGCATTTTTAATTGTTTTTGGTAGGTAATTTAAATTTTTTTTTGCGGTGATTCACTGTCTAACCCGATGATCCGATAATAATGAAAACATCGATGACTATCCCGGGATTTGTGGCG
The DNA here is from genome assembly GCA_964056405.1 of Acronicta alni. NCBI lineage: Eukaryota > Metazoa > Arthropoda > Insecta > Lepidoptera > Noctuidae > Acronicta > Acronicta alni. Next base: position 9,264,366 of record OZ043926.1, read on the forward strand.
TTGCATACAGATGAGGCAGAATATATATAATTATATTTTTCAGGTTTATGCCGGTTCCCACACATATCCTGGCGAAGGAGTATACTTACTAAAGTTCGACAACACGTACAGTCTATGGCGATCCAAAACACTGTACTACAAAGTTTATTATACACAGTAAACACTATCTAACATTATTGTAGGGCCATGACAAAGAAATTATATGAAAATAATATAATATTTATTTGATACTATATAAAAACCCAATATTGTACTGCCAGTATTTAGTCCCAAGGACAATGTATCCGAGGGATATATAGTTTTACACGTATAATGCTAAAGCTGCGAAAAGCATTGAGAGGTTTGCGGGACCTTATTTCACATGCCTCTTAAAAATATTATTGTATGATCATTCGCTCATACTGTTCTGTTACAGAAAGATTGCTTTTATTTATTTTTCAGTCTCAAGTATAGACATGCGAAGTCAGAAATCTGCGATAAATACCTCGCAATGCTTTTCCACACTTTAGCATATTTCAGTGCAATACGAGCTTCAATAGCTAATTTAAGACATTTTAATTAACATTAAGCTTTGTTTAGACGAGACGTGAATATGTAGTTTTAGTTCAATTAGTTTGAAGGCAGTCTTTTTAGTTAAGCTGATGTATTATAATAACAATTAGCTATCTCGTCTGTAATATCTTTTAAGTTATATGCCACAAATATTTTAAGTAATTTGAGTTGTCTTCTCTTACATTTTGCAAGAAGCATTGTTTTAATTGCATTTGATTTTTGTTAAAGTATGATAATTTATTTATTTTGTTACCCTTAAAATGGTCTTATTTATGATTATAATACAAATAAATGAAGATATATCAGTAGGTGTAATGAAGAAACGCTAAAATTGTTTCTACAGGCAAACCACCGTAGAGTTGGCTACACAGATCATCATATAAGTTGGCTAGCGCAATGTTCGATTGTGCGTACTGCGTTGCGCTAGTAATTCCTAACATCCATAGCGCAAATTCCGTGCAACTTTAGTATTTATTATATGAAATGGCTAGTTCTAATATTTATTATTTGTGCCATTAGAGGAATATAAATGTTAATGGTTTAGGTTAGTACTTAAACTAGTAAGAATGTGTTCGATGTCTACTACTCATGATTCCAGTTCTAATGTGCGTGGCCGAAATTATTCTAAGTTTTTTTAGAATATAGCATTAATAATATGCTTTAATATCATAAGCCTCTTCTACTAATATTCATCATTTATGTACTGTATGTTGAATAACTAGAAGAGGTGTTACCAAATTTAAATCGCTCTGAACACGATTAATACTGCAAAATACATCTTATACCAAACTCATTTGTAAAATCATACTTCATAAAGTGAAATCAAGTATAAAGTTTTATCATAAAGGTATGAGATAAGTTTATGTCAACGATTTATGTTAGTTTTAATAGAGCAATCTTGTTACCTACAAATTTCGTGTTTTTTACACTATTCGCAACTTTCGCTTTAGTAAGAAAGTGCTACAAAATAAATGATTTTGAATGCTACCTTTGGCGAACATCATTGCTGTTTGTAACGGTGTAACCAACATCATCTCTGTATATTTCATATATGGAATAGTGGGATAGGCGTAGTAATCCGTACCGAAAAAAAATGTATGATCGATATTAGTGCTTTTGAAATTTTTGTTTGCACACTCATATTAAAAATGAAATAAAACTTGAGTAACTGATTGCAGCTTTCACAATCGCAATTTTACCGTTAAAAGTCTAAGCATATTTGTATATCTCGTACATGTTTGATGTTTGTATTGTGTTGCATGTTATAACAAATAATTGGAATTATTATAATGATTGATGTCGTTTTAGATCTGTGAAGAACAGTATTGGCAGGGGTTGGTCAGCGGGATAAGTTGCGTTTTTGCAATAGAATATTTATCTCAATAGCAAATGCGAAGCAGTTAATGTATTATTGATATTTCGGATATTATGCACTATGATTGCGTGACTCTTATACAAATAATGGGGATCATAATTTGTAAAACCGCTAGCTATGTAATTATTATTTATTTATTGTTATTCTTTAGTATTCTCTGCCAAAAGTATGTAATGCGAGGTGTCATGAAAAATGTATTAGATTAATAAGTAGATATTTGATTGTACAGATGTGGTGATGTGGTGGTGCTGGCCAGCACATGAAGCTACCCCATTCTGTCAAATTTCTTTGATAGATTTTCAACTTTCATACGATGTAATAAGGTTCATGTTCAATTATGAAATTTTGACAGTTTTGAATAGCTTGACCTGCTGGCGTCTGTACTTGATGGCATAAGACAGAACAATTTATATATTGTTTTCAACGTGGACCATTATGTCAGTATGCCAGTTAGAGGATTTGGATTAAGCATTCCGGCGTCTTGACTTCGCGTGGAAAACTATTGAACTTATCTTATACAGTAACAACAAGTATAGAGATTTGTCATGCGACGCTGGTCGAACGCGCAGCCTCGATCAAATATGCCAAGTATGGTGAGAGTCAAACTTAGTAGGTCTCGAGGTCATAGGCAAAATATTCTGTTGTTAACTGATAGAATGACCTACTATTCTATCAGTTAGTTATCAACATATCTATAAAAGGATGAAGGATAAGCGAAAAGTATTACAAAACAAAACTCGATTTAGCAAAAAATTAATACTACACTATTCCTTTATTGAATTTATATTTATATAATTATATGTCATGCCTAATGTCCAACCCTGATTCATGCATGAATAATAATTTGTGACTGAAAATATTATAAAATAATTACTTTTTGTTTACTAATTCCATTTGAGTTATTATGAAATTATGAAATGTTTATTATACATTACAGTGTTATTAAATTTATTTATCGGTTTTGTTTGTCAATTGTATGTGATTACAATTTTATTATTTTTGAAGAAGTCAATCGTTATACTTATGTACAATACTGGATATCAATAAAACACGTACCTATGAAGAGTAAATATTATTATTAACTAGGGTCCACTCTTGAGCTTGGTGTTGCCTGGTTTCTTTCAAAACGCTTACCTCACCTAAAGTGTTTACTATTAATGTTGGTAGTGTGTCTTGTGGCGTTGCTTTCTCAGCTCCAGCTGTCCGACTTTTCAGTTTTTATAGCTATCTTACCAGCAATACACAGAGATCCTTCGATATTTGCCTCTATTTTCTTGATTGTTGTTTAAAAAAAAAATCGGTACCTCCACGCGACAACACGAGGCTACACAGGGGCATAACAGAAAAATATTTTAGGGATCGCTGTTCTAGAGTAGTTCTAGCACGGCTACTACAGCAGTATAAGCTGATGTCTCATTGTCTCTCTCTTTCTCCGAGCCTTTTCCCAACTATGTTAGGGTCGGCTCCACTCTAACCAGATGCAGCTGAATATCAGTATTCGAAGCGACTGCCATCAAACCTCCGCAACCCAATTTTTGGGTAGTACCGATAGACTGGTTGTCAGGCTTTTTGGGCTTTTGACTACCATTAGTTATATATTACGACGGTTTTACGTGCTCTCCGGGGCTACCTACCTATACACCTTTTATTAGGTATTGGGCATTGGCCCTGTGTAATGTGAGCTCGATATATTTTGGGTGAGATCTAAGCTAAGCCAAGCCTAGATCTCACTATAACAAAAATATATTTATACACCTCTGCCCATTTGCCTAACTTTTCGGGGAATAAAGGCGTGATGGTATGTTATGTATATGTGTGCATGTTTATCATAAAACTGTCGCTTGAGCATCATCCTCACACATAGAAAAAAAAAGATGATCGATATTTCGCCGTAAAATAAAAATTTTAAAATACATCATTTTGTTTATGGTACTACATAGTGACACATGTTGTCATAATGTCAACTCAAATGTCAAACTTGACAGTTTCTATCATGTTTACGAGAAGATGAGGTGTTTTTTTTTGTCTGGATTTTAGTTGGAAAGTTTCAAAAAAAATTTAAAATGTTACATCGCTTAGTTTTCAGTGGTTTTGAATTTAAAATATCTCAAAAACATTCACAGTTATTGTTTAGTATTCCGACCAATGCTCATTTGTGTCATCAGTGTGGATCCAGGTTATATTCACGATACAAGGTTCCAGTTTTACGAAATTTTATTGAAAAAAGAAACTTTACCAACAAAAATGGATTGTTCAACTATAAATTACGGTACTACACGAGCCAAGTTGACGTTCAGAAGAAAAACGGACACATCGAAGACATGAAAGAAAAAAAAACATTAGAAACTACGAAAAAGATCAATGTCAAATTAAAGACATCAGAATTGAAACGATTATTTACATTAGCTGAACCAGAAAAATGGACTCTGGCTGGTAAGTCGTCCAAATTCTTTGTTTCTATTTAACACACTGCAATTTGGTTAAACAATTTTTTTTTCCAGGTGCTATTAGTTTCCTTATTGTGTCATCAAGTGTCACGATGGCTATACCATTTTCACTGGGTAAAGTGCTGGACATAATATATAGTGGTACAAGTGATCTGGGTGCTGCACGAGAGAAGCTGGACACCCTGTGTTTGATGTTATGCGGAGTTTTCCTTATAGGAGGGCTGTGTAACTTTGGCAGGGTGTATTTAATGTCTATTTCAGGTAACACCTAAATAATATAACTTAAAGTAATTACTTAGATAGTCAAAGCCTACTTAGCAATTTGATGAAGTCTGTGGTCTTGTGGTCTGCTGATCACGAGGTTATCAGTTCGATTCTCACAGCACACAAGTATTTATGTGATGAACATAGTGTTTGTGTTTGGCTGGGTTTCTTATGTATTATAAGTGCATTTACAAAAAAGTATAATATAAAAAAATATATCCCATATAATAATAATTATTAATTTGTTCGAAAACTTTTGTCTGCTAATTGATCCTTGATAAGTTAATCAATTGCCTGGCCCATCTTATTAAATAACTTGCAATAATTTTAGGCCAAAGAATGACACAGGCACTTCGGCGACAAGTATATCGTGCAATAATGAGACAGGAAGCTGCATGGTTTGGTAAAACATCAACTGGCGAACTAGTCAACAGATTATCGGCAGACACACAACTTGTTGGCCGTAACCTGAGTCAGAATGTCAGTGATGGGCTGCGCTCACTCTTTATGGTGGCCGCTGGAACTGGGATGATGGTATGAACATCATTATTTTTAAAGAGAATAATTTTATACATCACTTTGATGACACAAAACACTCATATTCTTACAGATAACTAATCACAAACACAATAGAAAAGGCACATATTATTATTTACCACGGCATCTGAATTTTGAAATAAAATGAAAATAAAAATTAGTTACCTTTCCAAATAAAGTAGCTGCTTATTAAACAAATTGTAAGCTTACTTTTAATTTAAACTGGCAGAGACTTTTTGTTATGGATAATTTTAAGTCAAAACTTGATGGTGGATAAAATTTAGTCTAATATTAAACTTGCACTAAATAAGTTGTAAGTGAGATTACACAAAGGAGCTCCATTTCATGGTGCTCCTTTTTGAGTGCCTATAATTCATCATCATCATCTGCTGGACGTAGGCCTCTCCCAATGAACACCTATAATTAATTAGCCTAAACTATTTAAGCTAAATTGCCCTAACAATGCCCATCCTAATGCCAATCCTAATTTGACAATGCTAATTGTGATATCTAAATTTAAGTCAATTTATCTATGTCAGCCCAACTGATAATAATAGTCACAAAGTCATTAATTATAGTTCCTCCCCCATGATTTCTATTGGCTTGTTAAATTTTTCAGGTTTTATAATAAAAATATTATATTCAAATCAATTCTTTATTGCATTCCATAATGTATGTTTAAATTAAAACAGATGGTAAGCTTAAAACTAAGGATCAATTATGGACACTGTTGAGCACATAATTATGCATGTTGTATAAAAAATATTTAATCAAGTGTGTAACTGTCAAGTTAGACAAACAGTTAGTTATCTTTTAAGTTGTTAGTCACCTGTAAAATAATAAGCCAATAGAAAATACCTTAAGAAATTATTACCAAGTTGTAATCTTGAAGTATAATTTTATACTTCAACAAATTTATATACATATTTATGTATATACATTTTTTCAGTCATTTAATCATATAATGGTATAAATGAAAATTCCGAATTGCACTAAGAATGTTTAAAGGCCATCATGATAAAAGCTGACCTTTTCAATTTCTTATCAGCAGAGCAAGTACTCCACTATGTTTTACTTATCTAAAAAAATGACCAATATCATTTTTATTTATAATAACAAACTTCTTCAATTATATGTATAACTAGATTCTTCCAGTGGTTTTACTGCAATATTTTAAGCAACTGAGTTTCACATTTGTTTACTGAATCATGAATCAATTTAGGTGAGTTATGTGTTGATAATGGTAGGTTTAGAAATACCTAATTCTTTGCAAGGCTTTTTCTCAGATTGAGGGTGCTAAGGCTATAGTTACCCACACTGGCCTTTGTGCTGGTTAGCAGACCTCACACTGTTAATATTATCACTTATTATTTAAGTTGAGGAGGCACAAGAAAATAGTACCTGGAGGAGGCTTTTGCCCACCAGTGTTTTTAGTTATGGCTAAAAAATAAATAAGTCACCCTATGTAGCAACCACTATTTCTAACACATTAAATGAAATAAAATAGATTTTATTTCATTTAATGTGTTAGAAAAGTTAGAAGTTTATTTTAGTGTTGCATTTTGAGCTAACAAAAGAATGTATGTCAATATTTTGTCCAGTTTTACATGTCCCCATCACTGGCACTTATTGGACTATGTGTTGTGCCACCTGTGTCAATGTTGGCTGTCATTTATGGAAGATTTGTACGCGGCATCACGCGGCAACTACAGGATGCGTTAGCCGAAACTACTGAGGTATGCATATTGTAATTCCATTAAATTCAGTTTATTTACTCTATGAACAGAGAGTAATTCAATCCTCGCAATATTATTTGATTTAATTAGAAATGAGTCAGTGTGGCCCATAGTAATTATATCTGTTAATAATTAATATTCTTATCTAAGTTAACATTCTACTATAATTCTGATAAGAAAACAATAGACTTAAAACTTATACACCTTTTCTACATGTGGAAATATTTACATGTTAATTAGCATTACATATTTCAAGGTCTTGTTAATAAATTAACTACTGATACATCCAATGTTCTGTTTACAGTTAGCTGAAGAAAAGATTTCGAACATAAAGACTGTAAAAGCATTTAGTAAAGAGCGTAAAGAGTGTGAGACTTATGGACAAAGAATTGAAACCTTATTGAAACTCGCGTATAAAGAGTCCTTGGCAGTTGGCAGTTTCTATGGTTTGGTAAGGAATGTTAATGTATACTTAATAAGTAAATCATCGTTATCGAAATCAAAAGTGTTGTGTATCCTGTAGAATTTCTCTTTTAAACATAGGAGACCCTATACAAAATTAAATTAAATGTGATTTTCGTTCATACTGTAATATTTAAAGGACCCTATTATAGAACATACATACCATGACGCCTGTATTCCCCGAAGAGCTAGGCAGAAGTGTAGGTACAAGTGTACACTCACAATTCGCCAGTATGTTTGGGTCCCATGTTAAGCAAGCCCATTACCATTAACTAGGCACAAAGCCAAACTCCGAGCTGCCGCTGAGAATTTCATACAAAATCACTTTGCTTGACCTGGTAATCACACCAAGGACCCACCGTCGCAATTGCGCTTACGACCACTGGACTAATGAGTCAGTATTTTATACAGGATGTCCCAGAACTTGACGATAAGCCGGCAACAGGGGAAAGGCCTACTAATGGCGGGCCCAGTAAAAAAAATCATCGATGTATTCGCTACGGTTCCCAAGTACCAGCCATTTAAAAAAAAAATATATAAATAAAATATTAATTGTGAGACGACAAGAATTCAAATCAGTTGCAGAATTGAAGTTTATATACCACATACATTTTAGAAACAATTTTATCATTAATTATCTTGAATTATAATGGTATGAATTTACAGACTGGACTCGCAGGAAACACTATAATAATCCTTGTTCTATACTATGGAGGTGGTATGGTTGCCACCGAACAATTGACGGTAGGGAATCTGACGTCATTCCTGTTGTATGCGGCATACGTAGGCATCAGTATTGGAGGATTGAGCAGCTTTTACACTGAGCTGAACAAAGGCATGGGTGCTGCTACAAGACTATGGGAAATTATTGATAGGCAACCTGCTATACCTGTCACAGGTTAGTCACTAATTCATACCAAAAAATAATTATGATAGATACGTAAAGGAAGAAAAGTTAGATTAGGTAAGACTGATAGCCGATCCCATCCATCCATTGGGAAAAGGCTCGGAAAGGATAATGAAAGAAAGAAAGTCCAGGATGTTCATCACTACTCATAAATCAGTACTCCCCTCTCCTTTCCATGTCCAAGCTGTTTTTTGACAAGAATTTCTATAGCAACTACTCTAACCGTTATGGATAATAGATACCATCTAGACTAGATCTTTTTAAGCGTATTTAAACTGTGTTTGCCTATAGTATTTGCTTATAAGGAACAAAAACATAAATATATATTTTTTTCTCATATTGCTTCAACTTGGTAGAATTTATTATGCAGCAAACGTGTTATTAACGTCGATATCTCAAAAACGAATGAAATAACTATGACCTCTCAGAAAATTGTTTGACAAATAAGATGTTACGAATCCCTTATCTCTCTACAACAATTCAAAACAAGAACATTTCTATCATTTCAGGTGGCCTTAGACCGATAGTAAGGCCTAGAGGCGAAATGGTTTTAGAGAACATACATTATTCGTACCACGACGCGCCTTTAATAAAAGGATTGACCTTGCACCTCTTACCTGGGAAGTCCATAGCTTTAGTTGGGAGATCGGGCTGTGGTAAAAGTACCATAGCGTCGCTGATATTGAGGTTATACGACCCTGAAAAGGGCAGAGTACTGCTCGATGGAGTCGATATTAGAGAACTGGATCCTGTGTGGTTGAGGAACCATATTGGTTACGTTAGTCAGGTATGTTTGATGATGGTAACAATTTCGGTTTAGTATGTGATAATAACGATAATTATATAATATTATTTAATAAAGACACTTTTACAATTAAATATTTTAGATAAGTAATACAAGATGGCGCCGAATTTATCAAGATTTTGCTAATTAGTGACGGTACAAAGTACACTGGTTAATTTTACGGTTATAAAACCGCATTACTGGAGTTGTGACAATCTCTTCTTGGAGATCCTGTATAGTTTTTCTAGTATTTTGTCCATACCAAAATAATTTATATGTATGCTGTTTAAACTATTGTTCTTATTCGGGTTAGAATCACGAGAAACTGTTAACTTTATTCCTTATTTCCAGTGAGATAGAACTCAGATTAATAGAGACACGTTATTAGTGTTACTTAAACGGTTTAACCCAATTAATGGCATATTAAATTTTCCTTACTTAATATAAATTGGTCTGTATTAGTTAATATTTTTTATTATCTGTTGACATTACAGGGGTTATCAAATTTTACAGCCAAAAAAGTGTTATTGTAAGGAAATAAAATCGTACTCACTATAATTATTGTATTGTTACCTATATTATGTATATATTTATTTTATTTGTTTTAGGAACCAGTATTATTTAGTGGATCAATAAAAGATAATATCTTATATGGTGCTTTGGATGAACAGCTTGAGGAGCCAACCCTATTAGAAAAAATAAATAAAGTAAGTAAATAGTATTTTATCCAGCTAGTTTAAAAAGGTTCATTAAATTTAATAGGTAAGTACATAATCTACTAATTGTTGTTCTGCTTACACAATGACCAAATGTTTGTAGCTTAAAATAACACAATAGGTATTTAAGTAAGTAGGTGACTCTTATAACAACAACGAAATAATATATTTTTAACTTATAATGATAATGTACATACTGTATAACTTACTAAATACAAATGGTCAGACCAAAATGTTATGCGTGTGTTTTGACAAATGATTGGAGCTTCTGGCTTCATATGAACATTCTTTACAAGTAATCCTGGGGCTACTTTCCCATACATTGTAGGTAACATTCAGGCTTTGTCAAAGTTGAGGAGTGACTGTTCAAAAGGGACTAGATACATCATAAGCAATTTTCGGAAAACAACAAAATACTTATAATTTTGACTGAAAACTTATTTTTTTATCATTATAGCCTAAATTTTGTCAATTTTGAACAGAATTGCAATTCTCACCTTACGATGAGCATTATTAATAGACCTATTAGCCTGTTTTTATTTGGTGAAATGGTAGTATTCAAAATACTAAAACAGATGCCATAAAAAAAAATGACAATATGTCCAATAGGCCCTCTTGAACAGTCACTCCTCAGTTTTTAGATTACTTTGATACGACAGCACTTTACATAAAGACATTCGTAAATTATAATGAAATAGTTCGATCGATTCGAGATATGTAATAAAAATCTGTCGACATACTTATTAAATCGAACGATCCTATCCTGTTAAAGATATTCGATCCGTATTAATGATTTTGTAATTTATTAAACACAGATTAAATTAGTGACTGCTAAACGAATGATAAAATATTGACCCGTGTCAATTATATAATGGTTTTGTGCAAAAACTGTATGTATAGTGCCATCCCTTTAGTCATAATATGAATACATTTAAATAATCACATTACTGTATTGTGCACTGAACGAAAGGGATGGTTGTCACAACCTTCACACGGTAAAGAATCTCTCTTTAGATAGGTGCGTTTGTTATTGTTTATAGGTAGAGAGGCCATGGATGGCAGCGGCGCGGACGGCTCATTTACACGAGCTAGTGGTTGCGACCAATGACGGGTGGAACCGTCAGGTCGGCGCTAGGGGCGGTCAACTCAGCGGCGGACAGAAGCAGAGAGTCGCTATTGCTAGAGCCATTGTTAAGGTGAGGACGGAATAACATTTTTCTGTTAATATTGTATGTTACAGTTAAAACGAGTTTTTAGTTAGAGCCCGTTTTCACTATTTAGAAATAGTTTTTACCCTACCGTGAGGATTCCGCTACCCAAACCGTTTTGAAGTTTCTCCAAGGTCTAATCTATGTATAACTGAGCATTGTATTAGAAGATTAAAGAACGTGCCGAATGATTATGTCACCTAAAAACTATTTTTGTTTATGTAATGTTAATTTAAGCATTGTAAATTAATGTATCTGGAAAAAAAAATATCAGTACCAAAGGACGTGTTATGAAATGGGCTTTGTTTTTGAACCAGTATCATGTGCGGTTTTTCTGATAGGGAAAATTATCAAGAATATGATTACAAAAACAAAAAAAAATATTAAAAGCACCCATCATTAATAAATTAATATTTTAATTTCAAATATTTTATAGCGTAATAATATTTTTACGCAATGAAACAAAGAAAAAACTATTGTATGATTTCTTAAAGCTTAAATATACCCCATAATTTTATTTAAAAGAATATTGATAATAAAATAATAATAATATAATTTGGATGTATATCATAGATTCCTTTGCTTCAATAGAATTTATGAAAACATTACCTTTCTGTCAGTATGGTGTCTTGTCATTCTTGTCAAATCAAAACAATATTTACCTAAATTTCAAACGCAATAATTATTTTCAATTTTTCAGATTGCTTAAATATGTTTTTTATAATTATTATCGTAATATTTTTTATATATTCAATCACTTGTGTGTTTTGAAAAACTGAGAAAGCTTTGAATTTGACACTTGACTGACGTTGACAATAACAATAATGACATCGAATAGAACAGTGTTGCCAGAATCAATAATTACTGCGAGTTGCAATTTACATAATAAATTATAGTTATTAAAAATAATAATAACAATAAAAGGGTGGCTTAAAAAAAAAATAAAAAATATATACAAGGGCTCCTCAATTTATATACTTTCATAAAAACAAAACCATATTACGGTTCATAATATTTTGGAATAAAAGCCCAGCCCCCATACAAAAATATAACATGTCCTTTCAACAATATCGGTTCAGCAGTTAAGGCGTGAAAGCTAATAACGAAAAGGTGAAACTAACTAGAGTTACTTTCGCATTTATAATATTAGTGGAGATTTTTTATGGGTTGATAGTCTGTTATTTTGACAAGAACTGACAAAATTTGTCAGTTCTTGTGTCAATTAGACAAAGCAGACTTGTGCGTCGGACTGGTATCGATTAAGATCTGCAATGTCCTTCCCTTTACCTCATAGGATTCGTAACATTCGGCACGACCGATTTGCAGGACCTAACATTATATTTCGTTCTCCTTTGAACTTTTATTCTTCTGTTGGGCGGCACAGCCATAATAGTATATTATAAATACTCGAGTGTTTGTCCATTGCGATTTTCCAGGATTTTCGGTTAGTCAAATAAGAATTCCAATTGGCATCTTCGAATTTGAGGCACTATTATGTGTGTATCGTCATGTTATAACCAGTGATCGGAATAGGCAGTGCAATTTAGGGTGAATGACCTTAAGCGTTGTATTAATATGGATAAGCCTTCTGGGAAGCGGGATTTTATGATTTGTTATAAATCAAATGACAAATGATGACTTCTGACAAAATTAAATATTTACTTCATTGATATACTTTGAAATTATTTATTATAAAAATATTGTTTATAAAATACTTCTAAATATTTTTTGTATAAAGCAGCACCAATATATTTTTTTAATAAATTTAGATAAGTTTTCAAGTGGTGACCCTCGCAGGATTACATTCCAACTAAGTGGGATATCCATATTAAGATAACATCACAAAATCCCACTAAATTGCACTACCTATTCCGATCACTGGTTATAACTAAGTTATCGTATTTCAGAACCCGAAAATCCTCATCTTGGACGAAGCCACCTCAGCACTTGACGCATACTCCGAGTATTTAGTGGAAAAAGCACTAAAAGAGATCAGCAAAGACCGAACAGTTCTCACCATAGCACATAGACTGAGCACAATACAGTCAGCCGACGAAGTCGCGGTCATGGAGAACGGAGTCATAGTAGAAAAGGGGCCCTACCCCGAACTAATCGCGAAACCAGGCGGATACTTCAGGGAACTCATCAACCATCGAGCATTTGCTAAGAAAAAGAGAGACCAACATGATGTGCAGAAAACATGAAAAGACTTCAGTGTAGCTAAATTTCCAAGTGTTGTTGTTGTAATGTACTAAAAGAAGTACTTTTATTTATTTATCTGCGTTTTCAAACCTGCCAAATTTATTATACTAAGGGTCGATTTTGTAATTGTTGGAATATAACATTTTTATCAGAGGAATTAATTTTACACTTTATAAGAAAAGCTGTACAAAGGCCCTCTTATAATATATAAGTTACCTGACTGTTGAAAAATTGACTCTTATGAATGATAAAGTTATATTTTAAACTGAGTGTTAATTTGTACGGTGGGTAGAAAATACCTGCATTCTAATAAATATATGTACTTATTTCCTGTTATAAGTTTACTCATGTTAAAAATATTAGAAAAAAATAGTAAAATGTATATAAACTTTAAACAATTATATTATGTGCTATTTACCTGCATAAGTTTGTGATACATACATAGGTGATAGTTTATTTTACGATGTAGCCTGGAACAAATACAACAATATGGGCTTCATGTGTTCAAAATGATGGAAGGACGAATTGTTACATAATTTATTAAATTTTATCTCTAAGACTTAAATCATAGCGTGACAAACGGGTAACGGAATATTTTTGTTGGACACAAAATAAAATGGTTGTTGTTATTTGAATACTATATTTTATTTATCTCCTCACTCATTTAAATATAGGTCCTTAAATTAAATAATATATAGCCTGTGGACTACACGCTGTCTCGGACAGCGCTCGGAACGTGTACACTGTAAGTACTGCAGACGTAGTGAATGGTATCGTGCCCCATTCATTACTACAATGATAACAGAACCGTTTCGTAACACGTAACCCACTGTTTACTATGAGATTTTCACCGCAGTCACAACAAACAGGTTGAATAAGTAATGGACCTTGCCCTCGTCGAACGCGGAGAACGCGCCAAAACCCGCCAGTTGTAGCGGCAGCTAACATTTACACGCTAACGCTTCGCGGGAAAACATTGCCAGTGGAATCATGTCGAATTTGAAAGTTTTGCGCGGGAGTTTAGCGCGGCAAATTCTTAATTCGTTCGCTTGTGCCAAACATGGGAAAAAGTCTAACAAAGTAATTGTGTCGTACAGCCGTCTTTTGAGTAGAAGTTTAGCTACTCGTACTGCAACTGCGGTGGACAATAAATTTTTAACCTCACCATGGGGTGAAATACAAATTGGAAAAGAAACTTTAACTGAATATGTGTTTTCGGACGTTGAATCATGGGCAGACGCACCGTCTGTGGTAAGTACAATTGTTTTTTTATTAACTGAGACAAAATGAAGTAGATAGATTTTTAATTTATTGTATGATCAGGGTATTTTCTATTAGTATTCGTAGAGCCTTGAGAACAAGAACAGATTGCGGTCGCGGTAATTTAAGGGCCAAACTATATTACGATAGACCGTAAATATTTACAAAAAAAAAATGCAGTATCAGTAGCAATTGGCCTACCTATTACTAATATCTCGACGTAAAATGTTTTTATTCTCAACTAACCGCGAGTCTTGTTGTCATTTATGCTCAATTAAATACTATTCAATCAGAATGCATCGCAGACTGCAGTACTGGAATATTGTTCCTAGTAGGTACAAAGGTCGCTGTTCTATACGGATGTTTTATGAAGTGATAGAGATTTATAAATAGTCCGTATTTGAAGGTTAGGGCTACGTGTCTGCGCTGTGCCAAAAATGCATAACACAAAATCGGAAAAGATAATTATAATAATAATTACCTATAATAATAAGTAGGTACGATAATGGTGCGGGAAATTTTTGGACAATCTTAAAAATACTATCTTACCTAGTAGGTAACTCTAAAGTCAGCTTTTATGTTTTCCAGGACTAATCAAACCTAAATCGATATATATATATGAAAATGCTAAATAAATAAATATCATACGCACATATTATTTTGAATTCGAACTCGAAACCTATGACTTGGCTGCCAAATGGTCTTATCTCTAGGCTATCACTCCCTGCCAAGTCATGATAATGACATATCAGGGTAGGAAGTAAGTATAGAACGGATTCGATTCTGCCATAATTATTTCGTGGCAATCGAACGAGTGACCCAAAGTTATATCTACGACGTTTATGCTATTACTGCCGTTACCTATATTGTTACAACTTTTATATTGATCACAGTGCATAGTTGCTAGGTATTTTCCAAGTCATGAACTGTTACTTCAGAAAGTGGTTTATTAAATTTCCTAAAGTTTATCAAATCAAGGAAAATAGTTTGATGAACTTAAACTGAGACTGTTAGAAAAGTATAATAAGTATAATAACTGTAAAACAATTCATACCTAATTGTTTTACAGTTTATTATTTGTGTACTATGTGTGCAATGTAGTAGATAAAACTGAAATGTTTTCCCACAAATAAGTCAATATGAGAACATTGTTGTCGTGAGTTGTGACATTCGTTCAAGATTACCTACCTACTTTAAATTTTATTTATTATGAGCTCATAAATTATAATAATATAAATAAGTAGTACCATTTTGGTATCTTACTTGATGATAATATAATGTAGTTGATCTAATGCCCTTCGTGCAAGATAATGCGGTAGGTACAAAATTATAGTTAAGTTTCAAGTTTTCAGTTACCAACAGAACATGTGAATCGAGAGCAACGTCAATGTCAATAATAACTTACGGTGCACGTGAAATACAATAAAACACATCACATATTATCTGTACCTGCATGAATTGATTTGAAAAACCATTATATACTTATAGTAGTGACGTCTGAAATGTTATTCCAAAGTTCAACTCAGTTTTTGTCCATGAATATAAAGATGTAGGGGCACCCTCGGATTCGGGATCGCGTGCCAAATATTCTTGTATGTACGAATTCATACGTTATTTCAATATCAAATGTTGGACTTTGCTACAGATTTATGTAGATACGACAAAGGTTATAAAATACGTAGGTAGGTACGTTTGTCTATAAATAGGGTGAGGTATAATGACCTACATTTCGGGCCACGTGCAGTGCATCAGTTTCTTTATTTACTTATTTACGAGCAAATATAACTTAACATTGTACTTTAAACTGCCGGGTACTAAAAGGAGCGCTTTAGATAACTGCGGGTCAAGGATTTTTACTTACCAGACGTGTTGGTATGAAATGAGCTGGTAGATAAGACAAGTAAGACAACCCACTGCGGGAAAAATCTAAACAAGCTATTAGTGAGTAATCTACAAAGCAATGATAGCGTGGTTAGATTTAGACTTAATTGTTTCCGAAAATATGAACCGCACTAGTCTGCATTATACGAAACAAGGTTTTTCGGATAAATAGATACTAGTTAATACGATTCACGCAGAAATGACAATATTTTTTTTGGAGAATAAATCCGACTTAGACGGTTAAAGTGATCTCTATCTCCAGACATGCGGGGCATCAGGGCGGTCCTACGACTACGGCATGATGCGCATGATGATCGAAAGGTGCGCTTCCGCCCTCGCCGGGCCACTGAAGCTGGCGCCCGATGAGAGGATCGGTCTCATCCTGCCCAACATTCCGGAGTTCGTCGTCCTCATCCATGGTGCGATGAGAGCAGGGCTGGTGGTGACATTCGCAAATCCACTTTACACAGCAGGTAACATTGTCAAAGAATTATTCTGAAAAAGCCAGAAGCTCGTTATCGTAGGATAATCCCTTAAAATATTATAAACAGGGATTATATTAAATTGGCACAAACTTTGGACATAGATACGGCTTAAAGTTTGAACTTTGGACTTATTACTATCAGTATACCAATACAATGAACGATGATATCATTTGGTATAATGATCATAATTATTATTAAAAAAAAAACAAGTACCTGCTAGTAAGTAAGTAGGTACCAAATGCAAAATCACGACACAATTGGTTGAGCAATAGGATTCAGCGAAACGGGCCGCGAGTTTGATTCTGTGTATGCGCCGACAGTTCAGGCGATCTAGTTGCATGGCCCAACACACGTGGCATAGCTGCTCTATAGGGCCACAACCTATAAGTAGCTAATTTTGGGGCACATCGAGATTCGTAGTCTCGGCGGTTTTTCTGGTTTATTGGTGGAGTCAGGTGGAGTTACAAAATAGAGAACAGTACTTACCTACTGATAGAGTGATAGGGCAGGTAGGTACTATAGAGAAGGAGTTAGAGAGAGTTAGTTCCCAAAAACTTGTAAGTATTATTTTTTTAAAGTTTAGTTTGTTTGCAAAGTATTTAGCTACCTAAACCTACATAATATTTATTTTCGTTATCTACATAATTGTAGATACTTACTTAGTGATTGGGCCAGTGTTTTACAGAAAGTCTTGACACGATTATCATTTTTTTTTATGGTTAGGAAGATTACAATACTCGACACACCTATATAATTACTTAATTTATTAAGTCCTTTTATTTTATTTATATTTTTGATAAGATAATATTTACCAATTTGTCGCCATGCCGCCTATAACTGTGTTAGTAGGGATAACAGGTAAAATCGAGGAAGATAGATATTGACATTGATTTTCATTCAGAGTATAGGTATCTGATGATTCATACCATCAAAAAGCGAGTTATATACGAATATGGCTAATAGCACCTACAACGTTTTTCCTCGCCTAAGTATCTTTAAACGTTAAATATGCACTATAACATGTAAATTAAATTAAATGTATAAAACATTACTAAGCAGAATGTTGGTGAAACTTGAGATTTCCGTTTCAATTTCAATTGCCTGAAATCGAGGGCAAGAGAAAAAGAGCAAAGCGTAAAGGCAATTAAGGTACCTACCTAATTAGTATTTTTTCTACACTAGCTACTTACAGGTAATTAAATAATAAGTAATAAAAAATAACGAATTTGTACCTTTTTTGAGAATTGAGACGATCATTTTTCCTTACCTATTCTCTAAATTAGGTAGGCACGTTATTCAAAGATTTAAAATCGTCTCGTTCTCTAAATGAATGAATTGAAAATGCGGTAATATACTATATTTATCAATATATAATCACGTACATAAATGTGCATTAGATCAACAGGCAAGTAATGATCATTAATTACTCAACTGCTCTCAAGGTTGAGGAAATCAGACGGTTACTTACCTAATTGCAGCGCAGACTATGTTATCTTTCTATTTCTAGTTGATTGCATTCGTAAATAATAATTGTTAGGATCATTGATGGAACGACTAAATGTTTATTAACTAAATGTAACATTTTCCAACAGGTAGGTACCTACACGTTATCACTAAATCCTATATGTCTATTAGGAATCAGCTATCTATAGGAGAAATATTTATGCAAGGTGATTTTTAATTCACAGTTAACCTTTGAGGGACTCAAAGTACCTTACTCATGGTTATAGGTAAACAACTTTCATTGTGTGTCGAGGCCTTTTTTCTAGTACGGAAAATCCTCATGGATTATCCGCCACTCGGGGAGGCGGCAGGGTATGTCGGACTTGTACTGACTAA
Organism: Acronicta alni; assembly: GCA_964056405.1. Taxonomy (NCBI): domain Eukaryota; kingdom Metazoa; phylum Arthropoda; class Insecta; order Lepidoptera; family Noctuidae; genus Acronicta; species Acronicta alni. Next base: position 9,283,021 of record OZ043926.1, read on the forward strand.
ATACTGCACTTTCCTTAACTTGCCCTAATAGTCATGGCCATAGGATCCTTGAAATTCGCCACGACCATGACAGGCTGTGATGTCCAGCTGGTTACTGGGGTTTTTCACCAACTCGACACGAGAGACTGGACACGCGTGTCCAGTTGTTGAAACTCAAAATTAGTAGGTACCTATCACTTATTGTTTCTGGACTCACAGGGGAGTCGAGTCCTGAAATATCGGAAAAAATATATGAGCTGTTTACATACAAAATGCATTGCTTACCCAATTGAAATCAATGAAACAGATGATGCATTAATTGCTTACCCGATTGAAATCAATGAACATAATGTTTTTTTTTCTAATTAAGATAATGCTGTAACATAACCACCAGGTACCACAATCATAGAGTAGTTACACTTACTTAATGTAATTTGTTTCTCATTACAGATGAGGTGAAGCGTCAGTTCGCCGATTGTAACGTAAAAGCGATAGCTACAATCGAAATGTTTATGCCCGTCGCACAGGAGGTATGCAAGTCGCTCAAGGACTACAAAGGCACAATCTGGGTTGGCGGTGAAGATGACAAGGGCCGAGGTATGAGTTCATTACATAATATTATTATGTTTTATTTTAATAAGATGACAAACACCACGCAACGCTAATCGAGGAAGGTTGACAGGCTAGATGAAGATTTTTTCCAACGTGGAATGAACAAGCCTAGGATAGAAAAAGTGAACCGAGCGGAATGGAGATGACGCCTTTGCCCAGCAGTGGAACATAAAAGAGGCTACCTACATAAAAAAAGAAATGATTGTCAATCGTATTAACTGAACTGAAACAAAATAATTACATTGAAGATGTAAAAATATTCAATGTAATTATTTTGTACCAGTTCCAGAGTACGTATTATCTATAAGTATAGGTAGTTATTTCTTAGGGGAAAGATCGATTCGGTTTCAGCGTGGTCTCCCAAAATAGCTAACTTGAACTTTGGATGTTTGCCGATAAAGTTACAGAAACTATATCTGTAGTCAAAACAATGACATGTCAAAAGCTACACAAAAACCCTCTCCGAGTTTATAAATAGACGAATGCCCCTGAAATGACTTTTATCATTGTCCAAGTCCACTTTTTGAGCCATACCCCTAGTCTGTTAGGCAGACTCATTGAGTCGATGTCAAAAAACGCGCATCTGTTAGTCGACTCATTGAGTTCGATGAGTCATGGGTCGGATTTCAAGTGGTTTATTGTTACTTAGCGGATACTCAAAAAGGGATAAATGAGTACCTACCTATTTTGACGACCTCTGTGGTCTAGCGGTTCGAGTGCCGGACTGGTGATCATGGGGTCGTGGGTTCGATTCCCACAGGACACAAATATTTGTGTGGATAAAACATGAGTATTTGTGTTTGTCTGGGTGTTTCTTATCTATTATAAGTATGTATTTACAAAAAAAAAAGTATATAAGTATTATATCCATTATCTAGTACCCATAGTACAAGCTCTGCTTAGTTTGGGACTAGATGGTGTTGTGTAAAAATTTTCCAAAAATATTATTATTATTATATTATTACCTATATAAAACTATTTACGCATATAAATAGACAGCTATTAGTTTTTTTTGTATCTAAAGGCCATGCTTAGATTTCCAAGCATGGCCTTTAGATACAAAAAAAAAACGATTAACTATACCACCGATTAACCAAGCTTTGCCCTACCTAGCTTCTTACATGCTGACTGACGCGCGGCGGGATTATGAAATGCTAGTTCTCTAGGGCAACATTCCCTTGGTATAGTGAAAGGAAATGCTTGAGGGCAAACAAGTCGTCTTAATTAGGTAGATATTTCCTCAAATTGGGTTTGAATATTGCAACATACCTACCGTTTACAGTCCCTGGAAATGAATAGCGAGTGAGTAGTCTTATAGCTAGACATACACTCTGGGATCCATGTGCTGTGCTTGGTGTGTAATTCCTATATTTTTATGACGATATAGCTTCTGCCCGCGACTTCGTTTGCGTGTACTTTACCTGAATAAAAAGTACCTATCTAGTCATTAAGTTTTCTGAAATGTATAATTTTTTTTTGTTTCCGTGAGAACCTTCTACAAATTATTAAAAAAAAGATGAATGAAATGGGTAAAGTCGTTCTCAAGTTATGGCGTGACCAACCCGTTTTTTTAAAGCAGATGTAGGTACCTTTCCTACTGATACGGATACGGTAATTAGCTTTAATACAAACCAGTACCTCTATTATTTAACTATCCTATACAAACTATAAGTCTGATCGATCAATATAATATAATATGTAAAAAAAAAACAGATAAAATATAAAGATTCAACGTTACATACCGAGGTTAAATACCAGAAAATCACGTAATGATCATGACCATGGAACATGAGACATGGTAATGATATACCTATAGATATCATTACCGTGATTTAGATGACTCTACATCAACATAGCCGAATGTAAAACAACAATGTATTATTATATGTCCTATTAGGACATCCTAACTAGGTATTATTTAATTTGTGATACCTATATGACCTACAGTGTTGGACTGTTATCTATCTGATATTTTGGTGCCTACATAAGTCACATTGTATAATTATATTATATGACGCTTCATTTCTTTGGAGATACCCACTAGGTATATGCCTATAATACCTACTTTTCTGCATTATTATGCAGTTGCTTGATGAAGGTTACACTCCTGTTGAATGTCGTCATTCAGACGTAGCCGTATCTGGAACCAATCCAGTATAATTCTAGACTTTCTTGCCAGTTATATACGAGAGTATGGACCTTCGAACGAAACACCTCACGCTCGTCTGGAGTCGAGACAACTGCGCGTCGGCGAGTTGTTCTACTTGGGAGTGGAGTCGACATCACAGACTAGTCATAACTAAGGCACAAACAGAAGTACCTACAAGGCAAATTGTAACATTAATCCGTACTTTTTACTTGTATTATTGATGGAGCATTAAATTCCTTATCACACCAAGTGGGTATTAGGTACCACAGAATTCAGCAAATCGCGTAATTAATGACCCCGGGCGGCGCCCAAATTTGAAAACAATAGATTTTGCATTGTGTCTCTAATAAGTTACTTGACGGGTTATATACCAATTTATAGGCATATACGGTCTCCGATCGTTGCTCATGGCGGACCACCAGGCGGACCTGCCAACAGTGAACTGTGAAGAAGTCTGTCTGATCCCGTACTCGAGCGGCACCACTGGCATGCCCAAGGGTGTGATGTTGACCCACAAGAACCTGGTGTGCAACTTGCAGCAAACGCAGTGCCCAAAGATGATGAAGTATCAAGGAGAGAAAGGTACCTATTTAAATGCAGTCATAGGTTGAACTATTAACGATAATTCCAATCGCTAATTCCAACTTTCAAGCCTTAGATTATTTTTAACATATCTAGATACGTCATGTAAACCCGTAACACTGCATTACCTGCTTACAAATTTTCGATAACTGCCTCATTGATTTAGTGTTAATTTTGTCCTGGGTTCGATTCTCGAGCAGTGTCATAAGTTGTTTTAATTAGGAATTTTCGGTAGCAGCTGAAATCTCGTCGTGACGCATCTCTCTTGAGTCGAAATCTTGCAATAGAAGCTGTCTGAGATTTCATTATTTTGATGACACGTTTGCCGTACCTAGTGGTGCAGCAAGCGGCTTTTGTGCCAGGTGTCGCGGTTGCGATCCCCGTACGGAACAAATATTTTTATGACCTACGTACCTACGGGTTTGGTTGTGTGTATGTGAAAATTTGTGTTAGTAAAAATGCACCCACGATACAGGATGACATCCTGAAGTAAGCAATGTTTTTTAAAAATAAAAGATTTCATCAGTAGGTACCTAACCTCTGCGTATGTACCTAACATCTCTAAGCATATAGGTATATGTAGGTGTGTTATGTATAAGATCTTTATGATATGTACTTACCTATATATACCTACTTAATAAAATTATTTCTTTCTAAGAGATTTATAGTTACTTAAAACTTCTTTCAGGTAAAGGCGATGTGCTTCTGACGGTGCCACCATTCTTTCACATTTACGGCTTCAACGGAATTCTAAACTATAACCTCAAATTAGGCTACCACATAGTTACAATGCCCAGGTACGGTCATACGATGAAGTAAGATGGCGGTTGACCACTTTCGACGTTTATAGACTCTAGGTAGTACTATTAGTTATTTTGTACTCTTGGTGAAAATAATTCATCCGTCAAGATTATTTATTGTATGTACTTAAGTACCGAATAAATAATGCCATTTAGTTTACAAACACTACCTACATAGGAAGTTCTTTTTAGGCAATTATTACGAATGGTTTCTATAAATTTTTCTTTCCCCCTTCTTTCAGATTTACACCAGAGGACTACATCAAATGTCTAGTGGAATATCAACCGACGACCTTATTCGTTGTGCCCTCCCTTCTTGCGTTCTTGGCAACCCATCCGACAGTAAAGAAGGAGCATTTGCTGTCGGTCGACACCATCATGGTGGGCGCCGCACCGACCACTGACAGCATGCTGGAGAAGTTCTTGCTGAAATGCGAGAAGACTAAGGACCAGATTAAGTTGTTGCAAGGTTTGTTGCTGTTTATCAATTTATTAAAAAAATATAAAAGGGAGCGCATTGGAAGATACTATCTCTGGCTTAAAAGGACACGCTGTGCCAGCCCCAAATAAAATGGGACAAGGGCAGGAGGGTTATGATGATGATTATTTTTAGTTTTACGCAGATTCTAATTGGCGTTCTCTACTATCGAGTGGACCTCTCCGTCTGGGTTTATCGGGAAATATATTGGGCTACCAGCATTATCTGATGATATAATGGGTTTCTCTCTCTTTAGCCAACCAAGTCAGTTACTCATATAAAGGAGAGCTGGGTCGGAGCTAGACGAATCGAAACGGATAATCTTCTACATGTTAGTTTATATTTCCAGGTTACGGCATGACAGAAAGTTCTCCTGTCACCCTGATGACTCCTTACGAATACCCGTATAATAAAATAGGCTCAGTCGGTCAGCTGGTGCCAAGTACACAAGCTCGTGTGGTCTCCCTCACAACAGGAGAGATGCTGGGCCCTCATAAATCTGGAGAATTATGGTTGAGGGGACCCCAAGTAAGCATGGTTTTTATTTTGGTATTGTCTTTTCCAAGTTACTGAATATAATATGTATTATTGTTATTTAGCGAAGGAAAAATTGAACTAACTGTAAAGTTTTTCAATAGGTGTTACTGACGTCACCATAAAGACGTAAATTCTGAATGTGAAGGCAAAATTCGTCATGGCGGGTGGGACTCGCGGTGGCTTAGCGGTCATAGCGTCTGGTGTACCTAACCAGAAGACGCGTTCGAGTCTTCAAGGTTCGAATCTTGCCCGCGGTCGAATTTTTCCTCCGCTAAATAAATTTAAAATCTTACCATGGAAAATGCCAAAAAAACACAAAAAGATATGTATTATTGTGTTAGGTAGGTACCTACTGAACTAACATGACTGAAAAAATTCCATAATTATATGGATAAATATCGATAAATAATTACTGTTTCACCCTACAAGTCAATTATTAATCGAAAAAATAATCCCCAGGTTATGAAAGGCTATTGGAACAACGTGGCAGCTACTAAAGAAACCGTGGACAGTGACGGTTGGCTACATACAGGCGACGTCGCGTACTACGATGACGAATTCTATTTCTACATAGTTGATCGCACCAAAGAACTTATTAAGGTTAAGGGCAATCAGGTACGTAGTCGACACCTGCTCTACTAAATATATACTCCTTACAAAATACTGGTAGGTACTTTGTATCCAACTACATCCCACACTGGGTCTCTATTGTACCATAATGATATATACATGCATAATGATATTATATACTAAAACACTTTCCTAGTTAGTACTAGGAAAGTGTTTAGTACCTACATGTACACTTAAGTGTAATTAATAGGACTACAAAGTCCTATTTCGAAGCTTTCTCAGTCTAATCGCACTGACGCCCATGACACACGCAACTACTAGTAACTTAAAATACCTACGTTTACAGGTATCACCAACAGAAATTGAGAACATAATCATGGAGCGGCCCGAAGTAGCAGACGTAGCTGTCGTGGGAGTGCCTGATCCTTTGGCAGGCGAGGTTCCCAAAGCGTTCGTAGTGCTCAAGCCTAAACAAAAACTGACAGAGAAAGATGTCCGCGACTTAGTCGCTCAGAAGCTCACCAGATATAAGCACCTTGACGGAGGCGTTGTATTTTTAGACTCAATACCAAGAAATGCGGCCGGTAAAATCATGAGAAATGAACTCAAAGTTCTCGGTGCTAAGAAACATTAGTAGCCTTTATAAGAAGTATTATGTACTTATCTAGTAAAGTACGTAGTTTTATAGGACTAAATTATTACTATGTAATTTAGTGTAAGGTTTATTCCAAATAAGTACCCACTGTATGTACCTTTGTAAATAGTAAATTTTTAGATAATAAATTCTATTTTTTTTAAGTTCTTTGTTTATTTTTATGATTTACCAGCTTCTGCCCGTGACTTCGTCCGCGTGGAAAACTTACCTTTAAATTATCGTTTTAATTTGGCTAATTAACTCAACATCGTTATAAATTATAGCCTTTATGATATTCTGATGTATAAATAATAATACTGTAAAGTTTGATCAAAATCCGTTCAGTAGTTTAAGCATGAAAGTTTTTTCACAAACTTTCACGTTTATAATATTATTAGGATTTATACCACTAAGGTGGCAAACAAGCATATTATGGGGGCCACTTGATGGTAAGCTTTTACCATAGCCTATAGATGCTTGCAACACAGGGGTTTATCACTTGCGCGTTGCCGAACTTGTAAAACGAGAGGAATAGTTGTGTTGGCAGAATAAGGGTTAAAGTAGCATGGACAACATGCCTTATGAAGTTGAATAGAAAAGTTGTATTACGAAATTGATTCATTATTTATTCCTCATATTATATTATTACATTACATATTGGTATAAAATAATACTAAGTTACAATCATTCATTTTCAATTTTAATTGGCCATTAACCATATAGCACTGGCATGTCTTGGATTTTCAACACATTTAAATATTTTCAAGTTACAAAGTGGATGAGAAATTGAACACCTTAATACAGATGAGATTGTTTGTAGTGCCTTAGGAAAATTTGTTTACTTTTCTACTTATATACTAAGTCACAGAATAAAAAAAGTAATTGAGACAATAATTTACGACTGTTTGTTCGGTTCTGTCTCAGTATTATCAGACTTTGTTTCCTCATCCACCTTTTCTGGTTCTTTTTTCTCTTCTGGAACCTCATTAGCCTTAGGGGCTTCAGCGGGTGGTTGAGGTAGCTCAGAATTAACATCAGATATTGAATAATTATCTGATTGTATTTCAACTTTAGGAGAAATTTCTTCTGTTGGCCTTTCAGGGGTAGTCTCAGGTGTCTGTTCAGATTCTTTCACATTACTTTCTTCTGAAGCAGTATCTGAAGGAGTATCTGACTGATTAGACTCTTCATGAACATCTATGTGTCTTTCATCTGTCTTTGGTGAATTGCTATTACCATCTGTATTATCACTTGATGATGAACTCTCCTCACTTGATGTGGACACTTCAGAAATAAGCTTAGGTTCACCATCTTCTTTTGTTGTGGAGTCAGAACTATTTTCATCCATAGCTACTGGTTGTGATTCTATCACAGTTTTAGACTCTAAGCTTGAAGCTTCCTTTTCACTAGGCTCAGTTGTGTCCTCAACTTTGTTTGGAGTTGATTGTTCGGTAAGCCTTTGCTCAGTCATTTCAGCATCGTCAACTTTAATTTCTGGAATGATTAATGGTGGTGTAACCTCAGATTTCATTTCAACATCAACTTTTGGTTCCTCATCACCACTTGATGATGTGGTTGCTTCAATTTTAGGTTCCTCAGTAGATACTGTTGCTTGAGGACTGGTTTCAGTACTTGTTTTAGCTTCCTCGGGTGGGTCATCTGCAGTTGTATTAGGTTCTGGGGGTGTAACTGATTCATACCGAGTGGCAGTTTTGTCTTGAGTATCCATTGGACTCTCTTGTTTAGCTTTTAATCGAGCCTCTATATCATCTACAGAAATATGAGCATCAGATGAACCTGGTTGAGGTTCCGTGCTCTGGGATTGATTAGCATTTTCCTTCCATGACATATCTTCCATTTCAACATCAACATTGTACTCAGAGTTGTTATCTGAACCATTGACAATAGGTTCAACTGGTTCTCCATTTTCCGGTTCGGCGTGACGCTGTGTGCCAGGTTCTCTGGTGCTTACAACTAAAATGTTTTTTTCTATCGCCCTCATAAACTTATCAACGCGATTGTACTGTTTACGCGGATACGTGAGTAATTCACAAATTCTTTGAACTGTGAAAGGGGCAGAGGTGAATGAATCTAGCCGTTCTAAAAGGCTGTTTTTCATGATGTCGTAATTAAATGGATCTACATTTGGATATGGTGGAATGTCAATACCTGGAGTAGTTTCGTAGAAATCAGTGATCACAGATAGCAGTTTTTCTTTGAATAAACTTTTTACAAGTGACCATTGGTAGACTGGATCACCGGTCCGCGCTACGTATGCCAAGTATTCGTTGAGCTCCTGGGGAATTGTTTTAGGTTTGCGTTTAGAGAAATCTTCAAGAAAGTGGAATATTTCTTCAGCATTTTCCATTTTTTTAAGTTTTTGGAATAGTTTAAATCACACAAACACACTTCATACAACAAACCAACCACTAAAACATAACCACAGAGAAAAAGAATTACTTTTTTCGAGTTTGGTTTTTAATTACCACAGATTGTTTATAAATATCATAAGGTATATATTTCTCTACTGTAATTAATTAATATTTGAGGGTAGCCTAAAAAACACCAACGTCATTAAATAAATAAAATAAGTTTGTTTAATTATCAATAACAAAATAAAGGAACAAAATCGGAAAAGCCTTAAAGTAAACATTACAACGCACTCATGACAACATCACATTTTCAATATTGACAATGGATGAATTGACGAATGACGTTGACGATTGACAGTCCAGCCAAATTATAATTTTCATTTGATTTGACGTAACATAATCATCTGTTGTGTGTGACATTTACCGTTCAAGATATTGTTAAAACAAAAGAAAAGAATATATTTGTGCAAAGATAATAAAAAGAACACGCAGGAAAATTGAATAATTATGAATAGCTTGATAAGAAGGAGTTTATTTCCAATTTATAACAATACGTTGAAGTTATCATGCCGATCTTTCGCCGCCGTTCCAGTAAAGGAAAAAATCGACTCAATAGTTAAAAATAATAAAGTGGTAGTGTTTATGAAAGGTGTGCCAGATGCCCCACGATGTGGTTTCAGCAATGCCGTAGTTCAGATAATGAGGATGCACGCGGTTCCATATGACAGTCACGACGTCCTTTCGGATGAAAATCTTAGACAAGGTACAGATACTAAAACATCTACATTTGGTTGTTACATTTACTCTCTCCTTAGTTTTTACTAATTAACTTCCAAAAATTTTTAGGTCAACTGCTAGGCACATATGTATGGAGATACATTTTTTGGGTTAGTTTCTATGATAAAAGGTTTTGACCTTTTATCATAGAAATGATATGAGTGTCATGAGATTAGCAAAATCATGAATCAATCTATATAAATAAATACAGAAATCTGTTTCTGTATAATAACAATAATAGAAACTTTCAAGCAACTATTTAAGTACAACAATGTTAGAAGATATGTTATCAGGTCCCGGTGTCAGTAATACTTAAGGGATTTATGAATGCAACAACTGCTTAACTATTTAGAGCTAATATGATTGACATTGAGTAGTGCAATGTGCCTTTGGGACATATTTTATTATCAATACTAAATTCCTAGTTCTATTTTTTATTCCATTGCATGAAGAACTTTTAACATTTAGTTGAAATCTTGATTGAATCTATAATTATATGATATTTTACAGGTATCAAAGATTACTCTAACTGGCCTACAATTCCACAAGTTTTTATCAATGGAGAGTTTGTTGGAGGTTGTGACATCATGCTACAAATGCACCAATCAGGTGAGCTTATTGAAGAACTGAAGAAGGTTGGCATAAAGAGTGCACTCTTAACTGCAGAAGAATCTAAAAAGGAGAACACAAAATAAAGTTTTTTTTAGGCTAGTATTTTATTAAATATGAATAGGATATTGTTGCATAGTTATTTATTGATATCTCATGTGGCTATGTAGTGGAATATGTTGGACTTTGGCTGATTTTAATTATATTATTATATATATTATTAGTATAAAGCATGGTGTATTTCAATTGTATCTATTACTATCAAGCTGATCTGTAATTTTAGTTGATCTTATTTCAAATATATGAGCACTGTTACTTTAGTTTTTTTTTACAGTTAACTACATAACCTATTTTTTTAACCTATCATGTGATCTATATGATCCCACTGCTTAGCAAAGGTCTCCCCAGCCATTGACTCCGAGGAAGACCCAGAAAAAGCTGGCAGGAACTTACCACTTTCTGGAGACTGCCCTCAGTAAGTAGATAATTCAATACAACATTCAATATACCATATATTGAATGTAGGTGATATTTGAAAATGAAAGAAATATTTGTTTAAGAGCTCTTTATTAAAGTAGCTGTACATTCGAGTTAGTATACTTTTGGGCACATAAGTCATTCTTAATCTACATACTGCTGCTGACTCATTAAAACATAACCATAGTTGGATTAACAACACAGTCATTATTAAAACACAAAAATATGGCAGATCATTTATTTTGAGTACTCATTCCAATACTCTCACAAACGATAATCATATAAAAATGATAAATAAATAGATGCAGGCAAGCTATGGCAATCTATGATATAAATAATTTGTGTGACACTTCCCTGCAACATTTATAAATTTAGAAAACTTAAAACAATACTGTGCCTACCATCAAAGTACTATAATTACTAATGGCAGTAAATAAAAATTGATCTTGTATAAATAATGTTTGCTTATAAATAAAAAAATATAACAAAAACATTCTTACAATGTGAATGGAGTCTTATTTTGGTGTCACACATTAGTCAAGCCTAACATTAGCACCATTTTATCTTACAAATATTTTTTTTGTGACTTCCCTGAGAATTTCTTATAAAAGTTAAAAATACCTAATGCTAATGTATAAATAGAGTGTTGTAAACATATAAAATGATTTCTCTGATTTGAGCCAAAAGGTTACTAAACATTAGGAAGGAGGTTTATGGTATGAAAGTTAATGGCTTTTTTGGTTTGAACATTGCACATATTATTTAATATAGAACTGTTTTATAGACTAAATTATACCACAAAAATTGTTTGCTCTACATTGACCTTGGTTTAGGGCGATTTTTGAGAGGTAGGTCAATGTAAGGGAAATAATCTTTGTCTGCTTTTACGTCGCCGCTGTAGCCTCGGGCCTTCGTGTTAGTACTTAGCGCGGTGATCGCGCCCACCTTAGCTACCCTCCTTGATTGATGACGTGGATGACAATGTCCTATGATACGACTTCTGCGACCTGCGTCTGGGTAAAAATCATTTCAGTTTCTATAAATACATCTATACAACAAAACATGCTAACATAGTGGGCGTTAGGCAGCGGCCCAATGCCGAACTGGAGGTTTGCCAAATACCACTGGGTACTCGGGAGATTTGAAAGCCTGGATGTTTTTAAATAGTTTATTTAACATATTTTTCAGCGTTAAGTCTATAAAATAAATAAAAAATGTACGTAGGTATTCGTGGTGTACCTAAAGGTCGGTCTCGCCATAGAGTGCGGTGGAGAATGCCATATAATCGAGTGCGCCGGCCGGGGCGCCGGGCCCGCGGTAGGGCGGCATGCGCGCCACGCAGTACTCCGCCTGGTCGGGCGGCAGCTCGCGCCGCAACTCGTCGGCCGTGATGTAAGGCTATCATCATACAAACAATATTCAATATCTTTGATACAAAACAGTTAAGAAATAAAGTTTAGGACATCCTTTTACCTTATCGCCGGCTAAGATCCTAAAGCTGTCGATGACTTGTTCAGCGGTGTCTGTGTCTGTGGATTCCCTTGTCATGAAGTCCAAGAATGCATCGAACGATACGTAACCTGTAAATCAAACGATGTTTTATCGAGTTTTTTTGAAGTACGGGATGTACTCCCTACTACGGGAGGGAACCAACGAAGAAACCTGATAAACGGCTGATCATTAATGCAGTACTTTATTTGGTACAGTATGCTGGCAATACCTACGCGTTTTGTTGAATCGTAACTCATTAGGGATGAGTTATGATTCCCAACGGCCATCTATTGGTATCCCTCTCTGTACTTATCTGTCATTTGACGTTCAAGAAAGAGCTCTCACCTGTGTTGTTGGGATCGACAACAGCGAGAATGCGCTGGAAGTCCAGTTCTCCTTGCCTGTCCTTGCCAATACTGTAGCCAAGAGATACCAGGCACGATTTGAATTCTTCGGGTGCTAGGCGGCCTGGAAATGAAAAGGTTCTGTGTATTCATATTTCGCGGATAAGCGAAACGAGGATTAGGTACCTAACCGTTTGGTAAAAACTAATGTCGTTTGTCAAACAGCTACGTGACAATATATCGAAGAACTCATTCATCGTTTTTAATGTGTTGTTAAAATGTGGTACTTTGTCGTTTAAATTTACAAGAAGCAAGTAACTTTTTTAAGGCAGCTAATGGTATAAGAATTCTTTAATTTGTAACGAAGATTTAGATTGTTGTCGAACTCAATAACTTTGTCTTACACTTTTCAATTTCGAGATTTTTGAATTTGAAGTTTAAGTTTTGCTTTTAATTACCTGTGCGGTTTTTGTCGAAGTGGTTGAAGGAAGCGCGGAACTCTGTAAGTTGTTCTTGGGTGATGCCCTTCGAGTCGCGAGTCAGGATCTGGTTTTCGACTTCGTTGATAGTGCGGTTGATGGAAGTCAGAAGTTGTTCCCAGCCGACGCGTAGAGTTTCCATTGTGTATTGCGAATATCTGTAAAAACGTGTGTCTCGTGTGATTTGTGAGTTAGAGAAAACGCAAAAAATGAGCTTCGCACTTCTTTCAAAATGTTATGGACTACGTATGGTGTCAGTGGACATAATCCAAGAGCATATCCCTATATTTTAATAGAAGCCGGACATAAATGACACATTGTTTCACATAGTTACAGCGATGTAAGTCACTAAAGGCGGAATATTTACTCTATCGACCTATGAACTATAGTAACTTCATATTAAAATTCATATAGTAAATGATGATTGCAACATGTTCAATGACTTTTAGTTTGAGTTACACTTGAAAAAACCCTAGAACAAATCTTCCTATCTGTAATGGTTAGAGTACTTAACTTAAAAATAGCCTGTATTAGCATAATATATATAATACTTCAGTTGAAATAGAGAACGTTGATTTCTTTGGATCAACGCACTCAGTTTGGTCATCATTCTACTTAAAAAAAACAAGAAAGGAAAGGAGAAAGTATTTCCAAATTAAGTATTTAAAAAAGTTCTGACCTGTTCTCGAAGATCATGCCCTCCTGCACAGCCTGGTGGATGCGCTCGAGTTCCTCGATATGGGGCTTGTATGCGTACACGCCGGCCTCGTATTCCTTGAGGCGGCGCAGTTGGTCTTCCAGAGAACCCTGTTGAAAATTATTATTTTATTTTTCACGTTACGTAGTGTAATCTCGGGTGTGATCTTAGGATTTCTGTATGCCCTGAATTGGCATGACAAATATTATTTTCTTACTTGGTTTCCTATTATTTTTCCCGAAAATGATGTCCATTAGACAATTTACCTGAAGACCCATTCCAATAGCGGTGACGGCATCCATCTGCCTTTCGATCCAAGGTCCAACAGCGTTGGCCTTCTCGGCGAACTGGCGCCTGAGAGTCTCGTTGTTCTGTTGTTTGCGTAGTTCAGCGGCCAGGGTACCGTCACGCTGCGGTACCAGTTGCCTTACGTCAGACCACTTGCGGTTCAGCTCCTGTGATCAAAGATTAAATTTATATGAGTGGTAGTTTTTGTCTTCATATTTGTTAAGAGGTAAAATCTCTATAGCTGATATATTTGCGTTAGCGTGTCGACTTACATGAGCGGTAAGAGTGGTGTAGGGGTTCTCCAAACCTCCAGGGATCTGGTGCTGCTTCACGATGGATTCGACCTGGTGAACCAGGTTGACTATCGCCTGAAATGAAAAAGATGTCACATGAATTGGCCTGTTACGAGTAAAATTATATTACCATATTAATTTTAAGTGACTCCAAAAAGGGATATAGTGGTAGAATTAGGTTGCCGAAATAATTTAAATGAATCAAAATATGTAATAGTGCTATGAGGTTCAGAAGAACAAAAGGCGTAGGTACCTGGTATTCCTTGTCTGCTTCTCCGAGGGTGGCCTTGAAGCGAGCGTGTGCGTCCATGAGACCGGAGATTTCCTCAATGGTATGTACGATGAACATGTCCACGAGGTCCTCCCGGGTGCCGTCCAACCTTATTAATGAAAAAGTTAATTAATCATTTGAATAACTATGCTATAGGGGCTTGAGAGGGCTCGTGGCTAAGTAATAACTGCGCTCATCAACTGATCTGCAAGGTTAAGTTGCGTTAGCCGCGGTCAGTCTGTGGATGGGTATGGACCCATGGTCTCAACACAACTCTCAAGACCTGTCCGTGCCTCGAAGAGTACATAAATTTGTCGGTCCCGGTTGTCATACGAACAATCCGTATTGCCCAGAAATTAGGTTGCGGGGGTCTGATGGCATGATTAGACTGGAAGCCAACTTCAAAATAGGGAAAAAGCAAGAAGGAGGCTATACAAAGCTATGACATCGGACTCATCTTTCTTCTGAACTAAAATCGGGTTTTTAGGTAAACTTATAGAATATTTAAACAGGCTGTACTTTGATAATCTCTTAGCCTAGTTTTAGAATTTCGTTAAGATGTTATTAAGACGAGATTAAGCGTAAACTTGGCTTTCGTATGTCAAAATTCCGTTCAATTTTGATATACTACTTCAATATGTCAAAGTATTGGAATATGGAAGCACACGCTTAGAATCATCTTTGAATGTTAGCATTGGATTGTATTGAGCGCACATACCAGTTGTTGAAGGGCGCGGCGCGCTTAGCGAACTCGAGGTGCAGAAGGTCGATCTGCTCGAGCACGCGCTCGGCGTCGTCCAGCGCGTGGCGGCGGCGCTGAGTGAGCGCGCCCAGCCGGTCCCACTGCGAGCAGATGCGCTGGCAGCGCGAGTTCACGCTCGCCACGTCGTGGTACTCCAGGGTGCTGACAAACAACAATATTACGTTTTAAAGGATTATGACATTTAAAAGAGAACTGCTTTTGACCGCCACGTTAATAACGAAAATCCGTGTTCTCTACGCCAAGCGACAAATTCTAGTATTTAATAATAGGAAAAAAAAAACAACAAATTTTTGTATAGATATATATTTTGAACTAAAAAAAAGTGGTATTTTTGACGTGCCATGCCGTCGTTGGCGTCGTGAGCAAGTTTTCATTTGACGTCTATACACGCTCAAAAGGTTAAGCACAACTGCTACTGGACTTGGGTTCAAGTCCCAGGTCAAGCAGTGCTTGAGTTCGGATTTGTGCCCAGCCAATGGCAATAAGCTGTCCACTTATTACATTGGACCTAATCGTACCGACGAACTGTTGGTGTAAATTAGTACATCTCTACATAACCCGTCGGGAATAACACTTCTGTAGTAGTGGAGCGTCATCTTCTAATGTTGGATTTATTTTGTCTTGTCGCAATAAATGATCATGTAAATATTTATGATATTGATATTTCCATTTCTTTTGGTTCGCTCGTTTTGGCCCTACTATTCGAAACTAGAGTTAGGTACGTACTTGAGTTCCTGTGCAATTGCGGCGATTTGCTCAACGCGGTCCTGGTGCGCGGCGAGGTCTGACTCGAAGGCCTCGTGCTTCTTCTTCAGAGCCTTGATGTCGTTCAACTTGCACTGACGGAAATCCTGGGATTGCAGCATCTCCTCCTTGCCTGGAAAGTAAACGTACATTCTTTAACACAGTTAAATATCACTGGTTTTTTATACCAATTCATTCAAATAGGTACTTATAAATATTTTCTATTAGAATCCTCGAACAACTTGACAAATAATAAATACATATCTGACCTAGACTTACCAAATATCAACGACTGTAGTATGTAACTTTTATCATATACCTACATAATATTTAATTGCAGCAATTATCATAATCATTCAAAATAATTTGTCTTTCACTGAAAGAGACACAAATGCCTAAAACTGTTATCGAACAGGTTCCAGCAACGTTTTAGATTGTTTTACCCACCTCTGGTCCAGTCCTCGTGGATGTCGGCTTTGTGCTTGAACTTCTGGGCCAGGTAGTCAAGACGCTCAAGGCGCATCATCTCGCTCAACAGCCACTCCTCGAATGCCTTCTCGGCGATCTCCAGACCCTTCCAAGCTCCAGCGATGTCCTTGAAACAAGATAAACCTTAATTATATTTTCAGTTTAAAATCACATGAGATGTGCAGTATATTTTGAAGGCGTTAACAATTCTTTATGGACAGAGCCTCCCGTCTTAAAAAACTTGATCGATCGAAGAACGTAACAGGTCATCTAACTGAATACAATGGTTCGACGTCAGTCATAGTGTGAATGATAACTTAAAAATGTTTATACTTCCTCAGGCAATCTATATTTCTGGATGATACTTACAGAGACCATCTTGCCTTCGGTGGGCATGTACGCGGGGCGGTTGCTCAGGCGGAGCTTGGTCTGCAGGGTGTTGAAGTTAGTTTCCAGCTTGGCCTTCTGTTCTACACGTGGTGGTTTGTGCTTACGCCTAAAATCATAACAAACATATTTGATCAGTAAGGGTATAAATTTTTTCGAAATCTAAAGTTAATGTATACCTGTAAGTACGGTATGTTACCTGTAAGTACGGTAGTCTTCCAGTTTTTTCTGGCAACCGGCAAGAGAGTTGTCGGTTTGGCGACTGTTCAGCCACGGCATAGTACGCCTGATCCAGTCCAGCAGCTAAAAAATACAATTTGAATGTTGCAAAATTATACGTGTTATTGTACGCATAAGCGGGAGGGTGCGATCCAAGGAGTTAATATAGGCACCAACAAGTCATAAGTTACAGTGACCAAGGACTAAAATAGACCCTTGGCTTCCTATAATACAAATATTTATTCCCAATTCTCTTACTCCTTGCAAAGTACTCCCGTACTGCGACGTATGTACTAAAAATATTTGATAGGTTATAATATGGACTATCAAATATATATGAATATAAAATTATACTTACGTCACTGGCAAGACGCTCATACTCTTCCATGAGGCGTTCGTTCTCCTGGTTGACTTTGAGAACTTTGCAAATGCGGTTCGCGGCGGTCTCAGCCTGTGGATTATGCACAACATTTCTTTAATATAAATATGGATTATATTTTTCTGAATCAAAATATAGATTATTCACATACTCATAAACGTTCAGGTATAGGTTTTATTCGTAATATGAGATTCTAAAACACTAAGCGAAAGCGATTTTTAAGGTCTACTTTCGACCCAAATTCAAAATATAAATAAGTTTCAATTTGGTTCGGAAAACTGCAACATTTGCATTAATTAGTACGGGAAATACAAACCTTTTGCGCACCAGAGAAGCAATGGTAGTATGATGAGACGTATGTCATGACCGCACGCTCGTCCGGCATCGCTGTGTTCTGCAGATCTGACAAGCGGCACGCAAGCGACACAGTGTTAGTTCTCATGCGATGTATCATTAATTATTCCCTACTAGAATGCATGTTGTATTCTTTCGAAAACAGCGTCATTAATGTGCTCTATATGGCTACACTTTGAAATGTTGATTGGATTGGAATGTAGCGAACAAATTCACTTTATATTAGAAAAATAATCTACACAATAAATGAGGCATCAAATGTTATGTATGTTGAAAAACGTGGTATTTTAACTACCCGCATTGTCTTATCACATTTTATTATACCACTTGAAGCAGGAAAACGAATTAATTTAGCACTAATTGACAATGTTTGGATGAATATCTTGACAATAAAATAAAAGATAAATTATTCCCAATAGCTAAATTACGAGTGAAATACCTAGGTTCTCTTTAAACAAGCATTCTTTTCTTTACATCAACATAAAATACTGTATGGTAGTTAACGACATAAAGCTTAATTTTAATTAAAAATTTGTATCACACATGAGTATTATTTGGGTAAGGGGTTTGTTGCTTGGCATTTGGATACATTAAAACATTTTGTTCCAGATCGTGTTCGACAGAGTCGATTCATAATAATCATTTAAAGTATCCTAAAACAGTTCTGATAACGGATGTGTTCAACCTCGGAAGATCTTTCTACACTTAAATTGACTTTTCATAAACTGACGCGTAGAGTAGCCTCATCTAGTTATTAGTTTCCGACTGTCGAAATTCTTCCAAGGTCTTAAAGTATTAGTTTATCAACACTAAAAGAAGGAGCTTCTATACATAAAGCGAGGAACTCATCATGCTATAAGTGACACACAAAGGCCTGGCGTTAGGGTTTGGGTATCAAACTTGGATATGGCGGTAACGCGTGGCGGCCATTTTGCATTTGATTTATACCTGTTGCGCGCCTTGGAAGGCGTGGTAGTAACACGACACATAGGTCATAATGGCGCGCTCGTCCGGCTTTGGTGTGTTTATTAAGTCTGCAATATCCAGTTACACTTTAAATTTATTTTCCATATTCTCTATCATTTTAAAATTGGAAAATGAAATCAAGAATAGCTGAATTGTTTTCTTTGCACGTATTGTTGATAAATGTGTTTTTGATAATTGCTAAGCATAAAGTGCTATAAGCGTGTCTTACCGTCGGGGTCCAACATGCGGGGGATGTCGAGATACTTCTCGGCCACATCGAAAGCCGTGTTTAAGTTCTCTAGAGGATTGTCCTTGGACAGTTTGCTGTAGTCGATGAGGTCCGGCCTGTGCCTGTGGATCAGGGCGCAGAAGGCCAGACCATCCTTGAATGAGAGGTGGAAGTTCTGGACGTTCACATTCTTGTATGGAGCTGTCTTGCGTTGGCACCAAAGCAGCAGACCTTCCTGTTGTGGGATGATTAAATAAAAATTATAATGTTACAGAGGAAGTTGGTTAGGTTGGCTATCTAATAAATTATCGCGTGGACATTGAAACTTCGGCGACGTAGTTGCAATGGCAAACACAAATGTTGGCGTATTCTACATAATTATCGTCCATGAGTAACTGCAAAATAAATTTATACTCATTTATTGATAAAAACTCAACTTTACAATTTGAATATAGAAGGGAAAATGCATTGCGAGTTACAACATTTATATTCATATTATTATTGTTGATGATTAATGCTATTGATTGGCACGTTGAAGCGTTTTTAATGAATTATATTGATGTTATAATTACCTTAGCGGTCATTTCTTCCACGGAGATGTCCTGGATGGCAAATCGCAGGATAATAGTCCAGATCATACCCAGGGTCATCTTAAGATTGCCATCGACGATTTCTTCAGCGCCAATTGACACCAATTTTACGCCTGAAAATATAAATTTTGATAATATTACTCACAAGAAATCTTGTCTACTTTGATTTGAAATATTAGATCTTAAAGTAAGAGTTTTTAATTTTAAGTATTTATTTAGTATAGTGGTCCTAAGCGGCATTACTACGCTAGAGATTCGACTCCCAGGTCGAGGAGTGTTTTAGGGTGCCCGGTTGATGGAAAAGGGCTCGTCCCCTATTAGTGGGCCCTTAACATACCTGCTAACTGTGAGTGTACATTGGCAAACCTCTGCCTAAATCTTCGGGGGATACAGGCATGATGGTATAATGTTAAATAAGAAATTGAGTCTATGTATTACTTGTTGGGTACCGTATACAATATACCGTATAGGTGCTTGTTGGCATCATACCGAACTTGGATGTGATAATCATAATTATGTTTGCTTTTATAGAAACTGAGTTTACTTTTAATGTGGGTATTAGTCATAATACACATGCAGAGAATCAATTGGATGTATAGGTGTAAGGATACTTCCTGTTTATATATACCTAATGTTTAGCTCAATTCTTTGTATGTACAGAGGCCAGCACATCAAGGTACCACAATCTGTCAAATTTCTTTGATTGGTTTTCAACTATAATACAAAATAATAAGGTTTATATTCAATTAGGTAAATTTTACAGCTGTACATTGTTCTTTTATGTTGTAATTTTATCTCTATACCTACTCCTGTTTAAAGAAAATGTTTCTTGACTTTGTTTGTAATCTTTTAATAAATAATTATAACTCGCTTAAACTGTGAAAGAAAATATCGTGAGGAAATCTGCATACCTAAGAGACTTTCTCGACGTCGTGTGAAGTCTGCCAACCCGCATTAGGGCAGCGTGGTGGAATATAGCCTAACTCTTCTCATTTTGAGAGGAGTCCCGTACCCAGCAGTGGGACAATAAATGGATTAATGATCATGATGATGAAGTCGCTTGGTAGAAATGAATTGGATTCTGTTGGAGGGTTTTGTTTTAAATTTTAAAATCTTGGCAAACTTATGACATAGGTACTCAGTATGTACGCCTTTGTGACGACTGTTACCGCGATTTATGACTGTACACCGTGTTTAACTGTTGACATAAATATTTTGTCCAGTCCTGTCCGGCCGTGTGTTTGTCGAGACATTTGAGATTTAACATTCTAGAACCTATCCAGCCAGTCGTCTCTGTTATTTGAATTTGTGTCGATTCAAGATTCGATTGGACTGTGTATTATTTAGAATAAGGCATAGTTTGTGAGCTCGTAAATTTTCAATTCATTTTTACTATCAAGCCTACACCATATCGTGCTGAGCATAAACCTCACCTAGCTTGTTTACTTATATGGGTGATTGACTGCTTGCTTCTTTATACATATATTGTATTTAGTATTACTTTCGAAGGTACTCCTAATATATATATGTATATAAATATACAGTACCTACTGCACCATAAACAATTATTACACGAGCAAATATTTTATTAGAAAATTATAATAAGTGAAGGAGTATCGAATAGGGACAAGTTCTTAGCAAATCACCTGCGAAATACTAGGAATTGAGCAATGAGTTTGCTTTAGTTGCCTATTACAAACTTGTTCAATACGACAAATGTGACTTGTATGTATGTACTTTTAGACCAAATATGGAAGTGCACGCTATTCTCTAGTATGTGAAATTCTTTAGTTTTATTATAAAGCAATCAAGGATATGATCATAATAAAGAAAGACAATCACGAAATAAGTTCAAACGCTCACGCTTTTTTCTCATAAAGGTATGCAGAAACTACATGGACCGCCAAGTCCCATAGGTTATTTATTGATTAGGTATAAGAAGTTCTTACACTAAATTATATACGATTGTGGCACTAATACGTACCTATAATTTAAATTATAAGAAGGATTTACTAGCATGTTTTAATCTAAGGTAAAATAAGAGTGTATTTACCTTTAGAGGCAATGAAGTCCAGAGCCTTGTTGACGTTCGCGATCTTGTGGAAACGCATTTTGCCGCGGTCGGGCTTGGGCAGGGTCTCGCCGGAAATGACTTCCAGCAGCAACATTAGTTTCAAGCCATTGCGGAAATCATCTTCGATGTTCTCGATACCGGTACCGGCCTTCCTCAGGTGACTGTTGCACCATGCTGTGAAGGTCTGAAAGCGAAAGTAACAATTGTATAAGTTTTTTGTTTGTATTGCAAGAAGCTGTTAAAGATCTATCTTGTGTAGTTTAGTAATGTTTCTTTATAGGAGTTTTGAATACACGTTTGGCCTAGTGGTTAAGGTGGCTACCTCGCCACTACCGTTTGGCCGGGAGTCGTGAGTTTGGTTCCCACTGGAGACAAAATAAATCTTTGTGCGATTCTCAGATATTTGTTTAAAGTCTGGGTGTCCTTTGTGTCCGTGAATCATGTTTGTAAAGTCCCCCGCGACACAGGGTTTGCCTTGTAGTTGTAGTTTGCCTTTGCGGGAGCTGCCTTTTAAAACGAATAGAAAGAAAATGTTCTATGGATATTTGGTAATAGTACCTATAGAAATTTAAACTGTTTTGATTTACATTTTAATTTGCTCCAACAAATTAATAGGAAATACGGTTTTGAACGTATACAAGTGCCGTTAATCAATACTGCAGTTGCATAGGGTAGGGGAGCGGGCGGCCGGCCGAGGGGTCCGACCCTCGCTGTGCCAAATTCGCAGGCAGTTATTAGCACCCGTCGGATTCGGGTTGCAATTTCGACTCAAAATTTTTGAAATGGGAATTACTTTTTATTATGAATAGTGTCTGTGAGTACACAAGAGTATTTTGGAATCATTTAACACACCACGAGATTTGAAAAAAGTTGTTTAGTATTCCGTGTCCACCGCGTTTGTTTTTTCCACAAATAATAATAATATGCAAAGCACAAAAGAGTTTAAAATGTCCTTTGTTTTAAGACCTGACTAATCTGTGTATTCAAACAAATGTTGGTATAAATGTATATTACTATAACCATTCAATACCATTATATGTAGGTACAGCAATAACCTACATAATGGTTCACGCAGTCGTCACCGTTAGCCTGATTATATCATTAGCCGACTATCGAAAGCCGGCCGAATAAAGAGCTAAATCTATTGTAATGAATGTTGTACAAGATCTGAAAGGCAGTAATAGTTCACGAACGGCGCTCCTATGCAAACTCACAAACTCGATTGGTTCCGGAGGTGGCGTCAAGGTTGAAGCTGATAAATAGAATTCAATACATTCAACAGATTGCGTGACCGTGGCTACAGCTGAAGTTGACAATTAATTCAAAAGAATAGTACCATTTCAATTGAACTTACGTCATCAATTGAATTCAGACCAAGTGGGTTAATTATTAAAGTCTCATCCTAATTAGATCTTACAAAGAAATAGAAAATCATGATATAATAGGCGATTGCCTAGATACCTGACTGATTAAAGCCGATCGTGTAGATAACTATGCTATTGTTACCAGTTCACAGACGAGGTAGGTATAAACAAAGGCATGTGAGACATGAGCAAAAAATTTTACCTGCAAGCACATTTGAATTCAAAGGCTCGAGTTACAGAAATTTGATTCTTTTGTCGATGCTTTAAAAAGTATTTTACTATAGAAAACGTGTGACATAGAATAATTGAGCACCGATATCCATAGATACAATGCGAGGTTAGCGAAGATGCCATCACTGCGGAACATTAAAAGTGGCCGAACTGCATTCTGAGATCGTAATGTATGAATCATGTTTGGAACTCGCCTCTTGGCACAGGACAGAATAAAATAATAATCCACCTTCCATTACCGCATGACCTACAATATGCAGGTGAAGGTATGAGTCGCCTAGCTACCATATGTCGTAAATTAACATTGCAGTTAACGGACAGCGAATGGGAGCGCACGTCATAAAGACGTTTCTTTTATTATGGTTTATGTGATATTTCGTAAAAAGAAAGTTTTGAATTATTGATAGTGCCGTTGATTTATCGGATAAAATGTTCGACAGCATCGGACAAGCGCAAAAGGTCTTGTGATGGTTATAGTCATTATGATGCATTATGGATGGTTATCTTCTGTATAAATACTCGCGTTTACTTAAATACCTATCACTAAAAGAGCTTTACCGACCTCGATTCTCGAGTCAGACTTTGTGGTTTTATAATTAGTCTAGATTGCTCTATGAATTAGTCAAGAATTCAGTATTTAAGGCACCTTGGACAAGGTGGAATTTTAAATATGATTTAGTTAGAACGTTGTCACATAAATACGGAACGCGACCTCGTATAAGCGGGAATACCACGTCCCTGAGACAAAACACACATCGTGACCCAGAATATGAAAATAATCCCACGTCACCTTGCGAATGCCATCACGGCCAGCGTCGATCTAAAATAAGGCACGCAGGTGTAGACAGGCAACTATTCGGGATGCGTAGAATGTGGACTAGAGTGAAGATGCGTTGTCATTGAAGCGTTTAAATAATATTGTCAACGGGCTAATGGGCGAGGTATGTGAAGTGCGTTGTCACTTGGAGGAAAATCATAGGAATAATACGCTGAAAGTAAAAAGGCACTAAAGGTGTGTGGTGTCAAACGCATTCGATTTCATTCAATTTATAGAAATTGAGCCACTCCTCGGTGCCCGTATTCTAAACGTTAGTTCTCCGTAAGTATATTTTGTTATTTGGGTACATTTGTGTTAAGAACAACATGACAGGGAATGACGGTAGCTAAAGACAAAAGAATCGTTTTAGGTACTGACTGGTTCACTTTCTTTGATATTTGTTATCAACGAAACCGTACTAAGCCTTTTAAAAACTGACATGATTTGAAATTACCAATGACATTGAAAAGGAACACACGACTGAACTGACACGCGTGCTATGCAAGGAAGTTATTGAGCTCATTGAAAACGTTTCAAACAATAGCTTTGTTGACACTGGTCTTTAAGGTCGTTTAAATGATAGTCTAATTTCGTTAATTTAGAATTATTAATGCCATGGTGCATACCTTGAGGCAATGATTTACGCAAACATGTTCTACAATAGTTTTGCCAAGAAACTTTAAACCTGAGCAAATGTTACGTTGATGAGGTAGGATGAACGCAGCTGTATCCAGTTATTACAGCTATTTCTAGAGCCCGTAAGCCAATAACTTTTTGTTGCGCGCGTGCTTGGGCTTATGACGCTAGTAGTTGCATTACATGCCCTCTATTTGCCTTTAGTAAATAACAAATCTGTCAACTGGTTATGATTTATGCATAATTCATATGGAGTGCCAAACTGCATTTATATGAGCAATTAGGTGCCAGGTAAACTAGCGTTGGCATGATTTTGCACATGAATCTTAGGCCGGAATGTTCATTCATCATTAAGGAAGGTGAATTTTTTCGCTCCAACGCCTTTGACGTTGTTGGTGACACTGTTTAAAAATTTTAAGATCACTGCTAACAAATTTGTATTGGTAATCAACAATTCTAGATTAAGATTGACGTGGTGTTAGAAATATCCCATTCATGGTTTTAATCTCTTCTTGGCTATTAGATTCAAATGTTAGTGGTACAAAGTTAGGTAATCATAAAAACATAAATATATGAAAGTGAATTAAACGTTAGTTGGAAAGGCCGATGATTCTTGTTTTAGGCAATCACTTATCTACTATGAATATTCGATTAATATTAAAATGAAAAGATCTACGAAAGCACAACCTGTTCGTTGAATTATTTAACAGAGAAACGACACGAATAAATTATGTTTACTATGCCTAGAAAAATGTTAAATTCATATTTTTATTAATATAATGTTATTTATCCATTGTTCAATGACTAGTCATGTTACTAAAGTGAATGTAATGACAAGATGAATATTTTTTTGTTGACAAATATTAATTACATACATTTTCTTTATGAATTTTCTATAAACCATTATGATTGAGGTATGTTTATTAATCCCATGTTTTATTTCTCAAATGAATACTGCTGTTGTTGGTAATGGTTCGAGGAGAAAATTAATTATTTTACAGTTTTCATTCCATCAGTACGGTAGAAATTACTGTTATTTACTTAAAATTGCGAACATTTCTAATGGTTTTAGTAGATAGGACCCAGCATTACCGTCATAACAATTATTTACTCTTGACTTTAGAAGGCTTAAGTAATTAACTCTTTGAAAGTCCTTAAAATGAAATCTGCAGTCTTGAAGTTCGAACCCTTCGTTGAATAGGTATTGAAATTACTAAATAGACGACTTACCAAACTAGCATGAGTTCATATTAGTGCAAGGAAAAGATCTGGATGCTTTCGGTCAAGATAGACTCCTCACTCACGCAATTAAATATAGCATATTGCATTCAAGATTTTACTTAAAACAGGATATAACATACCATCACGCCTGTATTCCCCGAAGGGTTAGGCAGAGGTGTACTAATGTATACCCACATTTCGCCGGTATGATTAGGTCCCATGTAATAGGGGGCGAGCCTATTGCCATTAACCGGGCACAAATCCAGACTCCGAGCTGCTACTGAGTATTTCATAGAAAAACCCAATAACACTTTCACTTCACTCGACCTGGGGATCGAACCCAGGACCTCTAGTGTAGCAGTCGCGCTTAGACTAATAAGGCAGTCTAAAATAAAATAGGATATATACTATATGTATTATATACTATATGTATATTACTATATGTATATTACTATATGTATATTACTATATGTATTGAAGTATATAATGGAGGCACAGACTTTCACTGTGTAAATCATAAATGCAGTTCAAGGTGCAACGGCGCGCGGCGTCGCGCGTCTTGCGGTGCACTGTTAACTAATTTGGCGAACGGTGAGAGGTTATGCTCGTGTCAAGTGGTATTGATGTACCACGTTCTACTGTTATATGGAGGTGTATCACGAAAGATACATTAATAAAAAAAGGAGAAAAATATACTACAATAATATCATTCGTAAGATGATATAAACCTATTTACAGCAGGCTTTTCTTCAAAAACTTTGTTCCCGATTTGATTTGCTTTCTTTCTTTATTGTGACTTGTTACCTAGGCGTAAGAAGTATTTGATTATCAACGCTTTTGTTCCTGTTGTCCCGGCTTTGCCTAATACATAGTGGATGGACGATAATAAGGCTGTACCTGCTGTACCATCTCTTTGTACAGACGCTACCAAGTCAACCTATACAAAACTGTCACATTTTCTCAATTAAATATGAACCTTATGATATTGTATTAAAGTTGAAAATCTATCAAAGAAAGGATGTCACCAAAATCTGCTCAAATGATGTACTGAGGGTATACTTATTGGAAAAAATACCCTGTATTACGCTGGCTAAAACTCTAGTCATACTTTTTTTATGCTCACTAGGGGATGAGAAAAAATAACTTTAAATTTGAAAAAACGCACGCCATTTTAACACTATTACCATGTTCATAGTGTTTATAGAGTAAAAACTGTCAACTTAATAGCTATTTGCTGTCGGTGTCAGTTTTGGCACATTGCTAACAGTTTCATAGTGATTTTATAGTAAAAACTGTCAACTTGACAGCTGTCTTGTACCTCAGGTACAAATTTGGGTTGACTTTTGATGACCTCCTTTGACAGTTTGGGATAGCTTGATGTGCTGGCCTCTGTACAAGTACACTGCTGCGAGTGTGTTTGTACAAAGAGGTGGCACATCGCACCTATCATGTGCTTGAAGTTCTGCAATGTATATTGATATACAAGTACGTAGCTACTTAGTTAAAATTTGTCTGACTACAAGGTCATTATAACCCTTTTAAATCTCTTTGCCTGTTAATATTTAATTCAGGTGAAACATATTTTGCGTAAAAGGAGTAATGTTATTATATTTGAAATCAATTCAGGAGATTCAACAATATTTATTTGGAACCAAATCAATATTTTTACAAGTGTTGGGGTAAATTTTTGTTCTCAAATTTAACTTGAACTTTGTTAGAGAGCTACCATTTGGGTTTTACTTGTCTAAATTTTATGAAGAAATCTGAGTTTATGGGATGTTTTGTAATATATATTTTTGTGACAATAAAAGTAATAAATTGTATCTAAGTACATATTTTGCAATGCGCAATTCAACTAGGTACTTACCTAGGTACTAATGATCAATAAAAAAATTCTCAGGAATAATGTATACATTTGAATCTTTTTTAAACCGCATAATGTAATTTTGTAAATGAATAATACGTTGGTCTAACACATTGTGCAAAACAAATGCGACGGCATAATGAATTCCTATGTAACCTCAAAAACACTGAAACAATCATAATATATAATTATATAAATAAATGAAAGCGGCCGTCTTTTATTTCCAAATTAATACGGATATATAAGTAGAGTATGCTAATTACATAACATGTTTGCATACATAATTCTGTTTATTTATTTTACTCGAGTACCTAGGTTTATAATTTTGTATGTGGGTAAGTACTTAATTTTCTGCTGTTTCCTGTGATCTTGTTTATATTTGTATCCAATGGGTATTTATTGAAGATACAAAGTAAAATACAAGTTTGGATTTGTGCCCGGTTAATGGTAATAGGCTTGCCCCCTATTACATACATGGGATCTAAACATACCGGCGAACTGTGATTGTATATTGGTACACAAATAACACAAAAGAGTACGCCAACCTAACTTAAACCTTCTTCGGGGAATATAGACTATGTTAAAATACAAAAAATATATATTGTGTGTAATAAAACTAGTTTTTAAGGATTTTGTCGTGTTATATTGATATAATATTATTTAATTCCGACGTTTAGGGTCCTTTACAGCATCCATAGTCACGGGTAGATTGAGAAGATAATAAATTATTAACATCTAGGTACCTAAATTAAATTTATGTTAATTACCTACTTATAAAGGTCGGTAACCGAGTCTTTTTACAAGAAAGTCTCCGTAAAAAATAGTTTTATTTAAATGTATAAAATTCAACAGTTTACTTTCTGTAATTGTGCCTACTGTGGAGTGACAATTTGGGGAAGGCAGTGACTAGATGAGCAGAACCGAAGACTGAACTCTGTGGCGTTCTCTAGGTAGGAGGGTAGGCCTCCCCTAGACATGAACGTAGGTCCAGCATTGGAGAAATATAGGCTGAAGATGATAATGGATTCTTATTTTTATCCCTACTAATATTATAAATGCGAAAGTAACTCTGTCTGTCTGTTACGCTTTCACGCCTAAGCCACTGAACCGATTTTAATGAAATTTTGTACCGACAAAGATTAGACCTTGGAGGACATAGGCTACCTTTTGTTTCAAAAAATCCTTTAAAATGCAACTGAAACCGTGGTCAATAGCTAGTTTAATATAAATGCATATTTAATTTGACACCTGTTAATTCCCATTCTAATTGATGACATGATGAAAAAATCGATCATTATTTACAAATTATGATTAGACGATTTGATTGACTAACAATTCGTTTCAAAACATCATTGAGCGTCCGTGATTCAAATGACGCGGTTCCAAACAAATACTGTTATGCAGCTTTAAATAAGAGGTGACAAGACAATTGGTAATTATATTGATTGATGAGGACTACAGTGGGTGCTGATGATGAATTCTAACGGTGTGTTCATACGATTAGCACATATTACTCATTCAATTACCCCCTTTATGCTGATGAATCAAACAACTCTAAGATACGCAGTAGCGGCAATTGACATACGATATTCATCCACTCTTCAGCATCTGTCATTAGTAGCAAACTAGTTGAACGGGTTTTTTAATAACCTATATTTTAATTCAGCTAATATGTGCATAATTAATGGTAAGCTAATGAGTCAAGCAATCACAGGATTTAAAGAAAATTGCGTGCCAATTTAAGTCATTTACTGGATCGTGTTAGATCTATTAGCGGTAATGATAGACTTTCGATTGACTATTCGTAACAAGAATTATAAAGTAATGATACAGTTATACACTCGTATCCTTAAAGAATTACCTATAACTTAATGATTCTTGTTATAACCTTGTGTATAGGCGTGTGTACGCATTTTTCTACAAGAACTACAGAATGTCTCTTGCTACAATCCTTGCATACTACTTCTGATTCATCTAAGCAGCTGATTATAATATAATATTTAAATTATGACTACCGGTTGGAGCAAAAGTGTCAAATAGCTTTCTCATTAATCGATGCAGGTGCTATGTTATTGGCCTGATAGCCTCAATATATTGAAAAGATAGACAAATTGCGACTTTATTATTGATTTTCCCCAGATAATCCAATTTAAATAAAATTCCAATGTTTGTAAGTGGAAATAATTGATAGATCATCTCATTCTACTTTCGGTTTCCGTATTCACAAGAACAGGTCTTGTGTAACAAGATATTGGAAATAATTTTCATTTGGCTACAAGAAGTTACCTACATTCTTAAGTATCGATAGTGGGTAGGCGTATAAAAATTACATACCTATATAATTAATCAACATTGTTGAAATAAACGGAGCTAACCCAGACGCGCACATATCGAGGCCAATTTTTGAATCACATCTTTTCAACAAGTTATTTCAATGCCACACTTAAATAAGCCTTTCATATGTAAACAAACGGCGGTTGGTAAATATTTGTTCAATTGAGACACGATTATGGCGCCGCTTTAATTAGGTAGGCATTCTATGGCTTGGTTGGTACCGACTGTTCGAATACTAATAGATAGACACACCTGCGAAGGTGGTTCGGTCGGGCCCGGTGCCAACCCACCCACTATCATTTCGATAAACAATAACGTGACCGTTAGACGGCATACATTTAATTTTATATTCTATAAACACAGACACGCCGTAGTCTACACGTCTGCTGGTAGTCCTAGTTTTAAATTGTCTACAAAGTTTTATATTACGCTCATATCTTAATGATAGCAGAGTGCTAAGATCAACGACCCAAGATATCAGAGAGTAAAAAATATTTGGGGAATGTCGTAAAGCGCGCTAACAGTTCGCGCATTGATGTGAATTCTCAAATGCTCACACTCACATTTGGCATGACGTGTCATTCTGTTGTATGTATCCTGATAACTGTCAGGTCCAGTTTAGTACCTGCAAAAACGAAAAAATCGATGAGTAAAGACGCCTTTCACACTTAAGAAGGTAGACTATACAGAGAAAATTCCATTCCTTTAAAATTGAAAGTAATTTGCTAATTTAAACTTGTTTGTCAAGATTCTCTATTTTTAACGAAATGATATGTTTTTAAATATTAATATAATCCGGAATTAACAGTTGAATGATAATAAATTAACTATAAAATAAGTTAAGTATCTAAAAAATTTAGTCTTCTTTATGCTACTTATAAATCTTTAAATCTTTGCGTGTCTTATAAATCAGATGGAGTTAAAAGAATCATACGAGAACCAACGGAATTCGGGAAAGGCTAGCAGTGACGACAATAATACGTCTTTCGAGAAATAAAACTGACGACTTTGAAAAATCTTAATATTATATCTGCCATGGGAACAAGCGGTAGATAGTATATTAGATAGGCAGCTTTTGGCGTGGGCGAGCGAATCCGGAGCCGGGGATATTTTCATCCACCGGAGGCTATTTGTTAAAGAGAACAGTCTCAGTCTGTCGGCTATGTGAAAACAATGGACGTAACATTGAAACTATGTCATCTACTCGTCTTAACGAATCAGTATATAATTTTGTTAATAGAGCACTTAAAAGAAACTGCTCAATAATATCTTAAAAATTATAGGTATTATAAAGATCTCAATAACAGATACTATTGATAAGAAGTTCAAAAGTGCTCGTTTTTTTACTGTGAAACAGGCAGCTTCTTGGTGAATATGTGTGTCACATTTTAGAGTTTATTAAAAGAAGACGATTTATAAAAAATCATATAGTATTGCTCACCTACAAAAACTCAAACATGCACAAAGAATTTTATGAATCACCCTATTGATTCTTGGCATTGTGATGTTAACGAAATAAATTGCACAAACGAATGCGTGGACAAATGTTTGGGCGCAGCCACAGTTAACTCATAAATAACTGATTATAACGTAACTTGAGCTCAAGAAACTGTACTGTACACTACAATGGTTTTTAAAAATACTCCAGCTATAAACCCACTTATTCATGCACCATGGTTTTGCTATAAATAAAGATTCAGTAAAATATGTTTCGCAACCTTACGCGCCTATACTTCCTTGTGTAAATAATGATGTAAGAGCTACGTCAGTGAAATTACAAATGATTGAGTCTTTGGTAATGCTCAATTTGGCAACCGCATAAAACGTAAATTTAGCCTTAGTTAGCCTTTCCCATGTTGATGTCTTTAAACTTTAGACTATATTGATATCCATTTGTCTGAGACTTGATCAGTTTAATTTTTATACTGAAAATTAAAAGGATTTTTATTCTTAATCTAAGCCTTAGATTCTGAGGTAACTACATAGCTCAAGACAGTATTCTCATATTAGGTACTTTAAGTAAAATTTTAAATCCGTTGCAACAAAAACAATATGATATAAGATATAAATAATGCCAAGCGAATTCCTATAATGTTCTAAAATTCTTCAATGTAACTTATGAAAAGTTTTATGGTTTTTAAACAGTAATATTTCGAAATACCTAATATGAAATATCTCTCCAATAAAATAATTATTCTCCACACACGTGCGGTTTATGGACTACTGCGAGCTTTACGACTAACTGGATCATGTCGAGTTATATATCATCATTCGAACTCTGAAACATCTAGTAGCTGACCCAGTTGCTTCACCAAGCTATGAACTTTCAGTTAAATATAGATCGGTAGAGTGACAGCTTCGGTTTCTTCCGCAATTTTTCAGTGTCCGAAATAAAAGTCTTTGATGGCTCAAGACAGCTCTGTAGCCTAATGATCTTGTCGACTGTCACAATCAATGAAAGCTTATAAAATCAAAATATTAATCGTCTCATAAATATTATGAAATTAAATTGCGGATCTATATAATCATGTCACATTTGCAGCAGCAGCTTTGCAGGAGCATTGTTGTAATTAAAACTGGATGTAAAAAATAAGTACTACCTATTGTGTTCTCTCGCTTTTATATCTAGTTGAGTCGTGTGAAGATGAGGAAAGACAGTATCGCTCATTTCATTTTGATACCTGCAAGACCACTGCAATATATCCTAACATAAACTATGTAAATGGCTAACCTTCGAATGCCTGCATTTACTTTAAAATAAACCTGTTTTTTCTTAAAAAATTACAATAAACAACATCTATTTATATAAACAGTAGCTGGTTGATTGAGACTACGAGAGAAAAGTAAATTCCTTCGTAAATAGGCAGCAGATGCTTCAAGTCACGTTTTGTAATGACTGTTAACCTTTAAATTGTGTCAATTAGGCGTAATTCTACGCGAATCCTATCTATAGATAACTGCAGACATGGTCTGGTGTTTTGTGCTTTTGTGGCTTATAGATTTGCTATCAAAGATTTTTTCGTATCATCGAGCGAGTAAACGAAGAGACAGGACAATGGCGCGTTCCGCACGAAGGACAACAATGACAATCTGGCATCAATGCATGTTCCGGTTCCATTTCTCAGCATTCTCGTATTATATACATAGTATCAGCAATATGAGAAACTCACTAGAACGGATTACATGTACTGTCAAGATTAGAGCTAGTGAGTCGGTGCGATGTGTACATTTATATTGATTGTGCGATCTTTGTTCGTTTTTCTGTAACCTTGAACAACTACTTCATGCAAGTAGGTACTTGGTTTGCAGTTAGGTTATTAGCAACAGTGGCTGGCGCTATTACTTTGAGAAATTGAATATATTTAAAGGTCACTTAGCCACCTCACCCTACCTTGTGACTTACGTTCCATATGATTCAATTTAATTGGCATCAGATATTTGTCTATTGTTTTGTTCCCGTCGACCCTCAGGCTAGGTTAAATGAGCACGTTTTAAGTCTATTGTTACATTTTCTCCGTTCATTCACTTATTCGGTTGTCATAGTTACTGAGTCTGGCCGTAGCTCAGACTGACTATATCGATCTTGCTCCCAGAGTTTCTAAGGCAACGCTGTCTGTCTAACATTTTTCCAACGGCGGATTCGTGGTTTTCAGTCGGTAGGTTTCTAGTTATGTAATATAATATATGTCGTTGTTTTATACCAGGAAAACATTGTGAAAGTAGTAAATTACCAGCCTGTATATGGTTGGGCTGAGGTCTACACCACCTTTAGGAGACAATGAGTTATTTTGAATAAGCGAAACAAAAGAGAGCGGTCAGCTATTCACGCTGCGACAACAATGAGGCAGTCTTGTTATGACGCTGGCACGCTCCGTCATTCACTGTAATATTACAACCTAATTTGTAATGAATTTTAGTCTCACGTTAAGCTTGGCATTAACGTTACTTAGGCCGAAGAGAATGTTATATAAAAATATATTAATGAGACTAGAGTAGAACATGTTGTCGGGCATAGTCTTTCGTTGAATAAATTTCAATTAAAATAATATTACGCATTCTTATAAACAGTTTCTCTTAAAAACACAAACTAAGACCTACTTACTAAGTCCAAACTTATTCTTGAGAAAGGGAATATGGATGTAATCGTGTTTACCATAAACTATGTTTTTATAAGTATAATATCCTTTTGTTCTCTCTCATTTCGTATTGTCTTCGACATAGTTGGTTCATACTGTTAATTGTAGAGACCTCATTAAATAAAATTAGCCAAACAACTCCACCCACAAGATCTAAATTGGACTTTTTGGCAGTGGCAAACACATTCATTAGTGATCTATTGTTGTAAAGTAAACAAAGTGCAGATTATATCATTGCGTGACGATGTAAAGAAGTTTCTGTGAACTAGTTACAGTACTAGTCAGTCTAGTCTACAAGTAGCTTACTAGTCCGTCTTCACTGCTGTAAACCTTTTTTGTCGTTTCTGTTTGTCCTTTGAACATTTCATGTCTTGGAGCAAAAACACAATTGGCTTGAAGATCGCAATCATGAAATAATTAATGATGGCTTGCACTCTCAACGTTTCCATTCTCGCCGGTAGTATTGTCAATATTTTTTTGTTGAGTTTTGTGATCTTGAACGGATTTTATCAAAGCTTACGTTTATTTACAAAAAGAATTCTTTATTTTATTAATCGGTCCCAGGACCTATTGACAATAAATTTTATATTCAGTCTACTTCTACGCTGCTTGCAGGGTTAACTACACAGCTGAAAAATGTATTCATAGGAAATATCAGCTCTCTTATACTAAATAGTACAAGCTCTGCTTAGTTTGGGACTAGATGGTGTTGTGTAAAATGTCCCAAAAAAAAAAAAAATATTATAATTCATCCAAACACATACTATACCATGTTTACATTACATTCTAATAATATAAGTGTATTTACAATAGAATTACCAAAATTAACAAAAGCCCGAAAGTGGCAACTTTTAAACCGTCAGTGGCAGTAATTTAATTCAATGATTGCCACTGAATTAGTTGAGGTATTTAATAGTACGTAAGTATGTTCAAAGCATGATGATTAAATAAAATATTTGTGATAACCACTATTAACACGTGCACTCAATCCAATGTTATTATTGTTGGAGATAAAAGATATGACACGAATAGATAATCACGGCTTATCACTTGTTGCACTCTAAAACTACAAACGTGTCTAAATAAAGCAAATACATCATTACCAATTGGTAGCGAATGAATAACTGTATAGAGGAAGGGACTTGGTGATCCAGACATCCTGCGAGCGAAGCGTGAGCGTGTAGGTACCATTAATAGAAACAAATTTGCTACAACACTATCCATATATGTAACACAATGTGCCGAGTGTAAGAAGTGATCTATTAGTTCTAGTTCTCGTGTGGAAATCTGAGAGTGCCCTATTTTAGAACGACGTGCATGTTTCTTAGAAACTTGCGAGATTGCTCAAGTTTATAAAAAGTTTGATTACGTTACCTACATGTGTGTAGGAATTCGAAGCTGAAATCGGAATCTTTATAGTCCATGTAATATGTTTTACTGCTTATATACCATTATAGGCTAGCAAACTTGTTAGTTCGTATATATGGGGTTCTATAATGAATTCTATAGTCCTTATACGATGCTTGACTTCTATAAACATTATTTCCTGTAATACATCTGCACTATCGTCACCATGATTTGTCATTCAAATAATTATGGGAACGGTACATCGCTTACCATTATTAATAATATGACTAATAAAATTAGAGTACTGTTTCTGACGTAACCGAGAGGTAATTTGTGACTTTGTGTGCAATGTATATTTGGCGTACAGTCGTGTTGATGCGATCTGGTAGCGGAAACGTCCTACGCATAGGTATCTGTTTATTAACACTGTTTGGAATCTGACACTGGACGCGTGAATGCGTCGACATTGATGGCATTGACGAACGTTTTAAATCCCGATACGAACGCATTTTGTATTAGTCAGTCTGTGTTTCGCTTGATTACGTCTGTTGATTACGAACATTGCGGAACTAAATGTTATGTCTGCGTTTGAAAGCTGAGAAAAATAAAAGCCAAGCATCAAAAATGTTCAAACAGCTGTTGCATTGATGCGTCTTCCATTCAGCCGTTTTTTGTTTGACTTTACCCTCTGTGGTATACGAGTGGGGTCCGAATGAATAACAACTACAAGACACAGTCCCCCTTGCTAACGCAATGACGGCTGCTAGATTTATCTAAACGGATAATCGGTGAAGATAGCTCGCTACGACACGTGGTTGCGTTTGTGTGATACGGACAGGAACAGTAACTCAAATTATTACATTATTATTACACTTACTAGAATTTGATACTTCCATACGCACAGCAAATAATTTTTCATATCAACAAAAATGTGTATAACCGGTAAAGTGTTTAACTTTTGAAAATGGACGACACAAATAATATGCTACATGAGATTCTCGATGTTTATAACTTTATGGATAAACATAAAACAATGTTCATATATGAATATTAATGTACCTTCGGATTTGGGTACTACTAAAGCTAACGCCTTTCGCGTGATGGTATTAATTTTAGAACCTACGATTTTCTAATTATAATAATAGTAGCAAGTGAGTGTAAGCATTTCGCGTGGGCGATTGGTCGTGGTCAAAAATAGACGGTGTTGGCATCGGCTGGTTTGCACTGTTAGTGAAGTCGAGCGGTCCTTTCTGTCATTCTTGATGAAAATGTCTGTTTTTCGTGAAAATATAACACGTGATTTTTAAACGGGGCGTGTCAGCATCACTCACTTCTTACTAAAAAACACAAATCCCAACAGTTTGACTGATGGATTTATTTAAACCTCTAGCGCAAATTTTTCTCATCAATGGCAATGGATTCATATATATTATTTGTTTTAGATCTAGACCGTAAAATGAAATTGATAGACCCGTTTGGCTTCTTACAAATGGCAATTTTGAAATTAGCTGTGGAATTAAGTGTGAAGATTGAATATCATAATATTGAAGTTGAATGCAACAACAATTGTGTAACGATAAGACAAGGTTAACAGTGGTTGCGCGGGCGCAGTTTGGAACGCACCTGGGTGCAGTAAGTGGGCGGACACTGCGACGCCTACTTATCTACTCTCCGCGTTTTGAAACACACGACGGCAACGAGGAATAATGAGACACGACTCGATAACGAACCGACACGACCGAGATGCAAACATCTCCGAGTATCATCCAAAGACTGTTAACTTGATGCACGGAACTAAGCATTGTGCAGTGTGCTGCTCGTATTTAGCTTGCAGAATTCTGGGCTTCAATAAACTTTGCTTTTAAGGCAGTCTCTAGTTCACACCTGAACTACTCTTATCTCCTTATTCTTAGTAAAGAAGTTCAAGTTCATTAGCTTCTTGTGCTGATGATGATTATTTGGTCTGAGGCTACGTTTACAGTTCAATACTTTGCATATTGAGTACCTAATCGTTAAGCATGTTTCTCAGAAGGTTGCATTTTTACTTTAAAAAATGCGTTATTCTTTCGTATTGAGTTAAAAAAATAAATGGTTTTTATGAATTTATAAAACATAAGGCAAAAAAAGCAGAGTTCGGTGTCATAACAGAAGCTAACTGTTTCAAATTGCCATTTTTTCCGTTTTTATTATTATTATTTATTTTATTTCAGATGTACATCTGAAATGTTTTCTTATAACAATAAGGTTCTTGAAGTAGGCACTTCAACTTATTGATTTTCTATTATGTTGATGTATCTCCGGATATATCTACGTGCGGAACTTCTCAAAACCCTTTCTCTTCTCAAAAACATTGAATACGTGGTAGAAAAACATTACTCAAAAAAATAATAGATGTTTAACATACCAATACAATATCCTCATTCCTGTCAGTAGAATTAAGTAATACGTAGGGTCTATGGTTTGATACATCTACGTTCTTAGTGGGATTGTCCGCGCAGGAACCGGTCCACTTAAAATGATATTATTGACGTGGGGAAGATACCAAACATTGTGGTGTTGCCTTGAGTACTCGTATCCAATGCGGTTTTTACTAGAAACCCAATGAGTGATATCGGTTCTTTAGTTTCGTGAATAAAACTTTCACTTGGTGAATCAGATTTTTAAGAATTTTTCGTTGCCCTATTGATATTTGCATAACATAATTTTATTTTTAATAGTTTTGATTTGCAAGGTAAGTAATGTAGTAATGATTTATTATTAGTATTTAATTCAATTTAATACCATGTAATAATTTGGTATCTCATTATTATTTTGAGAGAAGTTTGATTCTTTTCTTTATTGTAATTGATATGGATCTTTAAAGAGACAATAAAAGTTTTCGTGAATTAAGTGTAATCATACTTTGGGTAATCTTATCTTAACCGTATTAACATTATACCTATATTAAAAATTTCGAAAGCATAATGTATGATTGATGCTAAACGGTCCCTTTAATTAGATACATTTCATTATTTACCCCTTTACTTTTATCTGTCAGAGTTTTTTCTGTGCTTATCATTGATTTGTTCTATTTCATGTGATAATTGTTTGTAGATATGTGTAGACTGTAAAGAGTTGTGCATTAGTTGGAAAGCTGCCTCGGAATGGCCTGTTCGATGCAGGCACGTTGTGATAACGCTTAGAAAGTTTCGTTTCACCGTTAAGTTTATGTTAATTTGGTACCAATTGTGTCGTAGTTCAGTATTCAAGGTCGTTTGTATTTTGTTTTGATTTTATTTGCATACAAAATAGAAATATTGAACGTCGCAATTCAAAATAAACATTTCATTAGACTTGATTAAAAGTTACCTACATTATACTGATGATAAAGTTGACCTTTATTTTTCACTTCTTAATTACAAACATTCTTAAGTGTAATTAGTATCTATATGTTTACCAAGCCCATGACCTGTTACTGGGACAGGAAATTCAAGAAGTTATTCTGCATTCTTTAAAGACATTAAAACGACGTTACCGAGTCAATTTGTCGCCTTTTTGTGCATTTGATAATTCTTCACTTTGTCCTTATTCAATGTTGAATTTTAATTACCTCCGAGAAATATGACTATGTACTGAGAAATACAAATCATGCCGGGCACCTTGCGCGGAGGAAGTTGTATTCAGCTATTGGTGTGTAGGCGGATGTAGGCACCTTAGTAAACACCACGGATGTGGTTGTCGAACATAATATGATACGGCCGCAAGATCAAATAGACATGCATACGAATGCACAATTATCTTAAAGATTTTTCTATGATTTATCCAATGATGTGGAGAGTTGCAAGCCGACACTTCTGTACCTCGATTTTTGATCGCGTGCCAAACTCGAGCTAACAACGACAAGGAAAAAATAGCCATGTCAAATGTTATGTAACTGATATT
This sequence comes from Acronicta alni, assembly GCA_964056405.1. Classification (NCBI taxonomy): domain Eukaryota; kingdom Metazoa; phylum Arthropoda; class Insecta; order Lepidoptera; family Noctuidae; genus Acronicta; species Acronicta alni. Next base: position 9,322,504 of record OZ043926.1, read on the forward strand.
ATACGTCTACGTCAACATATTTCTGATCAACTAGGTACAAAAACTGTTCTCATAATAACATAACTGGTATTTAACAATATGGATTCACAGGCAAGTGCGATGGAAAGTCTCAATATATGCAGGAACGGCTGCCGACCAGTAGAAAAAGATCATTGGAGCAATATTTGCAAACTAATATTAAGCCTAATAGTGCTGGTAAGTAAGTATTAATAAAAAAGTTTATGAGGAAAACGTCAAGTCCACATTATAACCATAGACAATTGGTGCGTATTTTAGCTTATCGGATGTCAATGAACCCGAGCATGTAAAGGTATGCCAAGGCGATAATTCTTCGGCTAATGGTAATGACAAGGTGAATGTTTCTGATACTGAAATGTACTATATACATATATTTGTTAGAAATAACGTCATTCGCTGAAGTTAAGCCGCCTCTTGAATAAAATATACACTCAAATTGATTTATTAAGCCTGTCGCATGCTCTATTTGGGATTATTATTCTAAATTAATAGGTTGTCGTAGAATACCAAACATGGGCAAATTGTGAATTTTAATTAATCTATGGAACCCGATAATATGAACATTAAATAAATGAGCAGTTTTATGTAAATCACAGACTATAACCAGTTTAGCGGTCGTCCTCACCACTTTCACGCCCGATTTCTAGTGTAACCAGATGCTCGTGGATGTTACTTTTGATACATAAATGTTAAATCACAACGGCTTATATTTGTAGCTTTCCACAAAATTATTTATGCTAATTATGATGTAACATAAATATTTTCTCGATGATTATAATTAATTGATAAACTTTAGAAAGTACGTTTTTAGTTTTGTGTGCATGTATCAGGTTGGTGCATTATGTATCCTTGTACATTTTGACGAGGAAAGCCTCTTTGGCATGAGTGCGCTACTGACCTCCTTGCGGAAGACTGATTCCAGTCATTGGGAGCGCGAGTGCGACTCGTCGGGCGACTTTTCCGCGCAGACGCATCTCAAGTTGTTCGGCCGCGACATTGACCCGCCATACATGATCGGCCAATGCACCGAGTGTCGCAGGCTCTTTGTTTATATCCTGTAAGGCCTCGAGTCTCGGTCGTTCATTGTACTCATCCCTGTCATTATGCTAACACAAAAACTAATTTCATACATTCTCGTCAGGGTTGTCCAATAAGTCCATTGAGTCGCGACAACAACGCAACGGTTAAAGGTGTGAGTAAGAAGTATTTAAGGTTACTTCGTGACAAACTTTGAAGTTTCATCATCAGCTGTTTTGTTTTCAAAAGTGACATCTTTTTGGACAACCAAACTTCCTGTTTTACAGTTTATACCTGTATATTTATATGTTGTTTTAAATTTATAATTTAGTTAGATCAATAAGTTTATAGGACTGGAGAAAATTTAAAAAAAACAGGAAAGTATACGTAATAATTGTATTGAGGTTGAATTTATTTTAGGTACCACAAAAGTTGAATGGAAGGACCTAATAAAATTCAACTGAATCTGAAGGGCGTCTGGATTTGTGATGTCGTAGTCGTATGTCGTTAATGACATGGTTGCGCTGCTGCGTCAGAGCATTCGTCACGGCCCACCAGCTCACCGCGTAAATAGCAAACGTTCAAAATGCAGTTAACGCAGATACAGCACCACACCAATTTCCTGAAATATGGGTTTCATGGTGACGTAAAGTCGGACGCCCGCGCTTTCAGCGGCGCCTGCGCTGGACCCATTTTAGGACATGACTAACGGAAATTCGACTCCTCTCTCTCTGGCCCGCTCCCTCCCGTGGGATGCGGCGTACTTGCGTCTCGCTCTTGCGAAAAGCTTCAAGAAATCTTTTAATAGTGTCCACGGCCGCGATCTACTTTCAACTAGCCGCGGGAAATGTGCAATACCGCGTTTAAATTTTGAAAATGCGCGCGGATTTTGAAACATATTTTCTGTTTTCTATTATTTTTTTGAATTTGCTTATTTATGTTTATTTATTTATACGTGTATAAACAAACAAATTTTGTCTATCGATTGTCTACTATCGTTTTAGTCTAAAAATAGACTCATAATCTGATATTATATCAGCGCTTGTAATTTATAGACCAGTTGTAATAAGATGTAGGTAGAATAGTACAGTCGCCCCGAGCTGGCCGAACAGGAGGAACTTCTGTTTTATCGATTTAAAGATAAAATATGTATTTTTTGTAAATACACAAACATGAGTCACGAATGAGATAAGACGGTTTCCTGACGATATATTTTTATTGTAAACTGGGTATGCGCATTGAATAAAGTTTACGTTTACCTACCCCACGTTACGTGTGTCAACATTGTGTAAGGTGTGTAAAACTGACCTTTTTCTGTTGTTTCTCCCAAGCCGGGTCTAGCAGACCCTCGCGCTCCCATTCCTCCTCCTGTTCCATATACCCATCCGCGTACGACCCCCCGTCGTAGTGATTTGTCATCACCCCGTTGTCCATCATCATGGTCACCGCACTGACCGTCGATTTCGATGTTCGTTCGAGCCTATGACCGCGAACTCGCGTGTGTTGGTTCGTACCGCGCACTGCAACAAGCAGCCGGCCGCGCGCCCGCTGCAAGAAGACTGGCGCACGAGCGCTCCCTGCGGCGGCGTGACGAACTTTTCAATTACGTTTCGTTACACTTATAGAACTGTCAAAAGTTATCCGCAGCGAGAAACGGAACGCCTTGGAATATAATACTAACTCTACACACATAATATTTGCGGCACGTAGTGGAATAAACTTTACATAGCCTATTTTATTTTTACCCGACTTCTCATTTCTATCGGAGGGTTACGTATTTAGCGATTCTGTAAATAGTGTTCTGGCGTTATAATGCGTGGGCAAGCTTGTTATTATTAAGTGCTAATTTTTATCCGTGACTTCGTCTATGGCGTCTTATGGTCCGATTTTTTTAAACCTATCGAAATCGATGTCCTGTCAATAATTCACATTCAGTCACTACGTCAGTTATTTTTTATATTGCAATTCATTTGTTCAAGGTTCATTAGCAAACCCAGGGCCAGCAACTTAATCAATAGGGTTTCGGATATATTAATTTTATTTATTCATGTTTACCAACAGACCTATTCAGGATATAGCGACTAATAGTTTCCGACAAGTGTAATCTGAAATAGATTTCTGATCTTATGGTCTACTTTGCCAGTCTCTACTGTAATAGGTATTAGGAGAACGACAGGCATGTTGTGATTAATATCATTAGGAAATGAAACCACAAAAAATACACAAAAAAAGTTTATTCACCACATAAAATTTCATTGGATAATAATCTTGCTTTGCTCTTGCAAAATAACAGTTATAATTATAATTTTATATTCTTTGAAGATCCCACATATTTAACATACTTATAGCAACATTCACGATCACAGGAAGGTTAAAATTTTGGAATAGAAAACTTATTTAACCATCGAAGAACTTGACACGTCAATATTGGTGTTCCTACAAATTAAACCTATAGATACATACATGAGTATTATATACGTAAAACTCATAAGATATTGGGTAGTCATGCATTTAGTATAATTATATTAACATAACATCCACTGAATATTATATATATATCGGCGTACCATCCATAGAAGCTTTGAGCAAAAAACATTATAAAATTATTGACAATAGAAGACCATCTTCGTGTATAATTTTCATAAGTATAAATTTTTTATCGACAAATTCAGCGTGTATTTTTTATGTCTTTCGCCAGAACGTTAGAAACGTTTGAATTTAGTTTATATGTATATTTATTTATATACCCAATATAAGATTAATTAAAATTCAGAAGACCCATTTCATGTAATATATAATTAAGAAAATAGACGACGAGTGCACATATTAATGGAACTTGGCACTAAGGCTGGGTTTATGCTAACATTTTGTAAACATGAAGACGTCCTGAAAGAAACGAGAAGATAGTTTTTCATTCTTACACTGTATCTATATTAAACCATACAAAAATAGCATAAGTATGGGAACGCAAAAATTAGAATGTTTATGACCTAAATGCATACATAGCTTTAACGTAAATTTGGTACAGGAATTTGGATCCGAGATAGATTTTAGTTGGAAACGTGCGTGATAAGAATATCTGTATAGACAAATTAGTGAAATGGGTCTCAAAGATTCCAAACAGTACAGTACATAGTATAAAACATATAATTTGATCATCATGACACTTAGTTTAGAAGATTTCTCTTAACCAGTTTTGTTTAACAAAGAAGATATACATTATATCTAAGTGAGATTGAGTAAAGTTACTATTATAAACTATATCTATGCAGTCTGTGTGTGTGTTATCATAAGTTAAACTTATCCTAAGAACAGACTGCACAATTTAGTTTGTTCATAGAGCATCACGAGTATATGAACCGACAACGTCACGGTATAAGTAAACGTGTGAGGCAAACAATAGTTCTGTGATGCGTCGTTTACACTTGGTCGTTGGCCAAATTCGGCTATCAAATGCAAACTAACACTAGGATATAACACCCTGCTATATTATCTACTACATACATTTACCGTTTACAAGGCATTACACCTAGTATATCAAAAGTTAAGACCATTTAGGTACATAATTCCTATACTTACATTTCAAGTACTCCATCGAACACAGATAGTAGCCAATTGCAAACAAAACGACCAAATGTAATGTAACATGCTTTGAAAAATAGGATATTTTGTACAATTAGTTCCATTCCATTAGTTGACCAAAGGGGTTTCTTCTCAGGAGTCAGTTAGGAAACGTCCATCTTCGTCATAAAAAAAACTAAAAACTGTACTGTAACTGACCTATTTGCAAGAATATATATAATTTGGCATTACCAATTTAAGGGTGGTAGGCCAAACAACAATAACAGGAAATAATAGCTCGCTTTTAGAAAATAACGATATAGAAACATAGGATGGAATTCAGGTCTAATATTATAAACCCAGCTATATAAAATATTGAGGAGCATGAGCGATCTCCTGTTTCACCATATGAAATATAAAGCGATGTCTGTATACATATTGACTATCATAATATCCTGGGTTGTAAATAAATCAATATAAATTAGCGCACAATTAAAGCGAAATAATGCGAACCAGAAAAATGACAGAATGATCATAAACAAAAATGGCGTAAAATTTTCCGTTCCATTTAAAATAATGTAAGAACTGTATTGTTACGATACTTATCTTCATTGTGATTGGCAACAAATATTAGAATTTTTTGATCAGTTGTTGTTGATCAGCGATAAGATTATTAGATTATACGACCGATTCGAAAAGATCGTCGCAAAGGAGTCGCTGATCAAATATTTCTTGGGTACTTTTTGTGTGAAGAATGATTAGAAAAGACTTAGACCATAAAAAACGGACACGAAAATCGGCTGCAGTGTCCAATTAGACATCAATCAAAACTAAAATCTTACGACTATTGCACTTTTTTTTACAGTCCTTATCGACGAAAATAAAAATGAAATAAATATCTATGGACAGTTTTGTATATTAAAGTAATTATGTCGAACTGTGTTTAAATTAAAGCTTTAGTTTTGGATTAAAATTGTGCGAAGTATACTCGTAAATATTGTCACCAATTTCTGTTACAACAATGAGTAGAATTGAAAAAAAGATTTTAGTTAGTTATATGTTTCAAAATCTCAAACTTATATTCATTTATCTCGTCAGAGATTTACCGTACCGGTATGCTTAGTTATGAATTCATGGAGAAAATTGGTGACAACAATATCATCATGACTCACTCGCTTATATTGTAAATACAACAACAGTATACAAATAGGTAGGTTTAACATTCTATACACTTCAGAAGGCAATAGCAGTTAGGTACCTATGATAATATTCTGAAAAGTTCTCAAGAATGAGACTTACATAACATTTAATATACATACATTTATAATGATTGTATTTTGTTCTACGGATATTTTTCTAAATGATACGGTTTGTAGATATGGTACGAATTACTGTATTTTGTGAACATTCATAAATGGTTTATTTTTCTAATAAGTTGTATATACTGTAAAACTTTGAAAAACAGTTCCAAGTTTCAGTCGATTTATGTACAATTTTGTTTTTATTTTAGTGGGGATAACAGGAGCAGATATTCTCTATGTATTTTGAGTCTGATCTTTCGTATATGGTTTTTACTACACACTCATTATGATTGATCACTTTTATGATAGATCACAGAAGGAAATACATTAACATGTGCTATAACATGGATATAAACAATGATCTGCCGTAAAAATTTCTTCGCCAGACGATGAACATTTAATTCCATTTTTGGTACCAAAAATAGAGATAATTATACTGAACACATCTAGCTAGATGTAAAAAATATAGGTATCAATGAACAACAACAAGGAGTAGGTATCTGAGAAGTGTACAAATATTTCTCGTACCTCTACAGTACTCGAGTACATCTATAACAATAATACTTTAGAAGGCTTCAACATACCACGTTATAAGAAGGACCCAGCCCAGTCACTCTTCATAATCTATCTAATACACTGATATTTCTCACAGCTCCATGTTTTATATACCGTAGTCGAAACTCTCGAATTCTGAAAACCTCGAGTCTTGTTTCTGTAGCCGCTGCTGGCAGGCCTCTATGTAGCTGTCTTGAATCCTGTACATGCCCGAGTTGGCCTGGTACATGAGCGTCTCGAGGATTCGCTCGTTCTTTATTGCCTTCGAGGGAAGGACCACCTTTATCAATTCCTGCGGTGAGATCCGATACAGTTTCAGGTCTCTAGCTAATCTTTCCATCGTGCATTTAAATTCATTTTTGGCATCAGTCTTATTGGCGGACTTGGCTTTGATTTTGTTCCGGGCCCAGCTGAGCATCGCCTCGAACTTTCTGACTTCGGGAACTTCGAGGTTCCGGCACATGATCATCTGCACCATGGACTCTGACAAGTTGAGAAACTCCGGGGTTTGAAATAGAGCGTAGGCTCTCTGCTCGATGAAGGCCAGGATCATGTTTACCAATTCCGAGGCTGACGTATATCGCCAGTAGTAATTCTCTAATGATATGAGCATCGTGCATACTACTTCTATTCTAAGAAACTGCTTAGCATGATGGAAACACGCTTGCAATAATTCAGGCAAGTCGTAATGCTCTGCAGCACAAATGAGGCCTGGTATTGAGGCGCAGGTCAATGGACAGCTGCCAGTGTGCAAATAATCCAGGAGAATTCGAAACGTTTCGGGGTCGAATTCGATTATTGAGAACTGGAAAAGAAAACATACATATCATTATATTAATTTATAGCAAACAATAGCAAACTAAAACAAATGATTCTATTTTGGAAATATTAATAATAGCATTTCGTGCATTTTTTCATATTACCTCAGTCTGCGCTAGTTTAGCACGGTCGACTTTTTGTGCGTCGGCACATACTGATAGTCTGGGTACTGCGAGAGCGGCATTTTTTTCTTTTTCTTTATCTTTTCCTTCTTTATCTATAATGAAAAAAAAAAACCAGTTGAATAACTATAGTATTTAAAAAATCCGATCATTAAATTGTTGAAAAATATCAGACGCGGTAATAAAATATTGCCAATCAATTTATAAAAGGCGTTTAACCAACATGAGTGCGCTCTAGAACTCCAACCAAATTTTATTTTCGTATTTATAGTTTACAATAGAATTATGAATAAAATAGAATGTTTATGATAAGTACTACATTGTAGACGGAGAAATTACAGCTGTGTTTTATAATATTTAAGAAACAGAAGAGTGAACAAAAAAGACAGAAATAAAAATAAGGAAAATAAAAATGGTAAAATGGTATTATTTTAGTAAGACGTGAAATTAACAGAAAGGTTCCCGGGACTTGTAGACGGTAAACAAACTAGTGGTGAAAGATAATTGGGTCAAAAAATTTAAAGAAAACATATTAGATAAAATCTATATTTAATCAACTCCGAACAAAATGAGGAAGAACACATAGCTCAACTCAGCTTAAAGACTGGAACAACAAAAATAAAATATTGATAATAAACTTACTGGAGCAGTCTTGGGAACTAGCCCATTTCTTTTTATCTTCTGCGTTAAGCTGAGAGTGCTGTTTCCGAATGGACCGGCCCCAGCCTGCCGTTATGGTCCCTAATCGAGAAAAGGCGCGTTTAACCATCGGCGAACTGGGAACGCTTTTTGGCCTGAAATAGTAAGAATTTAATAAATTACAATATTTATTCAGTTTGTATCTTCATCATCATTACAATAAGTTCTAATTTGAAGTTCGGATATATGCCAAGTGTATGAACATAGGCTTGGCTCGTCTCTTACATGGAACCTAAATCGGCGGTGAATTGTGGGTATTATTTTTATATTATAATAATAATTAATACATATTTAATTACTTCTAAAATTACATTCACTCCATACATCCACACTTCATTCATAATCCTTTCCCTTATCTTTCGGGTAGGTAATCTGTTTTATTATAGTAACTATGGTTAATGGTTCAAAATGTCACTGAAGATATTTAATTAATTGCCCACCTGGGTGACTCAATGTCAGGTACTTGTAAGAAGTTGCTACTCTTTTGTCTGGCTGGAGTAGGAGATAGAAGTGTGGGCGCAGGACGAGCCAACAATTCTGCTACTGGAACCTGTGGTGACCCGAAGCCAGTTTGTATGCCGTATAACATCTCTTGGAACACCCTGAAAACACGTGGAGGAATGGTTTCATCAAAAATCTCATATAGCATGGTGAGGGATATTTCGGCGTTCGTATAACGCTTATTAGTCAAATTGTTTTTTGGACATTACGAAAAGCTGCTTAGCCAAAGTGAGATTAGAGAGGACGGCAAAAGAACCCAAAGTAATCCAAAAATAGCAACAGAATGGCAGCAAAAATAAAACGTCACCATAACGAGAAGAGTTAATGAACTGCGCGTTATTTGGGAGCAGCAAAAAACAAAACGATACTGCCAAGAAGACAAACTATTGGAACCAACAGTAAAGTATGAAATAATTTGTTTGAGAAATAATTTTTGGCGCCAAATAATATTCACCTGCTTCTAACACCAAGTATGGCCCTAACACCAATAAACTTGGTCTTCTGCTTAGACTGTCCCACAAGGAACACGACGTCGAACAGCTGGGCATTCTGTGCCATATTGAGTTCGCTATTGAGGAAGACCCTTGTGAAGTCTTTGGCGAGCTGGTCATAGTCCTCAAACTGATCTCGCACTGAGTCCAGTAGGGGTGAGGATGGTCGCATGTGACCGATCGGACGCCATGAACCTGGTTGGATAATATAAAAACATATATTAAAAGAGTGACCTCCCTATATTATAATTCTATAATTATACTTTCACCTTCACCTTCGGGTCTCGACCCTCGAAAACGTAGATTATTAATAAATATTTTATTTATTTAAAAGCAGTGATAGCCGAGTGGTATGACCATTGGACTGCCAAGTCGAAGGTCTCGAGTTCGGATCCAAGGCACGCACCTCTGACTTTTAGAAGTCATGTGCGTATTAATAAATAATGATCACTTGCTTAAACGGTGAAGGAAAACATAATGAGGAAACCTGCATGCCTTAGAGATTTTCTCGACGGCGTGTGAAGTCTGCCAATCCGCACTAGGCCAGCGGACTATAGCCTAATCCCTCTCATATTTTGAGAGGAGATCCGTGCCCAGCAGTGAGACAGTATGTGGTTGACGATGAAATATTTTATTAAGTAATTTCTTCCTTGACGATTAAATAAGTATTAAGTTGCATCTGAAGGAAATCTGAATATGAAAGACCAAATATGAAAGACCTCTGCATGTAGCAAGTGTATTAATATTCTGATAATTATCTACATGAAATAAAAATTGTCTTTGTATTATTTCCAATAAGTATTGCGGCGGTATATTAGAATGTCAAAAGGATTTCTAAGATCGTTCCAAGTGATACCGGGTTGCCTAATATAGTGTTTAAATGCAATGAACAATAAAATGGACACATTTTTCCGTAATAAGTATCAAATTATATTTCAGTTGTCAAATGAAGTTAATCTGGGTATCAGGCAAAGACTTAGAAGAGAGTTTTCATAGACTGAGATAACAATTTTGGTTCCAGTTCAGAGCATGCCTACCTCTTCGGTATGGTTTCGGAATCTGTCCAGTCTCGGCGTGATTCTGCAAATTTGCGACGATGTCTTCTAGCATTTGGCTGCGAGTTCTTTCTTGCATTCTCGCGAATTTAGGTGCGGAATATGAAGCTCTTTCTCCGTTCACAATCTTGGTTAGCAACCATTCCCTGAAAAATTACCATAAAATGTTTTTCTATTGCAGCTTAGCTACATTTAAAAGAAGCTACTGGTTACATAGGGGTAGCTAAATCTGTAGCTGGGGTAGCAATTTGTGGAAAATTCAATTCAAGTTAAAAATGTTGTAGGTACCTTTGTTGCTCTAATGTAGATACCTTAATGTAGTTGAGGCTAAAGAAGAACACAGGAAAGGTCTTATGTAGACTACGACGAGGCTAAGTTTATTGTTTTAAATAATTAGGAAACGGCATCGATATCAAGTTCGAACAATCTAAAACATTTACTTGAGTCTTTATTAAAGGATTTATTTACAGAAATAAATATCATTAATCAGATTTCTGTGTTGTAAAAAAAACTTTAACTTCACTACAGTTGTATTTCGTTCTGATCCTGATATATTCACATCAAAAGCTATCCACTACATTAAGCATATCTGTTTGCTACGGTCAATTATAACTTGTTTCACCGACGCTAGTTCTCGGTAACACTAATAGCAATAGTTTTGCTCCAGTTGCTATAGGATTCTGATTTTAGTTGTTGTTCTTTCAGACTAAAATTGATGCGTTGAGTTTGCAAACGTGAATTATATAATGGAATATGTCCAAACGTCCTTGTATATTAAGGACGATTGGACATAATGTTTTGATTTTATTAGTTCACTCCTGGTGCGTTCGTGAATTATATTCTTAATATTATTACTTAGTGATATAAAGTGTCAACAACACAATACTTTCATCATATCTCTTCAAGAATATTGACATCATGGAACTGCAGAATTTTGGCATTGTTGAAGCGATCGAGGTATATCAGATTCTTGGCAAATTAATGCACATAGTGTTTCTACGGCATGCTAACAGCGGAGCCACGGGATTTACTCGCCTCAAACTCAGCATCAAAGACGTGGGTATTTGTGTACAAACGTGACCCTGGCTCCCAGTCTAACTAGATGTAATTAGTACTAGTATTTTACACGAAGCTACTGAAGACAGCTTGAGGTAGTAGAACTTTGCCGATGAGTTCATCTGGGTTGGTTGGTATCACGGCATTGCCACATATTATTTGTAAAAAAAAATTAAGTACTATATCCATTGTCTCGTACCAATAGTACAAGCTCTGCTTAGTTTGGGACTAATTGGTGTTGTGTAAAATGTCTAAAATATTTATTTATTGTTATTATTGTTATCATTTTAGTGCTATGAAATAATGTGCTAATATTATTGCGTTTCGGTTTAAAGGGTAATATATCACAGAGCTTCATCAACTAAGTTTTCAAGATGAAAATGTGCGAATGCTGGTGTCGCCGGCGAATGTAGACACGTTTGCCGCTTGCGGTATCAGGCAGCCCGTAATTACGCTTTTTCGTCATAGTACAGAGGCCAGCACATCAAGCTACCACAATCTGTCAAATTTCTTTGATTGATTTTCAACTTTAATACAAAACTATAAGGTTCATATTCAACTGGGAAAATTTTACAGTTTTGGATAGCTTGACCTGCTGGCGTCTGTACAATAAAAAAAGCTTAGAATATTATATCACCTGAACATAGGCCCCTTGTCAAAGACGCTTTGCTCCCAAAGGTAAGGCTTGTAAGCTCCAACCTCATCTCGTGTGACCACTGACACTTCATATCGAGTTGGACGACGCTTGATCTTGGCTGACACTCGCACTATGAATATTTCATTAATTATTTGGAAAGTTTAACTAACAAAATGTTTCTGAATGCGATATTTGAATGGTGGCGAATATGTAGAAAGTCATTTGAAAAAATATACTTTAATGTAATTTGTTTGCAGAGTTACAATTTCGAACTTCTAAGAATTGAAAATATTTATTTACCTAGAATGAATGTATGCAAAAAGTGGCTCTTGATGCAAGCTGGGGAGAAAGCTGTGTTGTCGGCTTCCAAGAACACAACGCAAACTATATCGTTGCCTATATGGCGTTTTCTTTGTAGTTTCTGAGGGTCATGCCTCTCGTAAGGCAATAGAGTCGACACATGGAACATTATTTCTATTCCCCTCCAGTTTGTATATACGGAATACAAGCCAGTGAGATCGTGGACAGTATCCAAACCACCTTTGTATTTGTCGAAACCTGAAAATAAGTAATTACATTTTAGTAATTGATTGCGCAATCGTCACCTGTTCTGATTACAACGTGCCAGTCCTATGTCGATAACCATTACATGTATAGTGACAACGTGCTTTTTGTTTGAAGATTTCACACACACACACACAGGAAAGCTTACGTTCTTTACCTACCTACACCTGCAATGTTATCGTTGACGAATTGGCTAATGTTTAAAGCTTTACACTAAAGCTTTTACTAGCCACACCGCGCATCTAGTTCGATATAATTTATATAAATTAACACAGCTTTAATTCTAATTCTTACCTTTAAGCCTGACTTTCTCTCCTAAGACTTGTAAGAACTCTTCAAACATTGGCGAGTTTTCATTATTGTCCAGGATCTCTTCTTCTGTGTACTGGTTCTCTTTTACGTATATCACTCCCACTTTTAGCTCCGACTTTATAAATACCTAGAAATAAGAGAAAATCTATAATGTACCCCTGAATACAAATAATAAGACAGTAAGACTCCCTCATTAGTCTATCGGTCGTGAGCGCGACTGCTATGATAGAGGTCTTGGGTTCGGTTTTCTAATGAAATTCTCAGCAGCAGCTCGGAGTTTAGATTTGTGCCCGGTTAATGGCAGTAAAGACGAAATACACTCGCCCCCTTTTGACACCAAGTCTTGAGACCAAGCAGGTTTATCCAAACAGTGTTCTACTATACACAAGGGGCTCCCCTCTGACTTCAATTCGATAACTGGTGGCATTATAAAATTTGCCCACTCATCCGAGGTTGAAGCCTCGTATGGCTATAGAACATACGTAGAAGTAGTTGTAGTAGTAGTAGTAAGTAGTATTACACATCGCCACTTATACACACACCACTACGAATGCACGTTGTCACAAAGGTGCAAGGACATCTACCCTGTAATTTTGTAAGTTAATTTATGGGAAAACGAAGTCACTGGAACGGTTAATAATAATTTTCTAAGTTCAATTAAGGTAAAACTAACAAAGTTTTCCTAGAAACAGTGTTATCCGCGAATTAAGAGAGGAGTGGAGAAGTGATTTATTCTTGCATAGCGACTTTGATCGGCTAGCTTCGATCGTCAGGGGCCTTGGGGACTTCTCTCATTATCTTTCCTATCTCAGCCTTCACACAATGGTCCCCGATGTACTGCTATAATAAAAGTAGTGTCCACTACGTTGATAAAATAATTATGTAGCTTTACTTATTATTGCATCGAACTTTGAAATACTTGTAACAAAACTGGCTTTGTATTTTTTTTTAAACAACGTAATTAACGTTGTTTAGAAAAAAAAATACAACATAAATGTGTAGAAAACGTCAACGAACAAATGTTATAAGGCTTTATGAATAAAATATTTACTGGGACACAAAAAAGAACTTTCGCTTACTCATAAAATAATACTAAAAGCGTTTAGATGTTTATCTCTTTTCAATTATTACGAAGCTACTGAGACAGTCCAATTTCGATAAAGGACGTTAAGATGAACCGTAATCCGGACTAATATGAATACTTTTTTGGAATCGAATCTAGTTCCCATAGGGAATACTTCTAATCCATTCCAATGTTATCTAGAGAATAGCAAATTTCAGAAGATATTCCAACCTTATTTTAATGAAGATTTTATATAACTCAAGGTTGTGTATGTATTTTACTTCTTTCAGGCGTTCTTGTATTTTTTAGTTGCTTACATAATTATAAAATAGTGTATGATATCAACTACAAATACAGATTTTTATGGTTCGAATAACTTGTTGAAATTTTCCTGTACGCCATGTCTATTAAAATTATCTTTTACTTAGGTACTATTTGAGGTAACGTGAATCAAATTATTTTTAAGGTTCGATATGTATTTAATTTACATTTTAATTGACAGGAAAATCAACTTAAATTTGAAAGATATATTGTTGTTTCAGGTGAGACTTAGAATAACTCGAAAGACATTTGACTGGTAATCCTTGAGGGCGCGGGAAATGTTTTAGTGTTCACCGCAATTATAGACGAAGCATTGAGAATTGGGTAAACTTTAAAAATAAATATACACATGAAATTTATTGCATGTTGTGGTGTTGACGCACTAACGGTAATAGATGTATTACGTTTTTAGACCATATCTCTTGAAGTCAAATTTAGAGGAATTATTAATATATTTTATAACACCTCATATATTTTATCGACGTGGGATCTACGTAACAACTGCGTTAGCGTGTGCCTGCATACATCAGGCGCGGACTCCAATATTTCACTCGGTTACAAAACAGAACATAAGGCTAGACGAACATTCCGTTTGATGAGCACACATTTTACTGCCGTTCTACTACCTAATAAAGGAGACATAAAGTACTGTACATACCTACCTAGTCGCAGTTTGAGTGTACATACGTATTTATTGCGAGTTGCGACCCGGGAATGGTTTACTAGCACTTTTTCTTTATGTTAAAATACATAGTTGAACGGAAATTGCAAATAAAATGAAGATGAAAAGTGGATGGATGGATGGATGATGTAATAAAGATGACATCGCTGCCGATGCGTATTATGATGTAGACAGATGATGTGAGTATCTAGAAACATTCGAAGGTGTCCATTTTAAAGTACTCAGAAATATCAACCAACAGAAATAATGTAGAAATTATGATGTTTGCCTCAACATGAGAGTCAAATTAAATCATTAAATATATTTGTTCAGAAACTTCTACAAAACGACTTAATGTCAAATATTTACTTTCAATGTCGCAGGATAATTATGTAGTTTTTTAAAGCTGATAATGTGAATTGCAGGTGACCTAAGTTAGGGGTGTAACCTTAAATACTGTCGTTGGGAGTAACGTTGTCGTTTATGGGTTAGAACCGTGGAGACAATTGTAAAAGAAACACATTTTATGACATCGTTAACGTTTAACGGAGAAAAAGCAGTGATAAGGTGGGGAGAAACTGTGGGTAGCTTAATGTTTCCGTGCTTTAGAATATCAAGCCCAAATGGTTAGAATGGCACTTGTATTTTCATTCAGTGAGGGTTTAAATATTTGGGAATTACTGAGGTAAAAGTTTCCTCTTTGAGATCACTCGGCTTTCACAATAACAGAGTATTGTGATGAATTAATAAATGTTATAAGAAAACTATAAAAAAGTACTAAACTTTCTTAACGTTCGACCTAAGCGCTCGACATCTTTAGTTGCAGACTAGTACCAAATAAAGCAGTGACAGTCTAGCGGTATGACCATTGGACTGCCAAGTCGAAGGTCTCAAGATCAAATCCAAGGCATGCACCTCTGACTTTTCGAAATCATGTGCGTAATTAATTATCACTAACTTCGGTGAAGGAAAACATCGTGAGGAGACCTGCATGCTTTAGTGATTTTCTCGACGGCGGGCGTGTGAAGTCTGCCAACCCGCACTAAGCCAGCGTGGTGGACTATAGTCTAATCCCTCTCATTCTGTGAGAGGAGACCCGTACCCAGCAGTGGGACAGTATTTGGGTTGATGATGAGAATAGTACCTACTGGTGATGCATTGACATGCATCAGCAGTTTAATCTTACTACTTTAATGGAGATGAATAATTTTCCATACATACATACCATCACACCTGCCTCCCCTAAAGGGTTAGGCAGAGGTATACTAATGTACCCACACCCACAATTCGCCATATGTTTAGGTCGATCGAATAGGGGCATGCCCATTGCCATTATATTATTTATTATTTTCCAGATCGAAAATCTAAAGCGAGAGAGCACAAGCCACTCAAGCGAAAGTAGCTGTCAATATCGATATCAAACGGTATTTCCTCCCGAAAACATCGAACAGCCTAGAAAAAATGTTCCGATTTTTGTCAAACCATCCGTGTCACATTATGTTACCTTCGTACACCTCGTGAGTCACATTACATTATTGTCAGAGAAAAGTTACAGACGTTTTTCTCATTTATAGATTTCAATTAGGAGGAGTGTGTAGAAGAATAGGACATTGAAACGTCATTATTAATAGTGTTCGGACCGGCGTTTCTTCGTAATAGATACCGTTAATGGAATTGGATATTCGTTCTCTTAGGCTACTGGCCTTGAAGTACTGGGAAAGTTATCTCACTCATTCTTCATTACTTGTAAATTGTTGGCTTTTACCGGTAATAGGAACAGGGTTAACCGAGTGTGTATAATTAGCATTTTTTTTTGTTTTTGATAAAAAAATATTCTATCTAGCGTTTTTCCGACTATGTTGGGGGGTCGGTTTCCAGTTTAACCAGATGGGAGTGATTATCAGTATCATCATCATCATTATTAGCCCGATGCTGTCCACTGCTGGACCAGGGCCTCTTCCACTCGGTTCTGCTCTGGGCTACTCTTGCCCATTTCTTCTCCACCACCTTTACGATATCGTATTAGCAGTATATTTAATAAAATAATAATATAAACTGTGCATGACATTCTGGAATCTGATGCATGCTAGATGACCTATTTTTTCCAAATTTTAGGGATTTATTTATAAAAACATTATGGTATCCGTCGTAAATTTATAGATAATTATGTGGAAACTGTTTTTGGATCATGTACTATTAATATTGTAAATTTTCTTGTTATATTGCAATCTGTTTGTTTCCCAAATAAAATAAAAATAAAATAAAATATTTAGTAAGTAATTTACCTGATTGGAGGGTCTAGAAAACGGTTATAAATACGTAAAAACGTGATAAGCCCTGTCTTGATGTTAAATTTTAAATCTGGGTTATGGTTAAAATTAGCTATATTTTCTAATAAGGGCGCAACTATATCTATTCCAGTATAATGGAGAGAATTTAAAAAAAGTATTGAAATTATTCGTACGTTCATTTTATTTCGAGGGATAGAAGCCTACATGTCGCTCCGATATATTCATGAAAGCCGACATTCACAGTGAATTCGAAATGCAAAGGGCGGACAGGGACGAGCCGAGCTCAACAAAGTTCCGACTTATAAACGTACCTCCAAGTACCTAATGAAAATTGGCAGTTCAGTGGATCGAACAAACTTGCCTGTAACATCCACTACGTTCAAAATTGAATCTTTTGCAGCAGATTGTTACGTACATCTTGCTTTGATCTGAATTAAAGGCTCAGAGTAAAGAAACTGACATTTAAAACATACGTTTATTTGAAGATAGACGTTTATTGTGCGGCAATAAAGTGGTAGTGGCCGTTTAATAATATATGTATATTTTATACGAAGAACTTCCCGACAATTAGGAACTAATAATTTGGCAAAAGATACCTATTAAAACACTAATATACTTTGAGATTATTAACCTTTATTTATGTATCTGGCTTCTTACATAAAAAAGTGTGGGTTTAGTTCCAAACTCTGTGCCAATCTTTATCTATGATGAGTAGGAAATTGTTGTACCACAATGTTTTCGTATATTTTTTGGGTATATTCTGTTTAAAAATATCTTCCAATTGTTCGGTCTTGTTTCTAATCATTATACCTAGATGCTAGCATAGGTAACTCTGCGTTGTAAAAGGTAAAGCAAATGTTTGAATTTAATTTAAATGGCAGGATATCTCGATCCGCTTGAATTAATTAGCTCTTATTCACAAAGTAGCTCGCGTTTCGTGTTCAACTTCAAAGTTATATTATTGCAGCGCAACATTTTAATGTATCCCACTGTACAGGATTTCATGTGAGCATAAAGTTTGTGAGACCGGAGTCTATAGCAGTAGTTGCGTCTAACTTGTCATTACTCCATTACCGTGATTAGGTCGGAGTTACGGAGAGGCACGATCCCCCAAGGGTGTAAAAGGAGAGTGCGCCAATAGACGTCCCCCTACGTTTCTCGCGACTAACGTGCCTCATCAATGTTTCACGGCAGTAAGCGGCGGCATCGTTTATTCGTAATTGGGAACTGAAAAAACAATCGCAGCGACGGGGGAAAGGTTTTACTGCTAATTTACTTGCGATCCAGTATTCGCCTCGGGCCGAATGCTTAATGAGATAAGACTGGTTTGATCGTGATATTCTGTTTGTTTTGCTTTCGGGGTGGTGTGTGCTCACCCTAGCCTTGGCAGGCAAATTGATACGATTCCAGCACCACGTGTACAGTTAGTGATGTAACTTACATACGTTGTGAGTAAAAGTTTTGTGTAACGCGCTTAGCAGGCTGTAGTACCTACTTATTTTAATTAAATCACGGTGTTTTGCGATATGATTTTCGATTCAATTTTTTTTTAAACAAATGTTCATTAGATATTGTTAGATATGCTTGCTGCGGGCTGTCCTTTCAGATTCTTTAGCTCAGCAATATGAATGATAATAAAACACGCCAGCGTTCTTCAAGCAATGTTTTATCAAACGTAGTATGGCGTTTCGGGGCGGTTCCTTCGGTCCTTTTCGTTTTACTATAGGTAGGTGCAGATTACGACCATAAAACTCACGTCTCACATCTGCCTCAGACTGAAAGCTCACATCATTTGATAATTTTGATATAGGCCGACTCCTGCAACTGGGGCCTACATTGGCATCAAAGACATTTCAATAAGTAATTTTAATCCTTTTTTACCCGACTGCCGGAGGAGTGTGATGTGTTTCGAGCGTATGTGCGTTTGTCTAATTCTTTGGCACGCTCTACAGACTTAATAGTTTGACGGATTGCGACGTATGAGGCGGGGGGGACAGGCAGACAATTAGGATTAGTTTATTTGCTTGTAAATTAATAATCTAGCTCAGTTCAGTTTTTATAGAGCTTGTTTTTCGCTTTTTAGTTAGTATTTTAACGCAGTCAGGTTTTTTGTTTCATTTTTAAAGCCATCGCATTAAAACAGGGCCTCTAGTTTTCTATTTAATAGTGTCAAAATCTTCTTATTTTTGACAGTTTTCTCTACCAAATCTGTCAGTCCCTGTGGCCCTTTAGTGTCACTGGACCATTATTAGCAGTCTTGGGTTCAAGGTATTTTATACTTCAGTGTAGGTACAATAAGCAGTGATAGCCTAGTGGTATGACCATTGGACTGCCAAGTCGAAGGTCTCGAGTTCGAACCCAAGGCACGCACCTCTGACTATTCGAATTCATGTGCGTATGATAGTATGTACAACATGGTAGTAGGTACGTGTACGAAAAAAGTGAAATTAATTAAGGTTTAGGTTAAAAAAAGGAAAAATTCGACCGTGGGCAGGATTTGAACCTGCGTCTTCTGGTTAGGTACACCAGACGCTATGACCACTAAGCCACCGCGATATCTACCCGTCATGTCGAATTTTGCCTCCACATACTGAATTTACGTCTTTATGGTGACGTCGAATTTTTCTAAATAACTTTATAATCTTAGCATGGAAAATACCAAAAAAATACAAAAAGATAACCTGGTCAAGTTTGAGAAGTTCCTCCGGCGTGTCGGGCAGTTGGCCCAGCATTAGCGGAGGGTTGATGTTGACTTCCTTGCCCAGCGACCGCACTACCTCCTCGCGGTTGTACCGGTCCGCGAACACACATGATGCTGGGATCAACCCATGTACTGTGTAGCTTATTGCCCGGACTAGGATCCTGGGAAAAAAAGAAGATTAATTTAGAAATCATTTTAAATAATCATTTAAATAGTTACAATTCTTTAATTAATACGTGTTAGCACTGAAGTTCCGATCAAGTCGACGACGTCTGCTGTCTAGAGGATCGAGCGTCGGACTACTGTTCACGAAGTCGGTTTTATTCGTTTTCACAGGGTACACATATTTGTGTTATGAATATACATAGATAAGTGTTTGTGTTTGTCTGGGTGTTTCTTAATATTGTACAATATTAAGAAACACTATGGGTACTAGACAATTCTAGTACCACTTTGCTCGTCTTGGCAATCAAATCCAGAATGTTCAGCAACAACGCATGTTCCAATGAGGCAGTCTAATTTTTGTTAAGCATGATAAAAAATTGTATTAAGAGGTTTGACGGTAGCTAGAAAACGGAAAAGCTGCGGAGGAGCAGTTGTAACTGCTCACGTTTCACCTAGGACAATTCAACGTGGTTTAATCGTTCTAGTGTTTCATCAAATGAACGCCACACAAAGACAAATAATTATAGCGATATTAGTAGACTCATTGTGTTCTACAGACTAATACGAATATATAGGCTTAACATTACTAGTCATCATACAATTTAGAAACATTTCACAGAAACTAACAAGTATTCAGCTTGGATAATCACATTCGAACCTCAGCCACAATTTGGTTTCTGCTAAACGTTTTGCGTTCAAGAATTTATGAGAAACGTGGACAAATTGAAGGGCATTCTGACCAAAGAGGATCAACTGAGTCTGAATGAAACAAGTTGTCGCCAAACTAGGTATAGAAATGAATTACGTTTTTACTACAAAATAAGGCTGCTATTTTATAGGCAAGTTTGTACGACAAATTGTATAATTTGTCGTACAAACTTGCATTTTTCCTTTTCTAAATAACTTTAACATCTATTTAGATATAATTATGTTAATTTCACATTTTATACCCAGACATACAGAGGATAGTAATTGTTTCTTGTGTATATGCTTATAAATTAAAATTTTAAATTATCCTTCCAATAATGCATGAATAAGTAAGTTAAGAAATCAACCAGTACCTACGAACGAATGAACTGTCTAAGTTTGTGGAACATTTCAATGAACATTGTCTAATTAATACTCTAAGGTTATTATACTACTCCTGGGTAACAAGAACAGCAACGGAGTAAGTAAACAAAATTATTACCAGCTCAGTGGTCGGGACTCGTCGACTTGAGATAATGGACTCGGCGAAATTAAAGTAGCAATAGCTAGGGACTGTCTACTAGTGCAGGAAGACTTTGAATTTGCTCTGTGCATTGACTTTGGCATTATATTGTTCTTTCTATTGAACTGGTCTACAGACGTCAACTAATTCATCATTAACTCGACTTACGAAGCTAAGAGCATTCATTTTTAAAGCCGGGTGGGCCAATTGCCTTTTTTACGCACTTTTCGCATAGATACCAACATCCGGGCTTCAACAAGAAGTCAACTTCACCAGACGGTTAAGAATAATATCGATCTATCTGTTGACAGCTATCGATAATATCGATCTATTAGTTGGTGATTGCCTAATGATATGACCATTGGACTGCCAAGTCAAAGGTCTCGAGTTCGAATCTAAGGCACGCACCTCTGACTTTTCGAACTAAAGTGCGTAATTAATTATCACTCGCTTAAACGGTGAAGGAAAACATCGTGAAGAAACCTGCATGCCTAGAGATTTCTCGACGGTGTGTGAAGTCTGATTTAGATCGATATGTATCGATTTAATAAGCATTAATATCTCTGTTCTATTACGCTGATTATATTGACAAAGCATCAAACATACTGAGCGTATTAAACGTATGACGTCCTCAAATTAATTATATTGCACATGGTTTATTGATGGCATACTCAATGAACGACTGTGAATGAATGAGTAATGGAATGAAGGCATTAATCGGGGTTAATGGATTCATACCCCCAAGGAAAAAACAGGCCAACTTTGGCCATTATTTACCCTCATTTAGAATCAGCTAGTACCTAAAAAGAGTTTTAGCTTTTTTATTGTTGAATGCGTTTGATTCTAGTCTTGCCTGATACATAGTACAAACAGTCTAAGATGGAGCGCGCAGTTCGGGTAAATATGTTGTCGCACAATGGATCACAATCATTTTGCGCTTACTTGCGGTTATGTAGGTTGTAGTTAAACAGGCGGATCTTTCGATCCAACCACTGTGCGTGCTGGGTTTTCTTTTATAGTGCGTGATTGTTCCTAGATACTCCCATGATCAAAAAAATTTATGGCACGACGATCTGGCCGAGGTGGCTAGAAAGGATAGAAAGCGGAAAGGTTGAAGAAGTTTCTTTCCAGCATTTGTAGAAGAGAAAATATGTAGGTATTCTTAGTTGTCCTACGACACGGGTATTAAAAAAAAGGTCTGAAACTACATTACACATTTACGACCAACAGTGTCAATATAAATAAATATCTGTTATAAATAAACCCTCGGACTGCATACACCTAGGTCCGTATAGTATGTGTACATTCCTGATCATTTGAAAGTGAAGCCGTAGACAAAAAGATTTGACTGAATTAATATTTGCTATAAAAAAATTGTCCTACTTTATAAGTAGGTATGAACTGGTTCATAATTATTCAGCAGATAATATTGTCAAAATTTCATAGAACAGATAAGCTTGGCAGGTAGGCTTGATAGATAGACAAATTAGTGACTCCAGTATGTATTATAGGTGTACGATTGGATGCTGGTACCTATGACGTGGCGTATGACGACACCCTTGGGAGATAGGGCGTGACCTGCTCGTAGCTGGGGCCCACAGGGCACGCCATAGCGACAATAGGTACCTATTAATCATAAAATTAATTAAGGATAGTTGTGGTTGTTTGGAGTAATAAGAACGATATTATACGTGCCCTTCGTATTCAGTATAATATCAACAAATTAAATTTTCAAATTATACGTTGACGTTCACATTTTTCGACCAATTTGTTGAATTTTATATGAGTGCGCGCCTATTACACTGAGCATGGGAAATATAACTACTATGATTATAACTCTATGATTACATCAAACATCAAGGAACCATAAAAGTTTCTGTGTTAAAATAAAATCCGTTCATTTTCAAGACTCCGTATGTAATGGAAAAGAAAACGTTATTATAGTAATTATTATGATAGAACTGGCTATTAATGATATAATAAACAGAAACACAAAACAAAAGCATTATGTATTGTGGGAGAATTTATTTGAGAAAAAAAATAACAAAGGGATGAATCATCACGAATAACATTGAATCTATTTCCCGAGGGATATTCTAATGCATTTTAACAGAGGCATTGTTCCATCAGCACACCACAGTTTTCACAGAAATGAACCAACAAAGAATTTGCTAAGGAAAATGAACAAAACCAACAATTAAATCTTCAAAATAAAACGTGCTCTTACGTAGTCTTAGTTAATTTTCGTTAGCGATGAACACGTATATTTGAGTTCTGTTAAAGCAGTCTAAAAATTTGAACAGCCAGCGTTTTTAATTAAATTCTCCGGTTGTCTCGGCGTTTCAGTTTTCCTATGACAGGGAATAATGAAAACGCCGGAATTTACGGTGAGCATCCGAGGAATCTCCCTGCGAACAATTCCTATGTAAAAAGGACATTTTTGCGGCGTGTCTTGATTTTATATGATGTAGTGTTTTGTTCTTTGGCGGCACAACCCAATTCTTTTTGTTAATAATGTTATTTTCTCAGGTTACTTCGCATAATCAAATATGTGAAAATAAAAAGATAAAACATAATATTCTTACCGAAACAAAGAACTTGATTAGGTCATCGATGCATGTGAAAATGTAGTCGACATTTTAGATGAAATGGAAATGTATGAAAAGGACAGTGAAATATTTCAGTCTCGCAACACGTCCATTTCGTGGTTCCCTAAAATGAAATCAACTTGATTGACAATAAAATACGAGTTTCAGTTGATTAGGAGAGGGAATTCTGAAGTAAATGTAAATGTCGATGGGTACTTCATTTTAACAGGCTGAGATACAAGCGTTTAATTTTGTACTTTCTTTTAAATAACTCAAAGACTCCTACACGTTTTGGGAGAAAATAATTGTTCTTTGAAATGGTGAAGGACCTTAATGACTTTTGGTTGAATTTGGTTTATTTAACACAGTGAATCGCAACTTGTGATGGATAAAAGTATTTACTATTATTGTAGTAGGTAGGTATATTACATAAAGTGGGAAGCTGTTAAAACACTAGGCATCCTAAGTGATAATCTGAGTCTGATAAAATTTTAGATGTTCTAAAAGCTTTTGATAATATTTATTAAAATGTTTAGTAAATTTGGTGAAAGAAAAATTATCTAGGTATCACAGAATTTTTAACTAGGAAACACCTGATAATGCATAATTTGTTTAGTTCCATCTAGCATTTTATCCACATTTATTCATTTAATTTTATCAGATTCTTCATTTTTTTATAGCAAAAGTTTAAAGGTTAATAAATTACTGATGAGATCACTAGCCTCGCCACAAGAATGTAGGCGATTATAATAAGCTCGGTGCAGCTATTATTGAAGGCGATGGGCTATTTCAAGGTGTCTTGACAGATGTCGTATGAAAATTAATACAACGTGATAAACGTCAAGTGATGATAGAAAATAATTTGTGATTGTAACATTGCATTTTCGTTCCAAAACAGTAAGTAATTTGTATCATTTACGATGTGACGTCTGTCAAGAACAGACGTCCGTAATACCGAAATAACGATGATATATTTTATGCAAAAAAATGTTTTGTTTTACATATGCATACAGGAATATAGTTAATGCGCCACTTCTACCTGTCAGATTGGTGTTAAACGCAATAAAAAAAAACGTAAACCACGAAGCATTAAGATTCTGATCGAAATATTTTACATTTTGATGAATACAGAACGAAGCGTGCATGAATTTTTTTTTAAAAACCCAACGTTTATTTCAAAAGATTGAAAACACCACATCCGCGACATCATTATTGTTTATTCATATATATTTAAATATTCACTCAACTCGGAGAGATTGAATAAGTTCCTTAACAGAGAAAGAAAACTCCCGCGCATTAATATGTTAGCTTGAAATCATTTTCTGAAATTGTAATCTTGCACCAAAAGTGAAAGTACCTAAACATCGCAATTTTCTCTATGCCAAGTGAAAAGGCATTCATGCCAAATTGATTAAGAAAAAATGACAAAGAAATTTCAGGGATCCCTCGACTAGAAACTAAAGAGGACATTCTTAAACAGTCTTCAACGGTTTTACCAGAATTTAGCAGAATCCACAACTTTACTAATAAAGATGTTGCTATACAAACACCAAGGAGAACACTAATGAACTAGAACTTGTTCTACGTTTTAGATCAACGTTGAGGTGTAGGATACAGGCCCTTATATAGGGGACCGTTGTGGTTATGGCCAAAACTTGTCGAGATCGGAGAGATTTCTGAGCAAATCGCTGGGCTCCGATTAAAGATACAATCGTTAAAATGGCGGTTGAATAATTTTCGCCTTTGCTTTTAAGAGCAGAAGATCGAGAAATACCGTTTGGTTTTAAGCGGGAAGAGTCCGAAATTATACACTAATTGAGCCGTGATTTTCTCCTGTATTGTGGGTGCGTTTACAAACACAAACTTTCACATAAACAAACACCTAGACCCACCCAGACCGCCTTGTCGACGCTGTAAAACGGGTAGACTGTAAAAGAGGAAAAGCAGTATAGGTAAGGGTCAAAGACCCCCCACTGCCACACACACACGTTTTATTGGGATTCTCCATCAAATTCTCAGTAGAGCTCGGAGTTTTAATTCGTGCCCAGTTAATAGCAATAGGCTCGCCCCTATTATAGGGGACCTAAACATACGACGGATCTGTGGGTGTACAGCAGTACAATTGTGCGTAACCCTTCGCCGAATACAGGCGTAATAGTAAGGTCTGTTTGAATTTAAAAAATATGCATACTTCAACTCAACTATAATAATAATAATAATCCCTAATAAACTAAGTAGAGCTTGTATAATATTATAAATGTGAAAGTTTATGATGATGGATGGATGTTTGAAAACTTTACAGTATTATTACTTATACAACAGAATAACATATAGGTTATAATTTATAACGATTTTGAGTTAATTAGCCAAATTAAAACGATAATTAAAAGTAACTTTTCCACGCGGATGAAGTCGCGGGCAGCTGTACAGTACTTCTATAAACATTTCCTAACAAACTTTTCACCCCATACTATATTGCTAAATAAATACAGGCTTACAGGAAAACATCAAAGTCAATCGTATGATCATGTACAGCAATTGGCCTTTAAAGCCAGTGACCACGCGAGGGTTAACGATGGCTGGACACGCAATAGTCTCGTTGAAGAATATTGCCAATCTGGATGCCGTCTTCATGAAGGGTAAATACAACATTTTAGCATTGTGAAGGTTAATTTTCTTTCAACTCGAGCAGTGGTTTAAAGGAGAATTTGGTTTGTTACTTTCTAATGATTAGAACATAGATTAGAATGTAATGGTAACAAAGTCAAGGTTGTGACAATTATTTTTATGCTTAAATATTTTTAGGATTAAAATAACGTATTCCTTATTTATTACGGCATAAATTATGTATTTCAAGGTCATAATCCTTGCCTACGATAATCTTACAGATAACGTTGTTTTAATCTAAGTAGAATTCAAAATCGAATTTAAATTTGTGCTGAACGTCGTTCCATTTTATAGTTAAAAAAAAGTACAATTGATTATATATTTATCGTTGAAGAAGTGATACGAATTTCAAAATATATTAATAATATTTAAACAACCCGTAATATCAATTTGAAAAGGAATCAATAAAGTCAAATTTCTACGAAAATGTAATGGAGCGTCGCACTTTTCATTTTCCGCAATTTGTTGGTTGGTGTAATCATTTCCAAAGGCCTATAATAAAAATGCCAAAGTTTGCGGAACGGAGGTCTCCAGGGAGTGATGTACTACGATATTCACGATCAAATTGGATTTCATTTCTCAATAGAATGAATGGCTCAAAGGTATGCGTTTATAAAATGAACTACAAAAATGTAAAAGCTTAAAATTGTTTTACTAAAGAATAATAAACTATTTGACATAAAATTTGTATAATGATGAAGGGGTTTTGACACTATAGATGACAATCTTTAGTTTATTAATTACTAAACAGTTATTCTAACCGAACAAATCTATAGAACGGTTCAAATATTTAGTCCTTAAAATTCTTGACTAAAACCAGCGAAGATATCTGCTATAACAGGTCTGAAATTCCTAAGATATTTCTTATATTTCTAAGACAGGAATGTGATTATATGGAGATACCTCGTTTAAAACATCGTCCCAGGAATCTACTCCGTTATGAAAATTTCAGCAACATTTTCAAAGTACTGCCAATGCAAAGAACTTTGTAATACGAATTTGGTTTTAATGAAATACCTTAAGGTATAATTAAAATTCGGTAGAATTGTAATAACACCTTTTACGCGTGTAAGGGTGGGGCCACATTTGGATCGCCCAGGCCCCTTTACAACTGCGCTCGCTGCCATTAAAGTCCGATTGCGACATTTATTGCATTTTGACACTTACGAACGACTTAGCTCTAGGTCGGATTGTCTTTGCTATACGAGAAATAAAAGTGTAATGAGTATTGCCACAATTAAGAAAATTAAACTGTGTATAAGACATGTAGGTAACACTGGTAATATTTTGACGACGTCTGTGGTCTAGTGGTTCGAGTACCGGACTGCTGATCATGGGGTCGTGGGTTCGATTCCCACAGGACACAAATATTTGTGTGGTTAAAACATAAGTGTTTGTGTTTGTCTGGGTGTTTCTTATGTATTATAAGTATGTATTTACAAAAAAAAAAGTATATAAGTATTATATCCATTATCTAGTACCCATAGTACAAGCTTTGCTTAGTTTGGGACTAGATGGTGCTGTGTAAAATTGTCCAAGAATATTTATTATTTATTTATTTATTCAACATTATAGTTTATGTGTATATTCATACTTCATACCTGTATTCATGCTAAGCATTATTAGGGTGTTTAACGCCTTATACATTATGCTAATTGAATTCTTGGTTTACGAGAGGGTCGTGGAGGTAAACCCCAGTGAGGTCATCGCCGTTACTGGCCAGTTAATTATAGCTCCTACAAACACTATACAAAGGCCCATTCCGTTTTATAATACCGTGGCATTTTTAATTAAAATGCACCTCACGGCGGCAGATAGCAATCCCATTTATATTGAGAGTAAAATACGCGAAAGTGTATTTGTTTTGTGAAATAGAAAAAGCGATTCTTTCTTTTGTAACACACTTTTTTCGGCAGGTAATTGAGATAAAGTAAGTTCGTTTTAATTTAAATATTGAAACTTGTGTGATAAAGTTTCTAAATGCTAATCAAGAAGTGAATCAACTATGAAAATATTCCAATTGTAATTAAAATGGCACCACCCGCAAAGATGGTTGCGCCAGTCTCGATAGGAATTTCATATTTTGCCAAGCACTCGTCGGCTCATGGTTCAGTAGAATATTGGTTTAACATTTATATTTAATTAAATTCCATTTCGGGCTGTATCCTTGCCTTGTATTTACGATTCAGTGCATTCTGAGTGCTTCGACTGATACAAATTTCCGAATACCTGTTCGAATTTGTGTTGCCATTATAATTCTGATCTTAAGTGTGCATAACAAGGTTCATCTTCCAAAAATGCCAACATACCTGAACTGATCTCTGCCATTGAGTGTCTCTTGCTTGATCGACAATATAACAGGGCCCAGGTCTTCATCATTTGTGAAGTAGTTCCAATGTTCTGTTCCATAGAAGTACTTTTCATACGTCTCCTGTTCCACAGAGGTGAGCTCGAAGCCTCCGGACCTGTCCCATTGTTCTTCGATGGCAGTTTTCTTCTTCGGCGTGCTGCCGCCATTGTCACTGCTGTCTTCTGCTGCTTCGTCGAGTGACCCAGATCTTCTGTGGCGATCTGTTGGAAATAGAGATTTTATAAATATTAACTCGTCAAGCACCCAATTAGCAGACGCGATATGTTTTAGTAAAATAATTGGTCTGAAAAAAATGATGTTCTCAAAACGCTGTAGCTTAAGCTGCTCCTAGATGGATCCAATATTTACGTCATAAGATTTGGGACTATGTCCTATAAATGCCCAATAATGGGTTTGTACATTATGATACTGTTTGTAATATTATATGCCTAACCCTTAAGAAATTATAGCACCACATTTTGTTGAGAATAGGGGTAATAAACTCCAAGTGACACTCAAGATTTCATGCAACAGAAACTTCAGAAATGTTTAGTAAAAATAAAATAATTATGAACTAGGTCATCATCTACGTAGGTCCGCGGATATCAAGATAGTGAAGGTTGTTTCAATGTTGTAAGACGATCTTAGATTGCAATGCTCCAGAATTTTATCACCTGCTTAATAATATAAATTGGCGAATTTATATTATTAAGCAGGTGATAAAATTCTGGAGCATTGCACTCTCAATACGCGATAAAAGAAGGCGAACAAGGCAGGTTGGTTGCTTTCAGGATCGCTAGGAACTTTGCTAATACCATGAAGTTTTAGCCGATAACCCTTCGATTTCCTCTGGATACCCTTTATCCAAATATCACCATGAAAAAAGTTCCTTCCCTATAAACTAATCGCACTAATCTTTGTAAGATACCAGTGCAGTGGCTACAATCAAACCATGAATGATTATGATTAATACAGAATACGTCTGTATACAACACAGATGTCGCCGATGACGTAGTCGGCCCTAGCCTGTGGCAGATTAATGACGCAGATAAACTTGTGGTGTCACGCTTTGATATGTCACGACCGATTTCTTCGCAAGCTTCGGTCACGCAACGCGGTCGTAATGTGCGTGACTCACCCTTAAAAAAATATTCAATAAATCACAGTTTTAAAATTAGAATGATATTTTTAAAACGAGAAAAATATTTTAAGACCTATAAAATTGACATTTGTTATTGACTACAATTAGATAGCAACGCTTGCCTAAATGTATAATTATGCATAACTTTATCCACGATGTTATTAAACAGACTCCGGCAGAGTTTGTGATACGTGGATAGTGGAAGTAGTTAAAACGTGGATAGTAGCTTCGTGTGTGTGGGTAGAATATACGTATAAGAACGTATGTAAGGGCGATGCAGTATCGCTAGTCTGATTATCCGAAGAAGGAATAGGCTTGGGGGAATTAATTCACACAATCAAATGTACGTTCGCTGAAAGCTCTTTGTTTGTCTCGACCAGTGCATCGTGAATGGGCCTCAAAGCGCGTCGCATCACTCACGAGTACAGAGCTTCATGCTTGGTTGCTTGATATTTGTATTCCAAATTTGAAAGCAATATTCCATGCACTGCACCTGTGCTTTGTATCTTAGTAACCTAATCCACATAAAGTACCTTGTCATTCAAGTAATAACTCTTTGTATATACATAAATTCCAATGTATCTAACCTGAATATAATAATATTTCAAGGTCCATTGCTCCAGACCTGTACAAGACATTCGGTAAAGTTCTTTGTAATCCATTAAGGATGTTGAAGTGTGTTTATAATAGGCTATTGTGTACAGAACTCATAACAATCTTAACTATGCCAACACGCGTGTTCCTGACAGTCGTATAAAATGAAGGTAATGCTAACAGATTACTTCCATTAAATCTTAGTGTAATTAAACAAATAAATTGGCTGTACGTGGATAAGAAGGCACTTGTACACTTTATATGATCACCTCTGTATTCCCTCATAGGTAAGGCGGTAAGCAGGTTCAATGCCGAACATAAAACCAACATCGGGCTGCTACTGAAATTTTCCTAAGGTTTAGTTGAAAATCAGCGTCAGGCACTAATGCTGAACTGGACATAGTTGACACAATCAGCTTGGTAATTATTTAAGCTGGGTAATATTAATTAATATAAACTTATGTAACTTGATTTGTGCCCAAACTGTGTCAATAAAATGATTTTCTTTTCTTTCTTTCTAACATAAAACCTAATGACACTGTCCTACTTTCGAATCGACTCACCAACTCACGTCATATTAACTAACCTATCTACAACAGAAAGCTCAGCTTTACTTTGAAGATTGACCAATGAGGGTTTTCATAAGCCACGAGTTGAAAAAAAAATCCATAAAAGGTTTTTAATATTTTTGTGGAGTTTCAAATACCATTTTTCATTCAGGCGCAGCCGAGATGAGGTAATCGGATTATTTAGAACGCGACACGTGACGTGCAAATATAAAATTATGAACGGCAGATGTCTATGGGCTATATTGCCTTTTAAGATATTATATCCAGGAGAATGAACAATTTTACATGAAATAATACCGAGATGGGCTAGACTCCAAAATTTTTGTGCGAAAGATAAATGTAAGTGTCCTTTTAAGAACTTAAACGATTTTCTAATAGAAAATAGCTTGAGTATTAGAGTGCCAAGTGAACAACAAAAGACCACATTTTACTAATATTTTTTATAAAAAAGGAAACTATACTTTCCTTGATTACAAGATTGATATTACAAACAGCTGCAGTAACTCACTACAGCTCTTTCATATATCAATCTTTCCCGTGAGACGTGACACTTAAAAAAAGTTTATGTAGGTACGAAATAAGAGAAAGAAAGAAAAGTGATTTATTTGTGATTGGCAAAGGAGATTGAAAAAAAAAAAAATTAAACAAATCCTATTTTATCAATTTGAACATCGTGCACGTGGTCAAAAATGCCTTTATGCATATTATTGCGATATGACTTGGAATAAACCGACAATTATCTCATTATATTCACTCAGGTAATACAAGCTTAGTCTTCATCAAAGACAGGTAAACATACCTAATATAACAATATAGGTGTTTCTCCAGTTATCGGACTCACTCGCATAGTGTCGCCCGTCGGTCCAAAGCCGAAGCTTAACATGTCATAGCCGCCTGAGTTCACATATTTGAGTAGCTCAAATTAAATTTCACAGCAAATACTTTATCTCTTGAATTTCGTACTGAATGGGACTTGATTACGTCTGCTTTAGTGGTGCCGTGTGTATCATTTACATTATAGGACTTTCTAATTGGGTTAATAGACAGGTCGTGCGGTCGTGTTTATTAAACACGTCATCATGTTTGTGTTGTGACGACTTGAAATTAGTAATTAGTTTGTTGAATATGTACTATCTTATTCCAAACTGAATATGTACCTACCTATATGTTTTAAAGTGTCATTAGTCAAAGGTTTAATAAGATTTCTTCCAAGGTTATTCCCAGGTTCGGAATTGTACTGGATAAGTACCGTTAATAGATGCTTACTTATAAATTATAGGCTTTTCCATTATTCTACTATACTAGATACCTTTAATTATTTTATATCCTAATCATAATCATATCAACTTTTCTTTCAATCCAGCTCTAATTTTGCGTTGAAAGTCAAAAGAAAATAGACTTTCTCGCACTAAACACTATCTACTACTATAATAATAAAAAGGTGAACTGTTCACCTTCGTCATGATTATTTACGGTAATATGACCTCGGATATGTTTGCAAAATATAAATGTGTAAGCATAAGCCCCTATGAGCATCCCTGCTGCGTTGTCAGACCGGCAAATTGCTATGAAATACAATCCTGTGCAAACAATATATACGAGTTGATGTGTGTAACGTACGTCCGTTTATTTATAACCTCACCTCTATCAGGAACGACTATTGATGCCTTAGGAACACTATACTATATCTACATTCTGTCAGTATTGGTATTTTTTAGAAGTGTATATTAGAATATCCATATCAATTCCCAATAAGATTCCAAACGATTTCCAAACGTGTTGAACCTAAAAGTTGCTCGTGCTTAAAAACGTCATATTTCTGGCTGTCAAGTATAGTATATGTAATAACTTCATGAAGCTTTGAAGTCTTGTAATTATTGTTTTCAAAAACGAAAAGACAGTCTAGTGGTAATAATATTTTGAAAAGGCGGTAAAAGTTTATTATTGATAATAATAATAGATTTTTATTTGCAGCCAATAAAGCCATATTCAGATAAATATATAAAATATAACAACAGTCAAATTCACAAAAAAAGATCCAATATGATTTTACGATAAAATATCAATAACGTATTGAAATATCAAAATAAGAAGTACGTATTGCATGAGTTAAAAAATAATTTAATGAGTTAAGAATTAAAGTAAAGCTTGCCATTGCCGTCTTTCACGTTAATAATATTTTAAAATTCGTAATCAGTACGTCGCAGGCTTTTCGACTAATCCTTAGGTATACGTTTCTGTCTTCGCAGCAGTTGAACAGATACATCAGAATGATCTCATTAATTTAAGCTGCCATTCACACCTGGCTGGATTTGAACACACACTATTCTTTGGAGATATTAAATTTAGTCGTGGATTACTTTCATTGAATCTGTTATTGTTTTAATTTTGATACCAGTAGCATTGTATCGTGAGTGTAAATGTTTATTTATTTTAATATTGGTTAATGGTGCAGTTATGAAGCTGACAATGTGAGAATATAAATCATATTGAATGGTGGATGGTGGTTTTAATTTTGACAAAGTACTAAAATATTAACACAATTGTTTCTGCTCTGTGCTTATCAGATTTGCGTGTTTTTTTTATTATTAAGTGTTTCCTCATAATATGATACTTGCAAACTGCTACACTAGATGTCCTGGGTTTGGTTCCAAAGTGTTATTGGGTTTTTCTATGATATTTTCAGCTCGGAGTTCGGATTTGTGCCCGGTTAATGGCAATAGGCTCCTATTAGGCCATGGGACCTAAAAATACTGGTAAACTGTGGGTGTATATTAGTACACATCTTAACCCTTCGGCGAATACAGGTATATGAATAATGAAAAGAATCAGATGATTCTTTCAATCCAGCTGATATAACTACGTTCGGTAGGTACTATTCATTGATTCACCTAAATAATACTTATAATATTATTGGAAAAATCATCATTCAAAAGGGTTGAAATGGAATAGAATTGCGATATAGAAAAGAACAAATGGACAAAATTAAATATTCTTTAAAGATTGATTCAAAAATATTGAATGTAAAGTTGTTTTTATCGTTTCGGCGAAGATTACTGCCAAAATATAAAATGTCGCTAACGCTTACAGTTTCTAAGAGTGGGCCCGCCACGGAGGAATGACAGGACGTCAGAATAAATTATGTAGGATAATATTTTTGTCGGGCACTTACCTTTACGGTAGATTTTTCAACATTATTTAGTTAACGCATGATAAATCACCGAGATAATTTAAGGTAATTAAATTATCTAAAATTCGTTTTGAGATTTCTAAAACCGTCTTGCAAACATTAAAAAAGTAAGACGAGCGTGTGTGCAGCAAAAAGTTGTATTCAAGAAGGAAATGACGACATTGACAGCAGTTTGACAAAAGAACCCACAGACAAAAGAGATTTTATTTGATGTTTCCGCACGATTGTAAGTATTCTAGGACATTACGTCAATAATGCTCGATAGCTCAAAGACCCTCGATAGCTGTTTTAATATTTTCAGTGTTACGTCTAGATTATGTGAAAGACAGACAGATATAACACATGTTTCCCAAAGGGTTAGGTAGAGTATTAATGTACTCACAGTTCGCCGGTATGTTTAGGTTCCAATGAATAGGGGCGAGACTATTGCCATTTAACCGGGTATCGATTTGAACTCCGTTCTGCTACTGAGAACTCAGTAGAAATATCCAATAACATTTTGCTCGACCTGGAAACCGAGCTTAGGACTTTTAGTGTAGCAGTCGCGCTTGCGAACTCTACACTAATAAGATAGTCAATGGTCTGTGTAATTTATTAATTACATTAGTACCTAAATAGTAGACTGAATAAATTACGAGTACGCTTGTAGATAAAAAGCAAAAAATGATAGGCTATACCACTAGGTATGATGATCATTGGACTGCCAAGTCGAAGGTCTCGAGTTCGAATCCAAGGCACGCACCTCTGAAGGAAAATATCGTGAGGAAACCTGCATACCTTCGAGATTTTTCTCGACGGTTTGTGAAGTCTGCAAACCCGCACTAGGCCAGCGTGGTGGACTGTAGCCTAATCCTCAATCATCAATATGAGAGGAGAGCCATGCCCAGCAGTGGGACAGTGTATGGGTTGATGATGATGACGCTTGTAATAAAACATTAAGTCTTGAGATCAAATTGGAATAAAGTTTACCTAACATATACTTAGAAATATCTTATAGGAATATCATTTACAACATTGAAGCTATAAAACGCAGTTTCTTCGAGTGCCATACATTTTTATTGGCGATATTTTTTCCGTCGTTTCATGCTTGTTATTCGACCTAAAGGCAGACTGATCCGTTTCCAAGGATGATGATGTGATAATTTTATTTTAATATCATCAAGTAGATCAGATATATTTTTATTCTTCTTCAATTTAAGAGCTCAGCTCTTGTTGGTGAAGCAATCGCCACTGTTCTCTATCTTCAGCTTTCCGTTTTACCTCTTGATACGACACGATCCCCACCCTTTCCTTCACTTGTTCCACAAAACTTCGTCTAGGTCTTCCCCTACCTCGTTTTCCTTCAATTTTACCTTCTAGTATAGTTTTGAAGTAGTCGTCGTGTCGCAGCAAGTGGCCAAACATCTTTCCTCTCCTATTCTCTATGGTTCTTAATAACTGTCTTTTTTCATCTACAATTCCTAAGACTTCCTCATTTGTTTTCATATCCGTCCAACTGATCCTCCTCCAGCACCACATTTCAAATGCCTCTAGCCTTTCTCTATAATATTTTTATTAACCTCTTTTAATTTATCATATAGGTTGAAATGTGTTTGTTTTACCTGGATCTGCAGTAGACATCACAGAAAAATAATTGTATTGACCCTCAGAGTCACGACTTCTTTAATAAATTAAATGTCTTTGAATATATTGATTTCTGACATTTACGCGAATATTATACATTGGAATAAAACTACTTTAATTTCTCCTTCGTCTACCCGTGACCATGAACGCTGTAAACGGTCCGAATAGTCGGGATTAATAATATCAATATACGCGATAAAATCCGTAAAAAGTAGTTTTATTTCAATGTCTTTGAATATATTGTATCATGGCTTGCTCCGGCTTCGCACGGGTGCAATGTACTATCTAATATCATGCATCTATTATACATAAATATAGCCTATGACACACAAATAATGTGGCTTTCTATTGGTAAAAGAATTTTCAAAGTCTGTTCAGTAGATCCAGAGATTAGGTACAACCTGACAAACTCACAAGCTTTATATTATAAGTATAGATAAATTAATAGTTATTTCAATTATTAATTTAATAATGTTTATGAATTTTATCGGGAAACAAAGAAATATGTGGGAAAAAGTATCTCTGGATTAGTATGTATTAGCGATTCTATCTTTACACAATACCAAATCTCCGCTCGTACGAATATAATTCATTAAACCCAAGGAAAAGTATGGAAGTAAGTATGCAGTGATTGATGACCTCTTGGGAAGAAAAACAAAGTCAGAAAGTCAGTGGAAACAAATTCGATACAGTTACCTATCTAATTTGGAAATGGGTTCTGGTTCGCATTGAAAGGTAGCAAGCTTTGTAGCTTGTGTTGGTTTTAACTTCTAGTTTGGTTCACTCACGTACATTCAATCCAAACGATAATAAATAAAGTTGTTTCTAGAGATTAACGCTCCGGTTCTGTTTTTGTGGTTGGATTTGCGAATAGAAAAGAACAAAATTGGATTAAATGGATGAAAGGGTTGCAGCGAAAAGTTTATTGTGATTAAATTTATGAAAAAAGTTTCTGATAATATTAAGACTAAGTTGTTAGCTGCGGCAAATATCGATAATTATAGACATATAGTACACCAAAAATAGATGATAATGGTCCCTATTTATTCTGCACCATTTTAATGGAAGGAAGGAAGAACAGAAGAAACACAGTGTTTATAAGTGGTTTTGTTTATAGACTATTGGGAGAACTTCTGATTTCAAATTTTATCCTACCGGTCACCACCAGTTACACTCACTATATCATCATAACCGTTCCATTGCTGAGAACGGCGTGGGTCTCCTCTTAGAATGAGAAGGAGAGGGGTTACATTATTTTTCAACCCGTTTGAGTTTTCACACGCAACTGAGAAAATCTCTCAGGCATGGAGATTTCCATACAATATTTTCCTTCACTTATTAATTCGCATAATTATGATGTTTTTAAAAAGCAGAAGTACGTGCGATTACTTTACTATGACTTCTGTGCCTAAGTCAGCGCATTATTTACTTATATCTCAATCGAATCTTCAAATTCTTCTCCAACATTTTGTCTCGCTGAACTTACATGAACTCATTTGGTATTAATATTGTTCACACGTACGCCACGTTCTTGTATAGCGTATTCTGATATTGCAAGGTAGTAAGCTCGCGTATCGTCGAGACTGTGGCATTTGAGACTCTGGTTTGTGGAAAGCGAATTTGATATAACTTGTGCAAAATGAAGCGTGATTTCTAGACTTATTGTTTAATAAATAATATTCAAATGCAATAGTATATTCACTACATAGTATAAAACAAAGTCGCTTTCTCTGTCCCTATATCCCTATGTATGCTTAAATCTTTAAAATTACGCAACGGATTTTGATGCGGTTTATTTAAATAGATAGAGTGATTCAAGAGGAAGGTTTATATGTATAATACATGTATGTTATTAGTACATTGCACCCGTGCGAAGCGGGGACGGGTCGCTAGTAAATAATATTCAAATGCAATAGTTGTATAATATCATTTTGTTTTAAAGTAATAATCAGGTCTTATTGCAACGGAAATCGTGGTTCATACTTTAAACCTGACAAAATCGACAATAGCTTTTGTATTATGGAAAATTTAATAACCAAAGTTATTTAAAGAGTAACGTAAGTCATACATTCACTTATCTAATTAAATACATATTTATGTAAGTAATTCGTATTTGAAGTTCAATTTTTACAAGTACTTATGACTTTTTACTATATTCATTAAGTTAATAAGCTTAAACTAAGAATTAAAAGACTCGAATATTGTTAATCTTTCCTAAATATAGATTCTGTGACCGCGAGAGCTATGAAGGGCGCGAATGTAATCAAAATAGAATTTTAATAATAAAATATATGGAATTTGGGTTAGGAAGATACGGGAATATTCGGGATTATTTTAGTAGGTACACAAATAATAGAATACAGAAGAACTAGTAATTACTTTTAGGCTTATTGGCCAATATCTTAGAAATAATAGTCTACAAATTTTATTATTAAAATAAATTTTAGAGAAAGAAAAATTCAATCTCCGGCAGGGTTCTGCGTCCCGTCCGGTTGAGTACACCGGACGCCTATAGCCAACAAAAAAAACAGGCCTATCTTTTATTTGAATAACTTTTCTCTAAAAATTAACTGAAACTAACTTTTCTCTATTAATTAACTTAAATTTGCTTTCTAATTAATTATAATTTATTAACGAATTTATATATTCCGTCACATATAGGTAGCTACTTTACTTGAATCAGAATAATCGTTCAGGACATTTTCGGCCTACTTTATTGAGGGGTTTTCACGCGGACCAATCGAATTGCAAGGTGTGCTTGCCATGGTCAATCTATGTCTGCGAACCCGCACTAGGCCAAAGTGTTACACAAAAACCGATTCGTCAACCAGTTTAAGCCTCATAATCATCTTCAGTTAATGACGATGTTTAATTAGCTCAAATGAAGATGCAACTCCCGATTTGTATGACAAAAGAAATACTTTTCGACAGAGCCTGCTAAGGCAGAGTACGAAAATAGCTTTGTTTCTTTTCAACGCCAATTGAGATGTCTATACTTCAAACCTTAATAGAAACGAATGGCTTTTCATTAACTGTGCTCATCTAATGTAACTTCTTATGTTCGCTAATGTACAGCTACGTAGATGTTTATGCTATTAATCTTAATTTTTATATTTAATTCCATCAATTTAAAAAACGGTTCAGGTTTTGTCATTCGTCCATTCCATCATCTTTTTTTTTCATATTCTTTACATAAGTATATATAGCATAGCATAGGTCAATTAAACAACTTTTTAATGAACTACGTTGCTTGCATTTACTACAATAAGCCATTTCAAATCATGTAAGTACTTATAACTACAAAATTACTAGGTTCCCGCAATAAATTGGGTGAACACGATATAAATTAGAAGTACTACAGTTACAAGCTAAATTAAACCTTCACATACTAGTTATTGAAGCGCAAGATGTTATTAGAAACCCATAACTATAGATTAATGTGTGGTCAATGCGTGCCATTGCCCACTACTTCAAACCCACTTAACTTCATGTCTTCATAATCAATTTCACTTATTCGTTGAATGTCAGTGAAACACGCGAGGAATAGTGGCGTGGAAAATATTTTCTTCGTTTATAGCTTGTTAGATAATTATGAGAAATGTGTGTTGCTTGTGAATTTTATTTGATAAACAAGATACACACGTGAGGTACTTATAAAGGGTATGATTTAGCTTTATTTTATGAACCTGTTATTATTTGCGCTGAAAAATGAAATTTGCAATTATTTTGAAACTGAACTGTGCAGTTAGATAGTATTTGTTAAGGATAATTAAGTTACTTTCTGTATATTTAATCAAGCATAATCAGCATTTTAGTGAGAAAAACTAGGAACAAAAATGGTGTGAAAGAAAAATCACCAAGCAATGTCGTCATAAATGTAAACACAGGGCGCGGTCACGTACTGATTGTGATGAAATGACCGGGTCACCGTGCCATTACAGCATCGCGGTACATTTATACATGACGTGACTTTTGAATAGGGCGCCCGATAAGGGAGGAGACGCGATGGCGGGCGCCAAAGATCCTCTTACCAGTCCAGACAATGAGAGGAACGCCGATAAATTGAAAACGTGTGTCGAATGAGACATCGCCGATGGACAAGGGTGTCCCGTTTACACAGCGCGGGTGTCCGGGCAAACACTTTAACTAGAAAAATAGATAAACAGTTGTGTCGCTTTTTGTGTGTGGAAATTCTCTAAGTTTTTTTTGCTTAACCGTAGTGTTGAATAGCAGAGCAAACTATATCACACTTACAGGTTATTCTTGTGGTTTAACCACCATGAGATATGATCCTCCTAATACTGTTGAACTGCTGCAATACTGAACTATAATGGTGGAAATAGAAATCTTGGTAGAATAATTCATTCGCAAAGAATTTTAAGTATTCATATGGTATTGGAGGACTCTGGGTGTACTTTAGTACACCACTGCCTAACCCTTTGGGGAATGCAGATGTAATGGTAGTCCCATGGAAATGATTAAATTTAAAAACAAACTCATTCCTTTCAATAAGCTGCTTTATTGAACGACACAGCTACCTACCGTTATTAAAAATTCCAACGAATTTTGTTTATTTAATTTGTTGAAAATTGAAATCTTTGTATGATAGTTGCAAAGATATTATTTTAATATTGAGCATTTTATTAAAACGTTTACGTTCACGTTTTTTTACGAAAAGAGGCAATATAGGAGTAATTGTTTTTTCTTTAAGGATTATACGTACTGTTACGACTTGCCATTCTATGAAGCAAATACTGACATAAATCACTTTTATTCGGTAATTTATAAAAAACTGTACTCCAGAATTATATGTGTCGATTACCAACCGTTATCCGATATACGTAGATAATATTCTATGTTAAATTTTCTTTTTTCTAATCTTATTCTAATAAATCTTTAAAATATACCAAGTTGAACTTTATAGCAGCATAATTTGTTTTTTTGAAAAAAAAAAGTCTGTACAAAAAAAAAACCATAGTAGACAAATCAAGCGCCAACGCGTTAATTTTTATTTCCAACTTTTAGGTGTTCTAAATATATATTCTTCGTCCGAGTTAAGTTTGTTTCTTATTTTTGAATGTATTTATTATGCAGTTCATATACTTACAGTCGAGCATTAAGTTGGCGAACTACATACAAGTCACCCAGTAAAACATCATCTCCTCTCCGCGGCTTCGTCGTGTACTCTAAATAATCCGCTTTGCATAACCAATGTGCTTCGAAGTTCGTCGTCTTTGTACTAACAGTCATTACGTACAGAATACATACTAAAAGCGAAGCACAGATGGAATTTTTAAAATGCACCGCAACATCAAAATCGAATAACTAGAGCAAATCCTCAGTATTTACATTTTTCT
The DNA here is from genome assembly GCA_964056405.1 of Acronicta alni. Taxonomy (NCBI): domain Eukaryota; kingdom Metazoa; phylum Arthropoda; class Insecta; order Lepidoptera; family Noctuidae; genus Acronicta; species Acronicta alni. The sequence continues at coordinate 9,363,703 of OZ043926.1, forward strand.
CGTCATATCGAGTTGATGAAACATTTCGAATAATGTCTAAAGGCACACTTTAATTAGCTCCGAAAACCCCAACGCATTATATAAACCATTTCACATTATTTGTGGTCAATAAATTGAAATATTCCAATAAAGTTATTTTTATTGAAGCGCGTTGGTATTAACGTTATAATACCGACAGAGGCAATAAATATACTTCCAATGAGGTATATTTATTACGCTGAAGCGCAAAACTTTTGAAAATGCTGGAGTTTTACGGTGTTCCGCACAAACGGCAGTTGTCGGTTTTATTATTTTGTAAGCCGTGCCCTGATTGGATGCTTCTGTACAATTGTGGAAATGATAGGAACTATTTGTCCTGAAGGCATGTTATCAAGTTGGTTTGATGTCTTACATTTCTGTTGATATCGCTAATAACATTGCTGTTTTGCGGGGCATGTAATATCGAAAGATTTTCGTTTTCATTCTAAGTGTACTATAGATTTAGGTTAGATTATTTTCAAAACAATGTTTTCTCTTGTTAAATAACATTTTAGGTAATGTGAAATATCAGAAGAAACTTGTGGTTATCGTTCAACTCCACATGCGAATATTATATGCGTTTCAATTTAAGATGTACGCCAGTAGGTCAAGCAAAACTGTCAAATTTTCCCAATTGAAAATGAACGTTAGTATTTTGTACTAAAGTTGAAAATCTATCAAACAAATTTGACAAATTAGGGTGGCTTGGCTGGATGTGCCCTGTACTATTTTTTTTTAAATAAGTATTAGTAGGTATTAATAATACATTTTAATTAAATATACGAATATACCTAATTATTGGAATCTACATGCCTTATACGCCTACCTCATATAATTCATCATTTTCACGTTCGTCTTAAATGATGGCCTTTTCGGGCGGACTTATTCATCATCCCATATGACAGTATCAATTTCTGCTAAAATAATGCATACAATGTATATAGATATCTTCGTAAATATAGAAGCACAAAATGCTACGTGGAATGAGATGTGGATATATATAATTCTGGCTGATTGTCATCAATACAGCTATATTATAACTTTACGTACAATACACTCACGCCTTTTTCCCATGGGGGTAGGCAGAAACTAAAGAACGCCGCTTGCTACGATTCTTGCATACTTATTCCACATTCGTATAATTTAATTCCTTTCTAAATTTCTGCACCGTAGTCAACCCCATTTCTAATTCTGTTCCGATATGTCCATCCAAAGGTTGCCTGGAAGAAATCGCTGTTCGCGATAAGGCCGCCCATTTTATGTTTTAAATTAATTTGTGTCCTGTTTTTGTATTTTTATCGGTGTACAATAAAGTGTATATAAATAAATAAATAAATAAATTCATACATCTTGTCATACAAACATATTTTAACTCTATACGTGTTTTATGTAAATATGTTTTATCTTACCTGTAATACGGATCAAAATATCATAATTGTTGTTGTAAATAATATGTACTCGTAGTTGCCACCTACTATTATGATTTTAGCCACTGATGATATCTAATATCGAGACTCTATTGTTATATTTCGTCTACCTATAGACGTATAGAGTAGTTCGATGGATCACTTGAATATGTACAATTAATTTGCTGCATATTAATATGTTGGTATATAAGATCCTTCAAAACATAACATACCATCTCGCCTGTATTCCCCGAAGGGATAGGCAGAGGTGTATAAATCTACACCCACAGTTCGCCGGTATGTTGAGGTATTATTAATATTTACGTGTCTACTCTTTGAATGACACCGATTCATACCAAACTTTCAAAATTCACAGGAAAATATAATATATTAAAAATGCTAAATAATATCTACTTTCAAAACATATATGTGAAGAAGCATGTCGACTTTTGAATCACATTCTACATATACATATAACTGTTATTCAAAATTGAACTGGGAATGTTCACGGCGAGATTTGTAAAGGTCGTTACATATTGTATGAGGTTTTCCAGAATCGATGCGCCGGAAAAAGGGAGGCAAATTTAATTTTCGTCTCGGCTCTTCGCTAATGTGACAGCGAAAGAATTATCTCGTAACTCTTACGCTCAGTATTATTCAAGAGAACATTACCTTTGTTTCAGTAACGTCGCCTTCACCTTTGTTGATTATTTTATAAGCACTCCGTGCCTCGGTGAGCACGTAAAACCGTCGGTCCCGGTTGTCATACGTACACCTATGACAATCGTTAGTGGCAATCAGAAGCCCAAAAAGCCGGACAACCAGTCTATCCTCAGAGTATCGGTATAACCCATAAAAAAAATTGGGTTGCGAAGGTCTGATGGCAGTCGCTTCGAGTAAAATACTGATATTCAGCCGCATCTGGTTAGACTAGAGGCCGACCCCAATATAGTTGGGAAAAGGCTCGGAGAAAGAAATAATGTCTAGGAATATTTGGAAGGTTTCTCTTCATTTGGGCTTTTTGACTGTCTAGATAGAGATGATTTTTTTATGTTAACATAAAAAAATTCATCAATAAATTTGTAATAATTCTGATGAAAGAAAATATTTATTTTTGATGAAGATAGGTACCTACGGATGATCCTTGAGGATTTTCCGTACAAAGGTAGCTTGTATAATGGTTAGAATTGCAGTTTTTCTATGAAATATTACTAACAAAATACGTTGGATGGTAATGGTGCTTTATTACATAATGGGACCTGAAAAAATACTAGCGAATTGTAGGTGTATTTATCAGTAGGTATACTACTGGCTACACACATAAGTACCTAACTTACGCCGGTATGTAAAATACATTCTATCAGGCCCGTATTAATTCTTGCAGTCGCCATAAATCGGCAAATAAAAGTGATGTGGCGTTGCTTTCTAACCTTTTTTTACATTTTATTAGCTAAGGCCTTCCCCAAGATCTTTCAGTTACTCTTTTCTTGTGATGCCTCGAACTAGTTCTCGCGGTACGCAGCCAAGTCGTCCCGCCATCTCTTTTTATATAATGTTCATAATTTTATTCAGAGCGGAGAATTCAACCGCCGTGAAGAAATGGAAGTAAGGAAAGTATAAAATTTCATTTTCGCCTCAGACCTAATACGACAGTGGAGGAATCACCGCTGGTGCGACCCCTTATTTAATAATCGCTGAACCATATCTTCATGGGCATATTACATTCTAGCCCTACCTTATAAACGGGTTGAGGTGCAAATTTGTAAGCCTGCAGCTTTGTTTTACATGACATTTAGGAAATCGTTCACCAGGTCCTGGGTATTATTGTATACAGATTCTCATTAGCAGTTCGGAGTTTGGATTTGTGTATTGGTACAACTCTGCGTAACCCTCCATGCGTCATGGTATTTTATTTTATGTGTATTTACATTTTTTACAGACTGAAATGAGAATAGGCAATTACATGAAAGGTGGTTATTTTTTTATTCTTTTTAGTAATGCCATCTTGGAAACTTTTGTAAGTATCTTTGTAAAATATTGACGACGTATATTTGGTGGCAATAAAAAAGAAAATTTAAAAATCCCAACTGCCTAAAAAGTTAACTTTACATAAAAATTGATCAGAAAAAACAAGTCCAGTTGTCGAGAATTCTATTAAGTAATCGATACACATAAAACAAATAATAAATTCTAATGCTGAACATAGCAACTTAACAGTCGGTCCATTAAAAAATTCTAGATCGGATCAAATTTTCCCAATAATGGTACCCGACAGTTGTTGCTATGTTTCATATTAGAATTTATTATTTGTTGTATGTGTATGTATTAATAAATAATTACATACACCTAAAACAAATAATGACGTATTTGTGTATGTACAATTTATTTTAAGAAAAATCAGTGTATAGTCAATGAAATTCAGTATTGACTAAAACAAAGCTCTCACAACACAGAATACAAAAAAAAGTAAGAAAATACTTAAAACAATGTTGTATAACAATGTCGGAAAACTTGGAAATATTAATATTGTAACGCATGTGTTGGAATGAAGGTAAAGTAATTGAGAGGTCCATTTTGTCGGCGGAAGCTAAAGCCCTTTGTAGTGGCTTATTAAATGCGCCGTAGAAACTTCACATAAATATTATATTAATTTGAGAAATAATCATAATTATGGAGCGCCACTAGTATGATTATATTATAAAGAATTTATTTCAGACATATATAATTTGTGAATGTCTTGTTATTTATAGATATAAATATTGTGGATATTTCAATAAATCTTTAATAAAAAAAAAATTACAAATATGGTACACAAGGCTGCCTAAATACCTCAAGCATTAAAAAAAGAATAAAACCTTATTTCAGATAAAAATACTGACTAAATGTCAGACATTAATACTGACTATATTAAATAAATTAAATAATTAGGTATAAAACTAATAATGTAAGACGAAGGTCATAACTGAAGAGATGATGTAAGGAGGTCCAGGAATTAGCTCTCAATAGAGAGCTGTGGAAGGTGCTGCAACAACAAGAGCAAAGCAGCAGCAGCTCTTAAATAGAAGACATAAGATGAGGAAAAGTTCTGCCTATCTACCTCGTATCATCCTACGCTCGCTTTGGCTCCCAAAGCTTTTGAGAAAGGAAATTATTTCGAAAACTTAAGATTAAATCAGAATTCTGTGACAGAAATATTAATATTATGTCAAAAAGTGTTGAGGTGGAGGTAAAGTAATTGTGGGGTGCATTTCATCGGCGGACGCCAAAGCCCCTTTTGTGGCCGGCGGTACTTCGATGCCTTTTTAATAGGCTTACTTAATATAGAACGGAGACTTTGTTCAAAATATTATGACGAAATAGGTACTTCGATTTTCGATAAAATATATTTCGTCTAATATTTTTTTTATTGCTTGTATTTTGTAGTAATTTTCAAACGGAAATCTTGGGGAAAGATATAATTATGTTTCCACTACTACCTATAGTCAAAGTTGAAATGGCTCCAGGTTGATTTTCCTGAAGAAAAACAACAGAATTAAAACTTATTGACTTCTGTATGATATTATGATATTCATGATAGATAATATACCTACTACTTGTGAAATTATAACATCAGTGATGCGAAATTATAAAATTACTGGAATATCACGTTTATTTCAGTATTCTTCTTTTCCCTTTTACTGTCGAACTACCAGGCATACTGATAAGCGATATTATTTTATGGTTCAAATTCCCGAAACAAAGCATCATTATTTTACTTCGATTTTCTGCAAGGCGGAGGTACTTCCCCATCAGTCCGGCATCTCCAATTTGAGTGGAATTACTCCCACTATGCCCTAAAAGAACTATGACTATAAAATGGCTGAACAAAAGCCTCCCGAATTTATTCAGCAATGAAATGATAAAGAAGTACATTGAGAAGAGAAAACATTACAAGATTGACTTACCGTTATCAGCGTTGTCTTTGTCCGGTCCACTGTCGTGTTCTGACTCCGACTCGTCCCATATGGTGTCTGTGGCGATCTTCTGGCGCGAACACTCGATCCAGTAGCCCGGAGTGGGGATCAGGCTATGTGGGTACTCCTCGCAGAATTCATCTGTTGAGATTAACGAGGTTAGTATTGGTTTTCATATATTTTGCATTCGATTCTTGAACGGAAATCATGGGGAAAGACAGAATTATGTTTCCACTATTATCTATATTCAAAGTAGATAGAGAGATAGATACTGGAACTCTAAATAGGGTTTCGTAATAACTGTTTGACGTTTCTTCATACGTATGGGCGGCTATGAGTACAAAAACTCCTCTCCTAGGAAGAAAAGTATGTTTTAAAAGTAGCCAGCACGCTTGGCCGTAGGATCAAAATGATCCTATAGGAGCTTTGAGAGACCTCACACGTAAGAACGACAACAAACATTTTGCTTTGTTTATTTGTGTAGGAAATGATATGGCAGCCAGATCCTAAAAAGGTATTTACTTGCCTCTGTTCGTGTCTTCTATCAGGTAAGAAAGTCAAACACATTCTAGTCGACTATACAAAAAAAGCAAAAATTTTCTGTAAAATGAATTTCCTTATCGCGGAGGCTCCGATCCGAGCCCTTTTATTGACTATTAAGTTATTTAGCTTCGTTAAGTGCCCATTTGAGCGTAACGAAGACTGAGTTTCGATCATTACAAAAGTTAGCCTTGCGTACTAATTTTACTTTAACGGGTACATAAAATATTAATTATGATACAAGAGGAAATAAATATTGTAATGAGTCAAATAAAGATTTATTAAGGTATTTAATGCACGAGAAACGATTGCAAAGTGAGACGAAATATCAAACGAAGGATCCGCTTAGTGATGAAATTCGTAATATAATCCTTTCAGTCGCTTAAAATTCTGCTTTGAAATTCAATTCACTTGTCAAAATCAAGCAAAACTCAGCTGAATATAGATTTATCAACTTAAAAGTTTTACTAAAACTTCAAATACTGGACGCTACTCCAGTCAAAACTCTAAAATTCATGTGATATGAATATTATATTAACAAACAAGCGGCCCTTACCATTTTTATTTATATTTCCACACTTATCCTTGCGAGGGAAATCTGACGCTGATGCCATACCGGGGCCGTTTGTGAGAACTAAATAAAATATTTAGATAGAAGCGTGTACCCGGAAAGCGTCCGTGGTGGCCGGCCGGACCGCTAAATCCCCTCTTTGCAACAACGAAATATTCCGAAGACTCGCATCTCTTTATTGAATATTTTACATCAGTAAGACACTTTCAAAGTTGCGGTAAATGTATTCAGCAAAACACATAGCTATCGTATTTGTTTTTAACCAAGGGCCTTTTACACGTATTTTCGAATTGATAAAGTTTTTATGAGTGGCTGCAAATTTATTATATTACTAGCTGACCTGAGGGACGTTTTCCTGTCCAAATTTCATTAAATCATATCTACAAAAATCACATAGAAAAAAGTACTTACATATTCCGGGTTGGGTATCTACTATTCGAAATTTTGTTACGCTACATTTTTTTCAGTCTATTATGACCTTATTGAAGTGCCTTGTTGGGTCCAATCCCAAGTGATAAGCTTACAAATGAACAGTATTTAATTTTTATTTATACATATCTACATCTACACATATTATTATATAAAAATGAACCCTTGTGTCCCTTGGTCACGCTATAATTTGAGAACGACTTTATTGATTTCATCCATCTTTTTTTAAGTTTTCTAATACTATGTAGAAGGTTGTTACGGAAAGAAAATATTAAGAAAATTACGCAGGACGTTGGGAAATTTCAGTAAACTTAACAACTAGATACTTTTTATCAAGATCCACGCAGACGAAATCGCGGGCAGAAGCTTGTTATGTACATAAGTAAATATTTTTTTGTCAATTTTACATAGGCACAAATTAAGCCAAGCTTATACTATGGAAACTCGACATATATAATAGTTATATGCCTATGTTTTCTTTATTATTATAATTTTTTTAAAGTTTCCGCACACTAGGATTTTATCTTATACCGTGGGTGCCTTTACAAACACAAATGATAACAAACAAAAACACCCAGACCCGAAACAACTACCTGTCGAACATACAAATGTTGGTCTGTGTGGGGATCGAACCCACAACCCGTGTCCCAGAAGCCGTTTGCTCAGCCACTGCGCCAAACGAGTGTTCGATGTTTTGTACATAAATACCTACTTATAATACTTAAGAAACACAATTAATAGAAACATACATTACAGTGATAAAAACACACTGGAAAATTGCAGAATATTCAAATAATTTTCATTCTTGCTGTCTTCTTTCTTCGTGATGTATTTTCGTTGAATGCTCAGTACTCAGTTCACTGTAAGGTAGAACACCAAACTCTAATCAATATGCTTGGTGTTCATACTTAGAGTGGACCAAGTTACCGAGTTTCTTGAAATCTGTAGCTGAAGTCTTGAAGTTGTTGTTTCTGATGAAATCTTGAAGTTAAGTTTGCTAAATTATGCAAAACAATATACAATAAAATTCTAAGAAGCCTGTCAGTAAAATTTGTTACAGGTTTCGATAAACGGTTTAAACAAATTATTCAATATAGTTACAATACAGTGAGATAGAACAGGGCGACCGATAAGAACGAGAAATTAATATTGACAAAGCAACAAATTTCTCATTACTAAGATTTTTAGAAAATGCGGGTTTGACTAGTTTGTTTTTTCGTTTTCTGATCAAGATCCAACAGATTGTGTCCATTTTACAACAAAATGTCATAAAATGTCAATTCATTTACAGACACAGATTTTCACAAACACCTGGCACATACAAATTCTTGTTCCATGTGGGGATTGAACCTTTAAATCGCGACGCAGAAGCCGACCGCTTAGTCATGACGCCAGACGTGTCGTAAAATATTTATACTATCATATCCTTGAAACAAAATACTCGGAAAGCGTTTTTCAAAACTATGATAAGCCAAAAAACTATCCTGCTATCCTTCAGTAACATATCTACTCATATTTACGCGTGCGACATAAATATAAGGTTTATCGTCACAACTTGCGTAATAAAAAGACGGTGCCATACTGTTTAACGATACACGTGGGAAGTAAACCAGCTGATACTGTTACTTTGAGGATTAATATTTTAAAAATATAACATATTATACCATCACGCCTGTACTCCCCGAATGGTAAGGCAGAAGTTTACTAATTGTACACACACAGTTCGCCGGTATGTTTAAGTCTCATGTAATAGGAGGTGAGCCCAGGAACCCTAGCGTAACTAGCGTAGCGTGACTGGGGAAGTACCTCCGCCTTGCATAAAATCGAAGTGAAATAATACTGCTTTGAACTGTGTTGTGTTCCTTACGGTGAGTAAGGTTGCCAGTGCTCCGCGAGGAAACGTATTGGCAGTGGGCGGACTTTGACCCTTATACTCCGAGCTGCTACTGAGATATAGAAAATCCCTATAACACTGCTAGTCCTGGGAATCCAACTCAGGATCTCTATCGTAGCAGTAGCGCTTAGGACCACTACACTAATGAGGCAGTAGAGAGCAGGCTAATGAGCAGGTAAAATATTAAAAAAATATATATAATATAATATATCGGCAGTTTTTTTTCATCGTGATTAAGATGACAAACAAGCCGCCAAACAGGCAAACAGACTTAAAGGTAAGCGGCAACCGCAGCCAATAGACGTCAGAAACACCAGTACGACTTGCGTATTGTCATCTTGAGATCTCAGTTGTTAAGTCTCATATGCCTCGTAATTTCACTGACTACATTGTCCTTCAAACTGGAACCCAACAATGTTTGAGCATTATTGCTTAGTGGTAGAATCTTTGACAATACGGTAGTACCACCCCCAGATGAACTCTGATGAAAAAATGATGAAGAAATGAACTCTGCAGTAGCACCTTATTAAGTAGGGGTGAGCGGGTACAAAAGTAACAGAGGTCTAAAATAACAAACAGCTCTGTAGGTTATAATAACTATCGTGGCGACGGAATGCAAGCAGAAGGAGACGTCACTAGCTATCTCCTGAAAGTAGCAAGGTGACATTTCGGTCAGTGGAAAACCTGCGGATCCGTTTGTTACTTTCAACCCGTCGTTACTTTTGTACCCGCTCTCCCCTACTAAATATTTATAAGGAGAAATATCTGAAAATCAGAACAAACTGCATATCACATAGCAGATAAACAGAACAGGAATAGACAGCGACTAGTAAGTGAACTGGGTATTTGTCACTCATTATACCATGGGAAGCATAAAATATCTGTGTAATTAATTGTTAAAAATACTAGGTATTTTACTGAACAGAATAAAATATCACAGATAAAGACAGCGACTTGTAGATAAGTGAACCAGGTATTTATCGCTCAATATACTATGGGGGCATAAATTATCTGTGTACCTAATTAATTGTTAAAAATACTAGGTATTTTACCACAGAATATACTTCCAATTTTAACCAACAAATAAATTTTATTTCGTCTAATTTGAACTCAGGCTAATATACAATCCATCGGCTCCCAAATAATTGTAAAAGTTGTCTGTATACATTGTGGAACCCAATACTCATTATAAATTCGCTATTAATATTAATAATTATGCTTCACAATATCGGTTACTTTTTGGGTGGCCCAGATATTTATAAGCCGTTATCACTACAAAATGCTTCTAGAACAATTTTTTTATACAAAGATATCTGTGACCCATATGCTTCCGCATCTTTATCAAAGCACAAAGGAAATATTAATTTCCGTTTCAGTAAAGGGTTCCTTTTTGGATTAGACTATGCTTGTACGAGACATTACAAACTCATTTTTTTATTCCATATCTCTTAGAGTACAAGCTTTTATAATGAGATTTAGTATTATTATACCAGTCGTTTTAATATTGTTCTGAGAGTTTACTATCATGGATTTTAAATCTGAAAAATTTATATGGAGACAGTTTTTACTGAAGCAATATTAAAATAATTGTTTGAATTACGTGACCCTTCATATAGACAATAATTATAATATAATAATATTCAATTATCTAAATATATTAAAATTTTCTAATTTCCTGCACAATGTTTTGAATTTTTTATTTCATAAGAACATTTTCTTGGCAATAGTTAACACAATAAAGAAAGAATTAGCGAAATTGTTCCATCCATTCACGCGTGATGCGATGACCAAGGGAAATAGAGATTATTTTTTATATATATAGATATATGTTATATACGTCTTTTATTTTCCAGTTCTGTGGGGTTATAAGGGATATCTAAGGAACTGGAAAAAAAGAGAAGAAGAAAGAAGTAACGCCATTTTCAATCCTGACACTGAACTCATCATTAACCCATATACCGCTCTATTGCTGGGCACGGGTGTCCTCTTAGAATGAGAGGGATTAGGTTATAGTCCAGCGCGCTGGCCTAGTGCGGTTTGACAGACATGACACGCCGCCAGTCAAGAAAGTGTCGAAGACATGCAGGTTTTCTCACGATGTTTTCTTTCACCGTTGAAGCGAGTGATAATTACCTAATTATTAACACGCACATGATTTCGAAAAGTTAGAGGTGACCCGTGTGCCTTGGTTTCGAACTCGAGAACTTAGACTTGGCAGTCCAAGTATAAGTTCTCGAGTTCGAAACCAAGGCACACGGGTCTCCATTGGATTGCCAATGGTCATACCACTAGGTTATCACTGCTTACTCGATTTACTGCAGCACTGAACTATTGACACATAAAACTACGTGATTTCTTTACAATTTTAAGACGTTTACATTATGTGTTTCTTTTCATCAAACCTTGGCCAAGTCGACGAAGGTCGGAGGTATTGGATAAAGTTATTACAAAAGTTCAAACATACGAAACTCAATAAAATAAACTTTGCAGTAATATAACACACTGAAGTCCTATCAGTCAGAATTTTCCTATAAATACCAAATGTAACATCATATTTTACGAGTGCTTCATTATTTTTTTAATCTTGTTCCTATGTAAAGCTATCTGTCAGGCGTTTTTTTTGGATCCCAGGTTATAATAAAGGGTGTTTGTTTGGGGGAGGAAACGTGGTAACTGAGCTCGATTCGACCAGGCCGGCGTTTAATTTACCTGGATACTGAATTTCTTTCTTATAGCATCGCAGTTTTGAAAGAAATTGTGGTAGAAATTAATGTTATGGCTTAAAAAAATAGCATTTGAACAGGGTTAAAAATAAAAAATCACATAAACCTGCTAATAGTAACGATTGATTATATTATGTGGCGAGGACGATATTATCAAACCACTTTTTAATTTTGAGCGATAAAAATAGTCATTGTGAACCAAGTTGAACATACAAGCATACCATAATCTCTTTTTTAACTAAAACCCATTGAAGAGACATTGAAATGGATCTTGTAAGGACTAACAATATTTTTTCAGTAGATTTTAATGAAAATATATGTTTATTCTTGTGGCGACATTGTCATGCTGACGCAGCTCTTTCAGAGCTCGCTCGCCCGCTCGCTCACACAATGTACTTCAGTCGTTATCCTTAGGGCACAGGGTAGGCACACGCGTGACTTATATTTGTACATGTATTTTGTGGTAATTAAACTAGTTGTTCTAACCTTGGACTATAACTATTTAATTCCTTCTGACAACTGCATTAGAGACTAAACTACTGAATCAAACCCTATAGCAACCCTAATCAAAAGTACCTATAGTGTTTATCTCCTACATTCTCTTTGCTAATAATATTTGTAAACAATCTAATTTCAATAAATAGCTAAGCTTCTTATGTTTTACGATGCTGATTATTTCCTTTGCGACTTTTCTTTAATTTGCTTATTATGTGAAATTCATAAAAAAAGTAGGTATTATTTTTATAATGTTTTTACAAAACTGAGTTACTTACGTTTGGTTTAGAAGTACGCAGGTATTTATTTTCATTTTGGAGAAACTTGGCACTAGACGTGATCATAGGATCATACTACACGAATAAAAGTACACGAAAAACCAACATTTGGAAAGTTTATACCCTCCTTTTTGTAATCTTCATACATTAGATATGTTGCATACCTTATACTTCCTTTAAAAAAGTGAAAACTTATAGATGGAGGATATAAATTATGACTGAACCTACTAAACTACATCAGGAACCCCTTCGTCTAGGGACTAAACACATTAATATCAAGAAGGTACATCTGGATTGAGAGTAAAGGAGATGTTGCGTGCGAAAAAAAGGCTATTCAACATTTCAACTAATTTTTAGTTCTATATTTGACCTTCAGTTCAAGTGTTTGATTTTTATTGTTTGATTTGTTTGATTTTTGATTTTTAACGGCCTTACAGATTGCAGAATTAGGCTATATATTGCCAGAAGTGATCCAATCCGGCCAGTTCGCCGGAATGTTTTTAATAATAGTTTTAGTTTTTAATTAGTGACTAGTGTTGACGTGGTATTTGACGTTTAAAATTTAAAAGTAGGTACGCTGTTTTCATGTTTTTTGTTTAAATTACATAAACCTGACAATAAACATTTTAATAGTTAATGAAACACTTTTTATTATGTGCGTGCGTTATCGCGGTTTATAAATATTTAAATTAACGGTAAACAAAGAGGTAGGCATTTTTATTAATTTTAATTTGGCAGTGTTTGGATTTCGGTTGGAACCGCATGATTCAAAATAACGTTGTTTTTATAAACAATATTCTGTATCTCATACAGTAAGTCAAAAGAGGTTAAGTCGTGTTTTTTTAAACTGGCGATTCAAATAATATTGCCTTAAAATATTTAAATATTTTAAATTTATTTCGTAAAATCCCATTTTTGTACACGTGCGGTTTAGAAAAATACGGTCTTTTAAATATATTTACATAAAATAACATTAAAAATATTCCGTAAGACTCGTTTGCTTTAAGATATTTTTTTAATAAATCAAAATGAGTACGTTGCTCATCAAGGATCAATTAACAGGCACAATAGAAAACAATTTCTTCCATCCTCGAGATGGTCATCATTTATTTAATGAATTAAGATTATATTATCCTAAGATCGTACAATATTCAAATATTTATGTTAAATAACAATATTTTACTGATCGAAATCAGCTTCGCATCCAGTAACAACATAATTTATATTAACCCGAAAGAAAAATTGCGGCCCCACTATTTTTCACATTACTGAATTCAGGTTAAGCCGTAACCGATCCGAAACTTGGGGAAACTCGATAGGGAGGAGAAGTTTGCAAATATATTAGGTCCACAGAATGGACCGACACAAACACAATTTAGGGCTGTCGCGCTACCGCAAGTCCTTTCGTTTAGGGCTGCTATTAGAATTTCGTTCACACACATTCATATCGACATGAACTTTGAAAAGAGGTTACTTAGAACGAATCTCCACTAAAGTTACTTGTTTTGTTTATGGAGTTAATAATAAGCATCATAGTCAACTAAACTTGTTTAATCAATTTTATTAAGAGAATAAATGTACCATGCAAAGGACATGTTTTGTGACGTGGGCAATATAGTACTTGAGGAGCCGTGCAAAGAAGTAACGAATAGGAATTTGTTCAATTCCTTTGATTGATTACTTAGTAACAAAATGTTTTTCATTCATTTATTTTCAGAAGTAGACATAATTTAAGTTCTAGATCTAGTCTTTGTATACTATGAAATTTTGTAGTAGGTGTCATGAAAAACGACCTGGATACAATAATAATATTGCCTCGTTCTTGTAGTGGTCCTAAGCGCGACTGCTACGCTAGACGTCCTGGGTTTGATTTCCAGGTCGAGCAGTCATTGAGTTTTTCTATGAAATTCTCAGCAGCCGAGTTACTGCTGAATTTGTTGATACTGTTGAAGTTTGGAATTGTGCTCAGTTGATGGTAAAAGGCTCGCCTCCGATTTAATGGGGCCTAACCATACCGGCGAACTGTGGGTTTACATTAAGTACACCGCTGCCTACCCCTTCGGGAAATACAGGCGTGATGCTAGTTGTTATACAAATTAAATATATCCGGCAACTGGGACCGCGGTTCGAGTTAATTGCGGTACCAGTCGCCGGAATCCTCATAATATATTGGGTTAAGTATCAGAAATCAATATCTACACTTATTTTTTTCTTGTGTAATCTCCTTTATTCCAATGTCCGAAAAACTGAAATTGATTGTGTGAACAATACATAAGTTCCTGAGTGGCGAATGTGGCGTGTGATCAATCTATTTTAAAAGTTAGATACATCTTATTTTGGCTAATTGAATAAAAGCTTTTCGGGTTTACGTCAGAAGCCAGTTAACTTAATAACAGAAGTTTTCAGACGTTGCGTATTGATTGAGAATAATGGGATGATTGAGTCTGTAGAAACTTTGTTTTGAAAAGAATTCATAGAAATTCGATTAAGCGAGTGATAATTGATTTTTAATTTGCACATGATTTTCAAAATCATGACTTGGATTCGAAATCGAGACCTTCGACGTAGCAGTCCGATGGTCTTATCACTGGCTTGGTATTATTGTAATATTATATTAAAGAAGCAGTGATAGCCTAGTGGTATTGGACTAACCAGTCAAAGGTCTCGATTTCAAATCCACGGCACGCATCTCTGACTTTTCGAATTCATGTGCCTATTAATAACTAATTATCACTTGCTTAAACGGTGAAGGAAAACATCGTGAGGGAACCTGCATGCTTTAGAGATTTGCTCGACGGCGTGTGAAGTCTGCCAACCCGCACTAGGCCAGCGTGGTGGACTATAGCCTAATTCCTCTCACTCTGAGAGGAGACCCATGCCCAACAGTGGGACAGTATATGGGTTGACGATGATGATTACAGAATCTAAATATAGACTGACATATGACCTAATTGTGGGAGCGTGGACTGAGGCCGACAGACGTTGACAAACGTTTCATTAGCGTGCCATCAAATGGAGCCTGCAATATTGTAATATTGAGATTTATTTAGATGGTGCTACTTTTGTATAAATTCTACAGTAATCAGAATAATGACGCACATGACATGAGCTTGGAAACGATTCCGAAGCTGGCTATATTTTTTTATATTTTTGCAGCGCTTGAACCGAAGTTCATGCGTTAATGAACGTAGATGAAGCAAACATGTTGCTTCATCTACGTTCATTAACGCTTGTTACTAACATAGTTGTAAGGATTTCTGTTTACTAACACATTATGGATGTTTACATCTGAAATAAAGTTTATTACTATTTATTCTATTATTGTTTCTATTTATTCTATGTTACGTATCCTTTTGGACTCTCAGCATTGCTGGTGTACATTATGACGCGCCAACCACGGGTTTACACCAAGTGAGTTGGTTCGTTTCCTACTGCAGAAGGTGTCTGTGTAGTGGATGTCAGGAATCGCCGTACTATGGAACATGTGTCAATGATAACTGATTTTTGGAGTGGAATGAATGTGGATGTGTGTAGGTCTAGTTCTTTTATTGATGTGTGTAGTGATTTAGGGATAAGCCCGGTAGATGATAATATAATCGGTATTATTTTGACTGTATTTTTTTGCCACATCTGTCGGATTTCATCTGCTAATGGTATTTTGTATTTTTTCTGTGTATTTTTTCCGTAAATTATCTGAGTTAGGTACAGATATGTCTATTAAATATGTTATTTTCTGTTCCTTTAACATTAATGTTATGTCTGGTCTATTGTTTTGTGTGGTTTTATCTGTGATTATGTCCCTATCCCAGTATAGTTTTGCAATTTCATTATTTTATACATTTTTTGGCTTATATTTATAATATGGTTCTATTTTATCTATTAACTTATATTTTTTAGCTATCTGTAGGTGTATTTGTTTTGCTACATTGTTGTGTCTATTTGTGTACTGTTTATTTGCTAAAAATGGACATCCCCTGTAAAGTGATCTATAGTTTCTTGCTGGGTGTTACATAATCTACATCTGTCTGAAATTATATTCGTATCCTTCATTATATATTTTTGGTAATTTTTAGTTTTAATTATCTGGTCTTGAATAGCTATAATAAATCCCTCTGTTTCTTTATATATATTTCCTTTTCTAAGCCATGCGGTAGATGCTTCCTTTATTATTATTATTAAAAGTAGTGTGTCAGGATTGTAGTATGTGGAAATAGTGAGAGTGAGGTTTGAGAGTCGGATTACTGATCACGAAGTCGTAAGTTAGATTCCCACAGGATACAAATATTTATAAGATCAACATAAGTGTTTGTTATCTTTTTTTGTATTTTTGGCATTTTCCATGCTAAGATTTTAAAGGTGTTTTAGTCTGAGTGTTTCTTATGTATTTACAAAAAAATAAGTATATAAGTATTTATGTACTTATTTCCATTGTCTATTACACATAGCATAAGCTTTGTTTAGTTTGGGACTAGATCGTGCTGTGTAAAATATCTCAAATATTTATTTATTGAATTATCTACGAGGACCTATTAATTATTTAAAAGGACTTTACCCTTGTATGCATTTGTTTCGAAGAGTTAAGCCACTAGAAAATAATTATGTAAAATGGCTCAATAAAATTATTATTATTATTATCTATAGTCTCTATAAATAAGAGACAGGCGTGAAAATATGTAACTATGTTCCAGGAAAATATTTTAATATAATTATAAAGTACGATATGAAATCTAAAAATACAATGTAAGTTCTGCTTTGCCGTATTACTCTATGTCCTATTCACATTAAGAACATTCCAAGAAACACTGTGTCTTCAAAATAACTCCTCAACGAGTCCCACTTGCCAAAAAGTGTTGACAATGCATTACTGTATGGGCAGAGTACATACAAAAGCCTACGTATAAAAATAACGAGGTCTACATATTGTATGAGTACATACATACACACTTGTTTACGCGAGCCTTCCTGTATTCATGTGGGCGAGTCCACCGTTGAGTGTATTATTAGAAAAGTTTCTACCTTTCCGCGGTCCCTCGGTTTTGATCTCCTTAAACGAGGCAGAATGGGACGAAAGTTGACTTGCATTTCATTTTATGTTTGCTGATGTAAAGCGGGGTGTAGATAGACCCTTCAACGATGGTGGACGTTGCGGATCAGAATGTATTTTAAGGTTTTGTGCGCACAGGTGATGGGAAACCTTTCTTGTGTTGATGTGACGTTTGTGGTAAGTAGGTCCTTTATACGAGGGTGTTTTTGCGAATCTATTAGAGTGCATAGTGTATAAGATGGATCCCTTTTATTACAATAAAATGTTGTATATTTTAAGTGGGTAAATAAGTTTTGTGCCATACCTTACTAAGATTAGGTAAGTAGGAAGGTAGGTAGTTCTCACTTGGCGTTTCGTTAAGTACCTAAACAAAACGCCAAGGAAGAACTACCCGCGACAGTAGTAATAGTGTATAGCAAAGATCATCCATATCCATAATTCCATACCAATATTATAAATGAGATTTTTTTTTTATTTATTTGTCTGGTACCCTTTCACGCCTATAAACTTCTGAACAGATTTCGATAACATTTGGCAAGTAGATCGATTGTATCCTGAGGAAGATATAGGCTACCATCTGTCTCAAAACGTCTTTTGGGGTGTGAGTGACACCACGGGCATTTGTTAGTATAATAAAATTTGACTGAAAATAGCACAGGGAGGTGAGAACGATACAAGATAGAAATATATTGTTTTAAATAAAAAAGTCTCCGCTGTAAAATTGACAAATCTATCTGGCAGAAAATAGTCTATTGTTTTCCCTAATAAAAAATATCATATTATCTTAAATGTACCTATGTCGAAGATAACAACTCACAGAAGGTACCTATACCATTGCATCAGTAACCGAATATCTCTAAAGCTGAAACCCTGCCATGTATTATTACTGTGAAATACAGCTCAGTGTAAGCTTTGTGTCAGGGTTACTTGATTGAGAATGCATTGACGTGCATTCCCACTGACAGTTATTGGCCAACCATGGCTATGCGAACGCTCGCTGACAGCCTTCAGAATAACGGTATTTAATAAATGTAGCCTCTTTAGGATTTCTATTAAAAATAAATCGTTTACTGGTAATATTTGGGATAGTTTTCAAGAAGGTAGGTAGAAGGTATTGAATATTTAAAGAGAATGCAAAATAAACAAAAACATTAAAATAAAATATACAAAAAGAAAAAATGTTTAGAGCTGGCAACATTACCACTAATGGTACCTACTTATAAAACATTACTATAAAATATACTGGTATTAAAACTATATTATTACATTTACGTCGCGTCGTAAGGAAAATATTATGACAAAACGTCATCTGTATGTCATGCAACGATCGACAGGGGGAAATAGGATTTGGAATACTGTTTCGGGGTCGACCAACAAAACTGTGACATGTGTCACGGAACTGTCGACATGTGGCATGTCTAGGATTACGTCGATATGTTTACGAATATTATTATCATAATAATATGCAAGAAAATGTTACTAGGGAGATATTTTTGATTAGAAGAGCATTTTTGGTGAAAAATGAACGCCTATTTGAAATATTTTGCACACATTTTCTGCAAAAAGAAAGTATTTATAACCGCAAACAACTCAAATATTTATCATCCGAGAACTGTGGGCGTACGAAAGCATACCTTTGCCTATAATCCTCCGGGGTTCACGTGCGTGGGTGTAGGTCACAGAGTAACGGAACACAAACTCCTAACAGACAACTCCGTGTCATTTACGACTAAAAATATTATTCACGTAACCTTTAACGATGAGACATATTCTTGTCAAACGTACATTTTAGAATTAAAGCAGCATTTAAGACGAAATAAACTCCTTGCTTCGCACTAATTTCGCTCAAACTTCGCAAACCCTTGATTTGAATGAAAGTAAAATTGAACATAATTATTCAGTTCTGACAATTTAAGAATGTTTAAAAGCAGCAGCAAAATGGTTGGCGCTTTTAATCTTGTCAATTATCCGGAAAATTGGCGCCGCAAGAGTTCACGACTCGGTTTTACCGAGGTTATAAAAGCATTACTGTGGCGGTCACATTGCGGGTTACTGACCGATTAACGAAATCTTTGTAGGTACCTACTTTTGGGGATTGAGCTTACATAGCCAATGTTAAACACTTATTAAATATTTAGAGATTTATCTTGATTGGGTTAAAAATATCAGTGAAAAGGAATTTTGAACCCAGAGAATGAAATGTATTCTATTTTATAGCTCTTTTCATTTAGGTACAATCGCATTTGCTGTTTGAAAGCGCTATAAATTGACTTCTTGTGAGCACGTATTGAATATATGTATTTTCTTGATAGAACGTGAGGATAGTATAACACATTTAATTCTTGTGAATGCTTCGTCTATGACCTTTGAGACGATGTTGTCTACGTGCATTTAGGACTGTTGGATACGTCGAAGTCATGGTTTCGATTTGTAGATAAAAATACAATTCAATTCTTTACAATATTTCATTCAAACTAATATTGTGAACTGAATCTTGTTAATAAATAAATTAAGAAAATAATAATAACATCTAACGAGGCTCTCATTTTATGGCTTGATACCAACAGAAGGCAGGTGGAAGAGCGCCGCTCCAGAGATTGGTTCGGGCTTATAATGATTATTTTACCGATATCGATGTATTTGCCTTATCTAAACTTGAATTTAAAAAACTAATTATTTTACGCCTAGCTCAAAATTCTTAATTATGATATATTCTATTATATTATAATTATTATTGTTAATTAAATATGTGTCCACAATTAGATTCTATTAGATCTGAAGATAGCGAGAAAATTGTAAATTGTAATGTGTTGTTATTATAATTATATTTATTTCAATCTTACATGTATCTAATAATAGTAAGTAATATGTGGAAACGTAGTGGATTGTACGTTTACTTATAGCACAATGTGTATCTAGATGTAATATACAATGTACGATTTTTTGTTTTCCCAAATTAAATAAAATAAAGCTCTAAGTTTCTTTCTCTGGGGCCTCGACCAAGGGTACCTTGGATACTGCTTTCGTTGTGTGTTGGTAACTATGTTTTATATTTTTGAACGTTTTTTATACTTACCATTAATAACATATTTAAAAATAAAAATAAATATGTATAATAATTATGTATGTTGGGGTTGAATTCCAAACTAACCAAACGCGGCTGAATATCAGTAGTTCACGAAGCGGCTACCATCAGACCTCCGCAATCTAATTTCAAGGTAATACCGATATCTTGAAAATAGACTCGTTGTCAGGCTTTTTGGGATTCTGAATACGAATAACGAGGTGCTCGCATGACAACCGGAACCGACGGCTTTACGGTGGTACAGAGGGGTCTCGATGTGTTAAGACGGTCACCCATCCGCAGACTGACCGTGTCTAGCGCTGCCTAATCTTTCAGATCAGTTGATCAGCGTAAACATGCATAGATTAGTATATAATTTTCACCAGTATTATGAGTCAGACTTCAAGCGTTGATTTCTTAAAATTCTTTATGATTATATAATAGTCAATCTAGTGCAGAACAGTTGTAAAATTACAAGATTTACGAGTTTAGTCATAATTAGTTTTTATTTTTGGAACAATATGAACAGTATTGTTTGCGCAATAAAGATTCTTTTGTGTTAAATAGTTACTTTGCAAAAATAGTTTTTTAATAAAAAATGCCCAGTTCACGATGAAATAAAATGATATTTATTTTAAATCTTTATCTTTTAAAGACACTTTTACGTCAATGTTTTGAAATTTTTTATGCTAGATGGCGCCGCATGAAGAAAGTAAAGGGAATTCTGACTTTGATTACGACGATGAATATGTAGGTGAGTAGGTAGGTACGTTAGTAAGTAATAGTTCTAAAATTTATAAACAAATAGCCTTTGCACGCGGTTTCTCCCGCATCCAGGGCTTTTTGAGACAAAAGGTCCTTCCATCCCATCCTATGTCCTTCTCCAAGGTGTAACCTATCTCTATGCCAAATTTCATCAAAATCGGTTCAGCAGTTTAGGCGTGAAAGCGTAACAGACAGACAGACAGAGCTACTTTCGCATTTATAATATTAAAATAATAGGGATATTTTATTCAGAATGTTTTCTGAACGTTGGAAAAAGTAAGTACTTAAACCTCCTTAGTATAGAAATAATCTAAAATTGCCGTCACTTTAAATCCAAAGATGCAATCGAAAATTGAGTACTCTTATAGCATTATCAAAGTACAGACGCCAGCAGGTCAACCAATCCAAAACTGTCAAATATTCCAAATTGAAAATGAACCTTATCTTGTTGTTTTAAAGTTGAAAATCTATCAAAGAAATTTGACAGATTGTGGTAGCTTGATGTGCTGGCCTCTGTACAAGGACGTCACTCGACCCCGAAACTGTCTAATCTCATATCTATTTTTATCGGAACTTTAACCGGTGTCAAAGGGCAGATTAACGACCCACTGAAGAACCTGCCTTCTTCAGCTTATGATAGTGATCTCCCCAAGTATTTAGGAGGAGGTAATTGTAGGCTTGTTTGCTGAATTTCTGAATATTTTCATGTTCATATGATAATATATATAAGTCCCCTATAAGTCGTAAAGAATGAGAAATTGAGTTGAAAAAATAGCTGTTTGCTTGTTTTTCTTTCGCGTCAAAGTTTATGTATGAAAAAAATTTGTTACTGTATTTTTATTTTTTTAAATTATTATGCTATCCATGACACGTGTGCACATTTTATAATTAATATTAAAGAAATAAAAAGGATTAAAAATAACATTAAAAAACAGAAACAAATAAACTTATTGATTCTCTAACGGGAAATATACCTAATATTATTGAGACACGTAATTTGAAAAATAATCCTGAATGACGAGCAGGTAACCTAAATAACAAAAAATATATTTTTTCTTGGTGATCAGAGTTTAGTTAACAAATACTTACATAAATTAATATGAATATATTACAAATGAAAACATCGTGCAACGAAATGGTATTAAAAGCAACCAAAACTTCAATTCATACCTGAGCAAGCCTGTGGCGGCAGTGGGAAGATGAGTGTGGTGGAAGACTTGCGCCTGGCGACGGCGCAGCCCAGAGACTGGGGTTTGAAGCTGCGCAACTGCTGCATGAAGTCGCTGCACTCCATCAGCGCCACGTCCGCGAAGTGCAGGTCGCACAGTATCTGGTTCTTGAAGCGGCGAGCGCGTTTCTGTACCACAAAGAGATCTGGTTATAGGTAATACTCTGTTTTCTCGCAAGGTTTTTTGAGACTCCTTTTTACAATAGAAAACATAATTAAGTCCTTTTATTATAATCCTCATAGATCTTCCACCGCCAATGAAGACGGCAGAGTATAATTATGTTCAGGGGCCATGCGAGTCGTGATGACTTTCGCCACTACCCTGACAAAGAACCGTATTCAATGTATCTCAAACAATGAGTGTAAAAAGCGATTAAAAACCCATTACTTCATAATAAATTCACCGGTGAATAAATATTACCGACACCTTGGATTGAATAAACAAATACTGTATAAATGCGGTAATCCTCTTGGGAGACCTTTAAATCGCAGATCGCTATACAATATATAACAGTTCCACCAAATCACAAAATAATAGGTCCACGTAGGTATATTTCATTTTGTATTGAAACCCATTAATCTCTATCTGTTTTTAAATATTGGCAATTTATTTCAGCGTTACCAATTTTATCCCGAACATGAACTGCGTATATTAAAAAAAATGCCCGCAAAAATTATTTTTTTTAAGCAAATTATGCAAAATATTTTTTTTTGAATAATTTCTAGGATGGTTGATTTAATTTTTTGGACGTATTATTATTGTATGTATACTCGTATTATTAAGTGCTGCATTTGCCTAGTGGTTTTAAGCGCGGCTGCTATGCTAGAGGTCATGGGTTCAATTCACAGGTCGAGCAATGTTATTATATGAAATCTCACTAGCAGTTCAGAGTTTGGTTTTGTGCCCGGTTAGTTGCAATAGGCTCGCCCACTATTACATGGGACCTAAACATACCGGCGAACTGTGGGTGTACATTATTATTTCAAGAAAGGTCCTTTCTTATTAATTTTACCAGCCTTCACGATGTTAGGTCTAGTAATCCTTATTTGATTCGCTATAAGAACAAAGACTTTTTATATTAAATTGTTTATTAGCTTCGTTCCTGGACGAGATAATATTTATTGAGTTGGTAATAAATTCAGTATTTTATTGGCTAGCTTCAGTTTTCTATATTTTATTTAAAATTTATGGAGTGGTTTGTTTAGTCATATAATATTATAAGCATGTGTACAGGGTTACTTAAAAATATAATTTAAATATCATCGTCTGTGTCGATATTTAATAAGTTTTTTTTATTAGCAGCCTTACAGTAGATACTCCTGAAGATCACTTTTCATCGTAATATTATTATAAAAATAGGCAATACAACGCTTGAACGCATCTATAGCGTAATTGTTTTTGTATGCTTAAATTTAAAAAAATGGCATATTTATAACTGCCCCATCCTCTTTCAATCCAGGGTTGGCAACGCGCAAGTGATACTCCTGGTGTTGCAAGCGTCTATAGGCTACGGTAACCGCTTACCATCAGGTGGGTCGTATGCTTGTTTGCAAACTTAGTAGAATAAAAAAATTAAACTCCCAATTTTCTGTATCAACCCCGTAACCATTTTCTAGAAATAAAAAAGCTTAATCAGTAATGCTACATGATTTATTTCATTTGAAATAGTTACACCTAAAATATTTTTATCGACTTTTCACTAGACAGATTTAGAAGCTACGAAACGAGAACTCACGTTGTCCAAACTAAGTCGATTTGTTGATAAATTTATAAGTATGTAGCGACATCTACCGCGCTACATAGCACTACGAAGGCCTGAATCGCGCAAGCAACATTCGCAACGAAAAGTTGCATATATACAACCGCCCGACATCAACCGTCGGGCCGTGGCAATGCAATTGACGGGGCAATACACCTCGCCTCTCCACAAGTATACTATTTTTTGTTCTTGCTTAGTATCAATGAAAGCCAATTGATTTGATGAATTATTACACATATATACCTATACTTAAATACTGCATAGAAATAACAGTACTACGGTAATTTTATTTTGATAGGCACCATCACAGATTGGGTATGAGAGAAGTCGGGAATAAAATTACGAGGTAACAACCCTAATACAAGTAGTGACAGAAACCACCTGCGTTACAAGTGATGTTTACGTTCCAACCCTAACAAGGAAAGTAGGCTCAGCGCACAAGTAAACGAAATCATGTTTATTTAGTTATTTTGCTTAGTATATTTTATTCGCAATTAATTTACATAATTTACAAAGTCAATAAGTAATATTATTTGTCTGAATATTATTGTAAACAACAAAAGAATTGTTTTACCAAACAAGAAACGTGTTATTTGTTTTAATTATAATATAATATTATATTACATAGCTTGTCTCTAATAATATTAGTCTCGTTATGTAAATAAATTTGTTTTTTAATTTAAGCAGAACCATTCGCTGTGGACCGTTCAGACTAAATACCCGAATACCCTTCTGCCTCATTATTATTATTCACAATTAATCATTGTTAAATTTTATTCAGGTGAGGTAAAAATCAAATTAATGAAAAGGTAAGACCTCACTGTAACATTACTTTTGCTGAAACCTGTGTCAGTTTACCTTCGCCTAAAGTGTATTCAACCATGTTGCGTTTACGTGACATTACCTATTGGCTGAAATGGCGGCCAATATATTGGTTCAAAGGAAATTTATTTGGCCATAGCATTCTTATTGCGTTTGCCAAATATTGGGCCCGTGATGGAGTTTATTCAAAATTGTACATGGCTTACGGAGGCTAATAAGAATTGTATTTTATTGACATACTTTACTGACAAAAGCGTGTATGGAAATCATGTTTTGTTACAAACGATTCGCCGTCTTGCATTATTAAATAAAAATGACGATGGGTGGAGTGGGCAAATGTGCATATTATAGCAGGTATTTGAAATTTAGAAAATAACATACAATTTTTTTACATTCAAATTATATTTTGATGAAAAGCAAATTACTGTCAGGCGTATTGATTATTAAGTCGTCCATCATTGTAAAATAGGAGTTACGAAAGTAACAAAATTGATTACGATGGAATAATAATTTGAAAAATTAAAAAATATTATTGTTAAATTATTCTACATGCTGATTGTACACTTAGTGACATAGTAGACATTATATATATCCTATACTATGTATAGATAAATCAATACGTATCGTAATATTTCATGTTCACTATAATTTTCTGGATAACTCGGTAATTATTTAACTCGATTAGTTCCAATTCACTTAGCAAGATCATCCTTATTTATCTATCCTAATTAATCAAACTTGATCGTTAGTTGGAGGAGTGCCCTACATTGATATTTAAAAAAATCCTTTAATCCTACACATCGTGTAGCATTGAATGTAAACACATTCATTGCTATTTAGATATAAGACACAGACAGCTGAATAGTACTAAAAGGTATTAAAAAAGGTAAGAAAAACTCGTTTTTATTTTGACAGATTTCAAATGAAATAAAAGGGCTCAAAAGGCTTTTCAAGGGTTTGCGGTCTCTTGGCCCGTCCTGAACCGCGGACCGTAAAATTGGTTTTTATTTCAATATTCTTTGTGTTTATTTCAAACTGATTGGATTCGATTTTTTATGACAGATGTTCAATTTAGTTCAACTTCAGTGGGTTGTGTCTTTTACTTGCTACATAAATTTAGTATAATTTGACAAAAACTCTTTAACCGAATAACCTAGTATTAAAATATAAGTAAGAAAACCAAAACTGTCAAATTTTCCCAATTGAAAGTAAACCTTATAATTTTGTATTAAAGTTGAAAATCTATCAAAGAAATTTGACAGATTGGGGTAGCTTATAAATAATGAACATGATCATGATAATCATGATGAACTTTAATTCATTTTTTGCTACTAATTGGTAAAGGTCCACAATCGATAGTATGTTAGTTGATAGGTATAGTAACACTAATATACTCGTCTAAGTAAAGGTTCGACACATTCCAGTGAATATCCCGGCATATAACTTTATAAAAAACCTAATTTTGAACAAAACCCGTTGAGTACGAATAAAAATAAAGCAAATAATGTCGTGTTTCTTTTGTTTACACTCAGCGGGAATTTTATGCAGTCTTTTGAACCCTGTCTCCCCGCCTTAAATTTTTTTTTCTACCATGTTGTCGTAGTTTCAAGTCAGGTTTATTTCATCGTACATCTTATTATGCTCTGGCATTTCGTTCAAGACTTGTCTGGAGATAATGTCGCAATTTTTGTTTGAGAAGCTGATTTTTACAAGTCAGTTTTGAATGTTTTTATTCTAAGGAAAGACTATTTTGTCTGTTTAAATAGTTCATTATTTCTGATTATTCACTATTTTTTTCTCAATTATCTACCCGATTAATAAATTTATAAAATCAACAAACGTAACTGAGTAATTAAACCCCTAAACAAACCAAAAATTTAATTAAAATTGGAGCTTTACCTAAGAAATGTTTAAAGTTTTGATGAATTTATTTGATACCTGCCCTGGTTTGTTAACAGTCTCGGTCGTTGGTTGGACCTCTTAATACTGAAACGCTGAAACTTTCTCTCACCACTCATTCAGGCAAATTTAGATTTAGATCGTTATTATATTGTACCTAATGTATGATAGACATAACATAATATTGTCGTCTGATATTAGCATTGCCATTCAACGTGGCAATGCGGCCAGTCTTCTGGGAACGTTACCAGATGACAGCGATGTGGAGGAATACTTTGACGCTTAGACGTGAATGCATTTTTCTTTCTAATTTACCTTTATTTTTGTACATTATGTTAGTAGTAAATTTATTTTATTTTTATATCATTTCTGTAAATATTTATTTAAGTGTTCAAACAATATAAAAATACATAATTATTATGTATGATGAAACTTTCCAGGAAATGTGATCGGTGTTTTTTTTATAATAATTATTATTAATTGCATCTTTTAAACTTGAGACACATTACCAAGCGAACATTACTTACAATAATTGGATCATCATCATCATCATCATCAACCCATATACTGTCCCACTGCTGGGCACGGGTATCCTCTCATATTGAGAGGGATTAGGCTATAGTCCACCACGCTGGCCTAGTGCGGGTTAGCAGACTTCACAAACCGTCGAGAAAAATCTCTAAGGTATGCAGGTTTCCTCATGATGTTTTCCTTCACCGTTTAAGCGAGTGATCATTAATTATTAATACGCACATGAATTCGAAAAGTCAGAGGTGCGTGCCTTGGGTTCGAACTCGAAACCTTTGTCATGGCAGTCCAATGGTCATACCGCTAGGCTATCACTGCTTTTTCTATAATTGGATATTGAAGTTAAAATATGTACATAAAGATTATAATAATATAACCTAATCATCCTTTTCAAATATCTAGCTCTTGATTTTAATGAAAATTTACATTACAAAATTCCTCCCAATTTTACTTTTTAGAAACAAATAAAGACCGTTAAATATTATTTTAACCAATTTATAAATAAATATACTGCCTTAGTCTAATGGTCCTGCACGACTGCTACGCTAAAGATCCTGGGTTCGATTAGCAGGTTGAACAGCGTTATTGGGTTTTTCTATGAAATTCTCAGTAGCAGCTCGAAGTTTCGATTTGTGCCCGGTTAATGGCAATAGGCTCGTGCCCTATTACATGGGACCTAAATATAACGGCGAACCGTCGGGGTACATTAGTACACCTCTGCCTAACCCTTCGAGGAATACAAGCGTAATGGTAGTTATGTGTATAATGTAAATATAGAATCCATTTAAAACTAGCTAAAATACGTTTCAGGGACGCTTCGCTGGCAATTAATCCACAAAATAGCTTTAATTTATAACGCAAATATGTTATAGACCGTTTGTGCACTGGTGTGGAAACCTGCCTGTTTATTGGTGCCTCGGAATAAAAAAAAATGGCTTTACTGAATGAGAAGGCAAACTGAATGCGAATCGTTTGCATGAATATTATATTTATAATATACTGGTCTAATAAACTAGTTGATAATAACATGTATAAGTAAATGAATTGACCGCTAATAAAAATCATATGAATAATTTTTCCCCTAAAAGGACGGTTAAGAACAAACTTATAAACTCGTCACTACTTCACAAGTCAGGAAGAGACGCGTGCTGTAAAAAAAAATTCAGCACGCTCGGAGGTAGGATATATAATGATCCGCCTGGATCGCCGCCAGTATACCGTCGTGTGTATTAAGAGCCAATACCCAAAAAGTTATTTAAAATAGCTTTTGGACACTGTTTCATTCGCACCTTAAAAGACTTGTTGAGAAAAAAGGTCCCATGTCCTCCTCGACAGTCCAATCTATCTTCAAAATTCATCATAATTCGTTCAGCGGTTTAGTCGTGAAAACGTAACAAACATACAACTTAGACCACATCGTCAGTTTAGATTATATAATATTTAGTATCAGGTGAGATTGTGGTCAAACGCTAACCTAACTAGAATCTCTTATAAAAAAATAAAACCAGTCAGGCAGAGTTACTTTCACATTCATGTACGGATTTTGAGTTGTCATTTGTGTGTGTTCTTTCTATCAGACAAGATTAGAGTCAAAGGCTTTTAATGCAACAAAAAAAAGTTAAATTTCTAATATTCACAACTGGAGTCTTCATTAAGAAAGTGTAGATATAATTTACTCATTATGCAATGTTCAACATTTACTTCTTATATTCTTCAGAGGGTTGGAAAACACCGAATCGAGGGAACAATAGAGCCCCAATGGTCTTCTTAATTAGCTAAAACTCATTCATTCACCGTTGAATAGGGGTATGAATGACAAAGGGAAAACGATTCAGTGAAAAATCGCTTGTTCGGGTATTTTGTCATTTTGGACGTATTGCTTTCAAATTGTGACGAAAAACGAATAAAGGTGACTTTTATTGAAATCTACTGTGGGCCTTTGTACAGAACTCATATAAACCTTTGTCACAGCTGTACATATAAGGCTGAATATTTGCCCGTTGTGTTTAGGAATTCGGTATGGTATCCTTTGTACGATAATAATCTGTGAGTTTCAACCCATGAAGTCTTATAAAACAATTGACTGGTGTGTGCATTTTTTTAAACATCGTGTGTTTACTTAATTAGATGCGTGAATTAATTCTCTAATTTGAATTTTCACTTATATAAATATAAGATATAGACTGGTTTGTTATGATATGTTCTGGGATCTAACTAATGTAAACTTGAATATGAACTATTATAAATTAATCAATCATCTATTAATTTAAGGTTTATAGTCTACTAGCTGTTGCTCGTGTTTTTTTTATGGGATAGAGGGCAAATGAGTAGACGGATCGCCTGATAGTAAGCGATTTCCGCCGCCCATGGACACCCGGAGCACCGGAGGAGTCACAAGCGCGTTGCTGGGCTTAAAAGGGAGTACGATCTTTTCTTGGAGGTTTGAAGGTCATATTGGTCCGGAAATACTGCAGGCGACAGTTCATTCCACAGTTTAGTTGTGCGAGGTAGAAAGTTTTTAGAGAAATGCACAGTAGTGGACTGCCAACCATCTAGATGATGTGGATGGAACTGCTGTCGAGTGGGACCATGGCGGAAAGGATGGAAGTTTCACATCCCAAAGGACCTTTTTGAGACAAAAGGTGGCCTATGTCCTTCTCCGAGGTCCAACCAAAATTCACCAACATTGGTTCAGCGGTTTAGGAGTTAAAATGTAACCAACAGAAGAGTTGAAATGAAATGAAATGATATTTATTTTCTGTAAATGAAATGATTTTTATTTTCTGTAAATAAATCTTTTAAAGACACTTTTACAAGTCAATGGTTTGTTTTTGACTATGCTAGAAGGCGCCGGCATTTCCTAACTGACGACCTCTGAGAAGAAACACCGAAACAAACTCAGAGAATCATAGTCTCTTTTAAAGTCCAGACATAATAATATCAAATATGTGAGTTTCATAATGTAGGGCAATGTCTGAAATGGCCTTTTGAAGAAAGAGCCACAGCGGCTTTGAGTAGGCTAATTCCAGCCGACGGCACGCATGCATCAGTCATTGTGTAGCTCAACCAGTTACTTTCACATTCACAATATTAATAAAGACTCCTTATAAGCCATCGGTTAGGGTTGTCATACGAAAACCTATGACAATCTTTAGTGGTATACAACCTTGAAAACCAGTTTACCCTCAAGATATCGGTATGATTAAAGGATTTTGGAAAAATCCTATTTTCCCAAAAACAAGATCATGGCAGGTAACATAGCTAGTTTATTTATAATTTCATTTAAATATTTCGTTTGCAATGCTTTGATAAATAAATATTCCGAAAACCGCCGGATATTAAGTACTCTATTCAGCGAGTCAATATTTATTTTACTTCCGGTGGAGGTAAAGACTCATGATTTTGATGCGAACGTGATCGTTTTACTAGCTTTTCTTAGCAAAATTATTTTTTTTTAGCAGCCGTCATAGCTGAAATGCTAGGATCTTTTTACATATTGTCATTTGTGTAGTGACTGAGCGAGCGGCTTCTGCGCCACAGGTTATGAGTTCAATCTCCGCATCCTACAAAATAGATTGGTGAGGTGAGGTGATAACTGAAAGTGATAATCACTTTCAGTTATATCATTGTTTAAAACACACATTTGTAAAGCTAGAACTCTAAGCTAACTATTTGCTCAGATATACAAAAAATGGCGGGATTCGTATTTTTTTCATAAAAAAGTAAAGGTGAATAAGAATTTCATTGGAACCTTAGCGAGCCAGCCCTATGCGTTATTCGAATAAAATCTTGGCGGGTCAGCGCTACATCACTATTGTCTGCACAACTGAGAATTCAGTATTTGTTTCGTCATTCGCCATGTGATTGATTCGCTCTCGTGCGGTAATAACTCACCGCCGCCGGGGCTTCCCTCGTAATTCGCCTTTGATTAATTTCGATCAAAATCTCGTGTCCTTGCCGTATAAGTGGCTGGCTTTATTTCCAACACTATATCAAGGTTGTCACAATATTCATCAGTGGCTAATACAGTTGTAATATAGGCAAGAGTTGCTAGGTTTGATTTGTAAAATTATTTACTAGTGATTATCTTTTTGTATTTTTTTGGCATTTTCCATGCATACATTACTAGTGATTATTTTTCCTTTAGGTTGGAGTCAGACGTATCTTTGTATGTGTCGAAGTATCTTTTTATGTGTCGACTTTGGCAAGTGAGAGCCCCATCTCTACAGTCTGCAGCTCTTAAGAGCTAAAAACGCATCAGAGACTCCTCAGGTGTTTCAGCTATCCATGGGTGACGATGACCACTTGGTCAAGTGACTCGTCTATTCTTTTGCCAATACAAAACAATGAAAAAGACTGTCAAATATATTTTTACCAATTTGATTAAGATTTCTTACATAAAAAGTTGGAAGTGTACTAAAACAGAATATTATAGTAATATAATTTTCAAAGTTCCAAACCGCAAGTCATAGCCGTAACTAAACCGAACTAGATCTAATAATTCGAACTTCAAACCTTTGATATTACCACAAAACCCAAATAACGTAGTGGTTACCATCCTTCATGTGTCAAACGCGTCCATTAATTTTCTATTAGCCGACAATCACAAAATTATTCTGGCAGCAACTAAACAAAAACCTCTCGAGGCTGGAAGGCGTCCAAAATCCAGTTAGTCTAATAATTATTTCATAAGGGTTGTGGTCTAACCCTACTCAATGTTTCAGTACAAAAGAGTAGCAGTTTG
Organism: Acronicta alni; assembly: GCA_964056405.1. Lineage (NCBI taxonomy): Eukaryota > Metazoa > Arthropoda > Insecta > Lepidoptera > Noctuidae > Acronicta > Acronicta alni. The sequence goes on from OZ043926.1 coordinate 9,395,864, forward strand.
TTTGATTGACAGCTCGATAATGTAGGGCACATTCGCCACATTCCCGCCACTGGGTAAGTACGCCCGTCCGGCGGCGGCGGGCGTGGACGGCAAACGTAAAATGATTGATGACTCTGTATTTGTGGGAGCAGGTAAATGCGCTAGTTTCACCTTTAAGAATAGAAATAGAACTATTTACAAGGAGCCACTTAAGTGTCATATGATAAGAATGGGTTAGATGCGTCATACATTAACCCTCCTTTTTCGAAGTCGTTTAAAAAACTGAGATTTTCACGTATGTTGAGAAATGCGAATTTAGAATTTACGTAGGTGGGTAGTATATGGAGTTTGTTTAACTCAATTTTAAAAATATCAGTCTTAACTTTCTATACCACCCTTCCCAAAAGATGGTTTAGCAAGCGTGGTATGAACATTGTGACCGAGATAGCGTTGTTTTTTTGGGATAAATAACAAAGAGATACGTAATTTTGTCACTTATTTTATTCTACTGTAGCGACATCTACCGCACTACATGGAACTAGTAACAAATCCAGAATCGCGCAAGCAACATTTGCAATGCAAGTTATTTATATAGAACCGCCCGACATCAACCGTTGGGCCGTGGCCCGCCAGGCAAAAACACCCACTTGGTCGGAGGATTCTCGCCTCGTAGTTTCGTAATGTCAATTAAAGAGTATTTTATTTAGGTAAGACTTAGTTCATGAACATATAAAATAATATTTTTAGTACATCATCATCAACCCCTATATTGTGCCACTGTTGGTCACGGGTGTATCCTCATTGAATGAGTGGGATTCGGCAATATCGGTTGGTTGCCCATCGAGAATACAAGCAGGTTTCCTCACGATGTAACCGAGTGATATTCATTTGAATTTCAAAAAGTCAGAAGCGCATACCTTGGATTCGAACTCGAGAACTTTGACTTGGCAGTTCAATGGTAGGCTTTTTAGTAGGTACATAATCTGATTTTATTAAAATTATTGATTAATAAATGGATTAATTTACAGTTATTTCCATATTCACGAAGTTATAGTGACCAGCTGTTATGTGTAATATTATTATAATTAATTTGTTTACGCAGTTTCAGTTTGTAATAAAATAAAGTTGTAGGTCGATGAAATAATTACATTAATGCAAGACATTGGTGCTTCTAATTGCTGTTAAAGTGTTTAATTAATGATTAAATTAGTTATTATGTTAGATTGTCGTTCGGAGATGACAAATAATAAATAAAAAAAATATTTCCCCGTTCGCCGACAAGAAACGTGTGTATTGAACAAAACCACACTTGGCAGTAGGATTTCGATCCTACAGTCAGTGGTGGTTTAGTGATCTTAGTCTTTAATGATCTGCCAAGCTAGCGACCACGGTCATGAAAGACCCCAAACAGTTTTATTGTGTTGTAAAGTGTCAAGTGAGCACAAAAAATACTGCTTTTTTTTAATTTTATTTCAACCCTAGAATATACTTATTATATAAGTACAATAGAAATAGTTTTTTTTTCTTTTAGTTACAGTAGGTACACCAATTTATAAATTACAATTTATAAACGTGTAAATAAATAAAAGTAAAAGATATCCCGGCTCATTAAAGATTGTTATCTGATCTGTCACTATTTTGTTTCATAAGTTTGTTGCGATAATATGCAGTTTATTACTAAAGTGAAGTAAAATGTTGTTTTGTTCATTGAATATCTTTGGCGACATTACAACGAAAATAGGCTATTAACACATTGGCTGAGCCGGTATCGGGCACATCCTAATATTGGATATCGACCAATAAAGGTGGGTCCTGCAGCCATTAGGCTCTCCAAATACATTTGTTTCCGCAGTTCCGTTCTAAAAGGGTTAATCGAATGAAACATTTGTTCCAAATATAACTTGGCATATAATTTAATTTACAAAAACTCTCTTTAGGTATTAATACAAAGTACGGATTAGGTTCTGTTATAGTTGGTCAAAATTATAATGTGATAGGTGAAACTACCTATCAATTCAATTGATTGGAATTGTTATTCAATCAATTTTGACTGTTGACTGACCTTTATAAACCTTGCCATTGCACCGATAATACATGTTAAGCGTAGATTTATTGGAATAATTTTCAGGAGTTCTAGCGATAGTACTGGATTATACTCTGTCAGAGACGATTTCCCAGGGCCCAACGATAGAGAATGGGAAGCTAAGTGCGGTTTTTAGTCGGTACGAATCTGACATACCTGGCCCCCTCCGTAGCGGTCGATCAGTAAAAGAGGTTTCAATATAGAACGGTAGAAATAATTTACAGTTTGATTTTTGTTTGAGAGAAAGGAGTCAATCCAAGTAACCACGGAGCCAACAAGTATAATATCCTGTAACGGTTTCCTGTAGCCGAAAGCAATCGCTGAGTTGTTTATAAAGTTCCCATTTAATACCATACTCTGACAAAATACTTGAGACTTCCTTGACTTCAAACCTTTCAAAAGCCTTCCATTGTTTTATTCCATAAATCCTTTGGTTTACATTCAACTTAATACTTTGGTATATTATCGCGGAGGGCGAGGGAAAGGCACTTGATTTGTTTATTGATTTAGCGTATTATATACGCCTTGTTGTTTATTTTTCGTATAGGTACGTTTTTATCTTTTTCGTAAATGACATAATTGGAAATCGATACAACATAATAACTACGAACACATTCACATTATCTTTTTGTATTTTTTTGGCATTTTCCATGCTAAGATTTTAAAGTTATTAAGCAAAGGAAAAATTCGACCGCGGGCAGGATTCGAACCTGCGTCTTCTGGTTAGGTACACCAGATGCTATGACCACTAAGCCACCGCGATACCTACCCGCCATGTCGAATTTTGCCTTCACTTTCTGAATTTACGTCTTTATGGTGACGTCAATAACACCTATTAAAAAGCAAGTTTTTGCTCCTCAACCGACACGACTTCCTTTACAGTTAGTTCAATGTCGAACGATGCCACCTTACCTTCTAATTATCTTTTTGTATTTTTTTGGCATTTTCCATGATTGACATTCACATTGATATAATTTCCACTATAGTTTTTTTTTTACTTTAGACGAAACCAAGCAAAGCTTTGGAAAAGATAGAGGTGTGGCGGTATGTTGCTTACAGTAATAATAATTATTATATGTATAGAGACACATTAATGTAGCTGTTATAGATTTTGAATTGAACAGTCTATGTTATTTTTGGTTGGAGATTGAGACATACATTGTAATGTTTTCGTATGTAATCTCTTTGTTATTTTTCCACTTCGCAAAATCAGTGTGTTTGTTGCTACAACTAAAATGTTTAATTGAATGTACGGATGTTTTAATTTTCTGCATTATATCATATTATATTATCTATTTTATACTTAGGCGCCTGTCTGACCACCTCTAACGATTGTAATAGATGTTCGTATGACAGCAGGGACCGACGGCTTTACGTGCTCTCCGAGGCACGGAGGGGTCTCAATATGTTAAGAAAGGTCACCCATCCACAGTCTGACCTTGCAGATCAGTTGATCAGCGTAGTTATTACTTAGCCACGAGCCCCTCAAAGCAGTAAAAAAATAGTTCTAATTTATTGGTGATGATGAATTTTATATACAAAGAAACTATTTTTTTTTTTTTTTTTTTTTTTCTTTATTTAAATTAGGGACTTTTATATACAATACATGTCAGTCCCATCGTACCTTATAACAACATAACATTTACAAAATTAACTACATAAAGCGAAGACTTACAAATCTAAATAAATCCTTAGCAGCATCAGACAACGGCATAGACAAAATTTCGTGAAATAATCCTACATTGTTTTTAGACAATTGAAGGTCATTTATTAATATTTCTCTCTCGGCATGGAACCGGACACATTCCGTTAGCAAATGTACTACGTCTTCCACCGTACCGCATACCTCACAGTTTGGGGAACTGCATTTTTTCATTAGGTAGCAAAAATTGTTGAGCGGCATGTGTCCAGATCTTAACCTAAAGGCTATTACCAACAACTGTCTACTCAATTTAACATTATTAAACCAAGGTATACGAGGAGGTTCTGCAACTATGGTCTTATACCAGATACCTTTAGTTCTAGCTTTTAAATTAAAATATTCCTTCCAATGTTGAAAACAACGATTTTTATATTTTGGTAAAAGTTCTGAAAAAATTGGTTTTATATCCAGATCCTTTCCTTGCAAAGTTGCTTTTTTAGCCAAATTATCAACCTCCTCATTACCTTTTACGCCTATATGAGAGGGAACCCATTGCAACTTCAGGTCTATTCCGCTATTAGTTAAAGCATCCATCTTCGAAATAATCTTATAAGCTACTGATGCACCTTCGTGACCAGAGGCGCATCGAGCTATATGCTGAAGAGCACTTTTGCTATCTACGCATATTAATATTTTTCTTTTACTAATGGTTCTAGCATATGATAAGGCTTCTGAAATCGCAATGAGTTCCAAGGACATAATGCTTACAGGAGAACTTATTCTAAAGCATTTACTACTTTCTGGTTTAAGAAGGTCATAAAACGCAGCACCTCGTCCGTCAGCAGTTTTGGACCCATCGGTGTAAATAACATAATATTCACAATATTTTACGCGTAGTTCGAAAACTGTAGAAAAACATAGATAGTTTGGATCATATGCCCTCTTAGGCGTTTTAATTGAATCTAGATTTAGAATAACTAAATTTTTTATATTCATTTTAGTGACCCAAGTTCTTAAACAAAACATTTCTAAAGACGGTTTCGAGTCTATTTTTTCTTCTTTAACTTCTTTATATGCTGTGGTTAATAGAGGCATTTCTTTATTTGACCAGTATCTGATATGGCTTAAACTGCTAAGCTCAGCTAACAATTTATTTGTTTCATTACAACTTACAGAACAACACTTTAAACAATACTTATATGCTAACCATTTCCTTCGCAAATGCAGTGGGGTAACACAGAGCTCACTCTCCATTACGTGTATTGGAGTACTTCTTATGAATCCACCTACTATTCTTAGTGCTTGGTTCTGTACTTTATCTACTTTGTACTGATAAGTTTTAGCACTACTATTGTAAAAAAATGACCCGTAATCTAACCTACTTCTTATAATTGCTATATATATTCTTCGCAGGTGACTCTGATGCACACCCCACGATGGACTTGCAAGAATTTTTAGTATATTAATGTATTTAAGAGCCTTTTCAACGATTTCATTTATATGCTTACTCCAGCGTAAAGATTTGTCAAGCCAAACTCCCAAATATTTATACGTCTCAACATTGCCAAGGCGACTATTATTAACTACTAGGCTTATCTGATGTTGTCTTCGGCCTCTATTAAATATGCAATATTTTGATTTATTAACAGATAACTGTAAACCTAACTCTTCTACTATATTAGTAAATATATTTAAAGAATTTTGAATATTCAGTGCACTTTCAAGAATATTTCTACTAGTTGTGTATAACACAAAGTCGTCCGCGTATTGGCACACAAACACACTCGCAGCAATATTTTGACAAATTTTAAAGGTTGCTATGTTAAAAAGTAGTGGCGACAGAGGATCACCTTGAGCTAAACCATTTCTCGCAAATCTGACCACCTCATTCTCCCTGTCAAAGTCATTCGTAATTTTAAGATGTCGTTCACTAAGAAAACTCCATATATACTGGCAAATACTCTTTCCTACGTTCAAGCTATCAAGGATCATCACCATTTTATTAATTAGAACATTATTGTATGCGCTTTCGATATCCAAAAAGCAGGCAACTGTAGGTAGATTCTTAGAAAAACCGATTTGAATTTGTGTAACCAAGCGTGCCAAACAGTCAAGGCAAGACTGGCCTCTTCGGAAACCAGTAGTGAATGGTGATAAAACTTTATTCTTTTCCACGAACCATTCAAGTCTCTTCGCAATCATAGCATGGAAGACTTTACAGATACAGGATATCAATGATATAGGTCTAAGTTTCCCACTGCCGTTCGAAGGACTATCTGGCTTAGGGATTGCTATTACTTTAACCTCACGCCATTGAGAGGGGAGTACACCAGAACTGAGTATGAGATTGTATAACCGTAACAAATATAACTCGCCAATTTCAGGTAAGTGTGTGATCATAGAATAAGTGATCATATCTTCACCCGGAGCTGTATCTTTTTTTTTAAAGCATCCACGCATTTCATGTATGTTGAAATCTGATTCCAATGACTCATTAACTGATAAAAAGGATGGCGAAGGTGACATAACAAAATCAGGAGTAAGGGTACGTAACAGTGCTGTCTTTGCTTCTGGAGAAACGAACAGTTTAGACCTTTTGTATCCCTTCACCCAGCGCATTTTATTCCACATATCAGAGACCGACATTGTATGATCGATGCTATGACAAAATGATTGCCAGTCATTCGTTTTGGCTTTGCAGATAGCACGCTTTGCGTTTAGCGTCTTCTCGTCGAGTATATTTAAGTTATTGGGGGTAGGATTTTTTCGAAAATTTGCCAAAGCTAGTCTTCGTTCACCTACCAATTTCGAGATCAACGGAGACCAATAACCCTTTGGAATAAATCTACTACTCGGATTATGACAAGACCTTTTCATGGGAATGCTTTCATCAGCGGCACTATTAATACGAAGAATAAACTGATCATATAATTCCTGTATATTCGTTGTTTCTAAAGGTAATGATAAATGTTTCGATATGTGTGTTTTATAAGAGTTCCAGTCAGCTAATTTATAATTACGGGTTTTAGAAATATTCAGGACGTCTCGATACCGGAATTTCATTTTAATAAATAAGTGATCGCTTCCCAAGTTGTCGCTTATGACTGACCATTCAAAATTAATTGCAATATCTGACGATGAAAATGTAACGTCTGGAGAAGATTCCTGGAGATAATTATTGACAAGTTTTGATCGAGTAGGTTGTCCGTTATTAAGGGAGGCAAATCCAAACTCTAGAGCTGATTCGTAAATTTGTTTACCCCTGCAATCATTCTTGCACGACCAATTAGTGTGGTGAGCATTAAAATCTCCCCCTATCAAACATTTTTTATGAAACTTAGAAAATATATTATCCCAATCACTTTGCGAAGTATATACAGAACTTGGACAATAAACTAGTATAATACGTTCGATACTACCACAATTTATTAATCTAACACATAGAATTTCAATTCCAGAATTATTAATACTTACCGGAATCTCCTGTACTTTAATTGAATTGTGTGTGATAATTGCAATACCTCCGTAAGAGTCGTCTCGGTCTTGTCTAAATATGTTATATCCACATAGGTTAAGCATAAGATCAGGGTTTAACCAGGTTTCGCAAACTAGGGCAATATGTACTTTTTCTTGTGATAATAAAAGTTTAAATTCTTCCGCTTTTGGTTTCAAGCTCTGTGCATTCCACTGCATCATATTCAATACGTAGTCTTTTTTATTAGCCATTGTTAAATATATTCATAATGTTTCCCAAAATATCCACCTCTTTAATTACTTTAACAATAAAACATATAATCTCTTCAAAAATACAGCTACACAAAACCTTAAATTTGCTATCAAAATTAGATTCAGACATACAAATATTCTTCAATTTCTCCAATAATTTATTATAATTAATTTTAGGTTTAACGTTTTCCTTAGATTTAGTTACATGACACTGTTCAGATATAATGTCTGCGCTAGGGTAAATTACGTTATCTTCATTTTTGTCTACCTTTTCTTGTAAATTTCTATCCATGGAAAGTTTCTTCTTTGTTTTCGTTTTTAATATTGGGGACGCCATCGAAATATTATCTTTGCTTTTATCATCACAATTTGAAGCATTAGAGGGTAATAAGGTCCCGGTTACTAGTACATCTCTAAAAGTTTTCCTACTATCAATAGTTTGTGAATTTTCACTTATTTGTGATTCTAAACTGACCATTAGTTCCTCCGTATCCTTTGAATGTTTGTTTGGATTTGGTGTACTATAATGTGTCAAATAAACTTCAAGGGCCTTTTTATATGTACAGTTCAGTTCGGACATTATATTCCTAATCTGCTTCTCTTTAAGAAATGATTGGCATTTACTTTTGTCCAATGCCATATGATTCCCTTTACAATTTACACATGTGTATATCTGTATTTCACAATTTGGGTGATTTCCAGCGCATTTTGGACAAATTATTTTTTTTGTTGGACATGAGCGGCTTACGTGACCAAACTTCCAGCAATTGGAACACTGGGTGACTGGAAAGACATATGGTTCAACTTTAAACTTATACCCGTATCCAGAAATATACGGGGGTAAAGTTGCACCCTTGAAACCTAAACGAATAGTCTCGCTTTCTACCCATTCTCCTGTTTCAGTCTGTTTCTTTAATCTTCTTATAGAAATAACCTCATAATCACACTTCAAGTTATCCCGAATTTCTTCTTCAGTCATGTCTAAATCTACATGCCTCACAACACCATAAGAAATCGTAATTTCATCCATCAATCGACAGTTGTAATCTAGCTTTTTAAAATTTTCAGAATTAATTAACTTCTCTGATTCCTGTTTGTTCTCAAAATAAATATAACTTTTGTATGGATTTTTATACTGGATTTTTAAAATGTTTAGAATGTTGTTAGATCTCAGCAACTTAGCCATACCGAATTGTTTTGGTAAAGTATCCTTTCCTGTGACACATACTATATATGATAAGGTATCACTCAAGCTTTTACTCTTTACATTTGAATTATTACTCATTTCGATTGTTCTATTTTTCGCTTTTCTTTTGTGTTCTTTCCTCACAGTGATAAATCCATCATCATCCTCTATTATTTCCTCACTATCCTGTCTGGTTCTCTTTTCTGGTAATAAATGTTCTTTCTCTCGCTCCTCCAATCTCGGGCTCTCGCTTCTCTCAATACATTCCACAATTTGTTGTTCATTCATTATTAAGTCTTGAACTACATCATCACTTGAATTATTAACAATGTCCCTTACTTCATCCATTATTAAAATTAAACATTACGAGAAAAAAAAATAAAAAAATATGGGGTATATGAAACAAAATTTAGCCGCGCAAAACAACGTTCACTAGTCCAACGCGCATACAGTACGGCGTCTCGTGCGCGACTACCAAAGAAACTATTTAAAGTTAAATTAATCAATTACAAAGTTTATAACAGAATTGTGAATGAAATTAAATGAATTCAAGTATATATTCGAGTCAAAAGGATTTTATATAAATGGGAATTTAGATAAGTAGAATTTCTATTTACAAACTTAACACATTGGAGAATGTTCACAAAAATTTTAATGTGAAGAGATAGACGAGGAAAATGGCTTCCAACTTTGAATTTAATTTACCTTAATTTTAGTGTGAATAGTACGAACCGTTTTAGTGTAAAAAACCTTAACATTGTTCACTGTTACAAAGCAATTATATATACCAAATAAAGATGTTCTGTCTTTGTATTTTTTTTGCATTTTCCTTGCTAAAATTGATTTTTTAGACGTTAATTATAGAATGTGCGGTTGCGGTTTGGACTCGCAGTGGTATAATTGGTCATAGCGTCTGATGTATTGAACCATTGGTGGTTCGAATTCTGCCCCCAGTCGAATTTTTCCTTCGCTAAAATAACGTTCTAATGATTAAAAAGTAAGTAGGTACTCATGAAAATCTTTCGTGGACATTATTTAATTTTTTCATTTTTGACGACGTCTGTGGTCTATTGGTTCGCGTGTCGGACTACTGATCAATAGGTCGTGGGTTCGATTCCCACAAACCACAAATATTTATGTGATGAACATAAGTGTTTGTGTTTGTTTGGGTGTTTCCTATGTATTATAAGTATGTATTTACAAAAAAAAAGTATGTAAGTATTATATCCATTGTCTAGTACCCATAGTACAAGCTCTGCTTAGTTTGGGACTAGATGGTGCTATGTAAAATTGTCCAAGAATATTTATTTATTTATTTATTTTTACTAAAAAACTGTCTAATCAACACCATCGCTACAAAAAGTAAGACCTTGGTAAGTAGTAAGTGCCTACGTTAATTAATATAAGCATGTCGTCCTATAATTATGGTAGTATAGGTACAGAGGCCAGTACATCAAACTACCCCAATCTGCCAAATTTCTTTGATTGGTTTTCAACTTTAAAACAAAACGATAAGGTTCATATTCAATTGGGAAAATTTGACCTTTTTGGATAGCTTGACCTGCTGGCGTCTGTACATTGATATCAGAAAGTTTATAATATGCAGTTAAAGGTGTTATTGGCTGATGAAAAGGTAAGGTGACTGACCTGATTGGGCCCGGTGAGGTTCAGCCCGCAGGAGTTGCAGCGGAGACATTCCTCGTGGTAGTGGTTGTTGTCGTACAGCGGGGAGGGTTCTGCAATATTAGTAAATGATTTAGCAAATTCCTATTCCTAAAAATAGTACAGATAATATCTGAGATATTTTATACATAAATATACAATATTTTTATATTTAGTTATTTCGTTTTCAAAAAATTATAATAGTTCAAGTTCAGGGAAGTTCTAGGAGCTATAAAAACACAGATACTAAGTAAGTATATACAAGGTGTAACAGAGGGGTGGATCATCGTAAGTCAAATGATGAGGTACTTCAATACGTATCAATATGATCCCCATGTATGTTTCGCGATATTCAATGGTTCCAAAGTTATTGAGATTTTTGTGAAATTTGAGTAAAAATTCGAAATTCAGTATAAAAGTCGTCACTGTAGCTTAACTACTAGACCTGCTTGGGAATCGATCTAGGACCTCTAGCGTAGCAGTCGCGCTGACGACCACTAGACTAATAAGGTAGTAGAATACAATAGATAATATTGTAAAAGCTTTCAAGTTTACACCTTCAAGAAATTGCTAGAGAGTCATTTAATGAAACCGATACTTAAACTTACAAACTTAGTTTGTTATAAGTTATAACTCGATATAAACTTAATATCTAGGTAGTAGGTACTCGATATAGAGTTTAATTTAACAATCGCTAATGGTAATATACATATAGTGAAGTGACTATACATTAAGTTTAAAGAGGTTTTGTTTGCAAACTAGATAGTGTAAAATGGTCTAAACGCCTAATAAAGTTGAAATGGTCTCTTTATATGTATGATTGTTGAGATTAATTTCTGTAGAAGAAGGCATATTATTATTATTATGTTATTGATAACCTCTATAATATGTTTATTTATTTATGCTTAATGCACATAAGTGTACAATGCCTTAGGCATTTTCTAGCAGACAACCAACATATCTACTTCTGAAAATTATTAGAATATAATAAAAATCTTATTCTTCGTTTCTTGGAAATTTCAGCAGTCTGCTTATATTTCATTTGAAGCTCAGGATTTATACTCGAGAGAATTTTCCGAATTCCTTGTGACTGGAGAAAATCATCTGTATTTGCTTGTATTGGACGTGATTGTTACAAGATATTTTATTTCTAAGTTGGTACAGTGCTCACTAAATAAATAGGACTCGTCGCGTCACACTATACATATAAAATATTAGTATAGTACAATTCTATATACACTATAAATTCAATTTTCTAAATAATTATTTACTATTTCGAGATTTTGTCAACAACGATGAAGGTTACCTTTACTAATGAATTTCTCTTAAGAAGTAGTTGCCGTAAATTCATCTTTTAAACGTTACCCTAAGGCCCTAAGTACAAAGTGAATGACGAACAAAATACTCTATAAATGATATAGAAACCTTTCAAAGGGAAATTTACTCTTAGGCCCTCACGAGCGTTGGACTAAAACCAATTGCTGCTTTGATTCAACTTGTTATATATTCAAATTCTTTTTTCCCTTCTAACCATTTTTGGCAGTTCATGGAAATTTTATTGCTCAATTATTATGAAGTAAAGGTTCGTACTAAGAGCAAATTGAAGACCCATCTGTTTTCTTAAGAGTCTGTTAGTATGATTTATAAAGCCGGTGTTAGATCTTTATATTTTTAATCGTTGCTAACGCAGTAATGCTGCCTGGAAGAAATCGCTGTTTGCGATAAGCTCGCCCATTGGATGTTATAAATTAAGTTGTGTCCATAAATATTGTATTTTTTATCGGTGTACAATAAAGAATAATTATATAAATAAATAATGGTAACATTTAGTATTCGTAGATAAGGTAAAGTACTTCTTACTAGATTTGTTATCACTGCACTTGTTAATTAATGATCTCGAACGCAATATGGTTCTCGATGACCTTTTAGCCAAGATCTTGATGATGAACAGGTCATAAAATTAATGTTTCTTTAAAGATTCAGTTTCAGAGAAGAATAATTAAAGAAATAATAGATAAACTTTCACTACGTCCTACACTATTTTTATTGGGTTCAACTTAAACCAGTTAAATTATCAAGTAATTTTTACTTAATGACTTTTCTGTTTGGTGCTAACTCACAGCTTCTTTTAGAGTTAAATTTTCTATTATCATCAACTTCGTGGCGAAATTACAAAACTATTTTTTTAAAAGTGAAACTAAAATTTCTCTGTTGGACTTACGCCAAAGGGCATAGTAGTCGGAAACTTGCCAAGAACCCAGTCTTAACATTTTAAGAGCAAGTTATTGACGACCCCGTCGTAACATGTGACAACCACTTATGTATTCTTAGCTGACTGCCGAGAGTTTCAAACAAAATGCATTATTGATCAACGTTATTTCTTCTAGAAAATGTCAGGTAGACAATGTTAAGAAAACGAGTAAAGTCGATGAAAAGGGTCTTCTCTTTTTAAAAAGGTTACTGTGACAGCAAACTGACAGTTCTTTATTTGAATGAATGAGATTTTTCTTTGCTTTTTACGAAAAATATTATTCTGCGACAAAGTTTTGATTGATCATAGATTAAACTATTTGACAATTTAACGCCGCCAAATAAGGTTCAAAGCCTTAACGATAGATAGTTAACTTCATTGTCTTTCTTTGAACAAATTTTGATAAATGGCCCTCGGGTAAGATAAAAGTTGTAAAACTTTGACAGTGTACTTAGAGTTCTGTTAATATTGATTTAGAATTTCTATTAAATTATTGTTCTGGTTTGATAGATTCCTTTATAGGTAAATTTTAATTAACTTTCTCTGGAAAATAGATATTTATAAAATGTAGCTAGGATTACGTCATGTTGAGAAAATTGAATCACTTTACAAGTTAATAAAATTTAAGTGCCCTAAAACAGCTATTTGGCGTTATAATAAGGACTTGAGACAGTAATAAAACAAAGTAGGTACGATTTTTATATTGAAATATTAAATATTCGCCATAGAAAACGAGCGCAATTAATGTGATCATAGTAGACAATAAAGTGGGTAGTAAATAAAGTATTTTCATCTTTTTATAGGCGAGGAAGTATATAGCGGCGATAATATTGATGTTACGAGTCCATAACAATGTTCTTTCAATATTCTATGCGTTTATCGTTTTCGTCAGTTATATAATGGATATCATTATTGAAATAAGGCAGGCATCGTATATTGGCTATAGACAAGATTTTATGTTGAGTGTATTTTATCGTTATGCTGTTTATGGCTAGCTTTGTGAGTGGAATTCTAAGTAGTATCTAGGTGAATATAATTATTGTGTGGCCTTTTGTAGATATCCCTCCTAGCTGGACTAGCAAGAGTAAGTAGGTAATTTCGGTTTAGTCGGTATGAGTCCGACAAACCCAGTCTGTCGCCAAGTGGCAGACGATCCATGGATACTTTTTGCATACCAAAGAAAAAATAAAATAATAATATGTAGGTAAACTATATTGAAATTTCCTTATTCATTAGCAGATGCTTACAGCCCATAAGGAACCTACTACTAAACTTCAAGGTAGTAAGCCTTATTTTTTTTCTGAAATTTCGTGTTTATTCACTGAGTGTGCGGTATTTTTTTTATATCACTAAGGTGGCAAACCTATAGACGCTTGCAATACCAGGGGTATCACTTGCGTGTTGCCGACCCCGTAAAACGAAAGAGGAAACCCAGGTAGGGTGGGTAGTATATAGTATACCTATAAATTTATTATTAAGGAGAAAGAAAAAAAATAGAGAAATTCCCAATGTATTGGGAAAATGAGATAAACGCTAAATAAACAGGTATTTATGCAAAAGTTGGCTAAATTTTGAAAATACGCTGCTATTGTTGGAGTTTTCTATAAGGACCTCATTACACAAATCTCAGAGGTAGGTACCTCAGAAATAGAAGACATTTCAATAGTATCTAGTTATAAGAAGTTTTGAAAAAGGTCATACCTATTTCCTTGAAGTGTTTCTTTATGAAACGAATAAAGAGATTTTATGTAAGCCACATTTGGACTATTTAAATAGGACGAGATAAAAATCGACATGTACCTATAGTACCTATATATCTCTTATCTAGTATTCAGTGTACCTACTTTTGTAAAAAGATATATAGATCCTCCTTCCTTATCTATCTACAATAAAATATTTTTTTTAACTTTTACTTGTTAAGAAAATTCTAGGTATTAAATACCTAATAATTTAGAGATTTATAATATATACATTTGTCGTCGTAATAGGATGATAAACAAGCATACGGACGGACTGCATACGAGCTGCCTGCGGCAACTATAGTCTATAGACGCAAGCAACACCAGTAGGTACTATCATTCAGACACCTTAATTGTTAAATCTCATATACAATAATATTCTATTCTATTTTATTCATATGCTTTATATCTTGTTTTATTTTTGGAGCATCTTTCAAGGCCTTATTTATTTATTTATGATCATTATTGTCTTTGTTATAGTTGATGATTCTTTACTGTATCTATGTAATTGTTTTTAGCCCATTTTACCTGTTCTTAACAGTTTATTATCAACTAGCGACCCCCCGGATTTCGCACGAGTGCAATCCAAAAAAAAACCTAAATGGTAGTGAAAACCGCATTAAAATCAGTTACGTAGTTTAAAAGATCTCAGCGGACAGAGGGACAGACGTATAGATTATGGTTTTTCATCACTCTTCAGCAAGCTCGAGTACAAAAATAAAACAAATGTACTTCAATACAGATTTAAAAAGATTTAAATGGTTATAATAGGCACATTTTCTCTGTATAACATTTTTTATTATAAAAAAATATTTTATAATAAATATAAAACTAAATCATAACTAAAATAAAGCACATTGCAAAAAGTTTCTTCAACTCGACTTAAAATACCTATAAGCAGCCTGCCTGAACTAGATAAATCCTGTGTTTCAGGTTATCGCTAGACGTGATTTTTTTGTTTTAATTGTTATATGTGTAGAGATGACTAGTTTATCAATGAAGAATCCGATTTCCGAAAACGATTATGACATTGCAAGCGCGTTTTCGAAAGTGTCATTAAGGCTAGATCTCTACGTTCGAAAGCCGAATTCGGTCTAGAAGAGACCGTCACAATATCTGTACCAGCTCCATTTTCAAACTCCTTTCGCCTTTGTCGTATTTCAGTGGGGCGGATAATTATATCAAAGGATGCCCGTTCTGAACTTGATTGCTAAAAGAAAGCGGATATCTGAAATTTTAATAGGAATTTTGGCATAGTATTATTATAGATTACTTTCTAAACTGTACCATTTACAAGTGTATATGGTACAGTTTATCGCCATCTAGTTTAAAAAAGCAAAACATGGACTTCGAAAACTGACGAAGATCTAAAAGTAGGTTGTTGTTAACCATTGCATACTACAGTTTTTTTTTTCCATTTCGATATGTCCATTATTGTCTATCCTAAGGTTGCTTGAAAGAAATCTCAGTTCGTGAAAAGGCCCTTCAATGTATGTTTTAATATAAAATCGTATATGGCCTTTTGTTGTGTTTCATTGGTGTACAATAAAGTTTACAATAACAGAAAAAAAAATCCAATTAGAAGTTAGAATAATGATTAATCACTTGAATTGTATATTTATATTATTTTGGAGTATGATATCTAGATAAATAATAATAATAAAAAAAATATATGACACTGAGTGTTATTTTGTAAGGAATCAAACTAAGAGTAAAATTCTTAAATCGAGACACTAGACTACTCACCATATCGTTTGGGCTCAATGATGACACACGTGAATTAACTTCTAAAAAGTTTGTTTTCAAGATTTTAAAAATATATTTAAGCTAGAATTTATATTATTTATTTATTATTACGCTAACATTTATTTACGACACGACTACTATTTGGTGTTTTATTAATTTTAAGTACACTAAGTTGCAGGTTATAATATTTGTAAAACTAGTCTTTAGTAAACAATGTATCCACCAATGTCACAGGCTCCTGATAAGAAAGTATCGTTATCACATAGTCCAGCTCCACATCACAAGAACAAAATATAGCATAAAAATATATTTTTGGCTCTACAAACTGTTTAGATCGACTTAAAATAATTCAATAACACAAACCGAGGTTTTATCACGTCAGTTATTGTAATTTATAACAAAACTAGATTCGTTGTAACGTCTACGTTGAAAATTGCTCACGAAATTTTTGTCGCGAATTTAGGATGTCAATGTTATGTTATTTGAGGTTATTCATTGTGTACGGCACGTCACTTTCGTTCTAGTAAACATGGCAGCATTCGGCAACAGATGACAGGGCGCGGGCGGGCGAGCCTGCGCCGATCGCTCGCGTTCATCTCATCTCGTGGTCCGCGCGATCGCGCTGCCAGTTTAAAGTGGCTACCCGACACCGGCTGGGCCCGTCGGTGGCGCCACTTTACGGGCCCCACTCCCTCGGTAAAGAGGGATTTTCAGCCGTCAACCCTCTCCTTCCCGTCGGTAAAACAGTACGGTAAGACAGAGACAAGAGAGCAACGCGCGAATCGATTGGCTGATGAAAAGGGGCGGGGGCTGAGCACGTGGCAAAAGCTGTTGTCAGTGAGTAGTGCTCGTATTAGCGATTGAGTTTGCTGTTGTAATGCGTTTCACGTTCCGCAAAAGCTCTTCAGCGTGTGTTAGCTGAAAGTTGTCGGCCGCTCGCCAGCGTTAACTTTAATCAACTTTAAAAACGAAACTAGTTTAGTATTTAAAAAATATTAGTTTAAGGCGATTGTAAAGTTTTATGATATTTTAATATTATAATCTCCACTTTTATTGTATATATCTGTGTATATAAAATTCAGCTACCGTATTTTTTTATTTTTTTACAGAATGCTGCATCAGATACGTGCGTGTTTTTTTAAAAAGATATACATATATAATGATGACAGACTGAGCCACAGCGGAGCATGGCCGGGTTTAGGTGTTGTTATAATGTCTATTTAAGTACCTAAGTAGAATTTAATAAAAACAAGTAGGCAAATAAGTAGGTAAGTAATAAAAAAGAAATCTTACCAGTTTGCGTGCTGGAATCGAAGAACGTGCTAGTGGTCTCCACCGTCATAGTCCCAATAGTTCCGTCTAGTATTTGTGTAGAGGAGTCTCGGCGACCACGAGCTCGCATACAAGCATCATCGCTTTGTGAACTCTGCCGTCGGAAGTTTCGACACCTGATCATTTCTTCAGTAGTCGACTGTCGCCGAAAACCTCGTGCTATCAATATTTCTTCAGTAGTAGATTGTCTTCGTATCATAGTTCTCTCGGGTGGCCGAGCGCAAGGACTTGGATCGCGACTTGAGCAGGAACTTGACTCTGGGCTCCGGGCTCGGCCCATTCTAGCACATGAGGCTTGTCTTCGCAATCGACTTCGTCGTCTTGCAGCTGACGGACTTAACTCACCACCACCAGCTCGATCTGGGCTTAATTGAGAGCGTTCTCGCCTTGGTCTCACTGCAGAATCAGGACTTAAAGAGTCTCTTCTAGCCCTGCCCTCATCATCAGGTCCTAGGGATGGGCCTGAATCCCTACGCCGGGTACCGGGAGGCCCCACTGGGTCATCAAAAGCAGTCGCTTGGCGTTGCAGTCTACCAAGTCTCCGTTCTGGGCTAGCCGCGGCTCGAGAATCCCTTCGAGCTCTACCGCATTGAGTCGTTGAATCCCGACGGCCACCTAAGTTGGGTGGAGAGCGGCCTCCGGGAGTAGCCTGGGTTGCTTGAGCTGATTGTGTAGTTTGGGATGTCTGAGCTGTTTGAGTAGCACTGCTATTAGGTGGCGTAGGTGATGTAGGTGAGGGTGTCACAGCAGACGTAATTATGGTAGGCATAGTCATTGGTTGACATTCTCCGTCAGATCGGCTTGGTTCATGGATAGCGACAACAGTCACCGTAGGCATATATGTCGATGGTCCAGGATCAGAGGAAGCATCTACGAATGATGGTGGTGCTGGGGTTGGAGGTGATGCCCGTCTTTTTCTATGAGTCGCCACAATTCTTGGGGGTGCTGCGACGGAGTCACGACGATTGCGGTGTCCATCTACTGAGTCCCTGCGTTCTTTGTTTTCATCACCAGAGCCTCGTCTCTTTATGCGTCGTTCTCTTGATGGCATAATTGTTATTGAATCTTTGCGGTCCCAATTTGGGAAATCGGAGCGAAAATCTTGTGGTGCCGCTTTTGAGTCGCGACGCTTAGAGGCCATGGATTTGATGCCCGAGTCAGCGGAAGAGTCACGTCGGCGTTGTGGCGGCGGTTCGTGCCGCGCCCAGGGCAGTGAGCGTGCGAGGTCCGCCAGGGTCTCTCGCCGGGAGAGCGGGGCCCTTTGACGACGGGGCGCACTGCCCCCACCGCCCCACTCGCGCAGTATATCGGTTAATTGAGCTAGAGAGGAACGGCGACGCCGGGGTCCACCTAAAAATAAAATACTTTTTTCAATGGCGTATTTTTAAAACTGTTTTAGTATTGTCTTTATCCACGGTGTTTTAGGTACCTCTGGGTTGATTTTCGACGTCTGGCTCTGGCGGCGATAGGCAAGATACTTGTGCCGCCGAGTCCCTTCGACTGCCAAGTCTTTGCCTTAGAGTAGATTCTTCTAAGGTAGATCGTGTAAGCTCGTCCCAGCCGTTGCCTCCAGCCCAAACTAGTCCCACTTGATGAGACAGTATCGGTAGGTTGCAAACGAAACATATTGCGGTCATAGTCCTGTCAAAAATAAAATCACTATTAGAACACTTGCAATTTGTGAACATTCAAACGTGACATACTAATGAGAGTTATTATGAAACTAACGATTTATTATTCCGGAAATTTGTACCGCGATACATGATGGTTCGTCTACCCGGTAGTCGGTGCGAATAAGCGTGAAGCGACATATCGCGCCCTTGTGCTCGCATCACCGGGCTGATAACCGAACTACCGATATTAAGTAATAACCACTCCCCTAGCTGTCGACGTGTATTACATTATCAATAAACAATTGATGCGATACTATAGTATTCTTGTCGGATTATAATTGTATTGATTATCACCGACAAACGCGAGCTTTCTTTATCATCTTTGTTCTTTCAAGGACTCATATATTTTTTTGGAAAGTGTGGTACATTCTATTCATGGCAATGCTCATAGGATGGTTATCGTAAACCTTGGAGACTTGACATGTTTGTGATATACGTTTAGTTAGATAGAAACGTGCGATTGGTATTGTTGCGGCACAGTCAGTCGACGCATGATGTTTTGATAATGCCTATCTGCCGGCTATACGGATGAGCGCATTTCCCTCAGTGTGACTGAGGATCGAGAGGCGGTGTTTGATATTATTGAAGTGGAAACAGGGAATGTGCTCAGTCGGTTCGAAATCTCTTGACAATGGGATCCAATTTACTTATAAACTTAGTGTACCGTTAGCATCAAAACTAAGTGATAAGATTTATATTGTGCAGAATATGGATAGCGAAATTCATAAATCATATTGTGGTGAAGTAGTCAGTATTTTCATAGATGATAAAAATGAAAATAATTAGGTATTTTTGTGCATTATTGATTTCGTTTGGATAAGTGAATTCTTTTGATGTTATCAGTAATGTTTTTTAGATAAGTTAAACATATACATTTGGGAACTTAAATTTTATTCTTAGCTTTAGTAAATCTTCAGAAAAATTAAATTACGTATATATTCTTATCTAGACACACGGCAGTGTGCCAAATAAAGTTCGGAAAATAAAACGAGCGACGCACCTAATCTACATTCATGAATGAGAGCTTTTATCAGAAATTTTAAATAAAACTTTAGTGTAAGTACAGACGCCAGTAGGTCAAGCTATCCAAAACTGTCAAATTTCCACAATTGAATAAGAACCTTACTGTAAATTGTCTTATAGTTGAAAATCAATCAAATAAAATTGACAGATTGTGGTAGCTTGATGTGATGACGTGACTCTGTACCTACTCAGTTACTGTATTTTTTTAAAGGTTGTTTTGATTGCTATTCCTAGTAACTATATGTCAATTTTTTTTTCTGGTAAAAGCTGACAAAATTGATTAATTCTAAAATGTCTGAAATTAAATTTACTTAAAATTATGTTCGTTTCAATGATTTAACTCTACATATTATGACCTATTTTATAAACTAAATACTTGTATTCAAAACCTACCTACCTACTTCTATTTCTACAGTGCTGTTACTTAAATTACTACTTATTTTTATGATAATGTTCACTATTTATAATGACTTTGTGTTATGTCCATGAGTGTTATGCAGTAGTGTTTCAAGAAAAGTGCAAGTTAGTGAATCAAGTACAGAATAAGAAGTTAAGAATTAGTTAGTATAGCGTTGAAGTAGTAATAAGTTGGTTTAAAAGGTTTTCTAGTCAGATATTTATCAAATCGACGGCGAAGTGCCAATACCTTCTAACTAACATAGACCAAATTTCGCACGGTGAAAAAAAAAAACGAGTTTCCTAAAAACTTTAAAATACCTATCCCCCGGTCAAATATAGTCGCGTTGTATGTAGATAGGACTTATTAAAAATACAAATGAGTGGCTACAGCAAAACACGCGGAAATCAGCCTTAAAGTCGTATGTATAAAAAAGTAAATTTCTCAAAAAAATGATGATAGGAGGTATTGGCACTTGGGGGATCAGAAAACCGAGAGTATATTCAATTATACACTTTAGTAAATAACTTTTGCAAATTGTAGGTACAGAGGCCAGGACATCGAACTACCCCAATCTGTCAAATTTTCAACTTTAACATAAAATCATAAGGTCCATTTTCAATTGGAACAATGACAGTTTTGGATAGCTTCACCTGGTGGCGTCTGTACTTCATAGGGGGCTAGTTTCAAAATTGCATCACAAATTTTCAAGGACATTTCTATCATTCCCATATTGATTTTGTAGGTTTTCACATTTTCGAATATGAGTTTCACACACCTACACCCGTTTAGCCTAGAATCCTCTTTCCAACATATACACAGTCCAGTACCTCAAGCTACCCCGATCTGACAAATTTCTTTGATAGATTTGCAACTTTAATACAAAGCTATAAGATTCATGTTCAATTGGAAAAAAGCTTGACCTGCTGGCGTCTGTACCACTAGAAGTAAAGCTTCATTTTAAAATGATTCGTATTCCGCTAAAATGTTTAAATAAATATAGGAATTAAAAGAAAATGTTACACTTTTATGCATGTAAAGAATAATCAAATTAAGTACTTAAGGTTTAATATTTTATATTATTATGATAATAAATTAACGTTCCGTTTTTAAAAACTTAGATTATAAAGCAAAGCATGCTAGGATTTTCATGCGATTATAAACTGCAGCAGGTTGCGGCTTAAATTACATGCAAGGTTCATACATGTGGTTTGTGGATGTTCGATGCTCATGATTTCATGCTTGGTTCAACGTGTTCATGCTTGGTTTACATAACCATGCTTGGTTTCCAGGGACCTGTAATGGCGCAGACGAGGTGAGGGGGACTGAGGCATGTCGAAAGCCGGGTCATTGGGTCAGGGCGCTAACTGAGGGTAATTCCCATACACAATTATCACATCAAACACTTTGTACATCTGAAACAATAGGTAAATAAATTAATTGCAGAATAAGGTCGTCTTTAGTCGCGCTGAAAATTGAGATATTATGGAAGAAGTTTGAGGTGTCCGTACTTAGAGAACTTGTGTAAATGTACAAGTTATGGTGTGTGAGTTGTTTGTAGGTATGCTAGGAATTTTATAATAAATATACTATACAAAGATATAACTCCCCTTAGTCTAAGATTTTCCATCTGTCTATTCTTATGGATTTAAAATAATATAATGTATAATATTTGCCCTTATATTTTGGTACAAATAATATGGAACCCTTAGTGAACAAGTTAAACTAGCACTTGCACAGGCAACGGCGATGTAGTACCTACAGATAGCATCACTAAATTTAAGGTTCCTATTGTTCGAAATATCTACCATAATTTTATTACTTTAATCAAAATCAGTACATAATGGAATAAATACAGTAGGTATTTATTCCATTAAGGTATCATTATTTATTTGCAGCAGTTATTAGGTATATTAATCTAATATTATTCTACCTTCAAACAAACAAAGGAAATAAACACCATTATTTCCCCTTATTTATGTAAGGTATAAATGGAGGAAACGTGTTCGGTGTCATAAAGTACCAAATTAAGGGCTGTTATGAGATGTCAAGGCGCAAAATTACCCTGGATACCTACTTCAAAATTTGCGAAATTGACAGCTACCAGAGTAGTATAAGTAGGTTGCTATAATTAACCAATCGATATTACGAAATTTCTCATAATAAACCATGATAGGTTTTTAACAACTGGTATCTATAAAAACATAAATTATAAACCAATTCCTTTGTATAAAAACGAGGGACATTTATTTATTGAAAACAGCGACACATAGTGAAAGTTTCCCGCACAATTTTCCAGAACCGTCATAAAGTTTTCCACAAATTGCTCACGTAGAATTATAGATGGCGCTACGGTGGTACAATCGCTGACCGCAGAATGAAGCTTCCATTGAGTAAGCAAGTTTGTTACACAGATGGCGCTGCTTGTTGGAAACTTTTAGTCAGCACTTATAAATGATAAGGAATAGTATCGCTGCAACTATTGCTTGAATCGTACCAATTCACGATACGATATTAAAAAAAAAAAACTATTTTATCGGCAATTATATAAAACAGTCTTAGTCGTGAACTTTTTTAATGCGATTTTTTTTAGTATGATTTTTATTGTAAAGAATTCATCTTCTGCCTGATAAGTTTCGATATCATTTAATGGTGGGTTCATACTCTTACTTAGTGCAAAATCGAAGAAACACGGATTTAAGTTTTAATTTTTCTATCTAATTTACACATATTAAGTAGGTAATATGTTCTAGTCATTCACAAAATACCATTCAATCAATGGCTATCATAAAATCTTAGAATGTATAAAGCCTTGAAAATCTTGATCGATTTTGCTTATACACGTCTTATACACGTCGGCATTTTCTCACGGGATAGGAATTACGAAATCAACACGGATAACCTAGTGGGTTACAGCTAGGTAGGCAGCCACAAGTACATATGAACATGCCTGTCACACATGACAACAAAAAGTTTTTGAACTGTATGTAAGTACCTACCTACTTATATTATGTAGGTACTTTGCTAACAACTCGATTATCATTGTAGTTACGTACCTACATTCAAGTCTTCGGTCTTTTCTATGTGAAAACCTTCTTGTGACAAGAGATCCAATATTAGAAGAACATACGTACAATGTATGCAAATAGCTAATTATCTATTTAATAAAAAAAAAATATGAATCTCCTCATATTGCCGAATAACAAACTTAACTATTTTCATGATTATTTGATGTACAACAAATTCTACGAGATGCATTCATCTGAATTGTGGTAGAGAATAATGTGGGGATGTTGAATGGGGATTCAACTCGGCAAAATAATATCATGTTCGCTTTTCACGGAACTAGAAATTCAACGCGGGAAACATAAATCCTAGCAAAAGAGGGCTTAGTAACCTGTTTCATACAACTCAGCTAATCAGATATTTCAAGAACCAACTTCAGTGTACTTTTCGGGTATTATCCGCCATAATACCATTCACTCAAGTGGTTGCTTTTAAGTCTTTTTAAAGAGTAGTCAATGAACAAATGGGAATGTTGTTCAATTTAGATTGGTTTTTGATTGATGGGGACGGGTAAAGTTTTAAATGAATTTTGTTGGGTGCGTCCCGCCGCCCGCGGGTAGTCCCTGCCAACCTCTGTATAGCTTCATTCAATTATGTCACTACAAATAATATGTCCTCTGTAAAGATGTATTTTGGCGTCATCATCATCAACACACGTACTGTCCCACTGGGCACGGGTCTCCTTTCACATAATGAGAGGGATTAGGCAATAAGTCCACCACGCTAGCCTAGTGTGGGTTGGTAGACTTCTCACGCCGTCGAGAAAATCTCTAAGGCATGCAGGTTTCCTCATGATGTTTACCTTTATTTTGGCGTAACGTATCTAAATCTATTGTTATAGATTCTAAAAAGGGTTCATGGCTTAGTACTAACTATGCTAATTAATGATGAGCTTGCCACGGTTCGTCTATTGATGTTTACTCTGACCACACCGAGACCTAGGTCTCGGTGTGGTCGGCACGAGGGAGAGCTCGTTAAGCCATCGGCCCCGTTTGTCATATGAACAGTAATCAGAAGCCAGAAAGCCGCAAGCCAGTTTATCCATAGAATGTCGGTATTGCTCAGGAAGTGGGATTCAGCGGTGTTTGGTTAGACTGGAAAGTGGAAGCTGACCCCAACATAGTTGAAAAAATGTAGGATGATGCTAACAAGTAAATATTTTACTTCAGCTGCTTATGTTTGTATGTAAATGTGTCAAACATTACGATCAATCTATCAGCCATACCATAGTCGTTTGATACGCTCATTTTATTATTATCTTTGTGTAAGTACAATATATAATTGCCAATTATAGCCAATATATTTTATATAAAATAACGTAGATGCTATGCTGGTTCATTAGCTTAGTACCAAGTGCAACTGTTACGTTTTATATGGGTTCGATTCCCAGGTCGAGCAGTTCTATTTTAGTTTTCTATGAAATTCTCAGTAGTAGCTCAAAGCTTTGATGCAGGTCCGGTTAAAAACAATAACCTCGCCCCTTGTTACATAGGCCCTAAACATACCATACCTTTATTACATAGGACTTTATACACTAAAACTCCATTTTCCTGTACACAGCTTGTTCTGAATTAGAGTTCCGAACAACACTGAACGTTGAACGCACAACTTTCGTACCTACGTAATGTTCTGTGAAGCGCAAATAAACTTACATTGTAATGTGAAACAATTTAATTCACGTAATTTGATGTGACATCGAAATTGTTTTGTTGCTTTTAGAGTTAACCGAGCATCACTCTGTATGCTTAGCATTTTACTTTTTTTATATACCACTGACTAAGGTGGCAAACAAGCAAACGGCCCACTTAATGGTAAGCAGTTACCGTACCTTATAGACAACACTTGTGCGTTGCCAACTCTGTAAAACGGAAGAGGAATAGTTGTGTTGGCAATAGGTATAATTTTCAAAGTCCCTTCATTGCCAACATAAGGTTTCCTCGTGGAGCACTGGCAACTTTGCTCACCGATAGGACCACACAGTGCCATTTCACTTCGATTTTCTGCAAGGCGGAGATACTTCCCCAGTCGGACAGCTCCAATTTGAGTGGAGTTATTCCAACTATGCCCTACTACTCGTAAAACTATTATATTGTCTAGATACGGTTATATATTAGATGGTACTTTACACGAAGTGACAGTCAATTTCGCATTTTAGAGTATTCTCTATTGTAGGTACACCAAAAGGGACAAATCAGAATAAAAAATATATAAACGTAACAAGGGTACAATTGGCGGTTTTACGGTATTTACAGGGCACAACAATATACTAAGCTAAGACAGATTGTCAGATTATCAGGTCCTGGATTCCATGACCATGAGTACAGCGATTTTTACTTGCTCTGCCGCTTCCTCAGGTGAGATGATCCATGAGAACCATGAGCACTGCCTCGATAATTACTACCATGATAATTTGGATCAAGCGATCATTTAACAAACTTGCCAAATCCAGAGGGACCAACGGCTCCGAAAACCCACCAGTTTCACCTTTAGATAGAAATTGGATTGTGGAGGTATCATTGCAGTCGCTTCGTGTCAAATACTGATATTCAGCCGCATCTGTTTAGACTGGAAGCTAACCCCAGCATACTTGGGAAAGGGCTAAAAGGTCATTCTTTTAGCCCTATATAAATTTTGTTCGTCATTCAAACCTCGGCTTAATAAATTCGTGTTTGAACGTATTGTGTTACATATCGGGTCGGATCGATATTGGACATACTTTGTTGTCGGTATTCCAGGCAGCCTATATTGTGGACCGTGTCCTGTCCAGTACGTACTCATTATTGGATGCACTGAACCAAAGCTGTGTCCCGTAATTAAAAATATATGACAATGAAAATAAATTATACGGTGATCAATATATGTAATTCGTATTATGTATGTCCGTACTGTCATGTGGTCTTCTATTGTGGGGCAATTCGGTAGATAGGTATCATGAAAGCGTTTAGAGTTAAAAAAAATGTTTGCGTGCAATCTATGGAGCCTGGTATATGGATAACTGTAAGCCTTTGTTTAAAAAGGGTAATATTTTACCACCACCATGTATGTACATCAAAGAATTGTGTATTTGCAAAACAAAATTCGGAACGCAGATGTAACTAAACGAATGTAGTCCCTAGAAATAAATATAAGCTCTGTTTACCACAATGCAGGCTCGCATTGTATAAAAACTTCTTAACAAAAAAATTGAACCGCCGAATAAATTGAAAAGCAAAAAATACTAACCTTTTTTGTTCTTTAACTATATACCTAAGTAATTTTGAGTCAGCGCCAAATACTAAATTATTATAAATGTTTGTTTTACATTTATTATAATTTAGTTGACTGACGAACAAATGTTTTCTCACCATATTATGATGTAATGGTAGGACGTAAATTGGTCACTCTATAATTTAAGATCATACTTTGTAAATACCTACCTACATTCTGGCAAATAAATTAATTTGAATTTGTTTCCATACTAATATACTAACTAATCCATATTTTCTTACTAATATTATATTTATAATACGAAAGTACTTATGTTTGTGACCTTTTCTATTTTAAACTACTGAACAGATTTCTATTAAATGTTTAATTGGCGAGAACATACATTGCACCTGAGGAAGGACATAAGGTACTCGACTTTTTCCTTCAAAATATTTAAGAGAGTGATACTCACTAACTCGTCAAGTCTTACTAATTGGTCTACTATACTAACTCGTCAAGGATCAATTAGCAGACATAATAGAAAACATATTGTTATGACCCTCGAGAGGGTCATCAATTCTTCTACGTCTGCTGGTCGCAAGCGCGGGTGCTGAAGATGTGGCCCTGACCTTGATTTCCTGGTAGAGCTCAGTATTACAGGAATTTTACAGACAAAAAAATAATAGTACTAACTTTAATTTCAGAAAAAAGGTTGAATTACAGAAAAGGATGTATCACAAGTAGCAACAAAAAAAACAATTCATAGGTACCTATGTTTCTTTGTAAATTATTTCATCATTGGGACTTAGAACCGTTTCTTAGCATAGCACCACTGTATCCATGTAATACAAATTAATTACAGTAATTTTAGCATTTATTAATTACATGTAACTGTACTTGCCTATGTCATAAACATCCAGAGCCTCATCCTTTGAACCTGCCCCATGTAGTAATTCAATAAAAACATTATCAAGGTGTTTTTCTCTTTGTTTGAATAGCGTAAGTAAAAGGTACACCGGAATAGAATGAAAAATGACCGGAGGAATTCTTTTGTTCGAATTCGCAAGTCATTATAACAAAATATATTTTTTTGGCGCGAATGTGATGGGAATGTAATGACAACGCCCTTTTTTACTTGCCTTGTAGAAAATTTCGTTTTTTCTTCTGTTGTTTTTTTGCTGATGGCCAGTGATAATTACTAACTTTTGTTTAAGTAAGTAATGAGGTTTTATTGTTTTCTTTGTGGTTAAGGTACGACTATATTTATGTTATACGTGGTCAGGTTAGCTTAGGTTATGTTAGGAAGCAGAATGAGTCAAATAATCTTTAAGAAAGAAACTGACCAACGCTGCAGAAACAAATCGGACGCGGCAACCTCAAACGTAGGTATTACCATAGTAATAAGGACTCCTTTGAGGACTGGTTTCCTTTCAATTTTTTTCAATTTCTTTCATTGATCAGGAGGCTGATGAAACACCACAAATACTTTCTGAGGGATTGCAAATTGCTATCATATAAGCACAAATGAAATTAAAGAGCTCACTCCTAAGGAAATCTGCAGTGTATAATAGCCGCAAAAAACAGCAAAAAACAATAAGTAGATTCAATTTAATCTAAAGAACTTTATCTATGTGATAAGGAGACCCGTTTACGAACAGAATAATTAATAACTATCAACTAGAAAACAGGGATCATAACTTTTTTATACCCCGAAGTACACACAAGCATATAAATTTAATTAAACTTTGCCGAGATCCGATATTATGGTTTCATCTAATAACTATATTTGCTATGTAGGTATCGTTACGAACTATCGAGTTCGCTAGTCGGATAGCCCTTGTTAAAACTTGATGCCAGGTAGCTTCTGATTTTGAATTTCCAATTTGGGTAAAACGAGTATCGAGTAAATCCAGGTTTGTGGCATAAGGTACCTACTTTGGGACGCTTTGCTAGTTATCACTTTTGTGGTATTGCCGAGAATCTCTATAACGATGACGCAGGATTGGAAGGATTGAAGCAAAATTTAATATTATGTAAAATTTTACATAATATTAAATTTTGCTTCATTAAATTACCGTGCGCTCCAAAACACAGGTTGCCGACATAGGCCAAAAAGCTGCTAGCTTGAAATGGAATTGGGCTAGACACCTCTACCATATTATAAATAAGTTGTGGGCTTAAGAAAGTACCGAATGGGTACAAAAACGGCAGACGACAGCGCGGTAGACCTAGAGATGTCGGGATGACCTTGACTTTTGCTGGAAGGATTGGCCCAAAATAGCCTTGAATCGTGAGTCATGGAAAGAGGATAGGGAGGCCTTTGCCCTGCAGTGGGACGACAACGGCTTAATTATAATATTAAAAATATTGCTATGTAAACTTAAATTCGAGTACAATTATAGTTTTAGGTTTAAAGAAACTTTGTTCTCAATAAAAACATAATGTCATTTACTTGAGAACAATACAAAAATCTTAAAACTACCATAAGTTTGTCACCGTCAGTTACAAATTAGTTATTAATTAATTACCCATCCAGTGCTTTTATGCTTGGTTAACTTAAACTTACAAAGAAAGAAAACGTTGCTACTGCAAAGTACGTTCGTGTATGCTGAGTTACATAATTTAGGTGGACGTTTGATGTTAAGAAGTATTTCTTATGACATTCAACATATTGTATTCTTATAATGTGAAAAAAGTAGACCCATTGCACGAGCTAAGAGGACATTAATCATTATAAGACAAGACTAATGTGATTACTCTCTTCTTTGTAACATCCAGTTGGTTTTAACGAGACGCTGAGTAATGATACAATATCTCATACATCAACATAATTTCTTATGAGTTTTCTCGGAAAGCATAATGAGATGTATAACCTTTTTGATGCAATCTTGTGCAATGCAGTACAATTAGAGTGGGAAACAAGGCAAAGTACCAAAACATGTAATGCAAAACAAATCTAATAATAAATAATAATATTAAAGATTTATTTTGTGTAAACGTTGTATCATGGTTTCTTTTATACTTTTTGCGCGATAAAATACCATTACATGTTACCTAAGCTCTTTGAATCTCCTAAGTGAGTGGAAGTTACTTTTATATGGCAAGCATACTTTGCAATTCAAGTTCATCCAAAATTCAAGCTGCTCTAAACAACGAGAAGTGGCAGGAGAGTAGAGACGCCTCCCTACAATCCTGCAACCTCTCATTCCTAATGGCTGTTTCTCTGGCTATTGCTGCTGGCCACGAAAAGAATACCTGGAAGGACCTTGGGGAGATCTTTGCCCAGGGGACACCAATGTATAAAAACCTCCTACTATCCCTACTCATATTATAAATGCGAAAGTAACTCTGTCTGTCTGTCTGTTACGCTTTCACGCCTAAACTGCTGAACCGAGTTTTGATATTTGGTATAGAGATAGATAAGACCTTGGAGAAGGATATAGGTTACCTTTTGTTTCATAAATTTGGGATCCTAGTTAAACTGGGGGCAACGGCTAGTAAAAAAAAATATATAGCTGAAAAGTTTTTATTCAATTTTAATGTCAAAAACATCTCAGTTACTGACCGCTCGTAATCGCGTACCCCAATTCCCAAAACAAAACAATCTGTGTCAGGAACTTTGTATAAACGTATCTAAAACCACTTGTCGGTCGGACGAATAAAACAGGCTCTAAACCCACAGGACGATCTTCCTTTACGACCCGATGATAATAAACAGGTATACGCTGGTTTAAGATACATTTACACAACGTTCATTTTCGAGCCATAACGCAGATTATATATGTGAATATGAACGTAGAATATCGGCGATGATGGACGCACATTCTATAGAATTTTAAAAGGGTGTTTTTCTTAACAACCTATCCCCACACTAGGAGTTTCTCGTGTATCGTGGGTGCATTTATAAACACACATTTTCAGATACCCAAACACCCAGACATGGAACAACTGTAGGTTAAACAAATATTTTTTCCGTGCGGAGACCGCGCAGAGCCTTTTCCGAACTTTGCAGTCCCCCGAATGCGGCTGAATATTAGTATTTTATATGAAGCGACTGCCATCAAACCTCCGCATCCCAAATTCTGGGTAATACCGATATCCTGAGGATAGACTGTTTATCAGTATTTTTCTGGGGCTTCTGACTACCTCTAACGATTGTTATAGATGTTCGTATGAAAACCGTGCAGCTTTACGTGGTCTCCGACGCACGGAGGGGTCTCGATGTGTTGAAGAATGGCCACCCATCCTAAGACTGACCGCGGCTACCGCAGCTGATCGGTTGATAGGCCTAGCTGTTACTTAGCCCTCGTCATTATTAAAAAATATAATTCACTCTCAGCTACACAGCTAGTTTCAGGTTTCAATGTTCATTAGTACCGTTACTCATTGCCTACTATTATTATAAACTGATTGTTTTGACAACATTTCAAGTGTAGCCTTTTGTGAATCAACAGAGCATGAATTCCGATACGCTGACGTATTTCACAGAATTCAGATATTGCATTTATCGTAGTGATTTCAATATAAACTCAAATAATTATCGGGAATGTTCACGGCTTTTGATTTTATGTCCAGTATTTCGATATTCATTACTGGCTTCCAATATATACCTTGTTTTATGTACATAGCATGGTTTGCACGATGAAGCTGTGAATTCGAGCTTTTAGTATTAACAAGTACAGTCAGCAACGAAAGTCGCTGAACATGTTGCAATTTTCAATATGATTTTTAATAAGTGTGAAGTTACTGGACCTGTGAAGGTTATGCGAAATAATTGCATAGATGACCATTCAATATTCAGGTTACCTTAATAGAAAAAACCTCTGGACAAGTTTTGGAGCTGTGATGTTTTCAAAATTTTGTTATGTTCAGCGACTTTCGTTGCTGACTGTACCTACAATTTTGATTGAAATTACAAAGAATTAATGATTTGGTCATCTTTTTGTTTAATATTTACCGGTATAATGTGACTGGTGCTTTCATTACAATTTAACATCAGAACTTTATTTCTGTTTATATGGTTTTCAACGATTATAATAATACTTATTAATCATCCTTTCTCCATCTATATTGGGGTGGCTTACAGTCTAACCGGACATGGCTGAATATCAGTATTTTACACGAAGCGACTGCCATCTGACCTCCGCAACCCAATTTTGTGGGTAATACCAATATCCTGAGGATAGACTGGTTGTCAGGCTTTTAGGCTTCAGACTACCACTAACGATTTTCATAGATGTATGACAACCGGGATTGACGGCTTTACGTGCTCTCCGAGGTACAGAGGAGCCTCTGTTTTATGATCAAAGATTGGTCACGCATCCACAAACTGACCACAGCTAGCGCAGCTTAACCTTAAATATCGATTGAACAGCGTAGTTAAACGTTAGCCTCGATTAGCATTCTGGACGGCTCCTCCAGACTTATTATGGTTTTTGAAAGCAGTGATAGCCTAGTGATATGACCATCGGACTGCCAAATCAAAGGTCTCGAGTTCGATTCCAAGGCACGCACCTCTGACTTTTCGAATTCATGTGCGTATTAATAATTAATTATCACTTGCTTTCGCTTTACGGTGAAGGAAAACATCGTGAGAAATCCTGCATGCCTTAGACATTTTCTCGACGGTGTGTGAAGTCTGCCAACCCGCACTAGGCCAGCGTGGTGGACAATAGCCTAATCCCTCTCAATCTGAGAGAAGTCCCATGCCCAGCAGTGGGACAGTATATGGGTTGATGATGATGATCGTTTTTGAATGTAGTTTATGCCGATAATGGAGTTTGATACGGTAGTGAGGAGTACCGGTGCCCAAGGTATCACGGACAATCATTCACAGAGGTCTATATTTTACTGTGTTGTGTCTTAGGTAGCAGTAGGTCTTTTGTCGTATGTAATCCCACCAAGTTAATGAATAGTAGGCACTGGTAACGAGAGCTTGAATATAGTAGTAGGTAGTTCTAACCTTATTTATTTATTTATTTATTTATTTCGGGAAAAACAAACAGTTACACACTTATATTGCTAAAAAAAAAAATAGTAGAAAAACAAATATTTCGCATATGTGAAACCCACAACGTTTTCCACGTATTTTGCATAAGTATTATTTAAAGTAGGAACTGAGCCTGAAGGAGACAATACTATTGCATTTTTTAAATTAGAGTATACATCTGAATAAATGTGAGATCAAGTGAAACTAGTTAAAATTATTGAATATAATGAAAAATTACAGCAAAATAAAGCAATTATACATATTGCAAATTATCAATTTTTTCAAATAAAGCCCTTCTAAACTGACCAGCTGATAATATGAACAAATCTAAATCCATAAAATAGTCATTGTAATTTTTTGAAATTCGATGCAAAGGTGCACGAATTCCAGCATTTGTGCGACAAGATGAAATGGCAAAAAGAGTATGTCCGCGCACTTCGCGTCTCATTATAGTTCTAGGGACGATATAGGACAACTTGTTCGTCAAATCTGGACAATCGTATCGGTTACTACATAAATCATATAGGAACATGGTTTCTAGAAAAAGGCGTCTGGACTTTAACTCAGGCATCTTAGTGATAGCATTTGCGTCCTTACCTTAATCAAATGTGTAATATTATATTATAATTGTGTACTGCAGTAGTAAATGTTGTGTATACTTGTAATTGGCATATGAATTAGACCTTTTCTATGTACATTTTCTATTGATTGTAATATATGTGTGCTGTTGGTGTACCTAATTAAATAAATAGGTCCCTGCTTATTCATGAAGCTGCTCTGTACCAGCCATTTATATTGTACTTCAAGACTGAGTGATAGATCAATATTCTGTATGAAAGGGGTAGTCATGCGTACCTACATGTGACACAAAGGCAAAGCATGTCTCGTTTCGGGGACTGCTAGTGGATGTACATTTCGATCAGGACTATATTTGGTGCAATTGGAATATATTCATATGAAGCTTTTGAACAGGTATAATATTTTTGTATTTTATTTGTATTTCGTATTTACGCAACCTTTTAGGTTACCGCTGTTGGGATACTGTCCCACTTGCCTAATGCCTCCTTTTAGGTTGAAAGGTGTTCGTGACTAGTATAAGATGGCAGACAACTATCAAGTAGGTATTAGTTTGGGAGATGATGCTATGTAAAAATGTCCTAATTTTGTTTTAATACAATGTATGGAATTCCTTTTGCAGCTTATTGATTTTATCAACTTTTCTTTACTTTAATGGTGATTTTCTATTTACTATTAAAGTAAGAGAATACATTTTTTGATCGGCTTTAATTTTTATATTTATTAAATTATTTAAGCTTGGCATTTATAATTAGGTATAATTCATCTACCCCATTACAGACTTTCAGAAATCCCTTAGCCTGTAGATGTACTTGAATGACAAGGATAGGTACTTCAATAACAAGTACTTGTCATGTGATAACGATTATTGCGCATTTTGGGGCACAAACACTGTCCTATGTAAATCTTGTCCTTCACTTGTTTGTTTAGTAAAGACAACTTAAGTTTGTTTTACAAGAATTTTGAAGGATTTGAATATCTACTTTGATAAGTAGACTTAATAAGAAAAACTGTAATGTTTAGAATAGAATATTATTTATTGCACACCATAAAAAAATACCAAGTACATGTTTATAAACCATTAAATGGTACAATGGGCGTTCTTATCACTAAAAGCGATCTCTGACAGACAAATGAAAAAATAAGGAAAAGCGCTGAAAAGTTGACAAAAACTTCAGGTTGTAAATGGTCAAGGAATAGTAGAGTAAAGGTATTAGGGCACAACTTGGAACATCTATATTAATATCATCTCTGTTGTCGAATTCCTATTAGCTGGGTTAGAGGATGGTGGCGGCAAGCGGTTATGGAACTGTTGAAGGTAAAGAAGCATAGGGCCTAATTGGCGATGCGATGGTATGAATCCAGACCAACTCGTTATATCGTATACTGAAGTACTGTTGGCTTTACAATGCTTGGCGGCACCAGGTTAGTGACGCAGACTATACAGAATAGACCAGGCACTCTTAGTATTTGTTTCGAGAATGTTCTTTTAATGTACAGACGCCAGCAAGTCAAGCTATCCATAACTGTCAAATTTTCCCAATTGAATATGAGCCTTATCATATTGTATTAAAGTTTAAAATCAATCAAAGAAATTTGACAGATTGTGGTAGCTCGATGTGCTGGCGTCTGAACCCTAATTTCAATAAATCATTTCAGTGTTACAAAAAATACTTGTTATTATTTTACTAATAATATCCCTAAAGCTTTACGAAATATGGGTAGGTACTTAAAAGAAATAATGTCAAACTACGCATGTTCTAGAAACCGTATAAAGGAAAACGGATTGGTCCCTTCCCTACCTTCACAGTGTTCTCACTATATCATTAATTTTAATATCTTTTTGCGATAGGCGGCAGGAAACTGGAGACTTTTTTGTTGCCATGAATTTATTCTACGGCTTCTATTTTAAAATTCATTTTTTGCTTCAGCTAAATTATTCTTCGCTTTATAGCTAAACATTAAAATAAGTACAACTAAATAAAATTAAAAATCAATGAATAACCAGTACAACTGTACCGTGAATTAATTGAATACACCATGCTATTGGGTAGTTGTCTGGGATTTATTCAAAATAAAGCCTGTTATGTAAAGTGTGAGAGTGAAAGTGAAAAATATAATTAATTATAGACTATACTGAAAAAAATATTCAATTCTACTAATAAAGATTTACGATAAGGCCTTAAAAGTTTTTGGTATGTTTTGAAATGGGATGCTCCGTCTCTTTCCCGCAAAACGAGTGTTAGTATATAGCTTTAGTACAGTGTACGGTACATTGACTTCAAGTTTTTATATTTTATATTTTAAACGCTCTTTGTCTAGCATACAATAAAATGCATAACTTCTTTAATTTTGAACCGATATTTTTTTTTATTTACTCGTTTTTAGGGTAAATTTTCATGGGATAAAAAAAAAACAGTCAACTACCAATTGGTTTAAAGTAAACAGATTCACGATGTAGAAGTGAATACTTTGAATCACAAATTGTACTGTTATCACTGACTTCAACCCATTAAATCGAGTCTCTAGTAGAAACTGCCCCTTAAGAGACAAATAACACGAAAGCAATAGCTACTTACATATACACAAGTAGTTTGATACGTCATAAAAGGCAGTTGAAGGAGTAAAAACAAAGCGAAATACCGACACATCACGTCGTGGAGCCCATAAAAGTTGAAAATAACACTTTTATGTGATAGGGACATAGCTTTTATTGTTTATTGCACCGTTTATTGGTTTTTAGGTGTCGTTGCGACAAGATTACGTGTTCTACTTGAATAAGTAGCGATTTGAACATAATTTATTGGTTAATAACTTGAGTTGCTTATGTTGGACTAACTGAATCTGTTTTATTTTTATTGTATGTAACAGGTGGGGATGTCCTTCGAAGTAGAAGGTAAGGAAATACATTTTATGTTGAGTTTTTAATCGACTTATATCCCAGTTTCCATTTCCCATAAGTGTTTAGGTGAAGGTCTTCTCATAAAT
The DNA here is from genome assembly GCA_964056405.1 of Acronicta alni. Classification (NCBI taxonomy): domain Eukaryota; kingdom Metazoa; phylum Arthropoda; class Insecta; order Lepidoptera; family Noctuidae; genus Acronicta; species Acronicta alni. Next base: position 9,432,108 of record OZ043926.1, read on the forward strand.
TCTATCTTAGTTTTACGTTACTAATAATAGTGTTGTGTAGTGGTGTGTACACAACACATAGTATTTTTAAAACTTATGCAAATCTGTTCTGCAACTCATTTTTTTTTATTTCGATAGGCCTACGCTTGACCACTAGTTCGCCTGATGTTAAGCGACACTGCGATTTACGGTGGAGCGCACTTGCCTAGAAAAAACCGATTCACTCGAGATTTAAAGACACACAGATTATAGTTATTGGGGAAGACCCACTCAGGAGGCTCATTCCACATTTCAGCTGTGCGCATGATAAATTATGGATCTATTAGTTGTCCGAAATAAAATGATTTACTTTTATTATTATTATTATCGATAAGACCACTGATTATGGTCCTGTCAGAATATTAGCGTAGTGGTATTTTTTTATGTCACGGTATTTTGCTGAGACAGGGTCCTTTTTGACCTCGTACTGGGTTGCAGTAAATGTACAGTAAATGTACTTAGGTGTCTACTTGATCTGTGTACGCGTACATGTATTTGGCATGGCATTTGTTTATATGGTGTGCCATAAAGAAAATTCTATTCTATTCTATAAGTAGATTTATCTTGAAAAAATCTTACTGAGCTTATCAGAATAATGTGTTTTTTTTAGTAAGTTTTTCGCTGCCTTTCCCGACCAGTGATAACTCTGACCTCAAGCAAAATCTTTTGTTTTACATTTATTTTGTTTGGTTTGATTGTAATAAGATTGTATTTTTAATCTTCATTCCTTCTATAGTATAGTCTAAGTAGTTCTTATTAACTGCTGAAACATTGTGCTTGTAAGATTATTTGTGAGAGCTTGTTATTAGCAACATTTTAGTTATAGAGTTATCCATATGGTTTTATTAGACTGTAAGCTTTCCTATAAGTAAATAAATAAATATTTTAAATAAATATATTTAACATAATTATCTGTTATATTGCGTAACTATTTAATAATAGAAGTAATACATATTTACTTTAGATATACGTATATGCATATGCTTAAAAGATGCAGTGATAGCCTAGTGGGATGACCATTGGACTGCCAAGTCGAAGGTCTCGAGTTCGAACCCAAGGCACGCACCTCTGACTTTTCGAATTCATGTGCGTATTAATAATTAATTATCACTCGCTTAAACGGTGAAGGAAAACATCGCGAGGAAACCTGCATACCTTAGAGATTTTTCTCGACGGTTTGTGAAGTCTGCCAACCCGCACTAGGCCAGCGTGGTGGACTATAGCCTAATCCCTCTAATTCTTAGAGGAGACCCGTGCCCAGCAGTGGGACAGTGTATGGGTTGATGATGATACAATTATATACCTACTTAATAGATGTTTCGAAAAAACACGAAAATATTTTGCTCATGTTAAAGTAGGTAGACAAAATTCTATTATTTCTGACCGAAAATCATTGAAAAGCTTTATTTAGTTTTTTACTTTACTTTAGCTTCATATAATTTTTAAAAACAAAATCCAACGTAGAAACAGAAAGTACTACAGTTTTTTTGTAGCAATGAAACTGTTTATTCAGAGTTGAAAGCTCAGATGTAGTAAACCATTTAATTACGTACTCAAATATAGTAGTACTTCGAGCGAGTAGGTACCTACTCAGATTTTGTTTGTTCATAAGTACTAGTAGCGTGGAGAATGGGGCGAGAGTTTCTTACACAATTTTGCACTAAGTAGAGAGTTAATTGAATTTTATGCAAATTTATTCGTGCTAATGACTCCTGTGTGGGAATAACAATGTAGATACTTTATAGGCAGAAGAGAGTTTCGTCCAATACTTACTAAACTATTTATTTTAGTAGTATTCCACTGTGAGCGGGGCAAGTGCATTATTATTCTCAATTAATTTACCTTCTTAAGTCATGATTACGACAGATAGTCGTATTTCATAATTATAAATGTATTAATCATCACAACGAACCTTATTCCGAAACGCTTAAAAATGATTGTGTTTTAAAAGTTTGTGAATTATCAAGTGTTACGTAAACAATGCAAAACCACACGATATCGAATACTGCAAAATTAAATCATTGTTAATTGGGTACACACATCAATTTGCGTAATTAATGAACGTGGTCATTAACTGAAAACAAACATTATTGTGAAAGCAACACTTCAATGTTTAAATACTTACATTTTGCTTAAAATATATCACCAAATTCCACTTCAGTATTGTCTGTCCCAGCATCTGAAACAACAGAGAAACAGAAATGACTTACTAATTCTTAATTCAACTTGATGTGAACTTTTAGGCATAACATCACACTTTCAGGCTTGCCACCCCAATAGAGGACAGAGAGAGAGATTAAACAAAAAAGGGAAGGCAAAAGCATACTTAGGTGTACTAAAGTACACCCATATTTCGCCGGTTTATTTAGGTCCCATGAAATAGGAACAAGCCTATAGTCATTAACTGGGCACAATAAAACATGTTACAAAATACCCCGTAAAAATATAATTAATTTATCAAAGCCAAAAATTTTGTCAGCTGTCGTGTCAGGGAACCAGATTAACAGAAAGGCCTACGTACCTATTTTACCTAATAATTGTCTACTTTTTCTATTTTTCATTCGTAAATGTTGTTGTTTTCCTTTTTTTTGGGGTATGTTATACAGCGTTACTACGGTTCTTAAATATTGTAAATGGACTAAGGCCCCATTTAACCTCCTGTCGGTTTTACGGGTAGTTTTGTTACATCCTGTATATCCAAACTCTGAGATGCTACTAAGAACTTCATAGAAAAATCCAATAACACTTTGCTCGACCTGGGAAATCGAATCCAGAACCAGCGTAGCAGTCGCGTTTACGACTACAAGGCTAATGAGGCCGTCGTATAGAACAAACAGCACAAGATAGTGAGATGTTAGAATTTAGAGACGCTGTAAAAGGTCTTATAGCTAATAACATGTCTTCTTCTATCGTATCGACGTGAGTAGCAGGCCATGTCGTGGTAAAAAGTTTGACAGCGAAGCTGATTGCACGAGGAACGCCGCACGATTAGTTACTTAAGCAAATTATCGTCACACGGAGAAGCTCATTCGCTTTATTCAATTTAATGGATTTATGGATCAGAAAACAGAAGATTCAGTTCTGGGGAATTCTTTGGAAAAGGCCTATGATTAGTAATACATGAGTGATATAATAGATAGAGATGACTTTAGCATAACTCGGTTTGTTCTGAATATAGAGACTAAGTATATTTTTTCTCTTTGTGTTTCTGGTGTAAAACAAAGAATATAATAATAAATAATAATATAGACCGCTGAGTCGCTAGTTGCTAGTTGGACTATAAAATAGGTTAATGACGGTGGTTTTCTTCTTATGACGTACGCAAGGAACTTCATAAAAACCTGGAAGATAACGTTACTTTGTTTGATTTCGAGTTCGGTTGAGACGTTTGAAGACCAATCCATTGCCATCTGAAGTAGGTGTTGTTTATCAAAGTAGAATCTGAGGCCCGCTAATTGAAGGGCAGCCAGAGGCAAAATTGCGAGTCCCTAAGATCATACTCATCTCCTTTGTAGTCAGTTCGGAAACTGACAACAAAAATATTTCTATAATTTTTTTTCCACTTAATTGGTTTGTAACTGACGAGTTTCTAAACGAAGTCCTGCCTCGGTAAACTTTGTGTCAACTTTTTGTCTGTAATAAAAATTATAATTACATTTCTCAAGTTCGGATCAAGTTTGTGAACCGTTTGGCTAAGATGGGAGATGATTTATGTACCTATAGTAATAATTTATGTTTCCACTTAGACCCGGATTCTAGAATGGTGTCAAATATTTTTTTGATCTTGGGCGGGCGTACATAATATATATATGGCGTATATACATTTCTATTTTTTTTTATTTCGGTCAAACAGTTGATATTCTGTTCATTGACAATTTTGTTCTTATACAGGTATATGTACCTTTGTGTATTTCAGACTTCTTGTTATGCATGATTTTGTGGGCAATACAAATTCGATATTTTAGTTGTGTGTTCTATGAATAACACTCAAACGTTTGTCTTATAGGGGTAGGTAGACTAAAAAATTTTACTTGTACCTAACTATACCATATACTATACCATATTTAAGCAAGTGTCCCGTCTTCACAGACAATCTGTATACAATAATATACAGATTGTCTGTGAAGACGGGACACTTGCTTAAATATGGTATAGTATAACATGAATGCACCTTGATGAGTTGATTTTTATTACGTTTGAAAAGAATAGTGTGTACACCTGATAGTTCATGATTTTTAAACATGGAATGCTATCAAAATGAGGTCCAAAAGGAATTAAAAAAAATGTTATAATTAATATAGGTATTCAAAAGATTTCAGCTGTTTATGCGAAATTATAGTGATATTACTTTTTTATAGTGATTCAACTTTAAATGTTTTTATCTCTAAAATGAATAGATTTTTCCATAAAGTCTTTTTAAAATAGAATATTATTATTATGTTCGTTCATAAACTTAAGTAGTCCCTTTTTCTATTGTCCCTATTTCTTGTGCACCCTGTATGTGTCTTTCTAAGGCAATCTAGGGTGTCCCCGTCCTAACACCTCCGCTGACAATCGATGTCAACAATAACTTCCTGAATTATCCTATTTGCATACTATTAGGCAATTATCATCATGTCTAACCACCATTTAACCGTCAACTGTGAGTATTTAATTAATTGGGAATTTTGCTGACGTCACATATTTACGTCACTATTAATTTGGTGGCAATGCAGTCTCCACGTGGCAGTGTATAGTGGGAGTGAAAAGCAAGAGTTCAGAACATCTTGTTATTACGGTACAGTTGACTACGGTAACGAGGTGTCGGTCGGACTATTGACATATGCGAGGTTAAAATTTGAGGATATATAATATATATCTGCCAAGACCGGTTACATGATAAAGTTTCCTACTGGAAACCATACTTAACTACATATATAAATAATATATTCCGTACAATATATCCGATACAAAGAAATAGATCTATCCTACTAATATCACACTAATATTATAAAGGCGAAAATTTGTGAGGATGGATGGATAGACTTAGTTTGTTACTCTTCCACGCTAAAACTAAGGAACGGATTTTGATGTAACTTTACAGTATTATTACTTATACATCGGAATAACATATAGGCCATAATTTATAACGATTTTGAGTTAATTAGACAAATTACAACGATAATTAAGAGTGACTTTTCGTGGGCAGAAGCTAGTCATTAAAAATACGTGTGCGTCACCGTCTTAAATCTGCTATTATATTTGGATTTTTATAGGTGTTCGTATGACAACAGGGAGCTTTGCGTGCTCTCTGAGGCACGGAGGGGTATCGATATGTCAGAAATGACCACCCATCCACAGACTGACCCCGACTAGCGCAACTTTACCTTGCAGATCAGTTGACCAGCTAAGTAATTACTCAGCCACAATTTTCCACAATGACTCGATAGTCATTGTACGAAAATTGTGGTATTAATTATATCGCAGGTTTAATTTAATTTAAGTAAGGAGCCACTGGATTCTATATAACGTAAACAATTAAAAACCAATTAGACTTTATATGTGTATAATTTTATGCTACCTGTCAAACACTTCATACCATTCGATTAGTCCCTCTATACTCTATTATAAATATATTCTCTATGCTCATAGTACACAGAGATCATGATAATTTGGTCATGGTTATTCCGAAATGGAGTGATGGATGAAACGAAAGCTAGTCACAGTAAAAGCCAATACCCAATACGTGTACCTACCTACATATCAATTTTACCAGAACACCCAATAATGTTCAGGCGAAATATGCAGTTTCGAAACAAAGGATTCGTGAAATGAAATAAAAGTAAATTACTTTATTCGTTCCGATGAAAAATCAAAAATATTCAGGCGAGTGAGACTGAGGTTCGGTTACCTTTGTACCTGATATGGAAACGTGAATACACAGCAGTGAAAATCAATGCTCATAGTTCGCGCTTTGAAATTTTTGAGTACGTCCCACTGTGCATTGTGAATGGAAGAGTTGGAAGAACAAAGGGTGTTCCAATTCCTTTCGCTGTTTTTTGCAAGAACTGAATAATTTTGTGATCGTTTGATAAAACATTGGAATTTTATTGAATTTAGTTTAGACGTAGGAAAAGCGTTGTAGGTGCTGTTTTCAAAAAAAGTAAAACACTACGAGTACGAGTTAACAATACCAGTAAAATTGCTGCTTTCACTATCCAAAGAACGCATGCAGGAGCAGTAGTTGAGCGAGCGAATGATTTGCCTTTCTCTGGTTCGAGCTACGGAGCTGACGAACTAATAGAACGACCTAGTTCACTAAGGAGCTGCGAACTATTATGTACTATTAAGTACAAATGTGATTTATCGTAATCGGTGCTTGTTGTGCAAACAATTTCAGACATTGATTAAACAAAACTACTGTCCAGAAATTCTCAAGATTGTTTACTATTTATACTGTTTAAGCAATGGAATAATAAAGCTCAATTAAGCTTCAAGTTGTATTCTCAAGTTTCGAATAGAAATTGACTAGACGTGGGCCTATTGAAATGGTCCCTAAAGTTTGTTGGAAAACGGCTCTATTATTAACCATTGACAAAATCAGTTTGTCAGTCTGTGGGGGAATTAGAACAGCGGTCGGTAGCTGAGAGTCGTGGCACCGCATACCGCCGGAACAATTGAAATAGGCATTTCAATTTCCTGGGAGTCTGTTCGCGGAAATAGAATCGTTTTTAAATGTTATTTTTAGTTACGCGTGCTTCCAATTGAACGTGCACCAACATAAACGCGATGCCCTAAAATTTTATAAATGATATTTTAGAAAATATATCTTCTTTTTTGGTACTAGACTAGACGAAAGGGGCTCGTGGCTAAGTTATAATTACGCTGATCAAGCGATGTGCAAGGTTAAGCTGCGCTAGCCACGGTCAGTCTGTCGATGGGTGACCATTCTTAACTCATTGAGACCCTACGTGCCTTAGAGAGCACGTAAGGCCCTCGGTCCCTGTTGTCATGCGAACATCTATATTGGTGGTAAACAGAAGCCTAAAAAGCCTGACAACCAGTCTCTCCTCAGGATATCAGTATTGCCTAGAAATCGGGTTACTACTTATATATTTTTTTGATCACAAAGTAGCATAAGTAAGGACTTAATATTCATAATTATAAATTTCAAGGATAGATATAGATCGCATCCTGAGGAAGGCCTCATTTTGATCTATATCCTTGAAATATTATTGAATTTTTTGTTTAGCGGTTTAGGCATGAAAAATAACAGACAAACGGATCGTATTTATACTATTAGTATCGACTATTCGATTTGGTAATTTAGAAGTATTCATCCTAAAAATCACATCATATAATAAACTAGCAAGTAAGTGAAATCCTTATTAGCTGTTCGCCGAGAAATGCCGAAGATTACTTCCCTAACAGTTTGTCCGACGAAAATAATTGCGCCCAAAGTTGTCTTTACGAGGAAACCTTGTAAGTTTTTATGTTTTCAGCCAATCTGTGGTCTTTGAGGGATGTGTTGTAATAAGTTCCAGAGACAAATGGGTAAGAATATAAATATTTATATTAAACTAGCTGTTGGATGCGGTTTCATCTGCATTTAAAAATTTTATTTTTTTATACTTATAATTATATCTATTTATGTAGTTTATTATTTGTTTTATTTTTGTGTTAAAAGTGACCTGTTTTGTACACGTATATACCCGTTATCTTGTCCAGTGTATCCATGTCGCTTTGGTTGCCTGGAAGAAATCACTTTAAGTGATAAGGCCGCCCATTGTACATTTGTTGTTAGATATAATTTGTTTTGTTTCGTTTCTATTTCTGGTGTACAATAAAGAGTTAAATAAATAAATAATAAATAAATAAATAAAAAGGCTTTTTAAGACAAAAGGTAGTCGATCTACAAAGTCTGGCTACAAGTTCTGGCTTGTATTGGCGACTGGAGTAAGAGGCATGGACTTACGGTTAACCCCGCGAAGACGCAGGTTATTGTGGTAGGTAGTTCCAGAACCGTCTCAAGAATTGACTGGTCAACTCTTCCCCAAGTTTCTTTTGACAATATTGCAATCCCTTTTAGTGATAAAGTTAAGAACTTGGGGATATATATCGATAAACATCTTTCCTGGACCACTCAATTACAAGAAGTTAGTCGTAAATTATATGCATCTGCAGCGAGTCTGAAAAGGCTACGCAACTTCCTGCCTATCACGACCAAAGTTGCGCTTGTTCAATCACTCCTTCTACCCATCCTTGATTATGCTGACGTCAGCTATCTTGACCTTACTGAAGAGCAACTCGATAAACTTGAGCGTCTCCAAAATTTTTGTATAAGATTCATATTTGGTTTACGCAAATATGACCATATTTCAGAATTCAGAGTTAAGCTTAAGTGGTTGCCAATTCGCCTTCGCCGGAATGCTCATATTCTTTCTCTGCTCTATAATGTACTTTTTCAACCTTCTACCCCTTTCTATCTTAAAGAACGTTTCGAGTTCCTTGGCGACACGCACACCCGATTCTTACGGTCATCGGATAACTTGAGACTCAAGATGCCAATGCACTCCACAACTTTTTTTGATAAATCTTTTTCAGTACAGGCTGCTCGTTTGTGGAATGCGTTGCCAGTGTCGATAAGGCGAGCACAATCATTACCAGTTTTCAAAAGGCTTGTGAAGGAACATTTCTTGTCTCTTTAACAATGTCACTTATTCATCGTAGTTCATTCGCTCCTCTTGCTGTTTATAATTTTATATATATTTATATATGTATATATTATAGATGTTATATATTATGTTTATTATTATTATTATTATAATAAGTATATCTTAAGTCTTTCTAAATTTCTGCACCAAAGTAAACCCCATTTCTAGTTCTGTTCCGATATGTCCATCCAAAGGTTGCCTGGAAGAAATCGCTGTTTGCGATAAGGCCGCCCATTGTATATTATATTAAGTTGTGTCCTCATATAATGTATTTTTAATGGTGTACAATAAAGTATATATAAATAAATAAATAAATAAATAAATAAAGTCTAATCTATCTCTGTACAAAATTTCTTCAAAATCGTTTTAGCGGCTTAGGTGTGAAAGCGTAACAGACAGACAGGCAGGCAGAGCTCCTGTCATGATCGTGGCGAATTTCGCGGATCCCATGGCCATGACTATAGGGCAGGTGAAGGCAAGTGCGGTGTTTAGTCGGTACGAGTCCGACATACCCTGCCGCCTCCCCGGGTGGCGGAGGATCCATGAGGATTTTCCGTACTATAAAAAAAAGGCAAAAAATGCTGCCTTTTTTTTTCGTACATTTATAATATTAAAAAATAAGCAAGGAAAGTAGGGATATAAGAAAAATAAGATTCTGTAATACAATTAATTTGTGTTTGTGGATATTGAAATTATGAGCTTTGATTATGGCTTTCAAATATTTTCGTGTGTATATTCTTAGGTTTGCTAATGTTTGCTGTTTGTTCTGCTAAAACGATAAATCAGGTTTAATTTCTCCATAATTATGGTTTATTTTATAACCACTTCCGTAATTGGTTATTTTTACCTTTAAGTCTTCTCCATGATGTATTTTACAGTCATGTAAATCCTACATGATGTACTTGTTTTTTTCCAACAGGCGTGGGAAGAAACTATAGACCGCGTGGTATTTATTTTTCTCTCTTCTATTCATATTATTTTATTATTTATCTTATTTCTATTTATTAATTTCATTGACATAAAAACTAACTAGAATTCGTGAAACCAACCATTCTAGAACGAGTACAAAAACAACATGTAAAAAAGACAACGTTAAAAGCTTTTCCCAAGCAATTTCAACCTTCATAAACAAAATGCATTTTTAATCAAGCGGAAAAATATACAAACAAATGCTCTCTACTTCCTTTTTAACATTGCGTAGCAAAGAGGTTTATTAACGCCATTACGGTTCATTTTCGGCGGAGTCAGCGAGAGTCCTTTAGAATAAACTTCTCGAATGTTCAGTGGAGCGTCGAACCTAACCTTGATATATTGACGGCTTTCGGACGCAAACCTGCAAGCGTTGCTTCTTAAAAATATTGAGCAGTCTATGGAAATAATGGTTCTGAACGTTGTTCGAACTTCTGCAGGTGAAATAAAAATGCTTTGAAATATTGGTGAGTAAAATCACGATATTTTTAAATCTCTAAAGAAACATCATAATTACATCCATATTCTCCACAGAGATAATTTTATTGTAAGGCTATCTGATCAATTGAAGGTTAAGCTGTGCTTGTTGTGGTCAATTAGTGGATGGATGACTGCTTTTAAGATATCGAAACCCCTTCGTACTTCGAAGAGCACATAGTGCCGTTCGTCCCGGTTGTTAAACGAATACTTATAACAATCGCTAATAATTGCGATATGATATCTTTTTGACCTTAAAACCAATAAGTATACCGTAACCTTATTCGTGTCAAATCATATTCATAATAATGTTCTATTTATATATATTTTTTAAATGTTTGTTATTTTGTATATCTATTATTATGTACGCCAGAGTACCTAATTATCGCCTCTCCGTTTCTCTTGAATCCATCAAAAGGTTGTCTGTAAGAGATCGCTTTTAGCGATAACACCGGCCATTGTACCATTCTATCATTTATAAACATGTACTTGGCATTTGTTTATGGTGTACAATTAATAATAGTCTATTCCATTCATTAGATTCACAAAATTCTGGTGGCAGAGTTCATTTGAGCTGGTACCACTGGGTTGTATAATATTTTGCCGTCATGTGTTTGCTAGTATGTATCTTTGTGTCTATTTTTCTTTCACACTAATGTCTACACTCCTAATGTTAATTTCTTCTCTCGCAGGTCTGCTGGAAGAGATTTCTATAGTAAAAACCAGCACCTTTGTACTCTATACTCCTATGTTTACATTTTTTTTATGTGTGTACAAAAATAAATAAATAATGTGTGAACATTATTGTTCTGATTTGAAGGGTAATGTAGACAGTGAAATTATTGAGAAAATGAGACTTAACACGCACGAGTTCTACAACTGGTGTTGCGCGCGAGCTGGCGGCAACTATGAGCTCTGGTTGCCGCTTACCACCAGGGGACCATTACGGTAAGCTTTTATCATTTTATACTAATGAAAAGAAATTAACAGTTAGGACCAAAATAGCTGGTAAAAAGCTCTAGGTCAGCAAACATCTACAAAAAACAAGGAAAAACATCAAACAAAACTTAAACAATGAGTTTAGAGATACAATCAGCAATTAAGGCCCTTTCATCTAACGGTAGTATTGTTAGTGAAACCAGATAAACAACGAATTAAGCTTAGGTTACGTCTGACGTACGTTTACGGGAAAACTTTCCCGTTGACAAGGAAGAAGGAAAATGGAAGTAAAATGCAGTAATAACCCAATTAGTATAGTTAACCTTTGAGGAAAATCTTGGTACTTTCATTAATTATGTTGTTAAGGATGGTAGTGTGATATTATTGTTTTGGCTCACGGTTTGGTCTTGTCAGAAACATATGTGTTATACAGTTTAATGAATCGGATGAAATATTATATTGTTAGAGCGGTTTCGCACTACGTCCGATCCGAATCTGTGAAAATACAGAGAGAGAAAGAGAGAGAGAGAGAGATTCAACGGATGATGTAGAGAAATCGGATCTAGTGTGTAAACTACCATACAAATAGTTCTACGACTACTCCGGGCCGTAGTTTTACGGATTCTGATCGGATTCGAATCGGACATAGTGCGAAACCTCTCTAAATGTCCCTAATAGTATAGTGTAAGCACACCGATTTCATTGTCGTGGGTTCGATTTCCACACGAGACAAATATGTGTGTGTGTTTGTAAAGACCCCTCAGACATAGAGCACGTTCCCTAATTCGGGAACTGCCTTTTTAAAAACAATAAAAATATAACTAAAAATTTACAGTTAATCTTTGTTTGTCCCTCCTCTATGCGGTCCTTATAATTCCTTTGTGGGTCTTCTTTCTAGAATATGTTTCTAGATTATCCTGTCTGTGACATAAATTAAACGAGCCCCTTTGGCGAATGTTGAGTGAACAATACACCACATTCAACTCTTATTAGCGTTTTATAGACTAAAATTTTTTTAATATAAGTTACCTATATATTAACTGCCTCATTAGCCTAGTGGTTTCTAGTGGGCTGCTACAATTGAGGTCGTAGGGTCGGTACCTACTCGAGCAAGGTGGTATATGAAATAATTTTTTTATGAAATTTTAAGTAGCAGCTCGAAGTTTGGTTTTGTCTCCGGTTAATGGGAATAGGCTCACCCTCTATTAAATGGGACCTAAGATGGATCGAACTGTGGGGTGTACAACTCTTCGTAATCTTTCGAGGATTACAGGCGTGATGTTATGTGTTGTGTTATTTTTTTAAATATCATTTTTTATCAGATTCACCTGATCGCCCCACTTAAGTCAATTGAGACATGAAACGCTTACTTAAACCAAGATTTATTAAACAACGTCTTGTAAGAATATTAATAACACAAACTGTCATTGATTGATACGACCAGGGTTCCGTACAATTAATGATGCCATTACTCATCCCTAAAACAGATGAATGGATTCAGGTACATTAATTTCAATTTATATTGAAGACAAAAAGAATAATTATTGTTTAAAGTATTTTTCCCCTGATTCTGTGGTTCTCAATTTGTTTTGACCGTTTGAGTAATTGTTTTCGGTTAATAGGTAAATGTTTTGTTTTATAATGCTAAGCGGAGAACGGAATTGGATTAATTATGATTTTATTAGACTCGTTTATCCATTACCTCACCAGCCTCCATAGAAAAGATACTTCTGGGAAATATATATAATAAGGATAAACTCTTTCTCAGACTTGCTTTTAATAGAGGTAGGGCATAGTGAGAGTAATTCCATTCAAATTGGAGCTGCCCGATTGGGGATGTACCTCCGCCTTGCAGTAAATTGAAGTGAAATAACAGTGGCTTGAGCTATTTTGTGTTCCCAACGGTGAGCAAGGTTGCCAGTGCTCCGCGAGGAAACGTTGTGTTGGCAGTGGGGGCACTTTGACCCTTATACTGTCAACCCAACTATTATTTCGTTTTACAGGGTCGGCAACGCCCAAGTGATACCTTGCAAGCGTCTATAGGCTATGGCCGTATGTTTGTTTGCCACCATAGTGGTTATCGCAGGTATGCGTATGCCAATCGGGACCGATGGCTTAACGCTTTCTTCGAGGCTCGGAGGGTTCTCAATCTGCTGAAAATAATCACCCATCACTAGATTGACAGGGGCAAGCCATCTCTCTTAAAAGTAAGCCCGAGAAAGAGTTTCTCCTTAGGATATGAGTAGTAGAGAAAGACCTTAGTCCCTCTACGCTACACTACTCAGTCATAAATGCAAAGGTGTCTATATTCAATTATTGAAATTTGTACTTTATGTGAAAGACATAAAGTACAAGTTATTCATACAGATCTTCGTGAGATATCATTTATAGTCGTTAAATGATAGACATGTACTGGATATTACTTTCTCAAATAAACTTGGTCCATTACTGAATTTATGTTGCGCGAAGCTTATCCAGGGATTAAACAATAGGCTGCGAGCTCTGCGGACATAAACCTTCAAATTTGCATTATACAAACAAGTTTCGTTGGTGACTGTACATATTCATGATTTCATTGTTGAATAAACGTACACAGTACTATGATTTCATTGTTGAATAAACGTACACAGTACTATGATTGTTTGAACGTTTTGTGTATTCCCAAAACATCACGGAATTTGATTTAATTATCATTATCAAACCACAGCCGGAGGACTTAAGTAAAACCGAGATATTTAGAATAAAAATTTAATAAAAATTACATTATTACAATTAAAGTTCTTACAACTAAGTTTGGACAATGTCAAGAACCAGTGTCTTGATTTTTCTTATTGATTGATCTCTTTTATTATGATTGATCGACTTGTAGTCTGCGAGTTTAAGTACATAGGTTATCTCACGGTTGCGACACTAAGCGTCAGGCTCAGTCAGCAATATGTGTTTCACAATTATTGGAAGCATTTATCTTAGAAAATAACTATCATGTCACTACTCAGCGAATCTGGTGTAGACAAGGCGCTTAACAATTTCCTTCCGAGCGTTGTTTTTACTTTTTTTATAGTACTCAATGATCGTCCGCCACCTGGGAAGCGGCATGGTATGGCATGGTATCTATTACCGACTAAAACCCTACTAGGTACTGTATGGTAATATCGATATTAAGTCGATGCATTTTAGCGCAGTCGGCCTACAAAACAGAAATAAGAAGTAACGTTAGTGCATTAGCCGCTCGCTGTTCCTAATGTGATTCCCGTGTCCGCTAATGAAATCAGTCTGCAATGCTGAAGAAAATATGCCTTAAGGTAGATAGATACATTCATGAAGGAGAAATAAACTGTAGAGAAAAGCTGTAGCACAGCGCCGAACACTGCGCTATTTTATAGAAGAGATATAGTGCATTACTTTTTATTGTTAAATTTTTGAATTAAATTAATTTACTTAGTAATACACTTTATTTATTTATAAAGTAGTGCTCCGCTGAGCAGTGCGCTATTTTATAGAAGAGTATAAATCAATATGTATATAGTTATCGTGTATTACTATTTATTAATAAAACTATTTAATTAAATGCCTTTATTAGCTTAAACTCACATGTATTAAATTATTGAAAGTTAGTTATCGTTTAATATGTAATTTGGCCAATATTAGTCTATAACTACATAGTACGGTGGACTTTACACAATAGTTGCATGACAGTTATTTCATGCCGCTATTGTGTGTCCACTGTTGATTGACCTGAAAATTACCGGCGAACTGAATATACATGTCTCTGCCTTACCTTGGTCACAGACGTAATGGTATGTGAGTATATTTTGTAGGTCCGCAAAATGGAAAATTTAATATGCATATAAAACCCATTTACTTTTTTACTTTCGCATTGACTAATTACAGACGGAATGTTTTTTCAATAAGAAGTGCACTTAGCTTTAATCAACTACCTAGGGACTTAAATATTGACTTGTTCTGCACCAGTGTAGCGACAGCAAGACGACTTTTGACCCAGTTATTTTTCGACAACTAAATTATACTATGTACTTTACTCTTATCGACTAATTTTTAGCTATATGTGGAAGCTTTTAATTAGCAATCTCTTTATAACATATTCTTATATCTTATGTCTATTAGTCTGTAAGCCTTCTGTAAAATAAAATAAATAAATAAAATTTAGTCCCACGCGAATTATAAAAACGTCTTTATTCCGTACTAAATATCTTGTTAGGAGTTTAAAGGCTGATTAAGTTGTTTATTTCTACGATCTTATTGGATTAATTTCACGTTTAATTTGTAATTAGCAAGCAAACTCTTGAGTTTCAGATTTCCAGATAATCCGTTTTTCAATGTAATTGGATCTGCCTGTTTTACTTCTCATTTTAGTAAACGAGCGCTTTGGCAATGAAAACCGATGTTAACTGTACACGTGTTAATATTTTTTTTAAGTTGTACAGACGCCAGCAGGTCAAGGTATCCAAAACTGTCAAATTTTTTCAATCGAATATGAACATTATTACTTTGTGTTAAAGTTGAAAATCAATCAAAGAAATTTGACAGATTGTGGTAGTTTGATGTGCTGGCCTCGCATTCTGATTGAAGGCACGCGTGTTCACCATAAGTGTGCCGCCTACTGGGGCCATGGTTTGGTCGGGCAATGGAATCCCCCTATTCAACCGCCTGCAAGTACACTTCTGCCTAACCCTATGGGGAATACAGGCGTGACTGTATGTAAGTATGAATGCAATATATAAATGATCAATTTATATAAAGGGTTGAGTACATTAGCTAAATACAGATTGACTTAAATAGACCTTATCTTAAATTATCTAACTTAGTTTACTTTTATTACACATAAACAGTTCGTAGTAACACGAATACGAACTTGAGGGAGATAAGTACCACTTTGTAGAGCTGAGTGAAGTACTTCAAACATTAATACTACGCTACTAAGTCGACGCTCATACTGCTTAGTTTAAATGAAAGTAATTGAACGAGATACCATTTAGGTGTAAAGGAGATAGTTTATGTTTCCCTTAACGTGCTCCTGTGTTGTGGATTAGATGGTTAAATTACAATTAATACAGCGTCAAGGTTAATAATTAATTATCACTCGCTCAAACGGTGAAGGAAAATATCGTGAAGAAACTTGCACGCCTTAGAGATTTTTCTCAACGGTGTGTGAAGTCTGCCAACCCGCACTAGGCCAGCGTGGTGGACTAAGGCCTAATCCCCCTCAATCTGAGAGGAGACCCGTGCCCAGCGTGATTGAGCAGTTGAATTACTTAAAAAACTCTTTGTATGTATGGAGTACTATACCCAATTCATACAGAGGGGATCAGTGATAAACAACATCATCATCATATCAGCCACAGGAGGTCCACTGCTGAACAAAAGCCTCCCCCATAGACTTCCACAAGGACCGGTTGTATGCCGCTTGCATCCACTATAGCGATCTTTAACAGGTCGTCTGTCCATCTCGTTGCAGGCCGTTTTAATCTGCGCTTTCCGGTGCGTGGCCTCCACTCGAGAACCGTTTCGCTCCAGCGGCCATCAGTTCTACGAGCTATGTGCCCCGTCCGCAGCCACTTTAGCTTGCTAATGAGATCAGTGGCGTTGAAAGAGGCCTACGTCCAGAAGTGGCCGAATACGGGCTGATAATGATGATGATACACACTGTTGTCACTTCTCGTGTAGTAAATGAAAACTACAGAAAATTCAAAGGAGTGGAAGGAGTTGATCAATTCTTACTCACTAAGAATACTATCTGTTCCGCGCAGTTTTACTAGCATATCACGTCTTTATGAGACAAAATGTACGCCTATGTCGTTCTCCAAGGTCTAATCTATCTCTGTACCAAATTTCATTAAAACAGGTTCAGCGGTTTAGGCGTGAAAGCGAAACAGACGGAATGAGTTACGTTGGCATTTATAACAGTAGTAGGAAAGTAGCGAAGGAGGGAAGTAGTGATTAACTTTCTTGCATTTTATATTCAACTGAATAATAATTATTGATACGAGTATTAACTTCAAATATTTGTGTAGGGCGACGATCACCCACAAGTTGAGCAAACTCATTTATCTGTGGTTCGCCCCTACTGCAAACCGCCACGCCGTGGTGTGTTTTATTTCCCTATTTGCCTTGTAAAATCAACGGAGTGCGTATTTTGTCGGCCAATTTTCTGCTAAAGAGCTTCGCTCTTCAAAAGTTGTGGCAAACTGGGAAAGATTATCGGAAAACGTTGTTTATTTTATCAAGCCTACGATAAAATACTCGAATACTTTCTTTGCTTATTAATGTTTATCGTAACGTAATATACAATCACGCTTGTATGTCTTGAAGGGTGAGACAGAGATATTTATTTATTTTATCTTTATGCACTGATAGTACAAAGGCGGTCTTAATGCCATTAGGGATTTTCTGCCAGACAACCTTAGATAGTCATTAAAGAAATTAATAACATTTATTTATATATTTCAAGTTAAAAAGATTATGTTCTACAAGAACTCATTTCAGAAGAAACTCAGAAGAAACTCATTTCAAAAATTCGTAAGTACCAATTAATTAAGTAGCAGGAAAGTTTCTAACAATCAATTAATCAGTGCGAACGTCAACATCGCTCGTAACTCATTTTGTATGCAAATTTAGGCCTTGTTTCAAGGCTTAAACTACAGCCTGGCGTTTCGCGTTAATGGCTGTGTTTTTTATGATAGACATAGATAGATAAAGTGGAATGACAGGCAATGACATCACAGTTCACCGGATAGTGTGTTAAAAACGTACAACGTACCTTACAACTTGGTACATAGGCTTACGGCTCATTTTTTTATTTTTTTATTAAACGTTGATTTTAACACTAAGATTTTCTCCTGTATCGTGGGTGCGGTTACAAACACAAACTTTCACATGCACAAACACCCAGACTCGGAACAACTACGGGGAAGGAACTGTGGGGATCGAACCCCACGTGTGTGTCACGGGTTGTGAGCAGAACCCGATTGCTCAGCCGCTGCGCCAAACATGTCGTCGTCATTGAATGTATAGTAGCCACAGTTTTTGTGAATATCAAGAATGGGTAATGGTTGTGGTTAGTTTTTATATTAAACTAGCTTCTGCCCATGACTTCGTCTACGTGGACTTAACTAGATAAAAAGTATCTATCTAGTCGTGAAGTTTACTGAAATTTTCCAGTTTCCTCCGTAATTTTCTTCCGTATATCTTTTTTTTTTGTATGAACCTTTTACAGAGTAAGAGGAAACTAAAAAAAATAATTAAATCGATAAAGTCGATCTTAAGTAAAAACGTGATCAAGGGAAACAGGGATTTATTTTTATATAATATATAGATTCTAAGTAGCAGCTTGTGCCCGGTTAATGGTAATAGACTTGCCCCTTACTAAATGGGACCTAAACATACCGGGGAACGGTGGGTGTAGGTACGTTACCGTACAAAATCGTTCTTAAAGGGATTGGGGTAATACCTGAAAAAAGTGAAATAACAGTGCTTTCAGCTGTGTTGTGTTCCTTACGGTGAGCAAGATTGCCAGTGTTCTGCGAGAAAACGTTTTGACGGCAGTGGGGGGACTGAACCTTATACTGCCTACCCAACTATTCTTCTTTCGTTTTACAGGGTTGGCAACGCGCAAGTGATACCCCTGGTGTTGCAAGCGTCTATAGGCTACGGTAACCGCTTACCATCAGGTTGACTGTATGCTTGTTTGCCACCTTAGTGATATAAAAACGCTTAAATACAAAATAAACTTTATTAGATTATCACGTTTAAAAGCTGATATAAGATACGATGGGATTGAAGTATCTATGTGGATTAAAATCCCAAATTAAAATAAAGATTTAAAAAAATGATGAACTATAGTATTGTTTAAGACATTTGAGATTCACACGAAGTTATTTAGTTTTTTACTACTCCAAGGTATAACTACAATAAAATGTCAACCCGTTGTTTTGTGAAATCAGGCCTCTTTGCAACGAAACATTTCAACTCGATCAAATAAAAAGTTTTATTGAAATACTTACGTTATGCCATGGAACCAAGTTAGTTTATTAGAAGTAAAAGCGGATTCTGTCAAAGTTAAATTATGTTGGTCGAGATACCGGCAAATTTAAGGCGTTAACACTGTTATTTCTTATCTGCGTCAAAAGTTGAGGCAATTTCGTTGATAGGGACCGTGATAAGAACGCTGAATACGTATTGGTTGTTTGTGCTTGGATAATGAATCGGACTTATTATTTGTGTTTTTATTGATACTTTATAGGAAATAATTGCCTGAACTCGGAAAATGTCATCAAATATATTTGTATGTTTTTTCGATTCAATAAGTTATTTTATTGTTATGAAACATGAAATAACCTCTGAATTCAATAAAGTTATCGCAATCATTAGTAAGTTTAACAGGCAATAAGTACTGATCGAGGTACTTTCTTTTGTTTTAAGTTTCCTTCGTTACTTGGCCGTAGTCATAAAATATTCGTAGCCCGTCTACGATCACCGTAGCATATTGACGTAGCACTCGCTACGTCGTAGCACTAAGTCATAGTTGACTGTTTAAAAGAGTAAAAATGTTGACTCATTAAGTTAAAAAAGAGTTCTTGTGGAACCTTCGCAATCGGACCAGTTAATGTTGTTTTCAAATAAAGAACGGTCATAATTACTCGTCATAAATTAAAAGCACTCAGCGGAAATGTTTGGCATTAATTTTATTCTCGTTTTGTTGGAATGGATACTGTGTTTCGTCGAGACCAGACGCTTAACATTTTAAGTCTATGGACTTTTTTATCATTAGAACAAGATTTGTAGAGTAAGAATATAAAGACTTCTCCAGAATATTTTTACTGGTGTTTTAGCCATTGATAATAAGGTATATACAATATAAGACAAAAAAATTGATATAAGAGAAAAAGATGTAAATATATTGAAAAAGATATTTATTTCAATACATTTACCAGATAATGGGTTAATATTAGAAATCGGACTATAAAAAAAGAATTTATATTGCAAAACAATTCTTTTCTTTTTACTGCCAAACTTTGGTGAGGTCGTAGCACTTTTTGTGTCAAAACTACAATATATATTTGAGAATAATTTTAAACAACAAAATTACAATAACATTCTTAGAGACCTAATTTATATAATTTCTTTTTACGGAGTAATAAACTGCCGCCCTTGCAGATACAAGTTTCGTTTGCGAATCGTTTCTATCTTGTTGTATTGTAGAAGTAAAATGGATTGAACATAAAATAAAGCTATACACTACCCGCAATATTTCCTGATACAAACCTTCGCAATATACATTAATCCTAGCCAACCTTTTTTCTGGACAAACTACAGGAACGAAAATATAGGTACTTTGTTCTGTAACTTACATCCCACAAACTACAACAAAAGATACCTTTTTACTCTATGGAAACCAAAAACAGGCTTATACTCGTACATATATTAAAATGGGTCTCGGACTATTGAAATAAAAGTAAAAGCTTTCATCGTATTTATAATATTCTGTAGAGAATTAGGTAATGCTTACTACCCATAACTTTTTAAAACCTTTTGCCCCAAAAGACCAAAAGGAGGTACAAAATAGGAATAGTAGGAATGCCTTTGGCTTAATATAACATTTCATGACGCCTGTACTCCCCGAAGGGTTTGGCAAAAGTATACCAATTGTAAACCCACAGTTCGCCGGTATGTTTAGGTTACATGTAATAGGGGCGAGCCTATTTCAATTAACAGGGCACAAATCCAAACTCCAAGCTGCTACTGAGATTTTATAGAAAAACCCAATAACACTGATCGACCTGAGAATCGAATCCATATCGATCTCTACCATAGCTGCCGCGCTTGGGACAAGGCTAATGAGGCTGTTGTTTACTTAATATTTAGAAGAACTAAAATATTTTTTAAAATATATTTTTAATAGACTGTCAAACATACGTCTTTGCGATGATTTATGATCTCATTATTCTTGTAACAGATACTCTTAAATACAATTGTAAGAAACAATTAAGCCTGGGAGTTCTGGCATTGATTCATTTAATATGAAGTGCACTTAAAATAAATGATTTCAATGAGTGAATACGATTTTTGTGATATTTTAATCTCATGGAAACGAAACAATAAGTTTTGCGTGGGTGATAAACTGGTCTATAAATCTTGCAGAAGATGACAATAATTTTGATGTATTGTAGCAATATCTTGACTGGCTCATCGCGAGACCAATTTGTAGAGCACACCTGTGCTCCTATTGAGATCAAACATGCCTCTATACGCACAGCTCATATTACGTGCCTACTTTTCTCGCAATAAGGGTAATACTAGAAGATTGTCATTCTTTGCATTACGTAATAGTAACTTCTTAAGGTGATTTCTTCTGCTTTGGAATTTTGATAAATACGATATTTTTATAATCAATCATGTTTAAAGAGTGTAATTATTTTGAAATGTTAAGTCCGCTGTGAGTCGTTGTATGTAGGCGGCATATAACCGGTCCTTGTGGAAATCTATGGGCCTTTGTTCAGCATCGGTCGTCTTTCGGATGATATGATGATGATGAATACTGAGTTACTAAATTAAAAAACGATCGTGATCTCTATCTAATTAAGCACTGAAGTAAGGGGAAAGTACCTTTATAACCCAGGTTCAAATTCTTAATCAAGCAGAGTGTTATTGGAATTTGTGCCCGGTTAAAAAATGTGTTGAAACCAGTACATTTCTGCCCAGCCCTACGCATACAGGCGAATGAGTCCATTAAAAGGCTAATGGATGGTAATAGTAACTACTTATATATTACCGAAAACAAGTTGAAACCGGTATTCAAAGAAAAGTTTCCTCTATGGACTTATTAAAATTATAATAATATATGGAAATACGTACCAATAATTGCCTGGAACGTTAGTGTTGATCTGAAACAAAGAATAAAGATATTACTAAAATTACTTATCATTATTTTAACTGTCTTATTCGTCTAGTGGCAATAAGAACGACTACTACACTAGGGGTCCTGGGCTCACCTCTTATTACATGGGACTTAAACATATCAGCTAACTGTGTATTTAAATAAGGACACCTCTGCCTTACCTTTCGGGGAATACAGGCCTGATGGTATGTTATTTTTATCATCCTATCCTACTAATATTATATAATTATGTGAAAGTTTGTGAGGATGGATAGATGGATGGATTTTTTTTTACTTTTTTACTGAACGGATTTTGATGAAACTTTTTACAGTATTATTATTTATACATCAGAATAACAAACATGTAGTCTATAATTATTTATAACGATTTTGAGTTAATTAGCCAAATTACAACGATAATTAACAGTAACTTTTCCACGCGGACGTAGACGCGGGCAGAAACCGGTCATTTTATAAATATAACATTTTAACATCAGGTGACTATTGTGTAGTCTCTGGCTGTCTACTGTCTGTCCCAAGGAGTCTAGTGCCTTTCACATCCAGTCTTCTCCTGCTACCTTCTACAGGTCTTACTGAGGGAGAATGTCATATGCATCTTACAATGATTCTGCTTACATTTTCTTTTTACAGCCTTTTTGTACTTACATTTTCGGACAGTATTGTGTGTAAATAAATTATTTCCATAATAAAGGAAATAATTGATACACTAAAGATGAGACCATCTATAGAGAATGAGGCCTATTCAACCATACAACAATTGTCAAACTAATGTTGAAGACTATTACCTGTAGTCTGGTGACAAGAACTATTAAACCAGTTTCGGAATATACTACACAAGTACTTCTTATGTAAATAACAGCTAGCATACAATAAGCCAGACCCCAAATAGACGTAGAAAAAGAATAATGATACTGGTTGCGCCAGATTTTATACAATAGAATAGTTTCCATATTTTTATATCCACTGCGGTAACACATCTGCACGCTCAAAGATTTGCAGACACAGACAAATTAAGAATATAAAAACTACGAGAGCTATGGAGCCGACTTTTGTACTTTATTTTGCCTTTTTTATATTTAAGACCTTGCTCACGTTGCAGTTATAATTGCGATATGACGTAATATTTTCATTCAATTTCAAATAAACTGCCTCATCGATCTAGTGGTCTCAATTACTACAAGTCCTAAGTTCGATTACCGTCGAGCGAAGTTTTGTTATTGGATACTTCTATAAAGTTCTAAGTTGCGGCTTGAAATTTGGTTTTTGGTAATAGGCTCGCAGGGGCCATAAAAAACATCGGCCAACTGTTAGCCGTTGATCTCTGTTTAACCGTTTGGGAAATACAGGCATAAGGGTGTGTGAGTATGAGGTGTCTTTTTTAAATATTGTTTTAAATTTATTTTTAATAGGTGCAATTCTGAGAGATGTCCGCAGGTAAACATTACTACGCTAAACGTCGACGGTAAAGCTAATACCGTTTATTTGTCACTATTTACATACAACTATGTTCTTAGATGATAAAATGTGATAGTAAAACAAGTCGTGTTTTGTATCTCCCATGACAATTGTCCAATTTCTCTTCAAACTTGCAGAAACGCTGTGATAAAATGTTAATAACACAATATCACCACTTTACTTCAACAAGTTGCACAGGGGTCAAGGACCTTCAGTTCTTTCAACTTGGTCACGGTTCGCGAACTCCCTTTGAGAATTCAAGTGTACATTAAATATAACTCTGCAAACATGTCGTTACCTGAACTGATTGCCTTCATAATATTATGACTTCTGTCGAAATGTTATTTACTAGCCTTTTTGCATTTTAATTGCACATTTCTTAGTAAGAAATAAAAGACAAACAAATATCTAATTTAAAAAAAAACGAGATCACATTAGTATATAATTAGACTTGTGACTTTTGAGGTAAATCTAAGTAAGAAACATTTCATTATCTTTCAATGGAATGGTGAAATATTTTGAGATCTGATTGAAAGTAATGGTGTTAATCTCTTACTAATCTTGTTTCATTATTCTAGTGGTCATAAGCGCGGCTACTTAGTATGAAGTCCTAGGTTCGATTCTCAGGTGGAGCAGTGTAATTGCGTTATCATATAAATTTCCCAGTAGCAGCTTGGCGTTAAGAGCCTGTTACCGGCACCGGCGGCGAACTGTGGGTGTACATTAGTACACCTCTGATTAAACCTTCGGGGAATACCCGCATGATGGTAAGTTATGTTCTTTTCCATGTACATTTCTCTACCAAATCAGCGCAAAATCATTTTAAGTATATACAAAACAATATAACCTATTTTTCGATTATTTTGTTTAAGTAAATAAAAATAACAATTATAAATTTATTTAATTTATAGTAAAACGGAACGTATCATCCTTAAAAATACCTTTCCAAAATATAAAAATATATTCAACTCCACAGTCTCTCATTTTGGGCCTAAAAACTATGTCAATGTGAGTGAAGCGAAATTACATCCATTTGCAGTAAAGCTGAATTCATCACTTCAACGGAGTGTAGTAGAGACACTACGGAAGATTGAACATTATATTTTCGAGTTTATAATTCAAGGTTATTATAGAAACTTATACTTATTTATACAAAATAGTTAGTCCCATATTTACGAGTATATACTATTGTTAGGAGATTGATTTTTTTATGGGAAAGGGGGCAAACGAGTAAACGGGTACTCAACACTGACCCCTTGAGTGTTGAGTACCCGTCTACTCGTTACCTGTATACTCAATAATTAAGTGTAGTATGATATAATTAATTAAAGATTAACATAAAGATTTTATAATAACATATAATACAACATGTATATAGAAATATAAAATATAAAAATAGATGATACATAGCGACGGGTAGATTTTGGTAAGTGCCTGTTTAAGGGAAGCTGGCTGTAATCGAGATGTATGAAACCTTCGCCACTGTAATGTGCCTAATTTAATAAGGTATAAAGGCATACATAATTCAAAACGGCAACATAATCAATTCAATAGCACAGAAATCAATAGCGATACCGTTGCAATGCATTCAATAGAGCTATCAAATGAATGACCATTGCCTTTGTGATGCGGCTTTGAATCAGGTGGTGGCGATTCACTCTGGCTAATTAGTCGCTTCGACTGAATACACCATACAATCTCGGATTACATGCATCAGCATTATTATATACGAACCGGTGAACCGAAAACCCACTAATTAATTTCAATAAATAATTATATCAAGTGCGATGAAATTTGTATATTGAAAATTAAAAAGAGTAGTGACCATTATTTTGTTTATTTTACAATAATTACCGCGCTATATTGACTGACGTTTTCCCTCATATTACCCGCGATGATCTCTTTTTTCCAAATCCCGTGGGTATATACCAAAATCACTTCTTAGTGACGTCTGTTTAGCGTTAATATCCGATTATGCTAATTTACTCAACCTTGTGGGACATTCTTTCTTCGAGAAAGATTAGGCTGTAGCCTAATCCGCAGATCCTATTTTGAATTTCATCGGCATAGCTTAGCCTGTTTTACACTTGCACCGGTGGGACAGGAAGATGTTTCACGTATAATCTGTGATCTCAGGTCTAACGCTGAGGGTTACGATGGCATAACGTTGAATATGTTGGCACTGACTTTACCCAATACACTACGAACAATTACAGATATTATAAACTGCTCAATTCTATCGTCTACATTCCCTGATTTGTGGAAAATAGCTACTGTGAGGCCACTGCCTAAAAAGAGCAATCCGAGTGATGTTAAAGACCTCCGTCCAATAAGTATCTTGCCGTGTTTTTCTAAAATAATGGAGAAAGTAGTCTGCCAACAGCTGACTAGTTTTTTGGAAAGTAATGATATGCTTCCCATTCTTCAATCTGGCTTTAGGAAGCGGCGTAGCACCTCTTCCGCTTTACTGGATGTTACGGATAATATTTTGTTGGCCCAAGATAAAGGCATGTGCTCTCTATTGGTCCTTCTTGATTTTTCTAGGGCATTTGATTCATTAAATGTACCATTACTGCTTTCCAAATTAAATTATTACGGTTTTGATCATGGTTCTTTGCGATGGTTCCACAGCTATCTCGAGAATCGTAAACAATTAGTAGAACTACGACTCAATAGCGGGCTCATAAAAACCTCAGCCCTTACTATTTTAGAAAGAGGTGTGCCTCAAGGCTCCATCTTGGGCCCAATTCTTTTTATTTTGTATTGTGCAGATATTACAAAATGTATGCATAAATGTAAATATCATTTATACGCCGATGATGTACAAATTTATATGTCCTTTCACCCCAATGATTACGCGAGCGCAATTAGTGATCTAAATGAGGACCTAGATCGCATAGCTAAATGGTCTAGAGATAATTGTCTGGTTTTGAACCCCACCAAAACTAAATATATTGTTTTTGGTACACTGCAGCATGTTAAAAGACTTCCATCGTCATTAAATATAATGCTATTGGGAAAACCTATTGAGAGGGTAACTGAAGCCCGTAACCTTGGCCTGCTCATGGATAACAACCTCAGATTTGAAAAACATGTAGCTAACTCGGTACAAAGCTGTTTTTACCGCCTTAAAGTCCTTTATAAAATAAGACCTTATCTTTCCGAGGAACTTCGAGAACAGCTCGTTGAAACACTTATACTGTCAAGGTTGAATTATGCCGACACTGTTTATGGCCCACGTTTATTGGCTCGAACCGATCGCCTTATCCAGAGAGTGCAGAATGCCTGCGCTCGTTTTTGTTACCAGATCCCTTACAGAACACACGTCACTCCATTTCTTAATAAACATTCAATCCTCAAAATGAAGTCTAGGCGAAAGCTGCATTTGGCGTGTCTCCTCTTTGGTGTCATCAAATACCAAGAACCAAAATATTTGTATGTAAGGCTGAGCTGGATCTCTAGTAAAAGAGAATGTTCGTGTCGCCAGCTCTCTATACCACAACACCGATCGGCAGCTTTTAGAGGTAGCTTTCGCTATGCTGCTTCCAAGGTGTGGAATAACCTGCCACCGCCTATAAGGAAGATGAACACTATAAACTCATTTAGATTGCGCTTACGACACTTCCTTATAGAATCACAACGCAGGATAAACATGTTAAATATAAACACCTCAATTATTTGATAATAATAATGTGTGCCAAAATGTCGTACCTAGTGTAACAACTCGGATTTTTCAATTGAACCCTATTGTTTTTATTAATATTATTTTATTTGGAACCAAGCTTGATGAAAATAAACTAATAATTTATTGTTTACCACTTGATGCGATGAGAGATATTATGTATAATGGTGTTCTTACGAATGGATATATATATATGGTTTTAAATTATTTATTTATAGATATATTTTTATTTTGTATCATAATTTAGTATAATAATAGAAAATTAAGCCTATGGCCTTTAATATTAATTTTGACATTAAATGTCATTGTGTACCGCAAAATTGGCATCCGGAGGTCACAAAAGGGTCTGGTTGAAAACCAGCGCCAGGCAAATGCCTGGCACATGCTGAACCAGGTCCTATTTAGAGGAGCCTTGACCCACAAATTATTGCTCTGTTTATTTGTACTGACTTTTTATTTATTTTTTATATGTATTTATTTGTGTGTCGCAATGGGTACCCTAAATAAACTGTTTTTCTTTCTTTCTTTCTTTCTTTCTTTCAGAAAGAATCTCATTCTGAGATTGTCTGTGCCCAGCTGTGGGACAGTATATGGGTTGATGATGAATATGGGAAATTCCCAAAATCATGTCCTAGTATATGGAGTAACTATGTCCCGTGATGATCTCGTGTTTCGCAATCCAGTAGGATTTTACAAATATCACGTTTTTATAGTATTGACCAGGAAATTCTCAGTAGTAGCTCGGAGTTTCGATTCCTGCTTTGTTAACGACAATACGCTTACCCTTTAGTACATGAGAACTAAACACACTGGCGAACTGTAGCTGTACATTTTTAAGTACACTTCTGCCGAATGTTTCGGGAAATACAGGCGTGATGGTATATTATATTATGTTTTTTTAGTAAATCTCGTCAAAATTCAGTTAGCATACGTCAAGGACAGCTGCAGGGTTAAAAAGTTCTATTTTATGGAATCATAATGAATCATAATAAAAATGCTAAGCATGTATGCTATTCTAAGTGTGAGTGACCTCTTTAACCTCCTGCACACGAGTTCTGTGTTGCACTACGCTACACATAACGTAACGTCACAACGAATGGAACACAAAAAAACATTTATCTCATCCCCAACTCTTTGAAGATAACACAGTGGAAATAAATTCACTCTGTTTGAAGTAGGAACGAGAGTGATAGGCACACGTACCGCATTTGCATGGTTTTGTGTGAAAAATAGCCGATCAAATAGTGTATTAGGTTTACGTGACTTCGGATTTAGCCGTTTTCTTTATCTTTCGTAACTTATAGGCAGTGATATGGAAGATTTAGGATGTATTGCTAGTGTATCTATGCATCTGAGTGTATGTTGCAACGAATAAACGTTGTAGCCTTAATATTTTAGTTAAATAGTAATTAAAAGTAGTATTTGAATTAGAGCTAGTGCTGTAACTCCAAAATTACTTAATGCATTACTTGTTAACGTACGAGTACTAACATAAACATAATTAATCTCGACTAGAAATTTAGTGGTACTATGAAATGAATAATTAGGGGGTCCACACATCCAAGAGTGCCGATGAAATGACTGATTATTTTTTACGTAGCCTCTTTATCAGTCTAATTGCTGGTTAATTAAACCATATAAGGCAACATGAACTACTAGCGAAAAGACAAAAGAATAAAAGATACGAGCAAATTTGCGCGAAAACAGTGACATTTAATTTTTTTCAACCAGGGACGCAATCAAAACTCAGATGAAGATACGAACATTATAAGTAGATCAACGATATAATATAATCTGTATTTTTAAAATATGTAAACACGACCATACCTACACAACCCTAAGCTTACTGATTTTATTCATAACGTGGAATGACAAATAACACAAAAATCTTGCGGAAAAATAAAGCCAATCCCTCGAGATGAATTTACATAATAAAGAATGGTTTTACGAAGGTTTAGGATACAAATATCTGTGTATAATCGAGCATTTTGTGGAGGAATTGAATTCTACCTGCGGGTAAACTAGTTTGTCTAGCGGCTCCGAAGCGGCCTTCAACAACACGCAATCAATCTTCGTGTAAAATTTGCATATTATTTAAGGAGGTACCGCTTATAATAGTTTTTTTTTGTATTTCTTTGTTAGTTTAAGAAACTTTATGCTCATAAATAATTACATGTCCGTGACATGATAATACAATAATTACATAGTTTGGTTAGGCAGTAATAAAGTCAAATGCATGATGCAGAGTTTGCAATCCGATAAGATACAGTTGGTCAAACAAGTTTAGTTTAAGCGTTTAAGCTTGGATTGAAACGAGGCGCCAAAATATATTTTTTGGATCGTGGCACATATTCCTGCTGCGAACCTCAATAATCCGACAGGTGGCGAGAGAATGAATACGAATAACAGGAATCAGTGAACATGAGAGGTTGTTTCTAGGTTTGGGTGAAACGTGATTCATTGAATGGATCGAACCATTTGATAAGCATAGCTTTATATAAGTGATGGTTCGGCGCACCGGGAGTAATTCTCGCTATTAACTGACTGGTAGGGCAAGATAGTATTTATCTTACTATTATATTGTAGGCACTGACGTTGCACGCGTGCAATGTACTGTAATGTATTATATGTATGTATTACACGTCATACACCTTTTGGAAGAAAATCTATATGATTATGAAAATTGAATCAAAATCTGTTGCGTAAGTAAGACGTCAGGGGAGACACAGAAAGACAGACACATACAACGGCTTTTTTATACTTGATACTTGGAGATTGCTAAGTAATGCCTCCAATACACTACTCGCGAAGTTGCTTCGACGGAGTAATGGTCGAAATTGACCGAAGTACGTACGAATAGACTCGTGCAAGCTCGTCAGGAGCTGGAACGGGACGCTTCGAGCCCTTTGACTGGGACGCAAAAACCGACAAAAATCGTACACAAACCAAAAAAAGTTTGCAATCATTTTGAAAAATCGAAATCTTTTTAGTTACCGTAGATTATTATTATGATTTCTTCTTCTTTTTAGATTCTTTCAAACGGGTATTTCTATTTAAAGAAAACAAAGATTTTTTCTTGATAAAGTTCAATTTAAAAAATTATATCAGCTTATTAAGTGATTTTTTTGATGTGTGTAAGTCGCCCAGTGCCAAGCGAGATTGTATGGAGCGAACCGAAGTGCCCTTCTACACTAACCTTACAGATCTATTGATCAGTGTAGTTATTACTGAGCTACGAGCCCCTGAGTATCTAGAATATGTAATGGCATTTCATATTTAATTGTACATTTAGTGGTACACAGTTTGTAGCGAGCCGAAATGCAGAACGTTTTAACTCACAACGAAATGTATAATTACATGACATTAAATATTTAATTATATATTTTGTTGTCGGCAAGTTAAAACGTTCTGCATTATGGCGCGTCAGTTTCACACTCCTGCCCAAACCAAATATTGGTAATTTTTTTATTATTATAAATGGGCCTCCTGCTTGCGAACAAGATTGAAGTCAAGAACTTCAATCTTGCCTTCGGAGCAAAGATGAGGTCGACAGTGGAGCGAGCACACCCACCCCTCTTCTAATGGTGTATTATAATTTAGGAACAATATTAGTCCCCTTTTCCAGCAAATTATAATAATTAAAGATGACCGACAGATAATTCTAGGCATTAAGTCCGCATAATGTGGTACTATTGTGTATACAGGTGTTAATAAATAAACTCCAAATTCATACTACTAGTTTAGGAGTAACATTGATTATTTTCATTGTAAGTACGTAAGCACTAAAGCACGCTAAAAATTTTCAAGGATCAACTGGTGTTTTTCATTAAAATGTTTATCCTTGAAAATCTCAGACAGGATTCCAACCTGTGTCCACCTTCCGGTTATGTTCACCGTACACGTAAGTAAACCAAAGCCAGCCAAAATCTAGATATTTATCAAAATATAGACTCAAAAATATCTAGGGCATGCACGCATGAGCTACAATAACGTGTGCACGACGCGCACTGACCTGTCGCGCGATTTCACGGTGTTACAAGTTTAAAACAACTCCCGTCCGACTTGTACGCAGCCTACATACACGGCACATCAAAGGGAGGCATGGAACACAGGACTCGGTGAATGGACAAGCACTGGTTTTGAATGGCCTTTGAGTCTAGTATTACGGCCTTAGGTTTACGATTTTTGGATTACAATTTTGTATTGAGTATCGGGCTGACTCGATTGTAGGGAGAGTGGATTAGAGTAAGATATTGATATTAACAATAGAAGGGACAAAGCCCGAGCTGTCATCGGAGCCCTCACAGGGCATTTTACAACCAATGACATGCTCCATAAAATGAAGCTGTCCTTGAACAATGATTGTAGAGCTTGTGGTGAATTCAGGGAAACCATGCAGCACATCTTGTGTGATTGTGACGTCCTAGCGACGAAACGGATGAGTCATCTCGGCAACGGATACCCGAAGCCAGAGGACTATAGGTTCCTTCCTCTTAGTGGGCTAGCCGCCTTCATGAACCACGTCTTTGAAGAGTAAGGAATGTACCATGCTGGGGACAACACAACAGATCACATTTGGTCGAAGTGTTGCTGGCCATGCCCCCACTGCTAAGATAAATAAGATATTGATGCCATTTGTAACAAGTACATTAATGGTTTTTCTTTAATCACATGTTTTACGTACAGTGGGAAAAATATTTTACTTCTCTTTCAAGTAAAAAAATAACAGAGTGAATATTCGAGATCTCAAATATAGGAGTGACAAATGGGTATCATATATGTTATTTTTTATTCTAATCATACCATTATGCATACGGACCGCCTAATGGAAAGCGGAAACAGCAGCCCACAGACACCAGTAGTATCACTAGCGCGTTGTCGTGACCTCAGTCGCAAATTCTTACAACATTCCTGACAAGGTTTGTAAACTTTTTAACAAGACACTAGGGGTCCTGAATCGATTAATATTTGAAACTCGTTGAATATCGTGATAGTAGTGTCGAATTGGTGATCACGAGGGTTGGTTCGATTCCTACAGGATATAAATATTTATGTTATCCACATAAGTGTTTGTGTTTGTCTGTTTGTTTGTTATGTATTATAAGTATATCTGGGGGACGGAAGTGCACTCGCCAAGTCGATAAAGTTAGAAGCCTGAATTTTCAGTGACCAAGAGGCATAAACACTATATCTTTTGTCTAGTACCCATATAAAAGCTCTGCTTGGTTTGAAACTAGATCGTGTTGTGTAAAATGTCCCAAATATTTATTTAATGTGAAACAGTGGCCATTTTGGCCCTGTATGAAGAAATATAGCGCTGTCTTAACCAGTCCTCTGTATGTCACGCCGATACGATCTACATCAGCTGTTGTTCGGGAATATAGAGGGTACAATATGATGTCCGCATGCCGTCCTAAGTACACTCGTCTATGGAAATTTGCCATCCCCCGATATTAGCTACACCTACGTGGACATATCCACTCAAAATGATAATTAAACGTTATATTGAAATACCGATATTGAGGGTTGATTGCGCTTATATTAAAGGTGGATTGCTGATGGTATTTTTATTCTAAATAGATTTCGATTTACTTATTTAACTTAAACAAGGCTGATCGCTTTTTTTCTTGGTGGCAACCATGGTTTCCAAAAATCGTTTCAATTGCGTTATTAAGTTTAGTATCGTATTTTTATATAAGTTTAAAGTCGTCCGATGAACCGGTCATGTTAACTTTCAATCTTATGGCTAAGTTCGTCATCATTTTTATTCCAAGGGAAGTGAAGTACATGTAAAGCTACAGCTGGTAGTAATCCTTTCTTACTGCTCCAATATATTAATTGCAGTTTAACATTAGAAAGGTGGTTTGGACAAACTTACTGTGACGTATAAAGATCATAGCAAAGTTTTTCTTGATCTTATTTTAAATTCTGTCTGTCTAAAGTTAACTATTTTCGATTTTATAATTGTACTCAGAAACTTATTCACAAATTCTTCAGTTTGGCACTTATTACACACAAAATATGGACAGAGTGAGACTGAATATTAATGCAAATATTAATTAATAGTATACATCATTTACAAACAGAGAGTTCATTACATAAGTACGTATGTACATAATTTACTATGTAATTAATTATTATGAATGTTTAATTGCTAAATATTTTGTAAAATTAATACTCCAATACATCAAGCAAAATATAACATGAAATTAATAAATTGTGTTCAGTATTTCGAAATTTAACATTTTGTAATAAAATATTTACAGTATCCAAATATTATTAAGTTTCTGAAGCGCAGATGCAGTGAATCGTTTAATATTTATTAATTTTTTTAACTGAATTAAAGTTTATCCTCCGGTACAGTTTTTACAGAGAATTTGATTAAACCCGGAGCAATTAAAATTAATCTGGAATGTAATATTGTGTTATTAATTTCAGATATATAGTTTCAATGCTTTAACTGTAATAATCGTTTAAAAGCTGCAATATTATTTCACGACAAGCTTTTTAATTAAGTTTAAAACATATATTTTAGTTTACTGCAGTTTCCAATCTAGATAATTTTCTAGAGAGACTTTCTTTTATAAAAGTAATTAATAGCACTGCAACCCTGTTCTTAGACTAATGTTCTTTCTTCTATCAGGAAAATAAAAGATAAAATGTTATCCCAAGGCACTTCACAAATACTTCCAATCAACACCATAATTATCGTCTTAAAGAAGTATTTGAATGAAATTAGTTTGACAAAGATAGCTACTATTTAGATTTTTGAAGTTCACAGTGTCAGAGGTAATAATAATCATTGAGCGACGGTTCAATATATTTATATGATTATATAATAGTATGTATGTAAGTATGTTGAAATGGGAAAGTTTGTCTGTGTATTACGTCACTGTTGTGGCTTTACATTTAGGTACCTACTTATCTACTGTGTGTAGACCCATTATATCTCGCATCCCTCACAACTGCTCC
The DNA here is from genome assembly GCA_964056405.1 of Acronicta alni. Classification (NCBI taxonomy): domain Eukaryota; kingdom Metazoa; phylum Arthropoda; class Insecta; order Lepidoptera; family Noctuidae; genus Acronicta; species Acronicta alni. The sequence goes on from OZ043926.1 coordinate 9,466,228, forward strand.
AAGTAAACGTTTCCAATGTTCCGCTAGTTACTGTTAGGCTGTGGACCCGTTGTCACACTGTCGACAACCTTGTGGTCTGCGCCTATAATTTTCAAAGCCAGCCGTTGATTACTCCCGAGCTCCATTTATGCGTGGCCCAGAGCTACAGTGACCCAGTTATATTGTTTGAAAAACCTTCTCTTAGTCCTAAATGTTCTTGGAAAATTTAAAAACTTTAGGGTGTAAACTAAATATGAGTTCGGTCCGGGTAGAAATATACGAAAATGACATGGTCGTGGCGAATTTCGCGGATTCCATGGCCATTACAATAGGGCAGGTGAAGGCAAGTGCGGTTTTTAGTCGGTATGAGTCCGACACACCCTGCCACCTCCCCGGGTGGCGGAGGATCCATGAGGATTTTCCGTACTATAAAAAAAAAGAAAAAAAAGGCTTACCATAAATAATGACGTTTGATTCAAAATGACATTCAATTTCATTTGTTTGTAAACTTTAATTATACGATGCGAGAAATATCGTGCTAGTTGCGGTACATTGCGGGGCCGCGCGGCTACGCAATCATAAGTTATCAATCATCGACAGCAATGTACCTACCACAACTTGCTTATATCTACTCATAACTGTGTGTCATTATCGACCTCGACTGTTCGCTACTCTTAAAACACAAAGGTAAAATTTTCGTACCCTTAGAAATAACACAGCTTTATTAATAAAGGTACTCGCGCACAAACCTGGAAACATTGTGAAATGCCCGAAAATATTTCTTAAAGCCTCTCAAAGCTGAGCATTCCAAAATTCCATTCTCAACAAAATCTCTCTGAAACGCATTCCCGTGAATTGTACGTTTGCAATAATGAGTTGTACGAGTATTTATGTACTGGACTGGTAGTAGTTTCTATTAAATATTCCGTGCTGGAAAATATGTAGATAGCTGAATTTATGTATTCATTTGAAATTCATTTTATAGTACCTACTTGTTGCGATACAACGGAACTCGATGTTTAAAGGTAGCGTGATCAAGTAGTTTTATTTTTTACCGTGGGAGAGCCATGCTTCGGCACGAATGGGCCGGCTCGACCGGACTTGATACCACGGCCTCACAGAAAACCGGCGTGAAATAACGTTTTCGTTGTGTTTCGTCGAGTGAGTGAGGATACCGGAGGCCCAAACCCCTTAAAAGGGCGGCAACGCACCTGAAACTCCTCTGGTGTTGCGGGTGTCCATGGGCGGCGGTAATCGCTTACCATCAGGTGATCCGTCTGCTCGTTTGCCCACCCTATCACATAAAAAAAAAGTAGTTCATTATTGCAAGTGACGACTGAAACTACAAACCGTGACGTAAAAACCGATTACTCAGCCACTATGCTAATAAACGTCATGCATCATATACTATCCCACTGCTGAGCACGGGTCGCCTCAAAGATTGAGAGGGATTAGGCTATAGTACATCACGCTGACCTATTGCGGGTTGGCAGACTTCACACACCGTCGAGATCTGCCAACCCGCAGATAAAATCTCTAAGGCATGCAGTTTTCCTCACGATATTTGCCTTTACCGTTTAAACGTCATTACGTAGCTAGAACTGTTGCATAACTGTTACATAGAATATCGTGCGTTTATTGAACTTAAAAGCGCACGCCTTATCTACGATTACTCCTGAAACCGCTTGTTTTCTGTTTGTTATGTTTCTTTGCCTGCTTCCTACCGACCACATATTTCTGTAAAATATTGATTGTTTCCTTAAGTGAATACTCACATATTAGATGACACTCCAGGGTAGGGTTGTGAATGGTAGAAAAATTATCATACTTGGCTAGGCTAACATAATTTTGTCGTCGATTATCTTGTGCCGAAAGTATGGCTAAAGATGAGATAATGCAACCATAATCTTTTCTCGTAGCACCCGGGGTTGAAGCCAGTGAAGATAAGATACTTATTACTATAGGTCAACTCTACGAGCCTCCAGATTAAAGTCTTTGATTTGGAACACAATCAAACTTAAAGCTGCGTTTATAAAATAAAATGCTTCACTATAAGTCAGCCTTACTCGAAACAAAGACTCTAACTAAAAAATGATTAACCGTTGCAATGAGTTATGCAACAAATTAGCGCGTTCCAACTGAAATCTGCAGAGCTCGCTTATTTTACTCAATATTAAATTGTTCTGTTATTGAAGTTATTTTCGTTCTTTGAATGCAATTGTGAGGGATTGCAGATACAAATTTTAAACGTGATGTTACTGAATTTGTTGTTGATGCTATGTTTTTTATTGTGTGTATACTTCATTCATGAAAGAAATTATAGAAGAAAAACTTTGACTGTCTGGAGAAAGAGGGTTGAAACAACTGTTTTTATATTGTACCCAGTAACCCCGGTAAAGAGTTTTTATTTTTGGAAACTAACACTTACAATAAATAGACCGAAGTATTAAAAAAAAACTTCTTTTTGCTATGACACTATACACACTAATCATAATATTGCAAATATTAAGTAAAAAGTTGATGTTAAATTATATTTATTACATTTCGTGCAACTATATTCTGTCATTCATTTTATTCTTCCATTCATTCTAACTAACCTTATAGTGGAGGCGATGTGGTCAACGATGAAGCACGCTTGCCTAGAAGTGCCCTAACTCGTCACATTACATGGTAATATTATAAATATAATTCTAATTATAAATGTAAGTACATATTTCTGTCTGTTCCATTGTTTGCTTGTTACCTTTTAACGCCAAAACGACTGTTTCGATAAAATGTAGAGGAGATAGATTTCGTCCCAATGAATGACATAGGCATAGACATTTTTTGGGATGCGAATGAAACCATGCACAGACGCCAGCAGGTCAAGCTATCCAAAGCTGTCAAATTTTCCCAATTGAATATGACCCTTACATTTTTGTTTTAAAGTTGAAAATCAATCAAAGAAATTTGTCAGATTGTGGTAGCTTGATGTGCTGGCCTCTGTACAACGGCTTCATAGGCATAAAAACCATAATATACTATCATGCTGTATTCTCTAAAGGGATAGGCAGAGGAGTACCAATAATCCACAGCTCGCCAGTATGTAGTAGTAGTATCCTATGTAATAGGGAGCGAGTTTAAATCTAAACTCCAAATTAATTCTCAGTAGCGGCAACAATTAGTCCCCGAAAATACTAAACTATCAAATTACTAAACTACCTGGTTGTTACGCTTTCACACCTCAACCACTGAATAGATTTTGATGAAATTTGTGCAATTATAGATTAGAAGTTGGAGAACAAGATAGGCTAATTTTTTGTCTCAAAAAGCTCTCTAGGATGCGGGTGAAACTGCGGGCATCAGCTAGTTAACTATAAACCTTGTGACGAGATATAAATTACTTTCAGATTATAAATACTACGTTTGCGTTGTGGTTTTACATCTTACATTCAACACAGCGCGAGCGTCGGAAGTTGTAGCACAAAGATGCGCCGCACGCCAGTGCAGCGCTTCAATCCAATTTGGCGGGATCCGGTTGAAACTGGTTTAAACAACGTGTGCTGCTTCAAGTCGCATAAACGAAAATCTCATATATTCTTGTGATGACTAGTGTGGAATACTGACGTGAAAGAGGGATGCATTTAAGTTATTGCAGTGTTCATATATATAGTTTGATAGCAAAAGAAAAAAATAAGAATTTGAAGAATTTTTCAGCTGGAATGCTGAGGATCAATAACCTGGAGTTTATTGAGTGACAGTCGCTAACAGACCTGTAATTTTTAACGTTTCTCCACACTATGATCCACCGCTACACCAAACGTGGCGTCAAATTTAATCAATCATCGTCAATTTACTGTGTATATAAAAAATCTATTTCCACGGGAGACTTTAAATTTATTTAGACTTTAAATATTTGACACGTTCACTAGCGACTATGGGTTTTAAAAAATTATCTTCTATAAGAAAATTGTATAAAGATTGCTAACAGATTTCTTCTAAATGTATTCAGAAGACAAAAAAAATTTGAACCTATTATAGTTGTTGGTAAAGTAATCCTGATAGCTTACATAGTAACAGTAATTGAAAATAGAAGCGTAAAACTTATTTGCAGTTTTAGAATTATAATACAGAAAAATATGTATTAATTATGAACTCCAGTAACATTAACGTAACCATTCAGTTAATCCGATAAGCTCATGATTATAGTTATTAACCAAATACTCTGAAATATTCAGAGCATTTGGTTAATAACATCTGTTTTAATAGCTTTAAAATTAATGTTGCAGTACAGGTTTATTTATTCATGTGTATGTATTTATTTATTCATGAATGGACCAGCAACGTATTAATATTTCGACAAACAAGTTTATGAATCGATGCCAGAAGGGTTAAAACCGGTTTCGATAAATTCTATAAATCATCATTAATGATGATGAACATTCACATTCACTGAGGAACTTCCACGATTTGAGTTGAATTCGTTTTGAGCGATAGCTTTTTGTTTTTTAGCAATGATTTACTTGTTCTTCTTCTTACCTCGTCATTCGACGACCTTCTTTAGCTTTCTGTTGAGAATTAATTTTTGGATTGTCTCATATACAACCTTGATTTTCTCCTTGATTTTTGTAACGTAGCTCTGACTCAGCCTCCCAGATAATTTATTAATAATTCAAAATGAACGTTGGTAAATTTTCATACTACATACAACCCAATTCGTACAATAACTCGTTGATGAAAATACACAAAGAACCCACGAACGTAATTTTGGTAAAACTGAATAATAATATTGTGCACTATTATTAATAACACAATAATTGAAAAACCATTTTTCATTTCCAGCAAGCTACGGTTGCCGGCCGAAACCTTTGTTCCACCAAAGGCTTACTTACCTATTATATTTTATATAACAATAAATTGATATGTATTTATATATGTGTATATTATAGTTTGCTATTTATAATATGTTATGTATTTCTGCATCCACCCTATTTTTTGTTGTCCTGTCTGTGAAATGTGAGAAAAACCTCGAGTGAAGTATCAATAAGATTTCAACCCGAACAGATATTAAAAAATCTTTCTCGATAATCGTATAGGAAGTAGATGGTTAAACAAGCGATGTGTTTGATCAGACGCCCGTTATCACCCTACAACCGGAGGAGATTGGACCCAATATCCATTGAGAAGTAGCCACCTGTAAAAACGTATCTCAAGTAAGACTTTGTGGAGTATACTCATACATGGTTAGTTGGAGAAGGTAGGTACATTATTCGGTGGCGAAAGTAATGCATTATGCTATGAAAGTGATAAATAAAAACAAAGCACAAACGGACTGGTTTTTAGAGGGTGCGAGCCCTACATAACCTAACCGTGTCTTGGGGAAACGGTAAGGTGATATGATTTCGGTTCCGCACAGGTACTTTCTTCGACCAAAAAAAGTGAATTATTTGGTATGGTATTACAAAGATGGAAAAAACAGCTCACAACGCGTTGTGATGAATTATATTACAAAGTAGAAGTAGCAGCTTAATAATCAATTATTTGCTTACATGTGTTAATTTAAACTGGCATCGAGATTTTACATTTATTTAAAAAAACACCTATCAGCCTAACCTAGCTTATTTAGATTTTTTTTATTATTTAGTTTTTGTAATTCCTTGTATTTTGAAGCTCATCTAATATAATTGACCACAACGTGTTGTGAGCTGTTTTTTCGCTCAATGAGCGTTTTTGATCTTTGATATTAAAATAAAGGTGGTCGTTAAATCATTAAAAAGTATTTTAACATTTTTGATTCGTCTATCGTTCACGCTCATGTTTGTGTGACCACAACTCAAATGAAACTACTAAGAAAAGTCCTTGGTTCGATACCCAGTTCCAGTAAAGTATAATTGGGTTTTGTTATGAAATGCTCAGTAGCCGCTCGGGGTTTGGTTTTCTGATCGGTTAATGACAATAGATTCATCATCATCATATCAGCCTATTGCCGTCCACTGCTGAATGTAGGCCTCCCCCAAAGAGCGCCAACCATCCCGGTCTTGGGTAGCTCACATCCATCCGCTGCTTACACATTTACTCGCTTATACATTTCTGATCAAATCTAAAACAATAAAAGGCATTTAGCTTCTAGAATTACTTACTTCAAACAATACCGAAACTCAAACAATAGACCGCAAACTATTTCAACTAATATTGAGTATAAAGCCGATTAGACGATGTTGAAATATCATGCGAGTTGCGGTACATTGCGGGGCCGCGCGGCTATGGTATCATAAGGAATCGATCATCGCCGGCAATGTACCACAACCCGCACGTCTCACATCGTCTAAATGAGGCTTTAATATCAAACTCACTTGTTGCTAGAGACTCGACTGCCGAGCTCTAGCAAATACTTGTTGCGGGTATCGCAATATTGTTTATATAGCGACCATTGCAGTGGAAGGTTATGATCCCGGATCATAGAACATTGGTTTTATCGCTCGAAGTAATAAAGCTACGCTTGTGTTGCGTTTTGAGGATTATTGGCTTATGAAATTGCACTCGCTAATATAAACTGGCAGTAATAGATCTATGTATCTGATACGTGTGTGAATTTGAGTGACATGACATTTTAAAATCTTAACATATTAGGTATACCATCACGCGTATATTCGCTGAGAGGTAAGGCAGAGGTGTACTAATGTACACTATGTAATAGCAAGCCTATTGTCATTCTCCAATCTAAACTCCGAGCTGCTACTGAGAAGCTGGAAATGGAACCCAGGACCTATAGCGTAGCAATCGGGCTTAGGACCACTAGGCTAGTGAGGAGGTTTATTAGGCAAAATCATGTGTGTATTAATCATTAATTCTAATAATATGAAGGAAAACGCCGCGCCGTGAGCAAACTGCATTTTTTTAGGGTCAGCTCAAACCGACGAAACCAATTTGAAAACGATTAAACTTTACCAGTAATGCGTTATGTTTTTAAATAACTATTTTTTATGTATTTTAAATTACCTACTATGTAACGTTTAAATATTCGTACTAACTAAAATTGTGAAGAAATTTCAAAATATTATAAATATACAAGCAATAACCAAGCATACTCTTAACACGACTCGTAGCAATAAGCTACGATAGCGTAGAAATTGCGTCACCGCGTCTGCTACGGCGTAGCATTCGTAGTACCACCTCAGGCAATTTGATCTACGATTACCGAGGAATGAAAATGTCAATAAAATGTATGGAGTTGACATTTACGAACGGATCAAGTGACAGTTCGAAAGGTTATGCCAATCCCATACGTTTTATTGGAGTTTCTATTCTGTGGATTTAAATTTGTTGTTTTTTATAAACATTGCCCGTACCGTTTCTTTTACGAATAATTTGAGTGCATTGTCAAATACTTACATATGCAAAAATACTCATCACATTTCAATTACAGTATATTATGTTGACGTCTCATTGTACAGTCAGCAACAAAAGTCGCTGCACACGATTAAGTTTTTAAAACGCTTTAACATTTATATAATTTAGAAGTTACTGACCCGAGGAGGTAGCACGACTTTTTTGTGTAGTGATGTTTTCAAAATTTGGTTGTGTTCAGCAACTTTCGTTAGTGACCGTACTAAAAGCCTAAACTAACCACGCAATAACTAGTAGTTAGTTACCTAATATAATATGTTTACAATATTTATTTATTGTTATAACAGTGTAATAACATACCATCACGCACATCACGCATAGGCAGAGATGTAAACCTACAATTCGCCGGTATGTTTGGGTGCCATGTAATAGGCGAGCCTATTGCAATTAACCGGGCACAAATCCAATCTCCAAGCTGTTGCTGAGAACTGAAAAACCTAATCATACCTACTTTGCTCGACCAGGGAATCGAACCTAAGACCTCCAGCGTAGCAGTCGCGCTTACGATCATTAGGCAGTAAAAGTTAATTTATATTTTTTTATTACACGGCGCAGCTCCATAAAATTTATTGTTGCATGTTTTATTAATTATTTTGGGCGATAAGGGCTTACTTAAAATAAAATAAAATGCAAAGTGTCGGGCCAAGGAGGTGCTATTACAAACGTCAAGTGTTTCAAATAATTATAGGTAATTATTTCAGTGGCAAGGACGTCTGAAGAATTCCAAGTGAGGCAGTTTGGTAAATTGTATTTAACGTAACTAAACGCTACTACTACTAATTTGATGCTCATATCGAGCCAAGTATTATTAGAATTTATTTTGAAAGTCTCCATAGCAATTCGGAATTGAGACTTGTGTCTGGTAAATGACTGAAGGCTTCGCCCGCTGGGACATGACATGTTCTATAGAACCTAAATAAAACGTAAACTTAAGTAAACTGAGGATTCTTTACTGTATTTTTAGTATACAAATGCTTATAAATGTAATATTTTTAAATCATCGACACTTTGTATTTCTGGAATTAAAAAGGGGTTTTGGCCAATAGCACACGTTATTGATTTTCAGAATACAGAAATTGCAAATAATTGCGATGTTTGCATTCTTGGAAGACAAATAAGGTTTCCGTTCAAGAAATCTGGGCCTGATGTAGCGGCTAAGTGCTTGGATCTGGTGCACACGGACTTGTGTTCAATTCCTGTTGCATCGCACTCCGGTAAGCAGTACATTTTAACGTTTCTAGATTACCACTCGCAGAAAGTATTCTTGTACTTTTTGAAGAATAAGAGCGAAGTAGCTAGTGACCCAGCCAGGTGACACGCAGGTCATGACTGGATGCGTCGGGCACAAGATCGCCAAGAGTGAAGGAAAAGGGAAGAGGCCTACATCCAAGATTGGATAACAGAAAGGCCTCCATGATGATGATGATGAGCTAGCGTCACTAAAGACTTTGTTAGGCTCATGGAAAATCAATGTGAATCTAAGGTAAAGGCTAAGGTTAAGGTAAGGCTCTTTTGGAAAGAGAGAAAAAAGACTGGGTAAAAATAATTTGTGTGAACGCTCCGGTCGGGATTACAACTCCATTATGGCAATAGACTCGCCCGCTATTAATTACATGGAACCTAAACATACTGGCGAACTGTGTGTGTACAATTAGTACATCTCTGTTCAACCCTTCGGCAAATACACGCGTGATGATATATATTATCTATATTAACGTTATAAATGCCTATACCACTGATGTCAATAAAATTTTACGCTGTCTATTCTCCAGTGGTTCGAAATGGATTGCTGGTCAGGTCTCGATGTCCACAAGAGACAAATATTTGTGTGATGAACAAAAGTATTTATGTATTATATCCATTGTCTCTAGTACAAGGTCATCAGCTAGTAGATTATTATTTGACCTTTCGGTTAATAAAAAAAATATAGATACCTGATAGCTAATTCAGTAAAAAAAACCTGTAACTTTATTGAAAATGACTACTAAGTAAAGCTAAGTGGGCTACGACTGGCATAAAACTTTTTTAACTTTTAGAGGATTATATCGTGGGCCATTTCGCAGATATCGAATATAAAAGAAGATAAAATCCCGCTGTTACTTTTAAATCCCTCATAGTAGGTATACTTATATTTTCTAGTAATACTGACTACAGATAATCCTATTAAGAGAAAAGCTACTAGCATCTGGATTATGTTATTTTATTTATATATTTTTTTTAATTTACGAAAGCCGTGCAAACAGGTATAATTTATTATTTTGTGAATTGATTATGAAAAAATACTATTTTTAATTTTTGAACGTTCTAAAAATAATTTACGCAAATATTAACAGTTTTTGATTATCAAATTGTCATTTCTGACATAATTATGTCACAATTATTTGTTCTTTCTTAGTCTTTTGTTGGAACATTCTTCTTTCTGGAAAACGTGTTTAGTACACGAGTAAAATCATATTTTTTAACCATGTTACCAAAAGCTTATTATAATATAAAAATATATTTTTTTTAAACCACTAAGGTGGCAAATAAGTATACGGCCCACCTGATGGTAAGCGGTTACCGTGGCCTATAGACGCTTGCAACACCAAGGGTATCACTTGCGCATTGCCGACTCTGTAAAACGAAAGACAGTTGGATTGGCAGTACAAGGGTCAAAGTCCCCCCACTGCCAACACAACGATTCCTCTCGGAGCACTATTAAATTGATTTAACGTAACCATAAAAAACTCGTATACCCAGGCTACATGCGTCCTTTTAATTTGTATGTAAATTTCCAACACAAATACTGACATATAGTGCCTATAGCAACAGTGTGAAAGTAATAAAAATCAGTTTTCCAAGTTAACGCGGGTGTTAAGGGTCTTAACATAACAGTTAATTCGGCTTTCAAGCTTTCAACAGGCGGCCGAACTTACGACGAAACGATTTCATTAACATATAATGACATGTTACTTCGATCACGTTGCGGTATGTCTTGGTTACGTAGCCACGTAGCTATATTGGCTGTAATTGTCTTATTTATTGAAATAAACTAACGAGGCCGCAGTCCCATAAGATCGACAGACCAGTCGACAGACCAGTTCAGTCACCATCAAAGTTCACGACGCCATCTAGGCAGCGGGTGACTGAAAAGGATGGCGAAAAATCATCCACGATAAAGAACTTCCTAGGGAAAGTCACGATCCTCAGCATTGGAAATACGACTTAAGGAGGAAGGAGGAGACTAGAAATCAGAAATAACAAACTCAATAGGTATCTTTCTTTATTATTCATTTGAGAGCGTTTCGCAGCACCTCACCTAATAGTGACGATGCTGCCGAGGATTTAGCACGCAAACTTCAAATAATGCCTATTCATTCTCGCCTTGAAGGTTCCTTAGTTATATGTGTCACGAAACACAGCAGCCGGCAGAGCATTCCACTCCTTGGCCGTTCGCATGATAAAGGATAAAGCAAAACGCTTCGTGCGTATAAGTGGAATATCAACGAGAAAGTGGTGGAATCTCTCCCTGTGTCTGGTCGTCCGATGGAGGAATAGAGAGGGAGTACCGAGGTTGTCAAGTCGTAGTATCGTAATTTATTTTATTAATAGTAATCTTATGAAATTAAGGTATAAGTTTTCAATAATTGTTGGTATATTGTTCATAAAGAGTTCGAAATACTAACTTTTATGTGTATAATTAACACATAACAACAAAACCATGCCACGCCGACAATTATGTCCTTTATATCCACAACACAAGCAAATTAAAATATGGGATACGGTCAGCAAAAAAATCAAGCCATCATTACACGAAGCGAGACAGCGTAAGGGACCTTTTAATTAATATTTTAACAGCTTTTTTGACACAAACCATATTTTATTTTGCGACTTGTTCGCAAATAAACGATATTAATAACTGCTGTTTGGTAACGGTCCAGTAAATATTAAAATCTGTATGCGAAATTCAATAGGAAAAATGTTGGATATTAAAAGTGAGCCTACAGCGCTTTCAATGTCCAGAGATTTATGACATTTGAATTATTTTTTAAGCTACATACTACTGTGAAAGTGCGGCTATATTCATTGTAAATACATAGTCATTACATTCATATCTTCACGCCTATCTCCAATTCTATTAGACTTATATCATCAGAAGACAATCATACGAAAAGTTTAAAGGATTTTTAGAATTGTCTTTGTATTTTTTTATCTCTACATGAAGGCCATAAACGAGGCGTTTACTGAAACGATCAGATTGTCATGTCATGAATTGCCTCGACGATCCATCGGATGATGACATCCGCTACACATGAGCGATTTCTCAGTGTTCTTGCGGATGGAAAGCGTGGAGTATTGGCGCTTATTTTGTATAAAAAAGGAAGACTTAGAGAACATGGATTAAAATATGGGTGTTGGAATACATTTTCTAAGGATTGGCATAACTACATTAGGATGTCAGAGTAAACATATTTAGCGCTCTTGCAAAATATGTCTCCTTTATTAAAAAAAAAATACAATTGTGACGCCAGACACGAGCGATCGACCGAACAATGTTGGGGCCGTGAGCGATATTTTTGGGGTGTCTCGTACGATCTTCGATCGATTGTAATACTATAAAATTGTATACGATATCGCTGTACGTGGTGTAGAATACGTTTTACCATAGATAATTTCGATAATTGCCTTGTGTTGCCTTCTTCTTATATAATTAGATAAGAAAACCATCACGGCTTGAATTAATAACAAATTATTAATTTATGAAAACTATTTTCCAATATTAAAAATCAACATTAATCAATTCATTCAGCCTAACTTCCGAGATACAGTCTTCACTAGCTCGGAAAGTACGGAACGATACTGCAAAAAATAACCTATAGATAAAATTTTCTTGTTTTAAACACAACAGTTTAATGGAGACACTTTAGTGATAAGCATTTAAATAAGGTACACCTAAGCAATTTCTCCCTTTTATTATATTCAGTTTATTTATAGAAATAAAAGAATTTGAATTTGTTCAGTATTTTGGCTACTAACTGATAACTTAATGTAATGCAGGTTAAGTTTCGTTTTAATTTAATTCACAGTTGTGTTTACTTACCTTGCGACTTTTTGTTGTAACAAGGTGGCGGGTACCTTTTGTCTCTAGAAGTCCGTTGGGAGCGCAACTGCGGCTAAAAGCTAGTTGTACTATAAATTTACTACCCCAAGTATATTTATATAGTATTTTGCTTATAAAAGACAAATTATTTACTAAAGTAACTATGCTCATAGGTCGGCAATATTTGTTAAATGAACGAGTATAGGTAACTGTTCCAACGTAATGCAGTTTATAACTAGTACGGGGAACAGGGAACAGGGTGAAATGGTTCCTAAACAACCTATGTAAGTTTGTCTTGGTACCTACCTACCTAGTTATATTAGTGAATTCATAGTTATTAAGATCATATAGACGTGTATTAAGGTTGTAGAGCGCTTATTGAGTAGTCGTAGTGTGAAATTTCCTTCCACACTACGCTAGCGACTGCATACCGTAAACTAAAGATAAGGCTATAAAGTCACAGTTCAAACCGAAATAAATATCGTATAAAACTTTTAATATAAATTCTGTTTAAAAATAGCTCTCTTACTAAGATTTATTCTGTGTACGTTAAAATATTTGTATTTTGACTATATAAGTTAATCGTTATTGTTTTATTTGAAAACCAACCACAAATAAATGTAAAACTGTAATTAATATTTAACCGATACGTTTATTTATGATTATGTTCCTATGATAGGAACATAGATATTAGGAATCTTATCTGTCTCTAGATCTATCCAGCATCGATCAATGTATAATTTATTTATTTATTTGGCTCACCAACAATTGAGTACACTAAAACAATTATGGAATAACATTCAATCAATCTAGTCTAGTGTAACAATCCCTTACAGGTAAGCACATCATGCATTATATATTATACCTATTAATTAACTCAAATTTTAATAAACTAAATTAAATTAAAGAAAATAAATTCAAATTAAACATATCAAAATCAAAAGTAACATTCAACATCACATAATCAAAATAAAATAATTAAAATTATCAATTTTAATGACGACGAAACACTAATTCTTAATAGCGAAATATCACGTAATCAAAATAAATATAATGTAATCTTAAAAATTATTCGGCCTACAAACTTGAAATTTCGTTCCTATAGACAGGAAGCAGAAAAAGCAAAAAAAATATTTTGCTAAATTCCTAACGGTATTGAAAAAAACTCAACTAACGAGAGAAATATATCCGCGGGGAATATATCTAGCATCTATATAAAACTAAGCCGTATAGAATCCAATTTTACTATCTATGAGTCGAGCTTATGCAGCGAATTCCTAAAACAAGCTCAAAGCAAGATTTCTAGGAATATTAGTTACTCGTACGAGTATGTTACGTGTATTGAGGTTGAACGTGAATATTCGGAATCATGTTGAATGCAAACACACAAACAGCTCGTTACCATTATACTAACAATGTAGTTCCTGGACAGGCTGCCCCATGATCTGTTTTCTTAGTAAACCGTTTGAACTAAAATCAAAGATTCCTGTCACAGTAAAAATAATTAGGATTGCATGATTTCAGTATTGCAGGATGTCAAGGACATTTCAAATTTGCGCTCCATAGACGGGACAACACGAACAAAATTGAAAGCCTACACACATTACCGATAACAAGTCGCTCTGTATTGTGTCATACATCAGCATGACAAAGAAAGAGATGAAATCAAATCGAGATTAAAGATTTCGTATGTAATTGTTCCCAATGTCCGTTCTATAACTATCTAACTCTGTGCTTAATGTGCGAAAACCATACATGTTCTTGTTTGATGTTTTTGATTGATTGTGTAAAATAAATAAAATTAAATATCCCTTGTCTTCTCTTCAAAAATTCATTAATTAATTCATTCAATTCCAAAAATTGTTTAAGGAATTTTAAATATCTCTGTTACATAATTACTTTCCTCTTTATCGTATAACCGCAGCAATAATGCATGAAAACTATAGCCCACAACTTTGAAAGCCTGACCCCAATGCAATTATGGTTGGCCGGATATTTTATACTGAAAAAGCAATCACCATGGAAATTAAGGTTGGAGAAGAACAGCCTATTTACATAATTAAATCAGAAGACAATCAGATAGTCGTTATGCTACATTGCTTAGGGAAAATGGAGTACTTGGGTACCAGTATTTATTTATGGTTTTGTTTATTAAGCACACTGTTAAGTAATAAGGTGGGACTAGTCCAAATAAATGAGAACATGTATTGATACCGGTATTCAGGTGGTGGTTGTATTGTTAGGAGATTAATGATTTTTTTTAAGACTACAGCTTATTTTATAGAGTTAGTGTCTCGCCGAGTTTATAAAAGGAAGGCACAGACGTCACTCGCTTCACTTTGCCGCTTGTCGTTGAGAGAGTAACATCTAGTCCATGTCGGATCATTGCGTATTTATTGTTATCTGTGCTAATCGCAATGTAATCCTGACTCTGTAAATTGTTACTTTGGCCTACAGCTATATGGCTGTTCAATCCAAAAATAACTTGAGGTCTTTATTTCTAAGAGTATATTATATTCATATCACCCAAAACGTAACTTTGAAAATGAGAGCCAAGTTCAATATATGGTGTGGTTGTTGACTTCACCGACAAAAGTCTTGAGATCTAAATGACTGTTAAGTTCTGTAGACAATCCTGAAATTACTTATAAGAACATTAATTATTATTCTTAAGTAAATCTAAAACACAATAGATGTTTGTTTTGATAATCTGCTACTTAAAAATTTGATTAACTATTTGATATTTAAAATATAACTTTTTAAACTTGTATAGTCGAATGATTTACACAAAGCAAATAACTTATGAACCTTAAATTGTACCTCAACTAGACAACAAGTCAAATGACTTGGGTACTTTCTTAGTTATAGTTGGCGTAGTTGCTAGTTTTAGTGTATCTACAATATCATTTCATTTACTTTTATTTGCAAGTACATTATAAAATAAACTGCGAGATAATTTTTGTACGTGTGTGGACAAACAGGTTTTTGTAAAACTAAAGTAAGATAACAGCCATTTGTAATATTATCTGATAAACTATTTTTGGAACTACAAGACGAATATATAAATAAAATGTCAAAATTCCCAAAAGCATTCAGTATTTCTGCCCTACATCAAATTTTCAGATGCTCGCAGAAATGAAATCAATTTGAAATGGCATTCGGATCGGATTCAGATCGTACGGGAATGCAATCTGTGTCATATTCATTAAAGCATAATTCTTGGTTCAGATATTTTTGTATCAATTCCAGATACAAAATTTAATCTTTTCGGAAGCCATAGAGATCCTGAAATTTCTAAGTACTTTTAAAACACCTTGATGCGACTTGTTATGACACATCACGATTAATGAGAGGGTATTTTATTTCAAGTAATCCAAACTGATGAAACGATCTCAATAACGTCCATTTACTGAATAATTCATTTCGTTGAATGCTTTCCTTTTAAAATGAACATACAAACAGTACCATTAATTGGCACAGTGTTTTATTTTTTCGGCATTCATTTGTTTTATTGGAATAAAAATGAAGTGTTCGAAGTTTTTTGTATACCCTTTTTGCGCTATTGACATGAGTGATATTTATTTTTGATTATATATTGAAGTTTTTCAGTCATATTCATTTGTAAAAAGCCTTTCTTTAATATGAAGTTTTTTTTAGCATTTTATCATAGCTTTTCAAGGCGTAGGTACATTGGGAGACACTTATGTCCAGGTCGTAGACTGCAATAGGCTTGATAAGTTGAATTACGTCATCATAACCCGAGGCTGATATCTCGAGCACCAATTACACAAAAAAGTGTTGCCAACAAATTATTGAACGAAACAAACGAACGGTCCAAAATAATTTTCCCGCGGCATTCCTAAACTCGACCCTTGTCATAGAACTTTTACACCCAGAATTATACCGAGGTCACACAGAGAATGCTTAAAGATGTACGTATAAGACCGCTGGTATATATACTGCTGAATATAAACCCTCATAAAAAGATTAAAATCGTAATTATTAGAAGAGGTACTTGGCTTCTATGCAAGAATTATGAGTCGTTTCGTATAACTAAGATAGCTAAGATAGAAGGTGTAAATGTAAGTTATGAGAGTAATTAACGCCACAATATTGTGGTGATGCGCAAAATTTTGGGTTTTAGGTTTAATAACCTATTTAATAATAATTATGGCGTTAACATTCTTCCTTATATTGCAACTTCTACGTTGCAATTTAAGGATGATTATTATTAATATATACTAAAGGCCCGTCCCGGCTTCACACGGGTGGATAATACATAAATGTGATCGCGGAACTCTATTTGTTTTTCTAAAGTAGTCTAAAGTTACTCCTTATAACATCAGCTATCTGCCAGTGAAAGTCCCATTAAAGTCAGCCGTTTCAGAGATTAGCCGGAACACCTGTGAACAACCTGTCTGTTGACAGGCAGACAAAAATCTTAAAAATGATTTTATTTAAATTTAAGTAACATATATACTTTCATACGCATTTAATGAAAATCTGTTAATTTGGAATTGCAAATAGACAATTTTATTTATGTGTATGTACATACATACATACACTCACGCCTTTTTCCCATAGGGAGAGGCAGAAACTAAAGAACGCCACTTGCTACGATTCTTGCATACTTCTTTCGCTTCGACCACATTCATACATCTTGTCATACATACACGCCGGTTGCGAGTACTACGCACCTGACCTTTTTGAAGAACCTCACCAATAAGGTCGGTATAAGTTTTTCTAGGGCGTCCCCTCTCGGCGGTTCCACTGACATTCGCCATATAAATCCTTTTTGTTAGTCGCCTTTCATCCATTCTCTCGACATGCCCAAACCATCTCAGCATATTCTTCTCAATTCTTGTCACTACATCGTCTTTTAAGCCGTAACGTTCTCTGATCACACTATTTCTCAATCTGTCATTCCGAGTTACACCGCACATACTTCGCAGGGAACGCATTTCTACAGCATTTATTCTACTTTCATGTTTCTTCTGCCATACCCAACTTTCACTTCCATACATAAGTGTAGGTACCAACACACCGTTGTGGATAACCATGCGTGCCTTTTTTGACACCAACTGGTTAGCCACAACCGCATGTATAGCACCATTCACTTTATTTCCCGCATTTACTTTTTCTTTCTATGTGTATATATAGCTGTATTTTAATTTTAAAAGCTCGACCTATGGAAAAATGACTCTTGGTCAGGAAATTTTACTTCTTCATTTTTTCGGGTCAAGGAAATACATGATTTTATTCTTTTTCAGCATATTAGGTGGCCACGTTAATTGCGGCATCAGTGACATTCTTTAGGTCCTCAATCAATTAATCAATCAAATTGCAGGTGTACGGTCATTTTGACTCTCCAGCAGGTGATATTTCGACTGACACAGTCATGGTACAAACATGTAGTTCATAATTGCACTAAACATTACAAAAATACTATGTTGTCTTTTCCAAAACCGACCTACTTTACCTACATAATAATGTGTAAATATGTACAACGCAACAAGGTTTGTTGTTTTTCACTGCATAAGGAAGTCGTTGAAGTACTCTGGTCACTGAATATAATACCACACGTTTGTTGAAGCGGCTAAGCGATTGGCTTTTGTGCCACGGGTTGTGGGTTCGGTCCCCGCACGAAACAAAATAATTGTTTGTATGACCTACAGATAGTGATTCCGGGTCTGGATGTTTGTGTATGTAAAAGTTTGTAAACGCACCCACGATACCTACAGAAGAAAATCCTGGTGCGGTGCAATATATATTATATATTTATCCGATTACTATGCCACCAGAGTAGCCGTATCTAAGGTAGCCGACCAAACATAGAGAAATCTTGAGAAATTAATACTTTATACTATTATCTAGCTTAGCGTAGCTGTGCTACAGTAGAAGCCAGATAACCAATAGGTACTATTGACTGGGTTCGATTCCCACACAGACCAATTGTATTGTATTGTATGTTCGAGTTTGACTGTAAATTGTATGTTTGTTAAGTCTGCCGTAACATAAAAAATATTCTATAGTCAGGAGCTGTCTTTTTTGGAAAACAAAAAATAAAATTGTACCTGAAAAACAGAAGTCTACGCTATCGCTTGGCTTGTCTCCAACGACACACAGTACTGAACACCGTTGGGGTGTGTGGTGCACCGCAATTTACTGTCTCAGACTTTGTTTTAAATCTTTTGCAGTTTAAACCAAGCCGCTACTTTTTGCAAGATGCAGCTGCGTACGACGATGGACGTTTAAGTAAAAAGTGAAGAACTAAGCTCCCTGACCATAATCGTCGTCGTCTGCTGGAGAAATCTCCTAATTATTTCACGTCATACCTTTTTTGTTCACAAAAAAGAGAATAGACAAACTCTTACCAATTCCATGTTCCGTCTTTTGCTTCAAAACAGTGGAAAATTACTGAGCCTATGAGGTGGGAATAATTCCACTCAAATTGGAGCTGCCCGACTGGGGAAATACCTCCTGCCTTGCAGAATATCAAAGTAAAATAACACTGCTTTGAACTGTGTTGTGTTTCTTATGATGAACAACGTTTCCTATTATGGTTCCACGTTTTTTCTATTATGGTAACCTAAACATATAATGGTCATCTATGCAATTACCTATTTCGCATAACCTTCACAGGTCTGTAACTTATTTTTTAATCTTCTAAGGTGGTAAACAAGCATACGGCCCACCTGATTGTAAGCGGTTACCGTAGCCTATAGACGCTTGTAACACCAGGAGTATCACTTGCGCGTTGCCGATCTTGCATTGAAAAAGGAAACGTTGTGTTGACATGGAGATTTTGACCCTTATACTGCCAACCCAACTATTCCTCTTTCGTTTTACAGGGTCGACAACGTGCAAGTGATGCTAAAGGTGTTGCGAGCGTCTATAGCCTACGGTAACCGCTTACCATCAGGTAGCCGTATGCTTGTTTGCCACCTTAGTAGTATAAAAAAAACAATGAGGTCTCACCATGAAAAGTGGTGCTACTGGCGTTGCTTGCGTCTATAGTATAGCATAATATAAATTATGCTATGCTTGATTAGATACTAGTTCGCTCGGATCTGCTCGACGCGCGGACGTGTGTGGTCTTGTACCTGCTACCGAAAAACCTAAATCTACCGACTAGTTATAAAAAGATTAAAAAATATGGTGCAGTGTAAAAAATGTAAGTTATTTTTGTCAATGAATAAAGACGAAGTGCTAAAATGTAAAGGAGCGTGCAGTGGAGTATTTCACAAAAAATGTATAAAAAATGTTAAAAAATTTATGCAAAAGGAGTTATGTGAAGAGTGCCTTAAAGAAGATGTCTCACCTAAATCTCTAGAACAGAATCCAGATTTTGAGGATTGTGAGTCACCAAAACAATCAATAATGAATTTGGAAAAAATTTCAGTGGAAAATGTACTAGGAGAAATGAATAGAAAGCTAGATATTATACATAAAATGGAGAAAGATATAGAAGAAATTAAAAACACAGTGACCTTTTATGCGGAAAAATATCAGGAAATGTTTGAATTTAAAAAG
This sequence comes from Acronicta alni, assembly GCA_964056405.1. Lineage (NCBI taxonomy): Eukaryota > Metazoa > Arthropoda > Insecta > Lepidoptera > Noctuidae > Acronicta > Acronicta alni. The sequence goes on from OZ043926.1 coordinate 9,486,206, forward strand.
CAAGCTGAGAAAAAAATAAAAAACTTGGAACAACAAAACACTTACTTAGATAAGTGTAACAAAGCGTTGGAAGAAAGAATAGTTTTGTTGGAACAAAAAGAAAAAGATAAAAATATTGAATTAATTGGTCTACAAAAAAGGGAGAAGGAAGACTTAATTTCAGTAGTAAGTATCCTCGCAAAAAAACTGAATCTTAATCCGAATGACATTGAAGAAGTTAAGAGGGTAGGTGTAGAAAAAACTATCGATAACAAAGTAAAACCTCAACCGGTAATTGTACAGTTACGCACCAAAACAGCAAAAGAACAATGGATCAAGATGCGTAAACAACGCATCAATAATGGCAGTGTGTATGGAGATAATAATGAGAGCAATATTTACATAAACGAGGATCTCTCCAAATATATGCGCCAATTATTTTGGAAAGCTAAAAAAGAGCTAAAAGATGCCTATAAGTACGTGTGGATACAACATTCGAGAATTCTGGCAAAAGCTAATGATAATGAAAAAAAAATTCATACAATCAGATGTGAAAATGATATCCACCGTCTACTTGAAATGAATACAGAGATTTATGCACAGTAATGCTAGCAGAACGTTGGGACACACTACGTGATTTGAGAAATTAGTAAAGTTCGATGTTACAATAGACGCTCAAGATTATCAATTCATAAAGTGTGACAATATTCAGATATGGAGTACATTTATAAATACAAAGGAAACTACAGAGTTAGATATTGTACACTTAAATATAAGGTCTTTAAAAAAACAATTTAATCAACTTTTAGTGCTTCTGAATACATGTAATTATAGAATAGATATAATAATACTTACAGAAATAAATGTTAAGTACGAAGAACTGGGTTCATTTATGATAGATGGATATAATACTTGTGAGTATACACGACATAATAAAAGGGGAGGAGGAATACTGATGTATGTACAAAAAGAATTAAGCTTTGTACAAGAGAGAACATTTCATGCGGAAAGAGAATCGTTACATGTGAAAATCAGTATCGGAAAATGCATCGTACACATATTGGCAATATACAGACCACCAAACAAAAATAAATTAGAATTTATTCAATATATAGATGAGACATTGGAGAGAATACCAGGACAAGAAAATGTTGTCATCACCGGGGATATGAACCTGAACTTGATGTGTGACAACTATAACCAAACAGTAAACAAATATAAAAACACCTTGTGTGGACACGGCTTGCAAAATGTGATTCCTAGAACGGCGATAACGCGCGAAGCAATAGTGGACGGACAAATACAGAAGTCATGCCTTGATCATGTGTGGGTGCGTGCGGCGGCGAGCGGCTCGATCAGCTGCGTCGCTGCGCACACATTTGCATGTTTGTTATCGGACCATCATATGACAGGCGTTAGGCTTAAGTATGAATCATGCAAAAGAACGACTTATAATAAAAACACGACAAGGAAAGTGTTAAGTAATAGTGTAGTTAAAGAAAAGATTAAAAACATTGAGTGGCGGGATTTATTGGTGATTAAGTGTCCGTTACAATTGTATAGTGAGTTGTGTATTGTTTTTCGCAATATTTACATAGATTCTTTGGTACAGAAACCGTTTAATAGTAATAAACGATTAACGCAGCCGTGGGTAAGCAAAAAGTTGATAAATATGATGGCAAAAAAGAATGAGTTATTTAGGTTATGGAAATCTGATGTATCTAGTATGAATAAGAGATTACAGTATACAACATTTAGAAATAAAGTTAATAAAATAGTGAGTGCTGCGAGAAACAAATATAGAAAGGATGAAATAACAAAATGTAAAGGGGATTTCAGAAAGATTTGGTCTAATATAAATCAATGGTTGGGTAGGACAAAGGTCACTATTGATGATACAGTAAATAAATATCTAGGTAAGACAGATAATATGTATAATATTTGTACAAAATTTGCTAATACATTCACACAAGAAATTACAAAAATTAAACACCAGTGTAACCACAAATTTTTAGACAGAAACACATATGTAAATAAAAGCTTAGTGTCATTTAGGTTCAAAAAAGTGTATCCTAATAATATTGAAAAAATAATAACAGACTTAGATAATGACAAATCTCCAGGTAATGACCAAATAAGAGTACAGGACCTCAAAATTGTTAAAAAGGATATTAGTTCGATACTATCTACATTCATAAACAAGTGTGTCAGTACTGGTGTATACCCAGATGAATTAAAAAAAGCTATCATTAGACCTATTTATAAGCAAGGGTGTCATCTAGATTATTCTAATTATAGACCAGTGGCAATATTATCTGTAATTAATAAAATTGTTGAAAAGGTTATTGTCTCACAAATCAGTGATTTCTTAGAGAACCATAGGATTTTGTCTGATTGTCAGCATGGGTTTAGGAAGGAAAGGAGCACTAATACTATATTAACACAGTTTACTGACTTTATTAATGAGGAACTTAATGACAGGAATCAAATTATAGCCGTATTTATTGATTTTAGGAAAGCATTTGATACGCTTGATCATCATCAGCTACTTCAAGCCATGGACGAATGTGGTATTAGTGGTCCTATAAATAATTTCCTGGGTTGCTACTTGAGAAATCGTAAACTTTGCACTATGGTAGACGGGACGAGCGGAGCTGACGCGGCCATTACGTTGGGTGTTCCGACCGGATCGGTGTATGGTCCTGTAGGCTACATAATGCATGTAAACAGCATGGCAAACGTGGTAAGGAATTCTAGGATCTATATGTATGCTGACGATACTTGCTTATTAGTCGCCGGGAGGAACTTAAAAGAGCTAGAAGTTCAGATACAATCTGACTTTGATAACGTTACCAAATGGGCACATGACAACGGCATTATACTTAACACTAGCAAAACTAAGTGTATGCATATATGTTCACCCTATAATAAAGGATGTGGACAGAGCCATACCATTAGAGTTGTGGGGCACTCGTACGAATGCTTACATAATAATCAGCAAACCTGTAAATGTAATCAATTGGAAGTAGTGGAATCAATAAAATATCTGGGTTTAATTATTGATAACAGATTTAATTGGAAGCCTCAAGTTAATGCAGTGTGTAGTAAACTACGAACAGTTCTTAGTAAATTCTATAACCTTAAGAAAGTATTGGATAGGCGAACATTGTTTATTGTGTATCATGCGTTGGCAGAGTCACTGGTTAGTTATGGGTTAAGCTGCTATGGCTTAACTTTCAAAACATATTTAGATGAAGTTAAAAAAATTCAAATAAGGTTATTAAAAATAATAGTGGATAAGAAAACCAAAGATAAATGTAAAGACGATTACAATCGGTTATTTAAAGAATGCAGCATGATTCCAGTAGATAAAAAAGTAAATTATTTAATAGCATTAGAAACATACGACATAGATAAAAATAAGATTAATAAAACTTACAAGTACAGTGTTAGATCTGTTAAAAAGGGAAGACTAGAACAAAATAAAAGTATTAACTATTATGGTGAGAGAACACGTAAATATCTAGTACCAAGGTTGTTTAATAAATACCCGTTGTTAAGAGATGGTGAGAAGATTAAATGTAAAATGAAACTGAAAAGAGTTATTAAGGAACTTATGACCTCTTAATCACTTTTTTTTTAGATATTAAAATAATGTTATGTGTAGAAAAATAAGATAAGATGATATGTTTATTAGGTAGTGTAAGTTTAAAATTGTAAAAGAGCAGAACGCCTACAAACTGCTTAGCAGTTTGGCGATGAAAAGTTTGTGAATATGTATTACTTACCTATGTATATGATAAAATAAATAAAAAAATAAAAACATAATCAAGCATAGCATGCATAGCATAGCATAGCATAGCTTGCCGAAACTTGATTGCTATTTTTGTTATTGTAATAACATTATTACAATAACAAAATAGCAATCAAGTTTTGGCAAGATTGAGATTAATAAGAAAAACTATCTAATTCAGCATATTATATATAACGTATTATATTATAGCGTAAGGACCCCGGCGCCCAAGGACAACAGATTTTAAATTTTCTGTTATTTGTTACCTGACGCGGTAACAAGGAAAAAGATTCTCAGATAAAATAGTTTCATACCGCATCACAATAATAATATGTGCCTAAATACACGTCTGTCGTTACTGACGCCTCTGTGTGGACTGAGGGCTCCTCCAACTGATATCAGCCGCGGAAGTACTTGTCGTTTTCTTTCACGTTGACAAGGGTACCCACTTTACTTCGAAGCAACATTGCTTTTTTTTTTACATATTTTTCATCGAAATACGGCCTCTGTTGTGGTTTGGGACAGGTTATTATGCCTAAAGAGTTTTGAAATATGATCCTTGTGTTAGATTTTTATTATATGTTTGAGGAGAGGCAGTGAGGAAGAAATAATGATCCCTACGTTATGCTTTCACGCCCTAACCATTGAACCGATTTTGATGAAATTTGGTACAGAGATAGATTAGACCTTGGAGAAGGACATCTGTCTGGCTGCCATTTGTCTCAAAAAGCCCTTTGTATTGCGGTTGAAACCACGGGCAACAGCTAGTAGCTTATATTTAGATACCTCTCAAGCCATATACATTGCAATTGGTTCACAACACGAACTTCAAACTTTTTTAATAAGTTACCCCACCCGAATCTTTTCGTGTATCATGGGCCCAAACAAACAAATATTTTTATATATATAATCACCCAGACCCGGAACAACTATCTGTAGGTTATACATAATTTATTTGATCCTGCCGGGATCGAACCCACAGGCCCTGGCGCCGTAAACTTTTGGGTTTATGTGATAACGGTGAGGAAAACTCGAAGTGTCTAGTCAACAGCTCCTCCGTGTGTAGGAAGTATGCTGACCCTTGGCCTAATATTGTTGTTTTTCTGTTTATTTATTAGTACACATCAAACTGCATTTTCCTCATTAACTATTATATAACAAAAATAGTAAACGAAGATTAACATTGTAATCCTGTTTTTTTTAAAAGAGTGTCTATGGAGTTTCCTGCCGGTTCTTCTCCATAAGACCCACTTTTTGGAACCGTGCAACTAGCTTTGACTTTTCAAAAGTGCTATTTTAATGGTCTAATTGAAATAAAACATTTGATTTTGACTTTGTTGACCTAATTCACCTCATCGGAAAGAAGACCCAGAAGTGGGACAGTACCTAATGAGGTCAATGATTATAAATATTTATTTAAGACAAATATTACCGTCCGTCGAAAAAACGAAATTTAAACTTCGAATAATAAAATTCTTGACCAAAAACACAGCAAAGAATTTTCATTATTCACGGAACTGATTAATTAAAATATTTAACCGGTAATGAATGGACGCGCACGGACAACTTAATTACCCAACATTTTGTTTTCAAACCTGAAATCATTTTTATTAATTAAGTGCTTTTATTATATACCTCATTGGCATAATGGTCGCAACCGCGGCTACTGATCGTGAGGTCATGGGTTCAATTCCCAGGTCCGGTAATGTTATGTTTTTCTATTAAATTCTTAGTACCTACCCTTTTTTATAGTACAGAGGCCAGCACATCAAGCTACCACAATCTGTCAAATTTCTTTGATTTATTTTCAATTTTAACACAAAAGTATAAGGTTCATATTCTGCTGCTGCATAACTGCTGGCGTCTGTACCTACGGAAAATCCTCATGGATCGTCTGACATGTAAAATATAATGTAAATTCTTATTACAAACCTCAGCAGGACCAGCTATCCAAAACTCTCAAATTTTCTAAATTGAACATGAACCTTATCACTTTGTATTAAATAGAATCTGTAACAGGATTCCAAGCATTGGGTCTTACCACTTGCTTGGAATCCTGTTATAGATTCTGTTAAACCAAAATCCAGGACTACAACTGCAAGACCAAAGGATACCGTGAGCTCGTTCTGCGTGAATCGGATTGCCAATAATTAACAACTAAAACATGATCATTGAATATTGTTAGTTTAAAAGAGACCATGATTCTCTGAGTTTGTTTCGGCGTTTCTTCTCAGAGGGCGTCAGCTAGAAATGCCGGCTCCATCTAGTTTTAATTAATAATTAGTAATAAATGTCATTGATAAAAAAAAAAATGTAGTGTAGCTGTCAGTAATTATATCATCAAGACGCCCACTACCTCAGTCTACCCGTGACCATGGACGCTGTGAAGGGTCCGAAATGTCGGGATTAATAATATCAATATACGCGATAAATTCCGTAAAAAGTAGTTTTATTTCAAAATAAATTGAAATTGAAATTGATGGGGAATTACCTAGAAACATACCGATAAACTGAAGATACGTGCGTATCGATATTTACCATTATATCATTAACAGATTGCACACGATAATCTTAATCTATGAAGGTAGCTATTCAATCTCGTTTCTAATCAATGCAAATCCATTTGCCTGTTGGCTGCAGCTTTCTGTCACGGTGCTCCGTCTAGTCCTTTATCAGTCCCATTCATTGTTCCCTTGCCGCTTTGACAATATCGATCTACCGTCAGCATGGCTTTCCTCATCGTCCCTTTGCAGGAAATACCAAATAGAGGACTACCTGAATATATTGTAAAGTGGATGGACGTAGTTGCAAACAGTACGTACTTCGTTTTCAGAGAAGCAAAACAAAAGAGTTTAAAATGATTGTTCTAGCTCAATCAATCTCTTTGATGAGTATTTTTTTATTTTTGATTAGCCATTACTGTCCTATTCGAGGCGGCACAAGAAAACAGTTCCTGGATGGACATGGGGGAGGCCTTTGCTCAGCAGTGGGATAGTAATAGTAAGAGAATAATAGCGATAAAATTATGAAGTAGGTAGGTATTAAGAAAATTATTAAATAATTATTAATAATCGTATCGATAAAACGCGATAAAGTCCTTAAAACAAGTAGTTTTTTTTCAATGTCGCGTGAGTGTCAGAAGTTTGTCTAATTTGGTAAAGTTAAAGAAATATAAATAAACGATTACGGTGTGCCTGATTAGAGTGAATGATTGAATTTCGGTGTAAAATATTTCGGATTTCTAGAATGTTAAGCTAAAAATAAGCTAAAAGATTGCTAGGTACTTAAGTAAGTACTTAGTAAAGTCAAATCACTCAAAGCTCAAAAAATACTATTCGGCGAAAAGTAAATCAAAGCCGAGAAACGTAAAAGCCTTTTATATTTGACTACTAGGAAACATTGCTAAATTATTTTTCCAGAATGATGACTTAAAAAGCGATTCAGTAAATAAGTTGCTTTCAAATCGATGATAGATTAAAACAATCGAAAGCTACTCTTTCGAGAAAATGGAAATTCATAAAATATGTACCTAATTACCATTCATTTTGTACAGAAGAATCGATAAGAATATGCAGAGATGGTTTTGGCATGTTGAGAGAATGGAAGAAAGGCGACAAACAAAAGAGATTTATATAGCGAATATCAGTGAAAGCGCCGGGAACGGACGCCCTAGAAAGACGTACATCTTACTGTATTCCAATTCATGACAAAATGTTTGAATGTGGTCGAAGCGAAAGAACTATGCAGGAATCGTAGCAAGTAAAAAGGCGTGTGTATGTTTGTATGTTGTTTCACTTCAACAAATAGACAGCAAATTTTTTGGAGCCACAATTTAAAAACTATTTTCAAGTCAAAGTAGTGGGGAAAACTATTACTAGAAACGAATCTACAGTCGTAAAACCCGGCCATACTATTTCCAATTAAGGAAGGTAAAGTGACAGCCAGGCGACTCTCAGAAAATCAATCTTTGACTGAACAAACTTTGAACTAGTGTTTACCAAACACTCATTCCACTAAATACTCATTACCGCAACGCTTGATAAACAACATTTATTTTGTTAAACGAAACTCAGCTCTATAATGTATCCAACATATTTTGAAATGAAATGAAATAATGATTCCAGAACGTTCTATCATGAATTGAACTACTAATATTGACAGGTAAAAATCGTAGGTCCCGTCGTCAATCTACTCAAAGGATTAAAAATAAAGGAAATAAAGTGGTAAATGAGTGGCAGAATGTGTACCAATGTTTGTAATATGAACTGAGTAGTTCGTAAATATAAGAATATTGTGACCAATTAATTTCATAAATACTCTTTACATACCTATATACATATATCTAAAATCTTTTTTTGAATAAACATTTACTCTACTTTTAACTAAGTCGTCCGCGCTAATAATCGTGATGGAAAATCCAAATGCGGGGAGAGTAAACTGTAGAATTGACACTCCTTGGCATTTGGATTTCCCAAATAAAGAATCTAGATTCTGGAATGGACACGGAATGCTTCTTTATGGAGTACTAGACTGTTTCTAAACTAGTCTCCCAATTAAGAATCGTATTCTTATATTAAATTATTATTGTAATTTATAGTATTTATATAGTATTGTAATTTGTATCAATTTTTTACTTTGCCGATATACTTTCTATAATGTACCATCACGCCTGTATTCCCCGAAGAGTTAGGCAGAGGTGTACCAACGTGAACTCACAGTTTCCTGGTATGTTTTGGTCCCTTTTAATAGGGGGCGAGCCTATTGCAATTAATGTGCACAAATTAAACTCCGAGCTGTGACTGAAAATTACATAGATAACCCAATAACACTTTGCTCGCCCTGGGAATCGAACGAAGGACTACCAGCATAGTCGCGCTTAAGAACACTAGACTAAACTAGTCCTTGATCCTATTTGATTTAGTATTCCAATCACAAACCTTTGCCTTTTATTTGGCCGGTCTTTTATGAACGCTTTCAACATGCTATCCGGTTTGTTTGTTTATTTGTCGATGAACGAACCAATATTCATCAAAGGTAAAAATATTTCCACTCAACTCGAGTTCCGTTTGTATAAGCGCTTTTACAAAGGGATGTGATCGGTATTGATATAAATTAGCAATAATAATAAGAAAAATGATATTGTTATTTTTGTAAATAGATCTTGTAAAGACACAATTGAATATTTAATTAATAATACAAGATGGCGCCGGTATTTCCTAGCTGCACATCTGAGAAGAAACGCCGAAACAAACTCAGAGAGTTATATTCTCTTTTATAGTACAGACAGTAACAGTATTCAATGCTTATAGTAGATGACTGTGTTTTACAATGTAGGTAGGTAAATCTGAACGGCCCTTTTGTAGAAAGAGCCATAGCAGCTTTGAGTTGACCAGTCCTTACTGACGGCATACATACATCAGTCATCGGTAGCTCAATCATCATTTAGGGAGCTATAGCTAGATATACTACGCACAAGTATTTAGGCATTAACAATTATTTATTGTGTATAAACTCCTGAAAGTCCTTACCTAAGTAAGGACTTCCAGGAGTTTAGTTGTCATCGTATGGCAATCCCTTCTCAGTGGTAGAACTTAAATTGCTATAATTACAATAAAATTATCAGAGACATTAGCGGGTATTCCTCACTTAATTAACTCCAGCTAGAATTACTAACTTAGGAAAAAGTTTCCCAATTTATGTAATTTTTACATAAATTATTTGATATGGTATGAGCATTTTACGATATAAATAAATATGAACGCTGGGAATCTAAATGTACTAAATCAAATATAAAGGATCAGCATGTTGGCGAAGTACCGCAGGATAGTCTCAGGTTCTGTGGCAAAAAAGTTGATAATGTTTCAAATTTCAAAGTCATTGGTGTCAAATAAATTACAATAGTATTATAAATCATATAGACATCCCTATTTAATATTATAAATGTGAAAGTAGCTCTGTCTATCTGTATGTTTGTCTGCCTGTCTGTCTGTCTATTACGCTGTCACGCCAAAACCGCTGAACCAATTTTAGGACTAAAAGCCTTTAGGGATGCGGGTGAAACTACGGCAACTGCTAGTTAAAAATATATATGATAATGATAATAAAATCAAGTTCAACGTTCTTGTCTTTCCGAAATATGTTTGAATTTGTTTCCAGTCCAGCCGAATTGATGATCGGTGATTGGTTGACGATATCGTATAGTAATATAGAAGTTATCTTGGTTTTCTTGAAACAAGGTAGTTAATAAAGGATTGAACCTTAACAAGACTAGCTAATGGCTGCAATCTATATCTGTTTTCCCTACTAGAGATAGGAGTTTGAGGTAAGTTCAGTACAAAATGTGTCAAAATACCATCAGTAAACGGAAAAACCAGACATCGATCGGTTATTGAAAATGGCGGTATATCGGCAAGAAAATGGGAATCCCACATTTTCTTTCCGATCCCAAAGTGATATCAAGTTATCTACAAACGGATGATAACGTTGAGATTACCTGAACAAATAGAATTATTATTTGAAACAAAACATCACAGACGACAGAAGAACCCAGTGTATTGTTTGCCTTCTAATGAATGTTCTTGTCAAATATTCAGGGTCAATGAACCGTACTTATTTGAATTAAGCCTGCTCCAGTGAACTACAATTGTCTTTAAGCCTTGTGTTGATTATAATTACCTATCTATAGAAACAATCTATCCAATATTTGGGTGTTTGTCAATCGCATCAAAACGGCTGAATGCATTTTATTAGTTATAATTATTTAGAGAACCTTTATTAACTTTCACCAAAATGAACATTTGAAATTCGTATTTGTTACTGAAAAATATAATTCAAAATAAAATGGAAGGACCAAAATGGAAGAAAGTGCAGTGGGACAATCATGGCTGAACATAAATAAATAATAAAAACTAAGTAGGTATTCAAGTGCACCGTATTATGGAAATGTCAAATCTTCCATATATTATAGTAAGTATGAAAATATTGATACACATATTGACTTTTATCGTTTTGTACCAAAATTAAAATAAATCTAGATGAAGATCGTCAGGTAAGAAATGCTGCCGGCGCTATCTAGTCTTGAATAAAACCTAATGAATTTACTTGTAAAAGTGTCTTTACAAAAATAGAAAGATTTATAATTAATTGTTATCACAGGTAGTATAAAAACAGGAGCTAGGTCTTACTTTTAACTTACAGAGCTCTTTAATAATAATATACATACCATACTTACTAATAAAAGAAAAATACATATCTAGTCTTTATAGAATAATCATCATATATGGTATAAACTACTGAATAAATTATCTAAAAACAATGAAGGGTTTAACCCTCAAGATACGCTTCTGATTTTTCGAAAATATGTGCGTATTATTATTTATCAATTATCACTTAAACGGTGTAGGAAAACAGCATGAGGAAACCTGCATGCCTGAGAGACTTTCTCGACAACTTACGACATCTACTATTGATGATGATATACCTCACCTGCTTTATTTAACTATAAAAGAAAGAGAAAGGAAACAGACTCCTCGTTTTATTCTAACATATTTATCTACCGATACGAGATTGTTTGGTTTAGCAACAATTTAGTAAATAAACATCAACAACGTAAGAATTTTCGCCTCACATCTGGAGCTCCGCAATCCGTAGATTATTGAAAAATGATCCGTGGGCCTTTCTTGGAAATGGTTTCCAATTCGATGGAATACCTCGTAAATCCGTTGAGGAAGGATTTTCTGCCAAACTCTTTTTAATCTTATAAAAATCACCTAAAGCTTTTCCTGTAAAATAAATTTATGTTGCTTTGACTGGGCATGTAAATACTCCTTCAGATTTTAAAGTATCAAGTTGATCTTTCTAAATATGGAATAGTACGACCCTTTTGTCTTATGAAAAATTTAAATACATTGCTTTTTAAATGTTATCAGGTAACTCGAATATTCCATTTTCAATAAAGTTTGACGAGAATATACAAGTTAGAAAATCTTAATCTGCTTATTTTGTTCGTGAATATTTTATCTGTGAACTTATATTTATCCGAAACATGCGATCGTAAAGAAGGGTTTGAGTTCAAAAATAAAACAATGTTTTTTGAAGTCAAAACGATTCGATGGGCACAGATGGTGAAATTTAAGCTGAGTCACCGGTTGAATCTTTGCTACCATAGACTAAAAATCACAATTTTTGCGACGTCGCGTCTCTTTGTTGACATCAGATTTGTGTTTCAAAATTCCGATTTATTAAGCACAATACAAAACAGAAAACATTTTGTTTCTTACTTTTTACAATTAACAGATTAATTTCACATAGTTGAAACATTTTTAATCCGCTCCTATAGTTTGGTACAGCTTGCGCAACTTCAAATAACAGGATCTGTAAGCATAAGCTTGTGTTTTTAGTTACCGTGAGCAAACATAATTGCGTATTGAATTTATTTGTTGAGAAGTTTTTAACTGGTCATGTTTTAAATTTGCATCTTCCGTCTACGTTTCCCTGTGATAACAACAGAGTTACTTCAAAGATAACATTGAAAAGTTTATTTGTCACGAACCTGTATTTATCATCCTACATTAAAAAAAAAATTTCCTTTCTTTTTCTTTAAATCGCCTTTCTTTTTCGTTAAACTGCCTTAAAAAGGACAGTAGGTTCTCAATTTATATTATAATATATTATGAGCATAACTTTGACTGTCATCTTTTTGACAAAGTATATTGTAAGAAGGTCTCATAACAATTTGGTTCGTTTCTGAATACTAAATCCTTCATAACATATAGCCGCAAATGTACCGCATATTTTTCCTGCCAAAATATTCTCTAAAACCTTTCATCGCAAAAATCTGGTAACGTTTTTCATAACACATAAAAGGTTCGCACCAATTAGATTTTCTGTAAACAAACGGAGCAGAGCTAACTCAATACAAGTATCTATATGGACCCAGAACCGCAGTGTGTTCTTGACCTCTATACAGGAACTGCATTAGTTCCCGATAACAGGTTTACGCCACCTGTACCTTGACCTACTACTCTTGTCCTAGTTACACACAGGGTACACCCGGTATCGGTTTATGATATTATATAACCTATATGTATAGCTTTATGATTCAATTTGTCAAGTATTGGTGGTGAAATTAGGGCTGCCTCAAACAGTGCGGTATCATCGATGACATTTAGTACTAAAAAACTTACACATTGATTTTATTAAAGGTAGTTTATAATTGATCGTGTCTTCTTTTTTAGACATTTTGTATTAGAATAGAGTGTGATTCATAACAATATACAGATACAAAAGATTTTTTCTATTCGATACTTACTTCTCGGGCTCTGGGGCCGGGGCCCTTTTATAATTTACTAAATCCTCTCATCAAAGCTCACCCGAAATTACAGTGACTACTGTCATGGGTTTGTACAAAGGTGTTGAACGATGGGTTTTTTTGCAAAACAAAACATAAATTGAATTTGGTGGGCAAAGTGAGAACTTTAAATGTCATAAGCACGCTTACATTTTTTCCGGTGAAAATTTAAGCTTTTAAATAGTTTATGCACGAGTAATTTTATCACCCTTTTAACGTAGTTTATTCCATGGAGGAAAAATATCACGTCGATACGAAAATGGAACGGTGGCTTGCACTGAAATGACGTTATCACGTAATAACATTAGCAGAAAAATATTTTGCAAGTCCTGACCGCTGAAAAATATTAATCTGGACGAGGCGAGAATATTTTGCAAGTAATATTACAGCATGCGGTATTTTATAACTTATAGACTTAAATTTATTCTTGCAAATACATTTAATTTTACATTTTATGGTTTCATAGACATCGTGTTCAGTGGCTTTCGTTGATGACTGTACGTGCCCGGGAAGAACTGGTTAAAGAGGCTACTCATATCTTTGACAAACGTTCATCGTTGGGGTTAGGGTTGTCGAAGATTCGAATTCGATTCGATAAAAAATATTGGCTGTTGTTCAGCGACTTGGCTTACGTGTTTTTGGATTCATAATCCCGTAGCAAAAGTAGACTATGCCATCTCGTCTATATTCCCCGAAGGGATAGGGAGAGGTATATTGATGTACCAAAAGTACGTTATAAGTCTCATGTTCTTACAAGTATTTGGACAATAGGTTCACACTATCGTGTGAAACTGTTGTCCAAATCCATACTAATCCAAGGGAAAATATACCCCCATAAAGCCACACTATTTCTTACCGACAGGCGAAGTAACGGTCAACGCAAGCCTATCGTGAATAAGACTAATTCATGAAGGAGTATTTTGTAGATAGTAATTAGGTACAAACGCCAGCACGTCAAGAGATACAAAACTGTCAAATTATTTCAATTGAATATGAACCTTATTGTTTTGTGTTAAAGTTGAAAATCAATCAAAGAAATTTGACATATTGTGGTAGCTGATGTGCTGGCGTATGTACCTTAATCAAACATTTATAACCAAAGAAAATAAGTATCAAAAAGCCTACGTACTTTTTTTAATTAAGTAATTCTATTGAATTTTTTGTTTCAAGATTTCCATTTAAACATAAAATTCAATACGCAAATAAAAAAACTTGTGGGTTTTAACTGAAAGGAATTAATGAGGGGAAAATATTAATTATTTAGGTTGGTGTGTACACAAATTACTTGGCTATTATTTTTCTGTTGAATAATTTATGCTTGTTTAATTAATCTTATGACTTGAGGTTATTTTTAATGAATACTGAAATACAAAGAATTCACCAGTATGTTTTTACGTTATATGATTATGATAGTGGGCAAACTTATTGTAAATAAACGGTAAATATCAAATCCTAAATACCTAAGTCAAGCCTTGATTGAGAGTTAAACCTTATTACTCTAATATATATTTCAGTATGTAGTATATTTATTCGTGGGTTCGATTCCCACAGGACACAAATATTTGTGAAGGGTAAACATAAGTATTTGTGTTTGTCTGGGTGTTTCTTATATATTATAAGTATGTATTTACAAAAAAAAGTATATAAGTATTATATCCATTGTCTAGTACCCATAGTACAAGCTCTGCTTAGTTTGGGTCTAGATGGTGCTGTGTAAAAATTTCTCAAAATATTTATTTATTTATATAGTTTGGTACGATAATTTATATTTATTTAAGTATAATTTTATGCTATCACTTTTATTCGTCTTTGAATACCTTCATACATTTTGTTTTAGTTATTGATTTATTAGATATTTTTAATTTTTTTAACCGAATGTTAACCACCTGAATGAATGTGCACCTACCAATTTTTATCTCTGCGTCACCCTAAGGTCGAAAAGTAGAAAATGCCTTAGGCATTAATTCCGCCTTATATGCATAAAGCATTAAATAAATAATTGCAAGCATTAAATAAACAAATAATTGCACAACTGATGCGGTTTCTACATCTGGACCATTATCCTGATCTTTCGAGCCTTTTCCCGAATATGTTGGGGTCGGCTTCCAGGCTAGCTAGATGTGGCTAAATATCAGTACTTATTTTACATGAAGCGAGTATCATCAGACCTCCGGAATTCAATTTCTGTGCAGTATCAATATCCTAAAAATAAACTGTTTGTCAGGATTTTTTTTGTAGGACTCTTCAAGGCATGGAGAGGTCTCGATGTGTTAATAATGGTCACTAATTCATAAATTGATTGCGGTAAGCATAGATTGATTAGCCACAAGCCTTTGGACTAGACAACAAGGTAGACTAATAAGGTATATAATAAGTAGTACCTACATTTCATCCGTTAATTTTTCGTAATAGCTAAATCACTTAAAAAAGGCAACACTTTTAAAAAACCCCGTGTGCCAATTAGTAAAACAAACCATGAAATTTAACCCGCCACACCTCACTTCGTGTAAATTCCACGAAATTTCATTATCCGTCGATAATTTCCTGTCAGCTTCGATAATAAAATCGGTAAATTCCGTGCAACCTCGGCTATCTTCGGAAGCATGTGCCGAACCCAATCAGGTAAAAGTAACATTTTAAGAGAGACTAACATCTTCAACAAGTGTATTCATATGACGTAATGAAAATCTTGGGTCTGGGCGTTATGTTATGTGGTATGAAGTAAATTTTGTTTACAATGTAAAGCTTTTTTTAAATATCATGTCTGTTCCGTGAGAACACATCCCAATTCCGTGAGGGAGTCGTGGCTAAATAATAAATACGCATAGCAGTATATACTAGTTACGCGATGGTAGGATTTCAACGTAGTCTTCTTCTGACTTGTTTAATAGCCGTTTTCGGCTATTTCTGTCTATCTTCGGTATTCAGAGCACTTTGCCTTTACTTAAATGATATAATATACCATTTCTTATGTAGCATTATATATTATTATGACTAGTTACTATGTTTACGTAGCTTATTATTATATAAGCATATCAATTTTCGGTTAAATAAATATGTATTCAAAACAATTGCAGCCTACAGTTTATCAGAAAATACAGAAGAATCTAGACTTGAATGGTAGATTCAATGAAAGTAATCTCATCCCTCTTTTGTATTCAGAAAAATAAACGATACAAAATATAAGAACGATAAGCGAGAGCTGGGGGACTGAAAGTCCCCTTGTGAGCAATAAAACATTTTGCAATATATTGCACAGTGCCAACATTTACTGAACGAACCAGAAAATTTGCTTAAATTTGTTTTATATTATCCATTATTCTGCGAATAGACTGGTTGTCAGACTTTTTGGGGTCCTGACTACGCCTAACTATTGTCATAAGTGTTCATATGAACACCAGGACGGACAGGTACTCTCGAAGTAACGGAAGGGTCTCGATGTGTTAAAAATGGCCATCAACAGACTGGCGGCGACTACTGCAGCTTAACCTTGCAGATTCTATTAACTTCTATGGACTGTGAGAAACAAATTGAAACCCAAAAGCTTTCAATATATTTGCGTCCAAAATTGCAACGTCTAGTAAAAAAGAATACTGATGAAAAAAAGATTTACAACATTTGAGCGGAAGATGATTGAGGAATCTAGAAGAGATCGGTGATCAGCTTAGTTATGACTTACTCACAAACCCGTCCTCCCGATTATACTATGTTTGTCGATGATATTAATTTACAAATGACTCGAAATTGTACGGACAGTCGTTACATCCTTAAAGACTTGATAATACTTACGCTCAATCGATCTCCACTTGCCTGCACCCCATAATTGCAGCGACATTTGTCTATCCAGAAATTAAAAAAACGCACCAGCTTGTCAACCTCCTCCGTTTTTTTCGTTGGTTGTGAAGGAGGCATAGGGATGGTTGCATGAAAAAGCATCCGAATTATCCAATCAAGACATTAACGATCTGAATAATAGTGAAATATCTGCTATTATTCTACGACACATGTACCTACCTGAGTAATCCATTATAAAATTGGTACAACACTATTAAAATATGCGGCAAACCGTGTATCCATCACCTGGAAACTGAAATATCGCTGACACCAAACATTGGATGATCGATCTTTTAAAAAGTTACTTTTATGTCCGTCACTGTGTTCTGACATTATAATGGATGTTCTCTTTATGAAAATATTTCGCCTAAAATGAAATACTTGTCCTTGTTTAACGTAGCTTTAAGGTAAGTCATTATTATTGATATTATTAAATAGGATTTTATTTCATATTTTATGTGCATTTACAAGCACGTTCAAAATATTTTTTTCTGACAGTTTATCACTCAGCCACTACGCTAAGCTACCTTAAATCTATTACAAAAACCTAGCTATAATATCGTCAGTTACGGTCTAATAGGCAAAGCTTTGTAGTGGTTTCCGTAAGTGGTTTGCCAAATTGAGAACACCGCAAAGTTGACTCGATTATTGAATATTTATTAACATTATTGAAGCAGTTATAGAAGAGTTTATCAACGACTTCATAGAGTTGTGATAGTAAAACAAACAACTAATTAGTTAAGTATCTTGAGCAACAGCTTAGCAGTGCAAAATGTATTTTCTCATTCTTGGAAAAAGGCCAACTTTAAGTTAAATAAAAAATCTCTGGACTGAAAGGCATCCGCTCTTTGTCCACAGTTTTATTTAAAAAACGTTTATGAAAACATTTGTGGACTTGAATTTCCACTTTCCGGATGCGTTAAAACAAACGAGATAAAATATATTATTATTGTATAACATACTTTTATATAAAATATTTTTTATATTTTATATAAAACCTCGACGCTTCTGAGAAAGAAAACAAAGGTCTAATTAAAACCCATAATTTATTACGTAGAGTAAAGCGGATTATGGGGGCATTAATAACGAGATATTGTAATCGCCAATACATTTGCTAAGACGATTAAGACAATCTGTTAACGGGCTTTATAGAAGAAAAAAAACTCATTATTCAAGTAAATGGTATATTACTTGAATAATGGGTTTTTTTTTCTTTCACGCCCGGATTTCGGATTTCGGAGAGGCCTTAGGAGTCCACCACGCTGCACACAACATAATTTAGGTTTCGCAGACTTCATACAACGTCGAGATCATCTCTCAAGCATGCAGGCTTCCTTAAGTTGCTCCTATACCATTTGAAAGACTAATACCTAAATTATTAATTGACACAAAATAAAACACAGAGATACCTTGGATTTGAACTTGAGACCTGTGATTTGGGAGTGCAATGGTTATGACCATTGCACTCCCAAATCAATCACAGGTCAATCAGTAGGCTATTAATGCTATGCTTATGTTGTCGTTCATCATCAACCCATATACTGTCCTACTGCTGAGCACGGGTCTCTTCTCATAGAATCAGGATGGGATTAGGCTACAGTTCTGTTCACCACGCTGGCACGGCTGGCCTAGTGCGGGTTGGCAGACTTCAGTTTTCGATCGTAAAGAAGCCTGATGACTTAAACGGTGAACCGTTTAAGCGTGTGATAATTGATTATTGATACGCACATGACTTCGAAATGTAAGAGGTGCCTAGGATTCGAACTCGAGAACTTCGACTTGGCAGTCCAATGGACATTCCACAAGGCTATATATACATATAATGCATGTATAATTATCAGTACATTCGCTAGTATTTTAATAAATAACTTTGTACATCAACATGATCTTGCAAAACGAATCAAAAGCGTCACGCCTGTATTACTCGTAGACGCGTTTGTTTGTCATACGTGAAAATATTTTGTTCATCGCATGAAAACGTCTAAATATAAACGAATATAAACCCTTGAGAATTCATGACACACGAATATGATTGTGGGCTCTGAAATGTGTACAAACGGGGCGCTTTGATATTGAAAACTTTGGATATGTTTATATTTTTATGAATTGGTAATTGCAGAAAAATATTGTAGGCCCTTTTTACCATGAATATATATAATAATTAATTGGCAATGGCGGAAAAATACCCAATGGGGGTATATTTTATAACCAAATGTCTAAGTATGTAGGTATATTACATTTTTATTAATACCGTAGTCATGTAAAACGGGGTGAGCAACATGTCACAAATCCAAACTATGAGCCGCGACTGACACTTTCCTAGAAAAACTCAATTACATTTTTTTTGACCTGAGAATCAAACCGAGGACCTCACACTCGGCAGCCACGCTTGCTACCACTAGATTTATGGGGCAGTCAAAATATAATTTGATAAAAAACAGACCTATGCTACCTGACAGATTTGTCTCCGAGAGTGAAAAGCATGTGCCATGGAACGCTCATAATATTATTCTGGTACTTTCCCGCTCACTTAGATAACGAGTTTCTACATATAAGTACCTAAGCATTAAGTATTTAATATATTATCTCGTTCCTTATTTAAATTTTGGAACTTTGAAATTTGTTTCTCATTAGCAAATTGCGTAAGTAGCATTAACTTTGGGAACTTAGACTTTATCAATTATGGATATTTACAGTATAGGTTATACGGTTCTCGCTAGATTTTTCTGAGTGTTATTATTAAAACACATATTACGGAACTATAATATTCTTTTCAACACACTTGCTCATAAAATGGCTCTTATTTCACTGCAATTAGGCACGTAATGACACCTATAATCAAACTGTGACTTTTTCATTACCATTATTCACAAGTGAGTTGTAGGTTTTTTTTTTTATTTTATTAGTTGAGTTGCTTTTTTCATAAAAAAGTTTCGATACAAAAAATATCGTGTTCAAATAAAATAGTACAAATAAATTACTACAATTAATGTACCTATTGCTTGCTCATTACATGCAACTTCGTATTTAAATAGATAATTTCAACTTGTACGTTTTTTAATAAATAAAACTTTCACTCAAATATAACTTTTAATTTGTTTTCTCTGTAACAAAAGAAAACTTAAAATTCCCCATTTTGTATGTGGCATAACGCTATCCGCGAAAGCCAAAAAAAACCTCATTCTTTTAGCCTATGGCCGATCGCCATTATTCGCCATTATTTAAGAAAACAGCTGATCAATGTTTCCCGCCATTGCGAAAAATTTTTCAAAATTCGTTTTCACAGTTGAAATTATAGTTATTTTCTTCACAACTGTGTTGAAAAACGTCGTATGATACACGTATGTATTGATGATTATCGTCCTCGGCTCTCTTAAAACCCTCACCTAACGGCTCGGGTTTCAATGGCGCCTCAGCGGTAATCACCAACATTACACACTTGTACCATAATGTATTATTTTTTATGGTACGGAAAATCGTGACGGATCTTCCACCACCACCTGGGGAGGCGGCAGGGTATATCGGACTCATACTGACAATGTCGAATTCATACTCTCAATATGAGCCCGACATATCCTACCGCCTCACTTCTCACGTACCTTTACTTATCCTAAAGTTATGGGGATCGCACCCATAACACGTTATTTGTCGCATATTTTAACAATTTGGAATTACAGTTCAAAACCGTCCAAATATCCTGGGATTATATGTATTTGGATTCTCTATATCTAAAAAAAGATAAATACCGTCAACGTCGGATTAATAATATCAATATACGCGATAAAATCCGTAAAAAGTAGTTTTATTTCAATGTGTAATTATTCGCGTAAATGTCAGAAATCAATAAGATAAATACCGTTTAGAGAAGCCCTATGTTACGGGGATTTTTACATAAACATACAAGGCTCGACACTCAAATATTTACCTCAGATGGGAATAACCACCCGACTTAACGTAACTTTAACCGCTACGGCAAACGTGCAGTCAGTTCTATGAGTGCTTTTTTTGAATAAAAAATATACAATCATATACCAATTAAATTTAAGCTGTAGCAAAATTCCTTGCAGACTCTATTCCAGTACCTATTACTAATATTGAATGTATTTATATATATATTACTATTACTACTATTACTAATATATTTTTTTACTTGCTAAATCATAAATTACTATTAGAATATTTTTTAATTTTTGGTTCGTCTAAAAAAGGCTCCGAAAAGGATAAACAGATTTCAATAACATTTTAAGGATTAAAACAGGCATTTTAAAACTTGGGTATTACCGCGTAAGTAATAAATAGTAGTCATTGAATGTGGCTCATATAATATTCAAGGAGTCTCTTTAGGCGTACACGTTCCATTATAATGGTTTCCTTCACCCTAAGTGCTATTCAATTACTAATTCACACGTGAATTTTGAAAAGTCAGAAAAGGAAACGTTTTGCGTTCTTTAATCGGCACGTGGCGTAATCCTACATGTCGTAGAAAGTGCTTCTACCTATAACGTTTTCTTGTCGTGAATTATATATTTACTTAAAACGTTAGCGGCGTTCCAATTTTGAGATGGTAACAAAAACGGAACATCTGGTTACATATTTGATCGATGGGGGCCACGTCAACGATAAGAGGATGACGGTAAATCTTTTGTGTTAGTTCTAAAGTTATTCTTATAAGTTGTGACACTTATTTATAACACTATAAGATGTAAATTCGCTTTTTTATTATGAAATATAAGAAAAGAAAATACTTATAAAATGCTTATAGTTGAACGTTCTCAAAAGATTGAACGTTACTCTCTCGCTTCGAAGAGCTTTTGTGTACCACGAAGTGGAAATCGGATACTTGAAATGAAATGTTGAGTTCTTTTACGTAATGTGGCTACGTGCTACGGCGTAGACACGAACGTAGACTGCTACAGTGTGTCTGAAATCACTGGAAACTGGATTACATAATTTATTGAAATGTGTATTCATTAAAATGGAAGTTTAAATTTAAATTAAATGCCCGGTAGTATTTAATTTTAGCATTGGTCATTAAACGGTTTTTTTGGTAATTAATAATTCTCGTGCCCTTTCAAAGAGGCCTCGTTTCGCAATCCAATCGAAGATACGCGTATGGCAGGCACGTGTACCGCCTACTAGGGTCATTATCTATTATTATCATTAGCGCCTCCGGCCTCCATGAGCTTTGACCTGTGGGTGGCTAATTTCGGGATTCCACCGGCCCAACCAGATAATGCTCGTGGCTCTAACATTATAACACCCTCATATAAAATTATAAATTTACAGTTCCCTTTTTTGTAATAAAATAAAATCTGTAAGAAAATTAATTCACTATTCAAATATGTAAATAATATTATAAACGTATAAATGATTAGGGTCAAAACACACATAAAGTCAGATAATATGCTGTAGGTATTCACAAGAGAAAATATCACGTAGGTACACTGAAAAGGAATTATTGTAGTGAACATAATATTGCCCTTGTCGTACAATGTGGCCAGGCCACCTGATAAAATGTCACGACTGAAAGGAATGTCGTCCAGTAAATCAGGGTACACTTGAGGCGCGATAAATAATCGCAGGCCGGTATCATATATTCTTATCACATTCACGTCGATTTGTAGGCCTTTCTTACTTTGGTAAAAATTGATGGCCTCGTTTGAATGTGATCCCATCGATGTTCAATATGTTACTGCAGAAGAATTTAAGTTAGTACGTTTTGAGATGTAGATATTTCCATCGGTTGTGCAAATATTTTTTCTATGAGCCTGTTTAAAAAAATATAAAAGCTATTTTAACAAATCTTGATTTTACTCATTTAAAATGTTTACTCGGTAAAAAATATTCTGATTCCTTTTAGGCTTATCTTATCTAATCCTTTATTAGGAAAAACGGACTTTTTCATAAAGAACCATGGATAGCTGTCTTTTAGATATGTTCATGTAAGTAGATACCTAAGACTGTAATTTTTTTATAACACATTTGCTCGTAAAGGGTCTCTTATTTCACCAATTTCAATATCGTATTGTACCTCATTACGTACTTGTGCGATAATGTAATGTAAAACGCACGGTTTATCAAGATCCTCCGTCTAAAGCGAACGGTACTTTTTTAAATCTTAGCAAAGAGTTTTTATGTCAGAAAAGTGGTTAACATTTTATGAACAAAATTAACTTTGGGAGATAAAATATAATAAATAAACATTTAATTCTTTAATTTAATTAATTTTGACAATTAATTACAACCATTTATCTGTAACAAAAACACAAAAATATTAATTTACTTTCTTTGATTATATACTTGTCTAGATGGAGCAATGCAAACAAACGACACGCGAAAACTGGGGCCAAATTGCGTGATATGTGTGAGTACCGCTTGTGTACTTATTTTAGTCAAACTGTCAAGGTGTGCGTGTTTAGGGATGCCTGCTCCAAATTATTAACTTACCTTTTCTCCATTATTTAATGGGATGACAGTTAAACGAAATAGGCTGAATAAAGTAATTATTTTATAGATTAGTGTTTTATTTATTTTAATAAAAACAAAAAATACAATGAAAAAATATATACAGCAATTTATAGATCAAAATCCATCTCTTTGTATTTGTTTTCGAAATAGTTTTTTTTTATATTTCATTTCGTGTCCGCTGTATAATGTCTCTCCAGTCTTAAGAAATCTGAAACCCAAAATATTAGAAAGAACTAACAAAAATACTGTTTAGTGAATGACTTCATTTATTTTGTGAAGGCAAGTTATCATTTAGTGATCAAATAAATTATGTAGGTAATTATTAAAATAATAAAATTTTCTCCTGATCGAAAGATGATGACTGATATTTGCATTGTATCTCCCATAGTTTCGCCAAATCTCCCTTGTAATAAATTGACAACACCGGCTACTCTGTCGAACCTACAAATTAACGAATTGAAAAATCATGTTTTCATAAAATAATAGAGGTTAAATAACAAAACTTATCGATGTAATGTGATCTTAGTGTAATTATACGGTTTTCCCACATAATTGCGACACAATTTGACAGCACATACCGACATAATTAATTATTTTTCGAGAACTCCACACCCTGAAGTGATCCAAATGACACTGACGTAAGTGAGAAGAGAGTCTACCAATTTTAGTAGACTTTATTTGGGCCGTTCTGTACGTGTCAATGTGGCATCTAGACAAGTATATAATCAAAGTTTACTTTATTAGTAATACTGACTGTTTTTTTGTACCTTAGCCTTAAAAAAAGCGCTGATGCGCGCGCATCGCTAATTTGTGAACAAGTAATAATCAATTTTACAAATTGTTCAAATTATTATAACTGCTTTAACAAGTGATTAAAGATTTATTCGTTTAAGAAAGTCCGAGTTTTATTTATTTCCTCGCAAATAAGTTATAAAACGTCGTATGACATACGTGCGCTTTGATAATTACAACCTCTGCTTTCTTGTAGCCCTCGCCTAATATCGCCTCGGCTGTAATTTCCAACTTACCGCACTTGTATCATAATGTGTAAAATTCCAACAATTCCTTTGTTTGTTTTTGTAATTAGTAGTACACATGGTATTAAGGGAATAAGAGAAATAATTTACTGATACACACCACTACAAAACTTGAAATACATTTCCAGTATAAACTTACCTGTAAGTCTAAGAAAAACCTATATTATTGTGAGGTCACTTTATACTGGATAATAATGGCTCATTGTGTAGCTGTGTGTCAGTGATGTAATGATTCATCAATTTCAGCCCCCAGCAGCGAGTCACGGTCGACTAACCAATAAAATAGTAAGAGGAAACGTAGTAGGAAGAGAAAAATCAATTAATTACTAATCTTTATTGCTAATAACGAATTAAGTATGTAAGTATATTATTTAGTAAGTTAATGGGTTTGTCTGTTTGTGTACATGATCTGTGACTGAGCTTTTAGTATACAATGTAATTTTTTTATATTATTATTTAATTTATTGCCATTATGACCTTTAAGCCTAGAGTAGGTAGAGTTACTCAGCCTATTTTTTTCAACCCCATTCTGTTATCCATTTTAGAAAATATGTAAGTAAAAGTTTATAAAAGTATGTACTTTAAACGTTTTCTATATTATGTATCTGTATCACATTTATTCATAGTAGGTAACTTTTAGGAAAGTGACTTACTAAACGACCCAAGTTCAAATTTAGAATACTCAACAAAGTAATAATGTTCGAATTATGAAAAATTCGGTAATGTTTCGAAACTTTTGCAGAAGAGGCGGGTATTTATTATGAAGACTCTTTGTTAAACAGTTGTTTTATTTATGTATTAAATCTTAATTTACAAAAATTTACAGAGGCGCTCTTAATGCCTTAAAAGGCACTAAAAAGGTGAAAATATACTTTGCAAATGTATCTTATATAAATATATATGTATATTGTATATACACCATACATATATATCTATATGACACTTATATGTATTATATATATATATATAATTAATATTATATACAATAATAAAAATAAATCAGTGTCAAGATGAATCTAACAGTGTCCTGTCCAGCAAGTATTTGCACACATAAGTTTTAAAGGATTGCCGACTGCTAGGCATCCTGATATCAAGAGTGAGAGTATTCCACAACAGTATTAATTGGACGAAAAAGGAGAATATACAAAATCTAAGTGCTGAGAAGGACATTGAACAAGACGATTATAAGATGATCGAAGATGTTTATTGAGGGAGGATGAAATATACTGGAAAGATAAAGTAAGATGGAGTATAGAAAAAGTATATAGTACAAAGTAGCCAACGCCCTTAAGTTTCTGCGTTGGCGAATAGGCAGCCATTTGAGACTTATTCGATATTCTGAAACATGGTCATATTTAGTAGATTAAATACGAATCGAATGCAATTGTTGAGAAGGCGGTCCATGAGTAATCTGCATTCAGGTCAAAGTAGCACACTAAATAAGTTCGTTGTTATTGTTTTCAAATTTGTATTATTTATTAATTTTAAGGCTTAGATATGGCTAAGTAATAACTACGCTAATCAACCGATCTACAAGGTTAAGCTGCGCTAGCTGCGGTCAGACTGTGGATGGGTGACCATTCTAAACAAATCGAGAGGGGTCTCGATTCTTCTCTAATCTTCTTCGGTCCTTGCCTCAGAAAGGACATAAAGCCATCGGTCCCTAAGGACCTAAACATACCGAAGAACTGTGGGTGTACATTTAGTAGGTACACCTTGCTTAACGTTTGTCATAAGTGTTCGCGTGACCACTAAGAGCGACGCCTTACCATTTTTTAAAGGTACTAGGTAGGTAGTTACTGTCATCTAGTTCTTTGAAGGGAGAGAACCTTTTTTAAATTATTTAGTGACTCGTCTCAGTTTCACCTACTTACCAATTCACGTTCTTCTTAGTACGGTCGAACATCTGAAAGAAACATAAAAAATAAATTATTTATGTTCATAACTAAACCAACAATTCAAGCTGTTTTATTTTTTACTTAGCATTCAATTTGTAAGAGCCTGTAGGAGAGGAAAAATAATATAACTCCAATTTTAGAAATTTTAGATGAAAATCCCATAATTAAACTTCATGGCACGAATTCAAGGGATTTAGCATAATTTTATGAAAAACTCAATCAAGCGGGAAAGTTGGTTTGGATGCCAACATCCAAAGAACTTGTGGCCACTGCCTGTTCAGACCCATGTCAAAACCATTGTTGGTTGGCTTTCGAGAGAAAATTCAATATCTCTCATAAATCCGCATTGATCTTTTAGCGACCACTTCTTTTTGTTACGACCTTGCTTCCTTGGTCTGTTTATTCCAATTACACCATAGAATCTGTGAAGAACTTTATTTCCTTATTATACCGCCAATTTTTTCTGACCTTTTTAATTGGAAAATTGAATTGTTTTTGAATAAATTAGACCACATAGTGAACTTTAAAATCGATAACAAACTAATACTTACCTAATCTAAATTATAACCTATAGACTGATTTAATGGATTGTAGAAAAACTACTAATATTACTATAAAATGACCTGAAAATACTATCATAATAGGCCTATCGAACATACTATCATAACATAAAATAAAATCTCGTCTGTATTATTCGAAGGGTTCCGCAGAGGTTTACTAATGTACGCCTCAGTTCGCCGCAGTGTTTGGGTCCCGAGCCTTTTAACATTAACTAAGCTATCTAAACTTATATTAAGTTCATATAATAAGAGCTTTAATCTCCTTGCTACTTAAGCCGAAAATCTTATAAGCAAGTAATATCTTAGATAATCCAGTAAAAACATATTTTCTTCTCCAAGTCTCAAACTAAATTCAATATAATAATAAACATTCAATATCCACTAAGAATACTCCGAAATATATTCAATATCCCCGACATCAGGTTAAGATTAGTTTTCAAACTTTGGGCGAAATGGCAGGTCAAGCGGTTCACAACTAAAACTAATATTTCGTTTAAATACTAACTAGGATTGAGTTTGACGATTGATTGTATAGCTTACCAGAAATCTGGGGTTGATAGCAGAATATTGGCGCTTTAGTTAATATTCCGCTATTTATTTGTAGAGTAATGTATCGACACATATTGTTAGTTGACGGCTAATCGACAGAGTGAATGCTTCGGTGCTACGTCGTGGGCTCGATTTCCATACGGAACCGATAATCGTATAGCCTAGAGATTAATTATTTTATTAATCTACTTAAGATGTATATCATTATTACCTCTCTATGGAGATCTACTCATAAGAGAGGACCACGAAGTTAATAATGTAGCTGTTAAAAACAACTTTAAGAAAATCTAAATTCAAAACAATGTTATTGGCCAAAATAAAAATAATATCTTAAACTATTACAACTAGTGGTCCCAAGTAGGCCGAAATTTGTCCTTTTTAAGTTAAGTTTTAATGTTAGAGGCACTCTCAAAGTCTAGGTAATTAAAAGAACAATTGAGATATTAACATAAATTACCTATATGGGTTTGATATTGAAAGCAAATACGGTGAACTATGAATGTTTTATTTATGTTATTTAATGTATTTTTAAGACAAATGATGTATCAATTTAGCTTTCAGCAACCTTCTCCTTATAAACTTTGCTGCGCCAAATCTCACACTGAAACCATTTTATCAGCAAAGAGATGGGGGGTGGGCGTATCGAGATACAGATTTATTTATAGCATGGGGAGGTCTTTAGGTGCTTTATAAAAGATTAAAAAGCCCTTTAAAAAACATTCAAATACCTTTAACAGAAATAACGCAAATACCTACGATCTTATTTTATGTGGCCTACGCAAATGTTCCGCTGATCTGGTATCGTCGTGCGACTCGTTGTTAAGCTCTCTAAATTGTGGTCGAGCTACACAATGACTGATGCATTCGTGCCGTCGGCTGGGACTGGTCTACTCAAAGCTATGGCTCTTTCTTCAAAAGGTCATTTCAGACATTGCCCTACATTGTAACACTCGCATATTTGTTACTATTAGATGTCTGGACTTTAAAAGAGACTTTGATTCTCTGAGTTTGTATCAATGTTTCTTCTCAGAGGTCGTCAGTTAGGAATTGCCGGAGCCATCTAGAAAAAAAAAACTGACTTGTAAAAGTGTCTTTAAAAGACCTACTTACAGAAATAAATATCATTTATCATTATTAATTATTTATCATTTATTAATTTGCTTTAGTATCTATCTGACAAAAAACAGCCAAAAAGCCCGGAAAAAGCAGGAAACAGGAAACAGATTGGTGACCTCGGTACCTTGTTTCCAGTGTGTACTTTGTGTCCGTTAATACGTCTGTAAAATCTCGTTAACACAGGACTTGTTCCATAGGTAGCTTTGCAACTCAACTAAAAAAATCTACACTAATTTTATAGCTACCTAAGATAACATTTCCAAATACAGGTAAACTCTAAATATTTTGGGACTAGTTTTGTCACACTAACATGCTTCCAGCTAAATATTATCAAACCACGTATGAGGATATCACAATTTCCGAGCAACTGAAATTCCGATAGGTTGTAATTCCATTACATTTCTGAGAAATACGAGCCTTAGGGTTTGCCACAAGGGTTTGTTCAGGGGTTTACTTCGTCCAACCTGGTTCGCAGGGCACGCATAACTGTAGGTATTGGTATTTCGCGCGAGTTTGATGAAGTCCTTTTGTATAAGCGATTAAGGGACCCGCTGGGAACTGTAATTGTGGTTGGTAAGTTTGGAAATGTTTCCGAAATTACAGAATATTTGAGCTTCGAATTTGTGTTAAGATTAATTTTAGTTTATTTGTTAAAAATAGGTTTTCATTTGGAAGAGGCTTGTTGCTAAGCAATAACTACGAAGATCAACTGGTCTGCAAGGTTAAGCTGCGCTAGCTGCAGTCTGTGGATGGGTGACCATTCTAAACACATCGAGACTTCTCCGTGCCTCAGAGAGCACGTAAAGCTGTCGGTCCCGGTTGTCACACACTAACACTTATGACAATCGTTAAACCACTAACGGTTGTCATAGGTGACCAATTGTACAATTCCAATATCCTGAGAATAGACTGGTTGTCAAACTTTTTGGGGTTCTATAGACAGAAGCCCAAAAAGCTTGACAACCAGTCTATCTTCAGGTTATCGGTATTTTGAAGGAATAAAAATGATTAAGTTTGCTTGTAACCAACAATACTTGTAAATTTGCCATGCTACGGTAGAGTGTTTACGAAACCTTTAACAATTTGTAACTGTTGACTTTTGTACCTACATTCATTGCAAATAAATATACATATTTAAATATATATATATATTTTCCGCCCGCGGCTTCGCCCGCGTCGAGTTCGGTTATATCGCGTTTCCAAGAGAACTCTTCAAAAGTCCGAGATAAAAACTATCCTATGTTCTTTCTCAAGGTCAACTCTATCTCTGTACCAAATTTCATTAAAATCAGTTCAGTGATTTAGACGTGAAAGCGTAACAGACAGACAGAGTTACTTTCGCATTTATAATATTAGTAGGGATTCTCCTCAAAAATACGAAACCATGATACCGCAAAGGACAAATTAATATCTGCATTAAGAAACTCTTACCCTAAATTATAAGGGAATTTAATTAAGAGCTAATCCTCAAGGTGTACAGCATTATGGGGCTGGCATGACCAAATTAAGAAGACCCAAGGGATTCGTGCGTAGCTGTCTTTTGTTAAACTGATCATAGACACTGTAATGGCTTTTGTTAAGGTGGTTACTTCGAAACGTTTTGTGATTTATCGCACACGCCCACCTGAGTTGACAACTTTTATTAACCATTATAGGAATACCAACTTTTTATTTGTTATGATTTATTTTTTTGACAAATATACGGGCCACCGACCTGATGGTAAGTGGTACAATCGAGCCTATAGGTATACTACCTATTGCTGTTTCTGGGGTCTATATACTTGCGCGTTGTCATCTTGAGACCTAAGATGCTTAGTACCTAATTTTACTAGGTACATTGCCCTTTGCCATTCAAACTGGAACACAATATATCATCATCAACCCATATATTGTCCCACTCCTGAGCACGGGTCAAAAAACTATCTCTAATAAGAAAATCTAGGAAGCGGCCATTAGTGTTGTGCAACCTCAACTTGCATTACAACAAATTGATCGTATCAAGTAACTTATGCCTGTGAACCGCAAGGTCTATAATAGTGTATATCTTTGTAAGCCCTTTTTATAAGTCGACCCTTACTTGATAAGGGTTACATAAAGAATAAACATTTGGATGGTACACCATCAATATCGTTTGATGTCAAATAAGAAGGGACTTATGGATGTATTAGTTAGTATTGGAAATACGAATATCAGTAGACGGTAAAGGGATTATAAAGATTCAAAATATAACTAAATATTTCATAGGTTATATTTTTTCTTCGAGACCGCATACTGAATGTTACTGTGTACCGGATAAAAAACGGGGTGAACAAGGACGCTGGAAGGGGGTCAATCGATAAAAAAGTTTGAAAAGGATTTTCAGGCTCAATTATTATAGTTTGTTGCCAACAAGGAATCTATTATTTATATCACAATAAGAGTATATTATCGAATACATTATATTTACATGATTGGTTTTTCAGAAAGAGAAAACCTAACTTCGACTGCCTTATTGTATATAGATAATTATTGTAGTGATTGCATGCGTGGCTATTGAGCATAGGTCGCAGGTCCCGAGTTCGATTCCTAGGTTATACAAAATGTGAACACACTAAGAGTTTTTTTTTTCGTTTTCATACATGTTACATTTAGTTTTTCCATTAATCTCCGCTAATAACTCGGCACAAATCCGTAACCTTGGATTGGATTATGGATTTGTGTTGGGTTATGAACGATAAGCTTGAACACATAGTAAGTACAGAGGCCAGCACATCAAGCTACCACAATCTGTCGAATTTCTTTGATTGATTTTCAACTTTAACAACAAACGATAAGGTTCATATTCAATTGGAAAAATTTGACAGTTTTGGATAGCTTGACCTGCTGGAGTGTTGGCGTCTGTACTTATCTAAAACTTAATGGCGATCTGTGGATATATTGACGTACTGTAAACTACTCTGCTACTACTACTGTAATCTACTCTATGGTATGCGTGATAATTATGTTAACATTTCAAAGATATACGTATTGAGAACATTCAAAGTGACTAAAAAATATACTAAACTAAAATAGGTATTTATGAGGTTGTCGATAATCCTATTTCAGTGAAAAAAGGCACCAGAACAGCGTCCTTTGATCTACGGCTCCTCGGCCGACAAACTTTAATAAATATTTAAAGTTTATGCCTCAGTATTTAAGATTACTTTGAAATACTTAGTGTAATTTTCGTCAAAGAAAACAACAAGTTGGTAAACCGAACTGTTTACGTGACGCCGTTCATTAATTCGATTTTTAAATAGATTTTCGGTTATTAAAATTCGAAATTCGAAGAGCTAGTGTCATGAAGATTTATAAAGATATTTAAAAAATATTTAATTATTGAGTGTGACAAGTTTCATAATGAAGACGATGTGGTTTGTATGAAAAAAGTAGGTACCTACCTATGATTTTACTGTAAAATGTTATTTTTTTAATAGTAAAATCCTTAAGATGTCAGAGGCATCTTATTAGGTAAAGACCTATTCATAACTTCTGGTAGTAGCTGTTAGTACATAGATAATGAGAATCGAACATAATTATTGCCATTACATTACATTGAAATACAGTAGGTACCTACATAATTACATCAACATGACATCGCCAATCATATTGATTGACGTATATTATCAACGGTAATATAATCTACTTCTAAAGGAAATTATGTAGACGCTCAATAAACAACAGTTATTTTGATTAAACTCGACCAAATTAATGTAAAAATAAAACAGAAAATCTATAACTAAAATTACAAATTAATGTATCCTAGGATTAAAATTTATTGGACTTTGAATAACGTTTGACTGTTTGACTTTTCGGGACGATTAGCGCAGTTGAACAATCATCTCGAAACTTACCTATTAGTCATATCGTATTAAGGCATCATCATCAACCCGTATACTGTCCCACTGCTGGGCACGGGTCTCCTCTCATATTGAGAGGGATGAGGCTATAGTCCACCACGCTGGCCTAGTGCGGGTTGGCAGACTTCACAACCGTCGAGAAAAATCACTAAGGTATGCAGGTTTCCTCACGATGTTTTCCTTCACCGTTTAAGCGAGTGATAATTAATTATTAATACGCACATGAATTTGAAAAGTCAGAGGTGCGTGCCTTGGTTTCGAATTCTAGACCTTCGACTTGGCAGTCCAATGGTCATACCACTAGGCTATCACTGCATTTTATGCATAAAACGTACCTATATTTAGTTCTAACAAGCCTTAACTCACTATGCTACAATACCAGCGGATACTAAAACAAAACACTAACTCTATAAAGTGGGCCACTCATGCACAGTTAGCATTATGAGCGAGCCTGTTTATACAGACAAGTACTTGTTTAAGAGGGCACGTACTTCAAACAAGCCTTCACAGATAATATTTGTGTTGGCCCCGCTAATTCCCGTCTTCGTTACAGTTTGGTCTCATCTTCGTTTCACAAACAATTTGAACTTCCGCGCAGTATACACAAATAGGAGCATGTTCGTCTCCCGCTTGTGTAGTCTTCGCTGTAATTAATTTGACCACTTCGTTAGTGGCTGTAGTGACATGAAAGATGGTAGCAATAATAACAACCTACTACTGTATATTCTCGGTATTTGCCGAAAACCTCAGACTATCACGACTCCATTTCAAAGAAGTTAGTCAGAATGCTCATAATTACAGTTTATATCTATTGCAGGCGAGCCAATTGACATACACCTCGTGCAAATCTTTGGATTTGTCGTCTCGTCTCGGCTTCTGTAACAGCCTTTTTTTTATACCACTTAGGTAGTCAATAAGCATACGGCCCACCTGATAGTAAGTGGTTACCGTAGCCTATAAACGCTTGCATCTTCAGGGGTATCACTTGCGCATTGTGACCCTGTAAAAAAAGAGGAATAGTTGGGTTGGCAGTATAAGGCTCAAAGTCCACCCCACTATCAACACAACGTTTCCTCGTGTAGCACTGGCAACCTTGCTCACCATCGTGAGGAACACAACGGCTCAAAGGACTGTTATTTTGCTTCGATTTTCTACAAAGCGGAGGTACTTCCCCAATCGGGTAGCTCCAATTTGAGTGGAATTACTTCCATTTCTTTCAAACCTAGTTTTCCTATTAAATTCTGCTACAGAAATTGCGTTTGAAATCAAAACCAGAACGTCTGCGGGCACTAAACCAGTGAGGTAACAGCCGCTGTTAGACTTTTTCACAAGGAACTTTTTTGGTTTAACGTACCTAAAAAAATTGTAATTGATACTCGCTGCCCAGCGAGGCTGCGAGGCTGCGAGTGAGGTGACTAAAAATACCATCCCAATACCGGATTTGCAAACACCCACTTTGGTACACAACTAAGCTGTACCGTGCATACCAAATTTTCATTTACAAAGAATAATTATTAAAACAATATAAAATTCAGTTTACTCACACGGCCACTTTGCAGAGCGTGTTGATTACTCCATTCAGTCAAAGTCAATTATTTTATTTCAGTTAGATCATTAAAATAGCACTTTTGAAAAGTCAAAACTAGTTGCACAGTTCCAAAAAGTGGGTCTTATGGAGAAGAATCGACAAGAAACTCCATACACACTCTTTTTAAAAATGACATGATTACAATGTTAATCTTGGTTTACGATGTTTGTTATGAATAGTTAATGAGAACAATGGAGTTTGATGTAATCCTAAACTAAGCATAGCTAGTATATATTTATTAAAAAAGTATTATATCTATTGTCTAGTACCCATAGTATACTTAAGCTCTGTTTAGTTTGGGACTAGATCGTTCTGTATAAAAATGTTCCAAATACTTATTTATTTGGGAATCAATCAGTCCGATACTCGACACACAGACGTCAACTGGTATCGTTTAGATTAATGTATCGATTAAGATTTAGAATCCATAGCAGCTCGCTACCGATTCTCCAATGTGAATCATAATATTATGATATATCAAAACCGTCTTTTTAGCGTATATATACTACCTTAAGAAATCATTTTTAACACGGCATCATCATTCCCTTTACTGTTGTTTATCTCAAAAGGGTTCAGATACAGTCTATCACGCTGGTCTAGTATTGACTGGCAGACGTCATATGACGACGTTGAGAAATTCGCACATGTATGCAGGTTTTTCCTCAATACATTCGTCATCACCGTTTAAGCGAGTGATCATTATTAGGTATGCACATGATTTTGAAATAGTAGATGTACGTTTCTTAAATTTAAATGAGTGATAAAAGCCATGAATAATTGTTAAAGTCATGTGACAGTCCATGGTCATTATCACTGCTTTGTGCCACTTAGTGAACTAATACTATGTAGCCCCACCGCACGCGCCAGATGAAGAAGAATTTGTCCTAAAGCTCATTTTCTACTGAATCTATTAATAATTAATATTTGAACAAATTTTATTAGCTGATAAGACCTCATTTTACAACATTGAGCGGCCCTTTATTTTAGTGCGTAACCTCCGGAATGAATTGTGTAATAGTCTTACTTAATCTCTGATTGTATGAACTACCTCGTTTCAAAGGTAACTGAAGTTTATATAGCTCTATTTAAATTTAATCAGACGATTTGGAAACTGATATACTTTTAGATAGTTGTAATACTGTATTACATTACCCTAGTATTACCCTATAAAACGAAAGAGGAATAGTTGGGTAGGCAGTTTAAGGGTCAAAGTCCCCCCACTGCCAACACGTTTAGGACTCACGAAGCACTGGCAACCTTGCTCATCGTAAGCAACACAACACAGCTCAAAGCAATGTTATTTTACTTCGATTTTCTGCTAGACAGAGGTACTTCCCACGTCGGGCAGGTTCAATTTGAGTGGAATTAATTTATTAATAGCCTCTATAAACGTAAATAATTTCAAAAAGTCAAAAATCCGTGCTTTGGAAGTTAATCCACAGCTAAAAAGTATCAGGGATTTTTGTCCAAGTGGTGAACGATTCCCACAAACGTCAATAACAGTATTACGGCGCAGTCCGGAATCCCTGCTGATATGCTCTTAAAGAGATTTGCGGGTAACACAACCCTCCCCGCTGAGTCGCTTACCTAAACGACAAAGTGGATTGTAACGGTCACTCAAAGCGTAATCTGAGCTGAGAAGCTTTCCTAAGAGATTGTTTATGTTCTATGAATGTGTGGGCCAGACTTAACGTCTGCGAAATGCGTGTGAAACAGACTCAGTGTCTGCCGACCATGTTATTCTACAACGTTAATTAGCTAAGAGATAGCAAAAGTGGGTATTCTTGAAATGACACAGACCAGTTTTGTTATCGCTACGTTTGAGGTCTTGGGTTCGGTTTCAAGATCAAAAAGTGTAATTGAGTATTTCTATGAAATTCTTACTAGATTCAAGAAAAGAAAGAAAAAAAAAATTATTTCTGCCACACAAAAGAAAATACAAACATAATATCATCATCATCAGCCTATATTAGTCCACTGTTGAACGCAGGCCTAATGTGCGCCATTTCAACCTGTCCTCGGCTTTTCGCATCCAGCTTCTACCTGCTGGTAGTGGTCTTTCGCTCCATCTTGCCGGAGGGCGTCCTACACTACGTTCCGCGAGTCGTGGTCTCCACTCAAGAACACGTCTACCCCAGCGGTTGTCGGTTCTTCCGCAGATATGGTCAGCCTACTGCCACTTCAGCTTGCTAATCCGGTGTGCTATGTCGGTTACTTTGGTTCTCTGTAGGATAACCTCGTTGCGGATTTTATCCTTCAGAGAAACTCCAAGCATAGCACGCTCCATAGCACGCCGCGCGACTTTGAATTGGTGGACTAACCGCAGTGAGTGTCCACGTCACAGCACTGTAGGTCATCACAGGTAGGACGCACTGATTGAAAACTTTCGTTTTCAATGTTTTTTCCCACTTGCAACTTTATAACTTACATAATTATGATTACAGTTATAGTTCAACTAGCAGCTTTGAGTTTGAATTTGTGTTAATAGTAATAGGTTTGCCCCCTTTTATTATGAGTCCCATACATACTGTACTGTACTGTGGGTGTACATGAGTAGAACTCTGCCTAATCCTTCGGGGAATACAGGTGTAATTGCATGTAAGTATGATTCTTTTAGCGAAGGAAAAACTTGCGTCTTCTGGTTAGGTACAACGTACGCTATGACCACTAAGTCACCGCGAGTCCCACCAGCTAGGTCGAAATTTGCCTTCACATTCTGAATTTACGTCCAACACCAGAACAGAAAACGAAGGTTCAAATCCTGCCTGCAGTCGAATATTTCCTTCGCTAAAATAACTTTAAAAATGGAAAATACAAAAAGATATTATATAAGTATGATTTAAAAGAGTTTCTAGGTCATTCCTGTGTATCTTCTCAATTCTACTTGGTATATACTTGGTATTATGCACTTAATGATGCTTTTGATTCCCTTAGAGAGCTCAGTCCTGCAACGTACTAAAGTTCTATGTCACCTGGGTGATGTCAAATAGCGATAGCTAAAGTCAACGTACATAGAAAGTTGCATCACGTTCGTGTTCCCCGAGGAATTACTAGAGCTGTACTTCGCCAATGATAGAATTACGACTGTACATGTGGACAGTCGATACAGATGGAAATGTAACAAGGAAGCATCTGTGTCTCGGGATTTTAATGTTTAGATTCGATTTATACGTTGGTGTAGTATTTGTTTATGAGCGATGTATATTCAGCGAGATTTTTGCAAAAAAATAAGGTGTTTATGAATAATTTTAATTTTAGTGGGGCTTACGGCTACGTTTTAACTACTGACTCAACTTGTCTTAGCCGCAGTTAGTCTGTGGATGGGTCGCCATTCTCAACACATCGAGACTCTTCGTTCTTCGGAGAGCACGTAAAGCCGTCAACTTAAAATCTTTCCCTGTAAAATACTACAAGTAAGGTTAATGCTCTTACTAAGTAACGATAAATAGACTTTTCATAAAAGCAATAACTGAACTTCCATAATTCCCAATTAAAGAGAGTACTTTAGAAAATAAATTGGTCGTCACCATGACGATTATTAATGATGGTTACGAAGTTTGTGACCATCGTAATCAATATACCTATATAATCATAATATTATGATTACTACCATGAAGCAAGGCACGTATTAAATGATGACATTTCTTCTACTACCCTCCTCATTTATTCTAATGTTTTTTGAAAGTACTTCCGTATGGTGATAGTTGGCGGTTGACCACTTTTTGACACTATCTTCGTTATAAGGTTGAAAACTAGTAAACCGCCAAGATATTGTATATGCTACTATTTTGATTTTTGGGTGCCCTCGTGACTATTAAATAAATAGTATTTTTTCTTTTTCTACATCATATTCCTTCATAAAAAATAAACACATTTACTTTAGAAGTTTTGTATTTAGTTTATTAATAGTAAATTTAGATATTTAGTTGGTATAAGTACCTAATATTTAAAGTACGTACACGGTAGACTAACTTGCGCGATGCCTGAGTCTCACTCAGGCATCGGATACCTAATTGGTTCTAATAATCCCCTTCACTAATTGCTACTCAATACACAGATAGCTACGAGTATAGCCATACGTACTACCACGCCTAATTATCTTCGACCAATGCATAGTCAACCAAGGAATTAGTATAAAATTGAAGTTCTTTGTTGTACTTTATTAAAATATTGACTATCACCAAGTCGAGCGCGAAGCAAACACTGCCGTACCATCCTTTACTGGAACCATTTCGCCGCATTTTCAGGCCCTTACTATTTGAGAACCTCTGGATAAGACCAGAACGCAGAAATTTTCGTCATCCAGTAAGCTATAATCACATACTTAAAATCCAAAATTTCAAGTCTGTAGGTCATTTAGTTCCGAAGTTAAGCGAAAGCAAAGTTTCGTATTTATGACACTCACTCACTCATGATCATGAAAATAGAACCTTCCTCTTAAATCACTCTATCTATTAAAAAAAACCGCATCAAAATCCGTTGCGTAGTTTTAAAGATTTAAGCATACATAGGGATATAGGGACAGAGAAAGCGACT
The DNA here is from genome assembly GCA_964056405.1 of Acronicta alni. NCBI lineage: Eukaryota > Metazoa > Arthropoda > Insecta > Lepidoptera > Noctuidae > Acronicta > Acronicta alni. The sequence goes on from OZ043926.1 coordinate 9,524,791, forward strand.
TTGTTTTATACCATGTAGTGATTTACAACAAGGGTACAAGTCAACGGCCAAGTCACACAACATTAACTATAAATAATAAAGAAATCGCAGTAAGGAACCTTAGACTTGGCACGACTTTGTCTAGATTTTATTACTTTTTAGAGATAAACAAGCAGTTCCATCGAGACTTGTTTAGTTTTTTACAGAATATTTTTGATGAGATAGGTTTTTCAAAGAAGAACTAGAATAGTCCGAGGTCATCCATCATTCGGTAGGGTTCCCTGATGCTTTCAAGGGTTTCTGCGAACGCTGGACCACAACCTGCCACAGTCGTGGCTTATGCTGCAAATCCTTTGGCCGTGACTATAAGGGAATGCAAGTACGGCTTTTAGTCGGTACGAGTTCGACATACCAAGATCGATGAAGATTTTAACACAAAGAGTTTCCTGATTCTTAGCTGAATAAAACCACTTGGGGTCACAGATATATGAGAAAAATCATGCAGTTTTAGTCATCTTACTAAAACAAAGACCCTATCTAGGATCTGACTTAATTCTTCACTAATCCTAGGCGACAGGTATCTATGAGGATGTCGACGTGACTATAATTGACTCATCATGAAATAACAAGGCCTGTTTTTGTTTGAAAGTCAGCGTTCCGAAATTTCTACAACTAAGGAGTTCTTGTCAGCGCTGATAAAGCACTTTTCAGTTTGCGTTACTACTCTGGCAATCTTGCACGAACTGTTACAACAATCATAAAATGTATTATATGCAAAGTCTTAATGAATATTTGATATGATATAATATTATTACGTCCAGATAATTTCATAAGATAGAGTTTTTCCAAATATGTTTTTTTTTCGAGCCTATTCTGTTGGTACAGTTGCAAAACTTATCCGTCTACAAGAAGTAATATCAATTACAAATAATTTCGATTGCACATCCATAGTTATTGTGTAATAACTATTGGTGTGAAATTAATAGTAATGATAGTCTTATCAAACTATTACTACAGTACTAGTTGGTACCTACATATTATACTGTCAATCTTGCGCGAACTGTTCAATAATCAAATAATGTAATCTATACAAAATTTCTGCTTGAATAGTTACCTTTCCTATCGGCAGGGTACACATATTGTGCCATCGGCAGGGTACACATTATATTGTGCCATCGCTAATTTTAACCACATGTGCGTTAATTTTCCGGACCATTGAATATGGCGCGTTAATCCCGTTTACGATCATGAATAAATCCTCATGTAAAGTGAATTGAGTATCTATCAGAGAAGGGAGATATCTTATCGTTTCTATTTCTTGGATGAACAAGCCCAATGCCCTTATCTAAGCGGCCAATCATGTCATATTACATTTGGAATCAAAAGGCAAATCATTCAAACATACACAATGTTCCTATGCTGGGCATAAGGTTTATATCACAATGACAGGCGTAATAGTTATTAGTTTGGCTATTAGTTCACCAGGCAGACCTAGTGCAGGTTAACAGACTTCACAGGCCCGTCGAAAACAAAATTTTTACCGTCAATTTGTCAAGGAATAATTATCAGAACCAAAAGACAAACAATTGTTACGATCCCCTCGACGGAGGGTCACGGTAATTAATTAATTACTAATACGCAAATTATTTCAAAAAGTTTACATTGCCTTTTTCTTGGTAAAAACTTCAAAGGTCTCGTATAAACATGACAATTTACTTAGAATATTAAGCTGCTTACACGTGTTTTTATGATAAACGAAATAAGACCATAATGATTCAAACTTCACTTCGGAAATCCGATTTAATGAGCTATTGAGTCTCATACCTTACATCACAAGTCGTCAGATATTAGTGAAGCTCCAATTTCTACAATTAATCATAAAAATATTCATTGGAATATACTTTTTGATCTCGTTACCATGGTTCCAAATGCCAAAATAACAAGCATACCCATAGTCAGTACACAACAAAAGGGAAAAATCACTCCGCAGAAGAATATTCAAAGATGATTGGGACACAACAATGGTATCGTCTGCGTGCCGTTTGTATAAATTAACAATACCTACCCCACACAAGGTACGGTACGAGATCGATATAATCTCTTGGTGAAAACGGTAATATGATTTCCCTTGCCCGGTAAAAATAAGCTTTATGGAAAAGAGATTTTTTTTTCTTGTTTACGCTTGTCATCGTGATTTTACTGTAGTAATATGACGTCGTTCACGTGTTTTTTTAGGGGGAAATATTGCGTTGCTAACGTTTTTATGAGAATATTATTGACGATATAGGTTTTTCGCGCTATTAGGTTTCGGTTATTGAAATTGGGACGAGGTGGTGTGATATCAGATTATTTGAAATGATAAGAAAACGTCTATATGTTCAATTATATTTTATAGCTTTTATATAAGTGATTATTTTGAGTAATAGTAGATTTCAAATTATATTAACAGCTAATAACAGCTAAAAATCTTTAGATAATTAGGACAGTGTCTGGAGACTGCCTGGATCTGCTGTGTTAGTCTAGTCGTCCAAAGCGCGACTGCTACACTACAGGTACAGGGTTTGATTCTCAGGTCGTGCAGTGTTATTGGATTTTTCTATGAAATTTTCAGTAACAGCTCGGGGTTTGGATTTGTGCCCGGTAATTGGCAATATAGGCTCACCAACTAAGTTTTATATGTAATAAATAAACTGTTAATGTACATTGGTAAACTTCTGCCTAAACCTACGGAGAATACATACGTGATGGTGTATACAGGGTGGAAGGGACATCGACGCGCAACGGTTTACCATGACTTCAGTACATGACTTTGGACCCCCCCTGCGTTGGAATTTTTCGTCGGCTTTTTCTTAAATTTTACAACTCGCAATTGAACTCTAAGGATATTAAGATCTTTCGAGTTTAATTTACAATGCTGTTTTTAGTGAAAAAAGTGAATTAATGACTTTTTAATTAAAATTCTTATTGGGTTAGATAGAAATAATGATTTTATACAGCTTGAAGTTGAAAAACTGCAAAAAACAAAACGTAAAATTTAAGAAAAAGCCGACGAAAAATTCCAACGCAGGGTGGTCCAGAATCATGTACTGAAGTCATGGTAAGCCGTTGCGCGTCGATGTCCCTTCCACCCTGTATGTTATTGTTTGGAAGTTCGATTCATTCTTAACACACTCACTACTTTTATTAAAAAAACAATCTTCTATCTCTATAATTCTGTCTGATGCGCTTATTAATCTAATACGTATTCAGATGTAAATATAATGTAGAAGCAGCTGCTACCATTTCAGCTTACATTAATACTAGTAGAGATTAATATCATATTCCAGTGAAGCAACTATAATTAAGCAATTAATTATGTTAGGACGAAACCAAGCGTTTGTATTAATTAGTCAACAGTCCTAAGGTGACGGATAAATCTAATGACATTCCTAAGTTTGATCTCGTCATGTGTTGAGACTGATTGTGCACACCTTGTGTCATATTAATTTAATTAAACCAACTAGTAGGTACAGTCGGGCTCATAAGTCCAGTAGCAGTTTCACAAATCTATCGCATCAAAACAAGTCGCACTTACGACCTTTTTCTTTAACAAACATTTTGCACACAAACATTATCTAGACAAAAAGATTGCGATTAATTGATCATTTGCCTTAGTGACAAACCACACACAATACTGTATGACGGGTAAATTTTTGCATTGAAATTACTCACACATGTGTGTGTACTTGCAGTACCGTGCAAGCGAATATAATGGTTGACATGCTTTTTTTTTATGTGATAGGGTGGGCAAACGAGCAGACGGACATCACCTGATGGTAAGCGATTACCGCCGCCCATGGACACCTGCAACACCAGAGGAGTTTCAGGTGCGTTGCCGCCCTTTTAAGGGGTTTGGGCGTCCGGTATCCTCACTCACTCGACGAAACACAACGAAAACGTTATTTCACGCCGGTTTTCTGTGAGGCCGTGGTATCAAGTCCGGTCGAGCCGGCCCATTCGTGCCGAAGCTTGGCTCTCCCACAGTAAAAACTGGTACTGCTACTGGACTTCTGACCCCAGACAGTACATCATTATCTTCCAAGCCTTTTCCCAACTATGTTGTGGTCGGCTTCCAGTCTTACCAGTCGCCGCTATATATCTGGATTTTACACGAAGCGACTGCCACCGGACCTCCGCTACCCAATTTCTGGGAAATACCGATATCCTGAGGATAGACTGGTTGTCAGGCTTTTTGGGCTTCTGACTACTACTAACGGTTGTGATAGGTTTTCATGTGACAACTAGGACCGATGGGTTTACGTGCTCTGACGCAGGGGTCTCGATGTGTTAAAAATGGTAACCCATCCACAGAATGACCGCAGCTAACACAGCATAACCTTGCAGATCGATTGGCGTAGTTTTTACTTAACCACGGGCCCCTGTCACTAAAATAAGGGGCTATTTAGATTATTTTATTGGAACCCCCTAATTAATGACTAAAAAGGCAAATAAGGACAAGTTATTTCATACGAGAAATAACATATCCTTGGCACAAACACTTGCTTACCTAAAAAAAAATTCTCTGGATAAAAGTTTCTATTTATTATCTATCAATTAGTTTAATCACTACTTAAATAAAGACAGAATTGTGTTGTACATGTTGTTTTTTATAAAATTATGTTTAAAATGAGTACATTCATACCTATATTTTCAATAATTATAAATTTAAAACAAGAACACAACGAGGTTCATCCTTACTTCACACAAGTATGTTCCTAACAATATTATCGAGCTATGAACATTTTGTTCGAGCAGCAAATCGATCCATACAAGTTGGGGCACGTTCTGAATACCACTCGAACTTTACAAGAGCAAACTTTATTGAAAAGAAGCGATTTCAGCGAGTTGCCTAACTCGAATAACGATAACAAATATTTTGCATAAGTATTGTTGTAAGTATCGATTTATTTTAAAGTCACTCTTCATTTATATGAATTTGCAGAGTACTTTGAATTTGTTCTCGTTTTGATTGGAGTATTCGGTTATCCTTCAAAAACTCGGGAGCCCTAATGTACCTTGATGGATAGATGACTATAATTTATTCATCTGATAAGTTTAATAAAATAATAAATTGACAGTTTGACACATTAATGCATACTAAAAATATTCGGTTCTACTGATAGGGACAAGTCCCAGGAACATTAAAATGTCAAGACATTTTAACACGTACCATATTAAAACGATGCAGAAAACAAGAATCAATTCTTGTTTAATTTTTTTTTGGGGTTTACCCCAAAAGGGATTTTCTAGCGAGTATGAAATGGCCAAAATTGTGTAAAAGATATATTATTAAGTATTTAGTCCCAACTCAAAAAACGAGTATAGGTCCGTGTATACTTCAGCACCATTCCAGATTAAAAAATATTTCACTTTGAATTGCAAGGCCTGAATCATAGTGGAAAACTCTTAAAAAGCAAGCAAAAATATGCGGTGCAAGAATTTCTGATATTTGATTTCAGGCAAATCCCAAGCCATGATTGTAAATCTTTTTATTTGACACGTCGCTGGGTGTCGTTCCACTGTGCACACATTGCCTTATTTGCGAATGGGACAGGTGTTTGACACTTACGATCTCGGGTAACAGAAAAGGTTATATTTGAACTTCATTTTCAAAAATTAGAATACGTTCGTTTAGAACTGTTAGAGAGAAGCTGCTGGTACCTAGTCAGGCATGAATTTTATAAAGACACATATAGTACCTTATGATGTTTTCTATCTCGTGATTTATAATGTACATGGTTTTGCTTGCGGTTTTCTTCCGCATCACAAAGCACTTTTTGAGACGAAAGCCCATACCCTTCTCCAAGTTCTAATCTGTCTTTGCATCAAGTTTTATTAAAATCGGTTCTATGATTTAGGTGAAAACATAACAGACAGACACAGAGGCAAAGCTACTATCGCATTTATAATATTGGCACGGATTTATACAAGTAAAAATTGTAGTATCGATCGCACAGAACGATCCCAAATTATTTCAAGCTATGGAAAATATATACTTATATTATAAAGCTGGAACTGGTTGGAATTGAAAAAATATTTTTGGGTTGGATAGTCCATATAGGTATCAAAGAAGGGTATAGGCTCTAGAATATCACGCTACGACCAATACGTCGGAGCAAAAAGGGAAAATGTCGAGGCGGGTGAAACCGGCGGACACAGCTAGTAATCTTTATAAAATCTGTATGTACTATTCCACCTGACTGGCTCCATCAACATAGTAACCATTATTATAATATAAAATGTTCACTTAGACACTAATCCACATTGATCTTTTTATTTATTTGCTTATAAGTCATAAATACCTAAGTAATGTAGGCCAGTTTTCAACTGACCACCCAACTAACTTCTTTTACTCATCTTTACATGCTCTCTTTGCATTAATTACTGTAACAATTTAATTGTAATACCTTCAACGTAGACTAATAAAATTATTAATCCCTCAAATTTTGCAGTGCCTGAAAAAGGCGACTAAGTTTAAGAGAACTATGTTATTATATAACACCTATAATGTACACTTAGTTTGGCAAATAAATGTTTAAATGTCTAACCTTTTTGGAGGACTAAGAATACTAGAGTACTAAATTGTGAAAATAATGTCGCTCTGTTCGCTATGCTAACAAGATACCTGTATATTTCGTAAATTAAAATGTCGTCGCTTGACAAACTACAATAATTAAGTTCACAGTGTGAAATACAATATTTGAGCCACGAAACATGCTTTTAATATTCTAGTTTAGTGTACAAAATTAATTGCTTTTTGTTCTAATGTTTTGTAAATCAAATTTAAAATACAAACCGAAAAGTCTTTATGGTTTTCGTAATATTTATGGGATCACAAAAATATTAAAATTAATGAAACCGCAATATTGATACATTCACTGACTCGGTTTTAAATACAATAAAGTTATAACCTACTAAGTTTACCTAATTATGTTTCATTTCAAAGAACATGTTTTTCATTCAGTGAGAGATTAAATGTAAACTTCAATACAACTACATAAAAGTTTCTTATTTGCAAAGGTTATTAAGTAATTAACGTTAAACTAAATAACCGTCCTGAGCATGTAATCCGAGTCGACCTTACAAAGTCGTTTGTAATTAAAATTCGCGGAGAATAAAGCCATATTAAATCTGCAATGTCAAAATTATTTTCGGAGACGACGGTATTTCGAAGAAAAAAAGAAGATTTTTTAAATAATAAGTAGACCTTTTTGCTCAAAGCGGCACGAGGTCGTCTCACTGGGAATTCTTTTTAGCGAAGTTGAGGACGACCTGTTTTGTTAAATATAAAAACCAGACGACCTATAAATGGCATTGTTGAGGGGTAATGTAGTAGATATTGATTTGTGGTTAATATTCTGAAATCACGTGATTGCGATGTACTACAAGGGCTTCCTAAAGCAATGATATACCTATTATAGAATGATCGTCAGGTGCACCTTGGGCGGTCAGCCTCAACCAAAAACATAATAAGGTATTTACTCAAAACTCCAAAAAGAAACCTTACAATTTTTATATTAACAAAGAATAGCACTAGCATTCTTAGAAGGTTTAATAGAACAAAGTTAAGTTCGTGTAATAAACAGTCTTTGTGTGTATTGAAGTGGCGCTGTTGCAATATTATAATCCTGACGCACGTGGATGCAGTTTGCTCGTGCAACGGAAATTGAAAATTACACACATAAAATACTTTCTTGTTGAATTTGTAGCATTTTTCGTTGAAACTGGTGATAAACTAAAAGATCACACATCAGCATCAGTCTTTCTGTTTTATCACTTACTTTTAAACTACAGTCTTCACTATCATTTTGAGATTTTTTTCTGGAAGGTTTATACGTAGAATACTTGCATATTATTATTAATACCCTATTTCGTACAGGTGTAATACCAATGCAAAGTCGGGTGGGTCATTTTAATTAAATCTATTATTTATAGTAGCTATTATTGCGTTTTGCTTACGCACCTCACGCAACGAAATTATTTGAAAATCAAAGTAACCACTTGCTTACCTAAGTATAATAATTATTTAAAATGTTTAACTCTCCTTAAAACATGTTTGTACACTAATTTTAAGAGAATACTTTCGAAGGAAATTATTGCCGGTCGATTTCTAACAATCATTCATTCATTTCAACGAAATCAAAAGTCAAATCAAAAGTCATTTTTAACATCACTTTTCATATTTTTCACATACTAATGCAGCTAAATAATAAAAACCATTTTCGCTATCTTTAAGGAATCCCAACAACGGTAACGGCCAGTGAGTCGGATGATACTTTAATTAATGTAAACAGAGAAAAGGTGTCGCTGAATGTAGAACGGTCTCATTTTGATTTACAAAGAACGAACACGACGTGGTTTACAACTTTTAGGGAACAATGGAATTACTGTTCCGAAAGGTTCACTTTATATTTGTATTTCTTTTTTGTATGTTTCTGGTAATGAAATGTTATCATTATTTTAAAACGATCTGTTTCAAGGGGAAGATAGCGAAGGACTGATGCACTCCCACAGTGCACCAATATGTATTTAAGTCCAATGTAAAGGGGCGAACCTATTGTATACCTAACCATTAACTGGCATTAATCATGAAGATGGACATGATTTCCAAGAGGTTGGATTCAAAACAGATACTTTAAAAATACTTATTATTTTTTTAATACCCCGTCCTGGGTCAACTGGGTCTCAGTTGACCCAGCAGTTGCTATTTCGTAAGCAATAGTGCAGTCTGCAAATAGAACACGCTTACCCAGCTAAAAATTGACAAAAAAAATCACTCGAGCCTTGAAGACTGCCAGATTTAAATTATCCACTCCTTGTATCATATTTTTTCATAATGACGGTACAGAGGTATTCTCAATACCATTAGGCATTTTCTGCCAGACAAATAGGCTGATGCAGAGATTATGAAGTAGATGCACTAGTAATATTGTCTTCTTAAATAAATACTTCAAAGATCCCCGTTAAAAAATAAATAGCTAAGCTAAAACTGAATAAAATAAAAGCTTCCCCAATGAAAGAACTGTCTCATATTGAAACGTGACAGATATCACGGTCCAATACGCTTTATAGACAGTTTTTTCGCTCAATGACCGATTTTGACGTTTGAGCGCAACATTAAATTGATGTTGATTGATGAATGAGAAAGGCCTGATTCAATATGCGAAATATGCCTTTTAAGTTGTTTTATTGAAACTGATATTTTTAGAATATGTTATAGGTAAGTCAGGAAGCCTATTAGGGTCAGGAAGATCCTAGTAGGTGGTGTTTACCGTAGACCCTACAAAAAAGGAAACTTTTCTCGTATAATTATGTCGACACTTACACCAATAATATCTTTAATATAATATTTGGGTCATTTTTTACACAGCACTATCTAGTCCCAGATTAAGCAAAGCTTGTACAATTGGGACTAAACAATAGATAGTACCTACTACATATACTATTGATTATTTTGCAATTAAGTACTTATATAAGAACTTTTAAACACTGGGTGTCTATAACTTACAAACACAGATACATAAATTGATCACATACATATTATGTATATGTCCTGTGGGAATCGAATCGAACCCACGACCTCGAGTTCGAAACTCGCGCCACTAGACTACAGACGTCGTCATCTATTAAATTAATATTTAAGTACTTGAAACATATTGCGATATTAATAGTAAAACAGTAGTTTTGTATAATAAGTATTATACAAAAGGTTTCATACGGTATTTTTTTTCAGGAATCGAGGATACAATTTTACGATTTGATGGAAATGTTATACAATATTTATTAAATATTTATTTATTCTTCTTTGGTTACTAGAGATAGGATTTGGACATAACTTGTATGAACTTTATGTCAAAATCTATCTCAGTAAGCAAATCTACTGACCGATTTGTTATTGCATATTAAATCGATAATACTTTTTTTATTTTAATTCTCAATGGATCCGCGTTTGACCACTACTTCATTATTGAAGGTTTATTAATGAAGTATCTACCTATTAAATACTTCTAGAGTTCCTTATTCTATCAGTATATTAACTCATCATAACCTCAACTATCATAATACCACTAAAATAAATAACCTAACCTATATTAAATAATATAAAAAAGAATAAATCCGAAAAAGAGTTCCACATGAAAGATATCATTTCCAGGAATGCGAAGACTCAAATGATTGCTACTCAATTACACCGTAACGACTCAATGGATACAGATGAAATATAAATGAATCGAAGACACGCGATTGAAGCCGACAGCACAAGCATCGATAAAGTTTTTAAATAACAAATGACGAATTCGGCAAAAGAGTAGTCCAACATAAATAAAAAAAAACGATACTCGGGATTCGTAGACTCAATCTTGTTGACTGGTATTTTTTCGGGTCCCATCCCAAATTGATATTTAATCACGTTACAGAGATCACTGGTTTTGTAAAAGCGGGGACGGCTTACTAATCAGACTGTGGTATTTTTTTGCAGACTGAGACTTGCATTGTTACCTGATATTTAATCAGTCGATATAATTATACAAAGAGGTATTCTTTAGAGTTTATATATTCACATTTAGGGGGCACGTATAACGTAGCTTTTAAAATACACGGGTTGGACAACTGACAAATGATAATAAATGATATTTATTTCTGTAAATAGATTTTTAAAGACACTTTTACAGGTCATATTTATCATTTTTTTTTAAGCTGGCTCCGGCATTTCCTAACTGACGGCCTCTGAATAGAAACGCCGAAACAATCTCAGGGAATTATAGTCTCTTTTAAAGTCCAGACATAGAATAATAACAAATATGTGTCTTACAATGTAGGGCAAAGTTTGAAACGGCCTTTTAGGAAAGAAAGAGCCATAGCGGCTTTGAGTAGACCAGTCCCAACCGACGGCATGCATGCATCAGTCATTGTGTAGCTCGACCATAATTTAGGGAGCTCAACAACCCGTCGCACGACGATAGGTAAGCATATCGTCTATGGGCTGTGCCTCGTGTTGATGCTAGACATAAATGTGTATGTCAGTGTAATTATAAGTAGTCTTGGGTAGGGAACAAACGTTGTCAAAGTCAAAGTAAAATGTTTCATTTCAAATAGATCACTAAAATGTATACTTTTGAAAAGTCGGAACTAGTTGCACGGTGCCAAAAAGTTAGTCTTATGGAGACGAACCGGCAAGAAATTCCATAGACACTCCTTTGAATAATGATGAGTATGTTTTGGCCCCTTTGTAATAAGGGGCGAGTATATTGCCATTAACCGGGCATACAACTAAGGTACTACTAAGAGTTTCATAGAAAAACCCAATAACACTGTTCGACTTGTGAATTGAACGCAGTGTAGCAGCTGCGCTTAGGACCACGAGGCAATATACATATACCAAAATTACAATTGAACATTGTACCAACTTGTATAATTAACAATTAAATTAATTTGCTAATTAGGTAGCGTACAGAGTAACCTTACACAGGTAGCTGCTACATAATTAAACCTGGTCATCTGAGTCCTCTCGCACAAACCCTAGATAATTAAACCTTAGATAATTTCGAAGTCAGTTGATCCAATAATAGATAATAGGCATTATTATAGATACCTCGATATCATACCAATACTGATATCTCATATTGAGATATAAATTACATTATTGAATATTTCTTACCACCTGACATCTTTGACCGAAACGATGAAAAGAACGAGAGCCGGTTTTTGTAAGTAGGTACCTATACTGGTTTTAGTTTCATAGTTAATCCACTAGAGGGATTTCTTTACAAAAAAATAGCAAAGGAGCTACCGTTTATCCTTCTTTAAGGCTGCCTGACCGGAGCGGAGCGAGGCATCGAAGAGGAGCTTCACTGAAGAGGAGCAGAGATTTTATGCAAATCTATTGGTGGGTTTTACCTCGCTCACAGTTCCGCCATCTCGCTCCGTTCCAGTGGACAGGCAGTCTAAAATTCTGGTAGAGCAATTGACGTCTTGTATACTCCGATTTTATTAAGTCCGTAGTTCATATTTTATGCGGATTATTGAAAAATCTAGAGTAAAAAACTATTCCAACATGGAAACCTCCTCACCGTATAACAACGATTTTACATAATAACTCACAGAATATACCCATAAACCTACACTGGCTTTTGCAACAAAAGAGTAAAGTACACCCTTTCAATACATTTTGTCGAAGCCTTCCCTGAATTCATATCGCATTCTTGTATGTTTCAAACCCAAAAGCATCATAAAGATTGCCTATATATATAAACCTTCAATAACTGATTGCGGGAGATTTGAAGGGCGCTTGTGTATATAAAATAATAATAGTTGTACACCCCAGTTTCACACATTCTAAAGGATTTTTTGAACATCAGGTGAGGTAGTTGTCCAAAGCAATCCTATCCAATGTAATAAAAGACAAAGTGTCTGTCTTTCCCCAGGATGCAGTCTATTTCATTAACAGATTTTATCGAAACACGTTTGGCGGTTTAGGCTTGATGAGTTAACAGATAAACTGAACTGACGGTGGTACTTCCGTATTTATAATATGAATATGGAGTATAGATTGACTAAAGTGTTTGGTAAAGAATTGAAGGGACGATTTCACGTGAAGATATTTTAAAGGATGTTTGTTTATAAAACGTGCTTGAATAATTGTAAATTGGGAGTTAATTTTATGTTTCGAAAATAAGAATTTGTTAATAAGGTAAATATGAAATTATAATTGGAGATGAATTAAATGTACTCTTTAAAATAATTGGAAATTCTCGGATATATTGCTACCTGTTTTCCTGAAAAATTAGTCAGAGTTTTAGGTACGGTTGTATACTCATAGATCGTCAGTATGTTTTAGGCCCATGTAATAGCGGGTAAGCCTATTGCCATTAACCGGACACTAATCCGAACTCCAAGCTAGTACTGAATATTTGCTAATAGAAAACCCAAAATAAAACTGCACTACCTGAAAACAGAACTCAGGGCTTGTCGCTCAGAACTCTAGAACAATGACTCAGTTCCTTTTACTCAAATTGTAATGGTATTTATAATATGTTTCATTGAATCGTAATTATAATACCTAAAGTGAGAGAAAGAATTACTGAAAGGCAACTAATACATAGAAGCACCTGTATGACATACACCACCATTATCGGTGAAATGAGGTGCATGCGTATGAGATGTATGAACGTGGACGAAGCAAAAGAAGTATCAAGGACCGCAGCATGTCGTGTTCTGTAATTTCTTCCTACCTCTATGGGAAAAAGGCATGACTATGACATGAAACTACATATTGTATAGTAAATAGTTTATTTAATGACAATTCTCTTGTCGAGATTTTCAAAAACATTCAACGAAGTAAGGTATGAATAAATCATCATCATCATCATCATCATCAACCCATATACTGTCCCACTGCTGGGCACGGGTCTCCTCTCATATTGAGAGGGATTAGGCTATAGTCCACCACGCTGGCCTAGTGCGGGTTGGCAGACTTCACAAACCGTCGAGAAAATTCTCTAAGATATGCAGGTTTCCTCACGATGTTTTCCTTCACCGTTTAAGCGAGTGATAATTAATTATTAATACGCACATGAATTCGAAAAGTCAGAGGTGCGTGCCTTGGGTTCGAACTCGAGACCTTCGACTTGGCAGTCCAATGGTTATACCACTAGGCTATCTCTGCATATATGAATAAATAACATTTTCAAAAAACGTTGACGATTATTAATTAAGTTAGTGTCATTAGTTAAATAAACTATTTGTGTAAACACCTGACTACCCCTAATTAAAATAAAGTGTCGTCTATTCTTTGTTGTCTTTATAAATGTTGTGCCGCAATTACTTTAACGGCACGCAGGCTTTGGTAAATGATGATTAATTATGCATCGTACTACTTTATTGAAGTCATATTCAACAGACTAATATTTTTTTTTTTTTATGTGATAGGGTGGGCAAACGAGCAGACGGATCACCTGATGGTAAGCGATTACCGCCGCCCATGGACACCCGCAACACCAGAGGAGTTTCAGGTGCGTTGCCGCCCTTTTAAGGGGTTTGGGCGTCCGGTATCCTCACTCACTCGACGAAACACAACGAAAACGTTATTTCACGCCGGTTTTCTGTGAGGCCGTGGTATCAAGTCCGGTCGAGCCGGCCCATTCGTGCCGAAGCATGGCTCTCCCACGGTAAATAGAAATAATATAGATTATTAGTGACATTAAACTAATTTACCTATTGGTTTAGTGGCCACAGACGTAGCTTTTGAGAGCGAGATTTTGGGATCAATACCCAGATCGCGCCAATTGTAATTGCGTTAGATTAGCTCGGTGTATGAAGAATGGTCATCTATCTTTTGACTGACCGCGGCAAGCGCAGTTTTGCAGAAACTTGTAGATCGATTGATCAGCTTAATTATCACTGAGCCACGTGCACTCTTCTCATCAAATTTTTTTTTTATACCACTAAGTTGGCAAACAATCACACGGCCCACCTGATGGTAAACAACCGTTTACGGTAACCACCGTAGCCTATAAACGTTTATAACACCAGGGGTATCGATTGCGCATTGCCGACCCTGTAAAAGGAAAGTGGAATAGCTGGATTGGCAGTATAAGGGTCAAAGTCTTCCCACTGCCAAAACAACGTTTTCTTGCGGAGCACAGGCAACCTTGCTCACCGTAAGGAACACAACAGAGCTCCAAACAGTATAATTTCACTTTTCTGCAAGGCGGAGGTACTTCCCCAGTTGGACAGCTCCAATTTGAGTGGAGTATTATATTGAACTTTGACAATACGCTTTGCAGTACAGCTCCCATTTAAATGCTCCTGTCAATCTGATAATACCACGATGACAAATGAAAAAAAATATGGAAATAAGTATAATGTAGTTTTGTTTATTACAACTATTTACAAGTGTTCTTGATGAAATTACTTCTTTACATGAAACATTTTTCTAAGTAATATCAAACTGAGAAAACATCAGATGGAACAATTTACTTTCTAGGTACTTATTATTCATTGTTGTTGAGCGAGTAATTTAAAAAATGTATCTGTATGTATCCCTGAAGTCATCAAACATAGGCAACTTTTCTCATTTGTTCTTATTGAGAACATGCCAAGTAATAATGAACCTACTACCAATTACATTAGCCCTTATGTTTGTCTGGAAAAAATATTGTATTGTCTCGGAGATATTTTTGGGACATCTTGTAAGTCTTTCATAGTTTTATTCAAGGGACTTTAGTGTTGTTCTAGCATTATTATTTTTATGTACGTCATTACTTACAAGTTTCTGAACACAGTGTTTTTTTCTTATTTAACCTCCAACGAGAAAAAACGATCTGGATTATAATATTGTTTTATAACTAAAATGTGTTCTGTAACATGGCTGCGCACTCACATACTTTTTTGTATAATATCCGTCTTATGGTAAGTGGTAGGTAACCGTATTCGTTTTCTTTTATACAGTACGGAAAATTCTCATCGGATCGTCTGCCACCTGGGAAGGTTCCAGGGTATGTCGGGCTCCTACCGACTAAAAACCGCACTTGCCTTCACTTGCCCTATGTGTCACGCCCATGGGATTCGTGACATTCGCCACGACCGTGACAAAGTAGTGGCAGCCTAGTGATATGATCATTGGAATTGCCAAGTCAAAGGTCTCGAGTTCCTGAACACATCTTAATTTTCGTATTCCTATTGATAATTAATTGTCACTCGCTTAAACGGTAAAGCAAAATATCGTGAGGAAACCTGCATGCCTTCAAGATTATTCTCGACGGTGTGCGAAGTCTGCCAACCCGCACTAATCCAGCGTGGTAGACTATAGCCTAATGCCTCTCAATCTGAGAGGAGACCCGTGCCCAGTAGTGGGGCAATATATGCGTTGATTTTGACGATGGATTTATTTAGGTACAACAGCGATTTTAATGTCACTCGGCATGTATCTTCTATTTCTATACACCGTATATATTTTTCCATTTTAGAAATAATGAAACGTTTCAACGATAGTAGAAACTAATAGGTACCACCCTCAGTTCAGTCATGCAGAACATAAACTTACTATAAATTGATAAAGTTGAGTTTGTGTACCTTTTGCGCATAGATCAATTGTCATGTAGAAACAGATAGGACAAGTGAAATAAGTCTGATGATGATAATTAATGGGTAAATAAATCTGAAGTGTAATATCTCAAAAATTGATCAAAATATAGTTCCGATCAAATATCAGTATGATAAATGTCAAATTGTATTTTACTAAACGTCAAACGCGTACAAGTCAAGAAAATTGAACTAAAGGTGACATATGTGACGTTTATGACACCTTATAATCTATATATGAATCTGGACCAAAATTATATTTCAGTAATGAATGGGTAAATAAATCTGAAGTGCAATATCAGCACTTAAAAAATGATCAAAATATAATTCCGATCAAATATCAGTATGATAAATGTCATATGGTATTTTACTAAACGTCAAACGCGAACAAGTTAGATTGAATTGAGATCGAAAATTGACCCAAAGGTGATATTTGTGACGTTGTCACAGAAATTGGACCGACATTATATTTAAACTACTAACAGAATTAACCTTTAGTCTATTTCAAGAGTCATTACGCCTCTGATTTTTACGAGTAATATATTGAGTAGGTTTGCCTTTGACCTTATTGTTAAACGACGCTGCAGTTGAGGATGGGGCACTCGGGTATGCGTAACGGGAAATACAGACTCCGGCAAGGATAGGAAGCTTTGCCGCTGTATTTCCCTAGCGGAAAGTATGAGAAAGGTGAAAATATAAAGTTTCGTTATACTTAGGTGAAACATCCACCATACCACCACTATGACGTAATGGACTTGGCAGGATAAATCGTGCATTTCCAACACCCATCTGCTGAAATGTATCCTATAAAACACTGATAGTCTTGAAACTCTGTGTGTCTTTTGACTCTCACGTTTTGCCTCGACCAGCTCATATTTTGTTGATGAAACTCTTGGTACGCCTTTCAATAACCTACTCCACCTACTGCCTGTTCAACATTCCGTTCAGTTCGAAAGATTTTCATGGTTTGAAAGGCCAGTTCTCAGAGAGCAGTAAAATTTTGACCGCATTACTTTTACTAATGGTAGTGGGAGTTTACGTTCGTAGCCCATTTTACGCCCATAATCACTCCAAATAAGGTAGAAAGATTTACCGCGAACCGTAAAACTCGTACTTAATCGTGAATCGATTCCCGGGCCCGTCAAACGTGACCAGAGTGAATGACTGTTTTAAGGGTAACGTAGACGACATATTAAACTGTGTGATCTTGGTATCGAGTATTGTCATAATTCAGCCACCCAAACCTGGATAATGTTAACGTGGTCCTGTAACGTGGTGTAAACTGTAGTTCAGGAGTGCAGCAATTAAAGCATGGTCTATCTCACTGTAATGAATATATTTCATTCTTGATTTAAAATAACCTTACCATGGGGTAAGGTTATTTACTTCAATTTTCTCATGTATCGTATCATGGTTGCATTTTCAAACACAAACTTTTGTGGATAGAATGACCATAAAGTGTATTGCATGGAAGTGAGCACCATGTTACGGAATATTGTGCCAGTTTGTGCGTGGCGTGTTACAAAAAAGGAGTGCAGAACCCTCTGTGCGAGATTCAATTAAGTCGCTTGACCGTTTCCCATTTTTTGTGCTCCGGATTTGATTTATTCCAGTAATGTTACAGAAGTTTTGGGCCAGCACAAAAACATTGTTTCTATTCAGTGGCTTGTAACTTCGTATACAGAAAATTGAACTTCATTCACTACATTAGTGTACAAAATGTTACTTATCGCATTATCGCAATAGTAAATTATATATACATACTATCACAACAGCTGTTTTCCGAAGGGTTACGCAGAAGTGTACCTATTACTGCCCACGTTTAGGTCCCAAGGAATAGGAGCAAGCCATTGCCATTATCGGGGCACAAATCTTGGAGCTGATATTTAGAGATCCTAATAATGGAACAGCCCAAAATCCCTTTGCTCGACCTGGGAATCGAATCATGAAACAACCAAGAAGCAGCGAGGCAGTTTATGTAAATATTATTTAGTTACATAATATGTCAATCAAGGACAACATACATAATATAATATCATAATGAAGATATGAAAGAAAAGAGCGTAGGTACTCCCTTTTAAAGGCCGGCAACGTGCTTGTGACTCCTCTGGTATTGCGGGTGTCCATGGGCGGTGGTAATCGCTTACCATCAGGCGATCCTTCTGCTCGTTTATCCAATAAAAAAGAAAAGAAATAAATAAGATTAAGTGTTATTTAATTTAGCTGAAATTATCAGAAGCAGCTTGGTGTTTGATTTTGTGCCTGGTTAATGACAACAGGCTCATCTCCATTAGATGAGGCCAAAACATACTATCGAACAGAAGGGTGTACTTAAGGGAAAAAAAGAAAGAAAATTAGTTTATTCGCTACTATACATGACGCACTAAAAGTAAGTACAGAAGGGGAACATTCACTGAAAACTAAATTTTATACTCTAAGACTAAGGTACACTTCTGCTTAATCCCTCCGGGTTGATAGTTATGTTATATAATACTAGTTGAACTAGCATACGTTGTTTTGCCATAAAAAAAATTTGGAGAGGGCCACCCTTATAACCTAGGCGTATAAAAATAGCCTACGATCTATTCTCAGACCTATGAAATACAAAAAAAAAAAACCATTAAAATCGGTAAAGCGTCGGAAGAGTTCGTTAACAAACATTGTGACACGAGATTTTTATATATTAGAAAATATTATAGTATTAACTAAAGAAACAATTTTCCTACTGATATTATAAATGTGAAACGAATTATTTCTGTTTATTAGGAATTCACGCCCAAATCGCTGAACCAATTTTGATGAAATTCGGTATAGAATTAGAATAGACCTTGGAGAAGGATACAGGCTTTTTGTCTCAAAGAGCTCTTTGGGATACAGTGAAACGGGCAACAGCTAGTATAACATAAACGCATACGTTTTTGATAAAAAGATGGTTTAATACTTTAAGTGACAGCATCAAGTAATGACGAGGAAAAGCGCAATGCAATATAAAACCACGAAGCACCTGAATTTTCATAATAAAGTGAAGTGAACCAACCTGGTTTAGTAGTTGCATTCGGTCTCGCCTCCTTAATTTATTCAACGATTCTTTGCGCTCAGTTGCATAAAAATGACTTTGCCATTCCGTTCCCAAAGATAGGCAAAACCGTTAAAGTTGACACTCCACGAAACAGCGTCGACAAATATTTTTGCGTTTAACGTACAATGTTGACTCTATTCAGAGACATTTTCGTAAAATGTAAATATACTCTGTTTCGGCTTCTAATTTAGTGGGAATATATGGCTGTATACACATAAAAGAACGGATATTTTTTATTATGTTTCATATCAAACAAGCACTGTCGCAAATGGGCAGCGGTTTTATGAAAGCGAATAAATATCTGACGCAAATATTTGATCAAGCTTTGGTCCAGTCTGTTAGCTCCACCGCTTGATCTATGAATATAAATAGTACACGTACGACCAACAGAAGTTCCACTTATGTGTTTCGCTTAGCAAATAAGGAACTTCGTACCTACGCTTAAGTTTATTTTACTTATTATTGTTTAACTTTATTTTACTTGTTAGTGGAATTAAAAGACTTACTTATACAGCATGTTACACGTTCCCTTAAAAGCGTTCATGCGTACCTCATCATCAACCCATACACTGTTCCACTGTTGGCCAAGGGTCTCCTCTCACAGAATGAGAGGGCTTAGGCTATAGTCCACCATGCTGGCTTAATATGGGTTGGCAGACTTCACACGCCGTCGAGAATATCTCTACGGCATGCAGGTTTCCTCATGATCTTTTTCGTCACCGTTTAAGCGAGTGATAATTCATTATTTATACGCACATGATTTCGAAAATTCACAGGTACGTGCTCTAGGTTCGAACTCGAAACCTTCGACTCGGCAGTCCAAAGGTCATAGCTGCTTTTATGCATATCTACTACAAAAATATTCCTACCACAAATTGGGCTCAGGAATTCAACAGTTGCTGAGCCTGAGCTTCTTCTCCGTGACGATGGTACAAATATTAAATGCTGTTCGCCCAGAAGTTTTCCACTTCTACAGCGTCGTCAGTAGGAGTCCACAAAGGATAGCATAGGAGATGTGACATGACAACTGCGACACAGCTCCACAAACGCACGCTGTAGCCATTTAATCAAGGTATCCCCACTTTAAAATAACAGACCGAAATGTGTTACTGGGAAGTTTGTTGCACCGCTTCTTCTTCCTAGCTAAAAAAATTAGGAATCGGTGAACGGCGGGCGGTTTTGGGGGCTGTCATAATGTAAATATGAATAAAATTGTTTTTACTTTGACTTTAAATGGGTTTTTTGTGAAGTTCTCAGTAGCAGCTCAAGGTTTTTTGTGATTTAACCCAACAGGGTTAAATAATAAAGTATACAGTATGTATATACCATTATATATCATTGTCTAGTACCCTAATTACAAACCCTGCTTAGTCGGTCATGATATTATGTAAAATATCCCAAATATTTATTATTTATTAGCACACCCTAACCCTCCAGGGAATACAGACGTGATGATGAATTTAGCGAATATTAAGTTCATGACACTTGCTGCCTATATTCGTTGTAATATAGGAAATTGTGGACGAGACGGGAACACGGTAACCCGTGTTCCCGTCTCGTACACAATTTCTGCGGCGAACGTTACCAATTCCCGACACATGTATAGACGCGTCATTCTGTCCGGAACATACATTAATAGGGAACACTTAATAGAATGCTTTGTGGCCGTGCACCATACACCGGGTTCAATTAATAGCATCTTTGTGTACGTACCCTTGTTTTAGTATAGTTATAGCTGCTATTAAACCTGGTCATAAACTATACTGTATAAACAGATCGATGAAAGTACCTACGTCAGGAAAATTGAGAAATATTCCATTGCTTGCTTTATTTTTGTTTTAGATATTATATTAATAATGCCTCATTAGTTTAGTGGTTATAAGCGGAACTGTCAATACTAGAGGTCCTGAGTTCGATTCCCAGGTCGAGCAGTGTTATTGGAATTTTCTATGAAATTATCAGTAGCAGCTCTGGGTTTGGATTTGTGCCCAGTTAATGACAATAAGCTCGCTCCCTATTACATGAAACCTAAATATATTGGCGAACTGTGGGTATATATGTACACCTCTGCCTGGGAATACAAAGGTGATGGCATGTTATTATATTAATAATAAGTGTGTTAGAAGCTTCGAAATCGAAGTAAGCAACAATTAAAATTCATCAAAGATATTTGACAGATAGGGTAGTTTGATTTCCTGCCTATAAAATTCTCCATTAACTTAATTAAAAATGATAATAATGATAAAAACATGAAATTATGAAGACGTACGTGAACAAAAAGATCTCTAAGACCTTCGCTGAATACAATAAATACTATTAACATTATTACAACTACGGCGTAGCCAACGTAGCTATGTAGACGGTAACCGTAGCAGCGCCGCTACGTAGCCCTGGGAATCATAGCACACATTGGACTCTCCATTGAGACTTCCCGGTACCAATGCCTACTACTACCACTTACGCACGATGACGTATATACACGCGCGCATGTGTGCGTAAAGAGTTAGGGTTGCCACGCGTTCTCACGTGTACATGATTGGGTGCATACGATGTGATCTGACTTCTCGGTCGTTCGCGTGGTGTTTCTAGATTTCGCAACAACGAACACTACAGTGAAGTGTGCTGAGATTTCTAATGTTATGAAAGGGCGAAGAGTGGCCGTTTTGTATGTATTATTTTTATTCCGTGGTAATAGTGCACTTGAGATTAAAGACTGCACGTTTTACGTAGTGATTAAATTAGTCACCTAGCCACTACCGTAGGCCGCTTGTATTGGGTTCGATTCCCATTCGAGACAAATCTTTGTGTGGTCCACAAATATTTTTCTCTAAGTCTGGATGTACTTTGTACCCATTAATTATATATTTGTAAAATCGCCGTAACAGGCCTTATTCCCTAGTGCAGAAACTCTCTTTTTTAGATAAAAATATTGCAAATAGAAGACAGTTTGAAAAATAGAGTAAATACTAGTGTGGGGCAATGTTTTATAAAAAAAGTTAATAAATACTAAAACTAGGTAGTAAAACAGCTGGAACGCAGTAAAACAACTCGTAAGGAAGTATCTAAGCAAATGGGTAACATCCCGAGCGTTCATTTCGAAAGATAATACAAAATAACTGTCTCAATATCCGAGGCAAAGAAGCAACAGATTGCTAAGTCTCGGAGACTGTATGGAATCGATATAACCGTACGATAATCGGACTATAAAACCCAGCCCGGCCATCTTCGCTCAATATTACGACACATCGTTAATCTCGATAGCAGGACAATCGCACGCGTTCAAACATGGAAGATGTTTTCATTTATGTTTCTTATGCTCTCGAGTACGCATTATATGAATGTTATTATATTGAGTCTTGTTGTTATTATATATATTATCTGCAATAGTATTATTTATTATCTACTTCTTCTGTCTTTTTATTTAAGCCTTTCTAGAGCATCAATTCCTGGCGATTCCTCTGACATTTGCCTCGTTGCCTGTTCAAAAAGACAAGAATCATATAGATTCTAATATTTTATTTTACGAATCCCGTACAAAATAATTACAGACATCTTCGAAAAAAATATGCTTATTAACTCGCGGAAAGCTCGGTGTAAAACGCTTTACGGTCCTGGACAGCGTGGAATATCGTATGGTGTTTGAAGTCGTTTTTTTTTATTGATTATGAAAAATCATATTGTTATTACTCTTTCTATTCTTGCTTGACTGAAGTGCTTCTTCTTAGACTCTAATCTAGTTAGCTAGCCAGTGGATCATTAGATCAAGCGTGCTGGGCTTTGGAGAATTATATAACACGCCTTTCTCCTCAACAGGCACAGAAGGACCTTAGCATTCTTAGCCATCTTTCCATGGGACAACACCGGCAAAAGTTGGGGACAGGGGTGTGACAAATGTCCAACATAACTTTCCGTGTTCCCCAAACCGTTTCATAAGATTAAAAAAAAACTGAAAAGGACTCACATTTTAACATTGAACTTTAACTCGTTAACATAACGACCAATAATGATCGTACAAAATTAACTGAATAAATATTAGGATTACACCTTTTGCGTGTATGGCAACAAATACCTGTTAACACCAAGCTATTGAAGCACGAATTACATTTACTGGACTTTTGTTCTATTCAACAAAGCACCAGAAACAAAGCCTCATATGAAAATGATTTATTTCGTAATTATAAAGCTCGATTGGCTCAGATGGCTGTGTTATGAATGATTTGTTATTTGTTTCATGTCTGAAATATATATTTATTTCACTTACGTTAATATTAGAAATTGAAAAACAACTACTTTTTAAGGATTTTATAACGCAATAAAATCCGATAATTTATTATATTGGGACAATAAATGTGGCTAAGAATGCAAAGGGTAGGCGTCTCATCCCAATATAAGACACATTGTTAGGATATAGTCTACCACAGACCTCCGGTCTCCATGAGCTGTGGCCTGTGGACTTCTGACTTGAGGAGTCCACCGCTCGGCCAGACAAAAGGGGTCCAGCGAGAGCTAAACCGCAATCTGTTAAAGTCGTGGTCAATGTCACGATTTCCATTACCGTGACATTTAGGGCAAAGTGTGGTTTTTGAAGTCGGTAGGAGTTTGATCGTGGAGAATGAAAGGCATGCAGTCTCACAACATCGTAATACTGCGATGATATTTGGAATGCCTTTAGTATAGCCATATGACTAAGCTATTAGTGCATTCTTAAATATTTTCAATAGCCTACATACACAATATTGTGTATGTTACATTTTCATTTGTAAACGCATATTTGGAATAATTATATTTAGCCGGCTTTGATTTCTGTCGGTAACACGAATTTAAACCATTAATTTCGAATGGGAGAGTATTTTAATAGATATTACGTTGAAATGCAGTTACTGTTGTACGGTGTAAATATTTAAATAATAATTAAACATTGGCAGAATTAATAAAGCCCTGTTGCAAGTATTGGGTATTCTGGTTTCAAAATTCATCATTAATCACGTGTATGAGGATAATTTTCATGAAAGGAATGTAACGAATTAAGTTTGTTTACTGGAGTTCACGTGAATATTTTATTAATCGTAATAAACTGATTCGCCCGAAAAATGTGTGCCCGGTAATTATACAATTATAACATCCTCTATTAGCGGCACTGCTGGACAATTTGTTTGAAAAATTATGATAATTTGTAGGGAAATGAAAAATTAGGTCATAAACTTCGCAGCTTTAATAAATTTTATCAAGGAAATTCTCACTAGCAGCCCCGACATTGGATTTGTGTGAAGTTCACATTACATTTCATTTTTTATACTGTATAATCAATCATAATCTGCACATTCATTCTACAAATCATAACTGCGTAACGTTGATCTAACCTTGAACTAGGAAACTACTTCGAGGGCCTAGTGTAATAACATTAATTTTCTCATTTTATTCCCACTGCAAAAGTCCAAGTTCCAAACAATAATTACGAAAATTGTATACTTAATAGGCAAACGATGTGCACACTTCACAAGTCACTCGTACATTAAGTAAAGTTACAAGGCCAAGTTGTTAGACCAATTGTAATGAATTTTTAATGTTAACTGACTTCGTGAACAGCATAATGGGTTTCCGAGTAACGGCAAGCAATCGGTGTAATTGCTCTGGAATGGCATGGACCATTTTACTTTAGATGGGAAAAGTTGTCGGCGACGATGAGAAAATCAAATGTTTATTCCATTTTTTTTTATTTTTTATTGTAATTGTGTTGTTTCAGAGCTTTTTGAAGCAAACATTTTTATCGCTTCAATATTATAGTCTTATTGGAATTGAACAGGCGGGCTGCTTAGCGGTGATAAAAATATAATTATATATCTCAAAAAACCAGTGCCGAGTTTTTCGCAAAAGGGCTGTTTGAGACAAAAGGCAGGCTATGTTCGTCTCCAAGGTCTAATCTATTTCATCAAAATCAGTGCAGCAGTTTAGGCGTGAAAGTGTAACTGACAGACAGAGTTATTCTCGCATTTATTATATTAGTAGGGAAGTAGCGATAAGAGTATAGGTGGAGTCCGATACGCCTCGTCGCCTTCACTAGACCACGTCATAAATCCTAAGGTTAGGCTACTAAGTACTTAATATTTCCCAAACCCTATCCGACTGAGGACTCGCGTCTAGGAACTCACGATCAACAAGCAGTACATTTGAAAAAAAAAAAACAATATGAGTAAAGATGAAATATCGAGTAAATAATGGCTTCCCATGGGGTTTATCAACATAAATAATTTCCCATAATGGATTCCATTTTTGATGTATACCATTTTGTTTCTATAATATCCGAATGCTGATTGAGGGAGCCATTGTAGAAATGAATAAAACAGATCACATCGTATTTTTTAACCGACTTCAATAAAAGGAGGAGGTTCTCAATTCGACTGTATTTTTTTATGTTCGTTATCTCAGAACTTTCGACTGGGTAAACCGATTTTAATGATATTTTTTTTATTTGAAAGCTGGTGACTTCCGGTGTGATCTCATTTTGGTCAGTTCTGACAGTGGAATCCACAAGAAAACCATATAAGTCTTATTTTTACACACAATGCTTGAAGTCGGTTTTCTTTTCTTAAAAAGTTATTATTAATAACAATTATATATCGTGACTTGTGACATTGATATTTTCTTTCTATCTCTGTTTAACTCTAAGATAACAAAAGTAGAAAAATTACTTAGGCTGCAGATACACACATGTTTTAGCAGTGAAAAACTATGGTTGATTCCCCGTGTATAGGTACGGTCGTCGGAGTTGTATGGATTACTGTGAAAGTTTTTTGCAAGCCACGGGTGGTCCGCGCCTCCACTGTATGTGCCGTATCTATCGATATCGTAGTTTGTTACGGTTAAAAACGTGCGTGTATAAGCGACCTTACATAAAGTCCGCTTGTGCGCTATCTTTTTGTTTATAGAATTAAATAAATATTCACATTCAAATTGATATTTGACGGCACGTAGTGGCCGAGTGATCGGCTTCTGCGCCACGAGTTGTGGTTCAATCCCCGCAACGAGAAAATATTTGTATGGCCAGGCAGTTGTACTAAGTGTTGGTAAAAATGTGTATTTGTAAACCAACCTACGACACAGTAATAAATAAGCCTTAGCGTGGGGCATCGCTTAAAAAAATAAAATATTTAAAAACAATATCTGCATATACAGTTAAATAAATTATTATATAAGAATCGCAAGCCTAATAGCTACCTTGCTAATGAGTAAAAGCTAATTCCCAGTCGGGTCTATAGATTTCAGTCTCAGACATCGATATATAACGCGACATCCACACTGTGTCCATATTGGGACTTTTAGTTCATCACATTTTTTTTTGTTTTTAAAACCTTGGAGTAGCTATATAAAAAAATTGTGACCATGAAGTTCTGCTTCACAACAGCGCCTGCATGCAGTTTATGATAAGCCACAGTAACTTTTAGAACGAAGTTCCTTATCGCGCGTAGTGAAAGGTGGCTAGACGAAAAAAAAAAATTCTTACGAAAAGTTGTCACGACACTTTTTTCGAAATTCAAATATTGTTGACAAGCATTCAAATATTATTGAGTGAATGACAATATTTGAATTTCGCGCGTTGTGAATTGTTGAGTGTATACAGGTTTTTTTATTTTTTATTATTAAATTTTAATGAAAGGAACTTCGTTCCATCCGGGTGTCCCTTGACACCTCTCAAGATTTTATTTATTTGCAAACTCTTTTGCTGTCACCTACTTACTTTGTGTACTAGAAACAGAATAAAAAGACCAATATACGCCCATGCTCCATCCACTCAATTTGCGTAATGGACGGACGTCCTTTGTTTTACATCACGAAAAGGCTTAACGTTAAAACTAGTATACACAAAATGTCACAAAATATATAATTTGACCTCATACACGTTTTTAGGGCACCCTTTTAAGGGTTCCGTTTGCAACGTAAGTATTTTTGCCGCGGGCGTTCGGTCGTGGTGGAGTGTTTTGAAGAATATAAATAATGCGTTCTTTATGAATGAGGGGTGTTCTATGTATGATGTTGGTAGTTTTGCTCACTTTTATACGTTGTGCATTCAATTTGACCTTGCAAATAATAAAAAAATCTCAAACAAATCACATATAGGAAATATTGTTAAATCAGCCTTAATGATCCTAGTGTTCGTTTAAAAAACTATAGTTATCCCAAATTTCATCATCATACCATCACGCCTGTATTCCCCGAAGGGTTAGGCAGAGGTATACTAATGTACATCCACATTTCGCCGATATGTTTTAGGTCCCATGTAATAGGGGGCGAGCCTATTGCCATTAACCGGGCACAAATCCAGACTCCGAGCTGCTACTGAGAATTTCATAGAAAACTCAAATAACACTTTGCTCGACCTAGGGATCGAACCCAGGACCTCTAGCGTAGCAGTCGCGGACCACTAGACTAATGAGGCAGTCTTATCCCAAATTTCAATGGTTTCTTATATTATTATCTTTATATTTTTGTTCAAGGGTATGAAGAGAATAGCTTTTAAGTTCTGTTAATTATCAACCTCAATCAAGATTAATCTTACTGTTAACTATACTTGAGATAACTTTATGCCCTCACTTTACTTGCCTCAAAAAACTACACAAATAAAGGTTATCGTTTTACTTAAAACGTTGTAGTAATTACTATAGCGCAGCCAGCGAGGTGTTTGATCCATCGCTTCGGTTCAGAATTTGCATCGAAACGAGCACCGGTGATTGGGTTACCGCGGCCACGGCCATGCTCGCATCACTAATGCTTATTGAATTAAAACCTAAGTCAATATAGACAGCTCGCTAAACATCGCTTCTATTGATTTTCGGCGTACTTTATAAAATTTGGTGAGTTGTTTTTCGTTCGCGGTTTTCGCTTAAATACACAACGTTAACATAGGTTTTGAAGTTATTCAATAGTGGAATATTGAATTATAAAAGCTTTTGTTGTTGACTTTATTGATGCTTCTACGCATTCTTT
Source organism: Acronicta alni (assembly GCA_964056405.1). Classification (NCBI taxonomy): domain Eukaryota; kingdom Metazoa; phylum Arthropoda; class Insecta; order Lepidoptera; family Noctuidae; genus Acronicta; species Acronicta alni. The sequence goes on from OZ043926.1 coordinate 9,552,950, forward strand.
TTATAGAACTGTCTCGATAGTTGTGAATATTCTTTCGGTTTTTTTATAAAGCTCGGAGTTTGGATCTGTGCCCATCTAATAGGCAAAAAGCTCAACTCCTATTAAATGAAACCTAAAACATATCAGCGAACAGTGGGTTTCAATCAGCAGACCCAAAAACACTGCTCGACCTGGGAATCGAACCCAAGACCTCTGGTGCGCTTACAACCACTAAACTAATATAATAAGGAGGTTGCATAATAATGATAATTTTTAAAATTACAAATTTCTGATGTTGTAGGGTTACTTGAGTTGAAAATGTCAAATTATTAGTTTAGAAACAAGTAGGGTTGTCTCATAAAAAAGAATATTAATAAAAAATCTTCATCTGCTTTTGAGTTATCGTCAGTAATGTCTTGTATTCACAAACAAATGACGGGAGAACAATGAAAGCCGTGTTTTGACTAACAATAACGGTTTCTCTGGTGTTACAGCACATAATAGGGCTGCGAGTAAAGTTCGTCTGATATTTTCCGACCCTCTGGGAAACTCGATACTCGTGTAAATTAATTCACATTAATTTCTTAGGAGGTTATACTCTAGGGCCTATTTAGTGTCTTGCACCTTAGCGGCGGTTTCTAAACGATTCACGATCGACATTAAATTGTAATTACAAGAATTTCTTTCTACGCTAGAGATCCTGGGTTCGATCCTCAGGTCGAGCAAAGTGTTATTGGGTTTTTCTATGAAATTCTCAGTAGCACCTCGGAGGCTGGATTTGTGCCCGGTTAATGGCAATAGGCTCGCCCCCTATTACATGGGTCCTAAACATACCGGCGAAATGTGGGTGTACATTAGTACACCTCTGCGTAACCCTTTGGGGAATACAGGCGTGATGGTATGTTATGTTATTTTACTTTTTTTATTAAAAAGGATGCCCCACACTAGACTTTTATTCTGTATTGTTTGTGCATTTACAAACACCAACATTCACTCACACTAACATCCAGAACCGGAACAACTACCTGTAGGTCATACAAATATTTGTTCCGTGTGGGTATCGAATCCACAACCCGTGGCGCAGGAGCCGATCGCTCAGCCGCTGTGCCAAACGTTTCAGTGCTTACTGAACATCTGGTTTGTTTAGAAGTCACAAGCGAAATTCCTGTTTCAATTCCTAGGTCAGATAAAATATGATTGAGTTTTCATGAGAGACGGAGCCAATCAAAACATAAGTTTTGATTGGCTCCGTACCTAATAATACATAAGAAACACCAAACACAAACCTATTAAAACTACTTTTTACGGATTTTATCGCGTATATTGATATTATTAATCCCGACGTTTCGGACCCTTTACAGCGTCCATGGTCACGGGTAGACTGTCCGAAACGTCGGGATTAATAATATCAATATACGCGATAAAATCCGTAAAAAGTAGTTTTATTTCAATGTATAATATTCGCGTAAATGTCAGAAAACAAACCTATTAGTCATTTAGGACATGATTGTAATCCCCCATTATGTTATAATGACATTATTCTTCTTCAAGTCATGCAGTTGGTTCTAAACGAGATCAAAAATTGGAAAAAGCAACCAGTCATTGTTTTCAATATTTTACTGTTAGAAGCAAAAATTTTAGCGACTTCCGAATAATAAAATGGGATATAACAGAGGGTCTTGGAACATGACTAATGTAAGACGGGCTGTCACTGTGAGGGTCGCTGACGAAAGCTATTTACTTGACGAAGGGAACTTACAACTTTCCCTAGGCAAGCGTACGGTCATTAATTAAACCATATTTTATTAATTATCAACTGTATTAAAGTCTCTCACTTCAGTATTTTGATTTAATATTAAGGTTTTTGTTTTATGTTAAGATAATACCATGATAAGATGTTTTATAATGGTAGTAAAGTTTTCATTTTGCTTGTATGGCCCACAATTACAGTATGGCAGAAGTGTAGTAATGTGCTCCCACTTTTCTCTGGTATTTTTTTAGGTCTTGTGTATGGTGAAGAACCAATTAGGCATAATCCCGCTACTGAGAATTATATATAAAATATGTACTACGTAATACGCAACCTAGTAATTAACCCAGGATGTCACGCTCAGAATCAGCGTTTGCGAATACTAATCTAATGGCAGTAATATATTTAAGATTACTTAATACAACCCACAAAATTTCGTAAGTCTTTCCATTTTTATGACTATAAAAATCTAAAGAAAACTTAAGACATCGTGATGAAACCCCATATAACGCAACATATTCTAAATAAGGTACAATTGACAAGGGCAAATTGGGTAAATCAATATTAAGTGAGTGATCATGCGATGTTGCTTCGGAAACATGATTTATAAAACCTTTACCGTTGGAGCTGTGTGGAATAAATATAATAAAGAATTATTGGTTTTACGTCAGCGGAGATACAGCCTCTGGTATTGGAGGGGGATATGTGAGGTATATATGGAGTATCCCGAGAGGAGGCCTTTTACTGATCAGGGATTAATTTTCATTGAATTGCTAGAAATGCATTCGAGTTATTAAGGTAGTCACACAGTGCCAAACAAATGGTTTAACAAATATATTTTTATTTGTTTAAGTCATGGAATAACATAACTAAGTAATAAGTAATAGTGGTCCAGGTCCTAGGTTAAATTCCCAGGTCGAGCAAAGTGTTATTGGATATTTTATATTTTTTTCAGTAGCTGCTCCGAGTATTTATATAATGTGCCTGGGACCTAGACATAGCGGCGAACTGTGGGTGGAAACAAACACCACGCCATACAGATAAGGCGTGCGTATGGTAACATGTATGAATGTGAACGAAGCAAAAGAAGTACCTATGCAGGAATCGTAGCAAGTAGCGTTCTTTAGTTTCTGCCTACCTCTATGGGAAAAAGGCGTGAGTGTATGTACATACATAATTATATTTGTTATATCGGAGACTTTGTGGGGAGAATATTATTGATATTGCAGCAGAAAAACATATCAGTTTCCTGAATATTTTATAGGCACCACTGCTATGAATGCATGGAAATAATATAAGTACTCATAATTTAAACGTTTATTAATTGTTAGTTAACATCATATTTCTACCACATCCTTTACCAATTTCAGTTAATGACATCTCTATTAATATTAAATTTCATCATCATATCAAGTTTTCATTCATTTTCTTTATTGATATTTAATTGTTTCACGCCTGCCTTCCAAGAAGCGTTAGGCAGAGGTGTACTAATGTTCCCCACACTAATGTAAACCCACAGTTCAACGGATTAGGTGAAACAGGGGGCGAGCTTATTGCCACTGAGAATAAGACAGTTGCAAATTACATTAGGTAATATACTTAATCTGTTTTATAGTTATTTTCAGTTTGCTTTCTGAAAACCATTCCAGAATAATTTTGTAAAGTAAAGCATAAAAGAATATTAACCATAGATTAAGGATCTTTACTAAATAGTAAGACTTTCCTAAAACAAAGAAACGGAAAACATATTATTATAAGATTATTGATAAGATTCATTGGGTAACGTTCAATAAGTACAGAGGCCAGCACATCAAGCTACCCCAATCTGTCAAATTTCTTTGATAGATTTTCAACTTTAACCCAACTTATTAAGTTTCATTGTCAATTGGGAAATTTGACAGTTTTGAATAGCTTGACCTGATGGCGTCGTGTACATTCAATAAAAACGGCTCTTTCTCTTACTTGTTGTATAAAAAGCTTCTGACATTGTTTAGACGTATTCATAAACATTGCCAAAGCATTGTTCAGAATTACAAACTTTTTGCAATACCTCCTGGCATTTCGCTCAAAAAAAGGCTTCTTTTAATGCAAAAACTTCGTAAAATGTCAAAAGTTATATCATATCATATGGCTTTGATAAGTTAATTTATATGAAAGTATTGAAATAAAACTACTTTTTACGGATTTTATCGCGTTACGGACCCTTTACAGCGTCCATGGTCACGGGTAGACAGTCTACCTGTGACCATGGACTCTGTAAAGGGTCCGAAACGTCGGGATTAATAATATCAATATACGCGATAAAATCCGTAAAAAGTAGTTTTATTTCAATGTACCTATAATATTTGCGTAAATATCAGAAATTTATATGAAAGTAGTTTAAAAAAACCTTATTATCATCCTAGACTTTTGCTAAGTATTATAAATAGGAAACGGCTTCCAATCTAACCAGATTCAGGTTATTATCAGTATTTTCAGCTGTCGGCTGAGATAATGCGTTCAAAAACAAGTCACTTCTAAAGCAAGCATGATCCACCCAAAAAATGCTTGAGAACAGTTATCTTTTCATTGAACAAAATTTATTTATTTTGGCAGAAATAACTCGCACTGTTACGTAAACACAAATTACAAACGCTATGAACAAGAAAAAAGCTCAAACAAAAACCTTTTCATTAGTCATATTTCACCTAAAAAATATAACCGGAGCTTGAACAAGGATTTCCACATAATGGTCCTGCTACACAATTATTAATAACCAACTTAAGTACTTGAGATTCTTGGGATAAGTTAATTTCATTCCAGACATAACATTATCTACTTAATACTATTATTTCAGTAGATAAATAATGTTTGCGTGGATAATCGTAATAATTATTGTGTATCCGTTCACTGTATATACAATATACATAGGTATTATGCTTGGGATTTATTATATGATAAGAAAAAAAAACATATATATTATGGAGGGAGGCCAATAATAAAGATGATTCTTATCAGCGCTCATCATACCCAATGATCAAATAATTTCACTTTACATACCTAATATTTAAAAAATACATAATTATTTAGGTATTATAATAACATAGCCTAGTATCATGACTGTAACTCCAAAGGATTAAGCAGAGGTACTAAAGTACACCTCGCCGGTAGGTATTGACTCCATGTAGGGCGAGTCTGTTGCCATTAAGTAATAATGAGTAATTTTTTTGTTTCCCTTCCTACCGTCTTTGGACTCGTCTGGGCTTAGAAGCCTGGTGCGGCCAATTCTTCCAATAAAGATCTAGCTCATCCCGCCATCTCATTCTGGGCTTGGATTGATAATGATTAGGTTAGTTTAATAAATCTTTGTTGATCCCCATTCTCAAGAAAATATTTCGTTAAAACCTTTAATGTAAGAGACCTTTAATGTCTAAACCTGTTACGGCTTTATTAGTTTTTGCACTTCAATTACGAAGAAATGGACCAAAAAAGTGGCCATTTTGTTGGATAGGTCTATAGACTAATGACCCAAGAGGTTAGTTTTTTCGTTAACAGAAACGCGAGAGAAGATAATCTTGCCATCGAGCTCCGATAAAATGAAGGTTCCGCCTTACAGTAACTTCACTCGATTATTATTACAAGAAGGAATTATTCAATTACCTTCTAGTTCTTACTTAAAGTTGAAACAGGTACTTTCATATAGGTAGGTTGGGTGGTACCTTTTCATTTTCAAAAAGATAATATCCATTTTCTTATTCTTTATACTACCAATGTTAACTTATAGAACAAGGTAAAACAAATAATGTTATACGCAATATCTATATTATTCTATCTATACTTAATATTATAAAGAGTAAGAGCGGATTTCATAAGTTTTTTATATGTGGAGGGTAATCTCTAGGATTAGTTTAAAAAATCTTTCACCATTATATAGGTACATTACCTACTCCACATCAACATAGGCTATGTATTATTTTGCAACGCAAGAAGCTGCCAGTAATAAACGAACATCAATATAATTATGCGCAGGCAATAGACCGTTACTTTCTTTAGGATTTCTCTTTAGACTAACAAGACATCTGTTTAGGTTCATCAGTTTACAAGAGATAGGGCACGTGATAAATTACAGAACTTACAGAATACTGAAATACAATTACTTGCTGAACTAACTTTTAAGTCTAGCAAAGACAAAGTAATCAATCAATTGCTTAATCAATGTAAGCCAGTGTCAAAATATTCCAAGATAATATTGTTGAATGTTTCTTTATTAGTACCTAAGTACACAATACTTCAATGCAAATGAACATAATACCGTCGTGACTTTGAGAGATGAATCAAAATCAGGCCGTTTTGCAGTTTCACTAACTTAAATTCAAGCGTGGCTGTAAAAGATTACCTTTATAGTAATAAGCTTTAAACACCTTAAAGTATATTAGAAGTTTTCAAGAGAATCAATCAATCTCATTGTCAGCCTCAGCAACGAAAGCCAGCGCCATCATGTTTATTTTACGAAAAATATTTAAAATATAACATTTCTTTAATACTTAGCACACAATACCTCAATGCAAGTGACACTGCAAAAATGGCGGCATCAATCACTTCAGAAAGCAAAAGTGCCGATTCGAACTGATCCCGCACTTATCCTAGCTTTTGAATTGGCTCTCACATCGAAAAGGAGATCTCACAAAATAGTTCCGACGTTTTAAAGTTCACTGGATTAGGGTGTATGTTACCTTCGACGATATCATTTACTTCAGTCTTCATACATAGTACCTATTCTTTTGGTATTTTGGTTTGATAACTTTGTGGGTTTGATTGCTTTGATAATAATACCTACATAACTCAAATCTCCAATCCTTAATGATTTGGACTGACACAGACAGATGACATTGATACACACTTTCTTAATTTTATTGTAACCATGGACAATTTAAGCTGTATTCTCCTCAGTCGCCGTAACCTTGCTACGTAATTAATGGAGTGGATTTATATTTATTGCTCATGTCCATATTACTTTAAGTCTTCTGGGAAAGTTCCAGATAAACGGCTATTATGTCTATCTCACCACGTGTTACCAAAATCGATTGAGAGTGAGGGGTGCAGCTCTACACATTCATTAGCGCTATCCCTTTCGCATAACCTAAAAATTATCGCGTTGACAAGTTGTGGGACGGTTCCGGTGGTTAAAAATATACTAGAAATTGTACTCAGTGATACTGTGACAATGGTTGCTAAAGCTTAAAATATTTTTAACTTATGTTCGCGCATAACTACGTTGTGTTTATGGACCAATTATCACGATTCCTTTTATTGGAGTTTGAAAAACTCTTCAGATGATCCTGTAAGAATTTTTGTATCACCAATAGACTTGCGGCTATAGTAGTCGTGAGACTACTAATGGTTGCAATGATACTGTCATCATCAACCCATATACTGTCCCACTGCTGGGCACGGGTCTCCTCTCAGATTGAGAGGGATTAGGCTATAGTCCACCACGCTGGGCTTGTGCGGGTTGGCAGACTTCACAAACCGTCGAGAAAAATCTCTAATGTCCTCACGATGTTTTCCTTCACCGTTTAAGCGAGTGATAATTAATTAGCCGCAAATAAATCGAACCATCGACTTTTAATATTTAACAGGCCAGGTCCAATTATGATAAAATTAAATATCATCATCACAATTTAAGAACCTGCTGTGGCTTACTTCAATAAATTATTACCAAGAATGGTCACCCATCCATACACTGACCACGGTAAACATAACTTAACCTTGCAGATCTATGGATCAGCATAGTTATTACTTATCCATGAGACTTTTTCATCTATGTCATTATACATAAATAGTCGAAATAGTCGTTTAAATCGGTTGAACGATGTCAAAGAGCGTCACAAAAATTAAACAGTGGAATTAAAAATTTCCGCCTTTTGGAGTTTGGTTAAAAAATGAAGCAAAACGTACATTCAAAGGTACGTTATGAAACTTCTCTTAGTGTTACTACAGAAGAGAGAACAAAGGTCCGCTATTTAGAGAACAATTGCAATTAATATTTAGTTTCATCTCTTTGTGTAAACACTTTCGCAAACGTTTCGTGAACAATCTAACTCTTTTTATGTAAACAAGACTAGTGCAACGAACGTAAATATGCCTTTTATACAAAATTTATGTCGAAAAGCACCTATATTAGTTGGTGTTTTGCAGAATTACCAAGTAAACTTCTATTTCATTTTAATTGAACTACTTGCATGGAAAAAATACTTGATTCAGGAAAATTGAATTGAACCCGTATCACAGGTATTGCAATACCTATATCGGGCACCGGTCTCTCACAAATGTTTGTTACATACTTGATCTACCTGTACCTGTATACCAACACCATTTGTGATGAGAAAATACTTGCATTTTTTTTAAATTGACCTACCTGAATTATGTATAAGTTATAGGTTATGGCAGTAGTACCAGTTATAGCAGTCGCTTCGTGTAAAATACTGATATTCAGCCGCATCTGGTTAGACTGGAAGCCGACACCAATATAGTTGGCAAAAGGCTCGGAGAAAGAAAAGAAAGAATTATGTATAAGTTACGATTACCTCGGTAACCCGAGCACTCTCCGAGAAACTGTCAGCAACATTAAACGCCTGGCGGCTTTTCTCGAAGAGTTAGGGTGGTTCGAATGAACCACACATTTCCACCCGCACGCAAAATACGCGCTTTGTCGTGGATATGCGGAAACCAGCCCGCTATACCATACCATAAGTTACGGTGCGATTATACCTAGTTTTAGCCGGCTAAAACTAAATAATAAATATTCATCTCATAATGCAATAAGTACATTATCCAACCTCAAAATGGCGGCTGTGGTTCAGAAAACACGCGAGTTTTCTCAATATTTTATATTTCCCGTCCGAAAATAAACAGGCCGCGGTCTTTTGTATACAAAAGGCCTATGGGTCAATATACATCAAGTAAATGAGAGGCTGTGACGTAGCTTTTTCTGAGTGCATTGGATCTTACTTCAATGTTTTTTGTAATATCTTTAGGCTAACATAATGTGATTACAGCGCTTTGAAACCACTAACGCAAGTTTTTGAAAGCTCTTTGAATAAAAATGGGATGAGTTACTCGTGTATGCGTATGAGTACATTCATAACATTTTAACAATACTAAACCTTAATATGAGTTGTCATCCTTGCAGAAAATCCAAGTGAAATAACACTGCTTTTCGCTGTGTTGTGTTCCTTACGGTGAGCAAGGTTTTGCCAGTGCTCCGCGAGGAAACGTTGTGTCGGCAGTGTAAAGGACTTTGACACTTATACTGCCAACCCAACTATTCTTCTTTCATTTTACAGGGTCAGCAACGCTCAAGTGATACCCCTGGTGTTACAAGAGTCTACAGGCTACGGTAACCGCTTATCATCAGGTAGGCCGTATGCTTGTTTGCCGCCTTAGTGGGATAAAAAAAAGCTTATTGACATTTATTCGGTGGCAGATTTTTTTTTAAAGACAACCCGTTGTAGAACAAACCCTATACCGCAAGGGACTGTTTTTTTTAAATTTCTAATGCTAAATAGGAATATTAATATTAAATACTACATAGGAATATTAATAACTAAATAGGAATATTAATTAATATTATTAGTATTTATATAACACACTACATGTGTGTTATATAAATACTAAGTTAGTAATAGAAAACAACTAAGCCACGTATGTACATATAATGGGTGAATTTAAATTATACCATAATTAATGTTTCATGTGTAGATATTAGCGCCGATTAATAAACAATTAACATTTCAATGAGACCTTTGATATAACAGTATAATTAAAATGGATGAATGTTTATTTAAAACTATTACAGTTGTACAATGATTATTTAAATTTATGCAAAATTTCAATTTCAAATTACAAAACTGTTTTTGTTAATTTTACACAGCACCATCTAGTCTCAAACTAAGCAGAGCTTGTACTATGGGTACTAGACAATGGTTATAAAAGTATATAAATAATTATATACTTTTTTTTGTAAACACATACTTGTACTACTATGTATAAGAAACACACAGACAAACACAAACAATGTTCATCACATAAATATTTGTGTTCTGTGGGAATCGAACCTACGACCTCGTGATCAACAGACCGACACAAACATTATTGAACAACCTTCTTCTTCATCTCACGAAATAGTAACATAAGCTATACATTTTTAAACAAAACGTTGATTAACATATTATGAACAGTATAGTAGGAGATACTAATTATATATTTTAAATAAATAAATTAGAATGACATGTGTCAAACAAGACGTGTTATGAATAGTTCTTTTTGTATTCGGTAAAATCCTCATGATAGTCTGCCATCGCGGGAGATGAGGTATGTCGGACTAGTACCGACTAACAATCGCACATCACACCGTGGAGGGAAAGGAGGGCTCCTTTACGACCATGAGATTTGCGTTATTTGTATTGACATGTTTTTTTTTATATTATCGTACCAAGATGTGCGCTAGAAAATGCTTCATGGCATTATGACTACCTTTGTACACTTTTGCACAAAAAGCTGAACTTGAAAATTAAGTGCCGTTAACCGTCAGGCCAGTTAACGGCAACTGTAGACTTAATTATCTCAAAATTTTACATAGTCTTTAGTTGTGATCACACTCAAACTAATAAAATCTACCGACCGATATTAATACTTATAATAAAGATAAAGTTTGTTTAATTTTTGTTTGAACGCGCTAATCTCTGAAAGTACCTACCACTACTCCTAATCGAAGTATTTCCTCACCCTTTTATAAATTGCAGCAATTTACTGACCGCTTACGAGGTATCGTCGCCGCGCGTGTGATTCGTCCCTAACATCCCTCTGAGGATATCGTTATTTACACAAACGCTTTTACTATTTTACCTCTAATGAGTTGCAGTTTATCTTCTCTAATTGATTGGTTTATTGTCTTATAAGGGATGAAATGTTGCTCGCAACATGTTTATGTGTTCCGCAAACCGGATTTATATTACATTATATGCGTGACTACGTGCACGAACAGTATCTAAGTTAAGATTTATAGAATAGAATATTATTTATTGTACACCATAAACAAATGCCAAGTACATAATGATTATTTATAAATGATAGAATGGTACAATGGGCGGTCTTATCGCTAAAAGCGATCTCTTACAGACAACCTTTATATTATATTGATTTCTGACATTTACGCGAATATTATACATTGAAATAAAATTACTTTTTACGGATTTTATCGCGTCCATGGTCTACCCGTGACCATAGACGCTGTAAAGGGTCCGAAACGTCGGGATTAATAATATCAATATACGCGATAAAATCCGTAAAAAGTAGTTTTATTTCAACCTTTATATTATATAAAAATTTAAGGATATTATTTTACATAATATTTATACCATCACGACTATATTCCCCGAAAAGTTAGGCAGAAGTGTACTAAATGTACACTCACAGTTCGCCAGAATTTTTAGGTCTTATATAATAAGGGGCTATAATATAATAAATTATTTTATTTTATGAATAGCTCAACTAATCTATTATTTTATTAAAATATTTTTCAATATGCTTAATAAATTATTTGGAAAATAATTACTGTATTTAAGAATAACATTAAGTGTTCAGTGAATTTTGTTTAGGTACCTATTGAACACATCATAGGTTTAATTATATTGAATTAAGTAAATGATTGGACGTATTAGTTGAGTATTAATAAACGTAGTAAGTAAAGTCGTAAGTACGGGCTTCGTCTCAGATTGAGAGTGATTAGTCTATTAGTAGTGTGGTGACTAGCCTAAGATAGATTTTTTTTTTAATTATTATTATTAATTAGATTGAGGGGCTCATGGCTAAGTAATAACTAAGCTGATCAACCGATCTGCAATGTTAAGCTGCGCTAGTCGAGGTCAGTCTGTGGATGGGTGACCATTCTTAACACTTCGAGACCCCTCCGCGCCTCGGAGAGCACGTAAAGCCGTCGGTTATAATACGAACACCTATGACAATCTTTAGCGGTAGTCAGAAGCCCATAAATCCTGACAACCAGTCTACACTCAGGGTATCAGTATTACCCAGAAATTGACGACCTCTGTGGTCTAGTGGTTCGAGTACCGGACTGCTGATCATGGGGTCGTGGGTTCGATTCCCACAGGACACAAATATTTGTGTGGGTAAAACATGAGTATTTGTGTTTGTCTGGGTGTTTCTTATGAGTATTTTATTTTTATTTGGGAACACAAACAATCGTACATTATATATTACATCTAAATACACAGTGTGCTATAGGTAAACGTACAATTCACTACGTTACCACAGGTTACTGTATGTATTTAAAAAAAAAGTATATAAGTATTATATCCATTGTCTAGTACCCATAGTACAAGCTCTGCTTAGTTTGGGACTAGATGATGTTGTGTAAGTTGTGTAAAAAAAAAGTGTCCCAAAAACAAAAATTGAGTTGCGGATTCTAATGGCAGTCGCTTCGTATAAAATACTGATATTCAAACGCATCTGAGGGTCTACTCCCTATCATCGTCAACGAAGTTGCGAGCCGTTCGAAAGTTCTCCGAAACTTCGGAGTCCGATAAAACAAGTGTCAACTTAAATTTTTCGAACGGGTAAAAACCCGTAAAAAATAAAAAATCGAGAGTAAGGACACCTGTCAAATTGTGTTGTCATTTATTGTTAGTTGGGGCCCGAACGAATCATCCATCCGTAGGTGATACGGAATAGGAAACGCCCGTAACTAAGGTCGAAACTACGGACTTCGTGCTTAGGGAGTAGACCCCCTGGTTAGACTGAAAGACGATCCCAACATATATGAATAAAAATTTAAATCTAGAGTCTATAAACCATAATGCGTTGCGTACGCAGCGTACAGACCAGCCAGGTCAAGCTATTCAAATCTGTCAAATTTTCCCAATTGAATATGAACCTTATTCTTATGCATTAAAGTTGAAAATCAATCACAAAAATTTGACAGATTGTGGTAGCTTGATGTGTTGGCCTCTGTACGTAGGATCAGTCTGTTTTAGATCTACAAAAAGCTGGTAGTTTTCACAACTGTAGCAGTTATTTCTTTTATTTTCTTCGCTTTATCACGACTCTGGCGGTCAATATAGCCCTATTCATGATTGCTGCTCGTTCATGTGAAAAATACCTTATTTTGAAATGTCCTCAGAATAAGATTGAATCTCATGTAGTAATTGAATTTAAAATGGAAATGTTGAATGAAAAATTACAGAATAATATTTTATGAATAACATAGGTTAGATAGATGGTTGAATCAGAAAAAGGTTGGCCTTTTTTTTTTGGTTTTCATTGAATTCATAAAAATGTGATTTACTTAAATGTATTCGTATTGAATGGGTATTGAATTATTTCAAAAAGGGGTTTTTAGATGTATCGACTAAAACTAATATAATTTTTTTTTATAACAAGAATTTATATTATGATTAAATGTTTTAAATATACCTATTTGTTTTTACCGTACTATACTACTACCATAACACATTTATTTTTATAAGGGAATAGAGTCTTAATTAATTTGTATATATTTTTTTTATCTACAGAGCATCAAGCTACCGCAATCTGTCAAATTTATTTGATTGACTTTCAACTTTAATACATTTTCCCAATTGAAAATGATTATTAAGGTTCATAATCAATTGGAAAAACTTGACAGTTTTGAATAGCTTGACCTGCTCGCATCTGTACCTTTGTGAATAACTTTATTTAATTTTATGAACCAATTTAGCCCTCCTTTGTTTAACTGGTAATAAATTTGGTTGGTGTTTTTGAAGTCACCTCTTTTAAGAATTCAGAATTTTGTAAAAAAATAATTTGCTATGAATAACGTAATCTCTTAGAAAAAAAAGAATGCCTGAATGAAAACCTGAATATATAAATGTAAGAAGAGTTCTTTCCTCCGAAGAGTTCTTGGCAGACAGCAGGCTAGAGGGCAAACATTTTATAAGGTAAGGATTTTTAATTTCCTTCGCTAACCGTGTCAGGTTAGTTCATAATTTAATAGTTACTTATTTTCATTTTTACGACAAAATATTGCAAACATTTTCATCGTAAATAGCGAACAAGAAATTTAATTTATGAAACTATTTTTATAGAGGAGAACACTTTAATACTAACTTATAAAAATTGTACTCAGTAACGTAAGTGTACGTTACTTGAGTACAGTGAATTTAATAAAATGAACAATTTTAAATTTATTATAAGTAACTAGCACACCGTTAACTATTTAAACTTGCATGTTATTGTAAGCGAATCATTAATTAAGCTTCAGTATCTTTAATAGAATCAAATGTTCAGTTATCATGCCTCAACAATAGTCTATTATTATTTGTTAGAAAGACAGTAATTACATTAATAGTAGGCACTTCATAATATTATATTTTACAAATTTAACGAAACATTTTTCATTCGAACCCAAAATACAGGATTAACCTAAAAAAATAATAACTGCGAATTATAAACTTACTGGAATCAGGAAAGTTTTTCCTTTTCCTCTGAAAATGTTTAGTCTCTAAAACATGTTTCAAAATGACGTCAAAAATTCTCGTTGACGTTATTTTATCCTCCTCATATTTCGGGTTTCGTGATGCTTCAGGCGAAACATGCCTCAACAACGAAAGTTTTCATACAGTTAGGTACCTATGCTGTCTGTTTCCAACAATATTTTTCAGTTCACGTTTTTTTTACCGCAAAAACCACAGTTGTCTTGAAAATTTGAAAGCACTGTTTTTGATTCGTTTTTGATCCAATATTGGTGGAATTTAATCTCATACTGTGTACGAAACAGATTCATATCGGTCGCACGTTCGATACGGCTCAACAAAAAAATACAAAATTTGATTTAGTAGGTTTATCATTCATCATCTACATCAAGATCTTTAAGAAGATTAAAATATAATCTATGTCGTCATAGTCATAGAAAATAGAGAAGACAAAAATAATTAAATGACAGACAATCTAATAAAATTCTCGTGTCACAGTGTTAGTTGCCATACTCCTTGGAAACGGTAAGTCGAAATATTCGGTAAGTCTGAGAATCGGTCGTAATTTAAATGGCAAAACAACGTTTACTGGGTCAGCTAGTAATAATAATAAAATACTAAGAACTACCCCACTAATTTAACAATTGCCAACCAACTGCCACGTCATAACAGACAGTTACAAAGTGAACTACTAAAATAAACCCTCCAATTTAGCGAGGAGATAAATAAGTAGGTACCAACACGAAAAAGCACTTAAAACATTAAATATGGAGGTAAACCGTGGCTCCGTCAGTTCATATCAGCGACGCCGAAACTCCGCAAAATATTAATGTTTACCGCACACCCCTCTTCACTGTATTGAAACAAACAACCAATGCTTAATGTTATACCGAACTACCCCTGGATCGGACCCGTCACCACTATCATTCTATATTAGTTTCAAACCGTTATTACTTCCACGCGCAAATAATGATTTAGTCCGTATTTGGTAAGATTTCGTATTAATTGGAAATTTGTTTGTCAGTGGTCAGCTAATGGAAACAACCGCAGGGTATGAAATTCAATATGCGTGCTTGTTGATTTATCATCAGGATTATTAAATGTATTTATTTACGCCACTTCTGTGTGCCTTGTGTTGATTTCAGGTAGTTTGCCGACACAAACTAGGTTTGCAAACCCAGACATATTATTATGTCTGGGTATAGCTATTAAAGTTATAAATCATAAGGTATAAACACGTCCCTTAAAACCCGGGTAGTGAATGAGCTAAATATTCGTTTGACAGCCTTTAGGTACACACAAGGAATTGCAAGGTAACCAACCTGTGCAATTCCTGAATGCCATCACGTACATCCCATGTAAGTGTAAGTACACCCTCAGTTTGCTGGTATTTTGAATCCTAAGTATATAATAAGAGGTGAATCTGGTTGGTTTATTAACTTTATTTAGTACAAAATGGTGCCCAGCCTTCAGCCCTAACTTACTTCGACTAATTTGGCTATGGCTCATAATATACAGCAATGTTGATGTCTACCACAATTTCTGGGGGAGATCACAATGAAGTGTGCACATGGAATTAGGTTCTTATTGGTGTCATCTTACATAATCATTGATGCTAGTTCCCGTGCGCTACAAGATGAGTTCAATCGTATTTTCAAACTGAATATTCGATTTCATAATAAAGAGCGGAGCGACTAGTTCTTTTTGTATTTATTGCTTTCGAAACTGCAAAAGCGCTTTATTGGTTTCGGTTCAAATTTCCCGTTGGAAGTTTTATATGACAATGCATCACTATAATATTAAATTCAGATATGACGACTGATATATACATATATATAGTCCTCATGTCATGTATGTATTTTATTAAAATATTCCATTTAAAATGGTTTTCCAGAATTATATTGGCTGTGGTCCCTCAACCACATTTACCTTTCGACCTAAATGCGACATTAATTTCATTTTTACCTCATCCTTATGGTTAGTGCTACGTGTTTTTTTTTTAAATGAGAGCTTATATTCTTAAATACTTACTTGGTGATGCAACGCAGTTCAGTATCTGAAAATAGAAAAAGAAATATTACAACTCTTGCAGAGAATATAGCATCTACCCATATTACAAAAGTATTACTAAATTTATGTGTCAAAGTTTGTCATGATAATGGATATCATATTGATTATATTTTAGCAATGCTGTGCGATATTTTATTAGTACATATTTCTTATAAAGATGCTCTCTCTGCATTCTTGGGTGTCAAAATCAGTGTCGCATAATCATAATATGCTTTGTGTAATATTATGTGTATATGGAAATGTTTTGTACTCGGTATAATGTAGCCAGATATTATAAAATCATGTAGGTATTGTTTTAGATTTGATAAAATAAGAATTGTATTGAAATCTTTTTACACGTGCAGAGTGGCATGAGGTACCTACTTTGTTGTTTTAAAGAAAGGAATTATAGTTAGGAGTTTGATATATTTATTGTTGGATTTTGTGACTGCCTCATTAGTCTAGTGGTCCTAAGCGCGACTGCTACGCTAGAGGTCCTGGGTTCGATCCCCAGGTCGAGCAAAGTGTTATTGGGTTTTTCAATGAAATTCTCAGTAGCAGCTCGGAGTCTGGATTTGTGCCCGGTTAATGGCAATAGGCTCGCCCCCTATTACATGGGACCTAAACATACCGGCGAAATGTGGGTGTACATTAGTACACCTCTGCCGAACCCTTCGGGGAATACAGGCGTGATGGTATGTTGGATTTTGTTATTTGATTTGATAGGTTAAAATTAGAAAGATATGAGTGAAAGTTTCACTATACATCAAGGAATCGTTTGGTATATAAGGCTATAGTTTCGGTACTACCGGACTGATCGCCCGGGAAGCGACAGAAAACTTGTGTACTAAGTTATTCATTTGGATATGTGCGGCGTAATTTGATTTATATGTTTATTAAATATTGCACACAGTAAAGAGGTACAAAGGTCCAGATCCTTCAGTTTGATCATGGCGGTGAAGGAGCCTTCATCCGTGAAAACCGTTAGAGTCGATAAAGTCTCAAATGTGGGTCCGTATTATTAAAAAAATAATTATAAATAAGTAAGTATATTATCGATTCGATTTCTATTTTAAAAAGACGTTGCCACTAGGATTTTCTCCTGTATCATGGGTGCGTTTACAAACAAACTTTCACACACACAAACACCCAGGACCGGAACAACTACCTGTAGGTCATACAAATATTTTTTCTGTGCGGGGATCGAACGCACAATCCGGTGGCACAGAAGCCGATCGCTCAGCCGCTGCGCCAAATGTATAAAACGTGTCAATTATAAAAGGCGACTCATAAATAAAATGTAAATCATTATTAAAAACAACAATATACCATCACCCAGTGCCTCTAGCGGTAGCAGTCGAGCTTATGACTGCTAGGCTAATGTGGCAATTTATTATAAATATAATATGTATTATAAAATGACCGACGGGTCCATGATGAAAGTAAATGTATGCCGTTATAAAAAAATTTAAATGATTTTATGAAAGCAGTATTAAAGAGTAAAGAACGGGGAAAATATTATGTAATATTTTATGTGAAGTAAGGAATAGAGATAGAAAATATAGTTTTAAATGAATTTGCAAAGTTAAATGATAATAATTAGTAATTGTTTCTTTTTATGTATGTGTTTTAAAAAATATATAGCGAAATTAAACACCTAAATAGTAAATAAAAGATCGTTTTTATTTTTCATTTACGGAGTTAAAGATTTTTGAAGTATTAGGTAAATCATAGACTTGAACATAATTTAATTCTTTCAATTTGTAATATAAGGTTACTCACATTAATTATATAAATATTAGATACATTTACATAATTATAACAGTAATACTATGGGATGGGAAGTACCTTTAATTGTATTATTATATTTATTTTATATAGCTTTTTAACACTATGTTCTTATTACTGAAATGTACTATTTTTACATCAAAATGTTACTTTTAAAACTTAAACAAAAAAAAACAAAATCCATACGGGATGAATGTGAATATTTTGTATAAAATTCATGTAAGTATTTAAAATATTTAAGTTAAGTTTTCATGTTCAATACATAAAAAAATATGTTTTTATTTAAAAACGGGAAAAGGTATTTATGTATGGTTTAAGACGTACCACCACCATATTTATAAAAGATGTTACTATTATTATATATATATATATATATTCGACACATTTTTGACACCTGTGTTTAATCTAACACCATAAGCTTTGTAAGGTATCTGTGGGATTCATAAGAGGAGATAAAACTATGCAGATATTCCCGACAAAACAAAGTTTATGTATTACCATATTGAAGGACTGCGAAACTTGCAGGTAGATATATCGACGAAGTTATAATGTATGAAGATCCCCTTCGGATCCTGTGCCCGGATTACAAAGAAAAGCACTCTGCGTATGAAATTGGCGTGGTTATACTCACAAATTGTCATTTTACTAAGCTTGTTCGTAAATAAATATGTAATTTGATTCGCGCAAGCAAAAATATTTTTCTGGAATTGAAACATTTATTTCAAACTTCAAATTCAATTTCGATAAAAACCTGTATGTAAACGGATTTTTGCAATTTTTTATTCATAAAATTATCACATTTTTTTTTTAATTGCCAAGGGTTGCGAACATTAGAATAATTTGTTCATTGAAAATCTAAATCTTATATTTCTTACGCTTTCGACATTTAAAATTATCGATGAAACTTTCTTATGAATAATTGAGCAAGGCCCAGTTGTCTAATAAAATAATGATAATATTCTGACCCCGTCCATTTAAATGTCAAAGATCATTTTGATAGGCACTTGGCAAGCAAAACGTGGTTAATAAAACTTTCGATGGAATCATAATATTCCATAGACAATTTATGGAGATTTGTGACAGATAAATTTTATGATTTATATTCAAAGATCAGGGTAACAGATCACGACTGTCAATAATTGAATTTAAGAAAAATAGAAGCCTTGAGGCGACTAGGAAATATAGGCCTCAGTGTGTGTTAACTATTTTTAAATAATTATAGTAGCAATGATAATTAAATAGCGCTACAAATATTTTAAGAAATACATACGTACTATAATATTTTGCACAGAGTATATAACCAACCTGAAATACTAATAAAACTCAAAATGTTATAGATACTAAATAAGGTCAACTCTTAGTTAAAATTGTCGATGTCGTCGTAGGTACTGCTTTATCTAGACTGGATAATACACACATCAAGATTCCCGCGATACAGGCCATGCCTAGTGTGGAAATTTTAGTCTTAAGAATCCTACATGTAATCGAATTTTGAAATAAAGAATTATTATTATTAAAAAAAACATTCCAATTCTTTTTATAGATTTGCACATAATGCCACAAATGCATAATATGAAAGCAGTCCCATATTTCTTTTACCAAGAAATATAGGAAACGAACATTTGACGGGTTATACGAATATCCATGAAAAGGGTAAATCAGAATGGCAGTGAGCGCGACGAGCTACTGACGTCATAGCGGGTTGGGCATTGAATTCCCGAAATATCATCACAATAGAGCCCAGACAGCTAAATTGAGAAGCCATGTAATACACACCTGAGTAATTACTGAATATACATTAATGTCTGATTAGCTTCTATTTATATAAGCTTTAGATATCAGTTCTAACTATTCTGCTAATATGTAATAATATTCTTGTGCAGTAATGCGTAATTTAATTAAAAATGAGATTCATTGATAAATAAAACGGTGTAGAAAATATTGGTTAAACAAGTGCCTTTTGCTGTCGGAAATAGAAGAAACAGTATTGGTCTAAAAACTTTGTGTAATAGTCAAAGTCAATGTAATAATGGAAGCTGTAAGGGATCCGAAACGTCGGGGTTAATAAGCACTATTTCCCGATTCCTATTACATCATACTGCCAACCCAACTATTCCTCAACGTGCAAGTGATACCCCTGGTGTTGCAAGCGTCTATAGGCTACGGTAACCACTTACCATCAGGTGGGCCGTATGCTTGTTTGCCACCTTAGTAGAATAAAAAAAAAATCATAAATGCGAAAGTAAGTGCAGACACTTACTTTTTTATTAGACAGACAGATCTGTCTATCTATTACGCTTTCACGCCTAAACCGCTGAACCGATTTTGATGGAATTTGGGGCAGAGATATATTAGACCTTCAAGAAGAACATAGGCTACCTTTTGTCACAAAAAGCTCTTTGGGGTGCAGTTCAATCCGCGGGCAACAGCTAGTATCAATATACTTGATAAAATCCACAAAGAGTTGTTTTATTTCAACACTATTATTACAATGTGTCAACCGCGTTTGACTAACCGACAGTCGCTTGCTATAATGAAAAATATTTTTTGACAATTATCACAATCAACACAGTAACATAAAACAATATTAATTCAAACAAAATAAAGGACCGGGCGAATTCGTTGACCTAAAAAATTTGGCGTAGGAGAAAATCTTAGAAATTATGACACCAATGATTAAAACTTTTGTATTGAATGAGGCAAAACATAGTCCACACCGAATTTTGTATTACATTAGGACAATGAAAAACGGTCAAGACACAGTCCGAGACTTTCTATTGCTTCCTTGGTTGCTGACTTCTTAGGCTAAGCTATAATTTATAATAAATATGTTGGTCAACGGTGGGCGTACCTTCAAAGCCACGGTTTTTTAATAGTACCTATTCAATTAATATCAATCTAAATTTCACCATAATGTCGGCCACGAAAAAAATGATGGCAATTTGTCCACGGATACACCGTGACGACGCCATTTTATTAGCTAATCGCCACGCAGCTAATTTAGTGATGTGCGAATATTGCATCAAGCATTGATAAATAAGTTTTTCACTAACTTGATATGTATCTTCCATAAAGCAGAAAGTCGGAGAGGCTTGTCAGTGGAATAATGCATGATTTTGGGTAAAACAATAATTTCTTTTTAGTTTTTGATGATAGATGGTTAAGTGTATAGCTAGTGATTTAGTATCAGTCGGATGAAACCTACAGCTCATTATTGGTCGATTTCAAATCATCATTGTAACCTTTAATTTTGCACTTCTGAATGTCAGCCAATCATTCAGTCAATTTATTTGTTTTACATTTTTAGTACTAGATAGCGCCGAGTCTTTCTAAGTGATAGATAACTGACTAAATGAGAAGGAACACCGAAACAAACTCAATGACTGTATTTCAGGGAATCGGAATTTATTAAAGGATGTAAAAATTGGTACGAATAAGTTATTGCAAACATAGAGCCGATGTAGGAATGAAACTCGTAAGTATGTAAAGATTTTATACCTACATTTTCTGTATATGCCGAATATTAAATTTAGAAAAAATAAAACACATTCTACGTTTGCTCTTTTACCATAACCGACCTTTATTTAAAAAGCTTACGATAAAATTACCATTGAAACTATCGCCAGCTCATCCCTAGCACCTTCGTAAATTTTGGGCAAAACTACATTTATAATAACACTGCAATTTAGAACACAAAGCAGGATCGTGTTTCCATGTGTGTATAGTCGCTTAGCGGTCCCATCATTGTTATTTCGGTCACGAATTTGTCGTATGGCCCTTACACAATTCTCCTAATGGTTACCGAATGTATACAGGATTAAATCTCTCTTGGACATAAAATTTACTGTATCATTAACTGTGTTATAGTTATGTGGTCCTGGTAATTTCAAGTAAGTTTTATAGCGTAGGTGGTGTCCCTGCAAATAAAATTGTTAGACTAAAAATAAATTATTATAATATTTCTACACTAGTTAAGCATGTCTTTTCTGAGTAGGTATTAATTTTGATTGGACCAGTTTAAAGGGATAAAGTGTTTATCTAAGTTAGTAACCAATGCATTGCCAAATATTTTGCCGCTAAGCAATAATATGGTAACACTTTTATGTTCCGGTTTAAACGGCAATGTAGCCAGTGGAATTACAGGGTATAATATGACACTTAAGAATGACTATTATTATTATTATATTATTAAAAGGTTTTAATTAATTATCACCATAATCAACGTGCTTTATAACCGGATTTCCAATAATTGCTGCTACCTCTTTTATTAGAACATAAATACATTTTAGATTTGACTAAGAGTAACGTGACTCGGACAGCACTTAAAGCCTCGGTTGTCATACGAACACCACACCCCGACAACAAGTTTATTCTCAGGATATCGGTATTGCCTAGAAAATGAGTTGCGGAGGTTTGATGGCGGTGGCTTCCTGTAAAATATTGATATTCAGCCGCATCTGGTCAGACTGGAAGCCGACACCAACATAGTTGGGAAAAGGCTCGGAGGATCATGAGAATGATGATTGACTAAGTTTTGCCTGTCAAAGATTCTTTACATTTCATATAGAAACGATTATAGGTACGGTCGGGGTCACAAGACCAGTAGCAGATCATATCGCATCAAAACAAGTCGCACTTACGACCTTTTTCTTTAACAAACATTTTCCTCTTTCATCATTATCTAGACAGAAAGAGTGCGGTATAATGATCATTTGCCTTAGCGACAAACCACACACTACCTTCTCGTAGTTACACTGTATGATCGGTAAATGTTTGCATTGAAATCACATATACATGCGTGTATACGCGCAGTACCGTGCAAGCGTATATGATCGTTGACATGCTACTGGACTTATGGCCCCAGACTGTACCTATATATCAGTGAATTTACTGTCAATATTGAAATTCTTATAATTTGATCCTGACATCGCCTTTAGAAACAGAAAAAAGTATACCTAAGTCAGATAATATATACAGTCGGGAACCAGTCAGCAATCGTGATAGTGAAATAAATTATTTGGCTAGTGGTTCATTTACCAAGTAAACAATGGAAGCCAATTGAGGAAACGGTAAGTTAATAACGTTTAATTCTCTATGGACTTACATTACTACGTGCCTTTTATGACATTGTTCATAAAAGATACAGAATAAACCACCAGAAATATTTTTTTGGGTTATTCTATATCGCTAATAGAATAAAGATACAATTTTTTCTATGATCCCGAAGTTTAAAATGTCAAAATCATGGACATAATACTGAAGTTCACATTAGAAAAAAATGCAGTCACTCACAGCTGCGCGTCGAGCACAAGGTAGCTAGTAACCTGGCTGCCAAACAAAACGTTAATTTGGCTGTTTTAGTTAAAAACACATAAAAACGTGTTTATTATAGAACTATTTAGAATACAAAAATATAACGTACATAATTTTGAATATGAGAAAACCAATTTTTTTTTTTAATTTTATACTTAATAATGTAAAAATATCCCACTGGTTAAACTATTTTTTCCGGTATTAATAGCTTTTTTTTTAGCTGTGTTTAAGGTCGTCCAGTCTATTCAGCATTCACATTCAAAATCTCGTGAATTGAATATCAACTCATAACTACTTATCGGTTTCCTAGCTACTTAGTCTTTGTAGAGTGATTGCAAAGTCTGGGTGATTTGTGCCTCAGGCTCGCGCTCAGCTGCTATAATAATGAACTAACAAAAACCATTTATCAGTAGCTGTTTAAAACGATGTAACATTGGTGAATTTTTTGTAAAATATTATTCGTAATGTGTGTTTATATTTGTATGTACTTATCAATTTGTTACTTTCATTTTGCTCATAACAACAAACAACGACATTTAATCACTATTCCACAAACAAACAGCGAAGTAAAACAGACAAATGACGAACATAACGCTAATTGGAAAGTGGAATCTGTTACACTAATCGCTTTGTTAACTTATTACTTAAATAGGCGTTTTTGAATAGGAGCTGTAGCTGGGTTGCAAATTTTGTAATATTTGTTACCGTTATTCAAAGTAATTTCTCAGTTTCTTTTGTTTTATAGTTATTAGCGTTAAGAGTAGGATTACCTATTAGGCCCGTTGAAATGGAAGTTTTCGTGGCATGAAAGCTAACAGATCATTTTGCCGTATTCACGCTTTTATGATTCACTATGGACACCTTACAAACGAAGTCGGGCGCCCAGCGAGTAAACCATAGAATATTGTAGTGAAAAAGTTAAGGTTATAACGGACTTGCGTTAGAGACTATTCGATATATTAATTGTTAAATAAATTAATGAGATAAACGTTTATTAAATTAGTATCCGGAACGAAAATACGCAAGCGGATCTCTTCTGAAATGACTTTGTTGTCTGTCGATGTTATTTTTTGGAATGTGCAAGCTGGTTCAAAATTTTTAAATTAAAATAATATTTAACCTTGTTTTCTTTTAGCATCTATCTCGTTACTGGCGTAACTGGAATTTTTTAAGCACTAATTGAAATTTTCTACGTAATGAAAATAGCAAAAAGTATGAAATATACTTTGATTATATACTTGTCTAGATGCTACATTGACACGTACAGAACGGTCCAAATAAAGTCTACTAAAATTGGTAGTCTCACTTACGTCAGTGTCATTTGGATCACTTCAGGGTGTCGAGTTCTCGAAAAATAATTAATTATGTCGGTATGTGCTGTCAAATTGTGTCGCAATTATGTGGGAAAACCGTATAATTACACTAAGATCACATTACATCGGTAAGTTTTGTTATTTAACCTCTATTATTTTATATTAAGGATTTATATGGCGAATGTCAGTGGAACCGCCGAGAGGGGACGCCCTAGAAAAACTTATACCGACCTTATTGGTGAGGTTCTTCAAAAAGGTCAGGTGCGTAGTACTCGCAATCGGCGTGTATGTATGACAAGATGTATGAATGTGGTCGAAGCGAAAGAAGTATGCAAGAATCGTAGCAAGTGGCGTTCTTTAGTTTCTGCCTACCCCTATGGGAAAAAGGCGTGAGTGTATGTATGTATGTATTTTATGAAAACATGATTTTTCAATTCGTTAATTTGTAGGTTCGACAGATTAGCCGGTGTTGTCAATTTATTACAAGGAAGATTTGGCGAAACTATGGGAGATAAAATGCAAATAGCAGTCATCATCTTTCGATGAGAAAATTTTATTATTTTAATAATTACCTACATAATTTATTTGATCAGTAAATGATAACTTGCCTTCACAAAATAAATGAAGTCATTTACTAAATAGTATTTTTGTTAGTTCTTTCTAATATTTTGGGTTTCAGATTTCTTAAGACTGGAAAGACATTATACAGCGGACACGAAATGAAATAAAACTATTCCGAAAACAAATACAAAGAGATGGATTTTGATCTATAAATTGCTGTATATATTTTTCATTGTATATTTTGTTTTTACTAAAATAAATAAAACACTAATCTACAAAATAATTACTTTATTCAGCCTATTTCGTTTAACTGGCATCCCTAAACACGCACACCTTGACAGTTTGACTACAATAAGTACACAAGCGGAGCTCACACATATCACGCAATTTGGGGACAGTTTTCGCGTGTCGTTTCTTTGCATTGCTCCATCTAGACAAGTATATAATCAAAGGAAATATAATATTTTATTCGATGAAAGCAAAACAAAATTCAATTCAAGTAAACCGTAGAATATAATCTTCATTCAAATTATCATAAAGAAACAGATTATGCGGATGCGATTATTAAATAATAATTTTCTTCGTCAACAACTCTATTTCTGTCAAACAATATTAACTTTAAAATATTCAGTATAGAGGTTGTTATAATGAGGCTTCAGTACCGAAGGGTGAGGTCAGTTTAAATTAGAATTTTATACGGTCTTGATTATGAATAAAACATTAACATTCCTTGTCGAATATTTCAGGTAAATTTAAAATCTTGGAATAGATAATCAACGCATGTGGTCTAACCATATGTGACTGGAAAGCCTGGAAGCCAACCACGATATATTTAGTTGGGAAATTGATGATGATGATGAGAATATTAGTTTCAAATAGTATTTATGTCAGATTCAAGCGGACTATGAAGCGGTTAACTAAAATAGCACAGGATAACTTAAAAAATATGGAATGGATGCATATGGATGGATATTCCTCCACATGGACTTCCAAAAGGACCGGTTATGGATGGATTTATTCCACTGAGTTTAATGTACCAAACTATTTTTTTTAGGCTTACTGTTAGAAGTGTTACTTATCTTTTATTTTTATTACACAGTTTAGTTTGTTTTTATTTTATTTTAAAATGTTATATGTGGTCCAACTGCAACTTGTCGTGGAGTGCAATTTAATTTTTAGAAACTTAATTGGTGACATTGCTAACATTATTTTTCCTTCCTATTGTAATTATAGTACTGTATGTTTCTTATACCGCAATAAATAAATAAATAACATATCATCACGCCTGTATTCCCCGAAGGGTTAGGCAGAGGTGAACTAATGTACACCCACATTTCGCCGGTATGTTTTAGGTCCCATATAATAGGGGGCGGGCCTATTGCCATTAACCGGGCACAAATCCAGACTCCGAGCTGCTACTGAGTACTGAGTACTGCTACTCAATACTGAATTTCATAGAAAAACCCAATAACACTTTTCACCCAGGACCTCTAGCGTAGCAGTCGCTTGCCACTAGACTAATGAGGCAGTCATAAATAACTAAATAAACATATATAAGTATTACTTTATTATTATTTTTTTAATGTATTTATTATTTTTTTCTGATAAACTTGCAGGCATTGAGGGTAGGGTCGCCACTCTGGAAAGTCTTCGGGAGTCTGTTTGCTCTCTTCAATCGGATGTTGACCTGATTAAATCAGAATTGTCGGCTAACGACCAAAGATCACGGCTCAACAATGTTGAGATTAAGGGCATTCCTCTAAAAAAAGACGAAAATCTTTTTTCTATTGTGGAGAGGATCAGTCAGAAGGTTAACTTCACATTTCCTAGAGGCCAGATCAACTATATATCTAGAATACCGCTGTTCAACTCAAAGGATAAATCTATTGTAGTCAGTTTTCTCAATAGATACATAAAAGAGGACTTTGTCGCGGCTGCCCGATCTTTGAAAACCTTATCTGCATGTGACCTGGGATTTGTAGGCCAATCCAGCCGGGTGTACGTAAACGACCATCTCAATCCCGACTCTAAAAAACTATTAAATAAGACAAGACAGCTGGCAAAGGATAAAGAGTATAAATTTGTTTGGGTTAAACATGGCAAAATTCATGTTCGCAAGCAGGATGGTTCGCCTGTTTTTGTCATACTGAAAGAAAAAGATTTAAACAAATTAAACTAAGGTATCGCATTAAGTTATTATTATCACAAAATTTTACTATTATACATTTTAAACTTGCTTGTACACGTAACTGTAATAATTCTAAAATAGTACCAACTTTTGCTTTCATTATGGTTTATTGTAAAAGGTTTAGCGTCCCTGGCGTACCTGAGGCATCGACACCTCGCTATTGTTCACATAAACGGGTTTTTTGTGTTGCTAATTGCTCTGTTCTATTCATTAGAACATATAAACTTATGCTTATCTCGCTCGCACTCATTATGGTTTATAATTATTGTTCTCTCTCTCGCTCAACTATTTGCTATTTTGAAACTGACTACCTTTCTTTTTGTTTTGTGTTACGGCTTTATTTACACATATTCAATGTTACCCCACGGGTCGATAAATTAATTAGAAATATTGTATTAATTAATTGTATTCTATTGCCTATTGTATTACATTTCTACATGGTTTGTTATCCGGTGATCTATGGTGTTACTACTACTAATTTAATTTATCAATGGCTGTAAATGACAATAAGAAACTGCTTGTTTACTATCAGAATGTTCGCGGACTCCGTACCAAGACTGAACTTTTTTACCGACAACTCTGCCTATCATCATATGATATTATAATATTGACCGAAACTTGGTTAGTTGATGGTATTTCTGACTCAGAATTATTTGGCGACCAATACATGGTCTGGCGTCGCGACCGTGATTATCGTATTACTGGTCAGACCCGTGGAGGTGGCGTATTGATAGCTATCCGTAAGTGCATTTCTGCAATTCCGCAACCGTCATTTCACTCATCTGCCGAAGACTTGTGGGTAACATTGAGTATTCGTCAGTCTCATACTAGGAATCGTATTAAGTTACATATATGTGTAATATACTTGTGCAAACAAAACCGCGGTTATTCTTTTTCGGACCAATTATCAAATTTTCTTCACAACTTAGGCGATTCAGTGCTTAGTAATCCACTAGACAAGTTTTTAATTACGGGCGATTTTAATTTAAGCCGAATAGTGTGGAAATTGAATGCTAACATATTACTTCCTTGCAACGTCTCTAGTGGTGATGAGTACATGCTGACTGATGAATTGCGTGTATTAGGCTTTGATCAATTCAATGGAATTTTAAATGAATATGGAAGAATTCTTGACTTAGTTTTGTGCAATGATATCGTATTGGTGAGAGAATGTTTGGCCCCTTTAGCACCGGCTGATAAATATCATCCTGCCCTTTCTATCGATGTCAATTTTGCTGAGTACACTCATTCGATTCAGGCACCGTATACCCGATATCTATATGACAAGGGTGATTTTGCAGCTATCAATAATGAAATTTCAGCTATAGACTGGTTAGGCACGCTTTCGGATATGTCGTTAAATGATGCAGTTAACTATTTTTATAGTAGCGTAGCGGACATTCAAAACCAGTTTGTCCCCGTTAAAAAAGTTTTTCCGAATTCATACCCGATTTGGTACTCGCATTCACTTAAACGCCTTATTAAAGAGAAGTTTAAATATCTCCGTAAGTTTAAGCTATATGGCAGGCTTGCTGATGAGGCAACTTTTAAACTCTTACGTGAGAGGGTTAGAAGGGTTGAAGAGGAATGCTATGCAACCTACTTGGCTGCAACGGAGTCTTCTATTGAAAAAAAATCCAAAGCGTTTTTGGAGTTTTGTGAAGCAGCGATCTAAATCTAATGTAATACCCGCTTATCTTAAGTATGGTAATGTTATTGTATCTTCTGCGAACTCCATCTGTAATGCATTCTCTTCTCATTTTCACTCTTCTTTCCTCAATCCTATTCCTGGTGTATCGTCTAACTCACAATCTTCTTGTCCCCAATTTGTCACAAATTCTATTGCACTATCCGATATTCACTCAATTGAAATAAACTTAGAATATATTATTAAACTAATTAGTAGACTTGATCCATTTAAATCCAGTGGCCCTGATAACCTATCACCTAAATTCCTTATTGGATGTGCTACAGCTATTGCTTTACCTATATCAATACTGTTTAAGAAGTCACTCGCTACTTGTACTGTTCCCCATATTTGGAAGTCTGCCTTTATAACCCCAGTGCACAAAAAGGGACATAAAAATGAAGTGGCTAACTATAGGCCAATCTCCAAACTGTGCATCTTGGCTAAGGTTTTTGAAAGGGTAGTCTATGAACAAGTTTATGCAGCGCTCAGTCAATCCTTTAGTCCTGCACAACATGGTTTTCTGAAGGGTCGTTCAACGGTCTCTAACCTGATTTTGTTGAATGATTTCCTTACGGATAGAATGGATGATGGTGCACAGGTCGATGTCGTTTACACAGATTACAGTAAAGCTTTTGACAGAATTGATCACAACATTCTAAAAAGGAAGCTTTTTAACAATGGCATAAGAGGAGATCTTCTCCGCTGGTTTTCTTCATACTTAGAAAATAGATCTCAAGCTGTCGTTGTTAATAATTATATTTCTAGTTGGGTTCCGGTGCCCAGTGGTGTGCCTCAAGGCTCTTTGATGGGGCCTCTACTCTTTATTATTTACGTAAACGACATCGACTCTTGCTTCCATAATTCTAATCTACTCTGTTTTGCTGATGATATGAAAATTTTTTCATCGATTTCATCAATTCAGGACATGGATCTACTTCAATCAGACTTGGCCCGCCTAGATGAATATTGTCAGATCAATAAATTAGACCTTAACCCATTAAAGTGTACAGTTGTCTCTTTTAGTAGAAAACGTCTTCCACTGCCGACAACTTACAAATTGAAAGGGCAGCCATTGCCAAGATGTGACGGAGTGCGGGACTTAGGTGTATATCACGATTCCAAACTTTTGTTTGATACGCACGTTGAAGAATTAGTGGCTAAAGCTTCCAAATCACTAGGCTTTGTAATGCGACTCGCGTGTTGCTTTAAGAAAGCTAAGACCCTAAAAATTCTATACTGTTCATTTGTGAGAAGTCACCTTGAATATGCGTCTCAAATCTGGAACCCTTGCTATAATAAGTACATAGACCGAATTGAGAGTATTCAAAAACGCTTTGTAAGGTTTCTGTGTTTTCGTTTAAAAGTACCGTATAGCTCTAATAACTACATAAATTTATGTAAGAAGTTCCACCTTCAGCCACTTATAAATCGCCGTCAGCTAGCTGATTGCACTTTTCTATTGAAGATACTCTCTAATGAGATCGATTGTCCTGAAATTCTACAGAAATTACATTTTAACGTGCCCCAGAGATCGATTAGATTCAATCCGCCTATTTCTATCTCCCCTTGCTCATCTAATTATAGGCAAAACTCATATGTCGTGCGAGCGAGTAAAGATTTTAATAAATTATGTAAAGAGTTTTCATTCGACCCATTTATTACAAAAAGCTGTACGGCACGTAATAGACTGAACCTTAACTTTTTCCAATAGGTTATTTTGTTAAATTTTATGTTATTTGGGCTTATTAGTGATTGTTAAAAAACTTCAGTTATTTATTCTATCACTATCCGTGAGAACCTGTAATTGGCTTAGTGTAGCTTAACCTAGTTATTAACATTTTCTGTATAGCTGTTGGTTTTCCTATATTAAATAAATAAATAAATAAATTACTCCTTGTTACGCTTTCGTGGAAAATCCAAACCCACGCTACTTTGGTCATATATGTATAATAGCAATGTACATTAAAATAATTATGTTACTCCATTTCATTATAAAGTGCGCTTTCAAAGAAAGGCGGTCTAAATGAATAAATATTAATGAAGGGAAAATAGCCTAGAGAGCGGATTCAAATACGACCCTTACAGCTTGACCCTATTGTTAGCGAACCTACTTCTTGCACATTAAGTTAGAGAGAATATTTTATACATAATAAAGACATGAGCAAAATGAAAGATAATTACATACGTCTATTCATCTTTAGATTATATTACGTATAGAATTTTATAAAGATCTTATATATTTTTACATCTCCATAATATTTCTCTACCTCATCTAAGAATAAAAAAATAGTAGTTAAAAAAGATCTATTAAATGGATCCATTACTGTCTTTTTTTCAAAGTTATTGTAATATCATATCAAATCCTATCTACCAGGTATTAGGTATATTATATATTCAAGAAATATTAATTATGTGTAATAAATAGTATATTTATGTGTAATAACTAATAATTACGTAGTTGGAAACAGCGCTCATGATTTCAATGAAATTTGCAATATGTGTGTGCGGTTTACGGGGCAAAAAAAACGATATAGCTTGTTGTGTGTATATTGGGAAATTTCGCATTAATCATGTTTTCATGCACAAAACAAAAAATGTTGGTTCGCAAAGAACAATAAATAAAATAGATCCATTTTCATGTTCTAATCAGAGTTCGATGGCCCAGGTAGGTACTAAAACTAATACAGTAACTTCGTTGTAGTTACTATGTATAAAGTGTTACATCATAAATTACATCATAGTTTTTAAAGAAAGTATTTGATCATCGTGATGCTATGAAATATTTCCCCTCGAAGTTCTGAGAGTCATCGTCGATCAAAGGCTGTTTTTCAGACCCTTAAATTTATTGCTCGCTTCCGGCCGCGATTTGATCCATGGCTAAAACTGAAAGACATCTTGTGGTAAGTAACTGCATGAAGGGGACAACGATGATGGAACTGTAAGGAAAAACAACCAACAACTCTCCTAAATACTCTCTTAAGCCTGGAAGACGCGCTTAAGCTGGTGGCATACGAGCAGTTGACATAATCACTCCACTTGCTCCATCAGAAATCGCACCTAGTTGGTGAGATGTCTGCTTTGAAAAAGCTCTCTGAGCAGGCTCTGAACAGGCTCTCACAATTGATGCATTGATTGTGCGGGATTAAAACCTGCTGGGCGCGCAAAATTTGTGTTCTCGAATCTAATGGACCCGACTATGTAGGTTCAGTGAGGGTGACAGTGTTTATAGTAGTACGACATAATACCATCATCTTCCTGCAGCAATCTGCAGCAACTCATGTTATCTACTGAACATGAGCCATAGGAAATCGAAAAGCTGAAATCCAGAGAGCTAAAAAATCTAAATTTTTAAAAGGACGTTCAGACAATGATTTATCTGATTTTAGATTACAACAAGCTTAAATGTGTGTAAGTGACTTAAAGGGCCAAATTTTACTCTGGTAAACTACGAATAAAAACATTAGAGATCACTTTCATCGAGACCTTTCTCCCTTTACCAATTAAGTTTGTATACATAGTTCTTGATTCCCAAACATTCATGGGTTTCATTTGTTTTTGCTTCAAACACTGGATGTGTATAAAAGTATCTGATGTCGGCGACGACATTTTTCCACTTTAATTACACGATTGTTTATTGTTTTAATATTATTACAGTATAAATGTACAATCACGTGAAGATTGTTTCTTAGTTTATAAACATCTGTGTTATTCGAATTATTGTACAAAATAAATACTTTGTTTTATATTTTCTTAATATTACAGTTGTTTTGACTCCATCGCTGTAGGTAAAATATTTTTAGCAGCTTAGTAATTTTCTCTTCTAGGAAATTCAATTACCTACTTTCCTTCTCGGAAACTTCATTACTTTTAACTTCCTTTTATCCTTTTTGTATTGAGATGAAGGAAATCATTAATCTAGTATAAGGTATCACAAAGCACTAATTTTAAGGAAAATTAACCTAGCCTGTTTAAGTTCGATTAAAACCTTAGCTTATTATTATAAAACTTAACTTCGATACATTTGATAGCTAATTTATGTAAAGAAATTGTGGGCTTGGTCTTGTTTGATCTATCAGTTAACTGTTTACCGTTTACCTGACGTTTAAGACTGGGAGCACTTTAATAAACTACTTTTACACAAATAATATTAAAAGTTGAAAATGTATTTTCTATTTTCTTCAACGTATCTGCTGCTGATAGAAATCAAAAGTAAAATCTTAACTAAGTCTACAGAAATATGGATTAATATTTTATAAAGAACAAGATAACTTTACAGACTTATATAAACATTACCATTCCATTACTGCAACTAACCTCAACCCTCTATTCTAGCAAGCACCTATTACATATATATAGGTGTACTAAGATTACAAACCATGCCTTTGAGTATGTAATTTAGCTGAATACATTCTATACTCGCTTCTGGACTGAATAAAGGCTAATGGACAGTCCGTACCTGCATGCCAATAGAGACAGAAACGGCCGTATGGACATTCCTGCGACTCCATGTTGTAATAACATCACTGGGAATACATTTCTCTATATGGAGCTCTCCGATTTCAGTTGTGTAGCTAGGTTTGGTATCGATTTTGTATCCAACTATACTCCATTAGACAGAAGTTAAAAAAGGCTCTTTTAGGTGAACACTTTCACTTTCAAACTAAAAAGTACGACAAACATTATTACAGTCAAGATTGATGTGGAGTTAAATATAATCAATTTAAATAACAGCTGTTACACTTAATTGTTCTTATTTAACATAACTACCTTCTGAAATTACAAGGCTTTCATTTAATATTGTTTAGTTTTTACATAATATATTGTCGTGTCGATGTTTAAAATCTAAAAGAAGCAGGGGTGGCCAGTCCCGGGTATGTTTTTCACATCATTATAATTCTACCAAATCTAAAATTTACATATTCCTTTCATAAGTTGTGGCAGCACGTGTTTTTTTATTTTGTCGGTTTATGAGGTCAACCATCCGTCAAATTCCGGTAATATTCTGCAGTTTTCAATTGCCAGTCACTTGTGGATACTTGTGAATGCTACGACTTTTCTTGTTGTTATTGTTGATTTTTCGTGATTTTGTTATTTGTTACTGTTTTTCTTTAGTTATTGTTTTGTTATCGTTATAATTGTTAGTTTTGTGTTGTTCGTACAACCGGTGCAGGCCCAGGTAAAGTAATAATATAATAATAATATTTTTGAGACATTTTACACAACACCATCTAGTCCCAAACTAAGCAGAGCTTGTACTATGGGTACTAGACAATAGATATAATACTTATATATTTTTTTTTGTAAATATATACTTATAATACGTAAGAAACACCCAAACAAAAATGTTTTATGCACACAAATATTTGTGTCCTGTGGGAATCGAACCCACGAGCCCATGATCAGCAGTCTCTCTGACCGCAGACTCAAACCGCTAGACCACAGAGGTCGTCAGTGATTTTTTGTTAATCCTCTGGCATTCTAAATGATTATAGTTGTTTTGTTGAAGACTTATTATGGACGTCATGCCATTGTGATAAATTTGTTTTTTAATAAACTGATTGTTACTAAAAAAAAATCATTTCATGTACCTATCCAAGCCTCGTGACGAGTAGTTAGATAGAAAATAATTTATTATGTGCCATACATTGTTACTTACAAAAAAGAGATTATTTATTAAAATTGTTTGAACTTAACTTGAAATAAAAACTCGTACTCCTGCTTCTGCGAGCCTCTTTTTTCTAATGTTATAATAAACGGAGTATAGAATATATTTGTATTCGGTTATTATCATTGCATTAATTAATATTTTAATGGAATGTAAATAAGACAAAAGTTATGGTTTTTGAAAGAGATGAAGATGTATGTCTATGCGATATAAAGATTGAAGGTAAGAGTGTAGAACAAGTGAATGAGGTCGTTTATTTGGGAAACTATGTTTACAAGGGATGGTAAGATTATGATTCAGATGTGGAAATAACAGTGAATACGAGAAATAAAATAAATGGTGCTATACATACGATGTTATGTTGGTGTTGTATCAAATAGTTTTTATGCTTTTACATGAGGGAGTCGAATTTTGTTTTACGAATTCTTCAACTCGAAGCTGCTCTTCAATAAAAACAATGGTGAACAATTTAAAACGTTTGATAGTGGATACTCATGTTTCCACTCAAGTTCACGCTCCGAATGTCGGAGTAATTCACAAAGATGGATACCGTTGTAAATCATATGTTGTACTCAAACTCGAGGCAAGGATTAATAGGGCCTTATGAGTGCGATATTACAGTGTTGTATTATAACACATTACGAGAACACACTGTAAAGGATTACTCAAGTTTTTAAGTAATGAATGTTTGTTTACTTTGATTAATTGTTACAATTTAATGTTGCCTACCATGTTTTAATTTATTGCTTTAGTTTTAAATGGGGGTTTTCTGGTTACGGCCCTAAAGAAATTTTTTACATAATTATAAAAACAAAAACAAACAAATTATAGACATAATTATAAAATTTAAAAAATAATTTTATAATAGAAGGCTTATGGTAAAATGCTTAAATGGACTGGAAAAAAGACAGCAACCGACGATTCTGGCGGTGGCCATATGACTGAGATAAATACTAAAAGGTCATAATTATTTACTGTAACTTTTTAATCTTGTTGTTCCCATGGGAATTTCCTTAAATTCCGCCACCTGACAGTTTGAAAAACATTGCACTAGACTAATGAGGCAGTTCTGTAAATACCTTTAAAAGAAGAAACTAAATTGCGAACTGATTGACGGACGGCTCTAATTTTTGGGTTTAGAAGCTTGTCAAATTTCAAACAGAACTGCCTCATTAGTCTAGTGCAATGTTTTTCAAACTGAGGGCTGTGACCCCAGGGGGGTTCTTGCTAGTCAGGTAAAACTCAAAAGTAAGATTTAAAGCTACTGTAGTAAAACTACAATATTTTCAGGGTCAACACTTTTTTTTGTAAAGGGGTAGCGTGTGCAAGAACTTTGAAACACGGGTCTAGTGGCTACTTAGCAAATCCCGTGGTCCTGGGTACAAATCCCAGGTCAAGGCCAGTTCCTGTCATGGTTGCGATGTAAGGCCGCGCTAATTGAAAGGGTAAACCTGTCATGGTTATGGCGAATTTCACGGATCCCATGGCCATGACTATAGAGCGAATGAAAGTGCGGTTTTCAGGCGGTACGGTTGAGATGCCCTGCCGTCTCCCCAGGTGGCAGATGATCCATGTCGAATTTCCGTACTATAAAAAAAAGGTTGAAAAGTTCGGAGCTTTGATTTGTGCCAGGATAACGGCAATAAACAATGCTAAATAGGACTTAGAAACCTTACACCACTGCACCCCTGCTTAGAACTTTTATATGGGAAACACAGACGTAATTTAATTTTATGTTTATTTTTTCAGGCAATAATTTCACAAAGTACCAGGGCAGCGTAGCATTACAGTGTCATCTGCGTACATTGATTAAGCCGCGGGGAGTTACGCTGTCACTCATTGTTACTGCGTCTTTCACTATCATATTTCAAAGCGAGCATTATTTATTCGTGACATGCGTAACAGTACACGTTCATGTAGAGAGGTGGGATCCTTGTTTGCGTAGTGCTTCTCGAAAGGTAAGCAGGATAATGCATGTACATAGTTTACGTACATTAAACAGAAAGCACATATTTACACTGTAAGAAAATTAAAAATCAGTGATATTCTAGTGGTATGACCATTGGACTGGCAAGGCAAAGGTCTCGAGTTTGAATTTAAGGAACGCACATCTGACTTTTCAAAATCATGTACGTATAAATAACTAATAAGCACTCTATTAAACGGTGAAGGAAAACATCGTGAGGAAACCTGAATGCCTGAGAGATTTTCTCGAAGGAATGTGAAATCTGCCAATCCTCTAATGTTTTTAAACACCACTTTCTAGTTCTATAGCCTAATCCCTCTCCTCCTGAGAAGCCTGTGCCCAGCAGTGGGACAGTATATGGGTTGATGATGTACATTGAACAAAAATATTGCAGGTATTGTTCCTGTCTAACTAATTTTAGTCTAGTCGTAAGCGAGATTGCTACGTTAGATCTCCTGGATTCGATTCACAGGTCGAGCAGTGCTAGTAGCAACTTTTAGTTTGAATATAATGTGATACATAGGATCTAAACATAACAACGATGTGTGGTTGTATATTAGTACACCTCTGCAAACATTTCTTAGTAAACTTTCAGGAAAAGCAGATCTTATTGACAGTATCTAGTCATCAACTACGTAGGTAATACTATGAGTGATGATGATGGCGACTCACTCACTAATTTATAAAGAATAAGTACCTAACTGCACACCTGCAGGGTTAAAAAGCCTCTTTTTATAAATATTAAGATTTATATACCTTTTTAAATAAGAATGCTTTCTGGAGAGATTGCTTAAATTGGTCCGTTTAGGTTCCCCTCGTACACGAAGGAATAAAAAAAGTTTATTCCGATAGTAAAAACAGAGTTATGTGTTGCGACTGTTTGATGTTTGAGGATATTTAAACATACCATATACCTGTATTCCCCTAAGGGTTAGAAAGCGGTGTACTAATGTACACCCCAAGTTTGCCGATATGTTTAGGTTTGGCGTAGTGGGGCGAGCGTATTGTTATTTTTGTTTTGATAAAAAAACGTTGCCCCACGCCAGGATTTTCTCCTGTACCGTGGGTGCATTACAAACATAAACTTTCACATGCACAAACACCCAGACCCGGAACCACTACATGTAGATCATACAAATATTTGTTCCGTGCGTGCATTCGTCTTTTCGACGATTCGACCCGTGGCGGTGAAGCCGATCGCTCAGCCGCTGCGACAAACAAGTCGTCAACTATTAACTGAGCACAAATGTAAACTCCGAGCTGCTAAGATTTTAAAGTTATTAAGCAAAGGATAAATTCGACTGCGAGCAGGATTCGAACCTACGTCTTCTGGTTAGCTACAGACGCTATGACCACTAGACCTAAGCCACCGTGAGCCTCGCGGTGGTCTGGTGTAGCTAACCAGAAAACGCAGGTTTGAATTCTGCCCGCGGTCGCATTTTTCCTTTGCTTAATAAGTTTAAAATCTTAGCATGGAAAATGCACAAAAAGATTGTTACTGAGAATATTATAGAAAAACCCAATAACACTGCTCGATCTGGGAATCGAACCCTGTGCCTCCAGCATAGTAGTAGCGCAGGTCACTAGGCTAATGAGGCAGTCGAGGATATTTACACTGGCGAAGTCGTTAGCTTAACTGGAGGAGTTTGGAAGGAAACAGATATAGGTAATTCCGTTGTACTAGTTGCTGTAGTTCGATGTGGTCACTGGCTTGGCTTGAGCTTTATGATGCTATTTCAACACTTTGGGCACTCCAGTAAGTATTCTAGCTCCAACTAATATAAAAAATAATAATTCAACGTTAGTATGGAAAGAAGAAGTTCGTTTATTAAGTCAAAAAGAAAGAAAAAGAGCAATCACGTACATTTCCCACTCTGTTAATGAAAAATATGAAAAATCGGAATGAAAATTCAAAGGTAAAACCAGCTAAAAGCTTTTCATTCCAAGTCAGAAAATATTCGCAGCTTTGAAGAAAATATTCACTGCTTTGAATGCTTGCTGCTAATGTAATACTTTTTGTTCCATCGATGTTCTGTCACATACAATATTCACATTGGAGTTTACTAATGAGTCCCTTGAAAGCTACGTCCTTTGAAAAACTCGAACGAGAGACTAATTAACAAAAACTTCGCCTTCAGGCATCGTGTCCCATGTCTATTAGTGTCCTTTCCGCCAACGGCTTAGATTGAAAATACGACTAAAATAAACAAAGCGAGCTTTGCTGCTTCGCATTCGTGTACTAGGGGGTCTACTACGGAAATTCAACTACTAAGTTTCTACTAATGCCTACATCGAACGTTTTCTACCACGAAGGTATTAAGGACCCAACTGTTACCTTCTTTATTTACAATTTACCTTTTTGTCGTTTATGACAGTTAATTCAAATATGACCTAAACGAAAAAAAGTACATTGTAGTACTTCATTATTAATTTGACAAAATTAAAATGCTGTGTGCATAGCGAAATACTGGGCCTATCTAGTTTAATAACCGTAACTTACCATCACATCTGTATTCCCCGAAGGGTAAGCAAAGGTGTACTAAATGCACACCCACCAAGAAGGCGCGCCTGTTGCTATTAACTGGACACCAATCAAACCCCAATAACACTGCTCAACCTGGTAATCGAACCAAAGACCTCTAACACTCTAACATATTAGTCGCTTTCGCAGTTTAATTTTTCCATTTAAAATATTTTGTATGACGTCTTTCCTTGACATTTGCTGTCGATACGACAAAAAGAAGAAGAATATATTAATAAGTTAAGTATTTGTGTGATCCCTTTGCGTCGATGTTCCAAAGCTTCGACTTCGATTTTTGTAGTAGACCCCTCCAGACGTGTGTAGGCAACACAAACACTCGGGGTGTTTGTGTTGCCTACACACGTTTGCGTTCACATTAATACATTGCAATTTCAATTTCTTAGATTGCTCTGTTGTCTAATGTATATATATGTGTGTCTATTAGTTTAATTCCTTTGGGTTAGTGTAGCGATAAAATCGACACTAAATACATATTTAACATTGTATTTTACCATTATACGATTGCTTACACGCTTCAAAATTTTTTTATACTATTAACCTGATGGTGAGCTATTACCGTAGCTTATAGACGTTTACAATACCAGGGGTGTCACTTGCACGAAAGAGGAATAGTTGGGTTGGCAGTATAAGGGTCAAAGGCCCCCCACTGCCAACACAACGTTTCCTCGTGGAGCACTGGCAACCTTGCTCACCGTAAGAAACACAAGACAGCTCAAAGCAGTGTTATTTCACTTCGATTTTCTGCAAGGAGGTACTCGTACTTCCCCAGACGGGCAGCTCCAATTTGATTGGAATTACTCCCACCACTGATGACATACTACATACGCACATCTTTCTCCGGGCCTTTTCTCATCTATGGGGTGGGCTATAAGTCTAACCATATGTGGCTGCATATCTATACTTTACACGAAGTGACTGCCATCACACCTCCGCCATCCAATTTCTGGGCAATACCGATATCCTGGGGATAGACTGGTTGTCAGTCTTTTGAGCTTCTGACTACCACTGACGATTATCTTGGGTGTTCTTATGACAACCGCGACTGACGGCTTTAGGTGCTCTCCGAGGCACGGAGGGGTTTTGATGTGTTAAGAATAGTCACCCATGAACAGACAGACCGCGGCTAAAGCAGCTTAACCTTGCAGATCGGTTGATCAGCTCCGCTCCACTTCATTCCTTTTATTCTTCTTGGAAATATTGCCAAGAAGAATAAAAGGAATCTGAGATCTTTGAAATCTTGTAAATGGCCCAACTTATCTTCCCCCCATAAATCCCAGAAAACGTAGAAATAGAAAGTTGAGGGAATTATTTATGCAGTAAAACAGAATTTGGGAAAATAAAAATGTCCCAGCAAAACGGATTATTTTAGTTGTCAAAGAATAAGAATGTACAATGTTTTATGTTTGGAATTGTGGAGAGTTAGCGTGTAAATAGATAACGTATTCATGAAATATTGTTCTTTTTCCTGATAACAATCGATTTATTGGCCTCATTAAGTAACTAGGTACATATTTTTTCGTCGGATTCAAGGAACATAACCACGTATCCAAAGTACTCATACGTTTGGATACGTGTATTGTTGATTTATGTCCCCTGGCTTGTGTCGCACTCCAAAGAACTTATTGAGACAAAAGTAGCTTCTATCGATCTCCAAGGTTTATAGGTACTATACTAAAATTCATTAAATTTCGGTTAGCGGTTTACATATTTACTGTAACAAAGAAATAGACAGACAGAGATAGTTACGCATTTACGAGTAGTTATAATAATATTATTTGGATTACCCTTTTTTCATGCACGAATTAAATAAAATACGGGTTGCAATAAATATATATCCATTTATAGATTGAAATATTTATCTACTTTGAAATAAAACTTAATTTGTGTTTGTAAACGTAAATCAATATTAGTATTCCACTTGATTCAATAATTTGACGCTGGCCCGTTAATGAAATTATAACTTATCTATTAACAACATTATAACTAGAGCTTTAGCTGTCAAAGTTGAAAGTTCTACACCAAGTCACCTGGACTAAAGTTTGTCCAACGTCGTTAATGTATGAGAGAGTCTTACATGCAAATACGCATATAATATGTATAACGTAGTGGTGTATATCCTCGTGTAACATTAAAATGTCTTTGTGTATATCTGAAAGAGCGTGGGTGTGTCTTTGCAATATCAACCCAGAGTCGTCGTCTTCATAAAGTCTAATCTAATTGGAATCTGTCTTAAAGTATTAATATAATTGAAATTCATACCTGTCATTGTTTGTCTCAACAGTGACGTTAATTAACTTTAAATTGGTATTGGAATAAGTATTAAACTCAGTAAGCAAAGGTTGCTAATCAAATTTCATTGTGCTCTAAAATGTTTATTATAAATTGTGACATAAACAATAATGATAATTAGGGTAGAATTTGATTTTTTTATATAAAACTGCTGTACCTATCAATGTTATTTTACAGTGTAGACTTGAGCTTATTTCTATGTAAGTATAACAAATTTAAATACTACTACTACTTGAAACAGTCACGTAGGAATTTAAAAAATAAATAAATTGAAAGTATGCAACTATTCTTAGTACCTAAACATACTATGACTAACAAACAATTACAAAATACATACATATCATCTCGCCTGAATTCCCCGAAAGGCTAGGCAGACGTGTGCTAATGTACATCCATGGTTCACCAGTGTGTTTAGGCCCCATGTAATAGAGGGCAAGCCTATTACCATCAGTTACAATATAACAAATACAAAATACATAGATGCCCATCGACTTATTTAGCTCCAGCCTGTCTGTGCAGTTTCAACCACATACAATACACATATTGGCCTAATTTCAACTAATTCAACTGCTATTTGCAAAATGGATTTCATGCTTAGAACGCCGACCGGCAACTGGTACGTAAATAAACGGATTATTCTGTCCATTTCCACGTAATATTATTGGAAATAATCTTTCCTCTCTGTTGGATTAATTCTAACTTGCAAGGCGTATTTTGGCTGTATGCAAAATTATGGTGGCGCTTACGTTATAATCTGTAATACTGACAATAGCGCCTAACGAAGCCGCACTCACCTACATTTTAGGTGCCTTTTTCCTCACTCAGTAAGTAGGCACATCCGTTTTAATGGATGCTACGTTTCCTTTTGAGTTTCAACTCATTTCGAGTCTCAGAAAACTGTAACTGTTCACTTTGTGATTGTGTCAAACGCATCTAACACCTGATGTTAGATTTATCTATATTTCGTGAAAATACTACTAACGAATGACTGCGTCCGGTTATATTGAAAACCGATCCTAACATTGTTAGGAGCACGCTTAGGATTGTAACAATGATCAGTGATGATTTTAAATAAAAAATATAATGAAATAAAAAATATAAAGCTGTTCGTTGGTAAGCGCATCACTTGAGAACAGTAATGTACCTATTAATATATTATAATATTTAATTTAATTGCACAGAAAAACCCAATAAAATTTGCATACTCAATCAAAATCAATACCTACTTTTATACTTAATTATTACAAATTAGACAAATCACTTCAATACTGATTTTGTATTGGATAAATATAACCATTTTACGCTTTATTATTATTCCGAAAAAAGACAGGTTTGGCTTCAACGTAAGCGGGTTTGGCAAATTTCATACGTTCAGTGTGTTTTTGACATGTAGTTAATTGAAATCTGTTATCAACAACAGTTAAAACACAAAGCGGAAACTATACTGACTAGGTATATATATAATATAAAATTATTTTATATTGAATATAATGTAATCACGTAGGTACTTAGTTGGTAGGTATTCTGAATAAAACCGTTTTTCATATCGTCCTACTTATAACCAAAATGGAATAGTTTAAATCTACATGGTGTTACCTCCTCTAGAATTAATAAAATAATGGATAATAATGTACAGACGCCAGCAGGTCAAACTATCCAAAACTGTCATCCCAATTGAACATGAACCTTATAACTTTGTATTAAAGTTGAAAATCTATCAAAGAAATTTGACAGATTGGGTTAGCTTGATGTGCTAGCCTCTGTACTATTGTAGATTGACAAAGAAAAACGCTGGCGTCATAGGTCTACTGCACTTAAGTATTGCCTTGATATGTACCTATCTAAACTCGCGAAAACATGTCATTTGATCTCAGCCGAGTGTTACAGCAGCCTGTATTCTAGAAGATGAGATAATTTACACTTACAAGTCTATATTTTAGTACATCAGTCATATTACATTCTAATGAAAATAATATTCTGAATACCTCGCCGACCCAGTCCACTCGGTCCGACCACGCACCGCCTACTCTTGGAAATACGATCTATTTTGTTAATGTACTGCAGTATTTCTTACCCGTATTGATGAATATACCGCACGTGTTTCGATGATTCTTACGTCAATGAATTTGTTTTAATCTTGCAAGTGCCACTAAAATTAATAAACCGTAAAAGTAATCAAAATTCAATATGGCGACAACCAGACATATTGTGAAAAAGAAAAAAATTAATGTTGACGAACTATGTTAAATGGGGTATCTTTGAATAATATTTGAAAATGATCTTTGGGTTTCTCCCAAAGATTTAAATCGTTAGATGCGCCCTACCGCGTCAATTAATAATGGTCACGTTTCCGTAAGTAAACTGGTTGACATCGGAAGTATCGAATCTGTTATTGTCTCGTTCACTCATACTGAATATTGCTCACTGTCGTTCTCTGTCTCTATATAGAATGTGCGTATGCACTCATCTCTATATGGACACGAATTCGAGCGGTATAAGTACGGTAATATGCATATCTAACGATTTAAATCTTTGGTTTCTCCCCAAAAAAACTGCAATATGAAGAGACCCTACCACTTATAAAGGATAGGATTGATAGTTATTTTTAAGACGTGTTTCCATCTTTAATCGTAATCAATCTCTTATAAAGTATTGATTAAATCTTGCAAGGCATTTATAAGCAGAAGTAATAATTGGGCGAATGGGCGGGCCAAGTCCCGCTGACACTTTCGGTGTAGATTTCATATTTAACATAAAACAAAACAAAATAGGCATAAATTATGAATACTCGAGTAGGTACATGACTAGCGACAGACCTATAAAATGACGTCACCAGTCTGTAGGCAGCACACACAATCCAACTAACGAATTCTTTCCATTAACGTATACTAATGACATGTAAATGAAGTAAATTCACGTATATAAGTCTGCCAGGCCTATTACTATGAAAATACAGAATATCTGAATTGCTAACAGTCCTTGATGGAGCTATGTTTTCACGGCAATTTTCGGGTGATGTTGGAAAATTTGGTTTCTTACAATAACATGACACATATTTTTTGGAACGAAGTTCCATAACGCGCGTTGTGAAAGGGGGCTAGACGGAAAAAAATCTTACGAAAAGTTGTCACGACACTTTTTTC
Organism: Acronicta alni; assembly: GCA_964056405.1. NCBI lineage: Eukaryota > Metazoa > Arthropoda > Insecta > Lepidoptera > Noctuidae > Acronicta > Acronicta alni. Next base: position 9,597,695 of record OZ043926.1, read on the forward strand.
GAAATTCAAATATTGTTGACAAGCATTCAAATATTATTGAGTGAATGACAATATTTGAATTTCGCGCGTTGTGAATTGTTGAGTGTATACAGGTTTTTTTATTTTTAATTATTAAATTTTAATGAAAGGAACTTCGTTCCATCCGGGTGTCCCTTGACACCTTTCAAGTTTTTTTTTTACAATATCTGTACGGATACGTTTTTAAAGAAAGAATTATTATGACTATTGCAAAGAAGACACATGGTTCCGAACATTATCTGTAAAAACTTAGGCAACTAAAAAAAAATTTAATATCCTAAAATTATATAATTATTATTAATTTCACATTATTATTATTGAAATAAATTTAATTGTTTGTTGTGATTTCATAGATTTTTTAGCATTAATTTTAAGTTAGTATTAAATTTTGTTTGCACTATATTTTGGATGATGTAAACTAATTACTTTAAGTTAAGATTGTGTAAATGTTAAGTGTTTACCTTGTTGGAGACCCAAATATTAAATAAATAAAAAATACTTAAAAGTTGAATATGCTAGGTATTCAATTTTAATTGCAACAATTATAAAATTCGATTAAAATTAAATTACAATTACGTAATTATTTATAGGTCTTTACTGCGGGCGAGATACTTTTTTAGGGGCTAAATAACAACTACGCTGATCAGCCCACCTGCAAGGTTAAGCTACTCATGCCGCGGTCGGTTATGGATGGTCATGGCTATAGCTTTGTCTTAGCACATCAAAACCCTTCTGTGCCTCGAAGGACACGATAAGCCAGTCACGGTTATCAGCACCTATGACAATCGTTAGTGGTAGTCAGAAGCCCAAGAAACCTGACAACCAGTTTATAGTAGAAAAAAGGCTAGAATGTTGTTGATAATAATGTGATACTTTTTAAGGGGAAATGGAGCTTAAATATTGCTACTAGCATCATTCAAAGGGGCCTTCTTGTAAAGCAAAATTAACGGTCACCTATTATGTAATAAAGGAAAGTCACTTTTATTAAAGCTATTCATATAATATTAAATTAAATGAAAAGCTTTTATTGACTTGCTTTTTGAACATCGGCAGTATATACATTTTCTTGTATGTAAGTCTGAAAGAGCTTACATTTTTAATCGCTCGGTTGAATTGATAGCATTTTTGTGGTTTCCTAATCAAAATATTAATTAGTAGGTAAGTACATAAGCGGCACATCGACTTTTAAATAATGTGATTTTTTCTAAAAGTAATGACCTCATACGGCTTATTAAGTTGTTTTTTCGCCATAATATTAGTATCTATATTAGGGCGAAAAAATGCCTTAGTAAGCTGTATGCCGTATAATGTTTACGTAAATTTTTGGAATAAGTTATATGTTAATAACATTTTTGAAAAGTGAAAACTAGCTGCACGTTTCCTAAAAGTTTCTTATTGAGAGGAACAGGCAAAAAACTCCATAGACACTCCAAAAAAAAAACATAACTACAGTGTTATTCTTGGTTTACAATTTTGTTCTGAATGTAGTTTGATGTGTACAAAAATAATTAATCCAGTAAAATAATCAAACAGCAAGAACTGACCAGCCCCGACAGACTACACCCGTTCACGGCCATGGCGTGTGTGCCTATCAGCCCGTTCGACTCAACCATGTTGTAGAGAATAAAATGACCCGACACACGATTAACGGATTAGGTAATATACATAATTTAGAATATGGATTCTCTGTCAAAACCAATTTTGATTAACATTGGTTTTGGAAGAGAATCCACTGAAATATTTGTACACAAGTTACATCTTTTTGTATTTTTTGGCATTTTCCATGCTAAGATTTTAAATTTATTAAGCAAAGGAAAATTTCGACCGCGGGCCTGCATCCTGAATCCTGCCCGCGATCGAATTTTTCCTTTGCTTAATAATACAAGTTATATTTTCGTGTTGGCATAATGTAGGTAAGCACCATGTTTCTCATTCAACTTCGTCGACCATATAATAAAATAATGTCCAATGGGCGTGCCAGCCAAATAGCGAACATCCGAATGACCTTTTTTCATGCATGCTTTAATATTATAATGGATGCCTAACAAAAGAAGGGTAGGCATAATGTATATCAGACGTAAATAAAAACCGAGTGATAATCCCCTACCCTCGTAATTTATCTTATAGTACCTAATTTAATTTGTAATTAGGACTAGGTAAGTAATAAGTGTATTATTTAATAGCTAGCGAGATGGGCGGATGACATTTTTACCATCGCAATTCAATTCAATTTATTTGCAAAAATATGGTACAATAGTTGTTACAGGCGCATTTGTTTCACATATTCTGCCATAGAACATGGCGTGCAAATGTAATTACAATGTCAATAGATTAAAGTAGATTATTAAATTATTAGAAATATAAATTAGAAATAAATTATAATGTTATGTCCCTTAAATAATCCTTAAGACATGGATGAGACTGGCACAAGAGCGTGGAAATTGGAACTACAGAAAAGAGGACTAAATACCCAACAGTAGGTGAAGTCGGGTCGCAGAAGATGATATATTATTATTTAACATCATCATCAACCCATATACTGTCCCACTGCTGGGCACGGGTCTCCCCTCATATTGAGAGGGATTAGGCTATAGTCCACCACGCTGGCCTAGTGCGGGTTGGCAGACTTCACAAACCGTCGAGAAAAATCTCTAAGGTATGCAGGTTTCCTCACGATGTTTTCTTTCACCGTTTAAGCGAGTGATAATTAATTATTAATACGCACATGAAATCGAAAAGTCAGAGGTGCGTGCCTTGGGTTCGAACTTTGACTTGGCAGTCCAATGGTCATACCACAAGGCTATCACTACCTATTATTTACCATTTACTTTTATTTATTAATGCCCACAATGATTTTATGTTCTTTCTTACTTACCTTTTTTTGGCACGGAAAGTCTTCATAGATCGTCTGCCACCTGGGGAAGTTGTTGTTGGTGAGATATACCCAGGGTATATCGGACTCCTACTGACTAAAAACCTTATATCCTTTGCCATGTCATGTCACGGCCGTGGGATTCATGACATTTGTCATGACCGTAACAGGTGGTGGTCCAGCTCTCATTGGACATTTCTAAGTCGTCAGTTCGCAAAAATTCTAATGGTTGACTAACATTTCCAATTCTAAATTTTGCTTGCAACTAGGTATGCTTGTTGAACTTATTGAAATTAAATAGAGTAGTGATTAAAATGTTTATAAAAGTATTAAGTTTTTATGATCTTTACAGATTTTAGAGTATTTTTTTTTTTAATTTGCTTAAATTTATTCGTGTTTCGATATGCATCCATATTCTTAAATATTTTGTAAAATATCATGACAACCTGCAATTTTATTGGTAATTTGAATATCTTAGTAATGTTGTGCAATATTTCACTCCCATGATGGTTAGGTGCGCCGTGCGCATATTCCTGTTTTAAATGTTCTGCATTCTTAGGTGTCAAATTCAGAATCGCATGATATTATTCTTTGTTTAAAATTAGGTATGTTCTGTATAAGGAAATGTTTTTGTACTCGGAATTATAGCCAGATGCCAGCTGTCAACAGATGGCGTTGTCAATGTAAACATCGCCTAGTACTCTGTGTTTAATATTAAATTAAAAATATAAATAGTTGAGTTTACAGCACAAAAGTATGTTAAATTAGTGTCCTGATGTATAGTCAATGTGTATAAGTGTTATATAGAAAAACTAAGTGTGTTTGATGACGTTAAAACAAAATATAAATTGGGTTTAGATAAACACTTTACGTATCTGTCATCAAACCGTTACATAAGAAAAATGATAAAGAGGACGTAAATAATTATCGACCCATAACACTGATTCCAATCATTTCCAAAATATTTAAAAATAAACATACCTAACTCAGGAACAAAATGGTATTCAAAAGAACAAACTAACTAAACTAACAAAGTGACGTATTGTTTGAGATTTGATGAAATAAGAACTGTATTTAAAATCTTTTATTTGTCACCTATAGTGAGAGTATCATTAGTTACTTTCTTATTTTAAATGTGGTAGGAATAATAGACAGGAGTTTGATGTTTAGATATTCAAACGTTTTATTTTTCCAAGAAAATTAAGTAAACAGATATCCGACAAGTATAGTGAAAATGTGCTCGTTTCGATTCAATTATAGCTATTTCTTCTTACAAACAAAATCATATTTCAGTGGTTGTAAACGAACGCTATATCTCTGTGATTTATTTCTTGTCGGGTGAAAGTAGGTAGGTAGGTACGTCACAAACATTATAAATCACTTACCTACTTTTACACAGCTCGTATGCGATCCCAACACGATCGTAATAAAATTCCATGGCGAATGCCAGTCGGTCTGATACCTATGAGCCGAGGGAGGGTAATTAAATTCTGACTGAATTCGTTAAACGGGTATGTACAGTCAGCAACGAAAGTCGCTGAACATGTGACAATCTTCAATATGATTTTTAATAAGTGTATGTTATAAGAGAGACTGGAGAAGTACTTCCGCCTTGCAGAAAATCGAAGTAAAATAACACTGCTTTGAGCTGTGTTGTGTTTTTTACGGTGAGCTAGGTTGCCAGTGCTCCACGAGGAAACGATGTGTTGGCAGTGGGGGGACTTTGATCCTTATACTGCCAACCCAACTATTCCTCTTTCAATGCAGGATCGGCTACGCGCAAGTGATACTCCTGGTGTTACAAGCGTTTATAGGCTACGGTAACCGCTTACCATCAGGTGGGCCGTATGCTTGTTTGCCACCTTAGTAGATTAAAAAATAAGTTACAGACCTGTGAAGGTTATGCGAAATAGGTAATTGCATAGATGACCATTATATGTTTAGGTTACCATAATAGAAAAAAACTCTTGACAAGTTTTGAAGCTGTGTGTATGTTTTCAAAAATTCTGCGACATTCGTTGTTGACCGTACATTAGTACACCTCTGCCTAACCCTACAGGCACAGAAGGCGAGAGTGTATGTATAATTTTATGTATGTATGTGTAAAACTGTTTGGCTGGCCCGATCACAATGTTTAATATAGGAAGCGAAAGATTTCACCACAAAAGCCTTAAGTAAGTCGCATCGTCAGTTACAAGTTGAGCCTCGAATCCCCAGTCTGCGGTCTACAGACATACGTATGACCAAACTAAGGGCCCTAGAGAACGCCCGACAAGTCACAATTTATGTATAATATTGGATTATTGGCTGAATAATCTTACACTAAATGAACGATTAGATTCCCCAGACAATGCAGGATTAGAGTCAATTAAATTGTTTGTTTTAAACGATTAAAATTAATGTACTTAAATACAGGGTGGAAGGGACATCGACGCGCAACGGCGTACCATGACTTCAGTACATGATTCTGGACCCCCCTGCGTTGGAATTTTTCGTCGGCTTTTTCTTAAATTTTACGTTTTTTTTTTGCAGTTTTTTCAACTTTAAACTGTATAAAATCATTATTTCTATCTAACCCAATAAGAATTTTACTTAAAAAGTCATTAATTCACTTTTTTCACTAAAAACAGCATTGTAAATTAAACTCGAAAGATCTTCTGGTCAGCTGTTTCCTTAGAGTTCACTTGCGAGTTGTAAAATTTAAGAAAAAACCGACGAAAAATTCTAACGCAGGGGAGTCCAGAATCATGTACTGAAGTCATGTTAAGCCATTGCGCGTCGATGTCCCTTCCACCCTGTTTATGTAAACAAACTATTTAATTTATTGGAAATCTTGCACATTGTACTTTTTTTTTAATATATGTCTTTGATCCCAATTTGAACACAGATCTCAAGATGGCGCGCGAGGAATATTTACCATTTGTGTTGCTAGTACCGCTTACACCATTGGTGTTGCGGTTGCTGTTTAGTAGTTGCCATCAGATGGCCCGTGTGTTTTTTTGTCATCTTCTATTCTCCGAAGCGTAAAGCAGAGGTATATAGGTCCTTCAGAATATTTAGGGGCGACTAGCGAGCCAATTTAAATAAAAAATGGTGTTTTTTTTTTGAGAATACCCAAGTAAATATACGTACATACATAGTTATGCAATATTGAATCAGTAACTAGGTAAGGGACCAGTATTGGCAGGTGTTGCCTTTTGTGAAAAAAAAAGATGTAACGCCTAAGTGAGATTGATTGCGATTCTTGTAACATTTTATTTCCTCAATATGGTGGAAAAAAGATTTAATTTAAATCAACGCGAAACATGCGCGGCACAAAATATTTTACTCATCGCATTTCTCTCGTGCCGAAACTATCACTGGAAATGATATAATGCAAAAATTATGTCGTGGCGTGACATGACAGCAGTGCCTACGTGTAAATGAATCAATTAAAATTCTACGTAGGTACCTACCAACTTGTCCATCGATTGTCTAGTTTATAAGTCATGAATGTTATGATGTTCGCGTCGACCGAAAGATTTGATTGGCTGTGAAGCTTACACGTGCTGCCTTTATACAGGAAATATTTACGTCACGTTGATAGATAACCCATGGTAGGTACCTATAAAAATAACTTTAGCTCAGATTCAATGACGACGTTAACCTATACTTCTATTTATGTCTCGTGTAATCGGAAATAGGGTCAATCGTAAAACGGTGTAGCCAATTACGGAATCACACCAATATTTATAAATATTATTGGGGAGTTGAGTTTATCAATACAGATATATAAAAAACCGGCCAAGTGCTTGTCGAGTCACGCGCAGTGTAGAGTTTCGTAGTTGCCTATCACAATATGCGAACTTAGAAGGAGGCTTTTTATTTGAGCCTATGAACATTGAGCTCCCGGTTTCCAAGTACCTATATTTTATATTTTTTCAGATTATTACTCATTAACTTCTAAGCCCACTTAGCTGTGCTAGTTTTCCTTTTGACTTCTTTATATATAGTACCTACTGCCGTAAAATTTTGACATATCCAAAAACAACCCGGTAGTAGGGATGCTTGACACAAAATTGCATTTCAATGTTTAATATATCGCGAACGGCTTCGTGCATTGAAAAATGGTTTTTCTAACAATATTTTTGAACCACCTTAACGATACAGCACACTATGGGAAAGATGCTAGGTGTCCTAGGATAAACGAGTAAAAAAAACATCCACACTATGAGTACCGTGAACTCTAAAAGAATTTTTTTTTTACAAGAACCGAAATTCTAACATAATTGTGTATTGCGAAAAGACAGCGCGGACGCAGTAAATATTTCGACGTCTGCCATTGCCAAAAGTCTAAAACGCTGCGGGTGGTAGGGCAGTATGTAAACACTATACTACTACTTAGTCCTTCGATCCAGTCACGGCCCGGCAGTAGATATCAATGCTGAACGCACGAGCGGTAGAGGCAGAATGTAAACGAGGTATAAAAATCTACGTGTAGGTAAGGAAGAACTGAAACTTCGAAATTAAAATCAAACTCGTTAATAACAATAAATTTTGTATATTTTATAATATTATTGGATACAATTATATAAGTACAATAAAGTAATTAATTCAATTATGACTACAATATAATATGAAGCAAACATCATGAAATGCCTGAGAGATTTCCGACGGCATGTGAACTCTTCCAACCCGCACTAGGCCAGTGTGGTGGACCAACCTCTCTCATTCTGAGGCCAAGCACTGTGACAACTAAACAATACTAAATTGTGGGTAGATGATTTTAATGAATATAATAATAATGAAAAAGAATAATATTACAAGTTTACATGTAATTAGGTTTTAAGTTATTGTATTAGAAACTTAAACGTATTAAGATTTAAAATAATTTCTCAAATATAACGAGACGACATTTGTGACTACTTAATACAAGCAATTTCAACATAATTTTGCAGAATAGATTTATTCTACGTCCATTTTTTCCGGTACATTATATTGTTGTGAGTTACCGGGTTTATCATATTCCGCAAAGCAACTCTCACCGTTATTTTTCAGCAATACAGACTTCGGCGGTAACTTAACATAAATTGGCTTATGACATGATGGAATGTATTCATAAAATCCAAAGTTGTCCTGTTGAATATTCAAATTTCGTGTAAATACCATGTCACACTGACTATCTTCATGTGTGTCGCATGACATTATTTTTTTAAAGTTCAAATGGTCGATAAATTCTGTTATATATATATTTGGATTAAAACTCCCAAGAAAAAATATACATTTTTCCTCTTGTATACTCGGAAGTATAAAATTTTTAATTTTCTGTATAAAATCATCGTCATTCAACACTCCTCTAATAGCAGTTACAATATATAAATATTTTTCATACAATAACACAGTTAAATACATTTTATTTTCATCATCTTTCAAAGAAATAATGACTTCCACAGATTTGTTTGCTTCTTTATAGCAAATTATTTCACCCCCAGATCTCAGATCAGTCTCGTAGTCAGAACGAAATGCAGTTTCAAAATTCGGTATATCTATATCGTCTAATCCAATGGTGTTAGTTTCGGTAAATATCAAAAGCGAGCCATTACCGTACCATTTATCAGTGGTAATAAATTGATAATGCTCATTAAAAGTTAAACCGGTATTTAAAAAAATTATTACGTCACCAGGTTTATTTTCAAATGTTTCAAATGCTAATTTCAGTTGTTTTTCAGTTCGCAGTCGAGTTAATTCATTCTTTTTTTTAACAAATTGATCGCTCTGTTTGTCCGATACCTTTAAATTTCCGATAATGTATAAATCTTCAAGCCGCTTAACACGAGTTAATGCAACATATTGCAAGCTCTTATCGAAGCGTAATTTGTCTTTTGTATGGTCGGTTATATGTATACACACACCTTCGTGATACGTTTGACCTTGACTTTTGTGTACTGTTATTGCTTCTGCTGCTTTCAGAGGAAACATGTTACCGACATATCGCGTCTTTTTTGGATTAGCTTTTAATTTAACTATAACAGTTGATTGATGAATTGGAACGTAATTTTCGAAACCAGGCTTAGTATGTTTTTTAAAATAATCCAATCTGGTTTTTTTACCAATGGCATCAGAATGAAAATCCATCCAAATAACAAATACACGACCATCTTTATCATAGTCAAAACCTTTCACGACTCCAGTTGTGCCATTGGCCAAACCATCTCCTACGTTCAGATTTTTTGTAATCATATATCGTATACCTATATTCACTTGTAGAAAAGCTGGCACCCATTTTTCACCATCGTCAATAGCATTAACGACTTCTTTTTCTCCATTTGATTTATTTAACTTTTCATTATTAAAGTCATTGACATGATCATTTAGGTTAAACAAATGAATAACTGAATCTGGAACTTGATTAATATCTTTTATTTCTCGTGATTTCAGTAAATTAATGTCTTCCGTCGTCATTTTAGAATCTCGAAAATTATTTAAAGCATTAATAAATTTTTCATCTTGCTGTCGTAGAATCTCTGTCAATTCATAAAATTCACAACATGTCCATAGTGGTGATTTTGGATATATGGTTTTTTGTCGTACTGGATTAAGTTGATGTAAATCACCGACTAATAAAACAAACCTATCTCCATACAATTTGTCATTGTCAAATATTTGCTGTAAACGCATGTTCACGGAGTTCATTAACCTTTCACCAACCATCGAAATTTCATCACAGATAAAAAATACAGAATTTTCTAACAATTCTTTTTTAGAATTTAGCTGTTTCTTAACAAGATTTCTGGTTTTGTAAATAGATATTGAAAGCATGCAATGCAATGTTACACCATCTATATTTGAAGCGGCCTTTCCGGTGAATGCGCATTTTAGTACTTTTAATTTTTGTGGTGAATCGGTTGACTTATTTTCTTCCCATGTTATTAATTTCTCTATAAAATTAATAATAGTACTTTTTCCTGCACCCGCTGGTCCTTGCAATATAATCTTTGGATTTTCTTCACTTATTTCACCACAGTCATTCTGCTTGATAATTTTTATTTTATTTTTGTACTGATAGTATATATGCATTACAATGTCACGTTGGTCATCGGTCAATATAGTAAAAATTTCTTTAATATCGCTCAAATCAATCGATAAGTCGTCACATGCAATCGTATCGTCCAATGCATCTGAAAATTAAATCCATATATAATAGTTATAATCATAATACTTTATATTTTGGCTAATATTTTATATTTTGATAAAAAAATATTGAAAAGAATAAATTATTAAAATATAACATTTCAGGTACCTAATGTAGGTTCAGTTTTATTTTTCAATATCCTGCAAGCATATTCTCTGCCATTGTGATCCACCAAAATTATCTGCGAATAGATACAATCATAATATTTTATTAGAAAGACTTACCTAACCGTGCAAATTATAACCTAAAGTCTAATTAAAAAATAACATAGATAACAAGAAAGTTTACACATTTATTTTTTTATTAAAAGTTAAAAAAAAGAAAATTATCTAAATTCTGATGTTCGTTATGTTAAACTAAAGTTGTTTATTTTTGAACGGGCAAATTAGACGTAGCGGAGCCTTGGCATAAATAGGATTTGGCGGGCCATGCAGGCACAATGACTTCTGGGCAGGTTTCCACACAAATTGGTGTCTGAAGATGGAAGGCACCGTTGAGATCGGTCCAGAAAGAGGGAGCTGTATGCTTTGGAGGCGTATACCGCGAGCCCTTGAGGCGGCGTAGGAAAACATTAGTACCTACCTGGAAGGACTTGGAAGAGGTCTTTGCCCAGCAGTGGAACAGCTAATGGGTAACAAACAATTTACTTACCTCTTGTAATTCGTTCAATGGCGGAAACGATGAAGGGATTTTAATCATGTTTTTTTTGTAACCGGTAATCTCTTTTGATGTACTCATTGTCCTGAAATTAATATAAGATAAGATAACATATTTTTACCCATATATTTTTTATTTTTCGCTATCAATAAATTGCAATAATTAGTGTCATTTAACGTTAAACGTTAAAGTGTCTTCAGTAGATACGTAAGTAACTAGGTAGGTATCTAATCTAGTGATATTTTTTACTATTCTCAGATTACCTATATTTAACTGAACTGGACATACTCGTATTATATCCTTATCCGAACAGTTACCTATGCGCTTTCCACATATTACTTAAAGAGCGTTGCTGCATTTTTAAACCCTTAATCTTTTCATTATCTTAGCAAATTAATTTTAAAACATATTGGATACAATGACATTTTATTCTGTTTAACACATAATAACAGACAGAAGCATTAAATGAACAAGGTAAATTTTAACAATAACTCCATCTTGACGCCAGATGAATTAGGTACAGCCACATATCAACACCCAATCATACATTAGGTACTTAGGTATATTGTTTCAGTAGGTACTATAGGATCCTGATGGGATCCTAGGAGTCTATTCAAAGAAACTCTCGGTTAATAGGTTCAAAGGTCAAGGGAATTCTGACACAATCATTGCTCACTTTTTTCCACTAAACATTCTACAATAATTCCAAATGATTACTTCTTCTTAAACCAGCTAGTGTTATGCTGACTCCTGGTAGCGACCTCTACAGTACCTAGGTAACATCTGATAATGGTAAGATTAAACGAACTTACCACAAAGTGAAAGTGAAATTATCCTGATTATTTAAATGAATGAATTATCCGAGGTAAAATAACTGTGTACCTAGTAGCCGTATAATCTTATTCGTGATTTTTTAAATATTTAGGTATGTACGTAATTAAATAAAAATAAAAATTCAGCACCTGAAGAAAGCACTTATTACTATAACTAAATTACGTAAGTACAGTCAGCAACGAAAGTCGCTGAACATGTTGCAATCTGCAATACGATTATTAACATGAAGTTACTGACCTGTGAAGGTTGTGCGAAATCATTGCCTAGATGATCATTAAATATTTACCCTACCTTTATAATAAAAAAATCTCTTGACAAGTTTTGGAGCTGTCATGTTTTCAAAATTTAGCTGTGTTCAGCGACTTTCGTTGCTGACTGTACGTTCTCTTAAAGTATTTATTTATTAATTTTACCTCCTTACGTATATCTAAAAACATCCAAATTGAATTTTTCGAGTGTTAAGCTGGTTTATGACATCCCAAGATTTTATAAAGAGTTGTATGGAAGATAAAAGACCTATGGAGTAAAAATTTGTCAAAGGACAAGCCTAGGTGACAGATCAAAGCTGTATTTTTTAATTCTGTTGGAAAATAAGGTAAAATGCGTAAAATTATACCATTCTTTGGCTATGTCCTGCATATATTTTCTGTGTATATCTACTTACTTAAAAGATTTTCAATCGATTATAGTTATGATAAATAATATTTATTTCCGTAAATTATTTCTGCATATAGCGGTAATTTTGTGTAGGTATCGAACTTGCAAAACTCAAATATAAAGTTGACTGTTTATTGGATCTGCCAAGCTTTATCTCTGTATCACCCTATAGTCGACTGGTAGAGATTTCTTATAGCATTAAGTTTACCTCTGTACATGTGCCTAAAGTAATAAATACTACTAGGTACTTAAATAAAAGGGATTAGAAATACCCTATGACATCATACTTATGTACAGAGGCCAGCACATCAAGGTAATACAATCTGTCAAATTTCTTTGATTGATTTTCAACTTTAACACAAAATAATAAGGTTCGTATTCAATTGGGAGAATTTGATAGTTTTGGATAGGTTGACCTGCTGGCGTCCGTACTTATATCTAGGACCTAACTGTTGAGTAGGTAACATTCTTCAACTTTCAGACTGTTTGTTACTCTTTGTTGAATGATCGCATCCATACCGCCAATAACATAAAGTAACAAATAGTAGGTATATTTTATTATTTAGTGCAACTAGTTTGACTTTTCAAAAGTGCTATTTTAATGGTCTAATTGAAATAAAATATTTGACTTTGACTTTGACTTTGACTTTGATTTCTCGGACAGGAGTGACAAAAGCTACTTCATCACCAACACATACTGCTGGGCACGGATCTCCTTTCAGAATGAGTAAGATTAGACCATAGTCCACCACGCCTAGTGCGGGTTACCTAGCTCACACCGTCTAGAAAATCTCTAAGGCGTGCAGGTTTCCTCATGATGTCTTCCTTCATCGTTTATGTGAGTGATAATTAAATACAACAGCTGCAAACTGCAACGCCGTCAAAAGTCGTACCTATTTTAAATGTAGTTCGTGTTATCAGGACATCCTCATCGATAAATCCTAGTTTGTTCAGTGATTGTGTTAAGTGATTTCAGAAGTGTAGGTACGTTAGTAGTGGTTTATACAGCGCCGGATCTAGGGGGGGGGGGGGGCAGGCCGGGGCCCATACCCCGGGCGAACAAATTCGAACTTCTTGAGACAGATGTCCAGTACTTAAAGCACATGCATAATTTTTCGCGCGTAGGCATAGGCGCGTAGGCATAGGTGCTGCATAATATAAAACATAATTATGCATGCGGGGGCGGCATGGTTTTTATGTTGCATTTTTATGTTTTTGTCCCGCCTCGACAAAATTCTAGATCCGGCGCTGTATAGATAATATTATATTTTACGTTGTTGTATTTAATGTTTATGTTGTTGATTGACGACAATGACACCAAGAGCGGACAATAGAATGTGGGTAAGTACCTAATACAGTTAAGTGTGTAATGTATATGAAAATGCCATAAGTTTGGTATTATGTGTAGAAAATAATTGTGTATCTGATATCTATGTACTTGAATACTAATTCAGGTACATAGGTATCTGATATCTATGTACTTGAATACTAATTTACTTCCTTTACTTTTAGTAAGGGCCATGGATACATCCTTTTTTAGTCAATGTTATGCTAAGGACCTTCTATTTTTATTAATTTTTACACCTATTTTTATTTTTTGTATACAACGTGTTACAAAATACCCCGTAAAAAATATAATTAAATATCAAAACTAAAAATTTTGTCAGCTGTCATGTCAGGGAACCAGATTATTTAACAGAAAAGCCTACGTACCTATTTTACCTAATAAATGTCTACTTTAATAGTTTTTCTATTTTTCATTCATAAAATGTTGTTGTTTTCCTTTTTTTGGGGTATGTTATACAGCGTTACTACGGTTCTTAAATACTGTGAATGGACTCGTCCTAAGGCCCCATTTAACCTCCTCTCGGCTTAACGGGTTATTTTATAACACCCTGTATTTTTGGCATGGCTTCAGAGGCCTTTGTACCATTCAAGCAATTTTGTTTTGTCTTGCAAGTTTGTTCTTTAGTGAAAAATCTTCTCTAATTTTTTTTGGTCTAAGACGCAGAATCACAACAACGCAATCAACACCTATTTTATTTTAACTATAATAAATATGAAGCATTTATTTATAACACCAGTAACGCCATTAAATGAGTAAGTAGGATAGTCAGTCAGGTTTAATTAATGCGAACAAGTATTTAACGAGAATGGAAAAAACTAAATTTATATCTAATCTTTTAATGTAATTTATGTACAGACGCCAGCAGGTCAAGCTATCCAAAACTGTCAAATATTATTTATTGAAAATGAACCTTAATTTATGTTGTTTTAAAGTTGATAATCTAATTTTTTAAAATGACAGATTGTGGTAGCTTGATTTGCTGGCTTCTGTACCTTACTTTTTATATTATTTATACCTATATAAATTTATTTCTAATGTTGAAAACAACAATAAGTGGCTTACTGGAATAAACAAAAAACGATTTATGAAGGAAATAATAAACAGAGAATCCCCTACCTGCTGAATGAAGTGTTGCTAATGCAAAATAAAGATATTTGATTAGTTACAAGCTGCTGGAAAGTTAACTTGATACACTATATTATGTTAAATAATTATTGCTAAAGTTTTAGAGGATTCTGTAAAAAAAACTGACTTCAAAAGCAATACTTTATCACAACAACACATATACCAATTAAAATTTGGTCTGGTCAATCGTTAAAATATTTTATTTAACGCACAGATTAACATGTTGTTGCCAGATGCTGAATTTTATTTTTCTCTTCTTTTTATTAATATTATTATTCTAAAAATCACGACGAACTTAATATAAACGGCTAAGTTTTGCACAGTTATTTTTACTACTGCCTCGAACTTACGCATTTTTCTATTTTTATTCTATGCCTAAGTCACACAATCAATATTTTCTTGTTTCTTTTGATACTTATAAAATAATAATACTTAGTTAAGTAGGTACTTACTCGTAAATATGGATCACTTATTATTCTGTAGTAAGTTTAAAACTTTTAAGTTTTTAACTATAATAACAATTTAAAACTCGAAACTTCTCAATATTTATTTTTATCACCAGAGAGGCAGATGTACGCGCGCGTCGTCCAACAGCCGACTAGTCGCGACAAGTCATTATTAGTCATTCTGACCACAGATAAGAGACTGAGTCTATCTAGACTAATACTTACTAGTGACTATATTCATGTCGATGTTTGCGGTAATCAGTAAAGTGATAAGACTGTGTAGTAGTGTAAATATGTAGATTGCATTAAAAATGGTTAAAATAACGTACCTATGTTTGGCCGTGATAATTTTATTAATAAGTAAGTAAATAATTTTTTATGTGGTTTTACTACTAAAATGTTACCTCCGTTATTTGTGGCATTATGCTCTACCGAAAGTACCACAGATTAAATAATAGTTTATATTAAATATGTACGTATATAATTACCTAAATAAATAATTATTGTGTACGAATTATTGCACTGTGACGCATTGGATACCTAACTAATTAGCTTTTTTGTTTCATAATAATTATATTTACGCAACTTTGGTATGTATCAATTATAAACTTATTACCTAGGTATTATAATAATTATGATACATCCCAAAGTTGTATAAAGGTGGAAACGACTGTTTCCACTGATGTTCAGGAGGTCACGGTTTAAATAATACTCTTTTATAAAATTCCCAGATTACGTCATGATCTGCCATAATATTAATATCAATTTTGATATAAGTCACGTGACATACTTACGGTAGTACATCGTGTTGTGCAAAAAGCTAGGGAAATGAGGAAATCTCCATGATGTAATGGCACGTTCCTTTACATTACGTTAAGTAAGATATCTAAAAAAAAAACAATGTATGACATCAAAGATTGCTGAATTTGTTAATTATGTAGGTATTTTAATTTGTTCTTTTATTACTAAATATCAATTTGTCAAATAAATTGTATATTGGTTGACCATTTTAATCTGTGAATGTGGCATCAAATTCAAGATTCGAGGCCCCTTTTCAAGTCCCGACTCTCCGTTTTCTCTGCTAAGTAGGTTACAAGTACCTACTTACACAATGTATGTTCGCTCTCTAACTACGGAAACCTAGGGTCAGTGGATACGAAACGGGGCACTATGAAAAAAAGACAGAAAAATTTCATCAAAATCCATCGCCTTGTGGAGAGGCGAGGTGTGTTGCCCCTCCGACGAAAAGGGAGGATCCTCCAACCAGGCGTGTATTGTGCCTGGCGGGCCACGGCCCGACGGTTGATGTCGGGCGGTTGTATATATGCAACTTTTCGTTGCGAATGTTGCTTGCGCGATTCAGGCCTTCGTAGTTCTATGTAGCGCGGTAGATGTCGCTACATCACTCCCCCCCGAGACCGGAGGTCGATGATCTTGATGAGTCAGCGGTCAGTGCGTCTGAAGAGCTTGCCAGTGCCGGAAGTGCGAGTTCCAGTGAGTCGGAACGGATGCCGCGTAGTCCGCAGTGAGTCGGGACTGTGTTGCGGTGAGTGTGCGATGAGTCCCCAGTGAGTCGGGGCGATGCTGCGTAGACCTCAGTGAGTCGAGGTAGTGCAGTGAAGCGTAGTGGCTGGCTGCTGCGTCGACCAGGAGAGACGGCCTCTGCTTGTTGACCGGCCGAAGTACAGTGTGCTGTGCCAAGTCGCTGATGTCGGCTGAGGGTTCTGACCAGGCTGCATGTCTGCTGCAGGCATGTGGTCAGGCTGCCCGTTGAAGCCGGAAGAGTGCTGGCTGGCTGTGTGACTCGCTGCTCGATGCTGTTGAAGGCTGCTGTGTGGGGAAGGTGATGACGAAGGTGCTGGTCTCCGGAAGGCTGCGCTGATGTTCTGCTCGGGGTCACCAATGTGGAAACACTGGAATCACGTCGGGGTCACCAGTGTGGAGAGGCGAGGTGTGTTGCCCCTCCGACGAAAAGGGAGGATCCTCCAACCAGGCGTGTATTGTGCCTGGCGGGCCACGGCCCGACGGTTGATGTCGGGCGGTTGTATATATGCAACTTTTCGTTGCGAATGTTGCTTGCGCGATTCAGGCCTTCGTAGTTCTATGTAGCGCGGTAGATGTCGCTACAGCCTAATCAAGCCTTCGGGACCCGGTGGGATGTGGGAGTAGTAGGTTGGGGGAACACCATGGCGCACCTCAAGGGCATTGACCTTGACCTCCTGATCATTGACCTTGAGGTCAAGGTCAAGTTTCCGAAGCTCAAAATCCGCTATTCTCCTGAGGTTACTAACTTTGACCTCAAGGTCTGGTGTCCTTGAGGTCAAGGTCAAATGACATTACAGTCAAGAACAATTGACTTTGAGGTCAAGGGGTCAAGTGACTCCGGAGGTAATATTGACGGAGCCCGATCGCTACGCTCGCTCTTGTATCCTAAATTTGAGGCACCAATCCCTTCGACATCGTTTTTACGAAAAACTGTTGGTCGGAGACCAAAATTACCCTGATGCTTTTCGCCTTACTTTTAGGTGTTCTATACGATAGAATCACAACAACAACGATTTGAGAAAAACAAAAAAAAATTTTTTTTTCCAAGTCCCTGACGCCTTTATAATACAATCCGTTCGACATCGCTTTTACGACAAATGGTTGGTCGGAGACAAACATCACCCAGATGCTTTTCGCCTTACTAGGTGTAGAATCGAGAAAATAAACAATTTAAGAAAAAAAAATTTTTTTGTAAAAAATTTCTCTTTTTCCTCAGTGCCCCGTTACGTATACTCCAACCTAACCTAGGACTTAATACTTACTACACCACTAAATGTCCATATTATCTAAAACTTAAGTATCTATGTCACTCACCCCTAAGTTAAACATGTGCTTGTTCAAGCAACAGTGTCCTGTTATGGCTCTTGCCACAATTCACAAGTTGTTCCTATTAAGCGCTAGGAATAGGTTTGTATGCCTTTTATTATAGGCTTTAATTAAAGCTTTAGAGTGCACCATGCCTGGCGATTACGTCCATGACAGTCTCAAAGCTTGAGTTCGTAATAGTTCTTAGAGCAAGTTTTTGGTGTTCCACCGAAGGGCTCGGCTTCTTACTGCGTACTACTAGTCCCCGCTCTAGCGAGTTCGTCGGCACGTTGTAGTTGCATTATTACATACTGCAACTACAACGTGCCGTATAAAATACATGGAAAAGAATTTTGATAAAACTATATGACTTCAAAGTAATGATTTAATTGAGTTTACAAAGTTTATGTAAAGTAGCTGTTGGTCTGAAACTTAAACAAAATGTTTATTGTAATCGAAATCCTCTAAGCTTTGGTGAAACAGCTTTAAATCGATGATTAAAAGCGATTTGCCGGAGGGTTTTTACAGTGTCAACTCCAGTGAACTGAGTTCAAAGAAATAAGAGATTGCCCTTTACTTTGCTGGAGCAGCATTTATTTTTTTCCAGACTAGCAGCGGATATTAAGATACGGGTTCTCATCTTTAATGATTTCATTTGGTCTGCCCACGCTAAAGGGGCGTTATAGAGAAAATTCAATGTAGTGATCAGGTGCGAGACATGTCGCATATTAATGGTTTTGTAGGAGACGGAATTCTGTTAACGTTACAATAGCTCCTGATGCATAGATATTATAACGTATTCGATACAAACATTGTTTGTGTTCAGTCTAATCAGAACAGATGGTGAATATGCCAACACCAAGCAGTTATTATAGCAGACAGATTGTAGGTAACAAAAAAAAAGGTAACATGGGATTACAAGAAATTTTGCTTAGGTACTGACCTCCAAACTTCAATAAGAAGACGGCGCCCGATGAATAACGAGGCCCATTGCTCCGAGTGCTCATTAAAATAATATGTACCTATACATATTTCTATTATTATCACATAAGGAAACTCCTTTAGTTCACCTAAAATTTAACACTCGAAAGAAAACACTAATTTTTATTATATTTCATGGTATTTTTAGTTCTTGATATTTCGGCGCTGTTACAAGCGCAGTTATCGCGGGCCTACTGGAGAATGCGGGTGAATGTTAAGTATTCCTAGATGCAGATAAATAATCGGTCTACCCTCCGTCTTTGAAAAAATTGTGTCTAGTTTTTATTAAACATTATTGTTATAATTTTATAAAATTTTCATGAATTCATAAAAAATAACACTTAAAATACAATTCCATTATAATTTTAGAATCAATTTTTCATAATCTTAAATATGGCTATGTATGTACAACATTTGGGTGTTAGCGTATTTTTTCGGCGCCATCTGTTTGCGGGGGTGCGTTAATTTAGCGATGTTGCGCGCGTTCTGCGAACAGATGGCGCTACGGACTTTAAATATTATTGATTTGTTTCTAAATCTAATCTGCATTATCTGTGGCGAGAAAATTGTTCTCTGCCTTACAAACGAAATAATATTGTTAATTTTCTCTTTTTTACGATTATTTAGGTATTTCAAAGTACAAAAAATTTACGAACTTTCATTTTTATTCAAAGGACGAAACGAAAACAGTATTGTTGGTTGTGTGAGTTGCTGTGGTCTCCCAATGAAGGAGTACATGACTTAAATGATATCACTATTAATAACACTGCGTTACAAATTTTCAAAAAATTTGAGTACCCGCTTTGAAATGTCATGATTTTTTATTTATACGTATCGTTTAATAAACATACATACAAATTTTCTTTCCATCACGTCTCATTTTTTTCCCGCAAGAAAGTGCTATTTTATATTAGAAATTAAACCTTCAAAACATATTTTAAAGAAATCTTATAAAATCAACCAATTTTTTTTACATTAAGCCTTATTTTATCATTTAAGTAAAAAAAAGTCAACAAAAATATTACCTATGAAATTTTTATAAAAAATATCGTGAAACTTCAACGTTTTCTTTTGTGCTTCGAATGATCTACTCGTTTTAAACGCCAACAGTAATCACCTAGCATAGTTGTGTCTCAACGGCCTTGAAATCGTTCTTCAAGCGTCTTTACATCTTGGTGAAACCTCTCACCCTGTTCATCACTAACCGCACCAAGATTAGATGGAAAAAAGAAAAATGAGAATGAAGAAAGTGAATTTTTAATGACATTCTGCAACCCAACTTTTCGTATGCTTTTAACATGTCGTTCACTAGCTGTTCCGCATTTTCGGCTCTGTGGTTCCCTAAAAACCCTTTTATAACTGCTTTCAGTGACAACCAGGCATCAAGTTCCGTATTAGTAAGCTTTTTGTAAAAATTTGGGTCGTTTATCAAAGTACGTATTTGTCCCACAAATATTCCTTCTTTGAGTTTGGCGTCACTTAACTTTGAAAATACTATCTTCAAATATAAAAAGCCATCTCCCTCTTTATTCATGGCCTTCACATAAAATAACATTTTTAGGATCTATCAATGGTACATGTTTCACATTAGATTTTCCGCATACAAACTCTGACCTTTCTGGCCATACTTTTGTAATGTAGTGTTTTTCTGTGGCTCTGCTGTCCCACATACAAAGAAAACAACAGTATTTAGTAAATCCGCCCTGTAATCCGAGCAAAATAGCTATAACTTTGAGATCAGCGCATACTTTCCTGCTGGGAAAGTGAGGGTAGTAGAAAATAATAATTAACATGTACCTCGAAAACTAGACGTGATGGATACCACATATGTTTGGAACATTTAATCTATGACTCATTACCTATTGATTCCAGCTAACAGTTAAGAGGGTACCAAAATCTTGTAACGCAGTGTAATTATTGCTACTAGCATAACCGGGAAAGGAAAGCAGTGAGATAAAACCTTTAACGTCAACTTCAATCGCGTGTGATGTCCACAAACCCGCTCTGGGCTAGTGGTGGACTATGGCCTAACTTCACTCATTCTGAGAAAAGACTCGGGCTCAGTAGTGCGAAAGTAAATAAGTTGATGCTAAATCTTCTTTCATTGCCTTTCTTTACATTTCTTGACGATACCTATTAAGTATAAAAATCTTCATAGAAATCATAATTATTGGTAACACGTAAAGGCAATTGGTGAATGTACGGCGTGGTACGGCTAAATGTAACACGTACGCAATTAACTATGAAGACGATTGGATTGAACCCCATTCCTACATCGTAAGTAATATTTGCTCATAATATTAGGACAAAGATCTTATTTATTGGTATATTTGGACAGGATCGAGATTTAGGCAATTTCGGTGTCTGAAAAGCAGCACATGCTTTATGCTTGTGTGTGTGTCTGGCTGGAAAATGTAGAATAGGTACCAACTTCGTTGCATTTTGTACAAGGACTTAATTAATAACAAGTAAGGAGCTAATGAAAGTTGAAAGTAAATAGGTTTTTTTTTTTAATTTAAAAATTCTTAGCATATTAGTGACACCTCTTTGTGCTTCGAGTCGGTGTGGATCGTGGTACCTACTCACGGTTGTCGTACGAAGACCCAAGACTATCTGATTGCAGTCGCTTCGCGTGAAATGTAACCTGAGATGAAAAGGTTGATGATAAGAAATAAGAGCTGGGCTGGAATATTATCTTCTAAAGTTTTTATAGTAATTACAAGTTTCGAAACTCAAGTTTAATGCTGATGACGTTATATAAGTATCATAACTGTGGCGTTTCAAAATGTTTTTATTATATCAAGTATTTTGTCTCAGCGACTCCTACATCTCAAAATAATTATAGCAACTTAAATATTATATTAATAAACTAGAAATAGTTTTAAGTGAGCTACGAAATATCTCAATGATTCTAAGACAAGATTCCAACGTCGATCATAATAAACTCTGTGTAAACTTCTACAAGTTTTCTTCACGCTGCATCCATCTGTTCTATAACGTTTTGTGAAACTTTGACAAGCCGTCTACACCGCAAACATCTTTGCAGTGGTTTTTGGTAACTTAACATGAACTTACATTGTTAAGTTTGCACGTCCCAAACTAATCTCAGACTATTAAGCTTTAGTAACGTTTAGGTGTTATCTACGCGTGATGTAAGATGATGCGGTTTTTTGTTATTAAAAAGAAGATAGAAAGAAAAGTTTATATTTCGGAGTCGCGCAGAACATGTAATAATTTCCTTTTTTTTGTACCACTAAGTTAGCAAACGAGCATACGGCCCGTAGCAACCGCTTACCATCAGGTGGGCCGTATGCTCGTTTGCTAACTACAAAAACTCAAGCGTCTATAAGCTACGGTGGTTACCGTAGCTTATAGACGCTTGCAACACCAGACTACCGGACCACAGAGACCGGCTTGAGTTTTTGTAGTTAGCAAACGAGCATACGGCACTTGCGCGTTGCCGAACCTGTAAAAATCTTTTCACACCCTTTTGTAGTTTTTGATAAACGGACGACAGGGATGCTCAATTTTCACTGTACTTTTTTGATCTGGTATCCCAAAAAGAGGGTTAGTGTTGACAATGACGAAAATAGCCTAAACATGAACTTATTCGTTAATTTTATTTTTATTAAGACCATTAGAAAACCTTTTGTAGGTACTCTCCTCGCTGAGATAACGTTACTAGTGTGGGCGGCAATCAAGTGAGGAAATGGGTGGGTGAGTGGAGTTCCTAGAGATTGTAGTCGGAAATAAAAGATCTGAGTGGAACGCTTAAGAATAAGCTTTCACGGTTTTTCTTCGACGAGATATTATTAATCGTCAAAACGCTGTCACGGCAAAATGTCGTTTGATAAATCGGTATTTTCTTTTTTCAGTGTTTTTTTTTTGTGTTTCTTTTTGGTTTTTGAAATTGCGCGACTTCAATTTTATAAACTAGGTAGGTATTATCAATTCACAATATTTTTTGAAAATGCACAGTGTCTTTTTGGAGCTTTAAAAAGGCAGGGCCGTAGCAAGAGAAGTATTAAAAAAAAGTGGGCGTGAATATAGATATGTTCTGTCTCATAGAACATTTTATTCAATACAGTTGAAACAGCTTAGTAAAAGCCCTCCAGCTAAAAGTTAGTAATACCTACATAAATTATAAATAAGATACTCATATTCAAGAGCAGCTCTCTAGTCTCACTAATCTAGTGTTCCTAAGATCGACTGCTACGGTAGAGGTCCTGTGTTCGATTCCCAGGTCGAGAATAACGTTATTGAGTTTTTCTATAACATTCTCTCACTCCGAGTACAACTCGGAGTTTGGATTTGTGCCCATTTATTGGTTAGGCTCGCCAACTAATTATTATGGGACCTAAACATACCGGCGAACTGTGGGTGTGCATTACTGGACCTGGTAAACCTCTACCTAACCCTTCGGGGGATACAGGCGTGATGATTATGTATGTTAAGATAGCAAATTAGGGAAGGAAAGTGGGAGACCATAGAAAAGTTAGATGGACTATGTGAGAGATGATATGGCTACATAGGAACCGAATGATAGAGATGTATGGAAGAAAAATACATACTACACTGGCCCCAAGTAATTTGGGATGATAATATAATATAATATTTTTTATATTTTTATGATGTGGGAAGAGTGATGATGATGGCGACTGATACTACACGAATGAACACATAAGCATTCAGGTTCTTGTGGGAGTAACTGTGTTTTTTTTTTATTAAAAAAATATAAATATATTTAAATATTATCTAAATCTACAACCCTAATAATATTTGATGTGCTAAGAATTCACATTTCAACTTTGTCAAAGTTAGAATGTGAATTATTAGCGAATTTATCTACATGTCAACCTGATCCAAAAATGATTTGATTACCAATAAATCGTGGGAGGCCTTCAGTATTTTCTTATTTCTTTCAGCGATCGCTCTTTGATACAGCATTCTTTTATATCGCATACATGAGAAATATTTTTTTGAAAGAAGGATTCATACTCGATTTATGATCAGATATTTAGCATTCTTTACCTTTGTCATTTAATTTATAATTAATTTTGGGTTTGAACATGCATGAGGTTCGCTAATTTTATGTCAAAAAGGTATGTTTAAGCATAATAAAGGTCAAACCAAGTGCATTAATCAGGAAGCAGGCATAAATGACAGTTCATTAGCACAAAGGTTTACAAAAATCTTAAGGAGTTCTCACGATGTATTTTGATCAGATGTAATTTGCCTTCAGCGTTTTTAGTTCAGTTAAATAAAGAAATAAATTGATTAAGATCAAAGGCTTGTTCAGGGAGGCAGGCGTTATGAAGAAGTTTATAAACAAATAGCTTCACCAATATGTCGAAAAGCTCTCGCTCAGAGCTGGATCAACCGCCTGATACAGGAGGTAGGTATTTATGAGCTGAAACTGAAACGAAGTTAATTGGAAATATGCATGAAAGAACTGAAGGTAAGCGGTTACAGTAGCCTATAGACGCTTGCAACACCAGGGATATTACTTATGTTACCGACCCTGTAAAAAACGAAAGAGGAATTGGTAGTACCTAATTGGGTTGGTTGGCAACATAAGGGTCAAAGTCCCACCCCTGCCGACTCGTTTCCTCGCGAAGCACTAAGTTGGGAAAAGGCTAGGAGGGCGATGACTAGCTCTGAACTAGAATCGGATCTTCAGGTGAACTTATAGGATATTTAAACAGGCTGTAGATAGTCCCTTAGGTCTTTTTTTTGTTGACGGGGTTGGGAACGCTTCATGCACTATCCACCGCTCCAGGGAGAGCGGTGAGGTGTTGCGGACTCTGCTCTGAAAAGAGCGACCTTCCGACTAAAACCAACCTCGGCGTTTCGCCTCACCACTTGAGTGCCGGGGCTAGGGGAGCGCTGTAGCATTCGCCCGCAGACCCGGCAGTGGCGGGCTGACTATGCGGCCCCCTAGTCCCTTAGGCCTAGGCTTAGAATCGATAAACAATTAATAAATGTTTAGGGTATCTGATCGCAGTCGCTTCGTGTAAAATACTGATATTCAGCCGCATCTGGTTAGGCTGGAAGCCGACTCCAAAAAAGTTGAAGGCTATGTAGATAATGATTATAAATATAATGGAATATGAAAAACGGTAATTCTGCGTACCTACTTACATGCAAAACAACATTCTTCGAAGAACTGACGCGGAAATTGAGTAAGCGAGGATATAAGGGTGTTTATTTTTAGTCTTTACTTGCAAAGGTTAAAGTGGCCTCCTACGTGTTCCATATTTATAGGATTTTATTGGAAACAATAATCTTATAAGTATATGAGAGTTTTATTGAAAAAAAAAAAGAAATAATTCTTAATTTTTATTATTGTATTTCTTAGAAATACACGTCTTCCAAGGTAGAATAAGATCTGTATAATATAATTTGTATGTTTTGTTGAATAATAATCGAAGCCCGTTAGCTATTCATGTTGAATGAATATGAGGGATTGAATTTTATAAGAGTAGAGATATCATATACACTAGCTCTCGCACGCGGTTATAACGGCATTCTATAGGGCCTTTTGAGGCAAAGGGTAGCCAATATTTGTCCATATCCAGTCTAATCTATCTCTGTACCAAATTTCATCAAAATCGGTTCAGCGGCTTAGGCATCAAAGCGTAAGAGACAGACAGAGAGTTACTTTCGAATTTATAATATTAGTAGGGATAGCATTTTACAATATTTTATGTAGCTCTATTTTACAAAGGTATTTCTTATAAAAAGGTGCTGTAAAATACTAATCCAGTAAGGTTATTGTTAAAATTTGTATTTAGTAAAGCTAGGTTGTTCATAGATTCTTTTTTGGGCGGAGAAAATGCCTGTGCGCATACGAAACCGTCGGGGATACGGTGAGGTTATGTGAGGCCACTAAAAACTCCGTTTGTGCCTGTTTGTCCGCTTTCATAGAGGAGCCACGAAAACTGCTACGTATAAAATAACAGGTTGTTCATAGAAAAAGAAGAAGCTTATGGGGGTGGAGGGTAGTTACAGAAATTGTATGCTACCATAATATTTGCGTGTCTATATGTACCTTTCCTATTTCTATGTTCCTTTTCTTCAGGTAATGGGCATCAAGACACGTTAAAGGCGTCCTTGCCCAACAGTGGGCATCACCATCAACCCATATACTGTATATGGGTTGATGGTGATGATTAAAACATCAAGCGCAAATTATAGGCTTGATAGATTCGAAGAATTTTATGTGAAGAAAATTATTATTTTGTTAATACTTAAGTATTTCATAATACCCAAAAGAGGTTTTTTCTTGAGAATCAAAAGTGGGATAATATTATTTAAACGTTTAATATACATCGTAACAAATACGCGGTAAACAGAAAAAAACGTTGTCTTGAAACGTGTAGCCTGAACAATACAATTGATGTTGAGACCATCCAAATAATGCCATTACATTCAATAGCTCGTATCTACACAATCCGATTAGGGTACTCATGTGTCTCCGAGACGTTAAACGTATTATTCAGTTAGCATTGTGTAAGTGCACGACACAAAGGTATACCGTCTGGTATGTAAGTGAAGACGCTATCGCAAATAGGTACACTTACCTGTTGAATGCCAGCCTATTAAGTTTTATTGTATAAAGCGAAGAGACTTATTGTTTTAAAATAGGGTAAATAACTCATCGATGTCCTGTTCAATTATGAAGGTATTTGTTGGATACGTGAAAATGTATGTGGCGTTAGGCCTTATTTATGGCCCGACCTCTGAAAACGCTGCCATAAAAGTAATTTACTGCTATGGCCATAGTTATTTCAACCCATAAGAAAATTAATCATTTATGATTTATAAGTCACTTACCTGAGTTCAGGAACGCTCCGCAGTATAACGAACGATATTATAATTTTACAGCGACGTATATATTTATTTAATTGAGAATTTATAATATAATAAGTAGTAGTCAACAGGTAACACAGATACGAGTATTTAACAACAGTTTCTAAATATCTCAAAAGTTACAACAAGTTACAACGCGCTCAGCATCATGTTAGTGAAAGAGCCGTCCGTAACAATAATAACACTGACAGGAAGACAAAACCAAGCGTATGTGGGATTGAAGTGAAGGCAGAGAGGAAGCGAAGAGTAGGCATCACAGGTAGCTCGAAATCAACTCAGAATTAAAAATGTATAATACAACCAACCGAAACGAAACAAATTTCGGACGCGGTAGCGTACTGTTAACACGCGCGACGACACTGAAGCGAGTTCGGTTAAGGTGTGAAAAGTCTGTAAGATTCAACAAGTGGTTTGCGAGGGCCGGCGACGCGGGCCGGCTCGGAGGTCCTCGCGGCGGGAAAGCTCGCCCGCCAGTGCCTGAGTTCCCCGAGCTGCGCCACCCGCCTGCCTCCGAACACTGCGCATGTGTGCGGGACCTCGCTCTACACCCTTCATTGTTAACACGACACCTGTGTGCGATTTTCCATCGTTCACACGAGTCTCTGTGCCCTTGTGTGCATGCTCGCCTCGGTGTGAGTGTATGACGCGCCTACGGGTCTGGCGCACAGGTAAGCCCGGGCCGACCTCCAGCCAGCTCGTCCCTGTCCTATCTATACCGCTTTTACAATGAAATGGCTCGGTGAACACAAACTACCTGCGTGCTACATTAGCGGACGCATAGCTCCCATAAGTCGAGGCTTTTATTCACTCAGGTTTTTGTAACGAGCTCGTAATACAACATCAAATTAGTGTTGCGATTGTTGTTACATGGAAGGGTTGAATTCCTCGCACTTGTAGAGTGCTCTAGAAAAAGTTACGTGTCATACCGAGGTTCAGTATGTTTATTTAGTAAACCTTTCTCTCACTCGAATATCATTAATAGGTCACATTGTAGTGAATAATTTCATATTAAATTAGATTGTTTTATTTAACAAGCGCTCAGTTAATTACATCGTTACGTGCCTGTCAGTTCGTGAAAAGGTTTAAGTTGCACAATGTTAAAACTTTTAAAATATTCTGTTACAATTCAGTTGGATAATTATTTCAACAAGGTTCTGCTACACATCTACCTCCACGGTTTCATTTTTTCACGTGTTGTATCTAAATGCAATTTTGAATATTGATACCTGAAAATTATGCTAGTGTTAATTGAATTTAAATTTAGGTTTAGTTAAGTACCTAGTGTAGAATTTAACTTTGTAAATAATAATGCACTTTTTCACGATCATGTAATTTATGTCAGCCTTACTCTACGCTCGTAGCAAGACTACGAGGCTACGCCTGACACTAATTCGTAGCAGACATTTGTAATCAGCTTGCCTTGCTACGCCGTAGTAGCCTAAGTAGAAGGTACAACACTACGTAACAGTTAATTTATCTATAATGATTTTTGTAGTTATTTTATTTATTCTTTTTTTAGGAGAGGTGGGGTAATTCCACTCAAATTGGAGCTGCCCGACTGGGGAAGTACCCCCGCTTTGCAGATAATCGAACTGAAATAACACTGATTTAACCTGTGTTGTGTTCCTTACGGTGAGAAAGGTTGCCAGTGCTCCGCGAGGAAATGATGTGTAGCAGTGGGGGGGACTTTGATCCTTATACTGCCAACCCAACATTCCTCGTTTTACAGGGTCGGCAATGCGCAAATGAATAGGTAACAACCTCTTTTACAAGCGTCGTAGGTTACGGTAACGTGGCAGTCCAATGGTCATACCACTAGGCTATCACTGCTTAATATCATCAAGTACGCCAAATATACTTATTGATAGATTTCTGATACTCGAGTATTACACATTAAAGCAATATTAATATAACGAGTTAAATCCCTTCAAAGCCCTACTAATATAAATGTGAAAAGAACCAAATCAAAATAGTTTTATTTTCATATAAACCATATACAGGCACTTATGAAATGTTGAGTCTAGAAAGAAAGAAAGAAAGAAGAAAGAAATATTGTTTATTCGCTACTATACAGGACACACAAAAAGTAAGTACAGAAGGGGAACGTTCACTGAACACAAAATTTTATACTGACACTCTAGGTGCACGGTACCAAATTGGTCGTTTCCTATGGAGAAGAACCGGCAAGAAACTCTATGATTACTCTTTTAAATTATAGTTGTTAACAATGATGTTCGGTACAATAATAATTATAAATTGGATACTTAAATGAGGGGACAATTTAGGAATGTTGGCAAAGATTACAATTAAATAAAATACAGCTAGGCATAAAAGAAAGTTCTAAACAGTTCTCCCATTTACAAAGAGTAGTAACTAATAAACTATATAACCTAGAATCTACAACAGAATTTTCCAATGAGGAAAATTTTACCTATATTTCCCAAAAGAGTAGGCAGAGGCGGGACACCCACGTTCTTTAGATAACAAGAGGAACACGCCTGAGACCAAACCTTGGCATTTATACCAATACAATCTGAAATCTTAGCTGTTGCATTAGCACTTTCATCTTTATTATTAAAAGCATTAGGTCGAAAAAGAATCAACCGCCAATACAGTACATAGAACGTGGCAGAAATGTCGTGTTGTGAAAAGCGCGAATATCTTAGCGGAGAGTTCTCAGTCAGTAGTAGGAGTTTTACATATCCCACTGTCTTCCTGTGAGCAACAAGTTCACGAGAATTTTCCAAGAAAATAAGCTATTTGTAAAATACTTCAAAGTCTTTCATAGTTATAAATAATTTGTATAAACAAGCCGGGGTGGCTTGTTATAACAAATTTCCTCCTTGAAAGACATCATAATTCTTACGATTTTAAATCTCTTTAATTACAATAATATTTAAATACTTATGTATATAAATAAAGATATACTTATTGTATCTAATATTTATTTACCCATTCTTTATGATGATAATATTATTTTAATAGGTATCTGCAGCCCATCCACTTGATAGAAGCCGTCAATTAAAATGTGTCTCCTAATTGACACTCGTGGGATTCGAGAAGTTTTAAATTTCAGAGACAATATTAATTTAAAAGGGCTTACCAACTGTTATTGCCTTATTTGAAATTGGAATTCAATAACTCATTATAATAATGACAGCGGAATCACAAATATATAATTATAAAAATAAAGTAAAAATTTGTATGGGAGGGTAGGGGGTGATATTCTTTAAGCTAAAGATTTGGTATAAAGCTGTGAATATGTAAAATTAGGCACTGTCGCAAATACTATTGCCTCACTCACAATATTTTGTAGACCCACAATTTGTAGACACCCATATCCTTCCATGTAAAACTGGTTGTGTACGACTGACAAGGTCATAATGCTTTGACTTTTTTTTTATTGTGATAAGATGACAAACAAACATACGAGCCACCTGATGGAAAGCGAACCTATAGACGCCAGCAAGACCTGTAGAATGAGATAGATTATGTAATTTTGCTGGCTGCCCTTCAAACCAAGGCAAAATATTATTATTATTGCTATGCGGTGGTACCATACTAGATGAACTCTACAGCATGAGCAGAGCATACCTTCTTAATCACTATTTAAAACTTATCAAACCTCAAGCAAGCCTCCAACACTACAAGCCTCCAACTCTACAAGCCTCCAACTCTACAAGCCTCCAACTCTACAAGCCTCCAACTCTACAAGCCCCCAACTCTACATCTTCATCAATAAATAATGGTCAGTATGGTGGTATGGTTTAATTTTGTCTGCCTACACCTTACCCTGTGGTGGTCCGAATTTACGATGAAATGCTTCGGGAAAAAGTAGGTAATGCCCTGCTTCTTTAGACTCGGCTTGGTATTGGGGGTGGATCCCCAATCGTGTCCCCAGATAACATTTGGCGGGCCCAGACCACTATAAACCCACATCAACAATAAAATAAATTAAAAAAGAATTCGACAATATTTTAAAAAATAGGTACAGAGGCCAGCACATCAAACTACCACAATCTGTCAAATTTCTTTGATAGATTTTCAACTTTAACACAACACTGTATGGTTCATTTTCAATTGGGAAAATTTGACAGTTTTGGATAGCTTGACCTGCTGGCGTCTGTACGTGGAGTGCTCCAACTCTGCTTTGGCTTTAAGTTCATCAAGCTTTAAACAGACTAAGTGCAACATGTTTTATAGACTCTTGGGTTACCTACTGCACTACTTACGTGGACATAAATGGTTGGGTTGATTAAATCCTTTATGTGAATGTTATTATTTTATTTCATTTAAAAGCTATTATTTTATTGTGTTTTTATTTTATTCTCGGAACCTTATCCCAGTTGAGGTAAGGTTCGGTAGTTATGTTAAGGTCATCTTCCAGTCTAACCAGATGCGGCTGAATAACAGTATTTTACACAAAGCGACTGCCATCAGACCTCCACTACCCTAATTCTGGGTAATACCGATAGCCTGAGAAAAGACTGGTAGTCAGCATTTTTGGGTTCTGACTACCATTCATCATCAATCGATATACTGTCCCACTTCTGGGCATGAGTCTCCTCTCACAGAATGAAAGGGATTAGGCTTTAGTCCACCACGCTGGCCTGGTGCGGGATTGCAGACTTCACACGCTGACGTCGAGAACTACCACTAACAATTGTTTTTATTTTATACTATAATATACCGTTATACTGTACTAGGTAATGTAAAAAATCATTACAAGTGTAAAAAAAAAACTGTTCCCACAGATAAACTGTAAAAACGGTTTTGTGGGACTTTGTTTAAACGTAAGACATTGTGAAAGTTTAATAAAGATACTTAAATAGATAATATGATTTAAATCTTAACCTTTTTTATTTTTTCTTTAGAATAAAAAAGTATGCAGTTAAAAAGATATCTAAGTACTAAAATATAAAAAAGTTACATTTGAATTCAATGTTACTGGTTAGAAAGGGTTGAGATCTTAACACAGAATTATCAAAGAAGTTTTATCTTCACCTGTTGCTTCTACCGGTTACCGTGGTAAAACCATTATAATGTACTTAGTTTACAAATGCGCATTGTATGACTTCTATAATAGATTAAATTCAAATAATTGATGCATATCTAGTATAATCCTATATGTCCAGGAATCACTAAATTATATCTGTGATTTCTATTCCACTTCAAAATTAACCAGCTATCTATAATATTTACGTATCTACGAATGGACTTTGGATGGACCCTATATGTGTTGATAAAGTATATAAAGGCTATACTTTCGATTACCTACCGTAATTTAAGTACCTTGCCTTACCTTATGAAAGTGTTTATTGATGGACCTATGTTTCCTATGTGTCATCCTAAGTTACTCGTATCTAAGAGTTGGTACCCAGGTAGTTCTAAGGCCTAATTTATTCAGTATAATCAGTTTCCGCTCTAGTCTCCGCCTCGTTAGGTAGACTAGGGTTCGTAAGACGTAATAGAGGAGGAGTTCGATTCTCAATTTGAGCAGTGTAGTGTTATTGGGTTTTTCTCTGAAGTTTTCAGTAGCAGCTCAGTTTGGATTTAGCTCCGCTTTGCTCGCTCGCTGCCTATTACGTGGGACCTAAACATACCGGCGAACTGTGAAATACATTCGTAAATAATTATCAAACCCAAAACTGTCACACTGCTGGGCACGGGTCTTATGGAAAGCGTATTATGTTCTACTTGCTCCAGTTATCTCTTTGTTGTTCACTTAAATTAATTATTTTGCTGTTCGCGCTTCAGTTTCGGTAGACCAGTTCCCCCATCAATGCTCTGCAACCGTTGTGCCACTCACTCATTAACCGCAGGATGATGAATTTTTGTTCAATAGTTTTAATCCTCGATATAGTGCCCTCTAACGGAGGATAAAGTATTTTTGCTATCAGTTTATGTACATACCTCAGGAGCTCTAAATATTACATAAAAAATAAAATAGATGGCGTTAGTAGGTAAGACCATGGCTATTTACGACAGATACGAAGCTAAAAATATGGAAAACCATCTCTGTCCTACGAAAAAGACGTCCTTCTGATACGATAAAATTAGGGTGGCGCTACAGTAGCAACTGGGATAATTTCAAAGAAAGCGACACAAAATTATTTTGGACGACGTAAATAGCTTGAGGTTTTATATAGGTACTGAACTGTGACTAACTACTTCGCTCTAGTGACAAAATGATAAGTTTTCCAACTTACCCTTTGCCTATACTAGCGCTATTTTGAAGGGTTTTCGAACTTATTATTGTTATTTCGTAGAGCAGAGTATTTTTTCAACTTGTTGAGTGTTACCTCTACCCTCTATAAATAAAAGTTAATAATTTTCGCAGGTTAATATTAACTATTACATATTTACAGCAATTGTTTATTCTTCAAACAATTATAGTAAGTTAATTTTTTTTTTTTAAATATATAATTGCTGTATTTGCACTCTATACGACTGAAATCGCTTTTGTCATTGTCATATTTTGCAAGAAAGACAGAAGATTAAACAGTGTTGTTAAATAATTTTGTTTTTCTTGCTAAAATAAACCTTTGTCGGTGTTGGCGCCAGACCATAGATGACGTCCAGACAGATTGGCAATGGAATATGGAAGCCCTCCATTTAAAAAACTATTTTTACTCGTTTTGTTTTGAATTTTATGTACGTGCATGTCTTACTGTGTGCATTACTGTACTTGATAGTGCTGCGCCAAGCATTAACTCGACTACCTACCAATATCAATATTATAACCTCACTATTACCTGATTAGCGTTCCAAAATTTATAACGCTACTGGAACTTTATGCAATGTATAACGTTATAACGTTATAGAATAACATTTTAGCAGAACAATATTTTCCATAACGTTACTGACTTAGTAACGATAATAGATATATCGTTCTGTTGCGTAACAGTTCCAACTGCGTTATAGTTTATCGTTATTCTTTCACCCCTGCACACCGTGCTGCAGGGTTGCTTTTTTTCGCTAAAGTTCACTTTCGCGGTCAGCGCCGGCCTTATACCTGCAAACGCGATGCACTTAAAACCTTCACGGTTGACCAGTTTTCACCTTTATCTCATATATAGTATAGAGTCAAAAATTAATCAACGGCCAACGATCTTCCAAACAAATGACTGGTTCGATCAAAAGTAAACTAGAAAAGATCGGACAAGATGTAAATACGAAGAAATTATGCTAGGTTGCCATTCTGCACGCGGGAGTCGGGAGTCGCGGCGAGATGTGACCTTGCCGGCCTAGCGATAAAGCTGGCAACGTTGTATAACAAAATAAGTAATGTTACGTTTTGAGTTATATTATAACGTTATTACGGAACGAAATTAGTAACGGAACGTTATATCGTTCCGTTACTAATTTCGTTCCGTTATTGTATCGTTCTGTTACTAATTTTGTTCCGTTATGTCATAAAGTTATAACAAAATAAAGAATTTCGTTTCGTTATCTCATAAAGTTACAACAAAATATAGAATTTCGTTACGTTCCTAGTGGAACGTTACGAGAACAGTACATAACGTTATTTTCTATAACGTTTCAAGTCCCTGCTTTGAAATTTGAATTCATTAAAGTTACTATGTCTAATGACAGCAGCTGCAGCAAAAGCGTCAAATTTGAAAGCATCAATTATTTGTCTGTCATTCCTTCTTGTCTGTCTGTTCTGCTTCTGTCTGTTCTGTCAGTCGTCGACGATTCGGCCGCATCGACGGGCTCATTAAGAGCTTTCGATAATAATTTTAATTAATGTCAATCGGGCTGTGTACAACAATGCATTATCGACTGTGAGACGCACGTGCGAAGTGTCCGGAAAAATATTTGATCGGAAAGATATCGACAATAAGATGCCTTTTGTAAATATCAAGAAGCAATATCTAGCAATCGGGATGTTGGTTTTCGTTATATTGTTTTTATTTAACACTAGGCCCGTATTTCAATGCCAGTTTAATGCAGAAGTGACTTCGTATCTCCCAGTAATATATGGAATTACCCCGACGTACATGAGACTTGCACAAAAGGCGGATCTTACAAGGTAAGAATAATGTTTATCGTGCTTCTTCTGCCCTTGATTTATAGTTTATCTTACCTCATTTGTTTGGCTTAACTATTTGGCAATAGCTTTAAGCCGGCAATTATTTTAACTGGTGAATTGATAGGTTTACACAATACACACCTTGAGAATATGACACAGGTACACTGGTACCAATCATATGAATTGTTAATGGGTTAAAGGTATTTATTAAGTTCGCCGAAAACTGACTATGTAATGTCAGTATATTATAAAATTTAAGTTCTGAGAAATTTCCTTATACATAACTAGATAAATTGAACATAAGGCCAAAATAAATGTCTTTATTATTGTAGGTTGTTTAATTTTTTTTATTATGGAGGTGCAATGTGTAAATATGCAGATTTCTATTTAAATCCAATTCTTAAAGTACTTAATAAGTGCCTAATTTATGAAATTAGGATTTAATAAATAATTACTGGGGTGGAAA
Organism: Acronicta alni; assembly: GCA_964056405.1. Taxonomy (NCBI): domain Eukaryota; kingdom Metazoa; phylum Arthropoda; class Insecta; order Lepidoptera; family Noctuidae; genus Acronicta; species Acronicta alni. The sequence continues at coordinate 9,633,027 of OZ043926.1, forward strand.
GCACAATAAAAAAAAAGTTTACTTATGGCCTAGTTCAATTAACTAATTACACTTTATTCTATTTTTGGAGTGCCAAAAATAACAGAGTGTGATTCCATAAAGAAACAAGATCTTTGTCTTGCAACAATTTTTGTATTTTGTTCAAAGTTATTGACTTCAAGTTTATTTCTAGTATGATATTTTAACATTTATTGTTGTACTGTTAATAGTGATTATCTTTCTATGTGGGCTGGCTTAGTCAGCAATACTTTGACCAAATGTGATCTTTTGTGTTGGAGTAATTACCATACTTTATGATTATCATTAATTATTATGTGAGCAAAATATACTTGTACACTCTCAGTTCTCTCCACACTCATAGTTCTTGTTTCTGTCAAGAATACACAGATGTAAGAAGTGACTTATCTACATGACACTTTGTCAATACACAAAATTTTATTTTAATAACTAATAAACATTAATAACAATTAAATTATGTAATTAGTTGTTGAAACTGCTGGATTAATCATCCATCCATCTATGTAGAAAGATCTAGTTCGGTACTCTACTGAATGTCTGTAGTTTACGTAATAATGTATCCAACATGCTACTGCTAATTATACTGTATAACCAAATTATGATCAAATACCATAACATCACACCATACCATATTTCACTGTCAACATTAGTTTATTTCAACTAGAGTGTGGTTGTACATAGTTATATACATGAGCTAAAGTTCAAATAGGTTTTTACTTAAATTGTATGCTCCATCTTAGACCCTGTTTGTTTTTTCTATCAGGTGAGACAATGGTCACTTTTGTGTCACTGGTAAAAACATACTTCTTCAGTAGGTGAGAGTGCTCTAACAACTATTTTTTTTTTATTCCTTGACACTGATTAATTAATCAGCATATTAATTTATTTTTCAAAGGAAGATCAACAGCATAATATAACAATAAGTGTTAACATAAGAAATTATTCTAAGTATCAGAAAGCCAATAATATGAGCATGTGCCTCCACAATATGGTCATTTGGTCAGGATAACAGCAATGATTTTTAGGTCATCAGTTTATTTGGTCATCAATAATCCTGCCTATAGTCTTGTTAAATATTAATCAATCAATGATACAAATGGTTCAAAGACTGTATTGGCAAACATAGTTAATATCCATTGCAACTATAAAGCCAGACCCGTTTAGTGTTAAAACATTTTCTTTTCCCCAGGTTATCACAAACCCTGATGCATGTGAAGAACTTCCACTGGGTAGTCATTGAAGATTCCTTGGAGAAAACCAGTTTGGTTGCAAACTTGCTCCAAGAGTCTAACTTAAAATATACACATCTTAACATCAAAACACATAAAACCAAACATTCAACGGTATGTATGAATTGTATATTTGATAAAAACATTTTCATTTACAGCATATTTAGGAAGAAATTTTATTTTTGATATTTTTTATTGACTAGCCTGCTAGCGTTACATACGCGCCCAAAATAATTTTGTCGTCGCTTAATGCGCGCCAAAAGTATGGCGAAAGATGAGATACTGTGACGACAACATTTTCTCTATTATGTACGCTGGCCCCCTTGATCAGGCCGGGAGGCTCACGCCTAGTGGTGGGGTAGTAGTGGTATCAAAATTAGTAATTACAATTTTATATTGGGTAGGATAGATACCTATATGGATATTGCGCTGTTTCAACTAAGGAAAACAAAGAAGAAAACATTAGCCATAGTTAATTAAGAGACATAGCAAAGCAAAAGGTCACTTGTTAATTTTCTTGAAAAAGACACTTTCCACTGATGACCAGTATAGCAATACAGCAGAATCTGCCACATAATTATTATATTAATTCATAATTAAAACAACCTATTTATTAATTTATTGAAAATACCAACAGTAAATATAAACATAGTAGTTACCTAATTGAGGTTTATAAGAAATAATAAGGTATGTAAATAGGTTGTATGTATGGTAAGTTACTTTATATAAAAATTACTTAAGTTTCAATTATTTTAAGGGTTGTATCATATAATACCATGTTTCCGATTTAATGGATGCAATAAAAAATAGGATTTGTTTTTTTAAGTCCTGACCTGGTTATTCTCAGTGAATTTTGAATCAAAGTGAAGTTAGAGAATAAGTAGTCTTTTTTTTTTCATATAATATTTAATAAACATTTCAGGTGATGGATATCAATATATGCCTGTTTAAAACAAGCATATACAACACGTCTTGGTATTGTGTATGTCCGCCAATTTTTTAAGGAAATATAATGCCTACCTAACTGTAGAAAAGATACTTGCAATTTATTTAGTTGTTCTAGCAGTTAGATTGCTATTATAAAGTAGGTAAACTTTTTTATGATTAATGTTAATTAAAACTATATTATCATAATTCATAAACAATTTTTTTTAAATGTTCTAGGTCATTATCAGACTTTTTTTATTAAAAAAAAATATCTATCAGTCTTACTACAAATTACTGTTGCTCAGATAAAACATGCAGTATTACATGTTTGTTTATTTGTGGAATTAACTTACTAATAGATAAAAATTTGCCTATAAAGTAGGTAGGTAAAATACCTAGTTCCAAATAATCCAAATGATGTAAATAACTTATCCTTTTACAGCCTGTGCCGCCTATATGGCGAACAAATAGGACGAGACCCTTTTTAGTAAGTGAACATACCACAACAAGCACATCCAGATTTTTGTATTAATTTTTTAAACTTTCAAGGGGTTATATTTTATTACGTAAATGTATATTAAATATTTACCCATTTATATTATGAAGTGCTTATTCTATCATTTCTGTCATCGAAAAATGAAGAAATGTCGAGTTGATATGGGAAGATTTAAAAAACCCCACACAAGTTCGAAAACTTGATCACATCTTCCCACACAAGTTCGAAAAGTTGTCATCACATCTTCCCACACAACATATATATATTTTGTGTGGGAAGATTTGATGACGTTGTTATATTTTATGGTTACTATAAACCATTTTAGGTATTGCGTGTGTTACACACTGCATCCTCAGTCCTGGTTTCACGGGGTTTCTCAAATGCTTTTCACACACTGCAAATCTTTCGCTTATATGGGTGCTCTTATTACAGATCTTCCTAATTATTGTATATTTATTCAAATTGTTTATTATCACAATTGAGGTACCTACCTATAAAAAGATGAAAATGTGCAGCGTTAAATAGTAGCTATTCCATAAATGTTGCATTAGCGACTAACCCCTTTGTGAAGAAAAAAGAAAATTAAAAAATATAGGTATGAACATTGGTGGCTTTAGATGTGGACGACAGGGCCATTTGGGGAAGTAGGCCTGGGAATACACTGGCTTAATTATAGACTACAGAATATTTCTATCGACATAACTTTTGGTAGGTACCTATACAGAAAAAAAGTATTAAGTCATTAAGATTACTTTTTTGTGATCCTGGGAAGGTGTGATAAGCGTGGTCGGCTCACCGAGCTAGCCGTGCCTGGACATAAGTTCGTCACGCATGTTGTGCCGAGACAATGGCTCGATACGAAATGATTATGCACTAATAAAATTATGCTACGGTACACATGCTAACTTCCCAGGGCCGCTTAAATAGTAGAGTTGTGGGTATGAAGATGCACTATTTGACCTAATCCTATTCTAAAATATACCTATTTCTGTAGTCTTATAGCAATCTAATAGAAATCGACGCATATTTATGAGCAATACCTTCATGATCTCATCACTAAATAATTTGCAAGTTGATCCTGATTCGTTTGCGAATAACAATTGGCTGTTGTATTTTATTAAATCTGATACCTACCTATGTTCTTTCAAAAGGGTGCTTCTTTCAAATCTTTTAAATGTTTTAAGTCTACTGTTATATTTCTGTGTTTTCTTGTCATTTAATTATGTAATTGTGCAATAGTCGAGGTTCGTGTGATAATTACAGTCGCAATACAGATACCGAAGGCAGTGATTAAAAGCGTTATGCCTTTAATTATGGACATATCTTAATATACCATCACGTTCGTATCCCCGGTGGGTTTTCGAAGAGGTGTGCGGATATATGTACACCTATAAATGATATTGACATTTATTTCTGTAAATTAAATAGATCTTTTAAAGAAACTTACTGGCGAGACTTGATGACGAGATGATCTTGATCGCTATTTGCCAACGTGATACGTAGAAGCTCAGGATAGAGAGTCTGGACTAAGATAAGGGAGGCCTTTGTCCTGCAGTACAAAAGAGGCTTCATAAAAAAGACTTACAAGTCAATGTTTTCAACTGACGACCTCTTAGAAGAAACTTCGAAACAAACAGAATCTCATAGTTCGCCGATACCTAAGATATGTTTTTTGGGCCCCATGTGATAGAAGCCGAACTTCTTGTCATTGATCGGGCAATAGCCTCCAGATAAACACAATCAATGACCTGGGAATCGAACCGCCCAGTAGCTTTACTTACGATCGGTCGTCTTCAGCCAGTTAAGTACTTCTGACGACTAAATTTCAGTAATGGTTACACAATACTTACACAGTTGCGAAAATAGCAACGGAAGTAAATCATTACAAGTACTTATCTGATTTGTTATCTGAAGTCAAAAGATTAGCAAAACTAGATTGTAGACTTAATCTTCCCTTCGTAATCTTTGCCACTGTAAGGTAAAACACAGCATTGCACTTTCGTTGATTATATCGATAATATTGTTTTCTTTGAAATTCTCAAGATTATTATATTTATTTTCAACAATAAGTGTTCAAGTATGTGTTAACAATCTGTCTTTTTCAAGTGATAAAACTGTGTTTATTCTTCGTGTGTTTTTTGTAACAAATACAGGGGATGTTTGTTTTTGTTTGAAAATAGCTGAAATGAAAGGACTATGGGCAAATACTTTTAATACTTCATGATTAATGATGACATATTTTTTATCATAATGTATTTCTAAATACTAATTGGCTGTTGTAAACTTTTTCCATTATTACTAACGCGATCAGGATGGAAATTGTTTGACCGTCAACTATTTCACAATTCCAAACACCATTTTCATATTGATTTCTGACATTTACGCGAATATTATACATTGAAATAAAACTACTTTTTACGGATTTTATCGCGTATATTGATATTATTAATCCCGACGTTTCGGACCGGGTCCGAAACGTCGGGATTCAAACCATTTTCATACTTAGTACTAAAGTGTGTAGCCAAAAATATTTCATAAATTTAATTTCTGTTCTTAATTTCTTGTTCTGTTTAATTCTGCCCCATAGTCCTTTATTGTAGATTTGATGATTAACAAAATTTGTATGTCAAATTCAAATGAACACTTAATCTAACTCACAAATTAAAAATTTCAGGCAAGTGGCGTAGAACAAAGAAACTTGGCCTTGGACTGGCTTAAGGGACATTTGCAGAAGACCGAAGACAAACGAGGCGTGGTATACTTCATGGACGACGACAACACATACTCACTGAAAGTTTTTGAAGAAGTAAGTCTCTGATAAAAAAATATTATTGAATCTAGAGGATCTTAGTATATTCTACGTATATACATAATATAGCATAGGTACTATCACGCTTGTATATCCCGAAGTACAGAGGCCAGCACATCAAGCTACCACAATCTGTCAAAATTTCTTTGGTAGATTTTCAACTTTAATGCAATCGAATAAGGTTCATTTTGGGAAATAATACAATCATAATTGGGAAAATTTGAAAGTTTTGGATAGCTTAATCTGTTGGCGCCTGTACATGCATAGTTCGCTGGTGGCTTAGGTAAGCTGCGCTTGTCACGGTCAGTCTGTGGATAGGGGGCCTTATTTTAACACATCGAGACCCCTCGGGTTCGTGTCTGTGCCTCGTAGACCTCGTAAAGCTGTCGTTCCTGGTAGTCATACGGACCTATGACGATCTTAAGCCGAAGAACCGGTCTATCCTCATATCGGTGTCCAGAAATTGGGTCGCGGAGGTCTGATGGCAGTCGCTTTGTGTAAAAGACTGATTTCAGCCACATCCGGTTAGACTGAAAGCCGACCACAACGATTACCCCATAAGTTATATTCATAGGGCGTTAACATTTATTCTCGAAACTCTTGAACAAATTCGTGGTTAGGATATTCCAGGAAAGTCTAAATTCCAGACACCAGTATGACTAATTCCGCCAAATGAAAGAGTTCGGCTAACAGTATCTACGCGTTCGTTTGAATCGCCCCAGCGCGTGACGTAAACAATCGTATGCGCAGAATTATAATGAATATACACTGTTCGTTTAATGCTGTACTTGTCAATTTAGACAAAGCAGTACTTACTTAAATAATTCCTGACACGTAGACGAATATTAGACATTGAAATAAAACTATTTTTTTACGGATTTTATCGTAAATTAGTTTTAATAAAGTAAAAAATAAGTATAGTTCTTTATGTATAGATTAATTAAAGATTCTATGTTGAAATCTTTTTGTACGCATTCTCTTTTTTTTTCTTTCCTTGCTCCGAACTCTTATTATCTTAAGAAAAATATTATTTACGATACATTGCTAATTCCTTTGCGTAGTTCAGATGGCATTATGTAGTTCTGTTAATGAAAATACTGATAATAAGTTCAGCCGCATCAGTACATACATAGTTGTAAAGGCTAGAATGATAATGACCTATGTACGAGTAGCTTATAGAACCTATTTACGAGTAAAAGATGGAACAGTAGAATATTGTACGTATCATCTGTAAATTAGTTATTTCTTAAAGAATGCACATGGCACATAACGATAAACTGACCTTTTTTTATGACTTTAAGGTTAAGTTGATAATAAATAGAACCCATCAACAAAAGAACATTAAAATAAATTAAAAAATAAGGAAGGTATAAGAGTTAATTTTGTGTTAGACAGAGAGCGTACTATAGCGAGGGATGACCTCAAGTCCCTGTCCCATACAAATTCTATGAATCATCAGAATACATATTACGGTCAGTATGTTGGAAAAGACCTCGATAAGAAGCAGGTTGACTAGGTTGTCCAGGGAATTGATAGGATTTATCTATTACAAAAAATATTGCAGTTTTACACTACCATGCATTCAAATGTGCATTACTAACCTATCAGAGAGAAAGCCTTTGCCCAGCTGTGGAAAGAATGGCTGATTAAAAAAAACATAATCCTCAATCAATGAAAGTCATTCATCTTTTAAACCAGTCTTCTTAGTGTAGTTTACACGGTTCGTGAGAACTTGATTAATGAATGATACGATAAGGTAGCTACTTTTACAATGCCCTGTTGATTTTGCTTGTATATTTGGAATTAAGACGTTTATTTTTATATCATTTTTTCCCATTTCGTTGTCAGTCCATGTTTCATTTGATTGATATATGTATATCATTTCCACATGCATATCTAAAAGAAACAAAAAAAAAACACGATCCGTGTGAAAAGCAGTGACATGACCATTGGACTGCTAAGTCGAAAGTCTCGTTTTAAGATCGCGTCGTAAGCAGTAGGTACCTACTGAAAAAAATATTTTTCAGTAATATTATTGAAGTCGCATTCTAAAGGACAGTTAAGAATTCTTATTTGTGATTTATCTAATTTTGAAGTACTTACTGCATTCATTTTTACATTCCAATTACTCCAGCCAATTCCATTATTTATAACGAGATAATCGTAACGGTAAATATAATACTTACACGGTAGTGCATTGAATTGAGTATGTTACCTTTATTCAGAAATAGTTGCAACACTTGTAATTAACAGGCACCGGCAGTATCTAGGTCTATTCCCACTTCAGATACCCGTAATGTTGTTCTAATGTTAGATCACCTTTAGGAATTGTTCATATGGATACTACATTTCATTCGATGATTATTTTGTCTGAAAAAACTATATCTTTTGGCAGTAGTTTGTAAGTTTTTGATGAGACAATTATATTGGTAGATGAAGCACTCGCGGTTCCAACCTGAATGCCACTAGCACAAGACAAAATATGCAAATAAGGTATGTAGCTAAAACTAGGTTTTTCACTGTAGCAGTTAAGGTGTTCACCTCGCAATTACCCTTGCCCATGGTGTCGTGGGTTCGATTCCCACCGACATTCCCACGAGACAAATCGTTGTGACATATTTTTGTTTGTAAAGTCCCCCGCGACAAAGCCTTTTTACATAGTTCGGAGCTGTCTGTTCGGTCTCTCTTGTTCTGGTCTGCTCGTTGTTCTGGCCAAAAAAAAATTATCGCGTGATTACGTTGTAGTAGTCCAAAATTTTCCGTACGGCAAAAAAAGGATGGTCAACCTCGCAATCAACCTTTTTCCATGGCATGAACTTTTTATAAGTGTAGCTAGTGGCCACATAGAATAGAAGACGAAGAAGGTACAGATTCTTCACACATTAAAGGTAGAAACAGACTGATCCCACGTACCTACGCAACGTATGCGTTATGATATCTGGACTCTTGATTTTATATTAAAAACGTATTGAAATGAAATGATATTTCTGTAAATTTCTGTAAATAGATCTTTTAAAGACACTTTTACAAGTCAATATTTTACACTTTTTTTAGCTAGTTGGCTCCGGCATTTCCTAGCTGACGACCTCTGAGAAGAAACGCCGAAACAAACTCAGAGAATCATAGTCTCTTTTAAAGTCCAGACATAGAACAGTAACAAATATGTGTCTTACAATGTAGGGCAAAGTCTGAAATGGCCTTTTGAAGAAAGAGCCATAGCCGCTTTGAGTAGACCAGTCCCATCTGACGGCACGCATGCATCAGTCATTGTGTAGCTCAACCATAATTTAGGGAGCTCAACAACCCGTCGCACGACGATACCAGATCAGAGGGTCATTTGCGTAGGCCACATAAAAAAAGGCTCAAAGCCACCAGACTGTTCAAAGCTGAGTATGTAAATTTAGCCTACAAAGTACTCACATTTACAGTTAGTCAGTTATAGTTGAACATTATTAAATTGTAAGAAAAAAAAAAATATAATCACAGTAATAATTTCAGTAATGTCTGCTGATATCAAATTAATATAAATCATTGTTATGTCAGACGTACAAGAGAGCAATGCAGCTTGATGCGTACTATTGAATGAATCTACTAAACAGAAAAGGAAAAATAATAATAATAATTAAAGAGATTGCCATTGACAGTAAGAGCCGACCAGCCCCGACAGACGGCACCCGTTCACGAGTATGACGTGTGTATCGGCGTCGTTCGACTCAACCATGTTGCAGGGAATAAAACGACCCGACACACTACGCCACCATCAGCAGGACATTTTAGTGAGCATGACAAGCTCAGACTGCTAGGCAACTGAATATATATATATGCAACATCAATGGCTGCACGACTCTCATTATTCATCAGAGATACACTTATCGTATGCAATGCAATCCTGTGCGTGTGTGTTTCTAATCCGTACATTTTCATAATTATAAAACCTAGAGTCCAGATATCTTATTGTTTTGCATACGTTGCGTACCTGGAATCAGTCTTTAACTACTGTAATCCATGTGTCGTTGTTTGGCATACCAATTGTAATTGACCTTACTCATTTCATAATAATCGTAGATGTTCTTATTAATGTTTATTTGGCCTACTTTATTCGAAATTAATTATTTAGTTAGCTGCCAATAATGTCGTAATAAGTAAACTGATTCGACATCGCTAGTAATTTTGATGGTGCCGTTTCATTAATTTTACAACTTCTATGTTCATGAAATAGGCGAATAAAAGTTTATTTGCTTTGGAAATTTAAATTTGCGAAGGCTGCGAATGTTTCTTAAATGTTACTATACCAAATCTTGTAAATGATTACCTTATAAATTATGAACATTTAAAATCAGTCCAGCCGTTCTTAAGCATTGAACATTTAAGCAGTAATTTTTGCCAACGGGTTCGGCTTTTTGAGACAAATAGTAGCCTATGTCCTTCACGTAGGCCTCATCCATCTCTTTACCAAATTTCATCAAAAGGGGTTCAGCGGTTTAGGCGTGAAAGCGTAACAGACAGACAGTTACTTTCACATTTATATATTAGTGGGGGTATAAAGATTTACGTATATAGGTATACTGGATAATACGTTATAATTATCTTACAACTCATTCGCGGGATCATGTCAGTAACCACATATAACTTATAAATAGGTAGGTACTAGGCACCTGGGCTACCGAGATCTGTTCTGAACATATTATTATGGAAAACCCAAAATTAGTTTCTGTAATGAGACCTAGCAACATCGACTTTTCGCCCCGTAAACCCCAATAGTAAACCTAAATTTCATCAGAATCGTTGGAGCCGTTTTTGAGAACGCGGTTGGAATCGAATAAATAAACAATACAAGTGTTAGTTGAGGATTAACATTAATGTTAATTAATTAACATTAATTGAATAAACCGTGTTCGTTAATTTACACAGTTAAATATAAGATAAGTATACATAATCTACATTTTAATGTACCTATTGTTATGCGCATCCTGTGATACGACACTAGTTGTCAATAAGGATGCGTAGTGACATTCATTGACACATGCCTACAAGTTATATGAACGTTGTTTTGCCTCGATATTTATAAACAATAACAATGTAAATACAGGAAAATGTCATTCTATCTTTTTGCCAAATATTATTGAATTATCGTATAGGTACTTACTAGCAACAAACAAATAAGTTTTGTATTTTATTTAGGTACAGACGCCAGCAGGTCAAGCTATCCAAAACTGTCAAATTATCCCAATTTTCGTTGTGTTTCGTCGAGTGAGTGAGGATACCGGACGCCCAAACCCCTTAAAAGGGCGGCAACGCACCTGAAACTCCTCTGGTGTTGCGGGTGTCCATGGGCGGCGGTAATCGCTTACCATCAGGCGATCCGTCTGCTCGTTTGCCCACCCTATCACATAAAAAAAAAAAAATGTGCTGGCCACTGTACATATCTTGTTGTACTTACCTGTAATTAATTATTTTTTAATATTTACATTTATTACTATTACAGCAATCCGTATGAAGAATAGATGACAATATCATTAACCTAGTTTACCAATCCCCATTTATAACGTGGCTTAAAATTTATAATCATAATAGCTTTGCCGCGCGAACCACCTTCTAATGTTTATTAAATCTTAATTTGATAACAAAATTTGAACAAAAAAAGCAACTATCTTAAATTAGCTAACATAAAGACGTTTAGCGCATAGGGTCATTGACACTATCTTATCACATCCTCATAACCTAAGATAGTAGTGGGAGTTCCGACCGGCCCCGTTCGTTTCCTAAGACAATATACAAATAGATAAAACTTGATTGCGGAGACATTGAAGCGTAAATTGATGATGCACTAAATGTGTGTTGGGGGCTAGGGCTGTCTGCAATGATATTTATTTTATAATTGAATTATATCTACTTATACGTTAATTAGGTAGGTAGACCTATCTAAGAGCCTTCCTAGCTCCTCCCTTATTTAAAATTTCTTCTAGTTCCCGGCAAAAAATAATCGGATGTTGGAAACATAGTCTAACGTAGTGACTTTCACCTTAATAAAAATTATCATTACCAATCGACGGAACCGATTTTTACATCTTTTTGAGGAATTTATTTAGGTGTCGCTGTTAAATGAAATAATTGGCGTCGCCTGTCAAATACACCATGAAGATTTTCGTTAGTTCCGGTACATAAACTGATAATTACACGCTATTATCTGTTGTAAATATTGTGTAACGTAATGAATTATGTAAGTAAATAGGTTCACTAACATCGGCAGATTAAAATAAAACTACTTTTTACGGATTTTATCGCGTATATTGATATTATTAATCCCGACGTTTCGGACCCTTTACAGCTAGGAAATGCCGGCTCCATCTAGTTTTAATTAATAATTAGTAATAAATGTCATTGATCATGTAACAATAAAAAATTTAGGGTAGCTGTCAGTAATTATATCATCAAGACGCCCACCACCTCAGTCTACCCGTGACCATGGACGCTGTAAAGGGTCCGAAACGTCGGGATTAATAATATCAATATACGCGATAATAGTAGTTTTATTTCAATGTATAATATTCGCGTAAATGTCAGAAATCAATATCGGCAGATTATCCTGAAATTTTGGTTTGGTTTGTGAATGTGGTGTGTTGATAAAATATTAGATTATTAGGATATAAAAAGATTAATTAATCTCTTAGGCATATTCAGGATTTACATTTTAAAGGTCTGAAATAAAGATTGTGTTATACTTAAAGCTTTAATTTACACACTGTTTGTTTCTTTCATTTGACTGTATTTTTTTAAATCTGGTTTTATTTTCTTTTATTTTCTGGTATTATACACACATACACGCTTCATCGCAATCATAATAAAAAGAAAATCCAAAATTATATACTATCTTACAAACTTAAAATGGCTGCTTAAGTCAGAGGCGCTGACTACTTTGGAAAATACCTACATCTATTAAATTTAACTTTAACTAATTTAACAGAGCCTCTCGTCCAACTCTATTTTTGACACATTCTACCAAATGACAGAACGAGACAACAGCGTGTACTGTTCTTAACTGTATATAGAGTAGGTTTAATTTTTGTAATGCCTCAGAATATATTTGTCAACCCTAGCAGCAAGTATTCCGCTTCACTCGGCCTGATTTCGTATCGAATGACTTATTTATTTTTTCTCAACAATATTTCTTTGTTTACGATGTGTGTTTGATTAACAGTCAATGTTTTCGATGTAATAATAACAATAAAATTCTTGTACAACAGTATAAAAATCATCGGCATGAAAAGATAAGCAGGAAGTTGTTGAATAATGTTGAAATAATAACTCTTTTATCGTTGATACGATTGTAAAAACTATGGTTTAACGATAAGATTTGTATGTTTTAGTTATTTATATCTTTACGCTAGTTTATTTTAAAAATGATACGTAGTTCAAGTCGTTTTGTTTTTTGTAACGTTCCAATAACCATCAAGGCCTAAAGTCTGGACTAGTGGTTCGGTAATCCGGATATCTATTTTCTGAGATATCTTCAGCAAATATCAGCCTTTCTCAACGAAAGTAGGTTTTTCGAACAGGCCATCATTCCCATCTGTACGCCAAATACGTGGTTTGAGTTGATAGTCCGCCCTTAACCAAGTTCTAGGCTGGAGCAAAATAAAACATTCTAGTTTGAGTAGGTAGGTACTGGTCGTTACTTATACAAAAAACTTCATTCTCACTTGCGCTTGTGAAAAAAACTGTGCCTATGACGTATTTGAATTGTTATCAGTAATTATAACTACTTACGTATTTAATATTCACACCGTATATCTATCTTAATTAGGTAGGTACTCTATTAGGTACAGAAAACAGTTGATAACTCAAATTTGCATTCGTGACTTAATATTTGCACAATATTTTTTATGTGACCACCTGTGTGGCTATGCGGCATACAAGATGGCCACAGTTACTTTATTCGAACTTTGTGTGGGGCAGTTGCTTATAACTTACAACTACCAGAATGATGCCATGATTAAATCACCAATGTAGTCTATTAGCATTATCATTCATGTAATGTACGGACGCCAGTAGCTCAAGCTATCCAACTGTCAAATGTTCCCAAATGAAAATGAACCTTATAATTTTGTGTTAAAATTGAAAATCTAATTAAAGAAATTGGACAGATTGGGGTAACTTGATATTCTGGCCTCTGTAGGTACGCCTGTATTCCCCGAAGGGTTAGGCAATGGTATACACACCCAGGGATGTGCCTTAATAGGCGGTGCACAGGGGGGTTCTGGGCTGGTCTATTAAGAGGACCCAGTGCCCCCCTCCATGTGCTGATGGTGGCCACCGGGGTGGTTTTAGTGGGTAAGAATCCCACACTCCCCGGTCTAACCCCCGTAGACCGGTAGCCTTTTGAAGGTTTCCCCCTGTAAACAAAAACAAAAAAACGGCAGAGGTATACAGTAATGTACACCTTCACTGGTATGTTTAAGTCCCATATAAAATAGTGAGTGTATACATATTTTTATACCTCTAAGGTAGCAAACAAGCATAATTATGGCTGATCAGGTGGGATCAGTCTTTACTGGTTGCGTATAGCGCAGCTTAACCTCGCAGATTGATTGAGCAACGTAGTTGTTATTTAGCCCCTCTTCTGCAAATCATTCACAGCTATCACGACATCGACTGACTACACTAGTTAGTACATTTTCTTAAATTGTATATTATTTTTTCCAGATGCGGAAAGTAAAGAAAGTGGGTGTGTGGCCAGTCGGTATAGTGGGGGGTATGCGAGTTGAAATGCCCTTAGTCACAGATGGGAAGGTTAGCGGCTTCAATGCCTGGTGGAAGCCGTTCAGACCGTTCCCCATCGACATGGCAGGATTTGCCATCAATGCTACCCTGTTCCTGGAACACCCAGAAGCCAAGTTCTCCAGGAAAGTTCAGTCTGGCTTTCAGGTTGGTAAAAAGTTTTAAAAGTAAATACATAAAACAGTGGAGATAGAATTGCTGTGAGACTTGAGACTTGTGACTCTTAACTTCTGATTGATTGATTGATTTCTGGCCAACAAAAATATAATTGTGGGTCCTAATTCCTGAGACCTGAGGCTCTGTCAACTAAAAATTACTGTAATGTGAGTTATCTACATTGGTTGTGACGTCAGTTATCATGTTGACCTACTGTCGGATTTAACAAAAGTATACTCAATTTGTACAATACGCACATTAAAAGCTTATCATATTTAAACTTTATATATTTTTTATTTACAGGAGAGCGAAATATTAAAATACTTCACGACCAAAGACGATCTGGAGCCGTTAGCTGAAAATTGCACGAAAGTGTATGTATGGCATACACGCACACAGAAACCCTCAATACTCAACCCTAAAAAACTTAAGCGCCCCCCTGTCCCTGACGGCCATATCGAAGTGTGAGTCCAAACAGTATTATATTGGTCTTCATCTCGGGAGATTTATCTCCCAATAGAACAAAAACCCGCAATGTACGTTGAAGGGTTAAATGTTCTCTTTACATTGTTAATCTTTTACACTATCTGTAAGTACTTGAATACTCAATTGGTGTTTACTCAGATCAAAGGATGTATCATCTTTATTCTACTTTCGTAGACTTTCCCTTTTACTTTAAATTTGCCTATGTAGGTAATTGAGTACTATAAAATTTATATACTCAACTGTTTCTCATGTTTGACTTCGGAGTACCTCAATGGTATTTCCCTTTGGAACAAAATGTTTTGTGCAATTAATGAGAGCTTACTAAATAATTTAACTGTTAGAACAATTATTTCGAATTGAATCTTAATTAGCAAATTAGCACACCAGTAAATATCGAGCCAATATTATTAGCGTATTTATTTTAGTAGTATGTAAAAAAACTCGTAACTATTTGTACCTATTTATGTATATTTTATAAAATGCGTTATCAAATAGGCGTAGGTATCCGGATATTTTTTTATAACTAAAATAGGATAATTTTTGAACACTGCCCACGTTAATCAACAATGAAACTTCCTGAACAATAATTTTAAGCAGCGGAATTAATTAATGATTTAGTATCGAGGGTAAAATTATTTATTCTCCTGTTTATTAATTATTTTTTCTCTTGTTCGAATTTGGACACTGTTCAAAAATTATTAAAAAAAAAGGATTATTTGATATTGATTGGAAATTATGAGTAGTCGTGGTTATCCCCTAATTTATTTCTATTATTATTAAAATCCTAATGTTGTATTTACTTTTTCGCTCTTTTATAGAAACATGATTATGGTTTCATCACAATCTATCATAATAATAAAATTAAAAATTGTATTTTGGACTTTATAAGTACTGGCACTTCACTCCATGCAGTATTTGTTTAATATCTTCATTTTTTTGGTGCAAATTGTGTACATACACGTCAAAAGTTTGTTTTGGATAAATTAAGTATATTATTATTTGGTATTGTTAAGTGAAGTGCTAGCTTTAAAAAATGTTCTATTGCGTTCAGTATTACTATTACTTTTAATAATATGGACATGTTTTTAAGACGTATTCTGGGTCGTGTAGAAAGTGCTAGATTTGACTATAAACACATTTTATATTCACGATATATTGAGTGATTTAGCGTAATAGCATAATTATATTTCATGAACACCATCCTCTAGTGTAATGCTAGTCTTAATGTTTTATGTATTAATTATATTATGTATATGAATACAAAAACAAATAGTCGAATTCTCAACATGCGTAGAGTCAAAAATGTGTAGATTATTTTCATTATTTATTAAGTATTACTTAAATATTTTATTATAAAATATCATAGTCGTCATAATACTATCTTTAGATTGTAGTAAATTATTTTATAGACATTAATTGAAACGAGAATTACGTAGCAACTATGTTTAAACGTTTAACATTTCTGAAACTTAAACGCCATCTTGCAACTGTGCTGCCATCTAGATTAAGTAAAACTTGATTACAAGGTTTTCTTTTTTACGGGGATTGTCATGATGTGGTAAAGGCGTTTTCTTTTTAAATAACGTTGCCCAACTAAGATTTTCTCCTGTATCGTGGGTGCGATCTGCAAATGCAAACACCCAGATCATCCAGTATCATCCCAGAACGATATGAGCAAGAAAATTATCCTTTGTGCGAATTATTATCATTGAGGAGTTTTTGTTTTAATCTTCAGTGCATATTATTATAATATGTACTATGTGGCTGGCAATCTCTTATTACATATGGTATAATGTGGTCAGGTCTTTACTTCAATTTAAACTTCATTAAAAACTAACTACTAATAAAGAGATTTTTTTGTTTGTCCATTTTGAACTAGACTTGAAATGGACGAGTGAAAATGTATCTATTAAAATCGAACTTGTTTCGCTTACTTATATACGAACGTTTATTTTTGCTTTAGCATTGTATTTAAACGGATTTAAATGTTAATTGGAAGAAAATTTATTGATTGAAACTGATTTAAATCAACTTCTATGTGTGCCGACAGGGTAATTAACGTTTGTAATTGTAATATAGTGTATGTTACTCACTCTTTCAAGGCAACTAATTATAAGACATTGGTGCTGGGGTCTGAGAAATGGTTCCTTGTTCTTCGCAATACATAAAATTCAAACAAAATACATCATAATAATGTGATACAATAGTAATTATCGACTCCACATTACCAAACCAGTGTGCTTTAAATTTATATAACGGGTTATCCAAAAATGTCTTCATTTTATAAGATTCATCAGTCAAATAGCTAATAGAACCTTTGACAAAGTATGAAGAACAAATAATTTATACATATTTGATCTAGAACTGCCTATTTATCATATTATTATTAATCTTACAGTATTTAAATGAATAAAATTAATTCACAAGCCTAACTATTAAGTAGTTTTGACACCAAAATAATACTGTTCCGAACAAATATTGTTAGCCTCGAAGTTTGAATTGAACTGATACAAATTCAGTCAAGTTCTCTTACTTATTCCCCATAGGATATTAGTACTCTCTATATATTAGCTCTTAGACTTAGCTGTAAAATTAAGCATAATAAATTAGTTTGTTATAAAAAGCTCAAAATTCCGAATCGGTCTAATACTTGATTCCTTTTAGCGTAGAAATCGTTTGTACTTACTACCTATAAATTTAATTATGTATTTTCAATTTTATGGATACCTGAGGTTGGAAAAATGTATTCTGAAATTACTTTAGCTTAGGCTCCTTTTGGTCATTACTAGTAAAAATAATTGTTAAATGTAATCTGGCAACTGACAATATTTTAAGAAATTGAACAAATTACACTCGATAGATAACTTTATTTATATTTTTTTATCTTTCTCTTACTTAATTATTAATTGCATATCGAATCTCAATCTGAATCAAAATACTGTCGATAATGCTATGGCAAAATTGTGTCCTGGCACCCATGCTATCCCCTAGACGAACCACTGGACAGTGAAGAGGTTGGCCTCTTATACTTAAACTTCTTTACCACTCTACTAAAAAAATCAGACACATGACAGATACGTTATTGGAACTGTTTGATGAGAATATCAAATCATGGTAACACTGATTGATGCATTATAATACACGGTACTTAGTACCTATATACTTGTGAATTAAATGTATTTATATTATATTATTTTATTGGTATGTAGGTAGTATTATCATCCTTATCTTCCGAGCATTTTCGCAACCATGTTGGGGTCCATTTCCAGATTAACCAGATGGCTGAATATCTGTTTTTTAAACGAAGCGAGTGCCATCAGACCTCCCCTACCCCAATATCTGGGCAATACTCATATCTTGAGAATACTGTCAGGCTTTTGGGCTTCTGACTACCAACCATTTGATTGTCAAGTAATCGTATGACGGCTTTTGTAGGGAATGTAGGAAACCAATATAACTTTCATGCGCCTATTTTTTGTGGTGGAGTGGTAATCATTGTAATTCTGTGTGTAAAATTACATAATGTTTGATTTGTTTCGTTTCAATGGCATTTTGTATTTGAAGGAGCGGAACATAACGAAATTTATTAGTAAATGTTTTATTTAAGTTGTATAGTTAATATAATTTTAATTACGTTTATTGTACTATGCATATTATTTACGAAACAAAAATATGGAATATTGGGTAGCTCTTAATTAAATTGGGAAATGTTTTTAACAAGATAGAACCATTCCAAAGTAGGAGAATCAATTTTCCTAAGTAAGTCATGTTTTACGAAAAGTTACTCAACTTACCGGTCTCTCTTCTAATGTGTTTAAGGCCTAATGTATCAAAACTTATAAATTGTATTATTTACATTGCAAGCTATATTATTATGTTATGACAATTTATGGTCAACTCTCCATGTATGTATGTATGTATGTATATTGAACAATAATTCAGCTCATTGCTGTTCTAGTGATGAGAATAAGCTATAGTAATTAATTAACTAGGTACTTATAATTTATTCAAATACGTAATATAGAACAATTTGTATTAGGTTTTAAAGCAGTGTGACCGTGCCGCGATGGCAATAATTTGTATTTTTTACAAATACAATAGATTTAATTATATCTTTACAATATTTAAAGTGGTTTTCTCGTTGGACAAACGTATTCCTTAGACTAATTTGTAGTGTTTAAGTACGAACGCGTAGGAAACTTGTGATGATTTTTTAAATTTCTATTTCTATAGTTTTGTAAATACTTCATATTTTATTTTACAGTATGAGAATAAACAAGGTAAATCATGATATTGTTTTCTTTATACCTTCTCGCGAAAAAATCTTAAAAAATAAATAAATCATGCAAGCCGATCTAGAAGTTAAAGCTACAGTGGCTTTTATACTGAATTCCGGTTTTTACTCAAATTTCACAAAAATCTCATTAACTTTGGAACCATTGAATGTCGTGGAAAATACATGGGGGTCATATCGATAGGTATTGAAGTCCCCCGTCGTTTGAGTTACGATGATCCACCCCCCCACCCCTGTTACACCCTGTATACTTACCTAAAGGTAATGAAGTTTACAACAAAACTTCCGAAACTCGTTTTTCTAATCAAAAGAGGCTTGTAATGCAAAATTTCGTCATGCGCCTGACAAAAGTTTTGAGTGATAAGTTAGATACTTTTTTCCTCCTTGACAGGTGGGTAGGTGCGTGGGTTGAATTCGAATGAACCTCACACTTAAAACTTACACAGTTTTAAGGAACATCTCCAGGTATGAATGACAGTTCGTGGTCATTGGTCCAATCGATTTAGGTATCTGGTTAAGACCAGAGGCGGTTGTGAACTTATCTAACAATCTAGTTTTGTGACTGAACACTTTTTCTATTTCTAGATAGCAAACCTAGGTTTAGTTTCAAGTACGTTTCATACCTATACTTAGGTAGATATTGGTAAAATATTTGTTCAATCAAAAAGCTTGCTTTGTTGTTTGAGTGTTACCTACGTAAATATTGATTTCTGACACCTATGCGAATACTTCTGAACAAGACATGGGTCTATGGTCACGGGTAGACTGATGACTGATGGATTAATAATATCAATATAGCGCGATAAAATTCGTAAAAAATAGTTTTAATTCAATATTAATGTGTTTTTTTAAATCTGCATATTACTTAAGTACCTGGATCTCCCAAGGTCGAATACTGATGAACAAGGACCTAAATTCGGCCAACATTTTTTTTATTCCAATCCATTATAATTGTGTAAAGCAAACGGTGTCACCAAACGCCACAATAAAGCAATCTAATTGTAGATCCAAGCATGTGATGGCTGTCAATTAACGACGAAGGCCTGTCGCACAATCTAACCGAGTAGTTAGCCATGTTGGCTTAGCTCCTTCAGATGTCTAGTGTCTGCCTAAAGGGATCGATTAGTTTACTCGGTACTAAAACAGCTCCAGTAAATACGCTGCCTAGTTTGTTTGTAAATAGGGAAGCCTAGTAGCCTGCCTAAATAGTTAGATAGGTCTAGGTAAGTTTTTGTGACGATTAAGAAGTGGGGAGCTCTGCTACTAGTTCTGTAAAAAAAATATCTTGGGAACTTTCACATGATGATTTGGATGTTGAAAATTTAATAGATACTTAAATATATCTAGGCATTCCTGTAAATTGATGACAAAGTTTTGTATGGGCATAAATTATGTACGGTCAGCAACGAAAGTCGCTGAACACAACTAAATTTTGAAAACATGACAACTCCAAAACTTGTCTACAGATTTTTTTAATATGAAGGCAAGGTAAATATTTAACAGTCATCTATGCAATGATTTCGCACAACTTTCGCACAACAACTTCATATTAAAAATCGTATTGAAGATTGCAACATGTTCAGCTACTTTCGTTGCTGACTGTACCTACCTAAGTGTCAATGTTTCACTATTTCTGGGAGCGACGCATCTATGTCTATTTTTTTTATTTAAAAAAAACGTTGTCCTACTAGGATTTTCTCCTGTATCGTAGGTACAATCACAATCTTTCATAAACACAAACATCCAGATCCGGAACAACCACTTAAACAAATCTTTGTTCCGTGCGGGGTTCGAAACTTCAATCCGTGACGCAGAAGCCAACCGCTCAGCCGCTGCACAAAACGTGTCGTCACAATTATGTACTTAACAATGCCGAAAAGGGCAAAGGCGCAGAAGACTTCTGCTATAAATGACCTATCCTACAGTTATGACGGCCAGAATACGTAGGTATTAACCTGCTTACGTTCCGTTGTAGAAGTCTCTGGGGAAAACCCGTAAACGTTGAGCGTTTACGGGCAAACTTTTCACCATCGAACAGGCCATCAAACCAAGCACTCGTTTGAGTGCAATGTGTATTCGTCACAGCATTCGCTAAAATACTTCGTAAACACGCTATGTTCTCGTAAAACTACGTGTTTTGCTGCTCAAAATGATGCTTCCATTGAAAATTGCAAAAGTTTATAAGGAGCTGTGCGAATTTTTCCAAGAAAATATAGGTGAGCTCTCGAAACTTAAGCAATAACGTCAGAACTGGAGCGCTCGTTGTATCAACTACCTCAACCGTATGATTCCGTAATATGAAATTGAGGTACAGTCAGCGTCAAATAGTTAGTGACACTCAGGGTATTCAAATAAATAGACGCAACCAAAAAGTCAATAATATCGGTACAAACAAAGTTTCCATATTGTTGTCAACATTAGAGTCGCTCAAAAGGTCGAGACGTTTAAAACGTCATATAGATAGGTTCAGTCAAACCGTCATAAATATGGTAACAGTCATCCCGCCAATGGTATCCAAGCATTCTAAGTGTTCAAAAATATGGAACACATTAGAAAAATAAACCAGCATGTTATAGAAATAAACGGTTTCCCAAAGATGAAAACCTCTTTAGGCAATCTAGAGTTATTTGCATGTCATTCTATTTATCTATCAGTAATATCAATGTCAAGTGCAAAATTAAAGCAAGCTAGAAATATGGCTACGCATTAGTGATACCACAAAACATCGAATTATATATTTGAGGGAGGAAGGTGTCTCCGTAACAGATATTTCAAATGAACTGGGAATATCCTTATGTACCTATCGTTTTAGATGTTACGTGTAGTTACCTATCGAATTATTCTCATCTCTCTAGATCCTCATTTCTTCATATTCGCACATATATGTATAAACAAGCACACAGCTCGCCTGATGGTAAGCAGTCGAAAACTAGAGAAAATTGAAAAAATGCAAGCGATTATCGACCTTATTGACATTATTTTATTGCTTATTTTTAGTTATTCATCCACTCTATTACCTTGTTTATGTTTAAAATAGCAGTTTTTGAGTAATAGTCAATAATGTTGAAAACTTTGCACCTCTTTTTTGCAAGCACTATCGAGTCTAGTTTTGTCGACGTTCATTGTCAATTAAAATAAAATGAAATGATCATGATATTGAATCATATATTTTAATTATGCACTCTTGCTCTATGAGATATATAGTCATACTCATTATCAATGAGGTTTAGGTACATCTATTTTCAGTCAGCTGTATATTGCTAAGTATCGTAAACGGCTATGCACGAAATTCTTTAGAAAACAAAAGACATGTCTATGACGTCATGCTTAAAATGAAAAGGACAGCAGTAGTTTCTATTCCTTTCATTTTTGTGTATAAATGTTTTCACATTAATTGATGTGAGAAAGAATATTTAAAATATATAGTAGTAAAGTTCATTTTTCTAATGTGTTCCATATTTTTGACCACTTAGAATGCTTGGATACCATTGACGGGATGTCTGTAACCATATTTATGGCGGTTTGACTGAACCTATCTATGTGACATTTTAAACGTCTCGACCTTTTGAGCGACTATAATGTTGACAACAATATGGAAACTTTGTTTGTACCGATATTATTGACTTTTTGGTTGCGTCTATTTATTTGAATACCCTGAGTGTCACTAACTATTTGACGCTGACTGTACCGTAGATACCACTACCTACTGAGTTTTTTCCATAAGTAATTTTGATAGAACTAAGTAAGTTTGTTATCTTCTTTATATATGTATATAAAAATGAATCTCTATTTCCCTTGGTCATCGCATCGCGCGTGAACGGATGGAACAATTTCGCTAATTCTTTTTTTGTTGTGTTAATTATTGTTAGGAGAAGGTTCTTATGGAAGAAAAAAATAAAAACATTGTGCAGGAAATTATAAACTTTAAAAAACTTATAACTAGATGCTTTCAGGTAAAGTCCACGCAGACGAAGTAGCGGGCAGAAGCTAGTTTAATATATTATTCAGTAGAAATCACAAAATAAATCTACTTAGGCACCTACCTTATTGTATTTTATATGTATGTATGTAATTTTTATAAGAGTGCCTAAAATGTAGTGCTCAAAAGAATTAATCATAGCCTACAGACTTGTCATTCCAACTCGAGGATAAACAACAAAAATAAGTGGCTAGACACAAATTATACACAACAGCAATCAATTTTTCTAAATTAGATTGGTACTAATGACTTTGTAGGTCATCTAAGGTCCTTAATTTTTTCTCAATAACCCTTTGAAGTACCTACCTATAGATAGGTAACAAAATTATCATTATCATCTTTCGGGCGTTTCCCAACTTTCTTGGGGTTGGCTTCCAGTCTAACCAGATGCGGCTGAATATCAGTATTTTCGCAACCCTTGACCTTCGCAACCCAATATCTGGCTAATACCGATATTCTGAGGTTATACTGGTTGTTCTGGCTGTAGGTATAGAGAACCATAAATATATTCCGATTAAATTAAATTCCTAATTACTTGTAATAACTAACTATATCTAAAACACTTGTCATCTAAATTTTAGCATCGCAAACGATAATTATCCTAAATCCTATTCCTAGCTACGTCATATTTGTGACGTCATCTTCAAGTCGTATCACACTGCGGCACGTTTGACGGTGAACGTCGTGTAACAGCTTAATTACTCGGCTAATGAGTACGGCGCTGAAATCTTAAGGCGTGTATGGAATTTCGTAATAACTTCTGAAGAGTTGTGAACATTTTTCAGTTAATTTCCAGCCATCCATAGAAGAGGGTAAGGTTTTGTAGATAATTATTAAACTTGGCTTAATATTGAAATATTGAGATTAATCAGACCAGCTTCGGTAATATGGCAACGGCCTGGTTTCACTCTTCAAGTGATACCTACATACTTACTATTTTTTTTATAGATGAATATGTTTTGACATTTAATTTGACGTGTGGCAAGTTTTAGTCGACATACCTAATTATCCGTCATCATCATCATCCTCGTGCTCTGTTCCTAATTTATTTGAGGTCGGCGCAGAAAACTGTCCCTTTCTATAATTCATCATTGTAAGCCGTCACCTCACTATAACTTCTCTTTTCTGCTGGGATCCTGCTAATCCTGCTTTGCGTGTTAGTAGTCTCCTAGTGTAAGGCTAGACTAAAAGTTATAGCACCTGCCGTGCCTGCTGGGAAATTGTTCAAGTAAAAAACGCACCTCTGGGATCCAATAAAAATGCTAAATGATATTATTTATTTATATAAATATATCTTCACTTTTACATGGCATGATTATGTTTTTTTCAAGCTCATTTTCGTTTGGTTCACTCAAACAATATGAAATCAATTCATTTTTAGAATGCGTACTTAATGAATTTTTAAGTGCTTAGGTACTAAGCATAATGATGATTTTCAAACAACAGTCATAATGATTCTTTTGAAAAGAACCGCTTTAGATTAATCTAAAGCTGATCATTTTTTATTGAATTCTGAGAGGTGACATAGATCTACATGACCCTTAAGAATACAAGAGATAGCTTTCCGTAAACGTATCGTGTTGCTGATAGCTGCAATGTGATAATAGGTTCGTGTGATGGCCAACAATAGTCTATTAACAATATGGACCGGACAAAGGCCCCTCTTACCACAGGGGTAATGTATCTGACACAAATCAAAGCCTGCTTCCGTATTGATTGTGTTTATGTTTAGGTGAGTATTGGCCATTTTTATAAGTCCCCATACAATTCATCGTCATTATTTGGTATTTTTGGATAATTTTACACATTACCTATCTATAGCTTTCCATTTTGCAAATATTTTTTAACAGGAATAACTTATAACCTATAGGGTGTGTACACTTAAAAACATGTAGGTAAGTAAAGGTTAGGTTTATTTATTGTGATTTTGGATGTTGTATCCATCGAGTGACCAGCGATGGAGTCGAATCAGTTGTTTCTTGCCTAAGTTCAACTATATACAAGTTTTTGTAAATGCAAAATAAAATCAGATACTCACTAAGCATTTTTATGAGCAAAGCTACCTATCAAATCCTTGTCCTTGAAACTACATGTCCTTGAAACTACCTTAAGACACCCACCGCACTGTCACTAAAGTTTACCCAACAACATTTCAGGCGGGACTTGATTTTCCTTAAGTTAGGGTGAGCATCATTTATCTTAATAAGGGACGTTGATTGCCACTGGCGCACGTCATGACGTCACGCGTCACCCCGTGTCGCTCACTGCAGGTAGGGTTGTCTTCTATCAATGAACAAGGAAAATATTGTAGGCAAGGAAAAAAATTATCTGCTTTCATTGAACTTCTGATATAATTTTGTGTTTTTTTACAGAGCTTCCGCACTAGGGCATAAACCTTGTGTTGCGGGGTCCTTAATAAACATGTAATTAACGGACACAATTAAGTACACCCAGACTCGAAACAAATATCTGTGGTCACTCAAAGATTTGCCTCGGGTGGGAATCGATCCCTGCGAAACCGTAGTGGCGAGGTATATATAAAATACCTTAACCGCTACGCGAAACGTGCAATTGACGGGTATAATATTTTTGTTTCTACTAAAATACTCGGTTTGCCTCTTCCACGAGAATGTAGACATTTAGTTCTTTGACTTTTTCCACGACCCTGGCTGGCTGCTATAGATAAGTTAGAGAATGTAGGCACTTGGTTGGCATTTTCCGCGACCCTGACTGTTATAGATTAGTTATCTCAAGGAGGTGAGTAGGTACAGACGCCAGCAGTTCAAGCTATCCAAAACTGTCAAATTTTCCCAATTGAATATACTTTTGTGTTAAAGTTGAAAATAAATCAAAGAAATTTGTCAGTTTGGGGTAGCTTGCTGTGCTGGCCTCTGTACGTACCTATTACGGAAGAATTCTGTAATGCTAATAAACGTAAAGTTTTGACGGTTCGTATATGATATGGTAGTATCAATCCTACATATCTCACTTGAGCAAAACCTAAATCTTGCAAAAATAATTTCAGTTAAATACTGGACGTACCTCCCTATAGTAATGTTCACTGTTTTCTAAATTGTCTCTACTCATCTCAAATCATCTTGCAAAAGTGTAATATCACGCAACCAAAATCCCATTACGCAAATGACACCACAAACTCCCGTAAAATATCACCCAGAACAAAACTTGCAATGTGTGGCGTCATGAGATTCAACGTTTCCTAGAATTTCCACTGAAGTAGAGACAAATTACGAAACTAAATTCCGTTCCCCTGACTTAAAATATTACCGTTCTGCAAACGTCTTGAAATATGGACGTCATCTGCAATGTTACTTGATATGAATTGCTAGAGGAGAAAGTATTCTAGGGATTCTCACCTGTAATTAAGGAAATGTCTCGTCTAGATGCAGATTAATTGCCTTTGTGCACGTTTTAATCTTGTTTTCCTCTCTGTTGCTGCAGTCAGGGATTTTTTTTAACGAGTCTAAAGTTCAACCTTAAATTACTTAATTTAGTGCAATTTTGCAATGTTTTTGAAGCAGCTATGAGCTGCTAAAGCTTCTCAGTGTTGTTAAGTCAATATATTATTAAAAAGGTTTAATATTCATCACATTTCAGATTAATCCATTAATTTTCCATTTATTAATTCTTTGGTTTACCCGAAACCAGAGGACGCAGATTTGAGTATTTTTTTTAATAATAGCATTTTTTTAATTTAGTCTAATTATTTTCAGGTGTATAAGACAATCAAAAAATCTAAAACAATCAAACAAATCCATAGAATAAAATATATACATATACGTAATTCATAAGATGTTTGCATAAAAGGAGGCTCCAAAAACGTTTTATGAAATGCAACCTTATATTTTCACAATAAATATTTTGTATTTGTATTTGTATTTTGTATATAAGATGTATTTAACTTCAGAAAAAAATACGTACTACCCAATATGAATTGTTTGTGAGCAAATACACAATTAATGTTAAATAGGTATACATACGGGATTTTAAGAAACTAATCTTTATACTTGTTCTAACTCTATTTGAATTCCAGATGCAATGATCCTGATGATTGTAGATCAGATCCTGCGACAATGGCGTGGTCGATTCGATTAATTTCCCAATCGGAAAATTTCAGTGGCACCCTGGCTACTCAATTAGCATATAAATTAATTCTGTATTATTATACCTTCCTGTGTCGCTGCCCATCGGGACCTCATAGATAAGGGAATTTCATAGTTCGCTAGAGCGTGAGCGGGTTTACGTAAAATCCTAATTATTTTGAGTAGCTATGATTGGCACCGTTTTCCTTTTGAAGAGTTTTGATTCAATAGCAGCTAATTGAAAAACTTACCTACACGATTTTTAGAAACAGGTCTAAATTGTGAATATGTATGGTAGGGAAATCACCACACCAAGACCCGAGAACAATTTATAATCTCAATATCATAGCTAGTGAGATGGATTTATTCGGTTGTCCTTTGTGTGAATCCACAAGGACGGCACGGTTTGTAATTAGTAATAAAATGTAAGGAGTTATAGGTAGGTACGTACCGTTGGACTGCCAAGTCAAAGGTCACGAGTTCGAATCCAAGGCACGCACCTGTGACTTTCGAATTCGAATTCATGTGCGTATTAGTATTTATCACTCGCTTAAACGGTGATGGTAAACATCGTGAGGAAACCTGCATACCTTAAAGATTTTTCTCTACGGTGTGTGAAGTCTGCCAACCCGCATTAGGCCAGCGTGGTGGACTATAGCCTAATCCCTCTCAATCTGAGAGGAGACCCGTGCCCAGCAGTGGTACAGTATATGGGTTGATGATGATGATAGGTACGTAGGTACCGTTAAAGTATCATTAGTTTAAAATCTTCTTTTCCGAGCCTTTTCCCAATTATATTGGGGTCGGCTTTCACTCTAACCAGATGCGGCTGAATATCAGTATTTTACACGAAGCGACTGCCATAAGACCTCCGCTACCCAATTTCTGGGCATTACCGATATCCTAAGGATAGACTGGTTGTCAGGCTTTTTTGGCTTCTGAATACCACTAAAAATTGTCATTGTTATAGGTGTTCGCATGACAACCGACGGCTTTACGTGCTATCCGATTGTTAAGAATGGTCACCCCTCCACAGACTGATCGTAGCTAGCGCAGCTTAACCTTTCAGATCGGTTGGTGAGCGTTATAACTAAGTCACAAGCTCTCATTAGATAAATAAATAGATAAAAATATATCACATTAGATTTAAAAAAAGAACCTGTAATTATAGTTGTAAGTAGATATAAAATAAAGATATCAAGTTAATTAATTCATTTTCCCAATGTGTCTATAATTAACGCGTGACCCTTAAAAAAATATAAAAAATCACAATAACGATGTAGTTATACCTAGATCCCTGTTGTTACACCAATTAATATTCAATTAGACGGGTCGCTCGGTACAAATCACTGGAGTGTAACTTACAGTATTATAATTAAATTTCTATCAGCAGCTATGTAGGTATAGACTGGAGCAAGACCAAAAAGATTTAAATCAGTTTATTAGCGGGTATTGGGAACTTTTTGATAAAAAAAATTGATCCCGGTTTGATATAATTATGTTTTCTTATTTTTATTTTTTTTATTTTTTCTTTATTTATTTATATGTTTTCTTATTAAGTTTAAAAAGTTATAAAAGATAAAGGCCTAGATTAAAAAAATAAATTGAATTATGCTTGATACTGATTTTTTATGTCCAAGAAGGCTCGATAGAAAAAAAAAAAAAACAACCTACTCATTTTTAACAAGCCGAATAAACGTTTAGAACATGAGGGTAGGTATATATTCC
Source organism: Acronicta alni (assembly GCA_964056405.1). Taxonomy (NCBI): domain Eukaryota; kingdom Metazoa; phylum Arthropoda; class Insecta; order Lepidoptera; family Noctuidae; genus Acronicta; species Acronicta alni. The sequence continues at coordinate 9,662,027 of OZ043926.1, forward strand.
AGTCGTGTAATTCGAATTTTGAATCACACCAGTAAAGGTGCGCGTTCATTTGATCGGTATCGGAGTGTACGGAGCGCAGGTACAGAGCGACGGGTATTTAGATAAGGGGTGCGTCAGCAAAAACCTACATTTTGATTATGCATCACGTCTGTATTCCCCGGAGGATTACGCAGATATACAATTCGCCGGTATGTTTAGATTCCTGTAATAGAGAGCGAACACTAATCCAAACTTCAAGGTGTTGCTTAGAATTTCATAGAAAAATCTAATGACACTTTGCCGGGAATCGAACCCTTCAAGCGAAAGTCTGCACTTTTCTTTTCAGTTTTTGCATAGGTACCTAATACTGATACAGATTTGAACTCGGTTTAATGACGAGGATAATAATTAGGGATTAATGATAATACTGCCAATAATGACGTCAACATCTCAAGATCTTTATTCCTTAAAGACACCTGACCGCCAGAGGGTTGAGGGTTCCAATTGTATTTCTATTAAATAAAATCTGCTAACATTAATTAATTATTGGAAGTCTGCTTCTGCTAGTTATCGCCATTTTATGTAAAGAAATTAATATAAATCAGTAAATTCGTATGCTTCATACTTTCCCGCGCTGACCAAGTAGTCGCGCACCTTTATATTCGATCGAACTAATTTGCGGGCGACAATTCGGAAACCACCCTCAATTTTTTGATTTTGTTAGCCGTCTATTTTTGAGTTTTGGGTGCACTTGGTAATTATATTTTTTAATCAGACTACGCTTTATTGACCTCGCTGGTGGATTCGTCGGTAATGTTGGTCAGCCGCCTGACTTTTTCTGGATGTCGTGTTCATTGTGTTGTGTTAGTCTTCACTTCTGATTTACATTTCTGACTGTAATAAGTGCTAGTACCTCCGTGTGGTAGTGAATCTGTGAATCGATATGTGTGTAAAGGGTGCAGAGAGTGCATTGCCAAGGGACCTAGATTTGTAGTAGACACCTTAGATATCTGTTCTTGTTTCACTGTTAGTGCTAGTGCCTAGTGAATCTGTGAATACATAGTGAAATGTGTAAAGGAAGCAAAGTAAATTGCTGCCAAGGTTTCCAGATTTGTAGTAAACACCTTAGATTTCTGTTCTTGTTTCACTGTTAGTTCTATCGCCTTGTGAATACCTAGTGTAAAGAAAGTAGAGTAAATTTCTGCCAAGGATTCCAGATTTGTAGTAAACACCTCAGATTTCTGTTCTTGTTTCACTGTTAGTGATAGTGCATAATGAATCTGTGAATACACAGTGAAAATGTGTAGGAAGTTGAGAGTGCATTGCTGCCAAGTATCCTAGCCTAGATTTGTAGTAGACACCTTAGATTTCTGTTCTTGTTTCACTGTTAGTGCTAGTGCCTAGTGATTATGTGAATACATAGTGAAAATGTGTAGGAAGTTGAGTGCACTGCTGTCAAGGATTCTAGATTTGACAGTCATCACCTTTGACAGCCATTGATATTCTTAGGTTATTTTGACTGCCTCTTAGTGTGTGCCTAGTGAATCTGTGAAGATGTCTACAGGAAATTGAGCAGTGCTGTCCAGGATTAGAACGAGTGTGAGGAACATCGTCTTTAAGGTCAGTCTTAGTTTTAGTTTATTTATTTATAGTATTAACAATTCATCCGTTTTCATTAATGCATGTTACATACACTATATGGTGCTTAATTAAATTTTATTTGTCGATTATCCTGTTATAGTGATTAGCCAGTAATAGCCAGCTTGGCGTGTTTATTGATTATGTTTAGTGTTTAGATGACGCATATATAACACGGTAATAAAAGAGGCTAAGATTAAATCACGTAATTCTTACTTTTCAGGCTTGTCTTTGGTATGTAGGTATTTGCCAAGTACCTTTTTTTTTGTTTACGGGGGGAACCTTCAAAAGGCTACCGGTCTACGGGGGGTAGACCGAGGAGTGTGGGATTCTTAACCACCCCGATGGCGGTGGCCACCATCAGCATTTGCTGATGGTGGCCACCAGTAAAAAAAAACCAGTAGAGGACACAGTGTCCCCCTCCATTTGGAGGGGGACACTGTGTCCTCTTAATAAATTACCCCAGAACCCCCCTGTGCACCGCCTATTAAGGCACATCCCTAGGATTTACCAAGTCCTTAGCGTAAAATCTGACACTATAATCTCGCAACTGGCAGGTAGACATAGTAGCTTAGATTATCTGGTCAGAAAGTCGCCTTAATCTTAGAAGGATGTCACGACACACAAAATTGAATTTTGCTCGGAAGTAGACCGCTACCTACTTACGAGTGCTATAAACGCAATAGCGTTTATAGCACTCGTAAAATCCCGTAATTTAATAGGTCTATGATGGGCAATAGCCCTTCATAGACCTATTAAATTACGGGATCTTATATAATTATGTCAACATATACCCATATACTGTCCCACTGCTGGGCATAGGTCTCCTTTCAGAGTGAGAAGAATTAGGCTATATTCCACTACGCTGACCTACTGCGGGTTGGCAGATTTCACAGGCCATCGAGAAAATCTCTACGGCATGCAGGTTTCCTCACGAAGTTTTCTTTCACCGTTTAACCGAGTGGTAATTAAGTATTAATACGCACATCATTTCGAAAAATGTGTGGCTTGGATGCGAAATCGAGACCTAATTACTTGACAGTTCAATGGTCATACCACTAACAAAATAATACCTACAATAATTCCTAGTAACCCTAATCTAATTAGCAGAGGGTAGTTTGTGGACATTCTAATATTAGGGATGCATCGCACAATTTGCGGGTACGCTTATAATTTATACATATCAATGGGCGGTCGACAGTGTTACATTTAGTATGCACGTCACATTCCACCGTGCTGGATTGCGAGCCACCCCTAATCATGGCGCTTGTCCTACAAATAACAGCAGTATTCATTCGTTAGTCACCACTTCATTAAACTTGATTGCTCAAAAATATCAATAGCTGACATATTATTGATATTTTTGTGCAATCTATGTACCTAATGAAGTGGGCAATATTTTTGGGAAATGATTCTGTATAAAATTAATGTATACCATCACGCCTATCTTCTCCGAAGGATTAGGCAGAGGTGTATTGATATACACTCATATTGTTCACGCGTATGTTTATTACCTATGTAATAGCGAGGGGGGGGAGAGGGGGAGGGAGCCTATTGGCATCGACCGGGCCATTCAAATCCAATAATTCTGCTCGTCCTAAGATTGGTAATTGGATTTATTAAAGGTAAAAACCTATTCTAGTCTACCGTCTGTCTGACGTCTCGAGTACTCTGGAAATCATCAATAATTAATAATGGTTTATTTGCATAGAAACACGATTTACACTTTTATAAACACTGATAAATAATCACAATAATTACAATCACTTATAATTTAGGCCAAAGTTTAATGTTTAAGTGTGTTGTAACAAGTGCCCTTGCTAAGTTAATTGATTAATAACTTGTATTAAAGGAAATTACGTTAAAGAAAAACATCTTGAGAAAACCTTACAGTGGCTGCATGCTCGGCTTATGTGCTATGGGTTACGGGTTCGATTCTCGTACAGAACATAATTTTATGGACTTCCAAGTAATTGTAATTGTTGTTATTACAAAAGTGTTTAGATTCCTTTACTACCTATGCTAAATCTAGTGCCCATGTGTCCATAAATATTTTTTGACGACAAGTTTGGCGTAGTGTTGGAGCGATCGGCTTGTGCGCCATGTGTCGAGGATTCGATCCCCGCACGGAACAAATATTAGTATGACCTACGAGTAGCTTTTCCGGGTTTGAGTGTTTGGAGGTACATGTGAAAATTCAAGTTTGTAAACTCAACTACGATACAGGAGAAAATCCATGTGGGGCAAAGTTTTTTTTTTAAATATGTTTTCCTTTTAAACTTAGAAGTAAAATATCGTAATTACTTAAGTTATTAAAGAGTGTTTATTTCTAAAGCTCACAGCAAGTAATTTTCTTTATTCTTGCTGAAATATTTTACTTTCTAGAACTAATATAATTGGTATTTGTAGGCTACTAGTTCCTGTAATTAAACGGCTTCGTGAATTGAATTCACTATATTTATACCTTGTCGATTTTCTTGCAGAACAAAGTAATTGCACTTTACTGGAAACAACTAGATATCTAACGAGATAAACGTTTAGAAAAGCAATTTCTTAAACTTTAAAGATTAAAACACTGTTACGGCTTATTTATCTTTGTGCTGTAAAACAACATTTTGCAAAGGAACTTACTTTTCTGTAGGTATTCAGTCTTTGGTATGGTTGCAATCTTTTTTGTATACTTAGTACGAAATTCCTTTTTTTTTATCCCGCTAAGGTGGCAAACAAGCATACGGCCCTCCTGATGTTAAGCGGTTACCATAGCCTGTAGACGCTTGTAACTCTAGGGGTAGGTATCACTTGCGCGTTGCCGACCCTGTAAAACTAAAGAGGAATAGTTGGGTTACACAATGTTTCCTCGCGGAGGAAACGTTGGTTAATCCTCATGGTTAATCCGCCATATAAGGAGGCGGCAGGGTATGTGAGACTCGTAACGACTAAAATCCGCACTTTCCTTCACTTGCCCTAAAGTCATGTCCACGGGATCTGTGAAATTCGCCACGACTTTGACAGATGGTCGCAATCCTGCCCAGCGAAAAGCAGACCAATTTTGTATTACGTACGTCTGTATGTAATACAAATTATGTAATACAAATCTGTCTAGATTTGTATACAGAATAGGTACTAAGAGGCTCTCTAGAGGGCGCTCTATCGTTATACACCTCCGCGTAAACTTTCAGCAAATGACATCTTAGTATTCTGCAATGATGCTCAATTTAAGTCTATAGGCACGTTCGAATTATTTACATACATGCCGTCTGCAGTGGACGGCATGATGATGATACCGTCTGCGCGGCAATAAAGCGGTATCCGCTATAAAAATCTTTATTGCAATTTTACAATAAAAAATCAAAATCAAAATAGTTTTATTTTCATATAAACCATATACAGGCACTTGTGAAATGTCGAGTCTAGGTGCACGGTTCCAAATTAGTAAGAACCGGCAAGAAACTCCATGGTTACTCTTTTAAATTATCGTTTTGTATTACAATGATATTTGATACAGTAACAATACAAATTGGATTGGATACTTACATGAGAGAACAATTTAGGAATGTTGCGAAGATTACAAATAATTATATAAAATACAGCTAGGCATAAAAAATAGGAGACACTACAAATCACCAGCAAATGACATCTAGTATTCTACAATTTCATATCGGTGGCGTCCGGGCATGTACGCGAGTGGAATCTTGTTATCCAGTGCACTACGACTAGCTATTTGTCACTGCTGTGTAATCCTATCTTTTTACCTGGTTGCATAGAAGATATACAACTCGCCTTGTGTAGGTATTTTGCACTAGAATATCTTTTATTTTTATTTTTCAGCATAATATTCTTTTTCGCAAGTGAGTGCTGAGCTTGAAGTCAGATGTTAGGTGGGTCTTCATACCGGGGAGCTGCGGGTGTACATTAGCGTACACCTCTGCCTAAAGGTACGAGTTCATAGCAGACTGCAGACGATGTCGCTACAATGCAACTGGTTTCTATGGATCTCTATGAAACACCTTCCGCAGATCAGTAGTGCCTCCGACGCTGGAGCGACGATACGTTGAATCTTTCTCAAAAAATGAGTTTCGCAGCCATCTGCAGTTGGGTTCGGAATCATGACTGCAGCGACATGACGCTGAGACGTGTCGCTGCGACATTTCGCAACGACACGATCTAAACCACTGAACCGATTTTGATGAAATGGTACAGAGATAGATTCGATCTTAGAGAAGGTCACAGGCTACCTTTTGTCTAAAAAGTCATTTGAGTTAGTAGGTGAAACCGCGTACAACAGTGTGTTATTTTGTAGCCCGATTCATCCAACTGTTGGACAAAGGCCTCTTGCTCAGTCTACTAACGTATGTACCTAATGCAATATACCATCTCGCCTGTATTCCCAGAGGGTTAGGCAAAGTGTACACTACACCTACAGTAAGCCTATTGCCATTAACAGGGTACAAATCCAATATTCGAGCTGGTTCTGAGAATTTCATAGAAAAACCCAATAACATTTTCAATAAAAAACTCGTGACCCTCCAGAGGGTCAATACAAATGTTATTCTAATGTGTGGTCACTTAATCCTTAATATGTTAAATTAACAGTTAACTGGGTTTAACTTAGCTAACGCTAACGCTATGGGCTACTTATAGCTTGTAGTCTTAACATGACTGACATAGTGGATTACTGTTTGAACATTACTATCTACACGTCACGGTACCAAATCTAGGACTAATGCGTTTACGCCAAGACGGGAATTGTCTCTAACAGTGAGCATTTAATTCAATTTCCGGTCGGTATGTCAGGGGTCTGTCAAGATAGTTTTCAAGCTAATCCATCAGTCAATGTCTGTACTCAAGCTGCGTACTTGTTCGGAGAATTTAGAAAAATATAAAATTTTATTGAGTTTTCTTACATCTGTTTACTCTGAGAATCTATACTTCTATAGCACAAATCTAGACGTAGGTAATTTTGACTGAAACTTTCGTAAATACTACTGACAGACCTACGGACTTGATTATATCAAAGGCAAAATTAGAATTCATACCTACATACAATTTCGGAATTACTTCTGGGACTTTTACATCTATTAATATTAGTAATTGTTGTGGTCAAGCTATATGATTACTACCGAAACAAAATAATTGCTGAAATTTGCCATTGCACGGAGAGAATTACGTCACAATCCCCACTGAAAAATATGCATAAGCAAAATTTAACATTTAGGTCGTACGCTTTCTGAAGTAAGTATGTTTACTAGATATTTACATTACTGTAAAATCTATTTATCTGCCGTCTTTGAAATTCTCCATTAAGATGTGGTATGCATGCTTTACCTAACTCCTATTTTATTCGTATACAATCCGCTTACTCCAAAGCAAATACACGCCAGTCTCAAGAGGAATTTAGACGAGGTATACAAAAAATATATAGGTACAGAGGTTTGCCTAAATACTAGCTACATGAAATATTCAACTGTGAAAAGGGTACGAGCTCTAGGGAGCTGTAATTTAAATAAATATTATTTCACCACACATTTTCTGTGGGAATACAGCGACATCGTCGGCGACTGACTACGTTAAATGTTGTCCTTTGCATACACCAGTAAAACCACAGAGAGTTTATTGTGAGTTGAGTGATAAAAAAATTGATTTTTTTAAGTATTGTTGTTGAACTAAATATTATCTGCGAGTCTTGGTACACGTTATTTGTATAGATTAGATCAGTGTTTTTCAAAGTTCTTGAACACGTGAACCCCTATATAGTAAAAAAATGTGGCGTCCCCCAAGATATTTATCTATGTTCTGAAAATGTTATATTTTTACGTAGTTTCAATCCTTGCTTTTAAGTTTCACCTGACAATCAAGCGCGACCCCCGAGAAAGACCTGGACCGCTACGCTCAGTTTGAAAAACACTGAATTAGACAAAATAAAAAAAAAATTAGGTACAGACGCCTGCAGGCCAACCTATACAAAACTGTCAAATTTTTCCAATTGAATATGAACTTTTTGTTTTGAATTAAAGTTAAAATTCAATCAAAGAAATTTGACAGATTGTGGTAGCTTAATGTGGCCTCTGTACATTCCGTCGCATTTTCCTACAGAGGTAGGCAGATACTAGAACACTATTTCTTTTACATCTTCCACGTCCACAAATCACACGTTTATTGTTATAAAAAAAAAAAACTTGGAAGTGATATTATTTTAATAAAAATACACAACAAAGTAACAGCTATCGTTATTGGTCTAATGCTGTGTTAATTGGAATATTGGTATTATTTTTTTCAATTAGGTTTCTGTTGCAGGATCCTGTTCCAAATAATAATATGTATGTTTAGTGACTTGAACTTTGAAGTTCTTCAAATAAAGTCTGGTGTTCTATGAGAGACAATATGCGAGGGTGTCCACTGTTACATGGTAATTTATGTTAGTTTGTGATGTGATTAATTTATTTAACCATTTACTCAAATAATTATTAATAAATGTTGGCAAAAAAATCGCATTTCGAAATGATATATTGAAGCAGGTTACATTTGCGAGTGTGTGCAGTGCAGGCCAGCTCACGTATCGAACATTAGTTCGGCAGTTCCTCGCACCAGTTCACTAATGGCTCAAACGTACGTGCTCGATCATATTCCGCACTGTTCTGATAATTTATACGTTTTACGGACTAAAAAATGAATTAGGATGTTAGTATGGATGTTCTGTTCATACTGCAGATCTCATCACCTATGTACTACCTATATGATCAACGCATTCTACTGCTGCACACTAAATACGGGTCTCCTCTCAAAATAAGAGACTAAGGCTTATAATAATGAAATAATTATAAGGGTTGATAGATATCACACGCTGTCGAAAAGGTTGAGGCTTTCTCTGGGTACTTGTGTTTTTATAGTTTAAGTATAATATGAATAGTACAATAGATCACGGAATAGATAAATTTATCTATTCCGTGCAATAGATAGTCGGTAGATAAATATGATAGACAAAATAGAACTTTATTATTATTGGTTTGAGCATCAAACGGATATGGCGCTCAATTTATAGAGTGTAGATCAAATTATTGTGTCGAATCATGTTGTGTGCTTTAGGGTGAAAATAGATAAAAGTTTGACTTGTTTTTCCAAAGCGATTTTTTCTCCAATATAACTTAAACGCGGGCCGAAGCCTTACACTACAAATATACCGTCCATTTTACTCGAAAATTACATCTATCACGTATGTACAAAGGCTAGTATCATTTTCGTCGTGCAATGCTTCGTTAAGACTACACACGACACGAGTCAATATTACATTAACAGGAACTGGGCTTTGAATGCTTCCCCGTCTTTACTGAGGGAATATTGACTTACCTACTAGGTATCGGAGGTCATGAAGTTACTCTGTGTGTCATATTATTATGCTTTCAGTTGAATCTAGTTTTACTGCCTCGTTAGTCTAGCGGTCCTAAGCGCGACTGCTGCGCTAGAGGTTCATTACCAGATCAAGCAAAGTGCAATTAACTTTGTAGGCTTCGTATAGATATCATTTATTTCTGGAGGGCTATGGACGCTGTCAACACCAGGGGTATCTCTTGCGCGTTGCTGACCCTGTAAAACGAAAGAGGAATAGTTAGCTTGGCAGTATAAGGTCAAAGTCCCCACACTGCCACTACAATGTTGTAATCTTGCTCAACGTTAGGAACACAACGCAGTTCAAAGCAGTGTTATTTCACTTCGATTTTCTGCAACGCGGATGTAATTCCCCACAGGGGCAGGTACAATTTGAGTGGTATTAATTACTCCTACTATGCCCTACCTCTCTTATAATATTATATTCTGTTGGTAATATTAGTCACTTTGATAACATCGATACAGTATTGTCAGTGGCGACCGTTGATAGAGGGAGGATAACTTCTACGCGAACTGAAAATTACTAGAATAATTTAGATAGCTTTAGAAGTCATTTTGTAGTTAAATAGAACCTATTCTAATGGAAGAAACTATTATAACATCTCATATTCATGTCATATAACGCAGATACATAAGTAAATATTATCTCACAGGAAATTATAACATATAGGTAGAAATTATGTTAATATTTCCTACTATAGAAACCTGTAGGTAGAAGGAGGCCGCACTGTATTGTTGGCTGGTATGATTAAGAATAAACAATAATTAATAAGATTTTGTATTTTAATCGTTTAACATCTGTTTAGAAAATGAATTGCATCAGATAATGTTTTCATTCCGGACAGAGAATAAAATTGGCTGTTAGCTAAAGTTAATAAATTTATAATCTTTCGTTCTCACATTTATAATAATAATAATATTTTTATTAGCATATCCATACAAAAATACATAAAATGTAGTACCTAAATAACATTGTATTTAAGGCAAATTATGGTTTAGAAGTCAGAGACAGCTGTCCCCAAACTAGGTAAAACCTGTATCTTGTATGACGGAAGTCTTTATTTTTCTTTTTTTTCCATGTGAAAATCCTCATGGAAGTCCTCCGTCTCTCATAAAAAGAAAGGCGTAGGGTTATGTCGGACTCCTACCGATTAAAAACACACGACCATCTCTAGCACACAGAGGAGGGCGGGCTCCGAGGTCTCTAATGAAGGCTCCGGTGGCCCTCCGTACAGTATCTGTTCGAATTGAGATGATAACGACTTAGCTCACAAAAGGTTTTTTAAAACCTTCCCAATACAAATAAGGGCAATGTAGCCAGTGAAATTACTGGGCATATGAGACAGGTCTCAAGATGACAATACTCTAGTGATACCATTGTTGTTGCTGAGGTCTGTAGGCTGCCGCTTACCATCCAATAATAAAGAAAATATTTTAATAAGATTTATTATTCGTACCAGGATTTCATAAGATACCCAGTGCACTATTTCTAAAATACACATTCGAAAACAGCAATCGTGCGGAAAAGTCATTGTACGTTTTCAATTCCGGTTCATTTAATGGCACGGACACCAGCGTACCGGATACCGAATCGAGAATTTATCAATGAACTCCACCATTCGTCTGTTCGCCTGGTAGTGATTTGTCCCCGGATTTCAGGTAGGTATTATTAAGCTAATTTATTTCAAGGAAGTAGGTACCTAGTTTTACACAAACTGGAAGTTTAATGATCGTTTTAACAGTAAAACGATCAAATGCTGTCGACAAAGCCTTCAAAGCTTGTAGGCTTTTTCGACAGTAACGGCTTTTTTCTAGTGTATCATTAGTATCCTGTAGGCTTAAGGTACGTATTGTGAGATTTTAACAAGCGTGTGAGGTCATATTATCCCGCTAGGTTGAAAAAAAAATGTTAGATTAAGATAAAAAGTAGCTAACGGCCGCTTTCAATATTCAATCCCAATCCTTAGTTTGCTATCTGAGATCGATATTTGAATCTACTTTTAGCATTTCAATAAGCGATCCATAGATCGTTACGGCGATCTCTTTCTTCAATCCATTCTATGGGAGGACGGATTGGCATTTTTAGATTGGTATTTGTATGAAAGTGACAGTTATGCGTTTGCTATAATCGATCTCTGATTTTGACAGATCGATTTTTGAGCGTTTTTGGTCTTTAGTTGCGATCCTCAAATTTTGACCGATTACAGTACGAAAAAGCATAAAAATTGAAGTATTTTCAAGTGATAGCGATAGTGATCTAGAAATATTAATTCAGTTATCGGATTGGGACAGTGAACAAGAAAGAGCTGTGTCTTCAAGAACGTTTCGGCGCATACATTTCATGGCAAGTCTAACCGACGCAGAGTTTACGTTCAGATTCAGGATGAACAAAACATCAGTTGAATCTGTATTACACGAAATAATTCCATTTATCAAAGTGAAATCAAGACGGTAAGGAATTTGTTAATTACTTACTTACCTATCTATTGCTAAAATTAATTCATAACCTAAAATAACGAGTAAGTACAACAAGAAAACAATCTTAGATTCTCGATCGAATATTCAAAGCGGCCGTAAGTAGTATGGCAATCGATGGCAAATTTGATCAAATCTTGTTCAGCGGTTCAGGCGTGGAATGGTACTCGTAATAGATAAGCAGTGTACTTTTGCTTTCTTTAATAATTAAGAAAATAATATTTAATGAGAAAATAATATAACATAAGTTTCTTATTTAATATATATTTTTTTACAACGCTACTAAATATCGCCAAGCAAAGCATGCAAAACCCACGATTCCGAATTGGTGGACAATACTATTAATAATACCTACGTATCCTGCAAACCTGCTTCTATGATTAAGTGCTTCTCTGTAGATACTCAGATACTCTTTCCACAGCTGCTCACCGTACCGATACTTACATTTTTGTATGACGTCAATTTGAAACAGCTTCACATTCAGACTGCGTACGCTGGTGTTGTCAAATAATGAGATTTTATAAGTAAATCGGGTATGGTCGGAAGTGAGACGCGAGGATACAATCATGTCCGGATATTGCAAGTCACGTGACGCGGATATTAGCTGAGACGGTATATTTCACGATTCTTCTTGATTCTAGTAGGTACAGTCAGCAACATAACTCGCTGAACGTGAACATGTTGCAATCTTCAAAACGATTTTTAATGTATATTATGAGAGAGGTAGGGCATAGTGGGAGTAATTCCACTCAAATTGGAGCTACCCGACTGGGAAAGTACCTCCGCCTTGCAGAAAATCGAAGTATATAAAATAACACTGCTTTGACCTGTGTTGTGTTCCATACGGTGAGCGATATTGCCAGTTCTCCGCGAGGAAACGTTGTGTTTACTGTAGGGGGGACTCGTTTTAAAGGGTCGGCAACACGCAAGTGATACCCCTGGTGAACAGGCCTCTATAGGTTACGATAACCACTTACCATCAGGTGGTTGTATGCTTGTTTGACAGCTTGGTGGTATAAAAAAAATTAAGTTACTGAAATCATTGCATAGATGACCCTTAAATATTTTACCTTAAATATATACCTTTCGTAGTTATTAAGCAAAGGAAAATTACGACCGCGAGCAGGATTCGAACCTGCGTCTTCTGGTTAGGTACACCAGACGCTATGACCACTAAGCCACCGCGATACCTACCCGCCATGTCGAATTTTGCCTTCGCTTTCTGAATTTACGTCTTTATGGTGACGTCTTTATTTTTCCTTTGCTTAATAACTTTAAAATCATGGCACGGAAAATGCCAAAAAAATACAAAAAGATATACCTTTCATAATAGAAAAATCTCTTGACAAGTTTTGGAGCTGTCATGTTTTCAAAGTTTAGTTGTTCAGCGACTTTCGTCGCTGACTGTACCTACCTTGATGCGTCTCAGTTTGAATGTAATAGACAATGAAGTTCACGTGAGGTTTATACATACCACCACGCCTGTATTCCCCGAAGATTAGGCAGGGGTGTATTAATAGTAATTTACCCCCACAGTTCGCCGATATGTTTAGGTCCCACGTAATAGGGGGCAAGCCTATTGCTATTAACCGTACACAAACCCAAACTCTGAGTTGCTACTGAGAAATATCAACAAAACTAATTTTAATAATAATAATAATTAGTTTTTTAATGCTAAACTGAAAACGGTAAGAGACGTACCTACTCAGTCGACAAGCACGACAGTTGCATGTCAAGTAATGAAATATAATTATGTTCACAAGAATAAACTACTTATTTCTTATTAATGAAGACGTATTATATTGGCTTTCTGATAACTATAAAAATTTATTATGTTTACGCAAATTGGAACGAAGTTCCTTATCGCTCGTTGTGAAAGGGGGCTAGACGGAAAAAATTCTTACGAAAAGTTGTCACGAAAAAATTCTTACGAATTGTTGAGTGTATACAGGTTTTTTTATTTTTAATTATTAAATTTTAATGAAAGGTACTTCGTTCCATCCGGGTGTCCCTTGACACCTCTCAAGTTTTATTTTTATATACTGTTGGTTTTGATAAATAAATAAAATAAAACTATCAAATATTATTATATATTATGTAAAATCCAGCATCTTCACATACATTGCCTTGAGAGAGACGGCTTTATTCAGAATGAATAGTGGTAACCCAAGCTGTCATGTGGCGAGCGACCGCGCTACACTGACGTGTGGCCCACTAGACCAGACAAAATTCACTAGAAGCGTTTGGAGGATATGCAATATCAAAGCATTTATTCATTTTCAACACACTTGCGTAGAAAATGGCTCTAATTTCAACGCAATTCGACACATAATGACACCTGTAATCAAACTGTGACTTTTTCATTGCTATTATTCACGAGTTAGGGTATGGTAGGGTTTTTTTTACTTTATTGATTGAGTTGCTTTTTTTCTTAAAAAAGTTTCTATACAAAAAAGATCGTGTTCAAATGTAGGTACAGAGGCCAGCACATCAAGCTACCACAATCTGTCAAATTTCTTTGATAGATTTTCAACTTTAATTCAACACAATAAGTGAATGGTTTTTTTAATGATCGGCTATATTCAAAAGGCCTAAAGAATATCTCTAGCACATCGTAAAGAATTTGAGTCCTTTAATTTAATCAATTAATATCTGTGCAACTTTTGAATAAATAACAATATATAGATACCTACGTTTTCGTTTGATATAGTTGAATTCCTCGGTGGATGTATAAATTGCGGGAGCCGCCCGCACTGTCTGACTACGTGTAGACAGTATGTTACATCTAAAGAGCTGCAAGAAGTGACGTTTATTCCGTTACCATTTTAGCTACGGTATCAATTACCTTTTTTGATAGTACGTAATATCCTCATGGACCCTCCGCTACCCTGGGAGGTGGCAGGGTATGTCGGACTTGTACCAACCAAAAACCGCTCCTGCCCTCACTTGCCCTATAGTCCTGGGTCATGGCGAAATTCGCCACGACCATGACAGTCGGAATGAATTACCTACCTAGTATACTATAGGGTACCTATACTTTATTAGTTTTAGAAATTACATTGGCTTAAAAGACGATGTAGTGACGAGAATTGAGAAGAATATGCTGAGATGGTTTGGGCATGTCGAGAGAATGGATGAAAGGCGACTAACAAAAAGGATTTATCTCGAATGTCAGTGGAACCGCCGAGAGGGGACGCCCTAGAAAAACTTATACCGACCTTATTGGTGAGGTTCTTCAAAAAGGTCAGGTGCGTAGTACTCGCAACCGGCGTGTATGTATGACAAGATGTATGAATGTGGTCGAAGCGAAAGAAGTATGCAAGAATCGTAGCAAGTGGCGTTCTTTAGTTTCTACCTACCCCTATGGGAAAAAGGCGTGTATGTATGTAGAAATAACAGTTTTTATTGAAGCGGAAGTTGAATTAAATATACCTTCAAGAGGAAAGACAGGTAAGGTATACTTATCATCATCAACCCATATACTGTCCCACTGCTAGCTTACACAAAATACAATCATATTTTTATATAGGACAAATTAAGGTGCCGTCGGAGTTGGTCCCATAGTAAATGTTGATCATGAGTACAATAGCCATTTTTTTTATTAATTTATAAAAATTTTGCTGTATTATATAATATAATGTTTCGGCACACCTTGGGTATTCAGCCTTACTGCCGATTGGCTAACCTTTTTACCATGATATAAACAATGGTTGATTGCTTTTAACAGGCAATAAATAAGAGTTTCAATTTTCTCTACATCCGTGTATTTTAGTTTGGCTCTCGGTACATGTGCTCGTGTTTAGAATGTTTCCCTCCGTTTGATACAACTAGCTGTCTGGTGACGTATTTAACTAGCGTTCCTAATTACATTACATCACACACGTTAGAATTTAATTCGTGTATTTATCAATACGAGAGCGAGGGAGATAGAGGAATTTATTAACAAAGGAAGTACTTAGAAGTATTGGATCGAGGTTTGATTAAGTTCTAAGTTTTGGACTGGTTCGTTCAACATATTTAGGTATGTAATTCTTTTTTCAGACCTATATTCTTATGTTCCTGTATTTACGCCTGTATTCTTCAAAAGGTTCGGCAGAGGTGATTTAATGTAGTTACATCCACAATTCGCCGGCATATTATAGATCCCATGTACTAGGTGGTTAGTCACTTATTGCAAAAAACCAGCCAGAATTTAAGAACAAAAAAGCAAGAATAATTAGTAGCCAGCCGTCCTCTGAAGTGATTAACGGAGAATAACCGTCAAGAGAGAAAAAAAAAACAAAGAATTTTTCTAATTAGCCATGTTCCTTAGTTGCAATACTGTGGCTGAGGAAATTAAGGAGAGCAAAGAAGAGTAAGAGTTAATTAGATTAAATATAATAAAAGTATTTAAAAGCCGTTTTTCATTAATGTTTCTTTTTAAGTTTTTGAGTTAGGACTTAAACTGCTATAAATAATGTTAATTTTAATATTATTGTTCCGTAAAGTAATAGAAAAATGTAATTTAAAATTTTTGTTTCTAGAAATTATAAGGACTTGAAAACGTAATTATGTACCCAGTCATTTTTAGTTAGTTTAGTTCACAATTTCACATAGAACGGCTCAGAGAACCACCTATTATAAAACCAAGTCACTTCCAGCTGTTTGTCCTTCTGTACGCTGAAATATTTTAAACTACGCAACGGATTTTGATACGATTATCAATATCATTTAGATAATTCATTCCGGAAAGTTTATAAAAGTACTATAAATGCGTATTATTAGTAGGTAGGTACATTGCACACGTGCGAAGCCGGGGCAGGATGCTAGTTCTAAATGTATTAAAAGCAAAGTTTTAATACATTTTACTTAATTTACATTGAAATACTATTAATTTTTACTTTTAAGCCTATTTTACAATAAAAGAGACTAGTATAATTAAGATCCTTCTATATAGTAACATGTTTCATTTCATATTTGTTAAACTCAGTGCATTTTAGGTAATATTAATGAATGTGTTCCGCTGAATTCGGAAACAGTCTGATAATTATCCGCAAACCGCATCAATGCATTTCGTGGATGGCTGAATGTAGTTGCGAACTAAGCACAAATATTACGTGAATAGAATTTTGGTAATGAGATGTCAACGTTCTAGCCTTTTCCCAACTATAGTGGTAACGTGTCATGGCGGTTTCCAATGACAGCTGATGTCAAAGTCAAATATTTATTTCAATTAGACCAATAAAATAGCACTTTTGAAAAGTCAAAACTAGTTGCACGGTTACAAAAAGTGGATCTTATGGAGTAGAACCAGAAATAAACTCCATAGACTGGTCACGGGTAGACCATGGTTGCTATAAAGGGTCCGAAATGTCGGGATTAATAATATAAATATAAGTAACGCGATAAAATCCGTAAAAAGTAGTTTTATTTCAATGTAATATTCGCGTAAATGTCAGAAATCAATATCCATAGACACTCTTTAAAAAAATATGATTACGGTGTTAATTTTGGTTTACAATTTTGTTCTGTAAAATAGTTCATTAGAGCAATGCAGTTTGATGTGTAACTGATAAATGAATACAGTATAATAATTAAACAGAAAAGAAAGATTGCCATTGACAGTAAGAGCTGACCAGTCCCGACGGCACCCGTTCACGAGTATGACGTGTGTATGCGGCGCAATATCGCAATTTCACACAAAACGATTACCATCAGACTCCGCTACCTAAATTTTGGGCACAACTGATATCCTAAAGATTTAGATTGTCGGGTTTTTCGGGCTTAACTACCACTAATGATTGTACCGGGACCGACGACTAAGGCTTGAGTAATTAACTTCATTTGTTTTTATTAAACTCAACGCAAAGTTACGAGAATGTTTATTTTTAAGGCGAATATAATCTTCGACTATTTTACACAGCACCATCTAGTTCCAAACCAAGCAGAGCTTGTCCTATGTACTAGACAATGGATATATCTAATACTATATATAATAGTATTATACACATACGTGACTGGATGTGTCAAACACAAAACACTTATGTTCATCACATAAATATTTATGTCCTTTGGGAATCGATCCCAAGAACTCGTGATCAGCCCGATACGCTAACCACTAGAGCACAGACGTCATCGTCTTACTATACTATACTATACTATACTAGACACGCCTTACTATAAGTACACTGCTAACGTGAGTTATTCGCTCAAGGATCGGAAACGCGAAAAAACAGCTCACAATGCGTTGTGGTCAATTATATTAGAAAGTAACAGCATAATAATTAATCAGTTGATAGCTTTGTTTTAATTTAAACTGGCATCGAATTTGTTGTATTTATTAAAAAAAAACTTACCAACCTAACCTTTATTTAAGATTTTTTCATTATTTAGGGTTTTTTTTTTTGAATCTCAACTGATATAATTGACCACCACTACGCGTTATGAGCTGTTTTGGATCTTTGAGCGTAACATTATGCTTGTTGTTAATATTATTTATTCTGTGTCTAGACGCCAGCGGGTCAAGCTATCCAAAACTGTAAAATTTTACCAATTTAATATGATCCTTATCATTTTGCATTAAAGTTGAAAATCAATCAAAGAAATTTTACAGATTGTGGTGGATTGATGTGCTGGCGTCTGTACTATGGGTTTACCAGATAGTGGATATAATACTTATATGCTTTTTTTTTGTATTAACTTAAACTTAACTTAAGTGTGTTTGTCTGGGTGTTTGTCATAACAAACACAAACACTTAAGTTCATCACATAAATATTTGTGTCTTGTGGGAATCGAACCCATGACCTCGTCAGCAGTCCGACACTCAAACCACTAGACCACAGACGTCTTCATAATGATGAAGCTTTTGGATAGGTGTGTGTGTATCTATGTGATCTATATGAATACGTTTTAATTGCGGTTCACTTTTATTTTTAATTTGTTTAAACAAAAATATAGAATACACAATAAATTGTAAGGCTTCTGTCTGTTTTATTATCTGCAGCAGACGTTTTTAATTTACGTTGAGTCTCGTTCAACCGGGAAATGTTGCCTTTAAAGGCTATTATTGACACCTGCGGGCCATTCAGTTAGAACGTCTATAAATTGGCCAAATAGCCGCTTATACGTGGGAACTGACAGTTGCATCGACTAACCGTATTGGTTGTGGCGGTTACCTTTCCACAATTTTTTGGTTAAGAGTGGAGCAAAAGTAATGAAAATTAGGAATACTACTATTTAACGAAAAATAGTAAATTGTAGAGTACCAAGCACTCAATGATTTGATAAAAAAACCGTCTTAAAAATGAAAAGATATATATAAAATTTTCAGCAATAAAGTTTTCAGCTGCCCGAAGCAGCATCATGAAATCTAAATATACCGGCGAACTGAGGATGTATATTCGTATACCTCTGCCTAACCCTTCGGGGAATACAGGCGTGATGTTTTGTTAAAATTATAATAACCTACCCTCAGAACTAAAATATTAGGTATATAAACAACTTATATATAGGTACTTAAACACAAAAATTAATAATCGATATCATACCTTAAAATAACAGAATTTTTCAATAACACGCTCGTCTGCTTTGCAGTTGAAACGTTTAATATCGTCGGTGCAGGTGGGGATGTTTGGCCCAAGTTTTAAGATACAGCGGATTATTGTTCGTTTGTAGTTGTTATTATTTACTTATAATGACTGGTTTTGACGGTGTAGCGATATCTACCGCGCTACATAAAACTACGAAATCCTGAATCGCGCAAGCAACATTCGCAACGAAAGTTGCATATATACAACCGTCAACCGTCGGGCCGTGGCCCGCCAGGCACAACACCCGCCTGGTTGGAGGATCTTCCTTTTTCATCGGAGGAGCAATACACCTCGCCTCTCCACACTGGTGACTCCGACGTGATGCCAGTGTTTCCACACTGGTGAACCCGACGTGATCCCAGTATCTCCACACTGGTGACGCCGACGTGATTGCCAGTTTACACACTGGTGACCCCGACGTGATGCCAGTTTACACACTGGTGACCCCGACGTGATGCCAGTTTCCACAACGGCAATTATAATTGGTCCTTGTGGATGTCTATGGGGGAGGTCTTTGTTAAGGGCTGGACCTTCTGTGGCTGATATGATGATGATGAGTGGTATTGGTATACCAATTCATATTAAAATAAGATTATTAAGGTAGTTTTGACTTAGCCTAATTATGTATATTCATTATCAACCTACAAAGAAAAATAAAAATAAACCATCAAAATCTGTCACTATACAGAGGCCAGCATATCAAGCTACCCCAATCTGTCCAATTTATGTGATAGAATTTCAACTTTAAGGCAAAGTAATAAGGTTCATGTTGATTTGGGAAAATTTGATAGTTTTGGATAGCTTGACCTGCTGACGTCTGCACTTAACAAATAATACAAAACTACTACCATAACTTTATTTCTCAAATAAAACTAGGTATATGGGTATTACAGAGTTGCTCAATATTACTTGGTAACTCTATTTATCTTGGGTACCGCAAATATTTAATTAATAGCTGTAGCTAATAGCTTTAGCTAATCAATATCAGCTACCTACTGCTGCGAGTGTGATTGCGAAGTTAAATTGGGGATCGTGTCTTGTTTAACTATTAACTAGGGGGTAATTTTCCCCGAGACTTTTTTGAGATCCCCGTAGTTGCAAGTTTAATTAACTGCATTTATTTACGTGTCTTATTTAGGCAAAATTATTTATGAAAACATTTAGGTACTTTTTCATAAAACGTGCCAATATTTTTATTAGTACCTCACCTCTTTTCTCTTCAGAAATAATGGGCAATTTAAATCTATTATAAATTAGTTTTGGTGCTATACTATAACGAACTTAAAATACTACTATAAAACATACGTAACATACCATCACGCCAGTATTCCCTGAAGGGCTAGGCAGAGGTGTAGGTACTCATTGTACACCCATAGTTCGTCGGTATGTTTAGGTCCCATGTAATCGAGGGCGAGCCTATTGCCATTAACCGGGTACAAATCCAAACTCCTTTATGCTACTGAGATTACATAGAAAATAAATAAATACTTGGGACAATTTCACTGCACCATCTAGTCCCAAAAATAAGCAGAGCTTGGGCACTACTAGACAATGGATATAATACTTATTTTTTGTAAATATGTACTTACCTACTTAATTGTAGTAGATAAGAAACGCCCAGACAAACACAAACATTTATGTCAAAAAATTCAATCACTGCTCGACCTGGGAATCGAACCCACGACCTCAAGCGTAAGTACACTGTCACGCTTACGGTAATGAGGCGGTTTAGTACCATACTACTAAACCCTAATTAAATAAAGAAAACACTATTAGTATAACTCGCTATCATCTCAAACCTTGTACCATTTTATTACAGATTCGCTACTTCTAAAGTATTAATTTTCAATAACAGGTGCGCCGTGTTGCCTTTGGAATCGAATTCATTAAGTATTCACAATGATTTAGATCGCACCAACGATTGCTTTATGAATCAATTCGATTAACTTTGGAACAGTTAATTAAAATTAGATAATGATAGCAATGATTTGTACCTACCTGATTGCTTTGCTCGTTTTTCTTGGTACCTAATCAATGTTGTTTTTTGTAGTCCCTTTTGAGAATGATAGAGAGGAGTTTTATATTTGAAGATCTTGATCTTTCTCAATTGCATAGTTGCTTATAAACGAACTAACCGACTTAATGCGGTTTTGGTAGCTTTTATGTAATTTTACATTCATATTTCAAATCTGTTCCAATCTTGCAAGCCAAATTTAAATCACTTCTTCTCAACTTATGACTGAAATGTTGCATGCTTGTTCAATTCTAATGACGATATACTGAAACAATAAAATAATCTGATGCTACAGCCAGGATTGTGTCCTCACGATTCACTCCTGAACTAGTACGGAAACTTTGCACCTACGTATAGCTAAACAGGATTTTCACCTCATTCTTTGAAAGTTAATTGAATGGAGACTGTTTTTTTTCTATAAAGATTTATACAATAAACAAACACTGCTATTTTATTATGTAGGATTACAAAAAATAAATATTCATGTTATGTAGATAGTGGAGCTTAAATACAGAAGTATTAGTGCGCGGGCACGCCTTGGTGTAACAGGCATTATGCCTGCCTTTTAACATTATTATGGGCAAGAAAATGTAAACAACAATTTTATATAAATTTTAATTAAAGATAAAATTACAATATTTGTAACCTGTTAACATAATGACTTATTCTTTGGTATGCAGAAAACAGAGATGACTTATCATAAAAAAATATACTTACATTTATGATTGTAATGGTGTTGTTCACATTATAAATATTGTTTCATGGAGATGAAAAAAAGTGACACTTAACTTTAAACTTATGTTATTTTACCCAAACTTTTAATACGATATCATATGTACTTTTATTCTAAGTACCTGTAAATACACGGCTTACTGACGATTCGGACACAATATATCCGGACACAGTGTCCGAATCAACACATATTAAATTTAATGTGTCAATTTATATGATCACTTCGAGTGTAAGTACTAAATTTAGATCACTGATTATGATTAAGCATTATTAAAATACCGATCTTAATTTGCCTGTTCACGCCATAAATACTCTTTTGTGAGTACTCTTCACAAAAGAGTATTTACTTGTTTTATTTTAAAATAATATTTTTTTTTGACAACTAAAAAAAAAGACAATTGAAACGAAAGATATGTAAAAAATACGTATTAAAATTTGTTATTATTATAAATAATTAATTGTTTAATTGTATACCGAAAAAGCGTATACATGCCTTTAATTAAAAGCTATGCAGATATATATCAGTTTTATTATATACAAAGATACAAAGCTAGAACTCAATTAGGCCAACAGCAGCTATTTAAATTTATTATGAGTTGTATTTTGTTGTAACATAATGAAAACAATACTTATAGATACAATACAATATACGCTTAAAGGCACTTTTAATATTTTTTTGTACTATTTGAACTACTATTTATACATAATTATGTCAATGAAAATCCGGAAACAACAGTAACAGTAACAAAAATGTTTATTTACAAAGATAAAATAATATCTGCTATCCATATAACATACCATTTCTGAAAAAAAAAATTTTTAATTAAATATCTCTTATTATAAAATAATAATAATTGATTGATTTAATATAAATACAGTAAACTGAGAGACATTTTTTAATTAAGAATAATTTTCCTTTTCGCTTTCTGAATGCAGCACGCATTTCAGTTACTAATAATAAAATCTCAGCGTCCGAATAAAGCATCATCAATTTTCATTTTCACAAATATTCATAATTATACAATTTACAAAATAAAAAAAAACAATAATTTTTCTATATTTTACCTGTCTCATCGTATGAAAACAAACAAGTCCGTTCTTATCTTCAAGCTTTATATTTAAAAAAAGCAGAACAAATTGGAACCGCATCCATTTATGAGGTTCTAAATTGTTCTGTATTCATTCGATAGAATAGAATTATTACTTAGAATCTACTTCGAAGTATCTTTACACATTACCACTGCCACTACTAAGATTCACAATATCACTGTTACTTACCGTTTACGTGAACCGTACGATTTTCTGTCGAAATTAGACGACACTAAATGAACTTACGTTATGTTTAGTATACAATAACTAAGCTACGGTAACTGAGTTATGATTTAGTTTTTCTACTAATATTCAACAACATGCAGTTTTGACTCGAATGAATAAGATTTTACCTGTTGATACGATTTTTCCCAAATCATTATCAGAAATTGGTAGTTGTTGATTACGTAAATAGACCAGAAAGGTAAGAACGCGAGCCAACAGATTGGCTGAATCTGAGTCAATAATATAGACTCGATACAGAATTACGATACAGAACTACGATATAGAAATATATATGAAAAGACCCAACAATGTCAACAGATTTTCCGACAAAAATCGCACGGTTCACGTCGTCCTAAGCGTCTTAAAATTCTTCACTTTAAACAGAGGAATGTTTCCCGGTAATAATGCCCGTGGTCTTATTGTATTCATACTCTTTGTGCCCATTGTTGGGCCTCTTCAAAGTATCGTCTGTGCCCGATTCCCCGTTGTCTTTCAACAGTCCTTTCTTGTCACTGAAAATCAATAGGACTTTGAGAACGTGATTTAAGGTGTTCAAAAAAAGATGTCGAATCGAGGTTAAGGTGACGCGCCAATTCAAGACAAATTATTCCCGATTTTTCATTAATCTTTCTGAATTCGATTCGATTTTGCTTGATTGAATTCGGAATAACTTAGTAAATTTTGACGTGATTCGTCTTTTATTACTTTCTCTCCATAATTGGTAGGAAAATTTTGGGAATTTGACGAGAAATCTTTGCAATTAGACCGTTTTAATGGCCAGCTTAACTTGTTGAGTAATTTATTTGAGAGTTCTTAATCAAAATATGATTGCGAGAAAGTTAACTAAATATATCATGATAACGTGTTTATTTCAAATTAGTTAAAGATGAATTAAGTAAGTACTTCACAAATACTTTTTTAGTAAATTATTTACATTATTATGAGGTATATATTAAGGCACTAAATAACACACCACTTCAACATTCAATATCTTACCGTGAGTTCAATGGATTCGGTTTCCTCTTCTTATTTTTTTTGTAAAAACAAGTGGCAATGATGCCCTGTTTTCTCCAGACGAAAAATAATATATCTAGTAGTAGTATACATGCTATAACTACGAGTACCGATATTCCTATGAGAACACCTCCTGATAATAGGGGAGCTGGCGCCCTTGTTACTGCGCCTGAAAATATTTAAAATGGAATTTTTGACAGTTAGTTACACTTTTTTTAGGCCCCATATAAGAGGCGGGCGAGCTTATTGCCGTTAACCGGGCACAAATCCAAACTCGTGAGTTGCTATTGAGATTAATTTCATATTTTAAAAACTCAATACTACTGTTCGCCCTGGGAATCGAACCTAGTACCTTTAGCATAGCAGTCGCACTTAGGACCACTAGAGGAACTTCTGATAAGTGATTTGCATTTGTCTCTAATTTTTTATCGATAAATCTGTTATAATGGCAACATCCAAAATTTGACATGTAATAAGAGATTATTGTGATTTTGCTATATTTTAGACAGCAAAAATTCACAATGGTAGACGCAAGCAAGTCAACATATCCAAAACTGTCAAATTTTCCCCATTGAAAATGAACCTTATCACTTTGTATTAAAGTTGAAAATCTATCACAGAAATTTGACAGATTGGGGTAGCTTCATGTGCTGACCTCTGTACCATTTGAAATCTTTCTAATGTGGAGTAAGCTACGGTAACCACTCCATCAGTTACAGTTACGGGTCCTTAGTCGTTTCGCACCACGAGCGGTTCGAACCGCGGAGTGAATTGCCCAAGAGCTCCTTTTGAATGGGTTTTTTCGCACCGCGGTTCGAATCGCCCAAAAACATTTTGTTATGAGGTCGATTCGGACCGCAATGTATCAGTACGAATAAATAATTGGAATCCTTAAATGTGTGATATGAGTCAAACTGGACTCAAGACAGGAGCATTAGTTCGTTTGGCCCCGTGGTCCGAATCGACCCATTCCAAAAGATGCAGTGGGCCATTCGCACCGCTTCAACCACTACGGGGCGAACGGTCCCATTCAAAAACAGTACTTCGGCGATTCACACCGCGGTTCGAATCGCTCGTGGTGCGAAACGCCTAAAGACCCACAGTTACCTGGTATTGTGAGCGAGATATTGGCAGGCGTGGAATTCCCTTCGGCGTTGTGCGCGATCAGTTCTAAGTAGTAAGTGGTGTTGAGCTGCAAGTCGCTTACTTCCAGCTCAGTTAACGCTTCCACTCGGTGCTCTTTGCATAATGATTCCACTAGTTCATCGTCATCCATCTGATGAGAACAGTTTGTGGTAAATTTAATTGCTAAGGATGATAGGAATATTTTTTTCAATTGTTTTTTTACGTTGTTGGGTTTTACACCTTTGTGGAATTATCAAAAACTAGTTTTCCGCCCGCGGCTTCGCCCGCGTCGAGTTCGGTTATATCGCGTTTCCAAGAGAACTCTTCAAAAGTCCGAGATAAATACTATCCTATGTTCTTTCTCAAGGTCAACTCTATCTCTGTACCAAATTTCATTAAAATCAGTTCAGTGATTTAGACGTGAAAGCGTAACAGACAGACAGACAGAGTTACTTTCGCATTTATAATATTAGTAGGGATTAGTAGGGATTAGTAGGGATTATCAAGAATCAACAATGTCTATAAAATTTATAGCTATAACAGATACTTATTAAAGACATAACCGGCCGACTGACATGATTATGTACAGACGCCAGCATGTCAAACTATCCAAAACTGTAAAATTTTCCCAATTTAATATGAACCTTATTGTAATGCCTTAAAGTTGAAAATCTATTAAAGAAATTTGACAGATTGGAGTAAGAGCTGGTCTCTGTAGGTACCATTTGATTAGTTGATTAATCAATCATTTAATTTTAATATTATTATTAACTCATAAATCAGCAAATTAATCAAAACTTCCAAACAAATCTTAGCGACCATAAAATAATGATAAATGTAGAGAGTATAAATGCTTCGTTTTGACAGCAACAAAAGATGGAAGATCGTTAGGACTGGTTTTGATAAAGTCAGTTGAGACATTATTAGCTTGTTATTTTGTAATGCTGGCAATAAAATAACCGTAACCGTCTGATAAAGGGAAAACGGTTAATGATGAGGTAGGTATTTGAGATATACAAAGACTACTATATATCGTCTATACCTTTATTGTTGTGACAAGAGTACCCGAGTTACCATAAGTTAAACCTCACATTACACTATGTATATTAATGTAGACTAAAGGTAAGAGATGATTATCGTTATGTCCGGACAGTTTTATCGTTAAACACAATAGGTCATACCCACACTATTGTGGTAGGCTGACTGTCATTAATTCTAAATTCAAAATACGAGGTGTAATTTTTTGAGAAATAAACGTTTTCAAACCGAATTTGAAATTAGAATTAGGCTATATTATTCCAATTTTTTATCGGTCCGCTCCGGTCCCATGTAAACCAACTCTAACTAACCACAAAAAGCTCTTCTCGTCTCATTAAAAGAACACTAACGTAAGTTCTAATTTATGTTTCTTACTGTTTTAGAAATCGATTTTTTTTCAGTACGTATTTAATAAATACCTACAGCTCAGGGCTAGGGAACAAGCCTTGTGTCACGGGGGACATAACAAACATAATTATGATTAACGGACACAAAGTACACCCAGACTTGTTGACATAGTGGGAGTATTTTTCCACTCAAATTGGAGCTGCTCAACTTGACTCCAGGGAACTGATTCCGCGATGCAGACAATCGAAGTGAAATAACACAGGCTTGAGCTGTGTTGTGTTCCTAACGGAGAGCAAGACTGCTTACCGTCAGGTGGGCTGTGTGCTTGTTTGCCTTAGTGGAATAATAAAAAAAATGTTCTGGTGTAATGAAGTTACGTCATACTTACTGGACAGTATCGCAGAGCATAGTATTCAATGGGCTCGCCGTTGTTCTCAGGCGCTTCCCACTTTAAAACCTTGTTGGAAGCTATATCGAGCGAATCCACTGCCCATATAGGAGGCTCTGGAGCTGACCTGCATAGAATATTTTGTATGATTGTCACTAGTTGATCTGTTGAAGTCTTTTTGCTTTAATTTAAACAAGGTGTTGATCTGCATTCATGCAATATTAGGTGATAAATAATAATAAAAAAGCAACCTCAAAAATAATTTATGGTAAAAGTATTTTTTTATGGTAAATATTTGTACACTATCGAACTAGTATTGTTTCGAACTAGTATTGTTTTAATATATTTTGCACGCTAAAAATGTATAAAGATATAAATTTTAGAGAAAGAAAAAAACGATCTCAGGTAGGGTTTGAACGTCCCTCCAGTTAAGTAAGACGGACGCTTTAGCCCTACCTAGACCACTATTAAATTCTGCTTTTTAATGGGACTCGCATATTCAACTAACAAAGTCATAGTAATTATATTCGCTCAAGGTGGGACACTTATTTGCACAGAATTTCTGGGTTAATTCTAAAAAGTTCGCTTATGTTTCCGTAGTATTATTTTTACTTACTTACGTTTATTAATCATAGAACTTTTAAAATAATTTTAGATTAAGTAGCTTTTATCAGCTTATAGATACGGGGCGGAAAATCACATATGCGGTAAATTGTAAGTACCTATGTAGGTATTTTTATCTGTAAAACTTCGTCCACCTATTCCGGTGCGCCTTTTTTTCTGGTGTAAAGATTCCTAATGGATACCCCAAACTATTTATCTTTATTTCAAGGCAAAAACCCCACCGGTCAACAAGATCCAATCCATTTTTTATTACTGGATCTGGTTTAGATGGGTGTGTATTATCATCTTAATTAAATCGAAAATTACAAGGTACTATAATGAAAAAGACGTTACGTTTTACTGATTGTGAAAAAACACGCACAAGTTCAAATTGAATGCTTAGGAAACGATATTACAACAACATGACTTACGTCATTATATAGCAACACCAAAAGTATACTCATTGATTGATGTTTTTATCGAAATCCTATAAATAGTAGCGGCTTACGTGATATGTCGAACGATTGCAATGAGTTTAATATCATTAAATACGCTATATGAAAGACAAGCAACACCTGGGGCACAAACATTAAAGATTTCAAACGTTTTAATATTTAACATGTGAGTAGATACAGAATTTTATATTAAGTAAATTATTTTCTAGGGCTGGTCGGAGATGGTAATGTCATAATAATATAAATATTAGTAAATTGTTAAAGCATTGAGCTTTGCTTTAACAATTTACTATTAAGTTCTATCAGAACTTACTTATCCATAGTGTCAAACTCGATCATTTCACTCCATTCGCCGGTACCAACACGATTAATAGCAGCAAACCTAATGAAGTAAGTAGTGTTGGGCCTCAGTTTCTCCAACTTGTAAGGTATACTGGTAGCCCAAGTCCGGTTCGGGTGAATATTAGTGACTTCATAGTTGTCAGCTTCGTCGTACACGGCTATAAAACCAATGACATCAGGTCCTTCATAGGCGGTTGGAGGGTGGAGGGAGAAAGTAGCCGATGTCGCTGATTGTTCTGTTGTTGTTACCTAGAATTGAGTTGAGTTACTTGATATAGTTTTTCTGTAAGATGGGAGTAACATATTCGAAAATCCCGATAAAGTAGGTAGGGGTTGTACAATAGTTGCAAATAATGCAATCAGTAACATTGGAATTATTGATAAAACTGAACAAAACACATTTTTTTTTTGTAAATTACGTGATTGTACACTTTTTTTTATTAAATTAGTTTGTGTACTCTACTCTGATTTACACATTGATTTTACATTGTTATAGATTCAGAGCGCATTATACCTACAATATTTCGAGAAAAAATAGGCCAGCTCATTTATTAGCTGGGCATTAAACTGAGCAAGTATAAGAATAAGAATTCCTTTGAATAAATTTTAATATAAACAATGTTTCTCTAGAGAGGATTTTTCATTTGCAGTCAAATTTATTTAAATATTTTATGGAAAGTTTTAATATACTCTTAGACTCTCTAATCAGAATCACTCAAGATTACATTTAATAGAATTAGAATTATATTTTTGTTGTTAACAGTGCTCAAACTATTGTTAGCGTGTATATATATCTATGTAGTTTCCACTCCACTACGCTCCATTAAATCTACTCTGAAGATAAACATGACCCTTTAATACATCCCACTAATAGCTGTGAACTGTATCTAATGGCCTTCAAACATTACTATTATCGCCACGTTACTAATAATCATTATTTGCTATTATCTTCAAATTAACTGAATACTGTCTATCCCAATAACTGACATGTAAGCCACTATAAGTCTACATATCTCTTTTTCTCCCTCCCTTATTATCAATTTATTCTAAATGGGAGTAGAGCTTTCCTTGCCCTTGCTATCACTTTTCTCTACTTTACTTTATCTTTGACGTTCTTTCAAACATATAATCTCATCTACGATTACTGACTAAAAAGTAATTAGGCAAAACCACCAACGCAATTAAAATATACCCAATAGAACACTCGTTGTAAAATTAAATTGTCAATTAAATTTAACAATAAACATTTTTGAAACATCATTACAAAGTTACACAACAGAGATGAAAATATGAACTTCTTGCTCAATTCCAAAGAAGTGAGATTTAAACACAATAACAGAATGTATTTGTGATTCAAATTACCTTTGTGATTGTTTAGTTAGTTTAAAGTACTGAACTCAAAAGATACTTTATGTGCTGAATTTAAATTCTTTAGTTGTACATGAATGAAAAAGGTCATGGCTAAATTATTTGTGAATTGCTTATACAGCTAAACGATGGCTATGTGACCGAGAAGCAACAATAGTTTTTGATGTTCAGCCGTGCGGCATCTTTAAAACTAGGTTGAAATATTGATAAAGCCAAAATACAGATATTTTATGATGATTGAATTGAATTGATTCCACTCGTTTATTTATTGACTCTTGAGATCTCAGTGATGAAATAAAAAAATGTGATAAATTTATTAATCTAAGAAGTTATGTATGACAAATATTAATATTCAATGACAAGAATTATGTACTTACATTTTGAATGACTGAAGGTATGAATCCTTTCTTTATATGATATACTTTTGTGGCTTGACCATATTCATTTTGTGCTTTACATTCATGTTGTCCAAACGGCGCAAACTGGTCATTAAACGGGAACGTATGGTCCAAAGAAGTTTCATAATCTAGAACTATATTATCATGTTCTTGTTTTTCTATTGTTGAATAATTACCTGATATGTAGCTGTAAAATAAAGATTTTTCATATTATTCTTAATTTTTGATAAATCGCAAATAAAATGACCCTCATCTTAATACTTATTAAGGAAGTAAAGTAAAAGGCTTTTTAGTAAAATAACAAAAAACTTAAGTAATATCTGTTCTGTTAACTAAATATTGTAATAAATAATTTGAGATGTTTAATTAAGGTGCCTTTAGGTGTCTGTATTATAATGTAGTTGTTCAAAATAATGAACAATGTTTTTGTAGTACAACGTTCCCCAAAAGTCATGTTCCTAAAAAATATAAACTTTCTTGTCAGTTAAAAAAAAACCTTATATTTCCCTTTAGTTATAGGCCGTACATGCCCTTGACATGAGCTTAGTGAATTTGTAGTAATAATAATAATATAAATATTTTAACATACTGTTTATACAAGTGAATAAAATTGAAGAATAGACTTAATATGAAAAAGTATTACACTTTTCAGGTGAAATCCTCTTATTGTGACCCAAATGTGAAAAAAAATGGATTACCTCCAAGTAATATTAGCTGGCGGGTTGCTTTCATGTTCACAGCTGATTTTCACAGTTTCTCCGCTCCAACCCCACAGAGTTTCATTTGTTTTGTTAAAATATGGCTTATGTAATACTGAGAGATACATTAATTTCATACTCGTGCCCACTGATAAATGATAAATTATGATAATTTCTGTATATATCTTTTAAAGACACTTAAAAGTCAATATTTAATAATAGATGGTGCTGCATTAACCTGATGCCGGTAGCAGTCTCTGAGAAAAAAAGCCAAAATAACTCAGAGAGTTATAGTCTCTTTTAAAGTCCAGAAAGCAGCAGTGTCTACCGTAGAGCGTCGTACCATGTAGAGCAAAATCTGGATTGGCCTTTTGACGAAAGAGCAACAGCAGCTTTAAGTTGACCAGACCATTGACGATATGCATACATCAGTCACCGTGTCACTGTTTAGTATCAAATTCTTCTAAACTCAACTAACAAATCAACTCTAATGTAGATTACTTTTATTAGACTAAAACTGCTTTGTTGAGCTTAATGTAATTCAATTATTTATATACATAATTACATTAAGTATATACTTTGTAAAACTCAAACTGACTTATAATAGGGAGGTTATTGCATGGTTTTGGAGAGTAGTGTCTATTGAGAAAAAACTGGCATGAGAATAAAAGAGCTAGTTTAACTAAAGAAACTAACTGAAAACAAAACAATTTGTAAAGTACCTATTTATTATTATTAATGGGATGTAATTTTCCGTAAAAACACTAGAAACACATTTTCAAAACTTCAACAAAGTTACATATCACTGTAACTATTGACTTTATGAAAGCGTTTTAGTAGCTAGCGATGATGGCCTTTTAATTTTTTGATCATATCATTTTTTGAGTTCGGTTATTCTAGAATTGCTAGAATAGTTAGCTTAGATAAAGGAATACGTTCCATTCAATAATAAAAAGGCTCCAGTCGTCTGAAATAATCGTAAGAAGTAAAGTTTCTACTTAAGTTTATATTGATGATATTATCATGTCAACTCATTAAACTTTATAACTACCCCCTTTAAAAAGGTTGGTATTTAGGAGATAAAGCCAGTTTTAGTCATAAGGTTTTATGAATTTAAAGGATTATTAGAATATAAAATTCAGCATCTGTTTAAATAACAACTGAACTTACCGTCATTGCTGACATTACAAATATAAAATCCTTCACTTGAACGGTCAATTTTGAGTACTGAGTAATTTGGTATGATTTCATCATATTCTGTCTCCCTGAAATATACATAAATAGGTAAATATTTTACCAGTATACATAACAGCTTGTTTCTTTATAATATAACCTTTATAACCCTTGTGATTGAAGATTTATTTATGTTTTACTAGAATCCACAGCAAAAAAACTGTGGAGAATTAGTAAGTAATCATTAATTAATAATTTTCAGACACTTATGAATAGTAACAGCTACGTTAATCAACAGGTCTGCAAGATTAAGCTGCATTAGCTGCAATCGATTTGTAGATTGGTGACCATTTTTAACACATCGAAAGCCCTCCGTGCTTCAGAGAGCACGTAAAGCTCAACAGCTTTACGTGCTCTCTGAAGCACGGAGAACTCCCAGTTATCATACAGATACTTATGATAATCGTGAAATTTTATTAATACCGGTTTTGTCCAGAAATTGGATTGCGGAGGTTTGATGGCAACCGCTTCGTTTAAAGTACAGGTATTCAGCTACACCTGGTTCGACTAAGCCGACACCAACATAGTTGGAAAGGGCAAGGAGGAAGATAAATTATGTAGTCTTATAAAAAATATTTACATAGTGTTCTAAATTCTAAAGCTCCTCTACTAAGGAATACAACTGGGATAGTATGCTTAGTTGTATTCCTTAGTACAGGAATTTTAGAAAATCTAAGACAACTGAAATATAATCATTGGTTACCACTACACGCTATAATACTGAGAAGAAAATCACCTTTCTTCATCTAACGACTTCCCTTCATATGTGATGGTAACATTTGGTGACGGTATTCCTGTAGCGTTGCAGTAAAATGCAATTTCTGTACCTTCAACTGCTGCCATATTATCGAATCCTATGATCTCTGGACGTATTAAAACCTGAAAATAACAGCTCAGTTATTAAGTGTTATAAATATTTTGGAGACATTTTTACAAAAAAAAAAAAAATAAGTTCCAAATTAAGCAGGGCTTGTAGCATGTATATTAGATACTGGATAATTATATTGCTTACATGTATACAATATTTTTTTGTAAATACTTATATTATAATACATTAGAAACACCCAGACCAACATCCGTAAAAATGTCCATCCATATGTTGTGTCTTGTGGGAATCGAACCCTAGTGGTCAGCACTTCATCAACATCAACAATCCACTAGACCACAGACATTGAAAAATAAAAACTTCATCATTATTAATCTTTTTTTTCTGTAAGTATGTTTCATGCAAAATATCATAAACAGTAGATTTAAATATTATAAGTATAAGTAGGTACATTGAGATTTAAAGTTAATATTTTTTATTAACAAATGAAACACAATGTTTCATAAGTACCACAATATTTACCTCAATATTAATTTGCTTCTTGGAGATTCCAACGTCATTGTGAACAATGCATTCGTAAGTTCCGGCGTCTTCGGGTTGTATTTTATCAAAACGAATCATGTTATTTATTTCTTGTATCCAACTTACGTTTATCTTTTCTCCTGAATTCTGGTACATAGAAAATTTATAAAAATAAAATATAATAATAACAATAATGGTTTGTTGACAAAGTTTATACACAGTTTACGGAACTCTTTGAGTTTCAAACTAAGTGGATACTTGTAATATGAAAACCTGAGTGCATTCTCAGGGTAAGTAACTACGTGAACAAGGACTTTAAACAAAATAAAGAGAATTAATTAATTGATATAACTGTACTGGTCTTTTTATTTCATTTAAATGAGCCAGCACATAACTTTAATCACATATTCCATTATTTTAACAAAAACAAAAGAAATTAAATTTTAACCAAGTAATGGTAGATTTTAGCCCTATAAAATATTCCCAAAGAAACCTTACGTGGTGCTTTACAGCAACAACTTTTGGTGACTATTAACTTTTTGTACTACTTGCAGTAGGAAGTAAGCAATGTGGGCTCGTAACTCATTTTTATGGTCTCTTCGTGTTAAGATGATAAGTACCTGGCATTATGAGCACCTAGTGGCTTAACCGTAAGTACTGGGGTGTTAGGTATAATTAAATCTTAACAATCATCCCCCCAGCCGAACTATTTCAAGAGGGCGGCTTGGTCAGACTGGATGCGGAAGGCGGAGAACCGTGTGTTGTGGCGCGATTTGGGAGAGGCCTATGTCCAGCAGTGGACTGCGATAGGCTGATTTGATTTATTGAATCATCACAAACGCCGATTAGCATCTTGGGAATACAGTGAAATACTCCATAAATTCAATAGTCTTATAGTATTATATTGTCTACGTAATAGACAGTATTATCAAATTCTTCGGATGTTCTGTTAATATTCGCTAATATAACGTCCGCATGATTGTTTGAATATTTTTAAATACTTCATAAGTGTTATTACTTTTCTCATACTTTTGTTCTAACTACTACTGTTATTCTAAGAATTGCAAGTATTGCTATAAGAGCTTGATTTCGATTTATTTTTTGAGAACGTATTGTTGTTGGTTGCAAATAGTAGCCTTTACTTTGAATTAACGTATATATGACAATAAGTTTGCTCTGTAAAGGAACTCAGAACACACATAGGTACAGTTTACAAAAGACTTAGGTATGCGGGTATCGAACGACATCTGCATGGTGACATAGATTGCGTGATACTTTGTTTCATTATCAAAACACAGGTGTTGTTGACTACCCGTATGCCTAACTCTTTTCTCGATTTTACTTGAACAGTACAGAAACAATCACTGTAATTCTTACCGATTCTGGTATTTTCTTCCACTCGTATTGAGGTACCGGTAAGCTCTCGGCAATGCACTGTATCATTAAGGATTCGTTTGCCGCCACTACAGCTTCTGGACTAGCTGTAAGTTGTGTTATTACTGGAGGCGTCATTACCTGAATTTAAACAGCAATATTTAGTTGTTCTATCATATTGACAAGATTTACATAATAATGGTTCATGTCGTAGTAAAGAGATCACCTATTCATAAGATTGGTAGCAAGGCTGACTGGAAAGAGGGTGAAACTATTAGTCTAACTATGGTCACTCGTAGAAGATGCTCTTTTAATACAGTCCAACATTTTTAACATAATAACAAGCTCAATATTTTTCTTGTCTTGTCTAACATGAAATCTAAGTGACGTATCTAAGATAAAACAGGTGAATCATTTGTCATGTATCACAAAATAATGTCACAAATTTGGGTGATTTCATGAACTTTGAATGCATTAAAGGAAAATGTCATGGTGAAACTTATAACGTGCGAGTCTACAAAGTTTTTAAATTCACAAGGATCAATTGAAAAAAATATAGTTTCAACCCTCTGGAAGGATACTATAATAAACTAAAGGTATGTTACATCTAATTAAGTGCAAATATTACAACTTAAAATGAGTTTGTTTCGTAAAATGTTCATGTTTGGTCAATCAAGTTTATATGCTTTGATAGTTTTTATATTTTTCATGTAGTACCTACGTACCGTGATTTCTATATCCATTTCAACTTCTTCGCCTGTTGAGGGGACTGATGCTGAACACTTGTATATTCCACCATCATCATTATTAACATTCTTTACTAACAGTCCTTCAGGCATGACCTGATATTTTACTGTGTTATTAAATATCTGCAATTAAAAAACGTAAATAATAATACTATGTTAAAGAACTCTTTAGAGATTTTAAAGTTACATTATGAGAAAAGTATAAGACAAGATTTTAGAAGATAGAATATAGATATTGATACGGGCCGATATGAACCACCAAAAGGACGAATAAAAACACCTTCGTCTAGATTTTCACCTGGATCATATTTGAAAAATTAAACGTTCGAACGCTGCCACCGTAAAATAAAACATAAAATTAATCGTCGTTTTAAAAAAAATAATATTATTACCTTATGCTGCTCGTCTTTTCCAATGTACCAACTCATTAGAGGGGTAGTTGCTCCCTTAGCCTGACACGTGATCAAAGAGTCGTTGCCATGAATCAAGTACTGTCTCATTTGCGTACCATAGAAGTATAATGGATCTGTAGATGGAGCATAATGGAAACATTACTTTAGTAATCATCATGTATCGTTAAGAGCTTGTCGGTATGTCAGAGTTTCTGTGAGAAAGATTCATGAAAGTCGTGTCTTTAATTACTGTAAATTTGTCTTTTAATGAAATAAAACTACTTTTTACGCATTTGATCGCGTTAAACATTATATTATTATAGTCTACCTGTCACCATGGACGCTGTAAAGGGTCCGAAACGTCGGGATTTATAATATCAATATAACGCGATAAAATCCGTAAAAAGTTGTTTTATTTCATTAAAAGACAAATTTCAAATTTCAATGTAGAGGAGGTAGGTAATTTTATATTATGACATTCGTTTTGAAAAAGAAACAAAAAAGAAGCCTGCTTGTGTGTAACGCCACTTGAGCGTTTTACTTATGATGGAAGTCACTTGGAAACGTTCCGATTTCAGCTTAAAAAAAGAAAAAATAATCTCACCAAATACATCTAAGTTATGTATCTCAGAGTGTTGAACTCCATTGACGGTGGTGATGCATCTATATGCTCCAGATAATGTCTTGCTCGCGCTTGGAATGTGGAGGGAAACGCAGTCACCGTGCTCCTCGATGTACACATTTGAATCTGTACCTGGTCTTGTGAAAACAATGTTCTTATTTAGGACTTGACAGCAAATACGAATGAAATGAACTGATATAATATTGGTTTTAAAAGTCAAAGTCACAATAATTTATTCAAAGTAGACTACTAGACATTTTTACATTTAAGATAGCCCCCAAAACGCCGGCCCTTCACCGCTTCCTATTGTTTTGGCTGGGAAGAAGAAGCGGCGCAACAATCCCGAGCAATACATTTCTGTCTGTTAATTTATGAATTTATATAAAACAACATTTTAATTTTGCTTAGGTAAATCTTCATTGTTATATGTCAGCCAGTGCATATTATTTTTTTGGCATTGAAGTTAATCATCATCATCAACCCCTATACTGTCCCACTGCTGGGCACGGGTCTCCTGTCATATTGAGAGGGATTAGGCTATAGTCCACCACGCTGGCCTAGTGCGGGTTGGCAGACTTCACAAACCGTCGAGAAAAATCTCTAAGGTATGCAGGTTTCCTCACGATGTTTTCCTTCACCTTTAAAGCGAGTGATAATTAATTATTAATACGCACATGAATTCGAAAAGTCAGAGGTGCGTGCCTTGGGTTCGAACTCGAGACCTTCGACTTGGCAGTCCAATGGTCATACCACTAAGCTATCACTGCTTTTTAAGTTAATACTCCAGCAATATTTTATAATATTGTCATAGTTTCTACTAAAGATTATTCACAAATACTTGACATGGTAATTATAAAAAAGTATAACATGTCACATACCCCAGTTCAATGACTCTGCCGTAAGGGTCCAGCCAATGCAGGTCGTCAATCGTATAACTGGAATCCATACAACAACATTCTTCGTAGAACGTACTGCCTGTTGTCACACTCTTGTTGTTTATAGAGTTATCTTGGAAGCAGGCAGAACAATCTGTAACAATAAAGTATTTTATGTTATTCATCATTATAGTTATGGTGATCTTAACTAACTAACTGTAGCTATGCAAATGAAAGAAGATAGAGGTAGTAATTGCGTACTGGGTGAGTGGGATTTAATAACATTGTCAATATAATTAGTAAATATGGTCAAAGATACCATTACGTATAAATGTAACTTATGGCAAAACGTCAGGTGCTACGTAACCGTGACAATATGTTCTTAGAGTTAATTCAGGGCGTGCACCTATCAATATATAGCATCATAACACCATACCTGCATTCCCCGAAGGGTTAGGCAGAGGTATACATTGTACACCGACAGTTCGCTGGTATGTTTAGGTCCCATGTAATAGTGGGCGAGCCTATTGCCACTACCCGGGCACAAATTGAAACTCCGAGCTGCTATTGAGATTTCACAGAAAGAAACAATAAAACTCCTTGACCTGCGAATCGATCCCAGGTCCTCTAGCGTAGCAATCACTCTTAGGACCACTAGGCTAGTGAAGCAGTTAGAGGCTACGATGACTGCGGTATAAAGCTTAACCTAAACCAATTAGTTTTTACTTAGGTATCTATGAGCCTAGCTACGAACGTCCCCAATTTACTATGAAGAGTATTAAACATTGCAATAGCTAGACTAATTACATATAGGATAATTTTAGCAGTGTTTTAGTTCAATAATAATAAGTTTAGCAGTTAAGGTGATCACCTCGCCACTGCCGTTGCGCTGGGAGTTGTGGATTCAATTCCTACCCGAGACAAATCAAATGATCCACAGATTTTGAGTCTAGGTGGAAGTACTTTGTGTCCTTTATAATAATGTTTGTAAAGTCCCCTGCGACATGGTTTGTTCTCAAGAAGGGAGCTGTCTTTTTAACAAAAAAAATGATCTAGTTAGCCAAGTCACCATAACATTATGACCGCACAATATAAGTCCATATTAAACGGAACCGTACTTATATTTGACGAGGTAGATTGGCCGACTTTTCTTATGACGTAGCTTATTTAACTTTGCCGAAAATTCAGTCGTCGGGAAAGATCGCAATCCCGCGCTTTCCACGCGTAACGTAGGTAATATTAAACTTTTATATAAGTTCATTTATTTGATCAGTCGAGTTTGTCATGAGGCGGGATTAGATCGCAGTTAAATATTACCCACAAAAATCATACAAGTTCTTATTGGCTTTTGTAATGTGAAAAGTTTGGTCACAGATCTCCGATATTGAAAGTAATTCTTTTAGTAAAATGGGCCTTTTGAAAAGCGTGGTGGATAATTATTTTATTTAAATTCTCATAAGCCTACAATCGTCCACTATTGCAATACCTAGGCCTCTCCTAGTGGACAGATTCAGGGGAGACCCGTTTACAGTCTCCCCAGGGATGTGCCTTAATAGGCGGTGCACAGGGGGGTTCTGGGGTGGTCTATTAAGAGGACACAGTGGTTTTAGTGGGTAAGAATCCCACACTCCCCGGTCTAACCCCCGTAGACCGGTAGCCTTTTTAAGGTTTCCCCCCGTAAACAAAAAAAAACAAAGGCCTCTCCTAGTGAATTCTGTGAGTCTTGATTTCGGTTCTCTTCATTCAATCGCTGTCAACCATTTCACTGAGTCCACCTAGTACCTTTTTTTTTAATAGTCCGGAAAATCATCATACATCCGCCATCTGGGGAGACGGGAAGGTTGTCGGACTCATACCAATTAAAAATCGCACTTCCATTATCTTGCCCTATAATATAGAGCTATGGGATCCATGAGATTCGTCAAGACCATGACAGAGTCCACCTTTTACTTGGCGGGCGTCCTACCTTACGTTTGCCTAGATGCAGTTTTCACTCTAGAAATATATATGTACTAAAATAATCTATATAAATGTAATAGGTAATCTGTCATAATGTATTTTTTTATATATTTTTTAATATTTTTGGGACATTTTTACACAGCACCATCTAGTCCCAAACTAAGCAGAGCTTGTACTATGGGTACTAGACAATGGATATAATACTTATATACCTTTTTTTTTTAAATATATACTTATAATACATAAGAAACACCCAGACAAACACAAATATTCATATTTTACCCACACAAATATTTGTGTTCTGTGGGAATCGAACCCACGACCTCATGATCAGCAGTCCGGTACTCGAACCACTAGACCGCAGACGTCATCTAATGTATATCAACATACGTTTTAGTGTTAGTAAAAAAAATATTTCACCCGCGTTACATTTTATTTTCTACATCAAAGACACCTTAAGCTTCCCAAGAAATCATTATTTTTGTGGCATCGACATTATTACGTTGAATCCCTACACAACTAATCAGATGAAATTGACGTAGTGGTCGAAAATTGCTTCCGACTTGTGTCTTCGCCTAATCAATAGCGAAGGCTTATAAGGGACAGATGTATTGAAAGAGCCTATTCAATGGTACTAACGATGTTATTGGTACTGCTATTACGGCTGATCAACTTACCGTCTACCAATTGTGGAAGAAAACATTTGACACAATATCTCGAGTTCGGAAAATTCTTTCGCTTTTATTTTAAAATGTTTATTTGGAGGATGGCCAAAATTCTTCACAAAATACCGCTTTTATAGTGTCTTTTTGTATTTTCGTGATTTCATATAAGTACGAGTACCTGTGTAGGTACTTTGGTTGAGCATAAAAACACTTTCATTTCCAATAATACTCACGGATTCGAAATAACCTGTAATGTGGGTCATACAAATATTTTGGCAGAAAACTAATCGTTGAGCTACTGCACCAGTCTTTCTGTCAAATTTAGCTATGATCATCACCACCATGCAACAGAGTTATTTTCACATTGCAATGCGAACGTAACTCTATGTATCTGTTACATTTTGGTCTATTTGTTTTTTACCGCTAATAAGATTTCGATCAAATTTGGCAAGTGAATAAATTGCACCCTGAAGAAGGACATAAGACATCCTTTCATCTCTAAAAAATCTTTGGGATGCGAGTGAATTGGTAGGCAACAGTTAGTCGTTTATAATTATGTTATCCTTTTGACTTTACAAATAATTGACAACAATTGAACACACGGGATTTCCAATTCATTATAATTATCTCGTCAACAGCAATGTAAGTTAATTCACCGAGAATATTATTATGACTCACACACAATGTAAATAAAAAAACTTTGATGATCCGTTGCAACGGGCTTGTACATGAAACATAAAATTTAATTATACCGTAGTAAATTGTAGTATTATAAACAATCCCACTTTAATTTTATGGGTGGACAATGTCGGCTGTGTGAAATTAATTAACCTTAATTACTTTGGAGTGAGGCAACCCTAAAATATAACCTAGACTAAGGTTACAACTAAGTAATTTGTGTAAATTAGTGATGTAAAAATACGTGAAGCTTTATTTTGTACTGGTTATCGAGTAACAGATGATTCAAAATAAAGGAAACAAACAATTAAATATATTTTAACTGTGTTGCACCTTTATTATAGATTACAAATGTAGTTTTTTTATATTTTTTTAAGTATTTCTTGCACCTATATAGCCTAGCCCTTCTCATTCTGAGTATTATAGAAGGCAGAGTATTAGAGATTTTTCGAGTAAGAGGAAACGTTGTGTTGGTAGTGGGGGATATTTGACCCTTTTACTGCCAACGTAACTAATTCCTCTTTCGTTTTACAGGGTCGGCAACGCGCAATTAATACCCCTCGTGTTGCGAGCGTTTATAGGCTACGGTAACCGCTTACCATCAGGTCGGCTGTATGCTTGTTTGCCACCTTAGTGGAAGGTATAAAAAAGCCTAAATTTGAAACCTACATAGGTTCGACATACAAGGTCATTATCATCTGGTACTCAAAAATAATAGTACGGTCGACAAAAGAGTTAAGTATACAGGCTGCTAATTAAACATCTGTGTTTTGTTAAAGATTGTGTAATAATGTATCACGCAATATGTGTCAAAACGCAGGTATTGTAAGCTGCTACACATGAAACCCTTTGACGGGTAATTATTTAAATCAGAATCTGTGTAAAGATGCAGATTTCGTTCGCTACCTCTATACCAATCTCTTTTGTTGACTGTACAATGATATCATGAACACTGTCATGCAATTACGTTCCTCTTGCAGTATTATACATTTAACCAGATTACACTGAAATCTAAGACATGCAAATTCATGCAGCGGAATTACATAGTCATCTCAAGACAGGTCTATAAGACCATTACATCACTTATAAAGTCAAACATGACGATATCTACCAG
Organism: Acronicta alni; assembly: GCA_964056405.1. Classification (NCBI taxonomy): domain Eukaryota; kingdom Metazoa; phylum Arthropoda; class Insecta; order Lepidoptera; family Noctuidae; genus Acronicta; species Acronicta alni. Next base: position 9,703,914 of record OZ043926.1, read on the forward strand.
TACAAGTGAATTTATGTTAGGATTTAAGTGTCTCATGTCTTTAAAGGAATTCAAGGTCGGAATAATTGAGGTTAGAAATACCAATGACGAGATAAGGAGCAAAAGTTGTTAACATTTTTTATTTAACGCTTCCTGCTTTTCGTGTCTGACGTCATGTCTCCTATTTTTGTCGCGCAAAATGTCGGTTAACGAACCAATTAGGTAATTATTTTAGGTGTTGAAAATAAAACCAGGGCATTGTTCAAGGTGAGTTCTGAATAGTATTTTAGATGTTATTTTTTTGTGGTTACGTCAAAAACTCTTTATGTAGATATTGTCTCTATTACTTTATTAAAAAAAATAATAAGTCTGGTATAGTAATTAATAATAAATACATGCGACAGCTTACAGCACCATCTAGTCCCAAAGTAAGCCGAGCTTAGGTATACTATAGGTACCAGACAATGGACATAATACTTAAATAGACTTTTTTTTTGTGGATTCATAGTTATAATACATAGGAAATGCCCAGACACACCTATTTGTTATAAATATTTATGTTATGTGGGAATCGAACCGACAACCTCTTGATCAGCAGTCAAATTCGAACCACTAACAATCGTCAAAGATATCGGAATAGGTAGAGTATATTAACCGAAACTTCTTGGAAGTAAGTAACATATTACGGTATTATATAATATCACCTCCCTTTGAAATCCCAAAATTGTGACGCTTCTCGGTATTCAAGAATCAGGAATTATTTATTTCTATAAACTCTTACACCATAAGAATCCATTAATACGAACATAAAATTGAGCTTTCCATTTTCATTTCCTCGCATATATTTCGCATTGGCAGACCAAAACAAGGGGATATCGTGAAAATAATGTAAATCCGAAGAAAACTTCCCTCCCCTTAAATTATCGGTTCGTTAGTGGAAAAGCATTGGGAACGAGGCAAGCCACTACGATTTAATGTTATGTTTCCCAAGTGTAGGAATTAGCACATGGAAAACATCGGGGGTTCAGCCCTATCGTTATTTTTTATTGCTTAAATGGAAAAAGCTCTAAAATGAGCACTGCATTCCAACTTGAAGGTATTCGTTTCAATATCGCTTTTTAAAATACGCGTATACTGTCGGATTCGACAATGTAGTATTTAAATTTTCATTTTATTTCCACTTATAGCAAAGTACTTGTCCAAAAAGTACATCAATAATTCCATAGCAATTTGACCATCACCCCTCTAAAATATTCTATTCTAACAACGTGTCGTCAAAATAATCGCTCCGTAATTAAGTCGTCACCCTATCGGAACTTGATAAAGTAAGCTACTTATGTAAAGTATATTATTGTGAGAGAAAGATGGTGTAACTTATTCTGTATTGAATGTATATTTCTGTCCCTTTCTGACAGTACAGTAATGTTCGCTTTGAAACTCCATGTTACATGTCCAGTATACCTTGACTTATCACAGCAGCGCTACTTTCAAAGGGAAACGTCGATGTTCGTCTAACTTAGTACATTTAATATTAGTACCGCATTTTGTCGCCTGCCAAGATATATTGGTTTGTTGTGCCGCGAAGTGTTATTAAAGTGAACTATGTACGCGCCACGTTGTCTTTCAATTAAGCCCCATTATATTGCTATTACACACTTGTTTGTAAAACATGTATTGTTGCTTGGTGTATCGTTTTATTAGAAGTAGTAGGATTGAAAGTATTAAACTCTAACAAGTACGATTCTATTATCGATTGGGTGTTTTCAAGTGACGTACCTACGTGTATTATGAAAGTAAGTTGTCAAATCTATGTTCAATTATTAAGTTAATTATAGTAAGTTAAGTATCTTAGATAAAACGCTTACTAAACATAATTGTAACACAATTTCTTTCAAGTTCATAAACAGAATTATGTTTTTAATAATATGTGTCGTGAAATCTACGCTTATTCTTTGCTGACATCGTTAGAAATTTAATAAATACGAAAACAAATAATAACTTGAATCTAACGTAACTGATCTGACTTAGTATAATAATTTCACAAGTTATTAAAAATAAGTTAATCAGAAAAGTTTTGTTATATACTAATAATAATAAATATTTTTGGGACATTTTACACAACACCATCTAGTCCCAAACTAAGCAGAGCTTGTACTATGGGTACTAGACAATGGATATAATACTTATATACTTTTTTTTGTAAATACATACTTATAATGCATAAGAAACACCCAGACAAACACAAATACTCATGTTTTACCCATACAAATATTTGTGTCTTGTGGGAATCGAACCCACATCATCGATCAGCAGTCCGGCACACGAACCACTAGACCACAGACGTCGTCGAAGTCGAAGTTATAGTGTCGGTAGTTTTATAGTTCGTTAATACTAAATCAATAGTTAAAGACCACAATATTAAATTCTCTAGTAACATTAAGGGAATAACGCATGGTGATACGGAACACATAAATTAGATCTCTCATATTCCATGCATTCACAGCTGCATGAAAACAACCTAAATAACTTTAACATTAAAATATTTGACCATTTGACATTGAGCACAGATGCGTGTTAATCACTGTCAATCTAAATAAAACTAGAATAGATTACTCGTCACGGTTTTGCTCATAAAACAATGGCAGCCTTCCTTAGGCTGTAAACACACTCGCGATTTTGAAGCGGGTGCTTTTTTTCAATAAGACTGTAACATTATGAGAGAGTGCGCGGTCTAAGATTTGGTAGTGTGATGACGTTTTTTTATTGGAACGAAGTTCCTTATCGCGCGTTGTGAAAGGGGGCTAGACGGAAAAAAATCTTACGAAAAGTTGTCACGACACTTTTTTCGAAATTCAAATATTGTTGACAAGCATTCAAATATTATTGAGTGAATGACAATATTTGAATTTCGCGCGTTGTGAATTGTTGAGTGTATACAGGATTTTTTATTTTTTATTATTAAATTTTAATGAAAGGAACTTCGTTCCATCTGGGTGTCCCTTGACACCTCTCAAGTTTTTTATATATTTTTTGTAGAATAAAAGAAATAAGTGCGATTGAACTACAAAAGTTATAAAGGAGCAGAAAAAATGAGATGTAGGCACTGATAGTCGATGTACATCCTGTCGACTGGTAGTTCTGGCGATAGCAAACATCGCACGCGGAAACTTCACGCACGCTAACTATATGTATAACTGGCCTTAATCAAGAGATGAAACAACGAATTATTTGTTAAGCCGAACTCGATCTAGTTTTGAGCTAGATAGTGGTTGTTGAAGTTGTTGCGCCATGGCCAAATTAGCACAATACTCTGATGCAATGGTTGTACGGGATAAGTAATTGCTTGTGCGATAGGCGATAGTATCGATGTTATTACTTGCGTAAAGGTTTTCTGGTGTATTCTGGAGTACTGTAGGTATCTTTTTGTATATTTTTGGCATTTTTCATGGTAAGATTTTTAAAGTTGTTTGGAAAAGGAAAAATTCGACCGCGGGCAGGATTCGAACCTGCGTCTTCTGGTTAGGTACACCAGACGCTATGACCACTAAGCCACCGCTTATAGTACAGCTTAGTACTGTAGGTATATCGATATAATTTATAAACCAATTATTATCATTCGTCAATCCCGTATCAGCCGTTTTCTTTTGGCTGTGCATTACCATTTGATGACATAAATGAACTCTGAAATTGCTCTGGTTAATTACTTAATAATGACTATCTGTTTCCCGCGGTATCGGGCGCATTCCAAAGAACTCAAAAAGCCGATTATGATGATGTTTAGTACAGATATAGATTAGAGAAGGACATAGACTACCTGGTAGTCTTCTTGAATCTGGTAGTCTTTTTTAACTTCATCGTAATCTGTTCAGAAGTTTAGGCCTGAAAGCGTAACAGACAAATAGAGTTACTTTCGCATTTTTAATATGAATAGGGAATTAGGGATTATTAGAGATAATGTAAGGACTATAAACATTGTACTAGGTGTTATTGTAAGATACGCTGCAAAAGTGGTTTGAACAAACTTTGTCATTATCTTCATATGTATTTTTTGGCATGTTCCATGCTAGGATTTAATGTTATTTTAGCGAAGGAAAAATTTGACTATTCAGCAGTATTTGAACCTGCGTCTTCTGGTTCGGTACTCTATGACCACTAAGCCATGAGTCCCACCCTCTACCATTAGTGACTCTAGCTTCCACTCGAAACTTTGTTCTCATGGATTGTAAGGACAAGCACCCTACAGTTTCAAGTCTTCCTAGACGTTCCACCTTTCATCAAACTGGTTTAACAGTTAAGTTCTTTGACTAAAATGAAATAACAAACAACCACACATTGGTATGGATACTCTAGCGTTGAAATATTATATAATCATCGTTACAATGTAAAACATTTAACAAGTAACAACATAGTTGATTGATCTCATTTGTCCGAGTGTCGGGCGCAGCTATGCAAGTCATCAATCTTGGTAGAAGAATAAGGAACAATTTAATGTATTTAGGAATTTAGGAACGGCCCGGTGGCCAGCGAGTAGTAGGCAAGACTATCGATATTATATTGAACAGAGAATGTACACATCTGACTTACTTTGTATATTTTTTAATAACTGGTGTTACAAACGTCTATAGGCTACGGTAACCGCTTGCTTAACGTTTTATACCACCTTAGTGGTATAAAAAAAACTAATCATCATGATATGGATAAGCGAATTGGGATTTAGATTAGTATGGCTGCTGATCTAAAGAAATACGTCAGAGCGAACTTTAGCCTATGTACAGACGCCAGCAAGTCAAGCTATCCAAAACTGTCAAACTTTCCCAATCGAATATGAACCTTATAGTTTTGTATTAAAGTTGAAATTATATCAAAGAAATTTGACAGATTGGGGTAGTTTAATGTGCTGGCCTGTGTACAAGTAGTAATAGTACATGCATTTGTTCATAGGTACAAATTGGTAACCGATTTAAATCGGTTGTCTATTCTCAGACTAATACTGCTAGGAATATTATTCCTCCAAACATATTTGAACACCTTTGTCAAGAACTTGACACGGGACACGAATGGAATTGGACACTGGCAGGAATATGACTATTTCCTGTTTCGAGACACATGAATATCATTTTATTTTTAGGTCAGCTGAAAAACAAATTCTCGTATGTAGAATTTGTTTGCCTGATATTGTATATTGTTTATTTATATCTAGACTAGTCGAGGACGTCGTGGCTTAGTGATAATTAAGCTGATTAACCGATCCGCAAGTTTATGCTGCGCTAGTCACGGTCAGTCTGCGGATGGGTGACCGTTCTTAAAACATCGAGACCCCTCTGTAGCTCGGAGATCACGTAAAGCCGTGGGTCCCGGTTGTCATACGAACACCTGTGGCAAACGTTAATGGTAATCAGAAGCCCAAAAAGTGTGATAACCTGTTTATCTTTAGGAGATCGGTATTACCCAGAAATTGGGTTGCGGAGGTCTGATGGCAGTCGTTTCGTGTAAAATACTGATATTCAGCCGCATCTGTTTAGACTGGAAGCCGACCCCAAGATAGTTGGAAAAAGGCGAGGAAGAATATGTAGATTAGTCGCGCGAGTGCTATACCTAGATTAGGGTTAGATTCCCAGGTCCAGCCAAGTGTTATTGGGTTTTTCTATGAAATCTCAGTAGAAGCTCTGACTTTGGATTTGTACCCGGTTAATGGAAATAGCTTCGCCCTCTATTACATGGGACCTAAATACCGGTATATTCCTTATTATATTTCAAACAATTAGTAAACCTCTGCTTAACCCTTGGGGGAGTACAGAGGCGTGATTGTAGATTCTAATCTACATATATAAATAATATACAGACTTTATTCGTCTTCCCAATTAATGAAAATTCGATGGAATAAAAACATACATTATTGCCATAATAATATGTGTCTGTGATACCATAGTATCTACTTCATGTGCTTATTACAGACGCAATATCTCGTGAGTCACGTTTATTATGTACGGTCGACAAAAGAGTTAAGTATACAGGCAGCTAATTAAACATCTGTGTTTTGTTAAAGATTGTGTAACAATGTATCACGCAATATGTGTCAAAACGCAGGTATTGTAAGCTGCTACACATCAAACCCATTGACGGGTAAGTATTTAAATCACAATCTGTGTAAAGATGCAGATTTCGTTCGCTACCTGTATACCAATCTCTTTTGTCGACTCTACGTGTTGTAGTATTGCGTGCTATGTTCAAAGTTGAATAAAGTCTCGGGTACCTTTCTCGCATGTAACTACCTACCTAATACTTTTTAAGGACACGGAGTCTGAGAAAGATTCTATTTTTGTCCCCAGACCGACTTGCGTATAATACACAGATACTTGCTTATATTAACATATTGACACAGTGCAAAATCTATTGTACTTAGGCCCCGGGAGCCTTGATATTTACTGGATTCATTATACTACCGACACACAAAGTATCTTTTGAGATTTGATATAAAGCGTCCCGCGACATAATTTTGTCGTAGCGTTATATACAAATTAAAGTTAAAAACAAATTAAAAGAAAGAAAGGCGAAAGAAAATTTGTTTTGACAGTCACAACACTAGATAAAATACCAAACAACAAAACAATAGCTTCAAGTCGTACGTTATCTTGTGTGATGTCAGAATAGGTCTCTATGTCAGCACTATGCTGCAGCAAGCAATTCAAGCTACAGCGCTGATATTCTGATAGGGCTTGCTGGTGAGGCCAGGGCAGTTAAAATTACAGTAAAGAGCACTCTCCTTTCGTCAAACACGACCGATAAGCGATTTCAAAAGGTAAATTGAGTCAATAACTGCTCCATGTGTTGACACCAAAGTTTAAGTAATAGCTATTTTTTCTGTTATGAAGCTGTAATGCTTTGGTTACAAAAAAACTACAGCACTATTTCAATTAGAAGAACATTATATAGAGATAGAGAAATAAATTCAAGAATATAATTTATAATAATTCATTTCATTTAGTAGACTAGATCATGACCTGTGATCACTTTGTTAGTAAAACTGGTGAACTTATTTATTTATTTATTAGTATACCAATAGCAATACCATATTGAGTAATTTATAAAAAATATTGTAATAATAAGGGTACTAATATGTATGCTCATTACAGGTACACGCAGCAATCACAATAAATACAAAGAATACACATGTTACAGTATTACCTTAATATAATAGTAGGTATTATGAAATAGTATACTATAAAATTTAACTTTACTCAATCAAAAGATAAATCGCATTGTAGAAATTAATTATTATCACAACGAGCTACTGAAAGTCCACAAAGATTATTCCTATTCCAGTCTTGTGTGCCAAATACTAAAATAAGTGTGATCGTTAAACTATAGGTAGGTACTAAAGTTCGATGCTATTAGGTCACGGGCTATACGTCGAGTTGTGGTCGTCATCTGTTATTAATTATCGCGCATTATTACGTAAACCTTAGACGCCATTATAAAATAAAATCGGCGTTAGTGGGTAGCCAAGGTGATATAATCAATTAGTATTTTTTGTTGGAAAACAGGCGGATTAGTACAATGATGGAATACTTTATTGAAATCATCGCTATCAATGTACAGAGGCCAGCACATCAAGCTACCACAATCTGACAAATTTTTTTGATTGATTTTCAACTTAAAGTCAAAGTAATAAATAAGGTTCATATTTAATTAGGAAGAATTACTAAGCTGTGCTGTGCCCAACAGGGTCCATAATTATTGATCCCTAGATTTAAGCCTACCATCTGTTTTATATTTTTGTACATTATGGAAATAAATAAATGAATATGAATAGGAAAAAATGAAAGTTTTGGATAGCTTGACCTGCTGGTTTCTGTACATTAATATAAAGTGTTTTTTTAATATGTTACCTACAACATATTTTAGTGTTTCATATAATTCCTTACACTGCATGTTCAAAAAACCCTTTTTTTATCTGAAGGATAATTCTGGTTAAAAAATGTTAAATATAATTTTGGCCCAGTTTCATTAACATAATTATACCTTTAGGTTAAATTTCAATCTAAGTAATTTGTACTCGTTTGAAATTTAGTAAAATACCATTTGACTTTTACAGAATAGAGACTAGAGTTGAATTATATTTTGGTCATATTTTAAGTACCAGAGTACAGTTATGTTCACTATGGGATTTATTCCTATTGTTGATTAAATATGTCAACGATCGACTTAATATATTTATTTATTCGTAAAAAATTATCAACGTTACGTTACGGTTATAAAATTTCTAACTTCTAAGGGTAAGCTAATTAAGCTAATTGAAGTACGTAGACGAGCTGAAACTATAAAGATATATTTAAAATAAAATTATATTATTATTATAAAAAAAACACTAAATTTGCTAAATTGTTTGTCTTGTCTGACTCTTAGACAGACAGTGCTACAGATACATGCTAATCAACCACCAATCTGTAATACCTATTTAACAGTTAATTAAATTGTTTCATATACTTCAATATTTTATACATACCAATTAGTGAAATACAGGCTCCTTATTTCAATACACACAGACTTTGAGTTATTGAACCAACAAAGCGCAAACTTTCCCAATAATAATTATATTATATTTTCTTGATGTTGATTGCCTACAGACTAAAATAGAAGTCTAGCTAGACTAAAACAAGCCATTACTGTTTAAAACAATTCATGCTTAGTTGAATATTCGCTGTCTGGGTAGGTAAATACTAATCGGTCTAGTAGTAATGAATGATAAATTGCCTAAGGGTAACGAACCACTCAATGCTTGGAGGATCCTAAACAGATTTTCTAATTTCGTATTTCATTTTGAATATCTGTTTTTATATTATGTAAGCGCTTACTTTTGGCTGGTCTTATTTAAAAGTAGATACGTAAAATAGCGTGGTAGACTATAGCCTTATCCCTCTATATAGCTGAGAGGCGCTCCGTGTCCAGCAGTGGGAGAGTGTAGATGATGAAGTAAAATAATAGTTTTTACAGCAGCATAAGGCAATGTTACAGCTTACTGGCATAATGTAAGTTGTCAGAGAAAATCTCTCGGGCATTCCGGTGCCCACGAGAGGTTTCCTTTAGCGTTTAAGCAAGTGATTAATAATTAATAAGCTCATGTTTTTGAGAATTCAGATATACTTTGATTCAAAGACCTGTGAATTCGCTTCCTTATATTATAATTCAGAAGTTCTCTATCAATATAAATGAATGAAATTATACTAATAAGGTTTCCACATTGTGAGTTTGAGATTATCAAAAAATACTTATTGTACTTATACAGTTAAACTATAAAAATCCTGGAAAAGAGATGAAAGCAGTATTCAAATATATTTGTATAAACTTAAATATTCTTTAAGATTGGGTTGTCTTCTCCTTCTATGTCAGTCAAGAGCAGACACCGTTATTATCCAATTGAATAAATTTAGTGGACGATATTAGTCTTGAAGCTTAATAAGGGCAAATCAGGAGTAAGTACCTATTTGAGTTCCAACATTTTACTACGATCGTTAAAGTAAAATTCAAATAAAGTAGAATACACCGACCTAATTTAGGCCTGGTTGGTAACAGGTTTAATATAAAAATGTAAATAGACTTGAAATACGTTTTTTGTTAACTGCTTTATTATTGATCGAAATAAAACCACTTTTTACGGATTTCATCGCGTATATTGATATTATTAATGTAACAATAAAAATGTAGGGTAGCTGTCAGTAATTATTTCATCAAGACGCCCACCACCTCAGTCTACCCGTGACCATGGACGCTGTAAAGGGTCCGAAACGTCGGGATTAATAATATCAATATACGCGATAAAATCCGTAAAAAGTAGTTTTATTTCAATGTATAATATTCGCGTAAATGTCAGAAATCAATATGCTTTATTATTGATTGGCATCTAAATTGGATATCCATAAATAGCTATAGCAAGTCTTGTGGCTAAATAATAACTTTTTTTATATACTACTAAGGTGGCAAACAAGCATACGGCCCACCTGATGGTAAGCGGTTACCGTAGCCTATAGACGCTTGCAACACCAGGAGTATCTATTGCGTGTTGCCGACCCTGTAAAACGAAAGTGGAATAGTTGGTTGGCAGTAGGGTTAAAGCCCCCAACTGCCAACACATCGTTTCCTCGTGGAACACTCACGAACTGATCAATCAAACTGAAAGTTAAGCTGCGCTAGCTCCGCATGGGTGACCGTTCTTAACATATTGAGACCTCCGTGCCTCGAAGAGCACGTACAGCCATCAGTACCGGTTTTGAAACGAACACCTGTGACAATCGTTAGTGGTAGTAGAAGCCTAAAAAGCCTGATAACCAGCTTATCCTACAATTATCAATAATAAAATCCAACATAGTTGTGAAAAAGGCTAAGAAGTCTAGCTTAATCTGCTGAAATAGATGTAAGTAGTAACAGCAAAATATAAACAATACATTTGATTTAGATATTAATAATGTGTTTGTCTGGGTGTTTCTTATGCATTATAAGTATGTATTTACAAAAAAAAAGTATATAAGTATTATATCCATTCTACCTACCCATAATACAAGCTCTCCTTAGTTTGGGACTAATACGGTGCTGTGTAAAATTGACCCAAAAATATTTATATTTATTATTGGAATTAATATTAATCACTTTAAAATTATTTATCACTTGCCTAAACGGTGAAGGAAAAAACCTGCAACCCGCACTAGGCCAGCGTGGTGGACTATAGCCTAATCCTTCTCATTCTGAGAGAGGAGACCCGTGCCCAGCAGTGGGACAATATATGGGTTACTGAGGATTGTATTTGTGGTTGGAACAGTAAGTAGGGAAATGGTGTTGATAATTATAAACTTTAGGTACTACGTTAAACTTATATTTTATTTATATACGCCAGCGAGGCGAGGGGTACGCATAGCCTATCTTCTCATTCTGAGAGGAGACCCAACAGTGGGACAGTATATGGGTTAAAGATGACGATGATTTTAATTTATATAGTCTCTCTAACGGTTGATACATTAATAGGTACATAAGCATAAAAGTATAATTTTAACCTATACGTGCAACTAATCATAAGTAAACACTGCATGCAGTGTAATGTAATAGGATAACAATTCTGTTTTATTTCTATTTTAAATATAATATAATACTAAGGACATCGTAAGAGGCACCAGACCACAACGACAAACTATTTCTTTTTTTCGGTAGCACATAGCAGATATTGGTTGGACAACGACGAAAATTCATTCGAAACACGCGTTCCATTTAGCGGTACCATGACACAAATAATGGGGCTCATAATTTCAGGAATTGATAACGTCACGTCTGCTTAACGAGCTCAACTAGTCGGCGAGCGAACGCATCAAATTGTCGCTGATGCGCGCTCCTAACGTTACGCTTTTAAATATTTTGTTACCGTAACTAACACTTGTGGAGCTTGTTATATCGGAACATGCGAGGTATTGTGACGTTTTATTCGGTATCTATAACAATCATCATCCTTCGAGCCTTTTCAGTTGGGGTCGCCTTCCAGTCTAACCCAGATGCGACCCCACTAATGGGTACGGGTCTCCGCTCATAGAATGAGACCGATAAGGCACGCTGGTCTAGTGTGGGTTGGCAGACTTTGGGTTGACCGCCGCCGAAAAAATCTCTAAGGCGTGCAGGTTTCCTCACGATGTTCTCTTTTACCGTTTAAGCGAGTGATAATTAATTATTAATACGCATATGATTTCGAAAAGTCAGAGGTGCTTGCCTTGGATTCGAACTCGAGATATTCGACTTGGCAGTGGAATGGTTATTATGGAATGGTAATGGCCATTAGGCTCTCGCTGCACCCTATCCCTAGTTCCTAATATATTATATAATTACTAGCCGAACCAGCAAACGTTGTTTTGCAAAAAAAATATGGTTAGCGTGGCATCCTAGGTGATAAGGGTGCCACCCTTATCATCTAGGGGTATAAAAAATAGCTATTCTTAGAGCTACCAAATATACACAAAAAAAAACTCGGTCAAACCGTTACGAATTTTCGACTTCGACTTGGCACGCCAATGGTCATACCATTAGGCTATCACTGCAAACAATGTAGTTAACAACTAAATGTAGGTAATCCAGTAAAGTGTCACGAAACACAATGGTTACTTTATAACTGATCTTGCTCCTACATTATTTAGTTTACACTATCTTTGCTGAAGTGTTGCTTGGTTTAAAAGAACAATATAAACTTTATTACTATACTTGAGTGTCGGTCAAAGTAGTACTACTTTGTGTCCTATAAAGTAGGTACCTACCACTGCGTCGAATGTTAAAATGTATGGATCATGGAGGATGGAGTCTTTTTCTTCTTCTTCTTATAAATAAAAATCTAGCGACCCGCCCCGGCTTTGCACGGGTGCAATGTACAATCAACAAAAGAGTTATGTATACAATAGCAAACGAAATATGCATTTTTGTACAGATTTCGACATAAATAATTACGCGCCAAAGGGTTAGGTATGTAGCTGCTTACAATACCTATGTTTTGACACATATTGCGTGATAATTATTATTACACAATCTTTATCAAGACACAGATTATTAATAAGCTACCTGTATACCTAACTCTTTTGTTGACTTTTGTACTAATAACATGCATATAATATAAATAAATATAGCCTATGACACTCACAAGTAATGTGGCTTTCTATTGGTACTTACCTAATATAATTTTCAAAATCTGTTCAGTAAATCCAGAGATTACCCCCTACAACCTCACAAACTCACAAACTCTACCATTACTAATAAAGAGTATAGATTAATTGCTAATTGCTGTTCGTTAGTCTCGCTAAAACTCAAAAACAATTTATTCGAATTTTTTGTGTGTATCTGAGTGGTCCCTTGATGGTTTATATTACAATTGGATCCGGTAGGCAGCGTTGAAGTTTGATGATTTTATTATTTTTACGTCATAACAATGTTCGCCGGGCCCACTAGTAATTTATAAAACATAATATAGCATTACGTCTGTGTTCCCCGAAGGGTTAGGCAGAGGTGTACCGGCGAACTGAGGCTGTACATTAGCATCCACATTCTAGTGCTAGTATCACTGTCCCCTGTAAGCCTGTATTCTAACCATATATATTAACAATAAAATATTTAAGTAAAAACTTACAAACTAACTATATGGAATTCGCTTCTTTGGCGTAGGCCTCCCCCAATTTCCTTCGTTTTTCGCTTGTCTCATCCAGTCAGGTCCACATCTTTGTATGAAAATGTCATTCCAGCGTCTGAGTGGCCTGCTTTTCCTTCTTTTTCCATCTCGGGAATTAGGCAGCGATTGCCATTAATCAAGCACAGATCCAAACTCCGAACCGACCAAGAATGTCATAGAAAATCCCAATAACACAGCGTAACAGTAGCGTTTTGGACCACTAGAGAAATGAAGCATGCAGGCCAGGCATTGGTGAATCTAGTAGTTAGCAAAAAAATATTTACTTTCTGTACCTATTTTAAATGTTCTCTGTTCTTTGTACCGAAACAAACTCAGACAATCATGATTCTCTACATTTTCATACATTGTGACAATATTCGATATTATCATGTCTACATAATAATATAAATATTGTCACAATGTAGGGCAATATCTGAAATGGCCTTTTGAGGAAAGAGCTATAGCGGCTTTGAGTAGACCAATTGTAGCCGACGTAGCACGCATGCATCAGTCATTGTGTAGCTCGACCATATGTATTAGAGGGACCTCAACCCTCACCATGTAGGTGAATCTACTGCGTACATTTAGGTCCTTGACGTAGGTATTAAACCTAGGATCTCAAACTTATTAGCCATGCTTGAAACCACGAACACATAAAAACAATTCAGCTTTAAAGTACCGACCAAACTTTGAAGTCGATGGAATCATTAAATATAGATGACCTAAAACAAAATGTAATAACAGCATTATTGATTAACGTGTTTATTCAGAGTTCCAATTTGGATTAAGTTTCAAACATTAAAACGAGGGAGCTTTGACGCGAAATTTACATTATCTACAACAGTAATATAAACATTATCCGAATCTGTTTAGAAATTAGGCTAAAATACCTATCGCTATCTAAAAAGACTAGGTCGTGTCAGTGTAAGTACGATGTAAGCTTACATCTGTGATGTGATCAAAGGAAATGAGTGCCTATTTATATTTCTGCACCTGTTGTTCCAATACTACGTTTAGCCGTCGTAAAAATACCAAAGGATGTACCTACACGCACGATATATACTGGCCACCCAGTGTGACATTTTTTGTTTCGTTAAAAATTGCTATGAATATGGATTCTTTTTGTTTAAAACTACGTGGTGGTAATCCCTCTGTTGCAAAGGGAAGTAAGTACGTTCTTTAGTTTCTGCTGGGACCAGTTAGCCTTGTAGTTTTCTGAGAGTCTAGACGTTAACCCTCGTGTTCTAAAAGAGCATTATCATCTCTGTATGAAGATCACAAGGCTTCAGGATTGTAATGCGTTTATTTATACTGTACAAATTACATGGACGGATGTTTCATAAACAAAATTTTGCGCAGAGAGGCATTTCCTACATTTTAGGTCACTGGGGTAAATTAATAGAATACGCTAAAGTAAAATAAATACGTTTTTTTTTTTTTAAAATCATTAATATGAATCCTGCTACTAATGTTAATTAACTATTTAGATGTTTTGTAATCATCATAGGTACCGAATATTTATTAAATATACGAGTTACAATGCTTTTTTATATGCAGATACTAGCAAAAATAAATTTTATTTTCATTCTGACGTGCGAGAAAAGTGTTGAAAATGGTTTCTGGTTTGATAGACAGTACGAAAATTGAGTTGTACAAACTTCATAGTACTGAACGTTGGGAACATGCACTTTGACAGCCCTATTTTCAGTTTACCTTTGACTTTGTTATTAAACTACTCTTGTGTTTAGGGTTCTTGCGTTTGTTATAAAACGCCTCGAATATAAAATCTATCATTGTCATTGCATATCCGGTCTTTATCATTTTGCTGAAAATAGAACAGGACGATAAATAGAACTTAAAAGTTGTTCGTTGATGTGAATCGAGAACGGTTGAACCTGTCACAATTTTTTAATAGTCCGAATAAGGTTTAAAGGGTGAGAAAAAATTGGAAAATTAGAAAACTGGAGGAAATTGAAAAATTAAGGAAAATAGTATTTTCAGGTTTTCCTTAATTTTAATGGGTAAATAGTGTGAACGATTTATTGTGTTTTGGACTGGAAAACTTAAGTCATACTAACAATTATATTAAAAAAATATTCTGATATTAATTATTAACCTAAATAATTAATATCAGAATATTTTTCATCATGAAAGTTGAAACAATGGACAAAGCAATATTTTAATGTATTATAATCACAATGACCCCAAATCTGTCGATGCGGGCAGTTCAATCAAAGTTCTATTGTGTATGGAATAATAGTGACTTATCTGAAGGATATTTAGTAATTTTATATAGTTTCGATACTATCAGAAAATACTAGTACTGCAATAGGTAAAAAAGCGTTAAAGTAAAAAGTAATTTCACTCGCGTCACAAAGGGACTATTTATTATATTTTTAAACATGAGGTAGCTTAAGTCATCTTTCAAGATTAAATATATCTCTTTGCCAAATTTATCGAAATCTGTTCAGCGCTTTAGGCTGTTACCCACCCTTATTCTGCCAACCCAACTATTCCTCTTTCGTTTTACAGGGTCGGCAAAATTATACCCCTGGTGTTGCAAGCGTGTAATAGGCTACGGTAACCGTTTACCATCAAGAAGGCCGTATGCTTGTTTGCCACCTTAGCGGTATAAAAATAAAAAGAAATGTCCAGGATAAACTCATGTAAATTCGTAGTTGTACTGACGTCTACTTACATAGGTACCTATATCTACTGACGTAAGTACATTTCTGCGTATTGCAGACAATCATTGTTACACTTGAAAGTGTCGGCCAAGATCATTGTCTATTGATACAATAATTGACCTGTAACTTTTGCATTGGAAGGTACTTACTGAGAAATTGCTTTGACCTTGAGTTTGCGTGCAAACTTCGCGACACTAGACGTTATTAATATAAATTATGTACATTAAACATTGTTTCATCATCAACCCATGTAATGTCCCACTGCTGGGCACGGGTCTCCTCTCAGATTGAGAGGGATTAGGCTTATAGTCCACCACGCTGGCCTAGTGCGGGTTGGCAGACTTCACAAACCGTCGAGAAAAATCTCTAAGGTATGCAGGTTTCCTCACGATGTTTTCCTTCACCGTTTAAGCGAGTGATAATTAATTATTAATATGCACATGAAATCGAAAAGTCAGAGGTGCGTGCCTTGGATTAGAACTCGAGACCTTCGACTTGGCAGTCCAATGGCCATACCACTAGGCTATCACTGCTTATTGTATGAATATAACATCATGTAGTGTGATATCAGTATGTTATGGACCCTTCCTCTTCGAAGGAAGAGTAAGGAAGACATAGGTGTACTAATTATTGTACACTCGCAGTTCGCCAGTTCGCCACCCCCTATTACATGGGCCCGCTGGAGAGACAAACTTTTCGAATTTAATTTCTGCTTTACTTTCAAAAACTTTTGATAATAAATGCATAACTTGAAAGGTACATTGGAAGGAGTTTCTCCAGTTTTTTTTTTAATTCTCTAAGTATGTAATCGAATAATGAATTGGCCCGCTGGCCGGAAACCGAAATTAAATGCCATTTCTGTATTTGTGGAGGAGGCACATTGAATATTATCGCTGTTTTGGAGAAGTACATTCAACAAGCTGTCATCCTACACCGGTTTCGTTGTTGTAGCTTATGGGGCCCCATAGAAAGAAACCTAACAATATGGGCCGTTTTGAGTACTGGTTTCTGTATCAAGCCCTTGATCCAGCAGTCCAACGAGAGCCTCCTTAGATGTTGGTCAAGGCTCTTGGCTATTAGACCATTGGCTGACACAACGATTTATACAACGATATTTTTGTTTATTTTTAATATTTCGGACATTTTACAAATCACGATCTAGTCCCAAACCAAGCAGAGCTTTTACTATGGATAGTAGACAATAGTTATAAAACTTTTATACTTTTTTTTTATTAAATACATACTTATAATATTATACGTATAAGAAACACCCAGACAAATACAAACTTACTTCATCTTAGTACTTCTGTTCATCACATATATTTGTGTCCTGTGGGAATCGAACCCACAAGCTCATGATCAGTTGTCCGACACTCGAACCACTAGACTACAGACGTCTTGAAATATTGTCACTATACAGGGTGTTTGGTAGAACGTTGAACATACGAAAATTAATATATATAATCTATTTCACATTCCAGGTTTTAAAACTAATCTCGGTCATTGCGCCGCTGTGCCAAGGCTTTGTAGGCAATATATTAAGTTATCCAAAACGACAAAATTGGATATAAGTAGCTCTCTACCAAAGTTTGTGAAAAGTTTAAATGAATTGCTTGTATGACTACTAAATTTGTAAATTAATTCCACGTTATTTTTAACTATCTACATAATATTACTAAATTGTTACTAACTTAAAAAAATGTAATAATTATTATTTAGCTTAGTTGTGTACTAATGTTATTTTGCATGCTGTGGTCTCCACTAATTGAGGGAGTACACATGATATTATCAATTTAATTTGCTATGTAAATTGTGAATGTTTGTGTATATCCTTTGTTGAAGATCCTTAATAAATAAAAAATGGTGGTTAGTTGGGGTCATCTGCTACCCACTTGGCCCAAATTATTTGACCTTGGCCGCACCGTTTTTTTTTTTTACTTTTTTTAATTTCACAGAAAATTACCAGTTTTTTTTAACTTTAAATTCGAATATCTATACCTGTGACGGGTAAAACAGGCAGGGTGTTGTTTTGTATTAATATCTAATTGTAGCAGACTCTCATAAAATTATTGTTTGGTACAGATTTTAATGGGAAAAAAAGTTATGAGTCTTTAAAGGTACAAAAAGATGTAAAAAAATACGACGCATAACTTTGACTTGCATTAAAAAAAAAACTGATAATTTTCTGTGAAATTAAAAAAAAGTAAAAAAAAAAAAACGGTGCGGCCAAGGTTAAATAATTTGGGCCCAGTGGGTAGCAGATGACCCCAACTAACCACCATTTTCGTATGTTCAACTTTCTCCCAAACAGCCTGTATATTGTTTGATTGTATTGCAGAGCTGATTTTTTGGGACCTACGATTATGATAATAGATAACAACCTATAGATATTGTATTTGACTACAATTATTGAAATATTCTTTATTTCATAATTAAGAACGCACAATTAAGTATTATTGAAGTATTCTATACTTCACAGTATGTATTACATCCCATTAGATTGATTAAGTAAGTTTTCAATATTTTTATATCACGTTATTTATAATATTATAATTAATTAGGTACATACCTACAAATTATTTGCATATTAACTTGTATCAGTAAATTATAAATCTAAAATAATTAACAAACTGGTTCAAAATACATAGCCCACAAAAGTGTTGAAGTATTATTAACATTATTACTTATTAACTATTGAATATTAAAACTTACCTTTAAAAAATAATATCACGAAAACTGCGTAAAAAACAAAATTGTCCTTCATCTTGAAAATATTTTTTTCCTTTTAGAAAACAAAACAAAACACAAACAATACAGATTATAACAAAAAGTTCAAGGCTGACACATTCTATTTTCGCGCCTTTTTTATTCAAATGAAAAAAGTAGTTGCGTTCCAAATCAAGTGATTGTCTATGGCTCGTGCATATGCGAGCAAGGCTTGACACGACTGACGTTTGTGCCTCTTTTACTGACACTGTGAGCTCGGAAATGGGACGCAATATTGAAGTATAAACATCACGCTTATTTTTAGAGTATTTGAACTGATGGAATGTCATTCTGTATGGTGTACTTCTATACATCCGAAGATGTTTAAATGGTTAAATTAAAACCTTACGTAACTTATTAACGAGTGGATTGCAGTCTTTTTTGTTGGTCTTATTAGATACAATAGGTCTAGCGTTATTTTTTGTTATCAGTTTAATCGTTTTTCTTCCGTTAATGGGATGATATTTCAATTTTCTTTTTTTGGGGAACAATCGTCCCTTTATCCCTCTCAGGGGTTCTTATAACGCACGAAAATGAACAAGCTGTGTGCTTTCCACCCCACTTAATATAAATTGTTCCTTGTTTGTGAAAATATCAGCAGTAAGATGGCGTATAATGGTTTCGGGAATCTTAAAGGGTTGCACAAAAGCAACAACGTTGCTTAATCATGTTTGCAATGCGTTCTAATGGATTAATCGCGATTAAAAGCACTGAAATTGCCAACATGAAAAATAATGCAAACAATAGCTTTTTAAGGGGGAGATGCTACTTAAAAAATAATTTATAATCACGCTGAAAAAGCGCTCACTTTAAACCGCAAATATTTTCGTGGAATATAACACAGTAAACCAAAAATTATCATTATTTATCCAGATAACTACATAAATCATGATTTACTCCTATAATTTTTTAATTGGCAATTATTAATAATTTGTAATCAGAGATTCAATTTTACTTTGACACAACGTAGTGATTATTCAGCCTCAAATAAAAATTATTAATCCGAAGGTAAAATTAATAGGAACTATAGCGTGCTGTTTCTAAAATAATTGCAGAATTTCGTCGCTTATTCTGACAATTTGCCTAATGGCTTACCACAAAAACAATCAACTTAAACCTAAGGCAAACACTGAAAATAACATTCTCTTCGAAAACGGGAACGCTGATTATTCCAGAATCCATTGTTTGAACCTTTCTGTTTTCCTGTTAAGAAGCCCATTTTGGTCACCTTTCCCCTAATTGTATGCCAGTGCCTTAAGCGCCGTCCAAACATTTCCAAGAGATCTTTTGTTACAATCGTGTTACATGTTTGTGTCTTAGGGTGCTGCCAGATGGAGCATTTTAAGACTATTATTATACATTCATAATTTTGACCCTGTAGAAAATAGGAATTATTTATTTATGTTTATTTTACCTTTGTAAATTAAATTCACATTTCATTTTCATACTAGTACATAGTAGTTTTCGGCTTAAAAGAATGGAATTCATTGGCATTTGCTGTATCGTTTATACTTACAAACGAACTTTGCTTACTATAGTCTCATACACGCGTCTCGTTTCTACGATGTGTGTATGATAATGGTATGTAGTTATACACCAGATTATTGAAAATAGGTACTCAAGTCAAACTTAATTACAATTACAGAGCATTAATAGAAACCCTACAGCAACATTTTTTTTATACCACTAAGGTGGCAAACAAGCATACGGCTCACCTTATGGTAAGCGGTTACCGTAGCCTATATACGCTTTTAACAGCAGGGGTATCACTTGCGCGTTGCCGACCCTGTAAAAGGAAAAGTTGGGCTGGCAATATAGGTAAGGGTCAAAGTCCCGCCACTGCCAACACAACGTAATAACATAATGCAGTATGAACAGTTGTTTTTGGTTTTAAAAACACAGAAGTACAACATATGAAGGTAAATTCATGCCAGAATTAGCCATTACATAAGTGGCGCCTGTCAAACTCCAAACTGGAATCACATGGCAATTTTAGAATATTCCGTAAAACTGAGTCATCAAGTCAATTTTGTACACACTTTGGTTTGTTGAGTGGTGTCATGAGCTCGGATGTTATAGTAAAGTAGGTACCTTATCTAGTTGTAGTGCATTGAGGAGCTCACGAGCTATGTCATACATCTTTTATGATTGTATGATATGTTATGAATATTCTTGTATCACAAAAACTGCGGAAATAAAATGGTCCCTCCTTTTTCTTTCTTTAAAAAAAGCGTTGCCCTTTTAGGATTTTATTATTTTCGCTAAAATATTTTTTTTTTTCTTTATGGGAACATAACATAATCAGAGATATTTATAACATGTTTATGTTGCTACAATGTCATGTAGTATTATGGTAATAAGTTGACAGCTACTTAATGGGACATGAGGAGATGTTAGTCCAGATCCCAGCAAGATTAATAATTGCTAGGTAGTAGCATAAGTTTCTTTTAATAAAACGTTGCTATGTTATATTTTTTGTTGCAAATGCAATAATTTACGTAGGTAGGTACACATCGGAGAGTCGTCTAGTGTTGTAGATTTTTTAAGCGTAGGCGATTACTTATTATTCAGATATATAGATGAGCACCGAGCTCATTTGTAAGTAGGCATATCTACTTACCACATTTTTTCGATCCGATTACATGGGCTAGTCAAGTTTTAACAACAAAAGCTGCTTACTTTTTAGTGTCATCAGTAGGATTTCAGTTTCGTCAGAGTCTAACGTAAGGATGTCTGCTAGCTTCGTCACCTAAAAATCCCTTTTAAGTATATTAATATTATAAATTCGAAAAAGTAACTCTGTCTGTCTGTTGCGCTTTCACGCCTAAAACAATGATGATGAACGAATGACGGTTTTGATGAAATTTCTTACAGATATAATTAGACCTTGAAGAAGTACATAAACTACCTTTGTCTCAAAACATCTTTTGGGGTGTGAGTGATACCGGATACAACACATAGTAGCAAAATAACAAAAATCCAAATTAATCCAATCCAAAACAATTATTAGCTATGTGAATTAGAACTAAGAACGCCTTTATCTTATAATAGGTACACCTATTATATATCGGCTATACCTATATACTCTCTCTGTGTGCGCCTTTCATTCGCATCTGGCATTTGCTTCTATGTAATACATAATATGTTCAAAACATTCGTATTTAAGTAAGTATTTGTATTAGTAACATTCGAGTAAATTGCTTGGCTTTGATGTTTTTATCATAACTAATAATAGTTATGATAAAAACATCATATTAACTTTAGATTGAAACCCTACACACGAAACCAATGTTATATGAAAAATAATGGTGGCGTCTAAAAATTTAAATTTGTGATTTCTATTTTTATAATTTGTGACCTAAATATCCCGGCGAATTGTGGGTGAAGTTACACCTCTGCCTAAGTCTTCTAAGTCTTGTAATGTTATAAAGTAGACTAAATAATACTCAAACACAAAACTCGATTCTTACCGGCTTGTCTTTTGTTTTGCTTGTTACTCAGATTTTGGTAGAGCATGGGGCCACTCGGGATCGACAGATCTTAATAATCTACCGAAATTGTCATAGCTACATATCGAAACCACAAAACCTTGTGCTCCGGCTTACCAAAATTGACCCCTCACGACTATTCTAACAAACGTCACTTATACTTATTATCGCTTGCACCGACTTATAAAGCAACTACAGTCAAACTCCTTGATTAAATTTTAAATTGTCTCCCAGAACTAATATCTATAGTTGACATCTGTGCGCAGCAGCAAACCTGAAGCAAATGTCAGCCGTCACATCTGATGCCCGTAACTTTATTACGGGAAAAGTTTTTGTGACATCCCTGGGTATTATTGCAATGGTAATTGTAAGAGATACCAATGTTTTTGATAATTTTGGCTTTCCAATCGAATTTCAACATCATTATCATGAACCCATATACTGTCCCACTGCTGAATCCGGGTCTGTATATTAACATTTTTAATGTAATTTTAACATGTTCACATTTTTCATTGTATTTTGAACAGTATCCCTTTCATTGTCAATCTTGTAAATACTTGTTTACAACATTGACATTTAAAGGGATACTCTGCCTGATGATGTTTTTCTTCACGGTTTAAGCGAGTGATCATTACTTAGTGATGAGAAAAATATCTTGAGGAAACCTCCATGCCTAAGAGATTTTTCTCGACAGTGTGTGAAGTCTTCCAACCCGCACTAGGCCAGCGTGGTGGACTATAGCCTAATCCCTTTTAATTTGAGAGGAGACTCGTGCCCAGCAGTGGGACAGTATATGGGTTGATCATCCATTTCATTGAATTATTGTGCCGTTTTTTTATTATAATGAGAGAAATAATACACTATTTATTGAATACAAAAATAAACACATGATTTCTCTATGTGAGAGAATATCTAAAAAGTGAAGTATTTTTCAAACATTTTATATTTTAAGACGTGTGAAAGAAAATCACCATTGTTGTTGTTAGTTCTGTAACGTAATCTGTCATCAAAATGTTCTGGAATAAGATACTAAATCCATCAACTTCGCGAACTTCGCTACTACTCCATCCATTTGACCTTAACAAGGAAACTCGAGTTTCGACAAGATTCTGCCTAAGGCGTTATTTTCACTTACAAGTTTAAAATTAAATTACTTACGTGGAACTTGTAACTCGGCGCTACAATGAAAATTGCCTGCGAGTTTGTAGTTACCTTCTCAGTAATACTTGGAGGTATTTATCAAAAGTCCCCGTAAAGTAGTAGGTAGCACCTTCAGTCGCTATAAATAGTTCAGGTTTGCAATTTCCTCCGTTTTAACTCAGTGTTGGAACGGTTGGGGCAAGAAATTGTGTTATGCAGCTTGTTGGCGCCACAATGCGTTGTTTATTCCTGTCTGGAGTCTTTTCTTTGTGTCTTAGATTTCTGGTTTTCACAACAACGTAATAAACAGATTCAGTATTTTGGTAGGTACGTAACAGAATACTGATACTATGGGTACTAGACACGGATATAATACATAATAAATATAATAAACTAGCGACCCGCCCGCGCCCCCGCGGGTGTGATGTACTAATAACATACATGTATTATACATATAAACCTTCCTCTTGAATCACTCTATCTATTACAAAAAAATCCCATCAAAATCCGTTGCGTAGTTTTAAAGATCTAAGCATACATAGGGACAGACAGCGGGAAGCGACTTTGTTTTATACTATGTAGTGATGCTTATAATACATAATAATTACGTAGAAACACCTAGATAAAACACACCGACAGATAACGCTCAGCTATACCGATACGTTTAGAAGCTTGAAATTTTGCCCAGGATTTCTTCATATATCGTAGTAATAAAATAGGATATCTTTTTGTATATTTTTGGCATTTTCCATGCTAAGATTTTAAAGTTATTTAGAAAAGGAAAAAATCGACCGCGGGCAGGATTCGAAACTGCGTCTTCTGGTAGCGTAGCGATAGCGTCTGGTGTACCCAATCAGAAGACGCAGGTTCGAATCCTGCCCGCGGTCGAATTTTTCCTTTTCTCAATAACAATAAAATAGGATGTTCGGATATTCCCATGGGGTCGGGAAATATGAGATCATCGCGGAAATAATCACAGCTGGTATAATCAGAAAATCTCCATACAAATACACACAATAACAAGCATAGTGCAGCTTAAAAAGTATATTTTCTGAAGAAATTTCATACATATTTTATTTCCCGATAAAAATACAATTTGGATACGAATTCCGCTTAAGGCAACGAAGAGCATGGAATAGCAAGGTATGAAGGTAATATAAATTTGAAGGAATATTTTTATATCATATTCTGTTTGGATGTTTGCAAATAAAATTGTATAAAGTTTTGCAAGTTACATTTTACGCTGTTGTAAGCCATAGCAGCTGAAGGCAGTCCCACAGACGACGATTATAGTAACAGAATTTGAAGAAATCAGCACAAAACACAAAAGACTTTTTTCTTTATACTACTAAGGTGGCAATCAAGCATACGGCCCACCTGATGGTAAGCGGTTACCGTAGCTTATAGACGCTTGCAACACCAGGAGTCACTTGCGCGTTGCCGACCCTGTATTGATATCGTTGGGCAGTATAGGGTCAAAGTCCCCCCACTGCCAACACAACGTTTCCTCGTGGAGCACTGGCAACCTTGCTCACCGTAAGAAACACAACACAGCTCAAAGCAGTGTTATTTCACTTCGATTTTCTGCAAGGCGGAGGTACTTCCCCAGTCGGGCAGCTCTAATTTGAGTGGAATTATTCCCACTCACTATTATACACCTCTACACCTCTCTTAAGATATTACACCTGTTTTCTCTTAAAAAGCATCATTGTTTTGCACTCACAAACAATGTATGATTGATTATTCTGATATGCAAGCAAAAATGAGCTTTTTCCCTACGGTGTGTAGCGGCCTTAACATAACATAGCTTTTAGATTAAAAGCCGCACAGATGAGTGGAACCGACGGCTGCCCTTAGGGACACGGTAAACTGATGGTGTCCCATGGGCCTGTCATGATAAGTATTTGATTTATTGATTTCAAATTTAGAATACCAATATATTGACCCATATTTTTTTAAATAACGTGTAAGGAGTTTTGGCATGCAACATTACTTTACAGTTATCGAAGCTAGGTTTAAAAAAACTGAAAATGATGGTTTACGGGTGTATATAAGTATTAAATTAAGTATATAACAAACTAGATGTTACTTGCAGCAAAAACCGAGTAGTAGAGTGACCGATTTAGTTTTTGTATTATTTTTTATTGTTGTGATACGATGACAAATAAGTAGGTATATAATTCATTGAGATGTGTCACTCTTTGGGCGATATTATCAAGGCGCAAGAGCAGTAATGATATAATTACATATATATATAATTATATAGTATAAGTGGCTGCCTGATGGAAGCGGCAGCCGCAGCCTGTAGACGCCAACAAACCCAGTTATTAAGTCTCTTGTACCCAGTAATTTCACTGGCTTCATTGCCTTTCAAACCGGAGCTCACAAATTAGCAGATTATTGTTTAACCGCAGAATATTTAATAATACCTCAGGCCAACTCTATAGCATTAGTAGAACCTACCATCTTCATAATAAATATCACATTAAAAAATACATATATTTTCATCACATACCTACAATAATAACAATGTGTAGGTACCTACAAAAATAACTGTTATTGTTTTTACTGATGAAATTAAAGTGCAAAACATAGTTCTCCCCAGATCCTATTTAAATAATAAATTGGAACATAACATACCATCACGCCTGTACTCCCAGAAGGGTTAGGCAGAGATGCACTAATTCTATACCCAAGGTTCGCCGAAATGTTTAGGTCCTATATAATAGGGGGCGAGCCTATTGCCATTAACTGGGCACTACTCCAAATTCCGAACTGCTATGTGGTTTCATAGAAATACACAATAACACTGCGCGACTCTAGCGTAGCAGTCGCGCCACTTCTAAGCTAATTAGGTGGTTATAAATTGAAATAAATTGTAATATTGATTTCTGTCATTTACGCGAATATAATACTAGTCATTGAAATAAAACTAGTTTTTACGGATTTTATCGCATATATTGATATTATTAATCTCGATATTGATATCATTAGTCTACCCGTGACCATGGACGCTGTAAAGGGTTCGAAACGTCGGGATTAATAATATAAATATACGATAAAATCCGTAAAAAGTTTTTTTATTTACAAAATTGTAAATTATAAGAATAATTTGTAATCTAAGAATACATAATATAACTAGTCACTTTATCTCAAATGTTTCTATAATAATTCTATTTTTTTTAATTACATGTATTTGGCATTGACACATGCTAAACATTTTTTGTCTGACGTCACTTTAAATAAGACGTAGAATGAGGAAGAGAAATTTGCGGTAGCTTAGTTGGCTAAAGCATCCGGTATACTATCATACAGGGTCCATGATTGATACCATAAACTGTATAACAACTATTTAACATTGTGGAGTGCAATAAACGTATTGAGTATTGAGTACTTAACCGGAGAAACGCAGGTCAAATACTGCCTGGTCGTGGCAAGTTTCGCGGATCCCATGGCCATGACTATAGGGCAAGTGAAGGCACTAGCGGATTTTAGTCGGTACGTGTCCGACATACCCTGCCACGTCCCCAGGTGGTGAAGGATCCATGAGGATTTTTCATACTATGAAAAAAGGCTAAACCCTGCCTGAGATCGAATCTTTCTTAATCTAAAAAAATATATCTTTAATTCTAAGATTAAATAAGTATGATATGATTAAATGACTATCTTTTTGTATATTTTTTTGGCATTTTCCATGCTAATAATTCAACTAACTGTTAATAATTTGAACTAACTGTAAAGCAAGTCGTGTCGGTTGAGGAGTAAAAGCTTGCTTCTCAATAGGTGTTACTGACGTCACCATAAAGACGTAAATTCAGAAAGTGAAGGCAAAATTCGACATGGCGGGTAGGTATCGCGGTGGCTTAGTGGTCATCGCGTCTGGTGTACCTAACCAGAAGACGCAGGTTCGAATCCTGCTCGCGGTCGAATTTTTCCTTTGCTTAATAACTTTAAAATAATTATCAATGTTCAAAATATACGAAATAGATTTGGATGAATCTAATTATCATAAAGAATTCATAAGCAATTTCATGGCACGAACACAGCTGACACATTTTTCTTAGTAACTGAATGTTGGTCAAGAACGGTCGTTGGTGCGACAATCATTTTTATAATGAGTGACAAATTGCATGCAATTGTCGCCGGCACAAGATAACAGTTTTACAGTATTATTAAATAATCATTACCAATAAGTACTGGAGTCTGGAGATTGAAATATGACCTCAGATTAAGGAAACCGAATTTATGTTTAATTTTTAATTCAATTTAACTGCGTCATTGGCCTAGTGGTTACAAGTACGACTGCTACGCTTGATATCTTGGGTTCGATTCCCAGGTCGAGTAAAAGTATTATTAGGTTTTTCTATAAAATTCTCAGTAGCAGCTCGGAGTATGGAGTTATGCTCAGTTAATGGCAATAAACTCGGCCCCTATTACTTTGTACCTAAACAAACCGGCGAACTGAGGGTATCTCTACCTAACCCTTCGGGGAATACAGGCGCGATGTATGGAAAAAAAAAATGATTATTTGATACGGATATAAGATAAATAAGTACCTACCTATGCGTGCATCTATATGATACATACAGCATAACAACCCCATAAATTCTGTATTAAATACATATTTAATATCCCAAAAGAGCAATTGTAACTACTTAGAATTTATTCGCCGTTATTATTCGCGTTGAACAAACCGCCATGTTCAAATATTGGTGCATCTCCCCTTAGGGGAGACGCGGCACAGATGGTCCACTTATATTACCACCTTCACACTGGGGAAGTTTAGTAGTAACGTAAGTAAATCGGTAATCAATACCTCTGGTCTCATACATAACGACAACAAATATCGGACAGCTGTAGATATAAGTATTTATGGATAGTCTGTTTGGCGTTTAAGGCGAAAAATGAATACGTAACAATGATTCATTAACTAGCGAACAGTGTCAGCTGTTGATTCGTTTTTTTTTATAAGCATTTGATAAAAAATATTAACATAATTTGCCCTCCGGTTAAGTATACCTGATGATTGTAGAGGTTGTTGTTGTTGAGGTGAATCCAACGAAACAATGCAGTACATCTTGTGTGATTGTGACATCCTGGTGACGCAACGCATGAGTCATATCGGCAACGTATACCCGAATCCCTGCTTGTTAGTGAGCTGGCCGCCTTCATAAACCACGTCTTTGAAGAGTAAGAAATGTACCATGCGGGGAACAACACAACAGATCACATATGGTCGAAGTGTTGCTGCTAATGCTAGCCCCTGTAATAAGATAAGTATACCGGAGTTGGGTAGTAGAGGATGGATGGTAGATTAAAAATCACATAATAAACTACCCTTGGTATGCAGACCCATTCCTCATTCCTTCACCCCACATTCATAAATATTAAATCTTCCATATTCAAACACCGCCAAACTCGAAGGTGCAACTGAAAAGTTTTGACGTGGATATCAAACACCTTGACTGGTATTAAATCCGATTGTTCTACGAACTACCACCGTAATATTTAAACTGTAACTTCGACAACTTTCGGAAATGTTCGGTAGCATTCGGGAAGTGCAAAAAGTTACTTTCATATGTTATATGAGCAAACAGCTTGTAGTGAAATTGATATCGCCGTGTTAGACGCAGCTGTGCAACTGAACTTGGTCGGTGATTTGTGCACACGCCCCGAATGAGTGATGAAATGAATTTCGGAGTATACACGGCTCGGTGCATCTAATCTGAATTAATTTAAAATGGTTTATAATACTTTGTGATATTGCTATTACGATAAATCCATACTAATATTATAATTGCGAACGTAAGTTTATCAGACCTGTTACCTAATATAATAATAATATACCTCTGTTTTCACGCGTAAATCGCTGAAAAGATTTCTATAAAGTTTTGGCAAGGAGATGCACTCTAAGGAGAAACATGAATTTATGTCTCCAAAAGTGCTTTAAAATGCGAATTAAATTTTTAGTGTATAATATATATTTTTTCGGTTTCGGCAGTTTATACTTGTCTGTGACTGCCTTATTGGTTTCGGTTCGGTTTGATTTCCAGGACAAGCAATTTGTTATTGCGTATTTCTATGAAATTCTTAGTTGCAGCTCAGTTTGGATTTGTGCCTGTTTATTGGTAATAGACCCACCTTCTATTAATAGGACCTAAAACATACCGGTGAACTGTAGGTGTACGTCAGTAGGTACTGTTGTTTATTAAAGTTGCTACATTTAAAAATAATACAAATTTTGATACCAAAAATTTGAAAACAAAAATGATAAACAATACCTAATTATTAAGATACTAGCTTCTGCCCGCGACTTCGCCCTCTTGGAAAAGTTTATTTTAATTATCGTTGTAATTTGGCTAATAAACTCAAAATCTTTATAAATTTTAGCCTAGTTATTCTGATGTATAAATAATAATACTGTAAAGTTTCATCAAAATCCGTTCAGTAGTTTTAGCGTGAAGGAGTAACAAACGTCCATCCATCCATCCTCACAAACTTTCATATTTATAATATTAGTAGGATAGGATAGGATTGTCATCTTTAATCTTATGAAATTACATACATACATACACTCACACCTTTTTCCCATAGGGATAGGCAGAACTAAAGAACGCCATTTGCTACGATTCTTGCGTACTTATTTCGCTTCGAACACATTCATACATCTTGTCATACATACACGCCGGTTGCGAGTACTACGCACCTGACCTTTTTGAAGAACCTCACCAATAAGGTCGGCATAAGTTTTTCTAGAGCGTCCCCTCTCGGCGGTTCCACTGACTCTTATGAAATTGTTTCAAATATTTCACTCTATAATAATCTTCTAATTAACAACGAACTCCATATAGTTATAGAAGTACCTCCGAGCACAACTCGATATGTCACGAGATCCTACCTATCTACTGAACGTGACGACAGCAATCAAAGCACCATTAGTTATGTAAGATCACATCTGCATACATTAGTAAAGACCAGACTGTTACTCCTGACGTGCAAGCATTGCACAATTTAATATAATTAGTATTTATGTTCATTAATGTACTTTAGAGTATGTAAAGCCATTTCATGTCGAAGAATATACATTTTTTATTATAAAGCTGAAGAGTTTGGTTAATCGCGCTAATCTCAGGACCTTTCTGTTGAAAATCCTTGTGTTGGATAGTCCATTTATCTGAGAAGGTTATATGCTATATAAAATCGCGCTACGATTAATAGGAGCTGCCCAAAAAGGTAAAAAGGGATTAGGCTATAGCCCACCACGCTGGCCTAGTGCGGGTTGGCAGACTTAACACGCTTTTTTTTTTTTTTTCATTATTTTACATATATGTACTTCCCTCATGTTTTTAATATTACTGTGTGCATTGTCCAAGACTGTGTCAATAAATATTTTTCTTTCTTTCTTTCTTTCTTTCTGTCGAGAAAATCTCTTACGCATGCAGGTTTCCTTACGATGTTTTTCTTCACCGTTTAAGTGAGTGATGATAAAATTCACTATAATGAACATAAAACAGTTTAATGTCTACCACTGAAATCCAAGCATACAATAGACGACCAAAAAAGATTTCTGGTTTCCTTCCATCTAATTAATCAAATCTCAATTAGTCTGAAACAAAGGCTGGACTCCGTTCTAGATACGGCAAAAACATTTTTCTCCAATTATTTCCTAGAAATAAAAAGAAAACGACACTGATAAATGAGATTTTTTGTGTCTTAGAAGGGTAGATACTTACTTGTGGAAACTTTAAACTGAAAGTTACGTTTTACGTAGATAGGTACTCGTGCAACGTTCTTAAGTTTTTTACGTTGTTGAGACGTAAACGAGCATGTGCGTGATTTTTAGTTACTACTATCTGATGATAGTATTTCTTTGTCAACTTAAGTGCAGCTTAACCTTAGCTGCAGTAGTCGTGGTCAGTTTGTGGAAAGATGACCATTCTTATGTATTGTTTATACTATATTGTATTACTTACAGGATATTAATTTATTACCTTAAAATATAATTATGGATTGTACCATGTACACCGCCAAATGCCCATTTATGTTTTTCTTACATGATCTGTGTCCATCCAATGGTTGTCTGTAAGAAATTGCTGATAGCGATAAGACCGCCAATTGTACTACTTTATTTATTTTATTTATTTATTTATTTATTTATTTATTTATTTATTTATTTATTTATTTATTTATTTATTTATTTATTTATTTATTTATTTATTTATTTATTTATTTATTTATTTATTTATTTATTTATTTATTTATTTATTTATTTATTTATTTATTTATTTATTTATTTATTTATTTATTTATTTATTTATTTATTTATTTATTTATTTATTTATTTATTTATTTATTTATTTATTTATTTATTTATTTATTTATTTATTTATTTATTTATTTATTTATTTATTTATTTATTTATTTATTTATTTATTTATTTATTTATTTATTTATTTATTTATTTATTTATTTATTTATTTATTTATTTATTTATTTATTTATTTATTTATTTATTTATTTATTTATTTATTTATTTATTTATTTATTTATTTATTTATTTATTTATTTATTTATTTATTTATTTATTTATTTATTTATTTATTTATTTATTTATTTATTTATTTATTTATTTATTTATTTATTTATTTATTTATTTATTTATTTATTTATTTATTATGGCAAACCAACTAAATACACACAGAAACATTCATGGCATATATCATTTACAATTAGATAGAATTGCATGCATCTAAATTAAAGGAAAGCACAGCAATTTGGGTTGATCTCACTTTACAATAATAATTAATATATTATAGTATACTTAAAATATTATAGAATTAAAATAATATTAAATTATAAAAATAATTAAACCAAATAAGATAATTATTATACATTATTAGACATTATTGAGAACTACTTATTGTTAAGGAAAATTACAAATGATTGAATAGAGCTCTTTTGAACTGAGTGATGCTGAATGAAAACATGTCCAAGTTACAATCGTGAAAAATGTTAAATTTAAGTTTATTGTTTAATTTTATTATGCTTCTTGGTGAACATTCAAGAATATTCTATCTTAACACTTGGCGAGCCCTCCGTGCCTCGGTGGTTGTCGATCGAAGCCGTTGGTCCCGGTTGTCATACGGACACCCATGATCAGTCGTTAGTGTTAGTCAGAAGCCCAAAAAGTCTAACCTCAGGATATCGGTATTGTCCAGAAATTGGATGGATTCCAGTCTATGGAAGCCAGCGTTAACATAATTAGGAAAATAATTTTATGAGAATTGTTATAGTTGGTCATAAGTGGTATTTTTGACTTTTTATGTTTGATGGAATTATTTGCGTGACGTCACAAACACGACTTTTATCCCAAGCGATTATTCGACCGCCACAAAATCGAAAAGTATCTCATGAATTAAAAATTGCGGAACATCGAAAGCTCGTTTTCGCAATTTATAAAAGTCAAACAAACGAATTAGATTAGGCAAATCTTCTTCTGGTTTACTCCAATTCTAGTAAATTGTATTAAATAATGTTTTTCCTTTGAAAGTAGTCGAGAGATTGAGAAATCCTTGCCGACTATAAATCTTGAAACGATATTTTTATTACATTTGTGGTACTTACTAGGTAGGTCATAATATTATTACAGTAAATAAAATATTCTATAAACTAAGTATATTGCCTAATGTTGTATGTTCCACATAAGTAAAAAAAAACAATATTTATTTGAAAAAGTCAAAAATAAAACAACAAGAGGCTAAGGTAGCCAGTATACTATAAGTTGGACCTAGCACAAAAAGCCGTTTTGGAAGAAACGTTGAAGCCGCCGAACAAAAACAGAGGATACACTTTATTTAAATGAAGCAAAATTAAAAAGAAATTATTTTACAATAGCTGTAATCCCGCGGTTTCACCCGCATCCCAAAGGGTTTCTGAGACAAAATTTAGCCTTTGTCCTTCTACACGGTCTAATCATACTATCATACTAATATTATAAATGTGAAAGTTTGGATGTTTGTTTGTTTGTTTGTTTATTTGTTACTCAATCACGCAAAAACGGCTGAACCGTTTTGTATTAAATTTGGTACCCTAATAGTACGTGACCGGGAATAAAGTATAGGCTAGTTTTTATCCCAGAAAAATGTGGGAATATCCCGGAAATACCGAAAAACTAATATCTTACGGGATTCGAATGAAATTTCATACACATATCGTCTATCCCTATTAACATTGTCGGATGTGAAAATCGGCAACTTTACAAGAGAGCGCGTCAAAGTTTGAATTGTAGATATTTTTTTTATTATACGAACTAGGTTAACGACCGACAGACCGAGTTATTCTCACATTTATAATATCAGTAGGAATGTACCTAAGGATTAAGAAAAACATTGGTCGAGCAAAGTGCTATTGGGCTTTTCTATGAAACTCTCAGTAGGCGCTCAGAGTTTGGATTTGTGACCGGTCACTGGCAATTGGCTAACCTCCTATTACATGGGACATAAGTATACCGACGAACAGTCGGTGTACAGACGTCAGCAGGTCAAGCTATCCAAAACTGTCAAATTTTCCCAATTGAATAAGAACCTTATAATTTTGTATTAAAGTTGAAAATCAATTAAAGAAATTTGACAGATTGTGGTAGCTTGATGTGCTGGTCTCTGTACATTAGTACACGTCTGCCTAACCTTTTGAGGAATACAGGCTTGATGGTATGTTAAATTTAACGTTATGTCATTGCCAATTAATGATGAACTTGCCAGAGTGGGGGCTATTGGTACGCAGCAGGGACGTGAGCCCTTCTGTGGGATACCGAAAGCCCTTGCTCTAAGAACCATTACGAACTCAAGCTATGAGACCGCTATCAAGCTTTGGACGGAATCGACAGGCATGGTGCACTCTAAAGCTTTAATCAAAGCCTATAACAAACAGCACACTAACCTTGTCCAAGCGTTAAATAGGATCAACTTGCGCATTGTAACGAGAGCCTTAAAAGGACACTGCTGCTTAAATAAGCACATGTTCAACCTAAAGCTGAGCGACACGAGACGCTGCCGGCGTTGTGAGGAGGCAGACGAAACGCCACTTCATCTCCTGGGAGAATGCGGGGTCTCTAATACACAAGCGCAGTGTTCATCTGGGGAAACATATCATAGGTCCAGATGAAATAAAAGAGCTCACCCCTAAGCAAATCCAGCAGTTCATAAAAGCCGCAGGGTTTAGCGGTGAGCTTTAATAATGAGTGGCGATCACAATAGACCGACTGCGGTCGCAGTGATACCCCCAGCCGCCATAAAACAATAAAAAAAAAAGTATTTTATTGCCAGCTATATCAATAACATAACATAACATACCATCACGCCTGTATTCCCCGAAGGTTTAGGCAGAGGTGTACTAATGTACACCCACATTTCGCCGGTATGTTTAGGTCCCATGTAATAGGGGGCGAGCCTATTGCCATTAACCGGGCACAAATCCAGACTCTATCAATATAACGACTACTTATATCAATATAACGGGATAAAACTACTTTTTACTAACAACATCGTTAGTTTGTTTAAACTGAGCAAATCAGTCACCCAGCCAAGTCACGGAAAAAATATAAAGAGTTTAATAAAAAAAATCAGGCTACCCCAATATGTTCTTTGATAGTTTTTCAACTTTAATACAAAATAATAAGGTTCATATACAATTGGGAAAAGTTGTCAGGTTTGGATAGCTTGGCCTGGTGGTGCCTGTACAGTGCTCATATTAAATCAACAATAGATAAGGTACCTACAAGATTCTAGAATAACTAAGTATATTTTACTGTCCATACATACCATCATTCAAAATTATTCTTCTAGCTTTTTCCCAATTATGATAGTCGGCTTCCAGTCTAACCAGATGCGGCTGAATATCAGGATTCCACACAAAGCTACGGCCATCAGACCTCCGCAACCCAATTTCTGGGAAACACTGATATCCTGAGGGTAGACAACCATGTCAGGCTTTGAAAGTTGTAGGTGTTACAACCGAGAACGAGGGCTTTACGTGCTCTCAGAGTTCCGGAGGGATCTCGATGATTTAAGAATCTCATCGATCCATAAACGAACCGCGGCACCGCTTAACCTTGCAGATTGGTTATTAGCTTAGCCACGACTGAATCCATCATTCAAAATTAAAACCCCAGAGAGTCGTATAGATATAAAAAAAATACTGCGCATTGAACATATACGCTTAGTATTTATTAGCGTTATTAGCGTAGTATATCATCAAGATGCCCACCACCTCAGTCTACCCGTGACCATGGACGCTGTTAAGGGTCCGAAACGTCGGGATTAATAATATTAATATAACGCGATAAAATAAATATAAATAAATAAATATTTTTGGTACATTTTTACACAGCACCATCTAGTCCCAAACTAAGCAGAGCTTGTACTATGGGTACTAGACAATGGATATAATACTCAAATACTTTTTTTTGTAAATATATACTTATAATACAGAAACACCCAGACAAACACAAATACTCATGTTTTACCCACACAAATATTTGTGTCCTGTGGGAATCGAACCCACGACCCCATGATCAGCAATCCAGTACTCGAACCACGTCGTCCGTAAAAAGTAGTTTTATTTCAATGTATAATATTCGCGTAAATGTCCTATATCAATATTATACGCTTAGTTACTGTTCTTTTTACCACTAAACTAGAAGAGCAATCAATTCCAAAATCACTCCAAAAAATATGTATTAGTAAAACCATAAATCTTCTGAATAGATTGAATATGAATGAGCCTTACCGTATCTAATGAGAAATTAATTGTGCCTACGTTTTTATTGCCTGCTTTTCATGTGGAAATATCATAAAAATCATTTGTTTTAAAGAACCAATCGTAATCTAAGTGATGATGTTCTACATCAGCGCTAAATTATTCTAGTTACTTACGATGCTAAATATATTTTAAGTAAGTAAGTTGCTTTACACTAAAATTCTCCTGTAGGTATCGTGGGTGCATTTACCCAACTGAAATATTCACATACACAAACAGCCAGATCTGAAACTATTACCTGTATGCCATACAGATATTATATAACTAACTACTAGCTAAAGCTGAGAATGCTTGCCCATGGCTCAGTCTGTCAAAAATTTAAAAAATAAGCGGATACGAAGTGTAAAAACTTCAAGTCAATCCATGGACTATAAAAGTAGTATACTTTTCGACTTTTACTGACAAAATACTCGTAAATACGGAAGCTATTACATGGCCCCTAATTATTTATCTACCGAAAAAAAATTACATTGCATTGCATTGTATACTAGTAATTGATAAGAAGTAATTGCTAAATACATCCATAGTCCTATTTGGAGACATTGGATCAGGTTACATATGCTGTGTAGTAAGTAGGTGAACATTCGCTTTTTCTTTTATATTATAGTGTGTGTAAGTTACTAACATAACATAGCCTTAAGTTATCCCGATGTAATACTAACATCATATGGACCGAAAAGTCTGAAATAAATGTTTTGAATTTGAATTTGAAAATTTGAATTGTATCTATCATTATGAATAACTTTTTTTTTTGGGACATACTCTGAAATCGCGAAAAAAAATCATCTGTTCCATAGATTAGGTGCACTCAACTTGACAAAATATTATGTATATGGAACAGCTGATTTTCTGTTGTTTTTTCAAAACAATGACTTTTTCACCTTAATTTTTTTTCGGCAATTAAAGAATACGGTTTTAGAACTATTATTACTAGTAATAACTATTTGCTCAAATTGAATGAAACCGTTTGCGAACACTATACCAATTATGAAATTTGTGCTAGAATGGACCCAGACTTAAAATGCAAAGAATGAATGTGACGGGTTTATTATTCTGTTCAAGTAAGCATTGGCAAAGAGGAACGAGTAAGTTGCAGCAACTCACTAGCATGCATCGCAACGCCACGTAAAACTAATTTATATAGGGAAACGCGTCGCCTCCTACTGAAATTACGTACATCGTTTATGAGATGCACTATACGCTGCAAGAAGGGAACATAACATAAGTAGTAGGTATCTATGATAATATTTCGCCTGGGATGGTAGGTACTACCGCATTGTCAAATATTCTACTAAACAATAATGTGATAATATTTTTCCGTTTTGAGGGACAATGTAGCCAGAGATATAACCGGGCATACAACTGAGGTCTCAAGATGACAACGCGTTGATAGTACTACTGGTGTTGCTGGTGTCTATATGCTACGGTTGCCACTTACCATCAGGCAGCCCCTATGCCTGTTTGTCATGCTATAACAATAAAAAAACGAAGTTCCACTTACCTGAGCTAAGGAATGAGTTCGATAAATGTCGCTGACGTCACCTAAAAGACAGAATGTCTAAGAGAAATTCCACCACTCAGGCAGCGGTCGCTACCCAGACAATTTAGTGGGCTAAAGCGTCCGGTGTGACCGAAGGGTGCGGTTTTAGGTCGGTACGAGTCTGACATACCCTGCCACCTTCCCAGGTGGCGGACGATCTAAGATGTCGCGTAAGATAGAGAGGTTTGAAAGAAAAAAACGCCTCCCCGGCTTTTGCCCAGTAATGGGAAACAAAGTATAAAAAAATATAATTTATATTATTATGATCCCTGACAATTTCCTAATGTGAATCATATAATATTATGATTTATAAAAAGTGTTTTTTAGCCCTGCAGTTTTTGACCACAGTAATCGCTTAGAGATTTTCTCGACGGCGTGTGAATTCTGCCAACCCGCATTAGGACAGAGTGCTGGACTATAGCCTAAGCCCTCTCATTCTGTGAGACGAGACCCGTGCCCAGCAGTGGGGCAGTATATGGGTTGATGATTATTATTAAATCGATTAACAAATAATTATAATGGCCCCCATTGATTTATGTGCGAAAATCGCTCAAACTCGGAACTGGGTGACCAGCAAACAAATTTATTTATAAGCAGTTTCCCTTGGCGACTATCTGCCATTATCATGCCGAGTCATCGGAAGTCGATAATAAATCTTATTCGATACAATTTATCTTATACATCAACAGGATTAAAGATCGGTATATTGACGTTTAGGAGAAATAGCTGTCAGAGCAATGGAGTGTAAAAAAAGTAATATGATATTTATCCGTGATATTTCACGGAGATTCTAAGGAATGTTTAGGAATTTATTCCAGTGATAACTTCTAGGAAATAATTAAAGTGAAAATCGCTTTCCTTTCATTCCACTTCTGCATAATATTCAGAATTAATCAAAACATTATGTAGATATTTGGGCTGTGCTTATTGAAACCTTTCATGTTTTGCCAAACACTATATTATTATACATTTATAATATTTTATCGAGCTGAGAAGATATCAACTAGTACAGGCGCCACGCTAAACTTCAACTTTAATAAACGGTTGTTTACAATAGAAAATATTAATAATGAAAGAGTCTTTATACAATTTCTTATTCAAGACTGCCCGCGATGTGAACTTTTTTATCAACATATATAAGCAGAGGAAAATATGCAACACGTGTTTAGTTTCGCGATCAAAACGTCTGCCGTGGCTTTCGATTCGATTCGTTCATTGAACTAGAAGCCTAGATAACTTATCAAGGCGGTTCTGAAGCCGCAGATACCAAGTGTTATTGCGATTGAATGAGGGGGATACCGCTCTACACATCAAATAGTGTCGTCCCTTTCGAACAACCTAAAAATGATCGCGGTAACAGATTCTTGTGCATCCTTTGGCCTTGTTACTTTTTGTTAGCGTTTGAAAATCCTTCGATGAACTCTCTTCTAGAGAAAATGGTGGGCTTTTTATTTACAAAAAAGGTTGTGAACTGAAAGTGATGTGGTAAGTACAGTTTCCGTATTCAAGGTATTAGTTTAGCTACCTTAAGGATTATTATTTGCAACACTAAAACAATATGAACATGAAAGAAAAATATTATTTACTAGATAATATTTTATAAAACTAACACAAGACGTTAGTCTCGTGGTCCTAAGCGTGGCTGTTACGGTACAGCTCCTATAGGTTCGATTCTCAGGTCGTGCAAAGTTTTATTATGTTTATCTATAAAATTCAAAATTTAAGAGAGGTAGGGCATAGTGGGAGTAATTCCGCTCAAATTGGAGCTGTCCAACTGAGAAAGCACCTCCGCCTTGCAGAAAATCAAAGTGGAATAACTATACTATGAGCTGTTTTCTGTTTCTTACGGTGAGCAAGGTTGAACATGTCGCCAGTGGCGGGACTTTGACAACTATCAACCCAACTACTGTCAACTCCTCTTTAGATTTACAGGGTCGGCAACACCAGAGGTATCTATGGTGTTGCAAGCGTCTATATGCTACGGTAACCGCTTACCAGGTGGGCCGTATGCTTGTTTGCCACCTTAGGGGTATAAAAAAAATATCTCAGTAGCAGCTCAGAGTTTTGATATATGCCCGGATAATGGTATTAAGCTCGCCCCCTATTACATGGGTTTTAATTATACCGGTAAACTGTGGGTGTACAATAAAACACCCACAGTTACTGCCTAACCCTGTGGAAAATACAGGCGTGATGGTATGTAACAAAATATCACAATTACAAGTTTTTCTTTCTGTAGTAGAATGTAATAAAACCGCCGGTGGCGCACACTGCGGTCAGTATGAACTGTTTGCATTCTTAATAAAATATTAATTAACTGTATAATATTAAATTGTAAGAGAAAATATTACGTTTATTTACCTACAGCGAGAATAAATACAGCTGTGTAAAGCGGGCCTTTGCTTTTTCTATTCATTCCGTATTTTAGATATTATGAAAGAAGAAAATAATTAATGAAAAATTTATCGTAACATCCGATGCAACTTTAATATAATCGTTTATTATCCTACTCAGTCTATCCGTGACCATGGACATACATTGTTAAAGGGCCGAAACGTCGGGGTGAATAATATCAATATAATGCGATGAATTCCATAAAATGTAGGAAGTTTTAATAATAATAATAATTAAGTATTATTTTCCCCTTTTTTATGTTTTTAAATGTTTATAGATAGGTACTGATAAAATATTTAATAATAAAAATAATATGTTAGTATGAATAAAGGGAATAAATAGAATAAATTCTTTTAAAGGTTAAAATTTAAGTCAAATCTTAAATTTCAAGTAAGTACACCAATATTACGGGTACTTTTGAAATGGAAAAGGAATTTTCTCGACGTAGATAAAAAAGGCAAAATGAGCGGTATTACAAGTTCCTACTTTAAATAGGTTGCCATCTTGCCATAGAGTACTTTCATTGCTAACCGTGTGTACCCAAAGTCACTCAATGGGTATAAGTAGATTATGTATGTCCTTTGAACAGAAGATCAAAGAAGGTTAGGGTATATCGTCTACCTATGCCTATTATTTTTTATCTTGAATTTTATTATTCTTTGATATTTGCCTTTCAGGGGTATTAATGGTTATATTTTTTACGCTGATCAGACATAAACCCAAAAGGCTACCTTACAGCTATCATAATAGGCTCTATATTCATGACAGAATTAAAGTCATGACCTTAATTACAAAAGCTGATTTCTCTACTCCATTATTAACGCTACTCATTTAAATGGATCAATTAACAAAGCATTATATAATATCATATTCCTCTAGAGATCTATAATATGTATTTACACTAGCAATGATGGACGATCACTAATTGCGAATTGTTGACGTCATCATTTACGTCATGAAAGCATCGCCCGGCTGATTGCTATCGGATTTCGACATCAAATTACTTATCGAACACATGGTTTTCTGTGTTCCCTGAAACATGGAACGTATTTACAATGTAGCAAGCAATTGTTATCGATTGCTAAGTTCCACTGCATTGTAAAACTTGATAATTCAACGAACGATTGGCTTCGGTTGGCAAATATAATTTACTCTCCTTAGTTACGTTTGTGTTCTTTGTTGGACTCAGACAAATCGAGGGAAAATAATTTTCCGTTTTTGTTTGTTTTCAATAATGGGTGGTTTCAAATGAAAAATGGCGGCTTTGTTGGAATACCGTCATTTAAGGCTCTTGCAGTGGAAATATTAAAAAGTTTTCTACTGTAATACAGAACATATTACATACATTCAATGGGTGTAAAAGTCTTTGTGTAAATTCAAGTGAAAAACAATTTCGTAATAATATTAATAATAATAATAATATCAACCGCGAGGTGTGCAGTCTCAGAGAATATTTTCTTAAGGCTGACGTGGGTATGCACCGAGATGTGGTCGCAGTGGACAAGGGACTCACCCCGCTATCTTTGGCTAAAGAGAACTGGCGCAAACCTGTGGTGCTTAGTATCAATGACCGCAAGGCAGTATGGCAGAGCAAGGAGCTTCACGGACGTTTTTTCCGTGCCCTTCATGGGCCCGACGTAGATTTCTTAGCGTCCGTAGCCTGGCTACGCTTCGGTGACCTCTTCGGGGAAACCGAGGGTTCAGTCTGTGCAATTATGGATGAAGTTATGCTGACGAACAACTACCGGAAGTATATCATGAAAGACGGGACGATCGACATATGTCGGGCATGCCATTGTCCCGGTGAGTCTATCAGGCATATTATTTCTGGTTGTTCTCGTTTGGCTAACGGCGAGTATTTGCACAGGCATAACCAAGTGGCCAGGATTATCCACCAGCAAGTTGCTTTAAAATACGGCCTTGTGGATTCTGAGGTACCGTATTACAGATATGCGCCCGACCCAGTTCTCGAGAATGACCATGTCACGTTGTACTGGGATCGATCTGTTATCACTGACAGGACTATTGTAGCCAATAAGCCTGATATAGTGGTAATAGATCGATCAGCGCGCCGCACATTGATTATCGATGTCACCATCCCGCATGACGAGAACCTCGTGAAGGCTGAGAAAGAGAAACAGCTAAAATATCTCGACTTAGCTCACGAGGTGGTCGCCATGTGGGATGTGGACTCGGCCATCATTGTGCCTATAGTCGTTACGGTCAATGGACTTATCGCCAAGAGCCTCGACCAACACCTCAGGAGGCTCGAGTTGGGTGGCTGGGTTAAGGGCCTGATTCAGAAGGCAGTACTCCTTGATACGGCGCGTATTGTGAGGAGGTTCCTGTCTCTGGGGCCCTAACCACCGGTAGCTTGGACCCTGTTCCCGATATCGGTGGTCTGACTATTTTTTTATATTTTTAAATGTTTTTGTTTTCTTTTTTTGTAAAAATATTTAAAAATATAATGTAAATAAGAAATTAAATAAATACGAGATTAATAATAATAATAATATAATATTTTTGGGACATTTTACACAACACCATCTAGTCCCAAACTAAGCAGAGCTTGTACTATGGGTACTAGACAATGGATATAATACTTATATACTTTTTTTTTTGTAAATACATACTTATAATACATAAGAAACACCCAGACAAACACAAATACTCATGTTTTATCCACACAAATATTTGCGTCCTGTGGGAATCGAACCCACCAAGCTGCGAAGTACGAGCACCTATTTTGTTTTTGTAACTCTGACATTTCGCCGGCTTTTCCCTGAATTAAATCACATGACACGTAAACCAAAATCTGCGAGTACAAAGGACAGGCCGAGTAATTCCCTGTCCAGACTAATAGACCCTTTTATTGTCACAACAGGGTGGCCACACGTCCCTGCAGGATTATCGAGATTAGCAACAACTTTGACCAACCCTTGTTATTTTATAATTTGTAATTTAATAATCTCGACCCAACTTTAATTGAGATTCTAAATTTTGAACAAACGTTTTGTTTTTGATTACTTTGTTTAAGATTGTAGGACTTGTTCAAGAAGAATTAATATGGTATATTCTTTGCCTTTATTTTTGTTGTTTAAGTCTTTGTGCCTGTAATTACTCACGTTCTTATGACGAACTTCAAATTGATGGAGTTATATAAAAGAATAACACAAAGAAACAAAACTGTAGTTCCATGAAAATTATACATTACTCTTATTATGTTGTATAAATTGCTTTAATTAATATTTAACTAATTTAACTATTTAATATAGTTTCACTTCCTACATACTATTGCAACTTGTATTATTTTATCACAAAGTAAAATTACAACAACAATATTAATTGGTTTTAAAAATCACAGAATTTTGAAAACCAAAACTGCAACACCCATCACTACGCTTGAAATCAAATCGTTCGATACAACGTTTAATAGATTTATGACTTAGATTGCCACGACTACGTAATAGCGAAGTAATAGCCCCGGGCTACAATTGCTCTCTCTCTCTGATTGCTTTCGCAAACTGCGTTTTTAATGCTCCGTGTTTTAAAATTGATTTTGTGCTGCATTTGTGGAAATGTAAAAAAAATTGCAATGTTCGTTATAAGAATCGTAACGCTAATAGTTTTATTTGTAATTGGTCTTAGGTATTTAAGTGTACACAAAATGTATTTTAGTAACGGTTATTACACATATAAGTACAATTATGTAAATTAAATGAATAACTTACTCAGAGAAAAAATAAATTGTAAATGACCACTTAATGATTGTATGGCTTATGACTACCTCATTACCCTAGTGGTCCTTAGCGCGACTGCTACGCTAGAGGTCCTAGGTTCGATATCCAGAACGAGCAGTTTTTTTGGGTTTCCTATTTAATTCTTAGTAGCAGCTCGCAGTTTCGATTTGTGCCCGGTTAAATGCAATAGGCTCACTTTCTAGGTCCCAATTGGAACTTATCATACCGGCGAACAGTGGGTGTACATTGGTACACCTCTGCATAATCCTTCGGGGAATATATCTGATATGATGGTATGTTTTGTTATATTTTTATTCTTCAACACTTTGTCTCCGATACGCGGGACTAATTCGGAAGGCAATGTTAGATTGTTTGCTATGCCAAGTTGATACAAGATATTATTTTTTCATAGAGTTATAAGCTTTTATAAATATAACACGTACCTACTTATTAGATTATGGAAGAATGAAAAGGAAATTCAGAATTTTTGTCTGCTATACACGTCCGGTCGGGAAAACTCTTCGATTTAACTCCGAGTACAAGCGCTCGCCGCGAAAACTGTTTTTATGATTTTAAATTTAAATTTCCCTGACAGATACGGACGGCATATTTCGCCGATAAACTTTTTAAAACGTTATTTAAAGGAAGATTCTACTTTCTTTCCTTGTTACCAAGATATACTATATTTTTCTTTTATATGGCTGTCGTCCAACAGTATTATGGATAAAAAATCCTTTATAAGATGTATACCTACTTTCAAAACTTAAAGACTGATCTTTTAAAATTTGTTAACGAAGAAATGTCTTGTAGGTCCCTAAAATCTTCTTTAGTTTTTTCAAAAACGTTTGATAATGCTGTTGATATTAAACATGGTTGAAATTGTCAAGTATTGTCAATAATTATTGCATGTAAGTACTTGTTTAACAAATAAATAAAACGAGCGAAATGCATATCGTTGTAGTTTTCGACATGTTTGCAATTTATTGTTATCACATGATGATCAATTTTTGGTACCAGTTTCGTTTAAAATTGCTTTTAATTACTTCAAAGTAAGTAAAAAATAACAGTGATGTTTGCCTTCCTTTGTAAATAAAATTTGAATAAATTCACAAGACGTGATCCGAGTAATATTTCCGTAGACATGCTGGAATTTAGATTAAAACTTAAAACAATGTTGATAGCGATTTGTGTGCAAAGTACCAGGAGGTCAGCAAACCCGTGGAGGTTATTAATGCGGGG
Source organism: Acronicta alni (assembly GCA_964056405.1). Taxonomy (NCBI): domain Eukaryota; kingdom Metazoa; phylum Arthropoda; class Insecta; order Lepidoptera; family Noctuidae; genus Acronicta; species Acronicta alni. The sequence continues at coordinate 9,748,886 of OZ043926.1, forward strand.
TGCAGGGTTGCTAAGCGACGCGAGAGGCATCGGCGACGCGACGGCGCGACGCTGCGGCGCGACACGTGACGCATCCAACACCTCGCTTCATTGTCCATTTATATAGCCTTTGAACGATTTTTGATGGTTTCACGCTTTTTCGGTTGTGTATTCAATTCTGAAAGTGGTTCAATATATTGAGTTAACAAAATATAGCTTCCTGACAAAAAATATAATGTTGGTGGTTATCTAACTTTATTTGAAGAAATATGATTCTTTACGTGGGTCACAAAGGTAAAGACAGCTTGTTTATTATACCTTTGAAGGACATGGTTGGCTTGACTACAAATTGAACTGTCACTAAAAAGGTTAATCCCGTTGAAGGGTTAAGTACGAGTATCACAAACATGTGCCCTTACCCTCATTACCAACTAAATACATTGATGGATCTCTTCTGCAGACATATCTAAGAAAGTTCGAGAAAAGATGTTTAAGGAGCGTGGTATAGTAAATTCCTAGTATTCTATTTGATTTAATTTTGCTGAATCCGATCAATATTATATTCGATAATATTTTATGTTACCAATGTTATGAATAAACAAAGTAAAAATAATCACTTTGAACTTCACAGACTCCGAATATTCGCAAATAAGACAGCTGTTTAAAGGTTTTTAATTAAGCTGAGTAAGCACTTAAGCTGTCAAGAAAACCGCCATCATTGACAGCTTAATGTGTTAATTAAAGGACTACTTTATATTACCGTCGGCTGAAATAGAATAAATAGAAATAGCTTTAATATGGAACGATTATTCGTTTTAATCTGGCTGCCTTCCCTAAATTCAAGCCTTTACATATGTATAGATTCATGCCAGTAGTTTAGTTTCTGCGGATCGGATGACTGCTCAAAATATGAAAATATATCGGTTTGTATGGGCCCTCCTATTAAGGAGTAAATACGTGTTTTTTTTTAAATCAATAGTTAGAATTAGTTAATAATGTAATTAGCTTCCATAAGCAATTCTTCTCCAGGCAAAACTAGGAAGTACGGACGGGCACGGACGTCCGAGATCTCCACCTTAACACAGGAGTAAATTTCTTCACTCCTGCAATCATACACCTAAAATAAGATTTCCCGTGTAAAATATACCGAAATTTACCATAGTTATGTTCTGAATAGCTTAACGGATACTTGAATGAGCAAATTTCACAATTTAATCGTGATGGAATATAAAACTCATTTATACTTTAAGAACACTTGCCTCCGCGAAATCTTCTTCACAAAGCAGCTTCTTAACCTAGTCAAGTTTCGTTTGAAAGTGGATTTTCGTGAACTCTATAAACATTGAAGTGGTAGACATCGATTAGTAAACAAAGGAGCGCTCATATTTATCCCGTTTTTTAAATCATTGTTTTTAAATATTTATCTTTTAAAAATAGCCGCTTATCAGAACGCGATCATCTCTTCGTTCTATGCATTTTTCACTCACACATTACTTCTGGGTGAGATATCACACACATATCTCGTGCGATATGACACATCAACACACTATATTTACACATTACTTCTGGGTGCGATATGCTGCAGCAAATGCAGTGCTTTCACGCGCATCGGTCGTTTACCTTCGACTACAAAATGAGCTCTCCATTTTTTACTATTCCGCGGTAGCAACATAGCCGGCAAGAGACACGGGAAGTGGTCTCGGTAACGGGGTGTTAAGCACAGTGATTACGTCACCCAGTTTGCATACAGTGTTGTTACCAACTGAAGTTAACAAGAACTCCCAGAAGTTCCGCTCCAAATTGCACTTACGTTTTTCTTCTCGATATGTTGGAAACTGAACGTTTTTTAAGTAAATACGTTCTTAAGTTTGTATTGGTAGTCCGATGTTAATTAAAAACAAATAAGTACCTAATTAATGACGAACACACAAATAGGTAATTACTCTATAGGTACATAGGGAGCCATAATTATCTAAGATGTACATTGTAACTGCTGTAACACAATTGTTAGTGCATTAAAATTGATACCTTTTACAAGCTATTGGTTTTAATACACTGTCTATTATGACATCTGTTAAAATTTCAATGTTAAGACAATATTCAAAATTAATTTAACTTTAGTGATCGCAAGTGCGAGTGGTTACAATTAGTGAAAGGTCCTGTGCACAATTCCCAGGTTGAGCAGTTTTATTAGGTTTTTCTATGAAATTCTCGGAGTGCCCGGCAATAGACTCGCCCCTTATTACATGGAACCTAAACATATTGTACATTATTGTACACCTCTGCCTAACCCTTCGAGGAATACAGGCGTGACGGTATGTTATGTTCTTTATTCATGTTGTGTGTAATATTGAAAAATTTCTTTATAACTATTAATTTGTTGACTACATTTCATATCTTTCACCTCGGGTAATATGCCCATTACCGGCCTCTTAAGATGTAAGCTGAATTAAATTTCAGCCTAAAAAATGTCTAATAAAAATAGTCTAGACTTACTTCATTATTTTATACTCAAATCTCCAGTTAAAGAATTTGAAAAGCTTGTGGAGCTGTCCTTCATACAAGGTACTAAACTTCAGTGCCAGGCTTTCAAAATGTATAGCTATTATTTAATATATTTTTACTTATTCTATTTTTTAGTACAAGTTTTCTCAATAAAAGCTTGTTTGAAAAATATAATATATTATAGAAAAAAAAACCTTTTAACGTACTTTTCTTTAAATACCTTTATACTGATCCTTTATATTCCTTACATTTATTGATCTTGTTTTTGATTCGCGTGAGCGTTATAGCGGAGTTTTACTTTGCATTTAAAAAAGGTGGTGAGACCTTTTTTAAATGCGAAGTAAAACTCCGCTGACCTTACTACGGTAGATATAGCTACGTCTAAGTTGTAGGTACTCAGTTTAAAATAGTTTTTTAATAGATTTGTGTTAGGGTGAAAATTATAATATGAAAATGACTAACATACTATTATACAAATATCTATGTGGTAAACAGAACAGTCAAGCGATCCATAACAAATTTTCCGAATTGAATATTAACCTTGTATTAAAGTTGAAAATCTATCAAAGAAATTTGACAGATTGTAGCAATATAATAGCAGATATATGAAATACGTATTTATAAAAAAAAGTATATAAGTATTACCTACATCCATTGTCTATAGTAGATACCCATAGTACAAGCTCTGCTTAGTTTGGGACTATATGATGCTATGTGAAATATGCCAGAAACATATTTATATTTATTTATTGGTAGATTGGTAGTGGCAGGTAAACTGGGGATGTTGCCGTACCACTTTTTAAAAAAGATGAAATTCCACGTGATTTCCCATCTATTTACTTATATCAACCGAAACAAATGTCAACAAAACTATGTATTAATAAATACATACATAATGTATGTAAATAGTTGTTAAATAGATTGTATCACACAGCAGTATTAGTCCCAGGAGATAATATTTGACTTTGGTATGTAATTACTGGCGTTGATTAAACGATTAACGCTGTCGAACTATGACGAGACCCAATTATGATAATTATTGGCTTGTACAATATTATTAATTCTATTAGAGACCATGAATTTTGAAGTTAGATAAAGGATTTATTTTTGGTAAAGGCCTGAAATACTTCAGGATTTTATCATAACACCTCGCATGTATTTCCTGAAGGGGTAGACAGAGGTGTACTTTCGCCGGTATGTTTATATCTCAAGAAATAGGGGGCGAGTCCCGGAATAAATCCAAACTCCGAGCTAATAAGTACCTACTGAGAATTTCAAAGACAAACCCAATAATACTTTGCTGAACTTGAGAATTGGACCCAGAAGCCAAACGTACCAGTCGCACTTAAGATAGACAAAGAGGCAAGGAAAAATGAATCCTACAACCTGGTCCCACTAGGTTTTTTTTCTATGAGGCTACTGACAAGATTTACATATTACTAAGTTACTTCTTCTTCTACAATACAATATCTACTTCTTTTTATATCTCCTCAACCTGACAATAGATCAAGAAAGGAAAAAAGTAAAAAAAGCTTTAGCAGCTCATGTAATAACTCCTTGTTCGCCTTAACTTTGTAAAAGTACTTAAGTTTTTCACATAGGGGTGTTACGTTTGTAGTTACTTACGTAACGTGTATAAATTGCAATGGCGATGGTAACTGCAGTACCCCAGACCATAACAGGCCCTGATGAGGCAATAAACGGCGGCCGACTGAAAAAATAAAAGCATTTCGTGATTGTCCGCTAGGGGGCGCAGTCTCACCACCCGCTGATGTATACCCGTCTCTGCCCATTTAATTGCGGATATCCGAACACATTTTCAATTCTTACCACGTTTTCAACCTTATCTCTTCGTAATAAGAGTGTTAGGTTGTGTCCAAATGTGACTAGTCTCGTTTAAACTGTTTCGTGTATTTAGGTTTTAACGTTAGTGTGAAGTTGACATGATTTACAGATTAACCCTCGTTTGGCTGCTGTCCGGCAGCGTCCGGGGCATACTAAATCTATAGTCTGGGGGTTAATTAATTGACTCTATCTAAAAATTCACCATTCAGGAGTTACTTTAGTACAACTTTGTAATTAAAAGTTTATTTAGTAGCACTGTAAACTTTATCCCCTGATAAAAATGGTTTTAAATAAGCTTAGCTGGTCACGTTTAGCAGCCACACTTGCAATCACTCTGCTAACGAGGTACTTATAATATACATAATTCAACCCAGTTCAAGTGTTCATTTTGCAGACAACACAACACATAACATACTCTTATTATCACGACTGTATTCCTCGAAGGGATCAGCAGAGGTGTACTAATTGTACAACTACAGTTCGGCGGTATGTTTTGGCGAGCCTATTGTCACTACCCTTGCACAAATCCAAACTCCGAGCTGCTACTGACATTTCATAGAAAAACCCAATAACACTTTGCTCGACCAGGGAATCGAACCCAGGACCTCGAGCGTATCAGTCGTGCTTAGGACCACTAGGTTAAAGTATTTAAAATTAGGTTTTTTTCGTAGAATTCGTTATTAGATTGAGATTGTATGTACAGTCGAAAATAGAATTAGGTAGGTACCAGATAGGAAGAGGAGAGAGGAGATAGGAATTAGATACAGACAGCGAATGAAATCTGTGTCTTGACATGGATTCCATTATAAGTAATTATCTGCCAAAGGTTTTGGTATAAGCAGCTAACAACACCTGCGTTTTGACATTTAGTCTTATTGCATGATACATTAGGTATTAAACAAGCTTTATCAAAAAGTTGAGAGCTGCCTTTATACCCAACTGTTGTTGACTGTACATTCATAGCTAACTTCTGAACAAATAAGAGTTACAACAATGACAGTATTTCAAACAATAATCCCTGTGATATGAAACTGGAAGTGTTATTAGAAACAGTCCCGACTGTATAGCGTGTAATCTAAAGCCACATCTCACTTAAATTACATCTCGGAGAGATATGAACTAGCAAGAAGAGTATAAAGTTTCTCTAGATGTGTACTTTTAAAGGCGCTTTCTCGCTGGAAGCAACTGTAACAATCTAGGATTACGTTGAGCATATTGTCTCACTGACTATCGAGCATTTGCATGTAATGTAACAATACAATTCTTCGGTTCTTCTCACTCACGGTTGTAATGTTACAAATTGTATCGTTACAAGTTGCGCACTGTAAAGCTCGGTTCCTACTAAATGTGTATATGATGTAGAGGCCAGCTCATCAAGCTACCACAATCTGTCAAATATCTTTGATTTATAATTCAACTCTAATACAGGACAATAAGGTTCATATTCAATTGAAAAAAATTGACAGTTTTGGATAGCTTGGCCTGCTGTCATCTGTATCTAATGCTCGAATCAAAACTGTTACATTAAAGGCTAAGGCTCCCGGTGAGGGAGCACCTTAAAACCAACATGGCGGACGAACTTCAACACTTGTGACACAACGCTTTCTTTCAGTTCCGCACGGCATGTAGAATTATCCTTGTACGATAGAATTGTTTACAGAAAGCACGACTTACCGTTGAATGGTAATACGAAAAAACTATTTGTCGATACCATTCCTCTTCTTCTTTCCTTTCTCTTCTTTCGTTCTTTCGGCGAAAATACTATCGGCAAAAATTAAGGTCCCGCGAAATAGGTAACGTAACATAAAATCTTCTATATAATTATAAATGTAAATACGACTCACAAACTGATTCATCACAAAATCTCAAAACTATAAAGCCAATGTTGTTATTTTGTCTTATAAATTTGGCTTATAAAGTGCAAGTTATCCGATAAGAAATATGAAAATTCCCACGAAACTGGTAAAAATAAGATCATAGCGGGTAGCATTGCGGGGTAGGTAGGTACAGTTATTATTGTAATATAGATTGGTACGTACGTACGTAAATGTTTACTCCAAACACATATAATAGGTATGAATATTCATAATAACTTCTTACTTATTATGAATATTTGTACTGTCGTTATTTCAAGAAAGTTTCTCCATATAATAATGTAATTTTAAATCTAGCATAAGGGATATGATAATCTCCATAATTAGATCTACTTCATACAAAGTATACTTGCAGAGACGAAACATGTTAAATACTAGCTGTGCCCCGGGGTTTCAGACATCCTGACTTTTCCTTTTTACTCGGCTTTTAAGCGTCTTAGCGTGATGTTAAATACCCTATAAACTTCCCCAAGAATTGGGGTATCAAATGCAAAATTATTTTTACGAATTCGATTAGTAGTTTCAGTGATTAGCGCGTTCAAACAAACAAAAGAACTGTTCAGCTTTATTATGTTCAGTATAGATTAACATTATTCATAGTATTATAAAGAAAGCCAGCTAAGTATTTAATATCCACGTAGATTTAGTTGGAGGAAAATTAAGTGAGTGAGTTTGTAATTTTTTTTTATTCACGGTAGGCCTACGCTTGACCACTAGTTCACCTGATGTTAAGCGACACTGCGATCTACGGTGGAGCGCGCTTGCCTAGAAAAAAAACGATTCACTCGAGATTTAAAGACACACAGATTATAGTCATTGGGGAAGATCCACTCAGGAAGCTCATTCCACATTTCAGCGGTGCACATGATAAACGTTGATTGAAAGCGTTTAGTTCTGGTTTTTGGGATGTCCACCATGAATCGATGACGCTTTTTCGTTCTTCTGGTCATCCGATAGTCGATGGTCGTTTTCTGGTTCAAATTAAGTCAAAGGCGTAGCTTTGTTGAGAAATGACAGTTAGATATATGGAAAGAATGAAAAATATCTATTCACACAGTCACGAACAATGCACACAATAGTATTAAAACATTGTGTGCCCCATGGCTGCGTCATTGGTGACACACTGTTCAGATAAATGCACTGGTGAGCTGCCTGGCGCTAGTTTGCAACTAGACCCTTAAAAGTGACGTGTCATGGATGCAAACCAGTTTATGGCTTATCGTAACACAAAATTATATAATATAGCATCACGCTTGTTTCGCCGAAGGGTTACGCAGAGTTGCAGGCTCTGATACATGCAGCTGTAGTCTGCCGGTAGGTATGTTTTATGTTTTATAAAGATTCAGTTTCCTATGGTTATACCCACAGTCATTAACGGGAAAAAATTATAACCCCCAACTGCTACTGTGATTTATAATGTTAAGCTTTATGCATATGATTTAAATGTATAGAGCAAAAAATTGTAAATACATTTTACAATATTTACCTAGACATAATTTACCGAGAGTTTACGAAACGATAATCAATCAAGTTACCTAAATCACACGAGTTTGAATCCAAGGCCTCTGACTTTTCGATTTCATTAATAATTAATTATAATTCGCTTAAAAAAAAATTCTTTCTTCTTCGGTGAAAAAGAACATCGTGAGGAAACCTGCGTATCTTAGAGATTTTTCTTGATGGTGTGTAAAGTTTACCAACCCTCATTAGACTAGCGTCGTGTACAATACAATCTGAGGGGAAACCTGTGCTCAGCATTGGGACATCAACCCATATAGGGTTGATGTTGATGACGATGATGACACGAGTTAAATGCTGAATTTGTATAACATATCAAACCAATATTGCAAAATATTGAAGTCACAAACTCGCCTCGCTGGATGGAGGGTTGAAAGTTTTATGTTAAAAAACGATCAATTATTTACTTGATTCCGGACAACAGAAAATTATAACGCTAAAAAATTCATCAAGCGTAACTTTTAGGACAAAATAGTTAAGAATATTCTATTCAAAATACTTCTTATAAAAGTATTTCAGTAACATTTGAACCCGAGAAATGCAAGAATAAATTTTACTTCATTTTTAAAGAATAATTTAATTTTAAATTCCGAGTCCATTGGTATGCGAGAAGCGATTTAACAAATCAACATTTCGAATAAGCATTGTCTATTCAAGTCGTGTTCGTACCAACCCTTTATCCTTTCAGTTCATTTCTTCCCCGTAGTTGTGATTTTATCTCCCCAGTGTAAACGCAATAAAAGATCAATGAAATATTCCGGCGGAATATAAAAAATGACGATGCTTTTAATCTGACAATGTTAATACCTACCTATTGGTAATTTTGATTAATATTATTTTGTATAGATGCATCGGCGCAAACAAATACTATTATTATCTATATTTTTTTGTTTTTGTATAGTTTATTCGCAGCATCAATGTACTTGTCTTTACTGCGGCTGAATAAATTATTTCTTTCAATACTGATAGTTTTTAGTTTCTCATTTGCCTGTAGGACATTCAATATATTTCATATTATATAAATATTCATTTCATAATATATTATATTTCATATTCTTCATGAGCAAGCATATCCAGACTTAAATACAATTAAGAGTTTTCCACGATTTACGTAAATAACTAGTTAATAATATCTTTTACTAGTGCAAACAAACACAAATGCTATGCAAATTCTAGATTTAGCATGCACCATGCTCATATAAGGTACCTTTTTTGTTTTTTCATACTAATTTATTTTTAGTTGTACAGTAATAGATTTTTATTTGCAGCCAATAAAGCCATATTCAAATAAATATATACATATATAAAATTCAAAATAAGACATAACTGTCAAAAACATAAAAACAGGTCCAATAGGATCATACGTCACGTCACTTCCGGTTCTCGTGCACATACACAGATACTCAATATCGGTAGATATCGCTATCCGTACCTGCACTTATCGGCTTCAGTAAAACACGTTCATATTTGAGGAGTTAACAACACTACGCTTTTTAGAAAACACGTTTCAAATTTACATTTGAATCGACGCACACATAAAAACAAAATGTATGGAAATTACATTAGTTTTGTACATATTCTTACATTAAATGACAACTTGTCTATCAGGATTACAACACTAGTGGTTGGTAATGCGAAGATACAGCAATAGTCACGTTCAGCCAATATTTATCAGTGCTCTGTTACGATATTCTAGTGCTAATACAATTTTAATATCATCTTTAGCTAATAACCCGTAGGTATACTTAACTGATTGTAATTATTAACGTAAACATACACACACTTACGGCTACCTATATAATGCCACCCGATTATTCTGTTTACTACTGTTCCAACTAAAATAATTTAGAAAGAAAATAATAAAAAATATATTTTTATATTTGGATTTTTAACAAGAGGTTAGGAAAGCGGGAATTTATATTTTAAATTTGTTTGTTTTCACGCACCAATCCGAAAAAGCCAATTCTAATTTACCTCCGCCAAAAGCACACGTATGAAAAGGCCACCAGTCGTACCACAGAAATAGGAATTTTAATCTATTCAATCGCCACAGGCTAAATTGGACACTCAAAAAATACAAAAGGACTCAATCTGCCATTGAAATAACAAAGAACGATGTTCGGTCAGCGGATGAAATGTCGCACGGAGCGTGTTTCCCGTTTGTTACCGCACTACCAGTTTCCCGATTAATTATGAAGGACGGTGGCAGTCACAGGGTTGGCTTAACCCTTGCGGCTAACGTCAGTTGCACTCGCGACAAATTGTGTTTTATAGCATGTTGGAATTTGATTAATATTGAAACTATTCAATACAATGGCCGCTATTCATCTGAACCATGGAATTTATAGTACATTTAATTATTGGTTTCAGTAGCCCTACCACAGTTTAGTGAACGATAGACACTAGCGTTTTCGATATGTTTCCTCCGTTACTTATATATTATAACATATTCGTCTTTTATATTGTATGTGTGAGTGCTTCGCTCCAAATAAACGTTTTTTCTTTCTTTTCTTATATGAAAACTATATGAATTTGTATCAAATGAATTTAGAAGACATGAAAATGTAATGAACTTATAAAAAAAACGGTAATTTTTCTTGTTGCAGGTGCAGATCCTCTTCTCAAAATTTCCTTCTGATAGGCAGTTGCGTTTACGGATTATAAGGTGAATCCTTTCTACTATGTACAGACGCCAGCAGGTCAAGCTATCCAAAACTGTCAAATTTTCCCAATTGAATATGAACCTTATTACTTTGTGTTAAAATTGTAAATCAGTCAAAGAAATTTGACAGATTGTGGTAGCTTCATGTACTGGCCTCTGTACCTTCTATAACATTACACACTGTTAATTGTTAAAACCTACATTTAAACACCTTTTCATAGTTTATTTACTTTAATCACAATGTAAGAAAGCGATTACGCGTGAAGAGCCTTTTTGGTGAAATTCTGTTGCTGTGATTTTCTGGATGCGTACCACCGAATCGCTTAATATTCTGCCGATTAGCAATAATGTTCTAACATTTTTGTATTCGGGTCTGAAGAGTAATGTAGCCAGTGAAATTACTGAACAAATGAGGCATAAGAACTGATATTTCAAGACGACAACGCGCGAGTGTTACCACTGGTGTTGCTGCTTACCATCAGCTACCCGTATTGCCCTTGTTATCATCTGAGTACAATAAAACATTTTTTCACTTCAATGCAATCATGTACTTACATACTTAAATATGTATTAGGATAAAAACTGGGTATTAGTACCTGAATTCAATTAATTGAAATAATATAGAAAACTAGTTCACATCTAAAAACAAGCGTTAATTATTCTATAAATTGCCCGGTTTGGAACTAAAATTCTCATTAAAGGTACAAAGAGTGTTTGACATTGCATTATTATCACAAAAGCGCTTGAGAGAATAGGAAATTAGCTAGTAAAACGCTCTGGAGCTAGGGTCTACGAATAGCATGAAATGTTTCTCAGTAGGTTTACCTAATAGCTAGCTTTCGGAAACCAGCCTGCATTAAACAAGATATAGTACTTTGATTTTGATAGCACATAATTATTTTTTATTCTATGATTATAATGAATATAAGAAGTGAATATGAATAATGAATAAATAATAGTGAAGTGACTTTGAATTTGGACGAAGCGAAAGAAGTATGCAAGAATCGTGGGAAATGGCGTTCTTTGGTTTCTGCCTTCCTCCATGGGCAAAAGGCGTGAGTGTATCTATGTATAATTATAATTACATATACATTATAATCACATAATTTTAATAACCAGTGATACGCTAGTGATATTGCCATTGGAGTGCCAAGTCAAAGGTATCGAGTTCGGATCAAAGACGAAATCGTTTGTAATACAAGTCATATTCATTATTTATTAAAAACATTGTGAGGAAACCTGCGTGCCTGGAAGATTTTCTCGACTGCGTATAAAAGTTAAGTAGATGAACCCACCCACCTGCCAACCCACACCAGGCCAGCGTGGTAGACTATAGTCCAGTCCCCCTCATTCCGGGAGGAGACCCGGGATAGAATATTGGTTGTTGATGATGATGACGACATAATTTTTTTTTATTCTTTCAATTACTCCAATGTGCGTCAACAATAACCTTGTATTTTTTATATACATATATATGTGTATACCAGTTTCAGGTAACACCGTAATTGATTTGTGAGAACAATTATACACCAAGCAATATTCCCGTTTAAATAAGCATATTGTTCATTCAAGCACGGAATTAAAGCTTGGATTTAATTAAAACGTGAATTTAATTTTTCCATTGAACTGAAACGTACATGAAACTTACATTTGAGAGTTCCTATGGGGACGCAGTAATATGAACGTTGTTACAAAATTTCCTAAAATTAACATAAATGCAAATGTTATATGGTTTGACCATTTCATTTTGTATTTAGTTTAGTTTTTTATGTAGAGTTTGTTTGTTCAGTTTCGTCTCGTGTGTTATCCAATCGCTGTATGTTACAGTTAGTAGACAAAATCGGTCAAGGTGAAAAGTGTATAGAATTACAATGGTAATGAGCTAGTCGCGTTGACTACGGTCTTAAAGAAATGTCTATCATCAAGGATCAATTAGCAGTAAAAGAAAAACTTTGCTATAGTTTTGATTGTTATAGATAGATTTAATTTCACCACGCCACTAAACCACAAACGACGTCTGTAGTCTAGTGGTTAGCGATTCGAACTGCTGATCAAGTCGTGGGTTTGATCCCCACAGAACAAAAATATTTATGCGATGAACATAATTAAGTGTTTGTTTATCTGGGTGTTTCTTATGTATCATAACTATTATAAGTATGTTTTTACAAAAAAAGTATATAAGTATTATATCCATTGTCTAGTACCCGTAGTACAAGACTTGTTTAGTTTTGGACTAGGTGGTGCCGATAAAATTGTCCAAGATTATTTTTATACCGCGCGAAATACCTGTATTTTTATTCGTTACGTTATGGTATTATTATGATCTATGACTACGTGGGCTTCAAAAAATAAATACCCTTAGGTATGTCAGACACGTGTAAAATCAACTCCAAACATCAAGGGCCTTATATAAAGGGAAATAGGTACTATTACGGTTGTGCTTCCTGAGTTACTCTTGAGGAAAATTCAAATAAATACCTACACATCAATAATTATTAACAAGCGCTGGCTTGCTCCCAGGTAATGACGCACAGAAAGTGATTGACAAAGAAGATATAATATTTTCCTTTGTGGTTCACTGATCGATATAACAGGTTTTAGCAACCTAATTGAGTTATTTTCATATCGATATTGACATGTATTCGGAAAAATAAACGAATAAAAATAAAAAGATCATTTTACCTACTCTTAGGTACTTTTTCACATTTTATTTTTGTAATAATTATGTTTTGGTGTGCAATAAAGTGTATATTTATAAATATAAATAAAGACAATCAATTTTATTTTATTTTAAGACTTTTATTAGTGCAATTTAATGAGTAACGATTATTTTAGGTTCTTTATCAGCTCGGAATATTACCTTACTATTACCTTAACATTATAAAATCTGTTATTTTCAATTAATCAACAACACTTACAAGGTTTTTATTAACGAATTATGTTGAAAATTGAAACTTTTTAAAATATAACATGGAAATAATTTGATTAAATGTTAAATAGTGTACAAAGACAACAGCTAAGCAAAGGCCTCGCCTTAATTATTACTTTTTAATTAATTTAATGATACTTTTTTGTTCAGAACTGAGCTTTGAACGATCTTTAATTAGTAAAGGAGACTATAAGAGGCTACAAATATATAAAATCATACCGTACTAAGACTTTCTTATGGGTCTAGTGGTTGCCGGTACGGTAGCTGAGCTTGAGATCCTGGGTTTGATTCCCAGGTTGAGCGAAGTGGTTAAAAAACATATTTAAATAAAAATATCTCGATCTCGGGCGGGATGTAGGTATTTTTTCCAATAATTATTATTTATAGATATAATAGAAATAATAATATAAATATAATAGAAACTTCGAGGTAAGTAAATAATATTTACCTCGAATATAAAATATTGGTCGTGTTGGTAACACAAATTGAGCAAATAAGAAAACGTGACTAAATACAATATTTTCCAAATAATTTTCCCAGAAAGACACGTAACTAGGGGTGTCTAAGAAAAATAAACCTAAAACAGTGGAGAGAAAATTAAATAAGAAACGTCTTCGCGGCAATGATTCATTGTTAGGGCTGGCCCTCAAATCTCGATGGCTCACGCAGGGCTGACCCCTCGTAAACACAGATTGGGTGAGATGACCAAATTTACTTAGACGGCACTGCACAAATTTCGCACTCACTGTATAGTCACGCACGGTTGTGTAGACCAAAGTGCACTCACCATGAAATATTTAATGGGACTTATTTATGATGCAAGAGGAAGAATATTCAAACGTATACATTAGTACACTTCTGCCTAATCCTTCGAGGAATCCAGGCGTGATGGTATGTATATTTAGAACTATCTCAACGAACGACTAAAACGTTTGTTAAAGTATTCTTTCCTTACGTAATACTAGACAAATTGTTACAAAACTACATTTATGAAAAACCGTACATTTGCCCACTAATTTAAAACCAATACAAGTTTTACGACATATACCTTTTGCACGCGAGCGTACCTTCTCTTCCCATGTGAGGGCTTCGGCAAACATTGGAGATGAATCATAAAAACGCATAATAGTTTACGACTACGACTGTATGACCAATTTTATTACTACGTCGCACCCCTTGCATTTAGTTTTGTATCTACGTGTTACTAAGTCGTTCGTAGTTGTAGTAAAACTTTTGTAACCTTTCGTACTTATTTACATTCATTGTTTTCGTGAAATTCTGTGTATTTTTGCAGGTGGCAGCAAATAAATTATTTATGTATTGGTAAATAAATTATTTTGTTCCAATATCGTTTTCGTCGATGTTGCCGATATGGAAAGGTTCGCATTACGATCAAAATTTCTACTTTTTGCTATCCGTAACACTTGAAGCGTTGAGAGGTTGCAGGTTGCTGCAGCCCACAGTAACATGCTGAGCTACACCTTTTCAAACACAGGAATATTTTAGTTTGAGTTTAAAACATACCATCACGCCTGTATTCCCCGAAGGGTTAGGCAGAGGTGTACTAATGTATACCCACATTTCGCCAGTATATTTAGGTCCCATGTAATAGGAGGTAAGTCCATTGCCACTAAGCGGATACAAATCCAAACTCCAAGGTGCTGCCGAGAATTTCTTGGAAATACCCAGTAACATATTGCTCGACCTTCTAGCACTACGCTTGATGTCCTCAGTTCATATTTTTAGAAACGAGAATAGTTAAAACCAGAAATTTACCCAAAAAGGACGACTAAGGACTGTTAAATTTCATGAATTAGAATAAATAATTAATAAGGTAAAAATTACGCCTACATTATAGCTCATGCAGTGCTCTTCTGTAAGTAATGGGGCACTTAGTCATAAGTTGAGGTGTTTCTTTATTTATAGTAATAGTGTATCCATTGTTGAAGAGCCAAATTTCAAAATAAATAAATAAATTATTACTTGAATATCTATTAGCCTTGCAGGTTAAATTAAACACATGCACAGCAGTGTTGTTGTGTTTCTCGATGGTGTGTGAAGTCTGCCAACCCGCACTGGGCCAGCGTGGTGGACTATAGCCTAATCCCTCTCATTCTGAGAGGAGACCCGTGCCCAGCAGTGGGACAGTATATGGGTCGATGACAGCAGTGTTGATACAAATGAATGCCTGTGTTAGATAAACTTTATCCAAAAGTAACTTATTTCTACAACTAAAATGCTAAATAAACTATTTAGATAATGTAAAAAATACAAATAAATGATATACTTACTTAACATTTAAAAAAATAACTAAAATGGCGCACCTATGCAAACTCTACTACTTGAATGTTGAAAAATGTATTGAAAACGGGGACAAGCTTGATTATTAATTTGTACAAACAAAGAAACAAAACTTTTTTGTTTGTTATTTAAATGTTTCGATTTAAAAACGACCAATTGAACGAATATGTTGTCCCCCGCTTGCAATACATTTTCCAACGTTTTAGAGTTTTTATAGAGCTTGTTACACTTTGCAGTTTCAGTAGAAACAGTCGGGTTTTTGTTGCATTTAAATAAAATAATTTATTTATTGCGTAAAACTAGAAACTTACAGTATTATGTAGCTTAAAACCTTAGTATTAGATATTAATTTCAACATTATACTCAAAGCCGTTTCTAAAAAAGAGTATATACACACGCATAGACAGATGAACGGCGAAATGATCCTAAAAGGAACCCTAGAACGGAACCCTGAATGACACATTTTCCTAAACATATTTGACGTCAATTTGTAGATTAATATTTAATACATTCACTAAGTACTCTGTGGTAGTAGATTATAATCTTAATCTACGTGGCCATTAAATAATACAATCAACACTGGCAATGCACAATGGTCATTATTAATCAGGCTGTTAACTACGTGTCTAAGCTAACTGTGTTTCTAACTGGGGCAGTCGTTGAGCTAAATAATTCCACCACATCGATGTTAATAGTCCATTATAAATGCTTCATAGGTACCTACATAAAACAGCCTCGTTAGTCTAGTGGTCCTAAGCGTGACTGCTATGCTAGAACCTGCGTTCGATTTACAGGTCAAGCAGTGTTATTGGGTTTTTTTATGAACTTTTCAGTAGCAGCTAGGAATTTTTTTGTACCCGTTTAATGGCAATAGGCTCCCCCTATTACATGGGACCTAAATATAGCGGCCAAATGTAGATATACAACAGTAAGCCTCCCGAAGGTTCCTGCAGGGTTAAGCAAGTTTGACGGTATGTTATGTATATGTTAAAACTCTTGTTATCACTAATTCGATAAGAATTTTAAACTAGAGGCCAGCTGCCAAATCCTGTCTTTATTGTAAATAACCTTGAAATTGACGAAAAGAAAAATGATTTCACAATACATTTCAAGCCAGTTCGTTTGGGATATAAATTGCAGGCAAATTTAGATTTATTTCTGCTATAAATAAATATAATTTTCAAAAATATAACGCAATAAGGATTGGGGTTCATAAAATGTGCCTATTTTACATTGTTCTGGTCCAAGACTCACACCCTTCGAAAAGTGGTAATCCGCAGTAATGCCACCAAAACGTCGGTGGAAGTAAAGGGTTCCGTATAACTTAATTCTAATAAAACTCAAAACGTGCGACGAATAGGGATCAGCTCTTTTAAGCTTGGATCTATTCTTTTGGTGAAGGATGAACAGCATTTGAATCCTTTGTCTTTCTGAGAAGGGTTTGGGTGTCAGTTGTTCTTGCAGACATAATATTTTCAGCAAAATCACAACTTAAAATGCTAACTATTGGTTTGTGATCTAATAACGGCTACATTAGTGATAAAGTTTAAATAAAAATAGTTTTAGATCGATTAGAATTCTTACAAATGATATCAAACTAAAACCTCCTAGGATTGCTTTTGATATATTTTTAGAATCTTATAGACAATTCAATTCCGGAGACTATCCCTAAGTATTTTAAAATAAGTAAAACCTCCTAAATGATATTTATTTCTGTAAATAGATCTTTTAAAGACACTTTTACAAGTCAATATTTTACATATTTTTTTAAGCTAGAAGATGGCTCCGGCATTTCCTAGCTGACGACCTCTGAGAAGAAACGCTCAAGTCATTGTGTAGGAGTAATTGTGTAGCTCAACCATAATTTAGGGAGCTCAACAACCCGTCGCACGACGATACCAGATCAGAGGAACATTTGCTTAGGAGATATCAAATTATGCAGTGTTAAGTTTATCTTATATCTAATGTCATTTTCTACCTGTGACAAACTGTGGCTATATGGCAGTGTAAACATTATAATTTTACTTATATATAGTTTCAAAAGCGAATCATAGTACCTCAGAAGGTTACTTTTGTCCATATATCCTCCATTCGCTGCTAAAATGATTAAGGCTAAAATGACTAATTTCTAAAATGCCAGTGCTCCGCGATGAGACCTTGTGTTGGCAGTGGGGGGACTTTGACCCCTATACTGCCAACCCAACTAAGTATTCCTCTTTCGTTTTACAGGCAACGCGCAAGTGATACCGCTGGTGTTACAAGTGTCTAGTGTCTATAGGCTACGGTAACCGCTTCCCATTAGGTGGGTCGTATGCTTGTTTGCCACCAAATAATAATAATAATGATTAACTGAAAAAATAGTACCTACTATTTAAAAAAATTGCCTACAGACATTTACCTCTTAATTATAAAACGGAACGAACGAATTAATTATTCGATACTCTGGAGTAGGTACATACAGTTGACTCCAAAATTAAATACTTAAAAAAACAACATAAAAGTCGAAATAGATACAAAAAGAATAGGTACTAAAAGATAACACCCAACAACCCGTCACTACTATAGTGTTTGAACAAGACTAGCAACATACTTACCAAGACACATAAGATATTCACAAGGCGTGCCAACCAAATGACAAACAAAAAGTGCAACATATTTTCAAGAAAATTCCGAAATATCGCATGATAGGATTCGGCTCAGCCCAGTAGGGATGCAGTAATGAAATGCTACGAAACGTGTCCCCTCCCTAAATACGGGAACTGAATACTGATACCAGGAAATGCCTCCGTTTCAAGTATATGCCACTCCGCTGTCAACAAAAAGACACGATGGATGTTTATAGTTTGATGAACGGGTTCCGTGAAAAACAGATATAAACTATTTTCCCTTTTTAACTTCACCTATGACTATGTAAGAAAGTCTTTTTTATTTATTTTATTTCTGTTATGGAAACAAACAGTTTATAAACATCTTAATAATATTCGTAAGTTAAAAAATATAAAACTTAAGCTATAGTTTCCGACTATAAAAGTCCGTCTTGGAAGTTAAATTTGACCGGTTTCCAATTAAGCTGAAATTTTGCATAGATATACCTACTATTTTCTATGGATTTAGCGTACCTATGACATAACATCAAAAAGCGATAAATACCGTAAAAATACTTTTATTTCAATATTCCCAACAAATACCCAAATTTTGACTAAGAAATTGTTATAAAATTCTTCACGTAAGTACCTACTTTCTGGCTTCAAACCAGAGTCCGATTTGCTTAATGACGAAAAAACAGGATTACTATCTTAATTCATCGAGAAACTTAGCTTAGCTATTAAACAAAATAATAAAAATAAAAGCTAAAAGAGGGACTCATGCCTAAGTAACAATCACATCAAGTATAATCAATTGATCTGAAAGAAAGAAAGAAATAAAAAAAGAAGGAAGAAGGAAAGAAAGAAAGAAAGAAGAAAGAAAATGTGTCAATCTGACAATCACATCACAAGACAAAATACCGAACAATAAAACAATAGATTCAAGACTCAAACTAAGTAAGTAGGTACTACATCTGCAAGGTTAAACTGTGCTTGTCACCGTCGAGCTATGGATGGTGACCATCTAATTTAATTATTTTGCGTTACCCACTGGTAGCTCAGTTTGATATACGTAACGTACTTCGTTCTTCTCATAAAAGACCGGAGGCACCATCATCTTTCTCTGTCTCAAGACATACATATAAACACTGACTAAGTCTGTACATATGAATCCAGGAGCCCATCACGTACAAGCTCCATTAACCTACCCGGCTTCCTCTGTACTGTAATAACTTTTAGGGTCGATAAAGCACTAACAAGCTCTATTTTTTATTCAATTCTGTAGTAGTTAAGTTTATTCGACGGAATGAATCTGTGAATTGAGTATCCCTGAGTAAGCTTTGGACATGCCCTGTTATTTTAACATTATAATATAGTATTTTTTGTGTTGATCAGTATATAATAGTATTAGATAAATTTAGCTATTTGTTAGAAAGTTCCAGATCCAAGTTCATGATACAAGATACTTATTCTTTTAAAATGTCGCTGAATACATGGTATAATAACAAGCTTCGCCAGCTATAACCTACCCGTGACAACTAAGTCACGTGATTGTCTCAAAACTATTATACGTCTACAGCTGTGATTGATAGTTGTTATGTGCCATGTGCCACTATGGGTAAATTATCCAAGCAAAATGCGTTTTTCCCATTTACTTTGATACAGATTTTTTAAAGTAAATAGATAAAGAATACGAGATATAAGATACGTAGAATAGAAGATACGAAAATAAATGAGCTAGTAAGAAATTTATTTAATGTTCATCTTGAATTAAACAATCTCCATATTTTTACTAGCGAAACCGATCGTGATAGTCTTTGAACGTAGGAAGAGAATAACTTGGCAGAGCTTATGATTATACCATGGCCGAAGCTGAAGCTATCTTTAATAAATAAAAGCATTTTAAAATGTTCTTTATTTAGAAAATAGATCCAAAGGAATTCTGCTATTCCTCTTGAAAAGCCCATGCAGTTGGCATCTGACTAAAAAATACACTCGCAAACCGCTGAGCAAAAAACAAAATAAGACACATCAACGCTGAACGACAGGATTGACGGGACCCTAAAGCGCATTCAGCAAATAAATAAACGAATTTGTTTTTCGTGAGTTCCACTTTTGGTTGAACGTTCAGGCTGCTTCTAAAATAGGTAACAGAGAAAAGTTTTGCTATGAGCACTCTTTGCTATAGGCGACAGAATTCCGAGAAAGAATTCGGTATAAACCAACATGTTTTGCATCAGTCGTTGAGAGTTGATCTTGTTTCTTTTACTATAGGTGCTGGCTGTATAGAAAAACTATGCTAAAAACTCAAAATTACTCAACAGTTTCAATTATGGAATCTCGCTTTCAAATGTGTACAGTTCAAAGCAGCAGATGTTTACTTTGCTTCATATTTTAACAACCCGGACTGAGCGAAAACTATAGTGCTGCTTTTTAAATTTTTACTTTATTAATATCTAGAACATGCAAATGTTTGAATAGCTCTTGAACTGTGCTGTTAATTAAAATTACATACATACATATTATTATATGTGAAATCATTCCTTTTTTTATTTCTGGTAAATACTTAACTTAATACTGAAAGCATAGATTCTGAATTTTCTCTGAACATTAATTTTTCGTCAACCCATTTACTGTTCCACTGCTGGGCAGTTTGAGGTCTTGGGGTCTTCTCTCAGAACGAGAGAGATAGCTAAGCTACTTATAATTAATCTATGCTTCATGATATAATAATTGTATGGCAATTTTTATTCCTTTGTTTATTAGGCGTCTCGGGGGTAGAATGCCAACTCTCTTGACAGCGATAGGTAGCAGTGACAAACGCCGACGACATTCCTAAAGCTTCCATTACTGGTAGCTACTGCTACTAGAAGTGAATGCTTTAAGCGCAACTTAAAACGCGGTACTTGTTCTCGTTGCATATGGCAACGTGACTATTCGATAATCTAGTCTCGCCGCGGAATCTGGGAAATATTTGACGTATTCTTTGACGTTCTAATCTTCCATAAATACCTAACTGAATTCTAACAAAATTACGAAAAATGATGCCAACGTTAGCATCGCAGGATGCGGCTTGTATTTTCTAATATATATTAATATCTTAATTCTCATAATTTAGTTCAGTGTCATTTCTGGCAGTTCTTCAGTTAGCTTATTGTGCAAGGCATTTATCTTCTGTAGGCTACAAAGGGCTGTGGTAATAAAATATCCCACTTACGTAGCAGCCACGTGATATGGGTTGACGTTATAATAACATACGTCTTCTCGGTAACCCCACTGTTGGGTTATGAAGGCATTTCATAAAACCGACGCAATCTTTTCCTCAAGATTTTTCCATTAAAATAATAACTAAGAGATCTGGAATAATGCTACTTGTACCTACTGGATTACTGTAGTAGATATTTAGGTGGAATGAAAGAAAGGAGTGAAAGAAAATGTATTCTGACAGTCACAAGACAAAATAACAAAAGAAAACGACAGATTTACTTTGTTAGTGCGGTTTTCACGCCAACGTTTCGTACCAGATAGAAGTTTGAGGGGGAATATTAAGGTAACGTGGCATAGATACTACATATCATGCACATTGACCAAACGTATATTTTTTTTTTTTATGTGATAGGGTGGGCAAACGAGCAGACGGATCGCCTGATGGTAAGCGATTACAGCCGCCCATGGACACCCGCAACACCAGAGGAGTTTCAGGTGCGTTGCCGCCCTTTTAAGGGGTTTGGGCCTCCAGTATCCTCACTCACTCGACGAAACACAACGAAAACGTTATTTCACGCCGGTTTTCTGTGAGGCCGTGGTATCAAGTCCGGTCGAGCCGGCCCATTCGTGCCGAAGCATGGCTCTGCCACGGTAAAATATATAGTATTTTTTTTAGATTGTCTTGCCAAAATATGCCCTGCCTAATTCTACCTCAAAACCATGTTCGATGAGCATTTTTCTAAAAAATCAGAACCTGTGCAATACTAATCGTTAAAAACTTTGATAATATACGAGAAACTAGCTCAAATATGAGTTCACTACAAAATACCGTGTTGACGTTTAACTTCGACCGTTACGACTTATTAAAGTAGTAATCACAGCGGACTTTGAAAAGTCAGACTGAGGAAGTCTCGAAGTCAGGTGCAAATTTGCAGCAAAGGTGGTTAAAAGATAATGATCAACTCAATAGCTCATTATACCTGTGTGTTTCTCGATCGTAGCATGAAATGTTATTAACAAAAAATTTCTCAGAACAGGATGACGTCAATGCGTTCGATGACAGAACAGTGTAATGACGTTCTTCTATTAATAACTTACAAAATCTTGTTTGCATTTATCAATTTAGGTAAACATTAATTATCCTGGCAACTATGTATTCCAGCTCGCATGAGTTGCCAAAAAAAATATTGAATATAGTGACTGTACATAATTTGCAATTATTTCGGTGACAATCCCTGCTAATATTATTAATGTGAAAGTAACCCTACCTGTCTTTTACGCTTTCACGACTAAACCACTGAACTGAATTTGATGAAATTTAGTACGAGAGCATAGATTATCTTTTGTCTCAAAATTTTTTTGTAATGCGAGTGAATCGCGGGAAACAGCTAGTTACAAATATAACTTTATTAAGAGTCGACTTCACTAAAGTACCCTGTAAAGCTTTTTCTTCAGGGACAATGTTTTGTATAATTTTTGCTTAATTCCTTCTGTAAAACTCTTTGCGGTGATTCAACTCGCTGATGAATTGCGAACAAACTCTGCAACTCCAATTAAGCGTATTAGATAAGAGTTGAAATTAATTAGCGAAAACGAATCGGTCATAAATTAAGTAAAAGCGGATGTTTGAATCCCACCAACTTGAGAATTTCCCGTTTTACACCAGCTGTAATTAAATTTACAACCATTTGTTGCTTTCTTAATATTTTGCCGAATGAGTTATCTCAAGAATTGTTAGAATGATTTAATTCCTTTTTAATCTATCATTTCTTTATAAGGAAACGTGAACATACTTAACTTCGGAGAGCACGTGAAGCAGTCGCTCCCAGCTATCATATGAACACATATGAAAGTGGTAGTCAGAAACCCAAAAAGCCTGACAATCAGTCTATCCACAGTAAATCTAAATTGCCCAGGAATTGGGTTGTCGGAGGTCTGATGGCAGTCTGAAGGTCGCTTCTTGTACAATACTGATATTCAGCAGTGTCTGGTTAGACTGGGAGCCGACCTCGATATAGTTTACAAAAGGATAGGGGAGAGGAGAAACGAAGGGGGATGATGAGCGTAATGAGGACTAAACATAAAATGGACAGGAACCTTTGCGCTATAACAATGTATGAAGCAGTAAATTAACCTTGTCATTTGATACGAACGACATAATTCCCCTTAAATACTTCTCATTATAAGGCTATAAAGCTGTGTAGTCTAGCAATTTTCCAATTAAGTATGTAGGAGCGACATATCACGCAAATGAGATGAATCAGTGACTCATAGGTCTTCCCGCCGATGACATTGCCCGCCAACTGACTCACGCGATGAGAAATCTCGTAAACAGGAGAATGCTAATAAGGGTAATCTTATATTCACTTTATTAAGGGGTGTGAAATCACTGGAGTATTCGTGTAGATTCTATCTTCAGCATTTTTTTTAAGAAAATAAGCATACGGCCCACCTGATGGTAAAAGCTTACCGTAGCCTATAGATGCTTGTAACATCAGGGGTATCACTTGCGCATTGCCGTCCCTGTAAAATGAAAGAGGAATAGTTGGGTTGGCAGTATAAGGATCAAAGTCACTGCCAACACAACGTTTTCTCGCAGAGCACTGCAATATTCTTGCATTGCTCTTAAAATTCCGAATCCAATACCTATTGTGCAAAGGTTACGTTTCGCACTCATCATCCTCCCAGCCTTTTCCAGTCCAACCAGAAACCGAAACCGAAACCATTGGCATTAAACCCCCGCAATCAAATTTCTGGGCAATATGGATATCGTAAGGATTGGTTTTCAGCCTTTTTAGACTGCAGACTAACAATAACGATTGTCATAGGTATTCATATGACCTGTTATGCTCCGCACTACTCTTACTAATTGACTACAATAATTTATATTTTTGGCAGCATGTGAATTTTTAATGATTATATGCAGAAATATTTTTGGATGGCCTACAGGCAATTAACTATAAGGTCATTGATTGTTGATAGTTGTTCCTAATTTGGGTGACTTGTGTAAATGTACCTACTGACATCACTGGAAAAATCTAGTATTGTTAATAATAAATAAAAAATAAAATAAAATACTTTTCTGCATTAGTCTAAAGTTTTATTCAAATCTCCACTTTTAGTAAAATTATTCAGTGGAGTTTATTTTCGAGTTTTCAAGGAATTACTTTCTTACGTTTTATTATTTTCCTTCTCTCCTAATTTTCTATTCAAAAGCTCGGCAGAAGTCTTCTTCTAACCGTATGAATATTTTACCTTTTCGGCAATAGTGACAAGCTTCTAACTCATTCAACAGTTACAGACATCTTTGCTATTTGGTCCGAAAATTATTCCAAGAATGTTCATAAAAACAAAAACACTGAAACAACAATAGAATTATTTCCATAACCCTTGTCTTCTATTCGCCTTTGAAAGAAGCAAAATTGTAGATCGAAAAATGGATATTTGCTGTAACATTTATGATAACTTGCTGTATTAAAACAGTATCCCAAGATTTGTGTACATAGCAGCAGCGCAATAAATGCATAAGGGATATTTATAGTTTTATCGAGACTTTTATAGTGAATATGATTTAGTGGCAAACGACTGAGGGGTTGCTCGACGTCCGCCATTTTCGATTTTACGCTTCGATTCCTACAACTTCCTGAGGTATTCTGATTTTCGGGTTTAGCAATTTGTTATACAAGGCATGTTTTTTACTCTGCATTGTTTTGCATGTTGGGATGAATACGCAGAGAAACTTACATTTTTTTTTATGTCGGACATAGTTTTTAGCTCAAGGGAGCTTTAAAAACTTAACCGAACTAGGTGGCGAGGCACCAAATGCCTCCAGCCAGGAGGAAACTTACATCAGTGCCGTGCAATATTTATATATAAGTAATGTTATTTGCACTTGTTTATAGAGTATTTACTCTAAATAAGCACTAGTTTTGCTCTGCTATAGTGTATACTGATGCCATCTTTTTTGTATAATAGTATCTGGTACATACTGAGAGCATTGGTAATTGCTGTAAAATAATTATAAATTCATTATTATTATTCAGTAATTATAGCCTAGTGGTATGACCATTGGACTGCCAAGTCGAAGGTCTCGAGTTCGAACCCAAGGCACGCACCTCTGACTTTTCGAATTCATGTGCGTATTAATAATTAATTATCACTCGCTTAAACGGTGAAGGAAAACATCGTGAGGAAACCTGCATACCTTAGAGATTTTTCTCGACGGTTTGTGAAGTCTACCAACCCGCACTAAGCCAGCGTGGTGGACTATAGCCTAATCCCTCTCAATATGAGATGAGACCCGTGCCCAGCAGTGGGACCGTATATGGGTTGATGATGATGATTCAGTAATTAATTATTTATTTAGTGAACGTTATATTGCCTTATCCCAAAGAAATTGTTTTCAACTTTGATAGTTATTATTTTACATCTATAATGAAGATTATGATAAGGACACTGAATGTAAACTAACCTCAAACATGTTTTAAGTCGGGACAGTACAACACCACACTGTATTCTCATCGATCGATCGTTTATAAAATAGTAATTTGCTGAAATACCTACTGTTACTTCAATTTGAGGCCTTTCCGACCGGAAATACATTATAATCATAAAGAAGGAGCGCACGGGAATATTGGAAAAGTAAAATAAAACTATTGATAAGGAGGGACTGCCTCATTAGCCCTTGGTCCTAAGCGCGGATGCTACGCTAGAGGTCCTGATGATTCCTCATTTTTATATATTCAATTTTTTTTAAATATATATTCATATAGTGCCGTCTCCAAAAAGTTTGGTGCGAAATCTTTTCCACAAACTTGACATATTACACAGGTTTAAAAGAGCCAAAGCAAAACTGTTCGTGTCAGCATTCCCGCCATTCCGTAAGATGCTTTAAGTGTCGTCCTCCCGAAAGAGTAACCATGAATTTAAACGAACACTCCGCTTCCATGTTACGTATACATGTTCCACCCATCTCAACCTAATTCCAACTAAATCGAGGAGAATTCAGGAAATTCTTACAGCAACGTTGGTTTGTAAATGTACCGTGTGGTCGCCAAAGTTAGAGTACCGTCTTTGTCTCGAAGGTAATGTAAAAGGACTGAAGTATCATGATTGTGAGATGGGTACCCTCGGTAGGTACTGTTACGTCACAGGTGCTGAAAAGATTTAGTTTCTTGATTTGCGAAAATGTAGTCCCTACTTAGGTGGAAAACAAAATAATTCGTTCTTACATATATATTTTCATTTAAAATTATTAATTTTCTTACATTAGGTTCATATAGCTAATATACGACCTCTGTGGTCTAGCGGTTCGAGTGCCGGACTGCTGATCATGGGGTCGTGGGTTCGATTCCCACAGGACACAAATATTTGTGTGGATAAAACATGAGTATTTGTGTTTGTCTGGGTGTTTCTTATGTATTACAAGTATCTATTTACAAAAAAAAAGTATATAAGTATTATATCCATTGTCTAGTACCCATAGTACAAGCTCTGCTTAGTTTGGGACTAGATGGTGTTGTGTAAAATGTCCCAAAAATATTATTATTATATATTATTATACATTATTTTGGAGGGAAAACGTAGCTGATTTGTTCATAAGTTCTTATGTATTATAAGTATGTATTTACAAAAAAAAAGTATTTAAGTATTATATCCATTGTCTAGTACCCATAGTACAAGCTCTGCTTAGTTTGGGACTAGATGGTGTTGTGTAAAGTGTCCCAAAAAAAAAAAAACAAGATAAAAGTGAAATATGACTTTTAAAGTTGTATTTTTCACTTGTTTTTTTTTTAGAACTGACTAAAAATATTTATACAGTACCTCTAACAAACGTTTTTCCAGACAAGGCATCAAAAATATTTAAAAAACGAGGTCCATATCAAAAAGATTCCACAAGATACTACTCCACTGGTGTTACATTTGAAACAGCGAATAAAAACGTACGTATTACAGTCACATAAAGATAAAATTCACAAACAAGTGAGTCTTACCTCAAAAATTCTCTTTGCCATGAATTCTTTATATTTGAAAAGCCAGGTTAGTAAAACGCAATGTAAGCCACGGCTTTACTGTTCCCTTAGCAGCCATTTTTGGGAGCTGGGGATCAACATAAAATAAAATTGAAGTATAATACAAAATAATACAGTTAATGCACTGTAAGATTTTGCTACCATCCAAAATTTTTGATAATATTGATAAAAACCAATGATCAAAAACATAAACTTCTTTGATAATAAATCTATCTAGGTAGTATTATTATTCTGGTTATTACGGGCAGACTTACCTAGAAAATGTTTAAATTTTAAATATTATAACGCCAACGTCGCGCCAATTTTAAAATTGAAATATCGAATTGACTTCTGCAACTGCAATCGAATTGGGAATCAGGTGCGATTTTAAAAATCTATTTTCTGTTCGCCAAAACGTCTTTTATTTATGGAAATGGCAATCCTAAAAAATATTTGGTAAACTAGAAACCTAAATAAAATTTGCGCTTTTACTTTTCTTTTGCAAAAGATACATTACAATAACGTTATAGCTCCTAAGAACAAACGAAATAATTTCACCTCCGTCCCTAGCCAAGCGGGAAATAAAAGAAACAGCAGTTTTGTCTGTGGTTTTGTTGTCAATAACATCAGCAGGTGTCCCGGGAGACGGGGTCGTTCACCTCTGGACGCAGCTTGCCTGTGCTTACAGCGTTATTAGGAGCCGTGGTTAGGGTAAACTTATGGGGATGTTGCGAAGTATATATGGGGCTGTAAAAGTTGAACGTAAGGTTGGATTGCAGGTCAAGTTGTCTACAGGTTTTTGGAAAAGATTTGGATGTTTCTGCTATGGTTCTTCCGTATTTTTTTTACTTATGTAACTATTAAAAACTATTTGCTGATTCCTGTTCAAAACTGCATATTTGCATTTTAATAGAAAATAAGTATTGTTTTTGTAGTCAAATTATCTATGGTATGTCATATTATTTAATACACAACATCAACTCCCATCTCTCAAATTGAGAGGGATTATTAAGGATGCTCGTTTCCTTTTTTACTGCCAATTCATTTTAAGGGCCGTTAAAAACCCTTTGAACAAAATATTATTATCTGATCTGTATTAGTCAAAGAAAGTAATGTTGAAATACCTCTTCAGATCTTCGGCAGATATTTAATATTAACGTCTCCTTCTTCATAATGTATGAATTAATATGTGTATAAAGTACGGAAAAGTCAGAGGTGCGTGCCTTGGATTCGAACTCGAGACCTTCGACTTGTCAGTTCAATGGTCATACGACTGGGTTATCTATCACTGCATTCACTAGGCTATCACTGCATTCTCGTATTAATAGTTAATTTTACCACTCGCGGAAACCTGCATGCCTTAGGGATTATATTCTGGACGGTGTGAAGTCTGCCATCCCGCACTAGGCCAGCGTGGTGGAATATAGCCTAATCCCTCTCATTCTGAGAAGAGATACGTGGCCAGCAGTGGGACAGTATATGGGTTGATGATGATCAAGTACGGAAATATATAAGCGTTTATTTTTCTAGCCTAAGCCTAGCCCTTCCAAACCTCTCTATCTTGCGTAACATCCAGCCATGCTTGCCCTGCAAACATATATATCGAAATTCGTATGATAAAATTATACTAAATTTCATTTTTATTCTTTCTAGACATTCATAAGATTTTTTAAACTACACTTGCGTACTTTTTATATCTGTAAGATACTGTACTATACGGTACTGGTAAAAAATTTAAGATAGCCTTTGTACGGTCGGCCATAAGTCCAGTAGCAGTTTCACAAATCAATCGCATCAAAAGAAGTCGCACTTACGACCTTTTTCTTTAACAAACATTTTGCACATATACACGATCTAGTATATCGGACTCTTTCGTCATTATCTAGACAGACAGAGAGCAATATAATGATCATTTGCCTTAGTGAAAAACCACACACTATCACCTTCTCGTTGTTATAGAAGATCGTCGAAGATTTCTTAAAAACACAGAAGACTCATTTTCCCGGGATAATGAAATTCTGTCCGTTTATTTATAGGTAGGTATATCATAAAACAAAGGCTCAAGCCGGACGTCCCACAGGAGTGGGACATCAACACAGGTACCACCCTACCTGCTGCCGCCCTTAATAAATACTTTATATCGACTCCACGGACACATTTTCTTTTTATACCTGGTTAGAAAGTCGTATAGTGAAAAACAATGTTTTTTCATCATGTTTTCGGTGACAGTTTACTTTTTACTCGACTGCGCGACGCAAAAGAGGGTAATGTGTTTATCAGCCTATGTATGTATGTTTGTTCGTTTGTAGGAGTCTAGAGACCATACGTGTGGGTCGATTTTGATGATTCTTACGTAAATCGATTTGTCTGTCTTGCGAATGACCCATTAAAAATTTTAGACCTGATCAATTTTTCCTAATAATGGGTCCAGACTGTCAAGTCGTTATGTTCTAGTCTAGCTATGTGAATTCTAGACTAAAGGATTTGTCTTTTTCTTTTCACTTTTTATTTAAAGTTGTGGTTTTAGGCAGTCGGTTTTTTTTTTAATTTTTAAAATATGCTTTTTAACAAAAACATAAAGGTTTAGCATAGCTATAAACTGTCGTAAGTCTAACGTTCAGCGTAAGCCACTTTTAATATTTTACTGAATCCAGTACCGACATTCTTTTCGACACCGGATGGGTTTTTCGATAGTGGTGGCTTGTTAAGCATATATTTTTTCAAATAATGTCATACAAAAATTATTGTTATAATGTATTTTTATTTTTTAATCATAAATGTGTTAGTGCACCCACCAATTCCTATCTCTGCATTACCCTAAGGTCGACTGGTAGAAAATTCCTTAGGCATTGAGTCCGCCTTTGTACTATATTTGTGTATAAAGCCTTGGTTCATTCATTCTTATCAGTCTATTGCCGTCCACTGCTGAACGTAGGCCTCCCTCAAAGAGCGCCAACCATCCCGGTCTTCTTCAAATCGTCTGTCCATCGTGTCGCAGGGCGTATGATATTTATATCATCGTAAAAATTTATGAAGGTAAAAGTACCTAAATAAAGTTTGGTAAACTTTTTTAATTAAATTTAAAAAACAACTAATTCAATAACCTGCCCAATGAACTAAAATCTCGAAATAACTTGTCCCACGACAGGTAACGCGTTTAATTTATAAATTTTAATTTACGAAAACAATAACCTGCTAATGGTAAAAGTTATTGTTTTTTATTTAACTTTCTTCTTAGCTGGTGCGCTAGTATACATTTTCAGTACCAGCTCACAGTTTTGATTTGTGCCCAGGTAATTGCAATAGGCTTACCCTCTAATATTAGGCCAGAAACGACGACGAACTGTGGGTGTATGTTAGTACGCTTCTGCGACCTCGTCGTGATGGTCCCTATGTTATGTCTACGGAAATTGATCCGTCGTAACAAAATACACCACACATTCATTCACTACATCACTACTGCACCTTTCACATCACTATAATGAATATGATCAAAGTCAATCATCGATAATGAATTTGGGAGTCGCCCAGCTGAAATCCGACGGTCCATCGGACGTAGATAATTAATTAATTGACAATACTGAGGGGGAAAGCTCGGCCGTTCCGCTATTATTAGCAAACAAGTTTATTTTCATTCAACTCTGATGGTCATCTCCATACAGTAGCCGCCCGGTACACGCACACATACAAAAATACAGTTTACAGAAATGTTATTGGGGTACTGCATACGTCAGAGTGTATGATTCTGTCGTTACAGGTTGTAGAGACCAGTTGACAGGGTACTTTTTAAAGTCCAGAATATCAGAGAAGTATTATCAATACTTACACTGTACTTGCTTTTTTTACACTGTACTTGACCGTTATTGACTTACTTAATTAGGTACCTACTCGTAAGTAGGATTTTGATGAAATTTGGTACAGAGATATATTTCACCTTGGAAAAGGACATAGGCTAGGCTTTTGGCCTTTTATCTCAAACAGCCGTTTGGGATGCGGGTGAAACCGTGGGCAACAACGAGTAATTTATAAAAGGATGTACCTATAAAAAATAGATAACGATGTTTATACTAAATCTACTGGATGAGGTATAATACCTCCATAGATTCAATGTAGCCCAGCGTTGTAGTAGTGTGCGTGCGGCGTCGGGTGACAAACACAGCGAGATGGCCATCGATGTATAAAACAAAGGGTGGTCAGGGGTACTCCACCATTACCAATGGAGTTTGTTTTGCGTGACCAATCGGCACACGTGGCGCACTCAAAATATTAGTATGAATTTGAGGGTTTGAATTTATGTATAGGTCGGGTAGCTACTAATGGTTGTAAAAGGGTCGCAATAATTTTGATGAAATCGCCGACCACTATCAACTGTCATCAATGAAGCTATCGGTGATTTAATAAATTATTAATAATAACGTAACTACATTAAAATAAAAACAAATATTGTAAGGTTTTTATTATCTTATTCTGTTAGCGAGGATAAGAAATAAAATTATTAATAATTGAAATGAAGGAAAAATAAAAAGAGTGAAAGAATCTTTTAACGTCACCTCATAAAAGCCGCCTCTTGAAAGCCGTCAAACGGTTAAGATGATGGTGCCAAAGAATTATACCTACATACCTACCCCCAAGTTTATACCGCAATTTACACAAAACACATTTCGTTCTAAACAAAAGAGCATGAACTCTACCTTTAACGTACCTAAATAACAATACCTTGAGACAGTAGTGTTGGATATCAAAGATAAACAAACAACACAGTCAAGTAGTTACATACAAAGGCTACAGTTCGGTTTCACGAGTCACGAGTTCATAACTAAATGTTGGGTACGTACCAACAACTTTGCGCTCGATAGTCGCTAGCGATGCATGGAAAATATTCGTATGGAAAGCTCTTGCAGCGCCTCCGGCAGTAGGTACCATGGGGGACCATGAAAAACTATAAGCTTTTTTGAAAAAGAAAACTAATAAAATGATATTCGTACTTCAAAAAAATAACTACTTTATATGGATTCCTCTTGAAAATATTATTCTATCAGATAAAAAATAAAGGTCAAAATCGTTTCACAAACAACGAAGTTCGACTGACTTCTACCATATTTCTGCAGGCCGTTATTAAATTAGCAGTTGTTACATTCGTCGATACGCGTTAGTGACTATCGCACGGGTTAACATTTAGGACTAGATAGTCCCACTAAATGATAACCCATGTAATATTATATTATATCGGAAATGAGAAATGATAGGAAATAAAAGGAAAATTAAAATCACAAGGATTGCCTCAGGCTAGCATGAAATATCAACGTATAAGTGAAGGCCATTTAAAACTTGTACATATTATTATTATTCCAAGCAGGCATTCAACCGACACTGTGCTAATTAAAATTCTGCCCAGTCAAAGGAGTATGAAAGCCATATAAACAACTTTTAACGTCCTGAAAATAATTTTAAATTTTATTATCTTCATACGTGAAGCGCGAGCAATTTAAACACCCCATAGCATTCACATATCCATTAACTGACCGTAGACTCCATTACATAAAGTTTATTGTTTAATAAATGCACCTGTTTAAACAAATATCCCGCTAAGTGACAAGAGACGAAAAATCGGCAAACAAATGAATATTACAATACCTCATCCTACCCTCATTTACTAAATAAACGTAATAAAAAAGATCGTTTAAGATAATCGCGACCAAAGAAAACGCTATAAATAACGATAATAAAAACTCCTCTCTACGCACAGCACTAGAGCTATTGTAAAAAAAAAGAATAATGTTTACTTTAACACTGCTCTCGTAGATGAAAATTTTCTTCTGAGATGATATCTGTCTCGGTTACAAATCATACCATTGTCTAAGGACGCCCCTCGTGGGGTGGGATTTTTCCACACCATAAAATTAAATATTGCCTTCCAAATTGTAAAATGTTATTATACGCTTGTGTAATTTAGTACTTATTTCTTATTGGCCTAAATAATTAAAATATACCTATCCAATCTGTTCTAAATATACTATTTTAATTATAAATAAGTATATTATATATGATGGTATGATTTTTATTTTAACAAGTGCTTACCAATATTGTGACAGTGTAAAAGTAATTTTCCTCTTAAATAATATGACAGTTCCATATTTATACAAAAAGTTAATATTCATTAAATAAATAAAACAAATTACATCATACAAAAATAATCAACGAAACGAAAAATCTCTAGTAGCTGTCAAATTAGCGTCGACCGGTCGAAAATATTTTTGTTTCGAACTCCCGCAAACTCCTGAACAATTACTAATGGCAATGACGCACACCTCTCGCTTGCAGACGTTTTCCATTAGGCGAACAGAGCGAACACTTTATAGGCACTAATAACTTCGTCTTCTAATGCACCATAAGTGCTTACAATGCGTTTCAGCTCTGGTCGGGCATTCAAAGTTCTAACACGCCGCATCCCGTGTTACGCTAAAATGGCTGGTTATTTAGCAAGTTTAGTGGCGACTGCACTGGGCACAGTGGTCACACACACTGGGACGTGTTACGTAGTTAGTTGATAAACCCTTCGCACGTCTAGTGAACCACAGTAGTATAAGAAAAGTATTAAGACGTCATATTTGATATCATATTATAGTAGGTACATTAAAATATTTAATATATTATACTATAACAATAGTATAATATATTAAATGTTACCTATAATATATTAAAGTATTGAAAAAAAAGCGAGTGCTTACACTTGACTGTATTAACTTCTTACTATCTTAGCTACCTACATAATAATGAGTAGTCATGAGGACCGCTATATCCCACTGAGCTCAAATATAAACAGGTACTTATACTGCCTTTTGCTACGCCATTAGACAAATAACGGTAAAATAACGACAATTATTGTGTTATATTAAATAAATTATTGAATATTATATATCATATATTTATTTGTAAATGATAAATAGATTAGTATGTAGTATTATAATCGTGAAACAGACGCAGTTTATTAATAACTAATATCGAAATAACGCTCGCGTTATAACCGTTATTTGTCTAACGTTATAATGAAGTTTGATTGAAGATAATTGCAGATATTAATGATGGAACTAATACAAAATAAATATTTCGGGAATGTACCTTCTCTTAAAAGATTTGCTTATTTTTCAACACCACACTAAACTGAAACTTCTGCCTAAAGAATATCTCTTACACTGTGTAAGAGGTAGTACAATAAAGTATTCCTCCCTACCGTGGCTCAGCTGTGGTACCAAAGCGAGAGTGAATGTGACCATTTGCGTACAGCCCTAACACTTGCCCAGTGGTCTTAAGTAACTAATGTTTAGCAACCCTAGTTGCGGTGGGTTTTAACTGCGCCTAATGAACGTTTGTCTTTTAATTCCAATGTAAACGAGATCGGATTAGATGTCAGTTCAGTGATTCTGGTTCCAATCAATGCTGATTATTATCAGTGCTTGATAAAAAGCCTTAATATTTAATATATTAATATTTAAATTCATAGTATTTTTTTATTAAAAAAACAGTGAGAAGGAAATGTGTAAACTATATATTGTATAGTAGAGATGTATTCTAAAGTACAATTTCTATAAGAAAAATTAATCCCAGTTAAATCTTATCATACTTCTGGAAGAAGTATAATTTATTCTCGAAAGTAGATACTTTCAAGTAATTTATAAGTACACTAGAATTTTTGGTCGCCTCTGTGAAATTTATTGCGCTCAAAGGAATTAGGGTACTCTAAGTGCCAGACAATTTCTAGCAGAAAAACCCTTTAAAGCGCCGTAAAGCGGATGTACCTCAAACGGCACAAGATTTTTATTTTAATTGCTTCATTAAACACGAAACCTAATACTTTGAAAGACTAAAATTAACTGTTAGAAAACTTTACCAAGCGAACAATATACTTTTGTAATACAGCCAGTTACTCAATAAAGCCTTCGGCTGTAAAGAAGTTGTTAAGTAGAATTTGACGTCAAAAATATGATATCCCAGATTTAAATATATCCAAGTAAAATTGTCTACCATTTATCGTTTCGTTTCATCTGACCACGTGACTTAGCGTTGGAGATATGTATATTTGCCATACATTTTAATAGTTTTCTAAAGCGTTAGCGATCATAGATTTTCAACTTGGCTAGGCCTACAGTTTACCGTCAACTAGAGACACATTGAGGAATTACAATTGAAGTATTTACCTATATGATAGTCTATTGAATTGCATATCGAATGCGTAGTCATAGGTCTCAGATTCCAACTTACCTCTGACTTCGAAGCGAGGAAACCTGAGAGATTTAGTTGATGACCCACCAGGCCAGCATGGTAGACTTATCCTATTTATTCTGCAAGGATACTCTTACCCAGAAGAGCCAAAGTAAAATGGATTGATGATGGATAAGTAGGTATTTATTTACGTAATAATATTTCTACTGTAAAGCATGTCACCAAAATCTGCCTTTATGATGTACCGAAGGTACTCTTATTAGAAAAAATACCCTGTATTACGCTGGTTAAAACCCTAGTCATACTTTTTTTATGCTCACTCCCCTAGTGAGCATAAAAAAAGTCAGTGACTGTGACAGTCAGTGACATTTTTGGAATGTCAAACGCACACAATTTTGCCACAATATTGACAGTTTCATAGTGATTTCATAGTAAAAACTGTCATGCTGTCAGCTGTCATGTACCTCTGGTACAAATTTGGGCTGAGTTGTATGGACTTTTGATGACCTCCTTTCTCAACTTAGATCAGATGTATAAATGTATTCTACTGAAATTTTCCCAATTTTGATTATATACCTAAATAAATGTATCTAAATCGTCCATAGATACTATTTCCGAGTTTGGAAACAATAATTGTGGGTACTTTCAACCGATAGAAGTCCAAATCTATGTTTGAAATGCAGAGAGCTCTGTCTAACGGCTCCTAAGGGTGTAATAATTAAATTATAAACTTTCGTAACCGGAGTTCATGGTAGGGTCAACTTATTCGTTAAGTAAATGCCATATCGTAAAACTTTATGACCTGCCAAATGAAGGGGTTGTAAACTTTTACATTTTGTTTCGTACCTACATAGTGACAAGATTGTCGTTGTAAAAATAAATTGGGTTGAATCTCATTGTGGACGTAACAATTAAATTCTATTTGGGTAACATCTATTTTGTGGGTAGTTCCGTGTATTGCTTCTCTGTCACAGAGGTGATCTCGCGTGGGGCTCGCTAAACTAAACAATGTGCATGGGTGAAACGATTGGCTTCTATGCTATAGAATTAACTAGAAATATTAGCACGTGTATCATATACTTAGGGTGTTACGTTATTGATAAATTTAAAAAACTTTTTAACAAAAATATTAAGCCGCCGAAAAACTGAAAAGAAAAACATAATAAACCTTTTTTATTTAACCTTAATAACTAGCTTCTTAAACTAATTTTAGCATACCTAACTAATTTCGAGTCGGCGCCAAACAACTACTAAACTGAGACTAAGAATTTCATAGAAAAAGTTAATAACACTATGGAACCCAGAACCCCAAGCGTAGTAGTCTCGACTTGATAACAGAAACAAAAAGAAAATACATTATGGGTTCGAACTTTGATAATTTTTGTCCGAATAAATAAAAAATAACCTAATAAAAGAAACCACAAGTATTTTATACAATGAGGGACAAGTAGAACAACGATTGAGCACCGATAAGGCCCGCACAGAGTAAAATAAGCACAAACATTTCGAGCACCTCTTGCGTATTTTTTTTAGAGAGCCATCGCGGCCAACTTTTCGGCTTTCGAGTTTCAAGTACTTCTGCATCATATAATTCAATTTGAGTAAAATTCGTGGAAAGCTGCCCTTTTGCTAAATACCCGGAAAAGTTTCTGTACGTGACCCCATCAAACTACATCCCAAAGGACCGTGTGTTCGTTTTTCCTTCTTTATTCCCATTTTTTCGGGAAAAATGTGGCCCATGTTTTATTACTCACTTTAGTTAAAGAGCACGTAGGTTTTATGTGGAAAGGATTCATTAGGAAACATGAAATGCTCAGGAAAACGTCTTAGATTTACATAATTCATTTACAAGAGTAACGTTTTGATGTGTGAACGCTGTCACAATTTGTATGCCTCCAAAAGAAGTTCTAATGGAATCATAAAAAAAAAACTCGAGTCTCGCGCCAAACGTAAGCACTTAATTCATCATCCTTAGTACTCTGCTAAGCAGGCTGTGAAGAAACTCCACCGTCACGTTGTGTAATACTTTCATATTATGTCAAGATAAGTCTTCATTCTATCTTTTTTGCCTCTGCCTCGTTAGTCTGCGACTCATTATAGAACCTGGGGTCGATTTCCAGGTCGAGTAAAGCGTTATTGGGTTTTTCTCTGACATTCTCAGTAGCAGCTCGGAGTTTGGAATTGTGCCCGTTTAATCGCAATAGGCTCGCCTCCTATAACATGGGACCTAAGCATACCGGCGAACTGTGGGTGCATATTTGGTACACCTCTTGCCTAACTCTTTTTTTTACATAATATTATATTCACAACAGAAGTGAGGCCCTGACTCCCGCTCTATGTGTTACAGAAGCCAGCGAAATACATAGCAGGTAGGTACAGAAGCAAGTACATCAAGCTACCCCCATCTGTCAAATTTCTTTGATAGATTTTCAGCTTTAATACAAAAAATAAGGTTTATATTCAATAGGGAAAATTTTAAAGTTTCGAATAGCTTGACCTTTAGGCGTCTGTACATTAAAAATTGATTTTATAAAAATTTTTTTAATATTTTTCCTCGCTACTTACCTACTTACGTATTGGAGGGTTATTATCTTGATTTTAGAAAAATATATTGTATACTTAGTCCGACTACACACGGTTAGAAAATATTTTGTCAATACAATTCGGGGTCCATGGCCTAGTTCATACATTTTAAACATAATTTTCTCGACGACCACACTGTCAGACTTTTGCTGAATCTTTGTGAGAGTCTTTTCCCAACTATGCTGGGGCTACAGTCCAATTCCTGAGGATAGACTGGTTGTCGTTTCTTGGGCTTCTGACTACCACTAACGATTTTCATTGGTGTTCATATGACAATCAGGACCGACGGCTTTAAAGTCCGTCTCACGAAAGAAGTCCCGCAGACGCGGCGCCACAGTCATACGGCGGAATATTGCCATTAGCTAAACTCTATTGTTTTAGACTCCAAAAATCTGATTTTATTGTAAAGTTGTCCGAGTTTTCAAAATTAGTTCCACTCATTTCCGTGGGACTTCTTTCGTGAGACGGACTTTACGTGTTCTCTGAGGCACGGAGGGATCTCGATGTTTTTTTAATAACGGTCACTCAGCCACAGACTAACCGCGCCTAGCGCAGCTTAACCTTACAGATCAGTTGATCAGCGTAGCTATAACTTAGCTACGCGCCCTTCAACCATACATTTTCATCGTCAGGTTGGTTTTCTGACAGAAGTTTTCTGATAATGCAACAAACAGCATTATTATCTCAACCTGTCAATATAATTTTGTTGCAGTAATATTGTGGTTCACCAAAAATTCGGCATTACACGACACGGCTTATCGGCACCGTGGACACGGGTCGATTTATTCAATTGTGCCCATCACTGCAAACGGTAAGGCCATGTATTTATAGTGGGTAAACTTGTGTATGAAATTGTATTGTGTGTGGATTACTGAGCATGTCAAAGGCTATTCACAAGAACATAGAGCGTGGAACGATTAGATACGGATTTGGCATGTTACGATTGTCATACATTTCAATGCGTGTGTTTCGAAACCACAAGGTTTGATTGGGTATCAGGGTATTTCGATGTTAAGATAAATAAAGCTTTTATTCCCATATGTCAAGTCACTACTGTACAGTAATACTGAAGAGACCGTTGTAAGGAGGTTGTGTTATCATAAATTTGTAGTTATGACGTAGTATCCTCAAGATGTCTGTATTGCCCAAAAATGAGGTTGCGGAGGTCTGGCAGTCACTTCATATAAAATACTGATATTCAGCAGCATCTGGGTAGACAGGACGCCGATTCCAACATAATTGGGAACAGGCTCGGAGGAATAAACAATCGGTTTAAATATTAGACAAGTAGTAATTTGATCTTGTCATTATTGTCCTGTCATGCTAGTAGACTAATACTTCACCTCGATTATAAAATATAAATGAACTGAGCGTTCACTAAAAGGCGCCTAGATCTACAAATTGACAAATATGGGCTGATTATAATGATGAATATAGAAACATATTATGTATTTGATTCATAACTACCTTTATTTTTTTATGTTTTATTTTAAGTAACTACTTATGAATATTTTTTATAATTATTGTCAAACCATATTAAGGCGAATGCGCCCTAGCATTATAGTATTAAATTATCTCAATACTTTAATATATGAATACTTACCTTTGGTTAAACAAACTTACCAATAGTTAAACTACCGAACATCTGTCGGTGGCAATTTTCGGGTAATAGGCGAGATTTTGTTCATAGAAACCCAGTCAATTGCTTGACCATCTGTGTCCGATTCGTGAGCTGACGAAAATGTACGAATGTTTCCGAATATTGACGATAAAAGCGTGGTCACGGTGACTCTCCTTAACGTCATGCGGGCCTAGTACAAGGGTTTGCAATGAAAACTAATGCCGATTTGTGTAATATGGGATGTGTGTTGTCATATGTGATATATGAACGTAAACTTGCAATAAATCATTGCAATTATAAATTTGGATTTTCGAAATGTAGGGCGTTTGTATTTGTAAGGGTTGGGTTATTGGCGTTTGTAAAATTTATATGGGTAGGCATGAACAATTAATTAAAGCGTTCGTAAGTTTGAAACTAGTATTAGAATAGTATCTACTTTGAATCTGAATCTGCATATGGCCGGGTGCCGTCTGTCGGCACTTATTAGCACTTACATACACTATTATTATTATGTATTCTTTTATACAAAAAAAATCGTAAAAAGGCGGTCTTAATGCCATTAGGCATTTTCTACCAGACAACCTTTGGGTGATGCAGAGACGAACAAAGTAGATGCACTAATAAAATATGAGCGAGAGGTAAGAGGCAATGACTGATTGCCCTCATAGCAATAAATATACAATAAACTTACTTAAAAATATGGATACTAATACTATGGCTATCGCTTTGTTGTTTTGTTTTGGAAGAAAAGTTACTCTAGTCTATAGAGGATTTATCTTGCACATCAAGCTGCATCATGCTCACATTATTAGAACATCATAAACAAACAATCGTAAACAGAAAAAAAAGTATTGTTAAAACCATTATTTAAAGGAGTATAATATGGAGAGTCTTGACGATTCTTCTGCATAAGAGACGCTATTTGGAACGAACCGTGTACCTACCTAGCTCTTGACAATTCAAAAGTACATATTACTATCTACTTAATATAAAATATTTTAATTCAAATTTGCATAAACATGCGCCTGTCTGTCGGTCTTATTGCCAAATACTGGCCAGTGTGTTTTTACAGATTCCATTTAGGACGACACGTTAATAAATTATTTAAAAAAATTAACATCGCATTCTAGATTTGTGACTCCTGTATTCCTCGAATATTTAGGCAGAGGTGTATTAATGAACATCCATAGATGTGCCAATTAGATCCCATGTAATGTAATAGGGAATTATTAATATATTCCCTACTAAGAGTAATCACTTTGCTCGACCTGAGAACCTGAACCTCACGCTAATTTTTCTAACAAATTTCGACAAATTTTTGATGACTCTTCGTCGGATAATCGGCTTATGCAAACTCCACACAATTTTGCGAAACACACCAGTCACGGCTTAGCCAATACAAATTCTAATCAGGATGCATCATCACGCGACAGGGGTGCTGTGTTTAGGTTTTCGACCCAAATAACGGTGTCAATTAGAGTAACGTCATAATCCGAGGCCCTCTGTTAGTCCGGTGGGCTGGCCCGGGCAAACAACGGCTCGATTAGATTATTATGAGACCCAACCACGTCGGGTTTTACGATAATTTATAGCATTGTTCATCATGCATATGTGGGGTAAATTTTACCTTTGTTAGAGTGGATTAATCTTTTTTGCTGTGGATTTTTTAACGACTCTATTAAAACGTTGTTGACGTATTATTATGGGGTTTTAAGTCCTTAAAACATAGTTGTTGTACGATGCTGATACTCACACCATATATGTCGTAACCCCGACTGGTCAGCTCTTACTTGCTATGGCAATTATTTTTCTGCAAGGTACTCATCTTCGCTATAAAATTAATCTTAAATATCAAACTGCACAATTATCACTCTTTCAATTAGTAGAAAAAACTATTAACTGAAAATACAATACATACGTATTCATAATAAAATTACTAATAGATTTCCTCTATCAGTAAATTAGTTTTATCTTTAGAGTCTAAAAATCTAGTCTCAATCATTTGCTACTTTAGTTGATAACGTTAACATAGAGCAAAATAAAGTCACAATAAAATGCTACTAAATCCTGAGATAAAAACTGATGGATGAAGCCGACAATAAGGCAAAATGCAGGCACTCCTGAACACAGATAAAATAAAAGGAATTATAAATGAGACTGACGTGAAGCCACTGACTGTATCAACACCATTACGTTTTTATTTTATTTCGGAAAAAATAAAACCAGCACAAAAAACCTTGCGGTGGAGATGACAATTTGTTATGATTTCATCTGATATCATTTTTGTTTTCGCAACCCGAAACTTTTACAGGAAAAGAACTTTTACGGGGGTGCGTCCAACTTACCGTCGACATCGAACTTTGTCATTGTGTTTCCAACATTTCTCTTTAT
This sequence comes from Acronicta alni, assembly GCA_964056405.1. Lineage (NCBI taxonomy): Eukaryota > Metazoa > Arthropoda > Insecta > Lepidoptera > Noctuidae > Acronicta > Acronicta alni. Next base: position 9,791,117 of record OZ043926.1, read on the forward strand.
TTATAAACGAGTCCGTCTAGACATGAGACCAGACATCCCCCTATGGCACCCCATACGCCCAATTATTGAATACTGTAATAACTCTGCAGAACAGAGAAAAAAGTTTAATCTCCTTTGAGTGATGAGTGCACCACTCCATTTTGACGTAAGTTATATAGACAGTTTGTATTAAAAAGGGTAGATACGACTCCCGTATATACAAAATGATGATTTTGTGCAAATATGACTTCAATCTCCTTGCAGGATTTACCTAAGGAGAGAGGTACACAGGAGATGAACGTATGGATAATATAATTATTTTTTGGTATAAATCAGGGCTAGTACTTACTGTGATTCTTAGATACCTACTGATTCAATGAAACTAAAATTATAGTTACCTACCTATAAACTTAATAATTTTGCTGTAAAATACATAACAATTGGATATTTTTGCGCAATTAATCCATCATAATAATAATCATGCTTGAAGTTCAGTTAGGCATAGGTGAACTGTTCTATACCGCCTTTAAGTTCCAAGCTGCTATTTTATGTTTATCTATATAAAATGTATATAAAACAAAAATGCTGTTCGTTAGTTTCGCTAAAACTCAAAAACCGCTTGATCGATATTGATGAAAAGTTTCTGTGTTGATGGTTTAGATTCACAATTGGATCCGGTAGGTGGCGCTGCAATGGGTTGTAGGGCGTCTGCCGGGCTAGCTAGTATTTTATACAAAACTTTACTCGTGAATCACTCACGTTCAGTGCTCGCGACCACAAGACCGATGAAATTATTATGCGCAAATCTGCAGGATATTGTTCTAAAATTAAAATATACCCTGAAAATGAAGCTTTCAAGAGCTCGTTCCATCTATGTCTAGAGGATTTTAATAACCCAGTTTCAAATGAGTTTCATCCAGCTGAGATATTACCTACGTCGAGATTCAGGCTTCAGCTACAGCGAAGAATGTTTCGGATTATACTAAGGTTAATATTTATACTAACATATTATTTCAGCTTCCTACATGAGAATTCGAAATTAAAAATTCTAAGTTTATTTTTAACGCTAGCTGTGTTTGTAATTTTAAGTCTTTGTGTAACTATAATCTAGAAAAACGTCTTACAATAAGGCTTTGCGTCGGTTAGATAAAACAAATTTCTATTCATTTTGGATATTCTTTCCGCTAATTTCCCTTGATGTAAAGGTAGTCTGTATTCATACCAAATTAATAGTATATACCTAAGTACTAAAAGCTGTTACTAATTATATTAAATACTTCTAAGAACTAACTGGTCCCAGCAGACGGAATCCGTTGATGACCAGCGTTCTTCAAATCAACCATGTTGTCGTAAATCAAACGTATCGATACACAAATCGATTCGTAAAACATGTAATAAGTATCTACCCACTGTGATGTGTGTTTTTGAAAAAAATATTTTTATGTAGATAGTACAATTCAGTCAATTTACAGTAATTTACTTCATTTTTGATGAGCACCATCTCCTTCTTATGCCTTTTCATCTTCATCAGTATACTCTTCGCAAAGTGGTTGTAGTCCTCACTTAAGGACTAATGGAACGCTTGACAATACAGCACCATTCTGTAGGTATTGTTGCCTTTCTAGTGCACTCATAAAGTGGACCATTTATCGCAGCCTCAATATGGTCGACTCAACGCATAGGTCGTAAGCTCATTTAAATCTCGCTCGCGCTCTTCAATATTGCTCTAAGTATTTATCGAACTACCCTCGTACCTATTTAAGTATTTCCTTATCTTCGAAAGTTTATGCTGTTTATTTTTTCCATAGTTTGCGTCTAACGTCAAGGTTGTTTTATCACCCTCTACAGACAGAGGGGTTGGTTGGCACATTGATGGATAGCACATCGGTGTTCGTTGTCAATATTGAAGCTAAATTGATAGAGCACGTATGCCTCACTCACCAATTATAATTATATTATCCTGCGTTGCGTTCGATGCAATCTCATTATATCTGATACTCAAGTAATTAGCGCTCTGTCTGATACACCTATTTTAGGATAGTGACTTTGAGGTTTTGCATGGCGCTTTATCAATTTCAAGCAATATAATGGATATGTGAGATCAATAATGTACGTTATTTACGTTACTATTGATTTAACACATAAATGGAAACGTTTGTCTTCTTGTCAATTCCTCACGTTTAAATTACTGACCAGATTTTAATGAAACTTAAAAAAGACAGTATTGAATGGTCTTGTTGGTTTCTTTTTATTTTTTAAAAAGTTGCCCCGCACTAAGATTTTTTACTGTATCGTGGGTCTGTTTACAAACACAAGTTTTTACATACACAAACACCCAGACCCGGAACAACTAGCTGTAGGTCATACAAATATTTGTTCCGTGCGGGGATCGAACCCACAAACCGTGGCACAAAAGCCGAATGCTCAACCGCTGCGCCAAATGTATCATCAAATGGATTTTAATTTCATATAGGTACTACCACTGTTATATTTTAAAGGGAAAACAGGATCCTGGATAAATCTAATTGTACATTTGCTAGAATTTACGTGTGAAGTACTAAATCTGAACGATTTGAAAACAAGTTGAAAAAAAAACTTAAATATTTAGCTGCTCTTACAGATAATTCCCATTAACCGGGCACAAAAGCAAAGTACGAGCTGCTATTGATATTTTCATAGAAAAACCCGATAACACTGGTCGACCTGTGAATCGAATCCAAAACCTTTAACGTAAGTAGTAGTCACGCTTAGAGCCTAGACTAACAAGGCAGAACTTATAACGTACTACTTATAATAATTCTTCGTACTTAATTGTGATTCGAAAGAGTCAAGTTGCAAGCTTTTTAATATTATTGCAGAGTTAGCGTCATAATATTATACATGTACACAGCCGATCATACCTGACCTGCCCCGTACATTATAGGCACTATTAATGTTTTTGTTAATTAACCACTACCTACCGAAATGTTCAAAGTGATATCAAGTGTTGTAATGTCATTAAATAAATATTATTTACTACTAAGTCGTGCAAACTGCTTCAACTGATGTATCTGATACCTCCTCGAAAAACTAATTTCAAACAGAGGATCTCTAATAAATGCAAGTAGTATTAAACATATCGTTTTAATACGACCCTTAATTAAAAAGGGGCATTAGCGTCCATCTTTTTAGGGGTGTATTTTTTTGTAATGACAACTTGTATCGGAAATGAGTCGACCTGTATTACTTTCCATTGTATATTAGGGTTGTGCCCCGTTAGTAAGTAATCCGTATCATCTGCTACTGGGGCAATTATTTGAAAGGGAAGTTGTTCGAACCGCACGTAAGCCGGGCGCGTGGACGGCCCTAATTGTTGCCTGCGATAACCAATATGGCTTAGTGTAGGGTGACTATATGAAATAAAATTGAATGAATATTGGATAATTCTTTGGAATTATGGAAATAGAATACACAATAAAATATTTAATTAATTTAAATGAAAATTTTGGAATAACAAGTATTGTGAAGCTTTATTAAAAATGTATCGCTTATTCGCGTATAATAATTTTCCTCATTTACTAGAGTACAATATCCGTTGATGACAGGCCCGTCAAGCGAAAAGATTAATGACTTCTGTAATTATTTAAAAAAACTTACAAAAAACTTACTTTACAAATTTACACAATTAACGCTTTGTTTACGCTTTAGTACCTATTAATTGCTATTTTTATCAGCAATATTTTTTTCTATACATCTAGAGTAATTTTATTATAAAAGAAAAGTGACTTAAACAATGCCATGGGCTACTAACACTACGTAAATTTAATACTTTGTGTAATTTAATACTTCGTAGATAATAATCTGCCAGTTTCAGTATTGGAAACGTCTAATATTCAAGTGTTCAAGAAAAAAGTTAAAAATGATGGTTGACCAAGGGGTTGACTCTTTTAAAGAATATTTTATTCGATAAGTTGATGTATTAATACTCAGTATATCATTTTAGTAATTGTAATCCAAAATTTTTTTGTTCACTAGTTGTCATTATTGTAATTTATTAATTTCATATTCTCTGGTTGACATTAGACAACACTGATGATTTTACTTACAAGGACATTTATGAATTCATTTATCTACCTTATTATTATTAGCCCGTGCTGTCCTACTGCTGCGCAAAGGCCTCCCTCTATTCCATTGTACGTTATTTTTGCATGCCCTATAGCAGATTATGGTGATACGAAATTCATTAACTGTAACAACTCATGTACCCATATTCACAAAATAAATGATTTGATTAGGTAATGTCATCTCATTAATTCAAATCCATAATCAAGAAATGTCATGTGAGGGAAAACAATCAGATGGACACTGGCTTTGAATTGGGCTAGATTAATATAAAAATTTTGTTACAATGGCTTTGACAGAAAAGTTTTGTGCAGTTTCCAAAATGACAATCTAATTTATACTCACTTCGATACAGCACTTCATTTTACTACCCGCTCTATCCCGCTTGATAAAGCACGCACAGTCCCCCTACACTGAATGTCAGTGAAATATAAATTATAAAGGTGCAGGGTGCGTCATTGTGTCCTTCGCTCCACGCATAGACCGCAGAGATTGACTGCACCCCGCGGATCGAGCGTGACGCATTGCCTCTGCGAAATAGTGCTGTTAACTGCGTCACGGCTCATGTAAAGTCGATAAGTTCTATTGCATTCAATAAATTGTGTTCTACTTGGATGGTACGCCTTACATATTTATAAAACATTTTGAAAGAGAAATGGTTTTGCGTCTAAAGTGTATTGTCTTTGTTCTATATTGCAACATGGGGAAGTTTGCCATGCGGGACGGAAATAAATTCAAAATATATTGTGTAGATAAAATGTTCTCATAAGTGAAGGTAAGTTTTCTTTTCAGAAATCCTTGTATACTTCCCTATTATATCTCCAATCTATCAAAAAACTAATCGAACTAGCGTGACTAAACCCATCACTACGGTTAATACGTTCGTAAGTGTTGTTGCACAACATTTGCTTCATTGTCCGCAAACTGCAGGCCCCGTCCGTTCAGCACATCCCCTTACTAGATTACATTGTTATAAGAACACCGATTAAAAAGCGTGGCATTTTGTAGCAGCAGTAACGAGAATAAATCATGTCTTTTGTCGACAAATTTTTTAGGCGGCCCTATTTTATAATAAGTCTATTTTTAACGCAAATTAATATTAATGAAGCGTTAATATACATATTCGGTTTCTTTTGAAATTCTAATTTCCGAACGTCATGAAATGCATTTTGTAGATTGCTAAATTTTTTTGAGTCTAGCATGACTATTATTAAAGATGCACCCTACTTGTGGTTAGGGTTGCTCAAAATAAAAAGCCAAAATATTTTCAATACATTTATTTTCATATAAAAATGCGCTTTTCGTTTCATCGAATACCCGGCCACTATAAGCTGACAGACATACCTTACATACGAATAACATTTAAGCTTGTACATGAAGAAGCTAACGACTATGTTGAAGTTACGATCTTCAATTTGCAATTAGTTCAATAAAACAACGTAATCCCATTGCCCTAAATTGTATTTGTTGGAGCAAAAACATTAGTTGTTATCAAATGGATATCTAAATTGGTATCGATTGTTGGATTCATTCCGTTCGACAAGTTTAAAGCCTATTGTTATAGTTTAACTTTGAGAACAACTCAAGATTATAGGCACTAGTTAGTTCAAAATCATGGTGGATTACAAGTTTCAGAAACTTTCATATCAACGCACTTTGGTGTATGACGTCATCAAACTGCAGGAACAAACAATCAATATCAATTCATGTACCATACCAGCGAACAGATTCTTAACATTTATTTTAAAAATATTATTCTAAGATTACTCGGTAAATTCTCCTTTTATAAATGGCGCTGTACGAAATTTTATAAACATAAAAAATGAGAAAGTTTAGGTACAAGATGTAGATAAATAATAAAAATATCTTAAATATATTTAAGCGATTATAAAAACGTTATATGACTTCATTAGAAAGGACTGCTAAATTGGTGACTTTGAAACATTTATTTATAAATGTAGCTATTAGCAGTCTAATTCTAATGAGATAACACAATACACGCAAAGAATAGAAGTTCAATAGATTCTTAAAACTATGAAGTAGTAGGATACCTATTAAAACTATAGTCGAGATCGAAAATGTAAAAATAATTATGTGTAGATAAGAACGTACAGTTTATAAAAGTGTTACAAGTACTAAAGCCTATTGCATTGTAACGGTTGCGTCGTGATTTTTACAATTCTAAACTTCTATTCTTGATGTGTACTGTGTTATAATAAATCTTAGTCATTATAATTAGTAGATAATTATCTAAATAATCTTAGACGATCTAACAGGTATACATTACCTAACTAATGAATTTGTTTATAAAATTAAACATGACACCTAAATAGCTTATAATGAAATAAGCAAGCGTCCTAATAAAGATTGTCTCAAACAAATGGAAAATATTTAATAAAACTTTCATTCTGGTATTCCTTAAGTTTTATGAGATTGTATTAACATGTGAGACAAAACAGTTGGTAGAAAATATTTACAGTCTTAACTATTTATTTACAAAGCCTATTCAATAACTTACAACACTATAGTTTCAGATTTTCTTAACTAAATTAAAGGCAACTCACTTAAGTAACTAAAATAAAATCAATTCGGCAAAAACTTATGCTTCTTCTTTCGGTCTTACAAAGCTAATAAATGATGATTAAGTTTCATAATATCAATTATGTGATCATGACTAATTGATAATTAGAGGCTCTTATAAATGTATAAACAAGAAATAGAAATAGAGAAGAATATAAAAATAATTGTCTTTTAATTAATAAAACCCTTCATCTGCATGTGATATAAATAAAAATAAAATTGTGACGTGTATCGCTTGATATATATATTATCCTATATACACTAAAATATAATACCCTCATTATAAGAAATACACTAAAAGGCACAATTCGTACCTCTAGAAGCAATAGTATTTTCCAAGAATTGTGTAGAGTGCACTAAAGTTCCATTGAGAAAGACAGAATAACTGTCTAAAACAACACGACCTTAGAAAAAATATAAATTATTTTTGTATAGTTATAATTATTTAGATGTTATAAAAATATATATGTATAGAGAATATGTGATGATAATAAAGTTGAGATAGTAAAGCTGAATACTTAAGTAAAGTTTTGGCAGTTAAAAATACTGGTCGCGCTCACATATACACAAGCATATCGAATGTAACACCAAGTTTTAACATTCACGAACGTTTACATTTGCTTGTTTTCCAGTAGGTTCTTAGACAGCAGAGTTCTTGCCAATGATCGGTCCTCCACTGGTAGCATATACTCTATGTCCATCGAATTCAACAGAAGAGTTCCTTTTAATAGCATCATCGCCCGTGTCCTTCAGTGGCTCCTTTTCATCCCTGTGAAAGTAATTGTGATTAGATCTTGCTAATGTAAAAAATATTATTAAGGCTTTATTTACAGCACGTCGGTTGTTTTTAGTTGCATTTGTTTCTTTATTGCGTAGGTACATCCGTTATTTTATTTAACATTAATCCTTTAGTAGATCTTGTCCTAAAATCACTTGAAATGCAACTTCAAACAAAGACCAAACAAAACTACGCGCATTAATGGATGTTTGATGTGAGAAATATGATATACAGATGTTGTGATGGAAGGTGATTGAGGGTAAATAAAGCGAACACAACATAAAGCCAACATATTAATGCAGAATAAATATTAGCAGACACTGCAATCACATAACACATGGCAAAAACAAAAACTGATAGTATAGATAAAGTTGTATGATATATTTGAATGTCTTACACTGGCGTGGTCGGTACATAGCTACACGTGGTTGAAATGAGGCAGCATTGGGAAAGACAAATAATATTCGTTAGTGGATTGTGCAAATAGTAAAATATCTAAAGTTAATCAATGAAAACTCGTGACAGTGCTTTGGGAAGAGTTATACACAATAGGTAAGTAGTAGGATAATTAACAAAATAACTTGAATATAAAACAGAATAACAAAAAATTGTCGTAAGAGATGTTCCAGTCAAATAGAACTTGGCGGAAGTTTTCGGATGTAATGTAAAAGACGTGGCACTTGTTTCAAATCACAAAATAAAATCTTTGCCACTATTATTTACCTTCAAAAAGCTGCTCTGTACACTACTGCACAACTACAACACTTTAACAGTCTTATACAAAGCATTACGGTTTCTATAATTATATTCCATAGCTATATACAATAGGCAAATCGCGAAGCTTTTCGTTTTTGATACGTATGTACAAATTGCTCAGCCCCAGCAAAAAGTTACATACATACTCCATCCCCTTTATTAATAACTGAATTGTCCGTTCAAACCAAACCGTCGTTCGGTTCAGAATATTCCTCCTCACGAGGACCAAACCATATCATCCGCACAAACAAAGCATGCAGGCAGTCTCAAGGTTTCGTATGGCTATTGTGTGATGCCTTACGTAGGGGTCGGCACGAGCTTGACCGGTGGCGGCAGGGGCGCGGGGGAGGGCGGCGCGCGCGGCTTCGTGCTGCAATAAGGGAGCGGGAAGCGCCAACCGTACAGACTAGCGGGCAGAAACATCTCTCATCGACACTAACACTTAATATGGAACACGGGACACAAAGGGACAGGCTTCGACACAATTAAATATAAGGTGAAATACATATATTATAAATAGATTATAATCAATAGAAGTCTGGAGTATAACGGTTATGATGTCGATGAAGTGCTATCTGATGAGCTTCGTTTTAAAGAATAAAATCTTTAAAACGAAATTTAATATAGATACGAATAATCCAAAGAATTCAAAAGAATAAATGTTTTACCTTCCCAACTTGGCTTCATCGTCGTTATGTTTCTTTCCGCGTCTACCACAGACAATCGCAATGACTCCTTGACGTCTGAAGCACAGGAGAAGGAGGTCCACGGTGAAGAGGCAAATTAAAACTCCAGCCAGTGCCAATCCTATTATTGAAGCACTTGATAAAAGTTGCGGGGGTGCAAATCCGGAACGTTCAACACCTGTTCAAATAACATTGTTTCGATATATTTTACTTCAATCTATTTAAGAGCAGTAGAAGCAGGTTACCAATGATTGCTAAGAGGATAAAGCCAAAGTGTGATCTTCAAATTACATGGTAAATGTGTCTACTGCTCTTGTTAGTGTTAGTTTATGCATCATGTCACAGAAGCTGAAGATGTTAGATGACATGAAAGTGATTGTAATCAATGCAGTTTCAGCTTTTGTGTACTTAGATTTACACAGTGCTTTAATTAAGTTGTACATAGCAATACAGACATTAATTGCAGTCAGCGATTTGGTGACAAACAGGGAGTGCTTTCAGATAAAGAAATCGTGCACCCAATCACCGGCGTCTATTCTATCAATAAAGACTCGTCAAATATTTTGGAAGAAAGCTCTCCTCTAGAATGAAATGGGGTTTGAATGAAAACGACAGATGACGAATGATAGAAACGAAAGATGATGATGCATAAATCGATGACCTTAAAATTAATGGTAACAATATAATAATCATAAGAAAGAAAAGTTGTCAAGATGCAAACATTCCAAATGATTTTCATTATCGCAAAATAAATGTTCAAACCCCATGACAAGAATTTATACTAAAGCAGTATCGGAATCTAATGTAAACGTAATAATAGTAAAAATTTTGAATAATAAAATGTATTTAAATAACATAATATTGGATGGAACTCTATTAACCATCACCTTAGTAAACATAATTATATACTCTTAAGTTAAGGGATAACATTAATTGCTGCTTGAAATGTATGTATCACATTCCACGTTTTATTGAAAAAAATACAATCGAAAGCATCATATCTCAAGCAACAATTTTTAGTTATTCTACAAAGAAATCCTAAAACCTGGTGAAACTGCCAATAATTGAAGAAGCACATGAAACTTGAGGTTCGATTTCTACGAGTCGAATACCTAGAGGATATTGTGTTGGCAGTTCCATAGATTACACCATCCATGCTTGGAAAAAATCAACCAGCACGACTAGGGTAATTAAAAACCCAAAATATAAATCTATAAACATTGTCATCTATCATGACTACTAAGATAATTATAATCAAAATGATAAAGACTGAAAATATATTTAAAATATAAGTTGATATTATGTATAATGTTTCTTCATCAATGTTTGGACCATGCTAACGGGACAATGTGAATTAATCAGCGCTTGTACACCCTACATGAAGATCATGCAATAGTAATTAGTACATTCCAAAGGAAACTAGCAGCAGGATTATTAACTATTAAAAATATCATATTAAGTAAAATTATATTTACCCAAATTTCAGTCAGGGCGACACATACACTTGTGTAACGATCAACATTCTAAAGGGTTAATGTATTTCTTGATAAGCATCTTGACAGCTTTCTTTTTGATATCTTATTACAATTAATCATTAGTTTCATGGGGTATTAAGGGATGAGGGTTATTCTAATTTTAATGGGTTCCAGTGATGGTAGTCAAACTTAAAAAAATGAATGAAGTTTTTTACATATTCCTAGTACCCTTTACTAAATGTTAATAATGACGGTATATTTACAGTAACATGATTGCAACTTCATTCATTTTAATGTTACTATACAAAAAACTAGAAATAGCAAAATTTGTTTTGAAAACATTTATTATTTTTCACATTGGTCATTTTTTTTTTCTTCTAAAACAGATCACAATTCGAACTCCTTGCAATTATAGTAGAACTTTTGGCTAACTACATTATATTTTCAATTCTCAATATTCAACATTCATATTCCCTTCTTACTTCATTTTATCATTTTGATGGACGATTCCCTTTCCCATCTTTATTCTATATCAAAAAGACAAAATAGTCATCAAAATTTCGTACACAAATCTTATGAATTCTTATACAACGTTCTATGTTTAATGTAATGGATGCCTTAATTTTTGGCATGTCTTTCTTAAAACACTACAATACGATTTTATATTTTGGCAGTGTTAATTTATTAGCCGTAAAATTACCTATGTAAGACTCAATTTAGTTTAAAAAATAAGTATGGGATAAGTTATCAGTGTAATTCAAAACGCCATCCGAAATACCATTAAATCATTTCAAACTTTTAATTAATAGTAAAGACACACAATCGGAATTATTACTAAAGTTTAGAAATCATTAGATGAAGTTTTTAAACAAATTAATAACATTTACACTTATTTACACATCAACAAATTGCATTATCACAACAAGTATTTTCCCTAAAATATAACAACAGTCGTCTTTGGACTTGCTTAATTTAGAAGATTATTAGATTTTAACTATTAGTTTATATTATGTAAAACATTATAAGTATCGTCGCTAAGATATCCATTTTAGTGTGAGCCCATCTGAAATTACTTGGACATCCATTTGGGTTACCTAGAAAATATTTTATTATGATAAATACGTATATAGTTAATAAGGCAAATAAAATGTTCTACAATAAGAAATCAACAAACAAATTATAGGCAATTTAAACTTACCACTGGTAATAAATTAACACCAACATAATATAAAATCGTCAATACGAAATTTAAAACTACAAAAGTACATCATAATTAGCTTTAAATCATAATTGTACTAAAAATGTAAAATTATTCTTCAAAATAATAAAAAATAATATAAATGCATGCCAAAATACAACAGTTTCGCACACTTCTCACAATTGATACTTCATTTTTAAATAATTATTTGTACATTTTAAAAGTAATTTATGTTAATTTTATATAGGCAAGATTTTACAGTAAAAATATGAATGATAAATTAGTTATGTAAAAACCATTCGGAAAATATAAATAACACAAAAATGGTTAACAAGCGGATGACTTACGCTATGAAATACTTGTACTTGATCAAAGAAAAGCAAAAATAAACATAAAACCAATGAAGGAAACTAGGAAATAACACAATCATGACAGGGAAATAAATTCGTTGCAAAAATAATATTTTACAAGAGCACATTAAAATAAATAGTTGAAGGCGCACAAAACACTAGTATAAGGTCTCAGTTCACAAAACCAAACACAAAACAAAGGTGAACAGGCTGAAGTAAGTGATGGTCGTTGCTTTCGAATTGTATATTGATTCTGAGGCGGTGTAAACGTCGTAGAAGCCAGCCCTTACGGGGACTTCATTACTCTCCTGATTGTACTCACCGAGAGCCGTTTGGACGTAAAGTTGTGCAGGCAGGGAATAGCCGAGGATGTTGTGTGCCCGAACGTGCATTCTGTATCGCGTGTCTGGGTGAAGACCACGTACTTCGTAACTGATTGCCTCTAGGGACTTAAGCTCTTCAACGACACATTGAGATTCAGATGCGATGCGCCATTCTCCACTCACTTTCAGCACCTATATAAAATTGGGTAGACGTGAACAATTTTTACATCAAAATATTCCGTAAGTAATCTTGAATCAGTTCCCTTATTCGATGACGGAATACTTTAAATATTTATCTTATAAGAATATTATTGAGGAAAGCTACGATAAATAATAACTTTATCCGGTTCTACGGCGTATAAAAAGCGAAATAAATCATCCAAACAAATCTATTGAAAGAGTATGTATTGTGTGTAGAAATGGGAATATAATATGATGTAACAATACAATAAAAACTTACGGGGCAGTAGCTGATCTCATACATATCGATGGGTTCACCATTGTTGGCGGGTACTCGCCATCTCAATTCATATCTATCGGCGTATTTACCATGAATAAGCGATTCAGGGCTTTCGTTTTCCCACCATTTTGGTTGCTCCGGTGGTGATCTAAAAAAGATATAAATGAAGATGAATATTTGTGTGACTTATAGTATGAAGAAGTTTTACTGCGGTCTTTAAACGACCTCTTTGTATTGAAATCGTATCTGAATATGAATTGTTAAGTAGACGTTGTGATAATAGGCTTGGACGAAAGCGTAATTGAAACAAAACCTTACCTTCTAGGCATAATGACTGTAAGTGGAGCACCCCAGCTTCCAGGCCCAACCTGATTGATGGCAGCGAATCGAAAATCATAAGTGAACATTGGCCTTAAATTCTCTACAATGTACGGTGAATTAGCAGACCAAGTTCTGTTTTGAGCAAGATTCCAATCGAAGTTTCCATTTTCCTTGTATTGGGCTGTGTAGGCTAATATTGGTGGGCCCATTTCTTCGGCCGGACCGACGATATTGAATGATACTGATGTCGCTGTTATTGTCTCTTGTCGGGCCTACCAAATAAAAAGTCAGTATAGAGAACGTTTAAAAGTATAGTTCCAAGTCTAAAACTATATTGCACCTAGACTCGACATTTCATAAGTGCCTGTATATGGTTTATAAGAAAATAAAACAATTTTGATTTTATTATAGAGGACAGATATAAAAATGTCTGCGTTAACAATTTGCATAAAATATGTGATTTTTTAATTTATGTGTTTCACAAGTGGGATAATACAAAAGAGGCTACTAGAAAAAGAAAATGTAGGTACGGCTCAATTTAAAAATATACTATTACTAGTTAAAGTCGACCCAGTTAGTCAAAGTGAACTAAAAGCTATCAAAACAAAGGCTACTAAAGTTATTCTAGGATTGGGTCACACAATATAGACGAGGTGAGACTAGATTTAAATCCATTATGCAGACCCGGAATCCTATACCTTTGTGGTTTGCCTATTGTATGACTTCCAGTAGGTAACTAGCATTCAGAACTTTATACTAGTATATAATAAGGTCCCTTGTATGAATTATAATTCATCATCATATTCTCAAAAATCCTATTATAGAAGTTGTGAAGACTAAGCACCCAATCACTTTATGTTCCACGAATACTGGCCAGCAAATAAAGCCAGATTCAGTAATGTACTTACTTGCACAACTGGACCAGGTGGGAAAGCTTCTCTGAACTGAATAATATGCTCGGCTTCACCAAGAGTGTTGGTAGCAATACATTTGTAGATGCCATACAGAGCTCGATCAGTTGGCGTGATGATGACGTAGCTAGATGGTCCTGACCCGTAGATCTTCACTTGAGGAGTTTCTACCAAGTCCAAGTCGCGGAATCTATTGAAACATTATGTTATTATTAAATAATTGTTTCCTGTTTTATCTTAAACCCTTTTTTTAGATTTTTTTTTGGGAACGATTTTTGTTCGGATCATGAAACTATTTTGTTCAATAATATGTTATAGACCATTCCCTTTATAATCATTTGCAGTACGTACGGCAGTTCGGCAAAGTACTCATTCCGTAGCATAAATGGACTCCGTTAGTTACACAAGTTGGAAATCCTTACCAAAATTTCAACAGTGATGGTCCTTTAGTAGCTTAAAAAAACACGTAATGGGTAGTCATTAGGAAAATTGTCATAAGTTCGCTCCAAGATCTCTTTTGTTTCCACTCACCTCCATTTAATGGTAGCGTTCGGAATACTCTGCGCAGTACAACTTAAATTCGCTGGACGACTGTTCCAACTCCAGATAGGGATTATAGGCATATGTTCGAAAGTTGGTTTGAACTGAACTGTTAAATGTCCATTCTTCCTTGCCTCACCGCCTAGATCAAATAGGAGTTTTTAGTTAATTTAAGAATATTGAGTATTATGCACGCAATCAATAAATCTGAAGGAAAATAACTAGCATATTTCAGTTTAAAATTCACCCCTTGCATGTGCAACCTTATCAGCTAAGTCCTTATCGTATATTCAAAAACTACATCATTATTCAATTTAGTTTAGTGTAGAATAAAATAAAATAGTAAGAAATGGAAATGATTAGATCATTATTATTTCGAATTAATAATAATAAACACATCTGTATATTACCAGCGTTCTCTGCAAAACATTCATATAGGCCATCATCAGTCCTATTTAATTTAGAAATCGTGATAACTCCACTGGATTCCATCTGGTCACCGGTTTGTCGACTGCTCGTTTCGATCGTAATCCTGCAAAAAAAGATTTTTTTAACTAACCACTTCCTAACACTTTATAAAAACAAATTTCCTCTGAATATAAAACTTTACATTACCGCTTTAACGGGTCACATAAAAGTTTCTGTTGAAGTTAAAAATTTCTTTGAAATACTAATTTATATTACATATTTTAAGAAAATTAAATAGTCGTAGTTAAACTAAGCCTCAAACTGGTCGTTATTCAATAAGCATATTATCAGTATATATATGAAGCATAAGCCCTAACACCATAAACTTCGAGCCAATAATGAACTAAGTAACAACAATACTGTCACATATTAGGCTGGTAACCCTATTCCATTAAGATACTAAAACACCATTGTTATAGCCAATTGCCTTACCTGCCGTCGTCGTTAAGTCCATTCAGGAAGCGGTCAGAGTTGCTCAATTTGCGGAAACTAATGCGAGGCGCGGGCCGACCGGTCGCCTTGCACTCCAATCTACCCTCTTGCTTCTCAGGGGCGGTGGTATTAAATAGTTCAAATATTTTGGGTTTCACCAACACTTCGACTTCAATTTCGGTTTCATTTTGACCTGCCTGGTTGACAGCGCTGCATATATATTTGCCATAATCGCCGGCTTCGACGCGATCGATTGTTAAAAGGCCGCTGTTTTCGTTGACGCTGAATCGGGATGTGCTTGCCAAGTTCTAAAATACAACTTTTAGATTAGCGTCAAATTGAATAACATGAGTCTATGAAACAGTAAATTTAAATTTATTGACCATTACATCTATTTGATTATTTAGTTAAATATTTGTACCTCGCGTGTCGAAGCTTTGATCCATGAGTAAGTAGGCAATGGTTTTCCTCTAGCTTTGCAAGAGATCGCAGCACTTTCCCCTTCCTTAATCTCAACCCTAGGTTCCCTTTCCTCCATTTCTGGTGCCGTATAAACCTGAAAAACAAATATAATGTATCCAAAAAATTTCTGAAATTTAACTAAGTATAACTGAATTATTAATACATATTTTACTTACTTCGAGTTTGATAATTCTTTCAGCAAGTTCTCCAGTTTGGATAACAACAGCTCGGCAGGTATAGCTACCGTCATCGCTCTCCTCAACACCTTTGATCATCAATCCATTTGAGTGTATCACGTATCTATCGCCAGTTACAACCTGAAAAATATTCACGCATTACATCCAAGAGCAGTGATAAGCAGTGAGTGAAAAGCAGTGAGAGCCTAGTGCGTATTACTAATTAATTATCACTAGCTTAAACGGTGAAGGATAACATCGTGAGGAAACCTGCATGCCTTACAGATTTTCTCGACGGCGTGTGAATGTGTCAATCCGCACTAGGCCAGCGTTGTGGACTATAGCCTAAGCCCTCTCATTATGTAAGAGGAGACCCGTGCCCAGCAGTGGGACAGTATATGGGTTGATGATTACCTCCAATATTTTTTATATTATTAGGTATCGAGTATAAATGTAGGAAAGTATTGTGACTTACGGGATTTCCTTCCTTAAACCAATCAACTGACGGAGCAGGTTCAGCAGTAACCTCGCACATTATCTTAAAGTCTTTACCCTTAGTAGCGTATTGGTTCTCATTCGCATTAGTCCAAGTAATGGCAACTGAAATAAAATCCACATTTTAACAAAGTGTTCCTGACTCAATATTGCCAATTATGAAAAGCTTTATAACTTAAACGGAGAATGCAGGACTTAAATGACAAATTACTAATAGATTGCATTTGTCGGCCTGTCGTTTACAAGCATCGTAGTATAGAAAAGTCGTTTGTTGGAAAGTGTACGCTTTCTTTTTCAAGCATCTTGCGTCGTATAGCAGCTATTATAACCTTTGTATGTCTAACTTCAATCACTAAGGAACTCGCAGTAATTCTCGATTATATATAACAACTAGCTGACCCCACAAACGTTGTTTTGCCATAAAAAAAAAATTTTGGGGTATGAAAAATAGATGTTGGCCTATTCTCAGACCTCCCCGATAAGCACAAAAAATTTCATCAAAATCGGTCAAGCCGTTTCGGAGGAGTATGGCAACGAAAACTGTGACACGAGAATTTTATATATTAGATGTAATCAAATTATTTTGTCGTTTGAGACAAACTATAGTTAATCTATAACTAATGTTTTGCCATACACGCAACAAATAAATCAGTACAACAATATTCTGAAGTACTTACTGAAAGTGTCCAGAACAACACTAGCACTCAAAGGCATGTTAGTGTAAGTGGCGACACAGGTGTAGTTGCCAGCCATAGCCGGAGTGATCGACGATATGTACAGCAGTTGCAGCTGCTTCGCAGGCATCGGCTCCGTGTATATCTCAGGTCGTGTGCCAATTCTGTGTCAATTTAGTTGGTTAGTATACAATAGAACGATGTGAATATGTTGCATCATCATAAGATAATAACGTAAGATAACAGACCATTACGCCCGTGTTCCCCGTAGGGTTAGGTAGAAGTGTACAGACGCCAGCAGGTCAAGCTATCCAAAACTGTCAAATTTTCCTAATTGAAAATGAACCTTATTGCTAATAGTGATAAAGTTGAAAATCTATCAAAGAAATTTCACGGATTGGGGTAGCTTGATGTGACTTGATTGACTCTGTATCTACTAATGCCGCATGTGGGACGACTTTCTAGCCCAATTCCTGTATGGTCTATTTAAACTATATACTGCCTTTTTACTCTAGTGGTCGTTAGAGCAACTGCTACGCTAGAAGTCGTGGTTCCGATTTTCGATTTCCGTCATTCCGATTCCCACGTCGCGATGGGAGAATCGGAATGACGCGTCGTGCAGTGTTAGTGGGTTTTTCTACGAGATTTTTAGTAACAGCTCGGAGTTTGGATTCTTGCCCTATTACATGAGACCTAAGCATGCCGACGAACTGTGGGTGTAAATTAGTACACCTCTGCCTAATCCTTCAAGGAATACGGGCGTGATAGTATGATAGACCAACTACGAACTAATCATCTGCCTACATAAACAAAAATGTCAAGATAGCTTTCTTCAGGTTCGTGCCGATAATTTGAAAACTACTAATTGGCTAAGGTGGTCCTTGGCACTATCGTAGCACCGGGTGTAGTGGGTCCCATTCCCACTCGAAATATATATTTTTATGATCTACAGATTTTTTTTCCGAGTCTGGATGTGCTTTATGTCCGTTAATTGTGTTTGTAAGATCCCCCGCAACACAGGGTTTATAGTGCGGGAGTTGTCTTTTCTTAAAGAAAAACATCTCTAGTTCTATTTATTTAGTCTTCATGTAGGTAGATACTTACGCAGCTTCGTTTATGACAAATCCTTTAGGGTCCTTCCATTGAGGTTGCGTAACGAGCGCCGGATCCGGGGCATCTACTTGACATGTGAGCACCACTGATTTGCCCACTGCTACCGTCTGCTGTTTCTGCACCGGGAATATCTTCAGTGTCTGTGCTGAACATCCTGAGAAAAAAAAAATCTTCATAAGGTTTTTCAAATAAAACTACATAGGATTGTAAAAGATAGTAGAGGAGTAAACTGGATGAGTCAGGCAAGGGCAGATATGGTTGGCATCAAAGAAAGGCTTATACCCAGCAGTGGGATAATACAAACTGAGAATGATGATACGCAGAATTTCATAAGTATTGCATTTAAAGCTAAGATTTCTGAGTATGCTAAATAAACAGTTTCAAATCTTGCGGAGAAAAAAAAAATGGTTTTAGACGCTTTAAACAACTATACCTTTAAATATAAATTTATGGTAAAACTAAGTTCTGTCTCTTTGGCTTAGTGACGTTAAAAGTCGATTAGGTGCGATTCCTAGACCGACCAAAGTGTTATTTGATTTTTCTATGAAATTCTCACTAGCAGCTCTGTGACTGGCTTTGTGCCTGGCAATAGACTCACCCTATATTAAATGGGACCTAAACATACCGAACCTTAGGTATACATCAATATGGCCCCTGCATAACCCTTCGGGGAATATAAGCGTGATGATATATAACTAAATTCTAAAAGTGTATTGCAGTTAGGTAATACGTTTTTCTTCCAGTCATACTTGCACCGATAATCATATTTCACAGTACACACCTGCTCATAATGCTATATGCAAACTGTCTTCATTTAATGCAAAATAAACATAGGCCGTGGTTCCCGTTTGGTGCAGAAGCATAACTCTTTAATTAAGTTTACCGCAATTTATTCGGCGGCACGTGACCATGATACTTATTAAAGGTCTTTACGCGTCCCTCAGTGACCACATCGTTAATTACATAATGAGCACATAACTTGTGCATGCCCCAAAACACTAGAGCGACAGTAAGTTGAATAGCGAAGTTTTCTATGGAGATAATAGTACCGATAAACTAGTTACAGAAGAAGGTAAGATAGTCAATCTTGATGGTTTAGAACTAGTAATCAATTATTTAACGTTTATCATAATTACCTTAAAATCTTAATTATTAAAGTTGTTAACCATAAAACAGTTCGAAAGTATAAACACGATTAGCAGTCGTTTTGTAACATACCATCACACCTGTATTCCCCGAAGGGTCAGGCCAAGTGTACTTTTACTTTACTTTTTTACTCCATTTTATAGCTGGTTTTCCATAATAAAATAAATTAATTTAATGTACCCACAGATCACCGGTACGTTTAGGTCCCTACGCACGTTTAGGTAATAGGAGGATTTCTATGAAATGCCGGTTAATGGTAGATAATATGCTCGATATTATCATTAACCAGCATTTCATAGAAAATTACATGGGAATCTGACCCAGGACATCTAGCGCAGTAGTGTTTCTTAAGACCAAGACTAATGAGCAATCTTTTTATAATATGTAAAAAAAAGTATAACGTAAGCACGACTCCACAGATTCTCTGTGCCGTCTGCTTCTTTAGCGTGACTATATCTGTGTGGTACGTTATCTCCTGCGCTGTATATCTGAGGCATCATCTCAAGTGTTGCCAAGTCTATTCATGTGGGCACGTCTCGTTATTGCAGGGATTTTGAGCCCTTGCCTCT
This sequence comes from Acronicta alni, assembly GCA_964056405.1. NCBI lineage: Eukaryota > Metazoa > Arthropoda > Insecta > Lepidoptera > Noctuidae > Acronicta > Acronicta alni. The sequence goes on from OZ043926.1 coordinate 9,811,110, forward strand.
CGGTTCACGTTCAGAATTTATTTTTTAGGGTCATCCTTGAAAAAATGGGTAAGGGATGCGAAGTTTCTTTTGGATGAGCGACATATTGAGTTACGTTGAAGATATCGCAATCAGTCAAGTTTTTTCTCTGTTATCGGGTACAAATTGATGTACATTTTTATGTTTAGTTTCGGCTAGAAAATGATCGTTTATCCTTTACGTCTTTGTTCGTTGCAAACTTTATTCGGTTTCGATACTTAATGTTTTTTTTGTGAATGAAATTCTGAATTCTTCACAAATATTTCATAAGTTAAGTCTACGAATGTTAATTTCTACTACATCCCTACTAGTATTTCAAATGCGAAAGTAACTCTAGCAGTCTGTTATGCTTCCACGCCTAAAACACTGAAACGATTTTGACATAATTTGCTACAGAGTTATATTAGACCATGGAGAAGAACATAGCTAGCTTGCTAGGTACCTCTTGTCTCAAAAAGAACTTTGGAATGCGAAGAGCTGGTGTAAGAATTAAACCTTATTAATGCATTATAGATCCCATTTTCCTTTACTTGCTTGTTAATAATATTTTATTAATTATACAAGCAACATGAACAAAGTTTTAAAACGAAAACCCAATACGTTAGAGTAAAATTTGAAATTAATTAAAAGTTTTCGAAATTTTAATGTTACGTGGGCGTTATGCGGGTTAAATTAATATTTATTTACCTTACGGTAGGTACTTTACTGACATGCGCAATTTCGATAATTATTATAAAAAAACCTAATCATTTTTAATACGAAACTCGATAATGATTTTTGTTGGAGTATGTTTAGGACTCATGTAATAAGGGGCAAGCCTTTTACCATTAACCTGGTAAGAAAGAAAGATAATTTATTCTGAATCACAACACAAAACAAAATACCAAAATACAATAGACTCAAGTTTTGCCTTAATTAAGTACGGTATCTCGTGCGATGTCAGAATAGGTCCCTATCTCAAGTCCGGGATACTACTGAGAATTCCATAAAAAGACCCAATAAAACTGTTCGACCTGAGAATCGAACCCTGGAGCGTAGCAGTCGAGCTACGCGCGACGGTACGTACACTAGAGTTCCAGGCGTTAACAGTAGCGTTTAGTTGTAAACTAAACTAAACTCCTAATTTGAGTGCCTCATTAAGGCACTCAAATTAGGAGTATTAAAATAATTCTATTAATAATTTAGGTTTTCATGATTATATGCTCAACGCAGTGAAATTGTTGCCTTGCAGCAATGTGAATCCCTAAATCCCTAAGCCAGGAGTTACTATATTCTTAAAGCAAATAAATTCGTATGCATTATCATATTGGTAATGGATGATCCGTAGACATATATACTATTGTCTATATAAAGTCAAACCTACGTGTATAAAGCTATATGTATGATACTCTCGATAGACGAGAGACGAATAGAATTTTTTACCAAGTTCTTAGTAATGCGGCCCGCGTACCGACCCTTCGTTTTATCCCCGAGTTTTCCAACAACTGCGTCGGTTGCATTTTATGCGATACAACGTTGAATTTCTATTCCCTTCTTCTAGTTTTTCGCGTTGAAGGAATCTATCATGTTAGCTGCTGAAGACATCGGTCTAAACGAGATGAGTCGAGTTATAAAAACTAGTTTTTTTATTGGCCTGGCTGTTTTTTTCAACTTTGGGGCGTATTATCTTTAAATAAAAACCCGGTTGAAAATAACATAACGTACTATCACGTGTACCTTCCAAATTTATGTAATATAACCTTGTAATTATCTATGTACGTACCTACATAATATCATGGGTCTGAAATTCAGAATGGCTCACTTTGTCTAGCATAGCAATATTTATCGCTAGCAGTTGGGTGCTTAACAGGACTGTGAACAATATACTAACTTAGATGTTATTGCTGGCCATAATAACTGCGTAGTGGTTATTCTGAATAGGATACCGACATGATTATATACGAGAATGGGTCGTACCATCAATTTACAGGGCAACATTTTCCCAGTTCACTTAATTGGGCATAATAATGGCCTACTGAGCATAAAATAAACCTAGGCCAAATTATCTACTTCATTTTTTTTCTGTGAAAGTGACTGACTGAATTGACAAACCCTAAATAAATATACTTATTTATTAATAATATATAACATACTACCCGCCCCTACTTCGCACGGGTGTAATGTATAGATGCCAGCACATCAAGCTACCCCAATCTGTCAAATTTCTTTGATAGATTTTCAACTTTAATACCGAACGATAAGGCTCATATTCAATTGGGAAAATTTGACAGTTTTGGATAGTTTGGCCTGCTGGCGTCTATACTAATAACATGCATGTATTATGTTTAAGTTACGCTCAAAGATTGAAAACAGCTCACAACGCGTTGTGGTCAATTATATTAGTTGAGCTTCAAAATGAAAGAAATTGTAAAAACAAAATAAAAAAAAACCTACTTTGACTAGGTTACGTTATTTGGTATTTTTTTAATAAATACAAAATCTCGATGCCAGTTTAAATTAAAACAAAGCTAACAACTGATTATTTAGCGGCTACTTTCTAATATAATTGACCACAACACGTTGTGAGCTGTTTTTTGCGTTTTGTGCGTAATTAAAATTTTTGAGCGTAACATAATATACATTCTGACCTTCTGAAAAAAAAACCTAAATTATAGTGAAAACCACATTTAAAGTTCGGTACGTAGTTTCAAAGATCTCAGTGTATAGAGAGGCAGACAGTGGGGAACTATTATTACAATTATTAATTTTCAACAAAATTATTTTTTATACTTAATAATCTCAGTTAATTACATCCTGAGAATCCTTTAAATGTTCCTTAAAAATAAAATAGAACAGAAAATCTGAGAAGATTCATACATTATATCATAAATATATTGTCCCTGGGGCCAGCATTGAGTTTTCATATAATAAAAATAAGTTACACGACCTCATGTAGATTAGGTGTGGGAATTTGTATTTAATCCCACGCGAACATGGGAAGCATAGCGAGAGATCCTTCACATATTCTTCGCAATGTTACTTTTTATGAAAGATCGTAAGTAAAATTTATTTTCAACGAAACAGCGGAAAATAAATTTTCATCACGTTCAAGACTGCTCGAAATGGTGGATATTTCTTAATCTTTTTTGTTTAATATTGTTCTACTCGATTTAATATCTCATTGCTACATTTACTTTAACATTGAAGCGGAAATCGACCCTAATTCTATGAAAATAAAGAAATTTACAAACCTCCAATATTTTATTTTATTATTATAATATAGTAGTAAAGATATAGAGTTCTATACCTTGTCGCAGACCTCATCGAAAAATTTCAAACGTTGTAAGACAAACATGCTTTAGTACTTAAGATATGCAAAAACAGGGTTGCCAGCGTTTTGCCTACTACTGCAGTAAGTGCACAACTTTACCGACTCCCGCTAAAAGTTTCGCAACGGAAACAGCTGCTACATTTTAGTCCTTTTTTCATGAACCCGGAAAAACTAAAAGTTTTCACTAACTACGTATAGACAACATGAACGCGCGGTATTACTTTTATTGCTCAAAATTTACATAAAAACATCTCTAAAAAGTTGCAATAAGAATTTTCCGAGCAGAAAATGTAAAGTGATGTAGTATATCATTGCATTAAAATAACAATAGCACATTATTCTTTGCTCCCCTGTGTACCGTTCCTCGAAAAAACTATGTACTTGTTACCTGTAACGGCATAATGCAGAAACTGCCGCATCAAATACTCACCCTGAATTTACAGTTTGTACCTTTAAGGTATCACCGAAATTTCATCAACTAGCATAGGGGAGACAGGGGACATCCGACAACGAGGGGCCAAGTGAAATAAGCGAGCGCGGGATTAAAGGGTTTGCGGAAAATTTGTGTGCTTCATAACAGCCCGCGTCCCCAAGCGGTTTTGTATTACCAATTATTTTCATTTAATTCATAACAAGCTAGTTGAATGGATTTGTCTGTGCCGCAAAACTCATTAATAACAAAGAGTTGTTTTCAATTTGTCTCACGTAATCCTCATTACGTAAGAACCCTACTTATTATAGTTCGTAAAACCTCAACGGTATCGTTAAGATTTAAATAAGTAAAATTTATTGATAAGAGCCACAAGGTCTTTTTAATTAAAATGTTGACGCTCAACATGAACGCCTACGCACGGCGGATTAAAATATTATTATCTCTAGAAGCAATCAAAAAATAAATTATCTGCTATAACCTGTCCAACCGTAAATTTTAAATTTGGAAACATATTTTTACCCATGGTTGTCCCTCAACTTCACCTCTGACTTTTAGAATAATAGTCAAACAGCAATACGGGGAAGTGAAACGAACCGTCACAGTTTCAGGTCTGCTGGAGACGTCCCTCAGCCGCCACCTCCCATTGGAAATCAGCTTCAAGATCGGGTCGGGTTCACAATTTAGAAACAAAAGACTGTCTATGTACAAGCTTCGTAGGGGTATTGTGATTAATCGCTTAGGCATTATTTCCTAATTAAGCCCACCTTCCCCTTGCGACGAATGCGTCGCCCGGGGGAGTGTCTACAAACTTGAAACAAATACAAATGGGCTGACTTCAACTGAGTAAATCGGAAAATCTGTTGAATTAACGCTGAACGCAAATTAGAAGGGTAAAATTATATCTAAAACGAATACCAACGAGAATACCTGTTCAAATAAATTACAAATGTAATCCATACTGCAAATTATATGAAGCCACGTTCAAAGGGGAATATTTGAGAATAGCACGATTTGGGACTGTAATTGAGTGGATATCCTTTCCAAGCCAAATATTGATATCTACACAATCTGATTTAGGCAACGAACATTTACGAGTATAACTTGATCATTCTTACCGCATACACATAAAATATGTATGTACACTTCGACAAGCGAGTTCACCCCATTTGACATGTGACTCCGCCTGTACTGAAAAGCTCGTAATTGAGGGAAATGAGATAAATTACTCTTGCGAATTGTTCGAGTTCCGAAAGGGGAGACGACGAACTGCCTGAGGAAACCCTCGTTTGTGACTCATGTAGCAAAACATTTGTTGAAACCTGAAGTGACGCGGATACGAGAAAACTTTCTTGGCAAACATCACACATACCTATAAAGTTATGGAAGTACGATGTTCTTGAAACAAATTTTGAAAAGAAAAATACTTTTTCCAATAACTTGATTCGTTGATTTAATTTTCAGGGGTTAACGCCAAGACCGCCATTTTATAGGGCCATTTATAAGTCGGCGTATTTATCCTCTACACTTCGAGACACGCTGACCCAGGTGTTTCAGTTCTTAGGATTACCATTAACAGTCCTATTACGAGTGAGGAAAGTGTTACAACAGTAACAATAAATTTTCATCGTTAAAACCTTGCTAAACTCCGCGTACATTCGCATTCCCCCGAGCTTCTGGCGTCATTATCAGTTTAGCGCGAGGGCTCTTCTGCCAAAAAGAATATAAAAAGGCCCGATCTCAAAAATTCACCTAACGGCGGGGGCGTAACGAAGTGCTCACTTAAAACAATAGCTAAATACGAGGGTCGGATGCTACCTACACCGCACTTCCCATACTTAAAACTGCTGGAGACCACTCAATATGTGCTGAGTTCGTTGAATTTTTATCGTGAATTTTTGGACTCTTTTATTTTTTGGATATTTGTGGCGTCCCATGGGCACAATAAATTTGAAAAACCATATTCACAATGGTTTGACCGGTATCAGTAAATAGGTATGAAAGTAAAATTCCTAATTTCGTTTACTTTGTTCTAGTACAAAGCACAGAAAAAATACTGCAGATGTAGGAATTTCTTAGCCTAATCAATGTTTATTTGCCAATAGCCCACCCTTTAGAACGAAGAATAGCCAGCAAATTGATCCGATTTCACCCTAGTCTCCCCTCGGCACAGCATTAATTACTGGTTGGTGCCTGCTAGGACCCCCAAAGCCTGCTCCTCATTTTATAGCCCGCAAACAAACCGACATCATTTCACCCCGCTTTGTTTATTACCTCTTGTAAAGTTTTCATCTCATCTTTAATTGACTTCACTGAAAGTTTTGAATATCTATCTTTAATTTTAGAAGCAAAGCGGTTGCAGTTTGAAATTAAAATCTTTGAACGGCTTGGTAAATAAGAAAAAAACCCTCCAGTTCATTAATAAAACAGAGTGTTATTAAATATTTTCGAGATTTTTCACTATGAATTTTTTCAACGGAATTCTCCGAATGCAATTTTCATGCTTAAAGGAATATTTAATGAAAAGTTTCCATGTAAAGTACTTGTTCTGTCTATTAAAGATCTTTCTTCGGTTAGCTGACGTCATTTTGTCGTAAATCCTTACAACGATGACCAAGTGGTCTACCTACGCACATTATTACATTCAATTCACGATGCTCGCATTCAGTTGAAACCGGTTCCTCTAGTTGCCATGCCAATGTAAATACGTATATACTCGTATACAATAAAACCTGCAGACTAGGTCGTTCGAGTTAAAATAACGTACAGTGATCTTAATAGTATTATATTATTATAACTTTATTTAAAAAAGTGAATCTGTGTTACTTTATTCACGATTGATGAAAATAATGTATTGCCTCATTAGCCTAGCTGAGGTCCTGGGTTGGATTCCCAGATCGAGCAATGTGTTATTTATTGGATTTTTCTCTGAAATTCTCAGCAGCAGCTCCAAGTTTGGTATTGTGTCTGAGTAATGGCAATAGGCTCACCCCTATTACATGGGCCCTAACCATACTGGTGTACTTTAGTACACTTATAGGCCTTATGGTATGTTTATATATGTGGTAGAGTGCTTATTAACTCACTATATACAGAGTGCTTAGGAAGTGTTGCAAAAACTAGGTTTGCAGTATAAAAGGGATTTACAAAAGATGCGCTTTACTTACTACTTACACAAAGCTATGTCGCTCCGTTGTGGACGATGACAGTCCTTTGCACTAAGCTGTTGTCGCAAAAATGTTTGAAATTTTAGTTACGTAGTTTCGTAGTGAAACTGACTTAGATATCATTACTGACCTACTTAGAATTAATAATACATATAAATAAGAAATAATTAAACAACGAATTTTAATAACTATTGAATGTGCTACTGTAGTTCGTTCATTTCACAAAGCGTTTTTTTTTCCATTTACGATCGGTCGGCAGACCATAAGCAAGTTTGTTGGGAGACATCATGGCTTTGTGGTGGAGCAGCCATCGCTGCACCTCCCAATTACAGTATGTGGTCTCTTTTCAACCTTCTAACCACATTAGACGTGTCCAGCAATTCAGCAATGAGTGGGTTTGGATGTAGGGATAAGCGTTCTTTGTGGCGCTTCCTAAACTCATTAATTTCAGATGTGACTGTTGGCATATCAAGATAGTCATGAACCTCATCATTCTTTGTGAACCAAGGCGCGTTAGTAATTGCCCTAAGGATACTATTCTGTGTCCGCTGGAGACAGACTATGTTGCTTTTGCTTGCAACCCCCCAAAGTTGGATGCCGAATGTCCAAATTGGTTTGAGAACCGAGTTGTATATCAAGAGCTTGTTGTCGACTGATAGCACTGAGTTTCTCCCCATTAGCCAATACAGGGAGCGAAATTTGTGGTTCACCTGGTCCCTTTTTTGTTTGATGTGATACTTCCATGTAAGGCGTCTGTCAAGATAAAAGCCAAGGTACTTCACACAGTCACAAAGTGGAAGAGTATCATTCCCAAGCTTTACAGATGGGCAGTTTCCTTTTTCAGTGCAAAGGTGATGTGGTTTGATTTAACTGCACTAACACGGATACGCCATTTGTTAAGCCAGTTCTGAGTTTCGTCTAGCTGTCTTTGGAGTTTATAACTGGCTATATCTGGATTATCGTCAACGGATAGATAAGCTATATCATCAGCATAATTATGTAGCAACAGTGATATTGTCGCATATCGGCAAATCGGATGGTTTCACAAAGCGTGACTCAATTAAATTTAAACCCTAAGCTAGTGACATAAGAATAACGGCGCTTGTCGTTGTGAAATAAAATTACATTATCGCCTTATCTCTATCATTTTGATTAGAGACTGTGTCCACCAATAGGCTAAGTAAATCTTGAAAGTGCAAAGAAGCAATTGATTGCGGTGAAATCAAAAGTACAGACGTCAGCAGGACAAGCCATTCAGAAGTGTCAAGTTTTCCCCATTGAACATAAACTTAAATAACTTTCTATTTAAGTTAAATATCTATAAAAAAATTGACAAATTGGGGTAGCTTGATGTGCTGGCCTCTGTACATTTCATTATATAGGTAAATCGGAATTGGTGGTGCTCAAGACAGCGCCCGGCAAGATACTCAGACACAAGAAAGCGGTTGCCGTCCCACCATGTGCCGAAGTTTGGAGGAGCGATATAGATATGTGTTCGTGATGCTAAGCAGTGTGGCAACGATTTCACGACTATTTTAGCATAATGGCTGGCTCAGCGTCTGTGCCACGTAGCGAGTTTAATCCCTGCACTGTACAAATATTTGTACAACCTACAGGTCCTTTTTCCGGGTCTGGGTGTTTGAAATTTGCCTTTATAAACACACCCACAATGAAATTCTCAGCAGTTTTAAAAATAAATGAAGAAGAAGATAACAGAATCTAGATAATTATAATTCTTCCAACCTCTCACTTCACTCAGGCTTCTCAGAAACCTGGTAACAAGATAAAGTCTTAGGACGTAATCAAAGTCTACATTTTCATACAAAGCAAGCTTCACCTTCCGAGAGTGAGCAACCTCAATGGATTCAATGTAAAAGTTTTCAAAGGGAATACCAAGCTTGAAGGAATGCCAATTTTGTTTGAAAACGTACTTCGTAATTTAATTTTATTTGTTGTGGTCTACGTGTACGTTGCGAAGATACTTCATTTGGAATCAAAATGGGATTGGAATGAAACCTCAAATAAAGTCAATAAACTTGTTTAGATCAATGTTTACAAACAATTTTGAGATTGAATTGTATGATTCGACTAGTCCGATAAACGGTAGCAGCATCAGTGAGTAAAATTATCATGTAAATCCAACGGTCATGAAATAAATATGTGATATAACTTTGTATACATATGTAGATACATAGTAGTAATGCACTACCTTTGACAATACCTATCTATAAATTATTTAAAATATTGATTCTTTGATCATAACATACCATAACGCTTGTATATGGTTATACAGGCGTTATGGTTTATGTTTTTATAGTATGGTTATTGTTTCCCTATTGGTTAACCAGAGGAGTACCAAATGTATACCCAGAGTTCGTCGGTATATTTAGGTTCCATGCAATAGGGGGCGAGCCCATTGCCATAAACCGGACTTAAATCCAAACTGAGCTGCTACTGAGAGTTTTAAACAAAAACCCTATAATAATAACATTCTACTCAACCTGGGAATGGACATCTCTAGCGTAAAGAAACAACTAAAACATACAATTTATTAAGCTTATTGAACAACAGAATGATATAAATTTTAGATAATTCTGTTGTGCAATAAACTTTAATAAACTAATCTAATAATTTTCAATATTCTAAAATAATATTGGAAAAGACGTTAGATAACTGCGGAATATTAAACTGAATTTTATACAACCGACGAGCTGCAGCTAAGCTTGCAAGTCGGACACTTGCCGTACATTCCAGATGAACAATGGGATTCTAGAGCGTGTTTTAATCTACACTGCAATATCAGAAGCTCACACAAACGACAAAGAGGTACAAACAGTGCAGTGCAGTGCACAGCATACAAACCGAGCTCACTTAAGTATCTGTGGAGTTTAAAATTTCCCAGTATCTGTGGATTGGACAGTTAATATTGAAGAATTTGTTTATATTTATACGATCTATAGGTTTCCCAGGGATGTGCCCAAATAAGCTTTGAACAGGAGCTTTTGGAGTGGATACACATTAAGAGAACACAGTACCCCCCTCCGGGTGCTGATGTTGGCCACCGGGGTGGTTTTAGTGGGTAAGAATCCACACTCCCCGATCTAACTCCCGTAGACCGACAACTTTTTAAGGGTTCCACCCGTTAACAAAAAAAAACTATCTATAGGTTCATGGTGATCAATTATATATTTTAAACTGAAATAAATATTCATGCTTATTCTTATTTAAGTATATTTTTTTATGTAAGTAGAACGTACCCAAGAACAAGAAGATGTTTATCATATTGTAGTAAAGTATGATATCTTTGCGCATAACGACTTTGACTTTAGATTTGAAAACTTCCATAAAGAAATACTTAGGTATCTTATGGAACTTTAACATATACATAACTGCCACATTAGCCTAGTAGTCCTAAGCGCGACTGCTAAACTAGAAGTCCTGGTTTTGATCTGCAGGTTGAGCAAATATTATTGGGTTTTTCTATAAAATCTCAGCAGCAGCTCGGAGCTTAAATTTGCGCCAATTATATGGGCTCTACACATACCGGCGAACTTTGAGTATACATTAGTATAGGTACCTCTGCATGAACCTTCGAGAAGTACAGGTGTGACTGTATGTAATGTTTATCTTATTGACTAAACTATCTACTATCTGCATCAAAAAGTAACGCTTCAATAATCCACCGACATTCGATACAAAAATGGTGGCGTTCAGTGTTTTATAATTAAAATTCCCGCCGAATAAATGTATAACAAGTATCCCTATCAATAACAACGGCACGTCGCGTCACCGCCGATCTGTATTCCGCACCTCTCGCCCATCCGTCTGGCCAGATTAATTATCTACTACCCTCCCATGTTTGCCAATAAGCCAACCAACCCTGACTTTTCACTATAAATCTTTGACATCACACAATTTGTTTTGGCGTGATACGCCTCACTGATTACGGGAAGAATTTCTTCTAATTCTCAATGAAATCTAAATTACAATAAAGCAGTCGCGAATAATTTAAAGTTTAATGGAACGTTGAAAATTTTCATGAAATTCATAATTTCTGAAACGATCTCGCCATGTACTAGGTACTTCATTCGTTATACAATATTAATTGTAGAATGATTCAGTGAATTTAGCTACTAAGCGAAATTTTCAACAATAAGTTTTGTATGATTCTCGATAAGAATATTAATAGGTAAACATGAAACTTACCGAAATGTAACATTTCATGTTAATTTACGTTATGGTTGAGATAAAGCAAATGTAATAGTAAAACAATATGACGCATCTGCATGCGAAACCAAATATTTACACTGTATCGTACCATACATAGAAACGAATAATCCTGCAGTTCTCGCAAATCCTATCACAAACATCACTAAGTGCTGTACTCCTAGTGCCTCCATAGATCTGGTGTTAACGTATAACATCACGCATTGTTTATCGAACGTTCAAAATTAAGAGCACCACCGAGAGCCATACACGTCACTTAAAATATCAGCAGAACCAAGCAAAGTTTCGCTCCACGCTGTTTACACGCTAGCATAGCGGATTATAAAGACAAATTGGTGCTTTTAACGGATTCAACACGCTATGTTGACGTATACAAACTGTACCCGAAGCGCAGCAAGAGAGCGCGCTAGTCTTAGATTTATTATCCATTTCTATCATAAGACACTGAATCTCTGGAGACTGTTCCTTCAGAACATCTCGCGGCACGTAATTATATTTGGAATCCTTAGCGACCGTCCGTAAAGTAGGATTTGTTGCGTAAAGGGAATTCAATTAACAAATTTTGCTGCGCGCGTAAACACAAGCCGCTAAGCGTTTTAGATGACAAGTGCTTAAATAGCATGAAATTAAGAATATTGTGTCATTTAGTAGAGCCAGCTTTGTCTTGCCTTCTGTTTTATCAATTACTTGCAGGTTTAGAACAATCGGTTTCAATTAGATTCCATTAGAAGTACTGCAAGAACAAAATAATGGATTCGTTTTTATAGGCAAAGCATTGTGTGCTATTTGTACCATCTGTAGGTACAGAAAAAAATGTGTAACAGAACACTCTTAGCACCTTAACCCTAAATAATAACAAAACAATAAAAGAAGTGAAAGACACGCCTTTAATTGAACTAGCCTATACGGCAAAAGGAAGCTTTTCGCAGTCAACGCCAGTAAAATGGAACCACGGAACCATTTGTATGGAACAACTTTATTAGAAAATTCTCCGTAACGTTGTGTGACAATCGCTACAGCAGAAAATTGGAAATAGTGACGTGCCAAAAAAGTGAAATGTTGAACACAGTGGCAATTTCAAGTATTCAGACAGCGACGAGGACTGCCAGTTATTTGAGTTCATTCGTCGACAAAAATATTAAAACATTCGAGGAATTATACCTACTAATCTAAGTTTGATAATATTCAAAACATAAAATATTATAGTTTGCTCTGTCTTCTCCTACAAATACATTGTTTCTATTGAAATCTCATCTTACTATTGATTAAGATTAACATATAAATGATGCTAAAGATGTGGTGAATTCTAAGAATATACAATTAACAATGCTAGCTTAATGTTATTCAAGATTTAAATACACTCAATGGAATCAATTCAGCTCAAGAATACCATTATTATCTTAAAGTTGTGCATTAAGCTTCCAACTCAATCATACTTCAAGTTCAATGCAGTCAATAATCTCTAGATGATTTGCTTTCTAGTGATAAAGACTCAATTTAAAAATACAGGTAGCTTTGGTATTATCAACCCATTTACTGTCCCAATGCTGAGCACGGGTCTCCTCTCAGAATGAGTACGCTCAGGATATAGTTCACCTAATGCACAGATGTTAGCAGACTTCACACGACATCCAGAAAGTCTGCATGTACATACAGAACTATCATTTTTACTAAACAAATTCCTTCATGCGTCAAAAATTTTCCTATACATCACAGTTCCTGTGGGTGCTTTAAAATTGTCCTCCGGAATTGCAGCATCCTTCATAGACTAAATGTGGCTAGTAACTGAATGTAGGTGGATGACTGAGTGAAGTGATATGACCCAGCTTTGGAAAGGCCAATGTCCATCTTGCCAGACATTGGACAGTGAACTGTAGTGTTCATAAAGATAATACTTACTTAGAACTTTTCCCAATGTTTTTAAATCATATTACAATTTATTAGTGGTGAACATTGATAAACAATTAATTACAATATCTATAAAGAAAACATGCCTATTTGAGCAGTCGTAAATTGCGTTCCAAACTCGGCTTACATCGCGTATATACCGTGTACCCGCCACACTGCCATGAATTCGTAAAAAAACTAGTGCAACAAAACGTATGTTGCGCGATGTGTAAAGCGCTATATTGCGTCGACAAACTTGTGAGAGAACCTTTGCATATAAACAATAAATATTGCATTTTTTTTAATACTAAACTATATAGCTATATGCATAAGTGAGTATCATACCAATGTAATAAAAAAATAAACATGAGAACTTGTCATCTACAGCCCCGTTGCGGCTGTCTTGTCATGTTTTGGTTGGAATCAAATTATTTTCCAATTTCAGCGACCCATGGGGCAGTAAGTAAGAAAAGTCATCCGCCCCAAGCTCTAACCCATAGGTGCACTAGCAGGGAAGTGGCGAGCCCTTATAATTTTCCAATTATATTTCCCGTCCAATTTTCCGTCGTGTCGCCCACGGCTCTCGTCAAACGCAGCCCTACAAGCAGCCTCCCCTAGTAAGGATCTATTTATTATACTGCAAAAGTCAGGTGAACACCAATTACCAAGTTTTTGTTGATTCAAAATGTCATAAGCAACGAGTGTGCCATATACAGCACAATAAATTTTCCGCAAAAGTGACATGTAAAAATCTTGCTTTTTAAAGTCATATTACATCTTTTAGTAACATATTATTATGTGAACGTGATGTAAACTAATTTCATTCGGTGAAATTGGAGCGTGTCATACAAAAAATCTCTGAACTGAGGTGTAGGTACTTTCAGACTTATGCACATAAAAATATGAAATTCCAAAACTTAAATTCATGCAAAATTGTTGAACATCCCAGTGTTGACAGACAACGTCATCCACCGAGGCGTGAACTGGCAAAACACGGGGGATGTGAGAACAGCTAATTTTAGCAGTATCACAGTTTTGCAAACAGGGGCATGGTTGTGCATACATTTCAACGCCGAAGGGATAAATTCAACTGGAAGATTATTGAAGCCTGTTACTGTTTGTTTAAGTTAGTGCGTCGACGAACCACAACTGCGAACATTTCGACGGCTCTGCCAATGTGCGATGCGATACATTCCGAATGAGAACGAATGTAAAAACTAAAATTTGAGATATCTCATGTGCCTATTATTTCATCATGTATTAAATATTTTTATTTGGAACACAACAAGGCTGCCTTGTATCAAAATAGGAAATTAATGGGTGGTTGCCAGGGATCTTCTTCTTGTACAAAAAGATTAGTTAGATAACAATATACATTCGTGATAACAAGGTTATACCTAAGGAAATGATATTGTAATGAGCCATACATAGCAAAGCAGTCTACAGCTTTAAGTCAGCATCAAGAGGAAACTGAATATTCGTTCAAATGTTGCTGTGAACTTTTGAAGCCATGTTCACAGTGCAGTAAAAAATTTTCTCAGAAATTTAATCTGCACTTTGCTGTGATATTTATTCACTTTGCGTCCTACTCATGCAAAGTTAACATATATCAGAAAATTTCACTATATTAGATTTCGCCGTGCTTAAACTTGGCACAAAATTAATTCTAAAGCTACTAGTGTTTCTCTAGTTAGTGTACCTATTTGCATTTTGTGAATAAACATGAGCGAGAAAAACTTGGCTAAGTGTTTTTTTTTTTATAAAAGTGTTTATAGCGTAAATATGGTGCTTTATTTTCTTTGCACAGTTTATTCAATTGATGATTTTGCAAAAAATGATATTATAATCAAAGTTTTTGATCCAACAGAGTGCGAAATATATGGATGCGTTTATGACTCTTATAGTAAGAAGTCTAAACAGCATTATGACTATGTAAACAGCGTTAGTATGTGTTCATTGTATTTATTTATTAATATATTATGTGGCAAAACACGTAAAACCAAATATATATAATTATGGATATACTATAAATATTTTTAGTTATTATCATAACAATATTATTAATGCATCTTGTATTTTTTTAACAATGTTATGAATTATTATGTTATGAGTTATTAAGGTACTAAAATTTTAAGCTACTATTATAGCAGCATTAATGTATTTTATTAGCTAACAGTTTTTATAGCTAGTAGCATCTAGAAATTTACAAGTAACTAATAAACATGAAAACTACACCGTCGACATTTTCATGTCAGCTTTATTACAAATTGCCTCACACGATTCACCACTAACTTCAGCTTCAAGCGTGACATATTAATTCCTGGTCGGCTAAATCTCGACAAAATTAGTTGGTGGTAGTACTCGTACAGTTTCGCACCCCGTGTATCTTCGCGCGTGAAAACAACCCGTCTGCTGCGGTTGGGCGGAACACCCCGAAAATTCTCACTTCGCGTTATGCTACTTTAGGAATTAACGCTTCGTATGTCTCGTTTACCGCGATTGAGGGTTTTGATGTAGATATTTTCGTTGTTTTTTTTTTTAGAAGTAACAAATAAAAGTAAACTTGACAGATTCTATATTCGTGTCGTTTAGTGGTTCGCATTTCGGACGGCTGATCATTTCCATTGATGATTCGATTCCCACAGGATACAAATATTTTTTGTGATAGGTATTTGACATAAGTATTTTTTTGTCTGGCTGTTTCTTAGGTATTATAAGTATTATTTACAAAAAAGTATATAAGTATTATCTATTATCTTGTACCCTTATATGTATAATCTATTAGGTTGTACAAGCTCTGCTTAGTTTGGGACTAGATGATGCTGGATAAAAATGTCCAAAAAATATAAAATAATAATATATAATACGCTAACTAACTAATGGCGCGTAATTGTTCATAAAAATGAAAAAGATCTTACAAACGAACTCGCACATTTAAATATGCAATTATATAAATAATTAATGCGATTAGTCTGAATACCGTTGGGTGCTTGATATAATTTTCAATATAATATTTAACGCCATAAAATCAATTGTCGATTTCCGCTATTAGTGCCTTTTAGGTAAAAAAAAACACACCTGACAAATGAAATGAGCCACGCCAAACCATGAGAATTTATCAGTTTTAAAGTTCCCATACCCCAATGACTTATTAAAATACGTGCAGAGGCGAGCACATCAAGCTACCTCAATCTGTCAAATTTCTTTGATAGATTTTCAAATACTAATACAAAGTAATAAGGTTCATATTCAATTGAGATTTGACAGTTTTGGATGGCTTGACCTGCTGGCGTCTGTACATCACGAACTTGCAGATCGATTGATTAATCAAATTTTGTTCTCTGAACCATCTTGATGCGGACGGAAGCGAAGGAAATGAGCATTAATGACTATACAATAAAAAAGCAATTAATTCGAGTTTAGACATTGCAAATTAAGATCATCCGTCGGTAGTTCCTCATCAACATCAAAATTAGACCAATTGGATTTGTCTTTCAATCAATCACCATTAGAGAGTTTGGAGTTTCTTATTACTCGATCGACTAATGCAATGCCTACTAAACTCAAAAACTCTTCGAGGCATAAGGTTGTGTGATCGAACTCAAAATGGACACCTTCTCAGTTTCAGAAGTTTCTGCAATTGTTGATGTTACTTACACGTTAAGGTAAAGATGTGTGACAAAATGGCTGACACTGTAATCTTGAAAAACTATCCCTAAAGATGTGTGACAAAATGGCTGACACTGTAATCTTGATTCCAAATTCAAATTAACCAATTCTAACTCGGACCACCCACAGTGTATCAAAAATTCGTAGGCATCTTAATAAACATAATCGCCTGATGATGACACTTAATAACAGTTATTTAAGCTCATCTTGAGAAAGCATGAGTAGAAATTAATGTGTAGCACTTCTTTGGTTTATGGATTATATTATTAAGACGGTAGTTTGTATATATTAAAATCTAATGTAACATTAGCTTCTGTAATAACATTAAGCATGAAGGTATTTATAATTATGTCTCATGAGGAAGGTTTATATGTGTTTTTGTTAAGGATGGCAGCATTAAATCATAGGATAAAAATGCCAAAAGAGTAGAACAGGCTCACGACGAGATTTCAGTTATTTTATTGCCTCATTACTAAGAATGGTCAAAGGGTAATCTTACACGACTGATAACAGATACTAACCTCTACCTTATAGACGGCGCGAATATTGAGTAAGTTCTCAATCAATATGAGGTTATTGTTATAAATCGCATAATCGCATAAATCCTTAAAACTTAACTATGAACTGATATGTGATAAACTGATGTTTTTTTTTTTATGGGATAATCGAGCAGACGGATCGCCTAATGGTAAACGATTTCCGCCGCCCATGGACACCCGGACATTTTTTGTTTTGGAAAAATAAACATACCTAAGTATGCATATCACCTTAATCCGATTGAAACTCTACAAATTAAAAATCCTTCACTTAATTGAAAAGTAACAGAACATAATCCTCAACTGTATTAATTTAAGGTATGCCCGTATCACATATGTAAATGAGCCTCTAAGCACTAAGAAACGCGCATATTAATAATAATAATCCTATCGTCTCGTGCCGCCGGGAATCGTCTTACAATCCGCTTTCACGGAATTAATATTTTCCCTAGAGGAACAGTAATATAAAATTTTATATTGATGTGAATAATTCCTTCCATCCCGAGTTCTTTTACAACGTTGATAACAACACAGTACCTTGTCATACTACGTAAGTAGTGTTGCTGTAATCTGCAGTTGCCGCTAACCACCATGCCCGTATGGTTGTTTGCCATCATCTAATATATAAAATTTCAATGTCACAATGTTAGTTACCGTACTCCTCCGAAACGGCTGGACCGATTTGTATGAAATTTTGTGTGCATATCGGGTAGGTCTAAGAATCGGCCAACATCTATTTATCATACCCCTAAATGATAAGGGTGACCCACCCCAATATTTTTTTTATGGCAAAACAACGTTTGCGGGGTCAGCTAGTATTACAATAAAAAATCTTCAAGACACACACATTTTTACGAAAAAAATAACAACGGATTCAGAATCAGACAGGATTGGAACCTGCATCCTTGCGGTTAAATACACCGGATGCTTAAGCCAATTAAGCTACTGAAACCACTGCCTTTGATGTCAAATTTCTCTTCCACATCCTACATCTTATGGTAACAAATAATAACTAATAAAAAACCTTACTTTTCATCCCAGATATAAGTTAGATATATGCAGAGCTTAGAAAATGAATAAAATATACTCGGAGATATTTTTGTTACATGTCCATCGAAATAAGGATAGCTACGTCTCTTAGGACGCTAACCTCTCTTGGGACAACAAACCGTCAATCATGATTTAAACAAGAATTGCTAAGTTTAAGAACTCGAATAGACAATTGAAAAAGCTGTTAATATGTTTATGTTGAGGGTGCAACTGTCAATTGTAATTAGTCCGTAGAGTGAAAGATATAGCAAAGGCTTTTTAAAAATCAAGGAGACTATATTTTTAGTAAGTAATATTTATTTAAAAGTCTATCATTATTATTATTTGTTTAGTTTGATTGTCAACGGTTTTAAAAAAATTAGTAATATTTATTTAAAAGACTCATTACCTAGTTGACGTTTGCCTTTAAGTCGGACCTATTGAGTCTTGAGTTTGTCATTACAAGTCAATCATTGCAGGCTTTTAATACACTCTTTACAAGGACACTTCTAGATGTCATTATTCTAAGGTTTGCTTTTCGATATGAAGAGTTTCAATAAGCGCCACATGAGATTTTTCAATTTTATCTACGGATGACGGGCGTAGTGGAATTCTGAGTAAGGCACGTTTTATATCTACGTGACGTGCGAAGTATTGCAAATTTAATAAGCTGAATCGTTCAGCATCAGGTACTTACTTTCATATCATTATTTCAGTTACAAGTACATGTATTTTTATCATTTCATAAAACTGGCTGAAAGTTTCAGGATAAAGTTACACATTTTCAACTTTAGCGGCGTACCTATATTTGAGTTTAAAAGTTTCACCGTCTGTTTGACAAAGCTTAAACGATGTCCCAATGTATGTAAGTACCTGCTTTTTTATGTATAAAATGTTTCGATCGGGGATAAAGGCTCATTAGTAGGATCTGAGCGTTCGTTCAAATGAATTCTAATAAAGTTAATCGCAACAGAAGCACGCCCCCTTTTTTAATTTGTGTAATCCGAACAAAACAGTCGAGTACACACTTTATCGCTTTTAAAAGTGGGCAGCTATTACTTTAGGAGTTCCGTTGTGTTGTTTTATTTCATTTTGCCAACGGATATATATTTTTCCTCTCCTCTTAGATAGCATATTTATATTGTAGTCGAATACCACATAAATATTGGATATTTCCTTATTTATATCTTCGAATAAGTCATACTAAAAAGTTGGTACCGATAAATAAGGATAAAGGAAAACACGCCTACTTATTATCCGGCCAATTTTTCAGATATGACCTTTCTGTAATCTGGAACCGCTCAAAACATATTTCGTAAAGTCTCTCTCAACCGAAGGGATAAAGTTCGACGTTAGTATATAATATTATATTAATGATAATCCCGCCGCTCGAGTAGAAAAAGCCAACTGAGGGTAAATTATTTTCATGCTTTGTGGAAAGGGCTTTGTTTGTCATAAAATATTAAAACCTAACCGGCGTTAGGATTATTTGAATATTAATCAATGTAAAAAAAGACTGGTCCGATACAAAATAATTATTAAACTATCTCGCTCTATGTCATATTTCCCAAATGTTTAGGTATAGATCCTACTTTTATACCCTTACAGTTATATTTTAGGGCCTATTTAATGAAAACCTATTGCCATTATCCCGGCAAAAATCCAAACTTCGAGCTGCTAATGAGAATTTTATAGAAACATCGAATAACGCACAACCATTAACATGCATCCCGTGACATAAATATGTCGTCGCATTATCTCATCTATAACCATACTATTGGCATGAGATACGACAAAAATATTTCGAAACATACCGTCTCGATATTGCTCAATTCAGTCCATTTATGTACCATCCAATTATTAGCCTACTATACCTAACATAAATTTAGCTTTATAGTAGCTTCTATCTAATCAGAATGTATCCTTATCCAATTCTATTTAGGTATTTATGAATTCCTTAAACTAATATACCTACTTTTGTATACGAATACTATAATACAACTGCGCATCAACCAAAACAGTAGCAACGTTCAGTCTCATCACGTACCCTGGCATAACGAGGCGGCGCGACACAGGCGCGACACAGGCGCCCCCACGCGTGACGACGTGCAACTTCGATAGGTACTTGTGCAGCACGTCCGCGACACATGTATTGAACCCATGTGTAGATAGGTAGTGATAATTAAGGTTTTTACCAAAAATTTATGATAGGGAGCTAAGGGATACAAAGAATTACAGGGATTACCAAACTATTAACAGATTTGTAAGTTTTGTGAAGATTGTTTTTGACAAAATGATTTTTACGACTAATGAAAACGTAGGTACTACTGCTAATAATGTAAAAGCACTTCATTTAGCATCGAAAATTACAATGTGTGTAAAATTCGACGTAACTTCAATGATTAAAGATTAATATCAAAGCTGTTATGTATCAACCACCAATGTTAAACAAACGTATGGAGCCATAACAAGCACTCTAGACCAAATTGTATCTTCTGCTATAACCACAGACTATTTCCACCAGTCAATAACACACACATTAAGATTGCCCATCTACCAATAAATTAGAGACCTTGTTTTATGCCTATAGTGCTAAACGATTCGCTTACATTCGGTACTGACATGCCAAATACATGCCAAGGTTGAAATTGTTGCAGCAATAAATATTGACGAATTTAGTTCATTGTAGTCACGTAGTTATTGACCCTTGTGACCTTAAGAAACGAAGCAATATTCGCAATTGTTTAGATTTTTTGAGAGTATGAGATTCGCAAACGGTTGGAATTTTCCGAAAGATAACGCTGTTCTTCTGTTGTGTTGTCATGATCGAAGTTCCATGGTAAAAAGAGTAATTTACTCAGCAGAGCACTAGAAAAGCTGGCGGCCTAAATTGCACTGAACTATTATTATATACGAAGTCAATAAATTGTGGAAGCTCTATTGACCTATCAAGGATCAATTGGAAGATACAATACAAACATAAAAACGTAACAGACGTCTGTCCTCGTCTGTTACGCTGTCACGCAAAACTCGCTGTACCAATTTTGATGAAATTAAGCACAACGATAGATTAGACCTTGGAAAAGGATAGAGGCTATCTTTTGTGTCAAAAAGGCCTTTGGAATGCGAGTGAAATAGATAGTACTAGTACAATATAAAACAAATAAATCAGGATCGAGTAATTGTTTCCGATAGTGATAAGACAAGGTGAGATCAAACTCCAACGGGAATATAATAAATTCTTCAACTTTTCAACAAGTTATAATTTTATTCTGTGTGCATCGCAATCTTTCCTGTATGAAGGAACAAAATAGAGTGCGGTTGATGCCTTTTGGGATCGTGCCAAAATGTACCTTGTCGAGCTACTTATGTAAGACGTGTGAAGCTTAGACATAGCATGAGTGATGAGGAGCAATCCTTGGTAACCTCGGCATCGCTAAACAAGCATGCCTTCATTCTCTTTGGAATAACACCTGTGCAAGAAGAAGAAAAGTAATCTAGACAACTTTTTGTATATAATAATACCAAAAATGAAAAGAAAGTCAGCAATTTTACAGCTTCAGTAAGACAATGATAAACCTCTGAATCATAGGATTCTCTAAAAAGAGCCAGAAAAAACGACAGAACTTTATGAGAATTCTCAGCAATAAAAGCCAGTTGAAAATAAAGTGAAGTGAAGTGAAGTTAAAAATAAAGAAGTAAGTACGGAGAAAAAAGCTGACAATATTAAACCCTGTTAGTTTCTATCGCGCAGCAGGCATTGAAAAATTTCCAATATGTCAGCCTAACATAAATCACGTGATATTTTAAGATTTTATTTCCAACTACGAACGATAAATATTTATTCTGTAGATACTCTGAGATGCTAAATTTCGACGACAAGATATTAAGTCAACACGGATATTTTATTTATTTTGCAAATCCGAGCGAGACGGATTAAACATTACAATGTGAAGTTATACCTAACTTTCATAATAAAATTATTAAACGATATTTTTAATGTCTGGCAGGTAAGACTACACATGTAAAAAGTTTTTATTCAAGAAACCAAGAAAGTGTCTCAGATCTATATGCATTGTGTCCTCAGTCTGCTCCGTGGTGGAAAAGAAAATGTTTTATAATAAAAAGAAAACATTCAACTTTTTCAATATTATTACTACACTATTTAAATTTATTTCGTACAATAATCATTACGTTTTACAAAACTTCCAAGTAAACCAATACAGCTTAATTTAGGAAAACAACAATTCACGCTACAGCGTAATGTGTACACAAATTAAGGTTTAAAGCCAACCGAGCGATGAACAAACCGAAATAAATTTCCCGCTAACATTTGTAATCTAAACAGACATCGCATCGGAAATGTAGCGAGTTTAATCTTCAGTAAGGAATTATTTAGGCGTATTGCACAACAGAATAACAGAAAATAATCAGTGTCAGAACTCAGAGGTTTGCGTAGTCCAGCTACAATAAGGATAGAACAAATCATTACTAACACAATGGGTGCGTGTATAATTTTACTTTTGGATTGGTGATGGATATTTGCGTTCATCAGTCTGTAGGTTATTTATACCTAGCTAGAGGTGTGATTATTTTTGGCAACCAACTTTATTTACTATAGTTTAATCTGCTTCATATCTATATTTAAAATGATCTTTTTTATCTATCTCTTCTTATAATCCTCCCCGTAATAATATGCATGAATATTCATGTATTATATATGTATAAACCTGCCGGAAGAATGTATTACTACTATAACTGTAACAAAATCCGTAGCTTAGTTTGTAAGAAGTAAGCGAAAAAACACGGATACTATATGTTTTAAATCATTTAGAGATTCAGAAGTAGATAATTATTGGTCCATATTTCAAAACTGTTCTGTTTAATTATACTGTATCAACTGTTTACGTTCAGTAACATGCATTGTTCAGTCTTCGCTAGTCGCACAATAGTGATATACGGTCGTGTCAGTCCCCTGAGCGTCCCATATGTTCCTGAGACAGGTCCCAACTAGCTCAGGTGCACGCTCGCTTAATTTGTCAAGAGTGATCGCTCGACCACTACAGGGGTGGGTCTGTGTTGCTTCAAGCTAGATTCTTTATATAAGACAGTGATAAGCTTAACAGAAGGTATTTATAAACTTAGTGAAAGCAAATGCTCTAAATGACATTATAAATTTTGTTGAAGACCAAAAATCTGATTGATACCCTGCACAAATGTCAATATAAAGATTAAATGTTTTTTTGTGTATGATGAAATAAAATTCGGCGGTTTTAGTTACGTTATGAAGCTTTACTAAAATTTTATTTTTTAATCAAACTACTATTAATTAGTAGTTATTAATAGTTTTCTCTTGTGAAGAACCGGCAAGAAACTCCATGATTACTCTTTCAAATTACCTATCGTTATTTACAATGATGTTCGATACAATGATTCTTATAAATTTGATACTTACATGAAATTCAATGGAGTTTCATCAGCAATTAAGCCCCTACAGATCTTAACTGAGCCTACCTCTTTCGTTCAATCACGCAGGCGTGATACTTTGTTTTTATATCTTACAAAAACAAAAGCGGAACAGAGAACCATTATGAACATGTAAAAAAACAAAGGCAAACGTTGGTAAGTCTATTCTCACGACATCTGTGAACTGTCAGGTTTGGGCACACCTGTTTCCTTTCCGGATTGCAAATATATGTCGTCACGAGAGCATACAACTGTTGATAGTTGAGATACAAGATATTTTATTCAAATTTAATGCGTTTTTGAGGTTCGTAATGCGGTGTTTATGTGTTTGCAAACCCTGAAACGGACACAACCAAAGTTAGTGATCAAAAACGCTCAACGTAAAATTTTCGTTGGTGCATTTTTTATTCTCGATATTAACAAGTAGGTACACGTTATTACAGGCTATTAGTAATGATTAACTTTACACATAATTTCGATCCCTATAATTTAGAAATAATCTCTAAAATGCCTATTCCTACAAATCAAACAACTATTACGAAACGTTATCTGGTCTTCTAAACAAAATCCTCTTTACACCTACATAGGTATGTTAAAATAAATCACATTCACTAGTATAATCAGCATTTCGATGCGGTTTGTTAGGTCCCGATAGTCAAACGCCGCGGGTTTAATAGAAACTATACCACAAACAACAATTTGTCCGCATTTGTTTAAAACGTATCAGCGCCAACTAATCCATATTAATGGCAGGTTCGGGTAACCTTCGGTGCAAACCCCTGGCTGTATCTGTTGCAATTTATTAACGTTTTATTAGCGTTTCACCGGGATAACGGACGTGCGTAAAAATATTGCAGACATACCAAAGGTTGGTGACCCGAATTGTTAACTTCCGACCTTTTTCTATCAATTCTCATTTTCTGAGAACTTTTACGGAGTGTTTTTGTGAACTGACGCGTGATTGGGTGGTGGACGTTCTGCCGCCTGGTGGTATTCGATATATTTTTATTCAAAAGAAAACCATCTAATTCACATCTATTACAAAAAACATTATCATTTATTTTCCCATAAATTTCCAATAAAATGCTTCAATAATATTTAGCTGTCTGTCACAGGCGAATCGCCATTTTATTTATTATCCGATAAATAATTAATCCCTGCAAATGAATGCTCTTCGAATAATTAATGCGAATATTAAAACTGTGGTTATCGAAGTTTTCACATTGCGGTTAACAATATTCAGTCACTTTAAAACTGGTTCAAACAGCATTTATATAGCATTCATAAAATAGAATTCATTTTATTACTAAAATGTTGAACAAGTGGGACATATTGAAATGATACAAAATCGTAGATAAATTACTTTATATTATTTTGCAAAACCTATAATATACAAATGGATATTTATTTTGTGTGTTTGTTACTTCGATATGCGTCGGTAAATCTTTAAAAGATAAAAAAGAGGCATTTTAAAGTCTAAAAGACTAACCTGCATTCAACTTTGATATAGAAATAATAACTATTTATAGATTAAATAACCCCTAATTACCTACAAAGTAAACAAGACCCAAGTAGCCACTTTCTTTATTCCACTGAATTTTCACTTACCAACGTAAGTGCTAACTGAAACCTGTTTAAAAAAACAAAGGGTTGCCCCAGTTTGCATAATCTTTGAGATCTTCCTCGATAGCAATGGAACCATCGGGAGGGTGAAAAGTGACATCACTATATATATTTGTACAAGGATTTGCTTCAAAGACGTGAGAATAATCGGCAACACTGATGACATAGCACGTACCGGATTAGGTGATTACCAAACTGTACTTTTGGGGCAGGAACAAAATTTTACCTGAAACAGACAAAAAAACTGTTATTCAAAATATATTATTATAGCGGTTCGAAAATCTTATCATTATAATAAATTTATATACCTACTACTTACTGTAAATCCGCATCCAAAAAGCATGTTTGCTCCGAAAACCCATAAAAAGTAACGGTATGCAAATGCATCTCCTTTTAAATGTAGCTTTAAGTTTTGGGTCATCCGTGACTCATCAATCATTTATCGAATAAAATAAACAATAGTATCTGTATCTTTTATAGCTTTTTTTATTCCGTCACCATTAAAAAATGTTCAGTAAGAGTGAGAGGTGAGCAAGCCGTGAGTCACCTCCTAGTCTCTTAAGAATTCATCCTGAATTATTGAAATAAAACTACTTCAAAGCGATTTATTAAGCTATTAAGCCCGGAGTTACTAAATACCTGGTTTAATAGTGCAATAAACTGCGAGAAATTCCATCTAAGAGTTTTATTTTCATGTCTAATATTTGGCGTGATTCAGAATTCATCATTGTAATTCACAAAGAACAATTAAAAAACGAATATAAAAAAAGGCTTGCTCTAAAAATACATATACTGAATAAATAAATCAGGTTAGAAATGTAAATATAAAATGTAAAGTAAATAAAAGAACCAAAACAGAAAATCATTCTAAAGTCAGTCCAAAATACAAATGACAGCTAAACAGCACAGCCATGCCCAGAATGCAAAATGATGGTCAAATAATTCGGTTGTCGGGGGGAACAGACGTAAGGATAGGAACACGGGCAGAGCACTGACTAATGGTAGACGTCGGGAGGCTTCGCAAACATCGGTGCCTCTTACACGTCCATATTAAATCACGGGCTTTGTCTTAGACCTGGTCAGATGGAGCATGCGTGATCGCTTGAATAAAATATGCGTCTGATATCGGCTGTCTATGGGAGGTGCTTGTTTTGTTTTGCTTTTGAAACCTTACTGACGAGGATGTTACTAAAACCTACATTATTTTGTAAACACTTAATAAAATAATACTGTTTAAGTGCTAAATTTACTACAAAACAAAATAAATTATTACTGTTGTTTTATATTATTTAACTCACTAGCTTTAATTTTTTGTTTTCTCATATCAGTGAAATGTAATTGTTCTTTTGAGAATAAATATTCTTTAAAACTAACTAAACGAATTAAAAAAATCCAGAAAGGAACAATACAATTGACCAAAAGCAATTAACCTTGTCATCACCCGATCAAATATGATATAAAATGTGCCTATATGCATTATATTGGCAAAGGGGAAAACGTTAAACAATCAAGATGGTAATATTATGCACTCACTTACAGACCCCTTGCTCACTTCACATCAAGTGCCCACATTTAATTTTACTCCTCAGTCGGTGAAATCAATTTATGTGAAAGGTTTGATCTAGGAATCACATACAACTCAACGTTAGTTCTTTTATTCCTCATAAGTAACATTATAAATGCGAAGAACTCAGCGAGGCTAAGGGCTAAATCAGTGAACCGATTTAGATTAAATTGGGTACAGAAATAGATTAGATACGCTATAAAGGAGTTTAATCTGAAAAACCCCATTGGGATGCGAAACTGTTGTCATTCTCAAGCAAATTGTAAGAGAATCCATGTCCAATGCAATTTGTTTCTCCTTCTATCTTAGAAAACTCATCGCGACTGTTAAACAAAATATTTCTTAAAAATTAAAGCAACATCATTTAATAATGCGCCCGAGTTGGGCTACTTTTTTGTTGCGTTAATAATAATTATTTTAAATTTAGAACGAATGAACGATGAAATTAGAACTGATAATAATAATCCAATCAAAGTAGAGCAGCTAATAACTGTTGATTTAGCTACACTTTTAATCAAGATATTATGCTCTACTACTGTAATAATTTTAGCGGAAGTAATTCATTTTGTATAGATGCATCTTGAAACTGTGTTTTATCATGTTTGAGTTAAGTAAAGCTGAATTAATTAATAAAATGATGGTATCATAAAAGTACATCATGGAGCGTACAATTTTAATCCAGCGAATTTACTTTAGAATTATGGAACTCAATGACCAGAACGCTTTGGCTGCTCGCCATAATCAGTATAAAGGGCTCGGATAACGTCGGCACGTCTCGCCAAAATAAATTCTAATAAACTTAATTAAGCTGTACAACGGTATTATCTCCGTCAAATTTTACCTCCCCAAATTAAAAGGCGAAAAAGTTGGCCCCCCGCGCTTTGAGTGTCAAAGGAAAATAAGATAAAGTTGCCATCTACGTGACTTAGCTATGCAAACAGTGTTTTAGTAGCGTAGCGTAGAATACTTTAGACAAGACCAGCTTGAATGCTTGGGATTTTTGGAAGGACCAATCTAATAGTGCTAGTATTACCTTAAGCATCATTTATAGATCTTATACATCATTTAAGATGCAATTTGCAGGTAAATTTATATTTTGAGTAAGTAAATGAAAGCTATACCTTTTATTTCATTTTAATTACCTAAAAGCTTAAAATAAAATGTGAATACGAAAAGTAAGCTCAACCACAAACGAAAGGGGTAAGCGGTAACCTAATCTGGTATTAATACGGCTTCTTATGTTGAAAAAAAAAACAACAACGTAGAACCAACCATATTTTTTCCTCGCGATAATTTTGTCGACGAGCTTGTGCGACAGGGATGGTAAGAGGGAACACAAAAGAGTGAAAGAGACAAAAACAGGAGTAACATAATCCTCCATTAATGATAACCGGTGCACCTGCGTGATATTTGGCCCGAAATTATGGGCAATACAGATGGAACAGGATGATGTTTGGTAATAAGAGGGTAGTCGAGGCAAAATGTAGCGTATGACAATGAGGTTTAACCGAAAAGTCTTGTTTAACAATTCTGCACAAAATATCTTTATATTTTGGTCCTTTGGCTATGTATTTTAATGAGTAGACGACATATACATAAGTATATATAAGTATCATGTATTACTTGTGAAAGAGAATTTTGGGTTCACCAGATGCCTTTAGGCTACGTATAGCCTAGGTATAACCCATTTATTTATGTTAATATATTGTTTTAGAAGAATATTTATAATAATTTTAATGCGCTTTATGTATAATTTATTGAATTTTCTCGTATTAATCTCGTTCAATTTGTTTTATATATATATTAATTTATATTGATTTTAGAAGATTACATATATTATTTAATAATTTTAATTCCATTCAATCTTTTCTTTGTAATAGTTGTATTGCACTTAATGTAATTAATTTCATAGTTTCCCTTCTCTTGGTTGCCTGTATACTCGAATATTTGTGCCAGTTGTGATTACCTGTAACTGAGTTGACATTACGTGTAACTATGTTAATTCGTTCGTAATCCTTAAGAAAATAAATAAATATTTTACTGTTATTATTAATACCGGCAATACAATATTAGGAATAAAGAGTTGTTAAGAAAATTGAATTACCAATGCATAATAATATTTCGATTTGTTCATACGATTAAGCTTTCGAATAAACGAAAAACCATTCGAGAGTTTATTCATATTTTATTATTTAATTAAAAAAATGAAATTCAGATCAGAGCACTGTACAAAATAGGATACATGTCATGTTTTTATCCTCGCCTCTTATCGCCTTTCTTATTGCTCTCAACGATATTATACAATGTTTACTTTGATTGTTGAGCAGTTGATGCAGAGATATTAGATAATGTCAATACATATCAAAATAGTGATGATAAAGGTGTATTTCATAATAATATATTCGTCATGAATAAAGCTGTCCCCAATGAGCCTGACCTGTCGATGGGTATTGAATGTACAAACCGCATTGATTTATCTCATCTTACAATTAACACAGATATAGAAACAGAATACCTATGACCTTTACTTTTGCTCATCATAGCTGCAGTATAAGTATTTTGTATCATAAGGGAAAACCACAAAACAATTATTGTGATAACATATTGAGTCTGAAGAATATACCTACTTAGTACTTAATAGATGTGTCCTGATGAGATAATGATGATGAATGATGAACTGTTTTAAAACCCGTTGGAATCTACCTTTATCTTCTCTAAATAAATCCTTGCGTACTAGAAGTTTGTAATCAAGATTAGTCTGTAATTGTTTTTCAGGTTGAGGAAATTGTGTTCCTTCGCTTGAATTTAACATAAACTACACAGCATAATATATTATTTACAAGTACCATTTGTTGTGTTGGACACACTATTCTTGAAGAACTAAACCCCACTACCATTAATAAGATACGTTTTGCTGAATCTTGGAGAGCAAGTTGTAACGGCCAACTAAGAAAAAACAGGTGACAGCGTAGAGGAGCAACTTTGGCTAAAATTGCTTTCCCAGCTATAGCTTTTTTTGGTCTGTCTAGCTACTCTCAAGAAAAACTAACGTACTTAGTCCAAAGTTCCTACGAAGTACCAAGAAATATTGCGTTTAATATTCGTGTAGATAGTAGTAGTAGATAGTTTATAACAAAATTTGAAAGAGAAAAAATAATATTAGAGCTAAATGCTCGTTTAATTACCAAAGACGACTGTGGTTTAATTTACTTGAAACTTGCTGCCTGAAGTGGCGGAATGGACTGCAAAGCTCCGAAAAACGGGTGCCTTAAGCAAACTCGTGGTAACCGTGAGACTGCTAGAGAATGGTGTGAACAAGTACAAAATGTTTACATTTCCTTTGTGAAGCTAGTTCCTTAGCTGGTCTAAAGAATCGGCGATAAGCGAGTAGTAAATGTTTACTTTTACTCGTATTTATGTTTGTTTGTTGAGTAACGTAAAAGGAGTTGCACTTAAAATATTTTTAATGGAAGTGTGAAAATCTTGGAAGTCTTGAAAGTAATAGAGAACTATAGAATACACACTTATAGTGACGTAAACAAAACTAATTATTTCTTTGTTTTCATACCTTTTTTCATTGGGTAAGTACATAAGGAATTAAAGTTAATTGTAACCTGTACCGTTTATGAGCCCATTAGAATTCTCTTTTGAATGTACTCTTCTTTACGTGCTTAATTACAAAAAGAGTTTATTTATACCAAAAATAATCATCTTGATTCTTCCCATAACACATCTTCTCCATAAATTAGATCCGCTTTTCACTTGGGTCCTTGTAAGACAAACGGTGAGACGGGCGGTGGACTTAAGGACTTTTACTGTTATTGTTATTGGAACTAGGAATGTTTGCCATTCCAGACTGCTGGATGCCGGGAATATGGATTTCAAATGCATTTCCTACTGCTTGATATATACAAGGGATTTTAAAGAAATTTTTACTCTACAGAGCGGGGACTTTTATTTGCTTATTTTCTAGTGGACTGGCTTGATTATTTTGTAAAATTTGCTGCGCTTAATGCAAAAATGGTATTTGTGAGATAGAAGGTTTCGTTTGTTAGTGCACTCACAGAATTTTAGACATTGCTAGTTACGCAGTACGCTGAAAGTGCATTTTGTCGAATTTCAAACACATTGGTGTTTGAAGTAAATTACGAAAGCAAGTAAGAAGTGGAACGTTTAATGAAAACTTTATAATGTAGTAATGACTACTTATGTAGTCAAGTATATTATTGTGAGTTTGTGTAGATTAATTAACTCTCCTTGCAATTATCACAGAAAATTAAAATATAACGATGACAAAGGAGTCCAAATTTTTAATGAAGCATTCTTCTGTGCAAAAATAAATTAATTACAACAATAAAAAAAACTGCTGCCTAAATAGCAATAAATCTTTTTAACAGTAATGTTACTGTTATGAGTAACCTGTCAAACTGTAAAGTTACGGTTACGGCTCATTAACCAGTCTTCGTCACACTTGGGCCTCATTGTGTCAGTAATCGACGGCTTCGATCGTTTGTTTACACAGTACAGCGATCAGACGATAATGTAAACGTGATTAACCAAATTATGTTTGAGGACGTAGTTAGGAACAATGTTTATTTAAGCCGGATTTATAACTATTATGAGACGAGTGACATAAGAATTGCTGTGAGCAATCCACTTTTTACTAATATTTATGACTTAAGTCGATAATGTTAAGTTCAATTCAAAATAACTGTTTATTTATTTAATAAAGGAAAACCAACAGCTATACAGAAAATGTTAATGACTAGCTTAAGCTGCACTAAGCCAATTACAGGTTCTCACGTTTATGTAACAAATTAGGAAAATATCCATGTACTATTTGAACATGCAATTAATCAATTCCCACAATCTGGATGGTGCAATAAGAGAGTCACATCTAAAAATATACACTAGCTTGATAACAACAGCAATCTAACTACTAAGAAATGTCTCATACCAAACAAATGACAATACCGTCGAAGAATCCTTGTTAAGATTTTAACCGTCGCGCGTCGTTTGAATTAATTGAAGCTAGATTGCAAGCTATTTCATTTCTCTTGCACTGGCACTATAAATCATATTTCGTATAAAAACATTTTTACGATATTCCCTCGTAACATTAAAGTTTATACGAAAAATATTGCAAATGCTTCTCATAAAGGCATAATTCACTACGTGACTGAACGAAATAAAAAATATCATTAGAACTTGAAATTAGCTAACAACTTACTTACAAGCCATAAAGCAAAGTGACAGGGACTCCCAAACGTTCACTCTAATCAAATCTAATCCAGTTAAAACTTTTCCAATAAGCTTCCCCCCCACAGATGCATTCCTTCACCAACATCGTAAATGTTAGCAGCGAATGAGTCACGGATTAAAATGTACGAATATCTCTCAGGTTTGGTCTTGGCATAATAATATATATATTTTGTATAAGTCTAAGGGGTCTTGTTCATTATGCTTGGCCAAACATATAGCATATGAATTAAAAATCAATGCGTTCGATAAGCGTTGTGAGTACTTCAGTTATGGGTAATGATAATCTTTGGTTAAATGAGTTTTTAATAGAAAGTTAATCCTACAACAGTAATTATTTTTTAAAGCTTAAAACTATTAAGGCTGTTCAATAATGTAATGTTATTTTAAATACATGACAACATAATATAATTATTGTAATCGATATTTTAATATCTTATTTAACTTCCTTTAATAACTTAGTGATCAGTCAATCGCGACTTTTCACAGAAGTTTTCGCTATTTTATTGTAAAGTAACCCTTAAAGCAATGAAATTGGCAAGAATACCGAAACTTGATTCTCGCGTCTAGCCGACGGACCATTTAACTAATGAGATAAATCTTCTGCCTTGGGGTAGATTTTTACCCCAGGCAAGTGAACAAGTAATCTTTCAATCTTTTAATGACATAAGTTTGGGTACGCGATGATTGTCGGATTTTTCGCTGCGATCAAGAGGATTACAAAAAGTCCCAGTTGGGTACAATAAATTAAGATGGTTAAGAAAGTGTAGGTAATCCGAAACGATTTTCCGGATAGTTAACTTTATTTTGGCGATATTACAATTGGATTGTAAAAATAATTACAGAAGCATGAGTTTTATTGATTTGAAGAGCTAGTACAAAAATAAGTAAATATGTATTACTTGATATGCTGCTTTTAGTCAAGTATAAGTGAATAATGTCTAAAGTTAACTCGATACGAACTTAAATACCAGAACAAATGTATATTTGTTTGTGTCTCAACGTAAACATTTAGTAATTGAATAACAAACCTTATTTGCCTTATTTATGTAAAAATATACCTAATATAATGGAAAATTTATGTGAAGCATAAAAAGTACAAAATATTAATCAAAGAAACATCGGTAGATGGGTATCATCAGTCACATAACATCCCCTAGACAATGAGCGCGATGGAATGGAAACGATCAAAAATGTAATCCATTTCCTTATAGTGGATGGTTCATAAGATAATAACGCAAAGATATATCTCCCGTCTTTGACACCTACTTTAAGTGTTTAATATTTGTAGTATACGTTATGTTTTATTCATAGTCTTGTAACTTTATCACACTATAATAAGGACATGTACGAACATTTACATGGACGTTATGAAGGAATATAAATTCCAGATGTCTTCATAACCTAGTATGCGGCCATTACTGGTGTAGGCTTTCATAGCACGCAAGTCACTGACATTCAATTTCTTGGCGTCCCTTACAACGGCGGCGATACATGACTTCTGCTCAACGACTCGAAGTATTTTATTTCCACGCTTCATATATCTTTATTGTTAAAAAATAAGCGTGTCGCATAACTTTGTTAAATGAGGAAGGTGGATGATTTCGTTTATTTTTTGTAAATGTTTAAGAAGAAATAGGTTTTTGGATCAAATGTATCAAGCATTTTTACTGGGATAAAGTATAAATGGTTACTTGTAGCTACTTACCGGGGGAATTTATACTATTATAAAATTGAAAAAATAAAAAAAATTGTCTTTACATTGAAGATATTAAAAAAAACAATTGAGTTAGACTAAATAAAAGTTCCCGGAACCAAAAATGTAGATAATGTACTTGTAAGTAATATTTATAAACAATAAATGTATAACAATTTAAAATCTGCTTTATTAAACAAATTTACTTAATTATTCATTAAGAATAATTTTCCACAAACGCATCTCCGCCATTTTGTTTACCTATTCCCATCACTTTTTATCTTTATAGGATCAATAACTATTTACATTTAATAAGGGAGGAGTACTACAGAATCATTTTAAGAAAAGACCTCCCTCCGAAATCGTTTCGTTACGCCATTATTCAGAATAGGGGACGAAGCACTTAGCGACATTGGACGTATTGTTATTTTTGAAACTCATTTGAATGTCATGTCAAAATGTGAAAGAGATTTGCGAATAATACCAGCGTGAACATTCCAACTAGTTCAGATTTAATGCTTTCTAAACTATCTTAAGCGTGAAAAATCGAACTCACCATCTAAAACAGAAATGGAGTCAAGTCATTTGCTAATATTTAGTCAAGTAGCAAAGTAATTCATTATTATCATTTTAAAATATATGAGCGATTTAAATAAATATGCTTTTTATATTAAATGATAACCAGTTTAAATTCACAATACTACCGAATAATGAGACAAAAGAGAGGATATACCTACGTAACTGCAAACAGAGACGGTAAATAAATTAATAATGATTTGAGCATGAAGGGCTTAACATCGCAATTGAAACTTCCGTCGGCCATACATCATGCGATGTTTCGTACGACATGACGGATTGTTGAGAGCCCGCTATAAGTAGAACAACCACACTGAATTGCAGACGACTTAATTTAATCTGTTTCCATTGTAATTGTTGATTAATTGTGTCATTTGCACACATCATAACCAACGTTATTGTGTTACGTTGTTTGTTAAGACAAGGACTACTGAGAAGCACGCTTTTAGATATAACATCTTCTACGTATAAGTGTTATTATCAACTACTTACGATAAACTTCATTTATATCCTTCCGTATCAAAATCTACTCCGATCTATAGCGATTTGATGTAAATGTTAAATCGCTTTGAAGCGTGAGGGATCTGATTTAGTTGAGGCCTCAATATCCATCTTAATTATTTGCAATTAGCTACATCAGATAGCAGATCTAAATTTATCTGCACACCTCCCCATGGAACATCCTTAATTGCCATAATCCACTTGGTAACCGGATTACTGGTCGTGTTACCTATGTTCTTGCAATGATAGAATGTAGCTGTTTGCTTTTACGTTGCAAATATATCTAATGAAACTTTAGGCCTATAAATTTTACAAATTTAATAATATCAATACAAATTTTCGCTAGAGCAACAACAAAAACATTACGAATAATTTTCACGTCACCATTATCTACAACAAGCGGGCAAAGTTAAAACAAAATGTTAATAATGTAAAGCCACCCGTCACCATGTATCAGGCATGTCCTGATATTAAAGTTCGTCATTTCGTCCTGCGACTGACGGCTGATAGCCACAGCGCTTTGGGAATTCATAACATATTCAGGTTAAATGCATTTCGTTATTTCATATTATCATACATTGAAATTAGCTTTTAAAATGTGAATGAAATTAAAAATGTTTCTACTGGATAGTTATTATTTATTATGATACTAAAAATGTTCATTTACAGTTTCTCTTTTTATTGTTGGAACATTTAGTACTTGCAAAATTATGAAATGACTCAATGAAAACATTACAATACAATTTAACTCCATTGTGTTTGAAAACCTTACATGCATTAACGCTGAATGGATTTCAATAATGTTGATTAAGCTATTAAACTGGTATAAAATGAAGCCAACGCACGGAACCCAACATGAATTTAGTTTAAAACTCTCTATACACGAAAGCATCACTTTCTTTAAGTGACTTCCACTAATCTGTCCCAACTCCATTAGTAACCTCTGGTTTTAGCGTCATTAATCCACGATGGACACCGGACAGTTGACTGACAACATGAAGGGGAGAATACATACCTACGTGAATAATATCTTTTGTGAAAGTATGTGTGAAAAGTTATGAGAAAATCTCAGTTGCCGTTAAAGTAATGGCCGCACGATTTTTGTTATGGCATTCTATTTACTACTGTATATCACGATCTGATAGTTAGCCATGAGTTTTTATGGCCGTGGTAAAGGCGAAATCTTGGTCAACCTTTCCTCTAGTGACGTGATCAGCTGTATTAATGTCGCAGTTATATTCTCTGAAATAATTAAATTAATTGCGCACATATTTTTATTGTGCATTTAGGTACAGCAAAGTGAAGAATTACTCCATCTTGTGACGAGGCTTTAAAATTCTATTGTACTCTGATTCAATTGAAAAACGAAGACAAAGGCGCTGGATCACCGCATTCACAAGTTTCTATTAATAAAAATATTATAATGTTTGATTGAATAAAAACTTTTTTTTAATATCTATCAGAATATAGGCGCATACTCATTAGGCCCGTTACAAGTCATTTGGATTGAACACCCATCCACCAGATGAACAGATTGATCACATTTTCAAGTTCTTTTTTACAACTTCCTAATAAAATAGTTAATGCTTTGACCCAATAACATCTCATACAAGAACCTTATAAAGCAAATAAAGTGTCGTCATACAAACACTCGTAAACATGAACTTTAAGCTTACATCGTGTGCGAACGTAAACATTGTACGATTCTCTAAACAGAGTGGAGGTTTATTTGCAACATTCCAATGTATTCCGTTTTATTCGAAAATCCCACTGGGAATAGGGTTGTCGTTCGAATCACTAACCCACTAACAATGAGCTTTAAAAGAGCAGTCTCTTGTGACTTGGACATTTTAACTTGGAAATGCTATTGCGAATGCTTTGAAAGAGCTGGTGAAATCTTAATAAATTCACTGCTTTATGCTGCAGCAACCCGTTTATTGAAATCGTTTTATTAAGTTATACACAATGCGCGAGTTTATTTTTTTATACATACCGAAACAGGTATGAATGCATTCTAATAAATTATACATAAATATGTGCATGTCATTATTATATATTTTTAGTTTTCTTTGAATATCATAAAATATTTACTAATCAAAAAACTACGAGAATATTTTTTTATTTTCTTTTAGATATTTACTCAAAAAAATTGCATTGCATTAATTTGATTAAAAACTAAAATTGTATTTAGCATAATAATTTACACTATACCTTGCATAGGTAAAATTATGCCAACGCTGGCGGTAGTGTTGTGCTTAAAATAGCATTTGTGCAAAAATAACCAGCTGTTTCCCACAGTCGAGTGGCATGGGCAACGTAAACATTCCTAGTTGGATTGTAAGTTCATTGGCTCTCCTAGCCAATCCAATTTTCTGTAAAAAGAATCGAGAGTTAAAAATGTTCGAAACGATTTTTCGAATAAAACCATATATCTACTTATACCGGTTTTTCTGAAATTTATTTTAGGTTACGTGAGATATCTATCAGTGCAACGAAAATTCAATGTAAAAAAAGTTTAGTATATTTTTTACTCCTAAAGTCCACAGTTTTGCTTCGGCAGTTTTATTAAAAACTACGCTAACTACACGCGTTTAACGTTACGTCCAACTTCAGACTTTCTTTTCAAACTAATTTAAAGTTATTCTAGCCAATACTTCAATGGATATGGATGAGCTGCAGCAGATTCAATCATTGCGAATATTTTTTCTGAATCGAGGCTGGAATAAAATGTATTTTTTTTATTGCGATAGTAATCGACGTCATCAAGGGACACAAAGGCGGATCATTAATTCGATGGCAGCAATAAACAACAAAAACATTTTAACTGGCTCCGCGTTCCGGACTGAATCTTAATGCACGTTAATCTAAATTTCAATGGATCAGAAATAGGGTTGTCAGTTGACGGCGCGCACTTGAGCCCTGAGCCAAACAAATATAGTGGGAAATATTTTTGAAACGATCTAGGTCATCTTTGGCTATATACACGCACATAGTTTCATTGGGTTGTGTTGTCATATCTGATCAACTTTTCAATATACAGAAAAAAAACGTCCAGAATGTTTATGAAAAACATACTTGTTATTCAATCTGCCTCGTTAGCCTAGTGGTTGTAATCGCGGCTGCTACGCTTCAGGTCTGGATTTGAACGTTATTGGTTTATTTTCAATGAAATTCTCAGTAGCAACTCGGAGTTTGGATTTGTACCCGTTTAATGGACATGTCCTAGCCCCTATCAACATGGGAGTTAGAACATACCGGGGAACTGTGAGTATACATTAGTACTCCTCTATCTAACCCTTAGGGGAATATAGGGGTGATGGTATGTTTATTCAAAGATAAAAGAGAAATAATCCGTTTCGTAATCAACTTTGTTTTAAGCACCCAAGCACGGTTTTTTAAAATAAATTCTTTACATTTTGTTTCGTTTCGCTTTCCGGCAATTTCGTTTCTAGACTGTTTCAAACTTAGTCACTTGTATAAATTGTGTTCAGAATTTTATTCGCAATGTATAAATTGGTTCAATCCAACCCTACTTATAAAAGAGATCGTGCATTTGTGCCAAAAGTAAACAATTTAAACTCGTTACCAATTTTGTTGTTTACAGTATTATAAACCTGGAAAATAATGGTGTTTACATTTAACTAATGAAACAGGTTAAATAAGTATTTATTGATTTCTACAGTTAACAAATTAAACAGGATTGATTACTTTTCAGAATAAATAAAGTGGGTATGGAATTCAGAGCAATGTGTCTATTAGCCCAAATAGATAGATTTTCATTAAATAGGTCAGAAGAAATGGGATTTAACTTTTTGAACCAATTTCAAGATTGAAATCAAAGTTCTAAGAAATAGCACTAAGTATAACATTTTAAACGTATCATTTTTTAAATTGTTTGTTTATAATGATTATAACATTATTAGTACAATTTTTTATGAATGAGGATTTTTTGTTCAACGTTTGTGTAGTATATTAAAATTTAGAAATTTTTGACACTTACGCGAAGATAAGAGACATTGAAATAAAACTACTTTTTACGGATTTTATCAAGTATCAATTTTTTTTATAAGACTATGATTATAACATTATTAGTACTCACTTTTAATGAATGAGGACTCTTTGTTCAACGTTTGTGTAGTATATTAAAATGGCTTAGTAGGTTATTCGGCCGGTGAGTTTCGCCCGATGCGGTCAAAAGAGGAATTTAATTATTATTAATATTTTTTTTAGAAATTTTTGACACTTACGCGAAGATTAGAAATATTGAAATAAAACTACTTTTTACGGATTTTATCAAGTTTTTTTATACTACTAAGGTGGCAAACAAACATACGGCCTACCTGATGGTAAGCGGTTACCATAGCTAAATACAACACAGCTCAAAGCAGTGTTATTTATCTTATTATGACGCGATAATATCCGTAAAAAGTAGTTCATCTCAAAATAGTCTTTAAACAGTATACCTAGGACGTACCCAATGTCTCAATGTCAATCGTTAGTGTTTTGTTTTATTAAATTGGAGCACCAAACACTAAAATCATTAAATATTTACAGACTTTCTCACTATTCCATTGAAATTTAAAAAGCATTTTCGATCTGATGCGATTGTTTGCTAAATAAGAAATTTGATCTGCGTTAGATCATTTAAGATACAAAAACTTTCTCGCTCAAAGTTTCGCTTTAAATGTTTGATTGACATTAAATATTCTTTATTCGCAGTTGGATTTTTTAAGTCTAGATATAGCTAGTGTTGTATAAAAACTGACTTCTAAGATACAGGCACATAAACTTGCTTTAGAAGTCAGGGTTTTTTACTTGACCCACTAGCTTAAATAGTTTTATAGATGTCATGTAATAGTGTTATGGATAAATATGTTTTGTTTTTAACATGACAATCACGCTTGTATTTTGGTAGGGTTTGGTAAAGTATACCTACTTAATTTACACCCATATGAACAAATTTCATTAACCATGTCGCATATTACCTACACTTGTAGGAAGCCTTAATGTGCTTATTCCCGTGCGCTCCAATTATTTCATTACCAGGAGTTCCAAAGATTTTAGATTTTTTAAATTAATGTTTGATTTTAGTTTTGGAACGCTTGGGAACAAAATCGTGGAGCGGGCGGGAATAAGCTTTTTGTTCAGATTATGTTTTCATTTTATTTAGTTTTTGTTTTGATTTTGCTTTAGACTGATAAATTAGCACTACTGACTTTTCGTTTCAATATATTTTGTCTTTTTGTACTTTAAACGTGTGTTCAATTTTTGCCTATATTAAATTATTTTTCTTTCGTTCTTCCTGAAAATTTTATAGAAAAACTCAATAATATTGCGGGACCAGGGAATTCAACTCAGGAACTTGCGGCCACAAGAACAATGATACGGTGGAATTTATTATTATTGTATATAAAAAATTGTACATGTGGTATGTATACATAAAACCATTTGGTGTTGATATTTTCGTTTCGATATTAATTCGTATTGTATTGTTATAACGCCCATTAATCACCATTTTTCGCTTCGATATAACAAAACATGTGTAGAGTAGCAATTGGCCGTGCTTTCGACAACAAACACTAACATTCAGTTGCGATAAGCTCCATTTAATCTTTGAATGTCTTGAGAATTTTAAAAAGTTTGGTACTGGTACCATGACTGAACACAATGGGTTTCTATGTTTAAATCCCGTTCAGGTGTTTGTACAATACAATATCCATATATCGTTTTATAACCTACTAGTTTTCCGCCCGCGGCTTCGCCCGCGTCGAGTTCGGTTATATCGCGTTTCCAAGAGAACTCTTCAAAAGTCCGAGATAAAAACTATCCTATGTTCTTTCTCAAGGTCAACTCTATCTCTGTACCAAATTTCATTAAAATCAGTTCAGTGATTTAGACGTGAAAGCGTAACAGACAGACAGACAGAGTTACTTTCGCATTTATAATATTAGTAGGGATAATATTCTAGTCAAGGGCACGAGGTAGGTACCTACTAGGCCGAGTAACATATTAAACTGACCCACACACAACAGCTGTCCAATACCGTATTGATTTCTGGCATGCTATTTCAATATGCAATTTGTGAGGACAGCAAAAATAGAAAATCTCTTTCGTTATTTTTTTGGTTAAGATCTACTATCAGGCTTCTACTTAAACGAGTACAAAAAACAATACCACCCCAAAATTAAGCGCACGACAAAAACTGTCATTGGAACAAAAAATCAAACAATCAATAACTTCAGTTAAGCATAGTTCATTGTGCAAAAGTTCCAGCCATTGAGCGTCAAAGCCGGCGACATCGTGCTTACAATGGG
Source organism: Acronicta alni (assembly GCA_964056405.1). Classification (NCBI taxonomy): domain Eukaryota; kingdom Metazoa; phylum Arthropoda; class Insecta; order Lepidoptera; family Noctuidae; genus Acronicta; species Acronicta alni. The sequence goes on from OZ043926.1 coordinate 9,852,382, forward strand.
CTGTCGGTACCAAAACCTACCACAATGGGTACCCGGGACCAAATCGTCCCACAAAGCCCTCGGAAGCCACTCGATATCCACCACTAATAAAAACCGGATCCCGGATACCACGGAACCCACTACCGACTACACTTTTTGTCGAAAAAAGGAAGCCCCAAAATTTCGAACCAACTTCATAAAGTACGAAGTTTAAAATACAGAACGTTTTTTGTGGGCTTCGTGTTTTGAGAGTTGGGCCGCGATGTTGTGCTTATTTTCATTGGGCATTTATGTAATTACTGGTTTTGTAACGATATTTTTTTTTACTTAAATTTTTATTATTGTTTATTCAAATGTTACCGTAGTGGTAACATTTGAATAAACAATAATGAGCCAGTCATAACTCCATTGTGATTACGAAAAGCAATTTCTCACACCATTACTACATTAAACCAAATCGATTAAAAATAAAAGCATTACTGAAATTTTTAATCGATTTAGTTCAATGTAATTGTTGTTACCGATTCTTTAGCCATACGACTAATTGGTGTCACGGTTCACAGCAAACCTTATCTTAATTGCGATACACATGAGATTATCTAAAAAAATATCTTCTTCATTACATTAATGACCCATTAGTCACGTTTTCGGTATGCCAAAAATTATTAATAATTTAATAATTTAAGCAGACACGCTTCTATGGCAACGAAAATTGTGTAGGTTAACGAAAGGCAATTCAGTATATAATTTTTTATTTTTCAATTAATAAACTTGAAGCCAGAGTGCAATATCTGCGTTTGACTTCCAAAATTAATTCGACCCAAATGCAAACTTTTGCAATAAAAATGTAGCTCACGCATTCCCACAGCAAACATCCCCGTGACACACGAGGGAAAGTGTAAGATCCGCCTTCTACCATCCAAAACACACAATAGTAAGGCGATATGTCTCGAGGTTACCAAACAAGCCACCCCAATAGAAAACAAATTGACATTTCAATGGAACCCGCCCGAGGACCGGCCTATTTGCAATTCAAAGAACCACTCTTCAATAACATGCCAACGTATGGAAATAAGTGCGTTTTGAAAAGGATCTGATTTCTGAAGATAAGCGTGAACATGCTTATAAGGAAGTTTTTACGTATATTGAAATATTTTCAGAATATTCGTTCTAAGAAAAAACTACAAAAATATCATCACTACATAGTATAAAACAAAGTCGCTTTCTCTTTCCCTATATCCCTATTTATGCTTAAATCCTTAAAACTACGCAACGGATTTTGATTTTTGCAGTTTTTTTAATAGATAGAGTGATTGAAGGGAAAGGTTTATATGTATAATACATGTATTTTATTAGTACATTGCACCCGTGCGAAGCGGGGGCGAGTCGCTAGTCTTTTATATAATAGGTATTTTCACTGGGTAACTTGCTACCAGTATCTAGGTATTATTACTTTTAATTAGCAGGATATACATTTTCTGCTAATTAAATATAAGAATACTGATAAGGGTTACTATTTCCATTTTGAACTGAAACATGCTGCTCTTTTTTATTTTAGTATTTATTCGTCTTTGAGTTTTGATTGCATCTGCTTGCGTTGTTGTCTAACAAACAGTCCACTGAGAAAGCAATGTTGCATAATTTGTTGTCACAATATTCATAACCAAAGTCCCTTCTCTCAACGACTTAATAGCACAGTAATAAACTATTATTCTATGTGGAATCGCGGGTAAAATAAACAAATAAACTGATGTGACGTAGAGTGCATTAACAAAGTTCTCTTACACCGGGTGAGTCAGGCTCCCCGCGGGGAACACGCGCCCCCTACCGGGTAATTCAACGAGTACTCACTGATACTACATTTATTATGGTTTCCTATACAAAACTTATAATGAAGACTTGTAAGCCTTTTGAAATAGAAAAGATTGGATAAGTTTTTATACGATTCATACAAACTTTTTGCAAGATTTGTACAATCTCATTTTTTCGCCAGTCCCATTTTCTGATCAATCTACAATGATGAATGCCTATATTTTTTGAAGTAAAATCGACATGAATTTACTTTCCTTTGTTCTAGAAATATTGATCGAAAAAATATTACATACTTAATAATTTAATGACGGTAATTGATGAAATTTCCTTTCTACCAAGACATTTACGACGTAAGTAAAAGTTTGAAATACAAAATTATAGCAATAAGTTCTATAATGTAAGTATATTATCACGATGATGGATATAAAATTAATCCAATCTACTGTGACTTACTTATTGACATATTGTTCTATACTGATTCCATTACGATAGTGATGGCAATTGAAATTGCTTTTGAAAGTTTCTTAGCCCGGCGCTAAACTCCCATGTAAATCATGTAAGCCGAAATGGGTACGTTCAACTGAGTACAGAAAACGTAATCATCTGGTACGCATCCAGTCGTAAAAAGCAATCTTTCTTTCAAAGCGACGACAATGTGAAAGTATGGAGTATAATATTAAAAGCATTACGTCACACATTTTTTGTTGGATCTTTATGAAAAATAGACACATTTCGGATTACTCATGCGAAGTGTTGAATGCGATGAATCAGTTTTATCTTAAAAGAGGTGAAAGGTTGAAAAGGCATTTTGAAATTTCTAATGTAAATAATTGGGTACAATGTCAATACTCTGGGGCAATAATTTCTCTTTGTTTTTTTTTCATTTCAATTTGTTTTAAAATAGACTTTGCTCTAATAAAACGAGATCTAAGGATAAATGCAAACATTGTCATAACATACCATCACGCCTGTATTCCCCGAAGGTTAGGCAGAGGTGTACCAATGTACACAGTTCGCCGGTATGTTTAGGTCCCATGTTATAGGGGGCGAACCTATTGCCATTAACCGGGCACAATTCCAAACTCTAAGCTGATACTGAGAATTTCATAGAAAATCCCAATAAAACTGCTCGACCTGGGAATCGAACCCAGGACTGTTAGAATAGTAGTCGCGCACATGTCCACACTAATAAAAATAATTAAAAACGTTACAAATCTATGTTTTATGTTGTATGGATTAATACTTATAGACTAAAATGGACACACTGTATAAGCCTCAACAACACAATGACCTAATAATTATTTGTCACTCTCCTATAATAAAACACCTTATATCACCCGACCTTCTACACAGTGACATTATTATGTAATAACAATCCTTACACGTGTTCCCATCCCGTCATCCGCCAAACACTTAATCCGATATTATGAAATCGTACATCTGTGCGGTATTACTTAAGTAATCGTACTTGTACAATGTGCCTACACGTGGTCCCGCCGTTACCAAAAACAATAAAAATCATTTTAATGTGCGACCATATTTTGTGGCCCCGAAATGTGCGACATAATTGTCGTTAACAAGAAAACGTAACAGTGCGTGCGTTCATGCGGAGTTTACGACTTTTTGAATGGGAGGAAAATATCGATTTATATTGTGGTGATAAGGAAAGCATTGTGCTTGCTGCGTGCCAATATCAGTGTGAAATCTTTAAGGAATTTTAATTGCTGATAGTAAATTATATTTTTCATGTTAATAATTCCGAGCCGTATAGTGTTTAATATATCATTTAGCCTCTCATAAATACGGATGTAGCCGACAGGAAAGTGGTAGTTTTAAGTACAATAACTAATAAGTCTTCTCTGTTATTAAAACTATACCTTTATCAATTAACACAATGATTTTATTTTTGAGCTCTTAACAGTGGTGGAACGAAATATACATTTGATTCATAGCTTTCATTTGTTTATGGGTTGCATCAACAAGTCTTTGTTTCCCTGTGACGTAATCGAAACCAAAATTAGAAAATAGAACGAATCATTCTTTGTTCAAATGGAAAAAATCCGTTAACAAATTTATTTTTCGAACACTTTATTGTAATAATAGAGCATTGAATGCTCTAGCAAAACTATGGTTTTGTAGTTATTTATATTTAAGGGGAGTACAAATTTAATTTTATGAACCGTCGAATAAGGTTCTTTGTTTCGAGTTCTTTTGTTGATTGTCGAATGTAGTAATAAAATTATATTGACTGGGACTTTGTACATATTTTATAAGACTTCGTTGTTCTGTTCCCATTTTCTGGCCAGCTAAAATAGCCCAGCAAATTATGATCCATAAAATATTCCCCGCATTTTTTGTGCGTATATTTATTCAAGCTACACAACCTCATTATAGAATCTCGTTGTACAGAACATGAAAATTAAAACAGTGTTTTCCCTGAAGTGTGAATTCATTAGGAAATGTTAATTAAAACGTTGTGAGTTCTCAATTTGAACGCTGTAAAAATAAGGGTCATCAGCTGAACTAGTAATTTCCTGCACGTTTGATACTCTTGCAGTGTAACGACAAATTTATTACCAACTATTTATAGTCGGGCGCTAAAACTCGAGCGGGGGTTATCGTGAGCGTGCGCTGAGCTTTACGAGAGCGCGGTTAGCGATACGACTAATTTGTAGCACTGTGTGTAGTAAGCCTTATCTTAATTGCGGTACACTTGAGATTAACCAAAAAAACTCAGATAAAGTTACCAATATTCGTGTTTTCTTTACCTGTTGCCAGTTGGAATATGAGTCGTAGGTCACATTACATACCTGTAACAATTAATTATACAGTTAGAAAATATAAGGGACCATTATAGTTCTAAACGATAACAGTCTTATATAAATATGATTAAAGATAACAATGATTGAAAATATGTTTAAATTAAAATATTCTGATAAACAAATACAGCCAGTTTCCAATAACATTTCAATTTTAAAGTAAATGATTCTGGTATTTGTTTATATTAAATTTTTTGATAATATTATTACACAAAACTATTTAATCAAAATGTATGAACATTTTGATTAAATAGTTTTGTGTAAACTAAGTGCTTTAAAAATAACATAAAACGATACTTAATTTTGGTTTTTGTATTATCATTGAATTTGTGTTTTTTTTTAATTCGGTGTGCACTTCGTATAGTTTGAAATCATTCATTAATAAATAGTAAGTAATAACTTCTGGCATGAACCTAATTATAAAAACGTATTTATTATGTTATTACATTAATATTCAAGAAAAAAATAATCGATTACCAAAATCTATACTAATATTTTAAAGAGGTAAAGTTTGTGAAGTTGTAAGGGGTAAACTCTGGATCTAATGAACCGATTTTAAGAATTATTTTTATGTTGGATAGTCTATTTATCGAGAAATGTTAAAGGTTATATTACATCACGCTATGACCAATAGGAGCCGAGCTATATAACATAGGTATTCCGTAATAGGTACCTGTAAGTATATAATAAATTTCTGTTATATGAGCTTTTCATCATAATATTCAATTTTGTAATACAATATTTAATTGCATACCAATAATAATATTCTATCAGTTTGAAACCCTCATCTGCAAATATAAATTTAATCAACTTGTTGAATAAGCAATCGCAATAACAGCTATGCTTATTATTTAACAATTTAGAATAAAACTACATGTTAAAGTAAATTGTTATGTACAATTAAGAATATTGGTGATTGATAAATTCTCACCTTTACTACTATCTGTATAAGGTATATAAGTGAACAACCACCTGTGATGAATGTAAGTGTTTGTGTTTGTCTGGGTGTTCCTTATGTTTTATAAGTATTTTAATTTCTACTCAATGAATTCTCAATGCGCTATTCTAGTTCGGTATTCTCAAGCGATATTGCTCAGAAACGTCTTCGATACAATTCTTTCCGTAAGTATCGCTATTATATTGAAGTTATTGAATTTTCTTCCCAGAAAATTCCACTTATTTCTCGGGCATATCATCGAGAAAGCTAATGATTATTATTTGTTTACTTTAAACGGAGGCCTTAGTCCAGCCGTGGAACAGACCAGGCTAATCTGACGTCTGTGGTCTAGTGGTTCGTGTGGACTGCTGATCATGGGGTCGTGGGTTCGATTCCCACAAGACACAAATATTTGTGTGGGTAAAACATGAGTATTTGTGTTTGTCTGGGTGTTTCTTATGTATTATACGTATGTACTCGTATTTACAAAAAAAAAACTATATAAGTAATATATCCATTGTCTAGTACCCATAGTAAAAGCTCTGCTAGTTTGGGACTAGATGGTGCTGTGTCAGATGTCCCAAATATTTATTATTATTAACCACCAAAGATATTCATTGTACATTTGATTCCAAAATACTGTAATAACTGCATTATGTAGTCGGGAATCAAGGAAAAGAAATATGCAAGAATCGTAGCAAGTGGCGTTTTGGAGTTTCTGCCTGTACTATGGGGAAAAGGTATGTATGTATCTACTTCTGTATGTATTCATTACTCCTCTATCTACGAGTCGCCTTACGTAAGTAACCGTCCACATACTACGATTTGCAGCGTTTTATTGCGATTGACGAGTGTCGATAAGTCCACCCCACGCCCGCTCCATCCAATTACTTACAGTACGCGAACTGCGTGAGGACGAGTCCTTATCTAAATTTCATCTAAAGAAGTCGCAGAATCAAGCCGCTTGTCCTTTTATGCGATTGTATCGTGATAGAAACATCGCAATTCTATTTTATATCGACACGTATCGTGAGATAAGGGAACGATGCTATCTGTATATGTATACAATTGTGTTGACTTATAATGGAAATATGCTGTCGTACTTTTATTGTACTGGAGAAGAAAACACATGTTGTAAGGCTACGCTGTATACAATATACATTGTTTGGCCCACTTAAAAAACATACATTGATTTACGACGCTCTCCATTTTCTTTAGTCGATAAATCGCTCGAAAGAGTCTCTTAGTACCTTTAGGTTAACTCCAGCATACCTTTCCATTGTATGAGAAAAGTTACTGCATTTGTATCGAAAAGAAAAGAAACAAAACGAATGTTTACTATTGAAATCCGTAGATAAAAATCATTAGGATTTAAAATGAGTTAATTAATAAATTGCACTGTTACACGAACGTACAATTTAAAAAAGAACAATACTGAGTTAATAAGACTATATAATAAACATGACCCAAATTAAACTAACACGGCAACGCCTATTCTCAATCAATAGGTTAACTCAACAACACCGTAGAATAATTAAATAATTACAAAAGGCACATCTAATTGGATTTGGCACTCGAATTTTAATCAGGTGGGCGAATCCGGTTAATCAAAGTTAGTACAAGTTTTGTACCGGAGCGCGGATTCCTGGTTTTCAATTTTCCAGTTGATTTATCTGAGGATGGTTTAGATAAGCTCTAGGCAAGGTTGGGGAACGTGTGGGGATCTTTTTTATTTAGCAACGGGGAGGGTGTTTTCGTCAGGTTGCGCTGTAGATTTCTGCAATATCTTTGTTGCTTCGCTTGATCTCTTCAGAATTGCAGTTGATCTATATTGTAAAATCACCAAAATCGGTAAATAAATACTTTATATAAGATAAACAAAAATTATATTAATAATAATTTTTAATTTGTATGAATACATCACAAATTATGGGTAGCAAATCTGTAATATACTTTATACCCAGATCATTGACGAAGGCTTGAAAAAGAATATGGATGGGTCAATAGTAGCTCAATGTTCCAAGTTTGGATGGATAATGTCTGGGATAAATCAAATGTGAAGCTTTTTATATCAGAAGTTAGATGAATGTCGCTCTAAACTATGTTAATACTCGCAAGAAAAAACCCTAAAACATACCATGTACAGACGCCAGCAGGTCAAGATATCCAAATGTGTCAAATTATCCCAATTGAAAATCAACCTTATTGTGTTGTGTTAAAGTTGAAAATCTATCAAAGAAATTTGACAGATTGTGGTAGCTTGATGTGCTGACCTCTGTACATCAGTTCACCTGTGCGAAATCCTTTGGGGATACCGGCGTGATGGTTACGTTATGTTACTAAGTTCAGAACTACTAACCAAACAGAAACACGTTACGTTCGTAAGTTAAATATAACTTATAGGGGGTGTATAAGTATTATGAACGGCACCGAATCCAATTAATAACGTTTTGTGGCTTCCATTAATGTATATTCCTTACCGTTATAAATTACCAAAAAGCCTCTCAAGTTTAATAGAGAGTAGGTAGCTTGTAGGCATTGTTGTTTAGTAATTATGATTAAGATCAATGTTCTTCATGATCTTTGGACTTACTCCTTTTTTTGGCAATAAAAGTATTGTTTACCATTTCTCCAAAATTGATATTTGTCTCTCAATTAAAAAAATACCAGAATTATTAACAAAGCTTCAACATTCTCTGCTAAATTACATTAATAAGCATCAGTTTCGAAATTAATTTTACAAATTTTATCCTTGTTCTCATTTATCCGGGGCGTTGATTAAACAGACAAGACCACATCGATAATGCGAGTCTACAGGCGTACCCCGGAGAAAAAAGAAAAATATTCAAAGAATGCCATTGGGCCTCGTCGAGAATTATTCGAAAAATATTTTTGACAGCCCCGTACGGAATCAACGCGGTGATTTCTGGAATATTTAATCAGATCGATAAGTCGTTTCAATCAGGTAGGCGTTTTCGTTCAGAATTAATAATAGGTAGGTAGGATTAAATTTTCCCCTCCTTATACATAATTATATCGGACCTTTTTTTAGTATTAGCTATATGACCAGACAGACCAGGGTTCACTTAATGTAAAATGCTGATGTTCAACCATATCTGGTTAGACTGAAACTAGACCACAAATAGTCGAAAAAAGCAGGTAAAAAATGATGTCTTCATAATTTTCAGATTCTAGAAACTTTTTAAGGGATTACGGTTATAAATAAATACATAAATAAATATTTTTGGGACATTTTACACAACACCATCTAGTTCCAAACTAAGCAGAGCTTGTACTATGGGTACTAGACAATGGATATATTACTTATATAGTTTTTTTTTTGTAAATACGAGTACATACGTATAATACATAAGAAACACCCAGACAAACACAAATACTCATGTTTTACCCACACAAATATTTGTGTCTTGTGGGAATCGAACCCACGACCCCATGATCAGCAGTCCACACGAACCACTAGACCACAGACGTCAGATTAGCCTGGTCTGTACCACAGCTGGACTAAGGCCTCCGTTTAAAGTAAACAAATAATAATCATTACCTTTCTCGATGATATGCCCGAGAAATAAGTGGAATTTTCTGGGAAGAAAATTCAATAACTTCAATATAATAGCGATACTTACGGAAAGAATTGTATCGAAGACGTTTCTGAGCAATATCGCTTGAGAATACCGAACTAGAATAGCGCATTGAGAATTCATTGAGTAGAAAATAATACTTTGCTCACTGAATTTTCAATCTCTTGTCACTCAGATTTAGTTACAAAACGCTATACTTTTACAAATATTTGTCTTATCTCAAACTACACGCCTGTATACCAAAAGGTTAGCACCCCAGTTCGTCGGTATGTTTTTAGGTCCTATGTTATAGGGACTGACCCTATTGCCATTAACCGGGCACAAATCTAAAGATGATCACAATCTCCGAAATGCTGTTAAGAGTTTTACAGAAAATCTCGGCTTTAAGGGTATATCTCGGCTATTGACAATTGTTACAGTTCTATAAAAAAGATTTAGTATATCTCAAGTACCTAATTACTTGTTTCTTTCAGACAAACATATACATATCCATGTTACCAGCATGTTCAACATACCACCAGCAATTTTTAATATTGTCTACGTTCCGAATCAACGAGATATGGATAAATTGCTATAAATATTGACATAGAATTGAAATAAAACTACTTTTAACAGATTTTATCGCGCTATATTGATATTATTAATCCCGACGTTTCGGACCCTTTACAGCGTCCATGGTCACGGGTAGACTGAGGTGGTAGATTGATGACATAATTACTGACAGCTACCCTACATTTTTGTTAATTATTGGCAATCGGATTCACGCAAAACGAGCTCACCGCATCCTTTGGTATTATATTAATTTAATTAATATTGACTTAGCTAAATTCGATACTTACAACACTAATTATATTAGGAACGAAATTGATTGTCTTTTCTAAATACTACAACATTTTTTCGGACCAATAATCTGATTTTACCATATTCAATGTTTGTATTTTGTTTCGCCTGAATGTAAAGGTAAAAAATGATTGTTTAATTTAAATGATGGATCGTGTCCTCGATTGACATATAAACAGATCTTTACTTACCAAATGTAAATCCTCATTGGATCTTTTAATTGCTATAGCTCCATTTAAAGTCCATAAAACGCGCGTTTCAAGCAATTTAACAACACAACGGCGCATTCCGGAAACTCAATAAAGGATGCCATTTGTATTTTCTTTCAACGTCTCATTTTGGGACAATACGCCTAATGTAATGCCACAAATGAATAAGGAATTCCGGGAGGGGTGCAACTAGGGAGAATTTAAGGCATAGCGCACGTTTGCGATTACTCCACTAAATTGTTGGGTAGAACAAATTCGCAATTTCTATTATTACTATTCGGAGCTCGCTAATAAAGTCGAATCGAACACTTATTAATTTCACGTAATAGTTGCGATTTCTCGTGGATCGACATATGAAATAATGCCTCATACGCATGCGTTAGAAAATCAATTTAGAAGAAATCTTATTTTTGCATGACCAATCTTTTGAAAACTATATTGAAATTTATTTGAAAGCCATGACAAAGAGTCGTATAGCCATGGATTTTACGTCTAGAAGTCGCAGTAGAAACACATAACATTTAGCCAAACTACGATGAAAGAGCACCAAAAAGAATCGGCCCGGATCAGCCATGGCTGGATTAATTCGTTAAGATGCTTTCACGGTAGAATATAAAAAGAGACGGGTCAGCCTTTGTCCTATCATCGGTAACTTGCTTTCACCCATTGTTGATTTCAATGCCCATTCAAAACTTCGCGGTTCAATTTCCAATATTCACAATGGTGTACGTATTTGAAGAACCATAATTATTAAAAATAATTGCATGTTTTCAACTTACAATTTGTTTTGTAGTAGCTGTTTGCGAATGCTCGAGAATTCTAATGAAGGCAATTTATATTTTCCGGTATGTCGTGACCTATTAATTTAACAGCCTTTTTTTCTGCATTTATAAATAAATACAGTCAATGCCCCTTCATGTTTGTATAGATAAAACATTGAAATAAAACGTAATTTTACATAAACTGCGCAATGGATTCTCTTTTCCATTTCCACGAAACGAATCTAGTTGAATCTAAGGCTCGACAATTACCTTCTTATATTTCTGATTATAGAATTTATACTTAATTTGTATAAAGTACAGAAAACGTCGAATATTTTATAGAAAAAATAACGCAGGTCTATATTAAACACTTCGAGTAGCTCTTCAATTAATTATCTGGTCTGGTCGTAATTTTAAATTACGAACAAGTACGAAATTAAATAGCACAGTCCCACATGTAATTTCTAATAAGTGAACCGTAAAATCGTACATCCGCAACGCCATGAGGAGCTCTTTGATGTCGAGTATATTTTAATTTGAATGCGGAATTCGAACAACAAATAAATAACTTTGTTGTGAAGGGAAATCACGCATCGAAGTTGGTCCATTGAAATCATGGTTCAAATGACTTCTTGAAATTAATTATTATCATTCAGATCAGATTTTTGCTAGCTTATATAATTTTTGAATATGGAAGGAATTTTTTATCTCCTAGTGAGTGAACAATATTGTAATACTAATTACAAATAAAATATTGTTATTATTGCAAAATAATATCGGTATTCACATAATATGTATCTTATTTAGACCAAACAAAAACTGAAATCAAAAAGAAATACAAGTCTAGTTTTAAGTACGAATTCAATATTTTTCATTTCTGGGAATTATAATGAGTTATATTCTGAGTTAGATATCCAACAGATCAGACAAGATCGTTCATAAGTATCAAAACAGAAGAAAAGAAGCCTTCTAATAATGTTTATTAAAATACGTAAACAGCAATCGGGACATCATCAATCAATTTATACAAATTGAGACAGCCCACGGAAAACATGTTTTTCATAAAGCCACAGACACACCGGCGCAGCGGCGGGCCCGAATATGTTATAAAACCGCGCACACAGAACCCTCAATAAATTTTGATGGAGTATCGCTGGCTGTATTTTCACGGCTTACTGTTCCCCGTCCGGAAAATATAATAAGCGGGTTATAACATTTGCATATAGATCACCGTGTCCGCTCCCCTCCCGTTACCTATATTGTTATTTACACACATTTCTTATGAGTGCCTGTAAATATCGCCAAAAGCGCACATGCGTTCATATTTGCGTTGGATTTATTTTGCATATTTGTAGCGCAAGTAATTAAAACCGATGGAGGTTTTAATAATTGTATCTTGATTTATATGTATGGGATGGACCCCCCGGAATATGTGAAATTCTCCTTAAATATAGTTTCATGCATCCATAAATCATTATAACATAATGGACTCGATTTTTCCACAAAAAATGTAGATACCAAACGTACTTAATGGAGCCCTCCGTGATATTACAAAAAGAGATAGTCATTGCTTGTTTTTATAAGATTTCAGTGTGTAGAACCTAAACATCAAATGGATTTGTCTTAATTTAAACTTCAAATTGAATCTTATCAGAACAGAACATAAGATGACCTATTAGTGTATTTAAACATAAAATAAAGCAGTGGTGTGTTGTCATAAGCGATGACAACTTCAGTTTTTATAAACAAACAACTTTATTATTCATATCCAGATCCCCTCTATAAAAGTTTAAATATACAAATCTTAACTTTCATGTTGATTTATTGCTCATTTGTCATTACCCCATCAAAATTCTGCATGTGTCACCGCAAGGGGAGCAGCACGGGAGACAGGAAAGACGGGGACAGGGGAAAGGGGGCAGGAAAGCCGGTTATGGAAAACAGTCGGCTTTCGTCACAGGCCCATAGCCACCCAAGATGTTCTTAATAGACGAACGCATTATGTTTTTGTTGTCCCCATCTGCATCTGATAACATGGGAATCAACGCTCCATCATTTGAGCGTTAAATTAAAGTCTAATATAGACGTCAAATTGAAAAATTGGTCGTGGATCAAGGAGTTTCAAAAGAACATCTCGGGATAATAAAAATAGGACAAATAATGAAATAGATACGCCATGATTTTCAAATTGAGAAGTGAAAAATAAAAAGCAAACACGACCGAAATAGTCTTTTCACTTTCATTTTACTGATTAATTTAAAATTACCGATCAAGTAAATATAATTACTTTAAATAACTTGGCAGATTAAACAGTCGATAATACGCATTCCAATGAACGCACAATCGAAAACAGACCTTTCTCCAAAAGATCAATTAAGTTTGACAAACGATGCTACGCGGGTCTCGAGCAATCTTAATCCAATTTTGGATGCCGGACATCTGATGGACCGTAAACAATCTTTTTTGGAGCAGTTCAAATTGCATTGTTATCTAAGCGTCAGTCAAATGAACTGGGTAAGGTGCGCGTGAGCTTCATGTCGCATTGAAATGGGATTTGGAGATGCAATTTCCTCAATTCCAACAAAGGACCGGCCTTTGTCATCGGACATTGTAACGCGAATCACGTACACTCCACTATTTTGACAGAATGAACGGACAATGTACGGATTTGAGATTTCCAACGCACTGCCATAAACAGGGCGCACGCTTAATGAGCCCCACAGAATCCAATTAGCGATTAGGTACTAACAATACGGCATTACTACAATACACTTCATTACATGTTTTGGTTGTCAAACCGAAAATAATTAGATTCTAAAAACAAGCAATATCTCTATAATATATTATATTGATGCTGTTACGCCTAATCCGCTGAACCGATTTCGAGGAAATTTGGTATAGAAGGTATATTAGACCTTGGAGAAGGACATGGTCTAAGTTTTTGTCTCCAAAATTCTTTTGGGATGTTAGTGAAACAGCTAGTACTAAAAAGTCTTTTGTTTTAACATTTTTAAAGCTCTCTCCCAATTCGTACATGGAATAGGTACATTCATGTGAAATTAAACTCTATAGCGTTGCCGTCTATTGAATATGAAAAGTTAGTGTACGCTATAGTTTGGATTCGGTATAATTGAATAAAATCTGGGACACCACACAAACACAAGCTCGGTGTACGAATTTAATGAAATTGGAACCATGGCGTCGAACATAATAACATTTGTGAAGGAAAATTTAAAAACGTAGATTTGGTCTTGACGTTAATTTTCTCGAACTTTTTAATCAATGTAAAGATTACTAAAACCTCATTATCAACAGCTCAAAACGCAACAAAATGACATCTAATCCACTTTATCAATCTCTATTAAAACAAAAGACTTAACTTTCTAGGTTGGACTTCGATAAATTTAGTTATCAAGATGAAGGCAAGCTTCGGCGTGATCTACAAAAGCTACCCTTTCATTGTCTTAGTTCCTCGTTGATCGATACAAATTTATTTTTAAGAGAAAGTGTATTAAGCCACTGTTCAGTGAAAGGTCTTGGTCCTTATCTTAGATCTTCTGGAAATATTGTATTCCAAAACGAGTATATACTATAATAATGAGTCCATAGTTATTTTTGGAGATTTAAACTAAGATTTTAGATAGTATGAAGTACCTTCTACTCTTTAATTAATTTAAATTTAATTTTATTACTTTACTTTAGTAGGACATGTAAATTTCACATTATTCGAAAGTTCGTAATAATTATATTCACAAATTTAGTATTTTGATAGCTACACAACTGATTCATTTAAAATTGCAGTCAACTATCGGGCTGATTCGAAAATCAGTTTTGTGTTAAAGGAATTAAATGAACTTCCACTAATAATAAATTTATGCCTTTTATAATAGAATTTAATTAGTTATTATTACTACATCAGTGCAAATTAAATAGATCATCCTTAAAGCCTTTTCCCAACTATATTGGGGTCGGCTTCCAGTCTATCAGATACGGCTGAATATCAGTATTTTACACGAAGCGACTGTCATCAGACCGCCGTAACCCAATTTCTGGGCAATACCAATAATATCTTGAGGATAGCCTGACAAAAGCCTGACGGCTTTTAGGGCTTTTGACTACCACAAACGATTGTCATAGGTGTTTGACAACAACACCGATAATAGGGACCTTGACGTGCTCTTCGAAGCACGGAGGCTCCTCGATGTGTTAAGAATGGTCACCCATCGTAGGCTAACCGCGGCTAGTGCAGCTTAACCTTGTAAGGTTAAGCTGCACTAGCCGCGGTATGTTATAACTACACTGAGCAATCTGTAGATTGCTCAGTGTAGTTATAACATAACCACGAGCCCTTCAAATTGCAAATTAAATAGATATGGTACAATATAATATAATAACTGTAATACTTAAAATTGTTATAACAAAAAAACAACCTATCTATTCATAATGATCTGAACTAATTTCCATATACACTACATATTTTTAATGTCATGTTTAAGCCCTAACAATACAAAGTATGTAATCAGGTAAGAAATAAATACTTTAAGACAATAAATGAACAAATAAATGGTTCACACAAGCTCTGCTACTGAGATTTACAAAATCAAATTATATCAAATGAAAAGAACAAAGCAGTGCTGACATTGCGAAACCATAGTAAAGGTCAATCTCACAATGAACTCAATACTACGGCTTCGCGGTTCCATTTCAAGTTTATAATTATTATTTATACCGCTTTATATTGCACCAATAATACAGGTTGATAATATTTAATCAAATAGTTTGCACGGTTACCAGAGTTTTCATTTAGAAGGTATAACCATCACTCATTGATGAGTCATCTACCTATATACTGTCCCACTGCTGTGCACGGGTCTCCTCTTAGATTGAGAGGGATTAGAAACTCACACACCGTCGGGAAAAATCTCTAAGGTATGCAGGTTTGCTCACGATGTTTTTCTTCATCGTTTAAGGGAGTGATCATTAATTATTAATACGCACATGAATTCGAAAAGTTAGAAAAGTGCCTTGGACTTGAATGCGAGACCTTTGACTTGTCAGTGGTCATCACTGCGAGTTGCAATATATCAATGAAAAATTGTGCTTTTATCCCAAAAATGGCTCTCGTCTTTGGTTGGATATTAACAAGTTTTGCAAGTGAAATGTTAAGGTTTGTATTCGAGTCCATGTGGCCCATCAAAATGCACATAAATCAAAACTTTTGGACATCTACAAGCGGTCGCATCAGTGAAGAAACGTGGCTTTCGATCTCTGAAAACGTTTCCAAGTTGTTTATCTTGTTCTTTGTTTGTTGTATTGACTGCGGAAAATTTTAATGTGTTTTCTTGAAACACCAATAAAGCTACCTTTGTTCGTGTTTATTTCCTAATGCTATTGATTTTTCATCATTTTATAATTTACTACTCAGGAGTTTAGGACCCTAATAAAATTTCGTTGTCGAGGATACGATGCATGACTTTGCATAAAATAATAGCAAGTTCTTAATCGATATAGCATCGCGTAATGCACTCTCGACGTAATTTTTTTGATTAGAAGACAAAACTAACTTGGAATCAGTCTTATTTCTTTGTAGTTAGATAGTAATTCAATTCACACGTTTATTCTGTGATAAGTGTTAATTAGTATATTTATCATAAAACGTTTCCCCACAAAATTGTTCCAAAACACGTTTAAATCTAATTAATCCTCTGGTATTTGGCACGAGAAACAAAAAGGATTTAATCGGAAGACGACATCACAAGGATACCAAGTATGAGCTAAATTACCACGGAACCGAGAAAACAGCCATGAAATGAACTCTTTTGCGCCAAGTAGATTTTGATAAAGTCAGCAATTTTATGGTGATTCAGCGGAGCGTTGAAAACTCATATTGCCTTTTTAGCTTTTACACAAAGAAAACTTATTCTTGGACTGAACTAATTTCTTTTCATATACTCAGTGACGTTAAAGAGCATATAAATTAAAAATGTTGTGTAATACTAATAAACGATCGGCCTGCAAGTGCACCGTTAAAACTTCAAGCGTAGCTAAAGCTCCTCGTGCCAAGAAAAAGCTAAAGGTCTTTGTTCTCACCAGCCAAAACAAACGTTGTGTTTGGGCATTTGTTACAATAACAAACATTGGGGAACAAGCGCGCTCTACAGGGAATGGGCAAAAACGTGCCTAATCGAGGCGAATTGGAAATAAAAGCTCCATGATTCGATGCCGACGTGTCAAGTTCCTTCGAATAAGGATTAAGAGCTTATTGTTAGCAAAATTCGCGGAACTTACCTGTTCCTACAACCCCTGCACTGAATGCTTGATTTATGATATAATTTACTTTACTTTACGGGTAAATGCTAAAAGGTGTTTCATTCCTGAAGCTCGTAAGTTTCACTCGTACGCGTAGCCTTTTTAATAAAATGTTTTTCTACCTAGGACTTATTTATTTAAACTGGAAATTTAGTTCAGTATTATGAACCAATATTATTTTAGCAACGCAAATACTTAATTCTGAAAAAATATTAAATAGGTATGGTATATTGTACCACCAAGGGTAAATTCCCTTAAAAGTAACAACTTCAATTAGATGAAAGACACTATTACCTACACACGGCGCCCATTCCTGTGAGGTCCCCGACCAAACAAGTTGTGTACAGAAGAAAAATGTTTTGATCTGTAGACGACAACACATTG
Source organism: Acronicta alni (assembly GCA_964056405.1). Taxonomy (NCBI): domain Eukaryota; kingdom Metazoa; phylum Arthropoda; class Insecta; order Lepidoptera; family Noctuidae; genus Acronicta; species Acronicta alni. The sequence goes on from OZ043926.1 coordinate 9,870,031, forward strand.
CTATTGAAGCAATATCGTGGAAGCACCAGAGAGGACGCTAATTGTGCAAACAACGCGGATAATATGTTGCAACTATTTGCTGAAGCGTCTAATAACCAGAAAAAATAAAAGTAAGATATTTAAGTTACTATCTTTGTATATATCTTGTTCTGGGTTATAACATTTTTTTATTGAGTAATACTTTCTCATGTCTCATTTTGTATGTAAATTGAAATATCATGATGTATGAAGGGTCGAAAATAATACACTCAAATGCTTCACAACAGTGTACTCACTCAGTTGTTATATTTATCTCTATGGATAAAGCGCGGCCACATGTTTGGAATATAAGAGTCAAGTCGACCACAAAATTGCTACCACATGTCGTAACTGCTTTAAAATTTGCAAAAAATATTACCTGAATACAAGTGGCCAACACTTGACATAAAAGATACGATGAACGATACAGCTAATGCTTGTTTTTAAACGATAGTTTAAATGTTTCTTTTCTTTCTTTCAAACTAAAACTAAAAATACTTTAAGCAATACATTATAGCAGTGATAGCAGCCTACCTAGATGATGGAATACTACCTATGAGAAAAATTTTATATTTGAGAGATTTACTCGACCGCGACGGCGCGCGGCAGGGGATTTCTGCCAACTTCCACTAGGCTAGGGTGGCAGAAAGCCTAATCCCTCTCGTTCTGAGAAGAGACTCATGCCGAGCAGCGGGACTGTGAACGGCTCGATGGTGATGATGATGATTTTGAAGTAACTACTGTTACTTTTCAGTAGAAAATCATGGAATCCAATGGAAAAGCAATCAACTCTACTAATAAAGTCGCGTGTCACACGCTAATCATTACATGGAATTATATACAAAGAATTGAGAACTCAATACTAGCAATCTTTTATTAAAGGAACAACACGTAACAAAGGGGGCAATTCTAAAAATGCAACACCAAAGTCAATGGACATAAATGCAGGCGGATTGGAATTAACTGGCGTTAAGTCATAAATTGAAAATGAGCCGACTCGTTCACGCGTTCAAAGTGGCATGAAACGGCGAGTACTGATGACAGGCGACGACACAGGGTGGTCTCGTTCCCGGCAATCATGTGCGACGTATGGTATTTAAAACGCGACAAAGTGATATTAGTAGCTAACAAGGAACACTAAAATATTCACAAACGAACGTTACGGGAATACCTTGTAGTTACAGCGAAAGGAGTTGATTTTCAATTTAATGCTACTAAATTTCATGCAACTGAAGTGCAATTTTGTTTCGTTCATATTTTAGTTAGTAAAAAATGTTACCTGTTCTTTTGAAAAATAATCAAATCTTATTTCACTGTGGATCTTTAGTGATAATAAATTTTAAGTATGTAATACTAAGGATCAACCACGCAATATAATATGGTTACGGAAAATAAATTCCCAACCAAAATACTCGTATAAGTTGAGCTCAAAGGTGCAAACTGGGGCCAATAAATTGCCAGCCAGGTAACTGGCTTGCTATCAGCGCTCACCGCACTCAACCAAACGTTGAAAGTTAACTGGTTAGAATTTCGAACTGCACTAAAGTAAATTTAAAATATGTGCTTCTCAAAAAACTCATGAGGAAAGCTATCCAAAGTATATTCTATAAAGGCATAATTGAAAAAACATATTATTTATAAATGGCCTACGTTCGCCCTTAAAATTATAGCAACAGCTTAAACCTAAAAGGTTGGTTCACATTGACCTCGATCCTACTTAAACTTTAAAAATAATACTTCTAGAATTATTTATGAGTCAGTTTTGAAGAAATAAGCACAAGTATGATATAAATGGCGCGGGGCCTATGACTGATCCTTGTGGTACGCCTAATTTAAACCGGCTCAACACAAACTCAAAACTTTAAGTTGGCGTATTTATACCGCCCTGAGATGTATTTATACTGCATTTAATAATGTTTTTTTAGCGTTTCTGTGTTTGTATCTAGGAGCCTCCAATCCCATGATGTGTATTTTAGCAGGAAACTCGACACAAACGGAGTGATGTTGTAACTCGGAAATCGGATTTGCTGTATGGGATTTGGCATTTGAAATACGGTAAACCGCAAATTCCTATAAACATACAGTAAGAACCAAGCCCAATAAAATATTCACCAATATCTTATCTTCGTTATGACTTGATGTTTTTCTTTATACTTTTATATGTAAATATTTTTTTTTAACACAATTTCTAAAATTTGAATATATTTAATATCTAGATTATAAACTTAGTGACTATTATAAAATCCATGAATAACTTCAAAAGCTTAGTTTCGAAATCGTTTCCAAGGCTTAAGTTTAAACTGAGTATCAAAACTTTTCTCCTCGTTCCTCGGTTGAAGTAATCTTTCCAAGATTCCCTAATTAACGTTTGTTACACTTGAATAATTATAAGTAAATTTTACCAAACATGATTTACTATACCTATGTATCTACCGAAACAAAATTCAGCTAAACCCGTGGTCCCCACTGAATTAGTATTATTTGGCTGATCAAGCGAAGTTTAGTTTACTTTACATTATTTGAAGGAAAGGATACGGAGAAAATTGCTCGCCTAAATAGCACACAAAAACAAAAGCAACATTTAATGCAAATGAAAGTTTAATATTAGAGATATCTTTCATAAGGATAATTCGAATAAACAGTATGCAAAACTTTACCGTTTGACTAATGGATATATCGATTCAGCCAAAACTGTACTAATTCAAGTCAAATGAGTAGTGAAGGGTATAATACCTCACATGTTGTTAAAATTATAAAGAGAGTTAATTAATGAACTTCGGGCACATTTTCAATGCAGTTCGGAACGGAATAAAGTTAAGCGGTTCTCCTATTTGTGTCGACAAGCCGACATAATGTATTATCTCGCTTGCAAAGTTTTAGCGGAGCTACACTGTTCATTAAACCGGCGAATGAAGCAGAGTTTAATTTATACGCAAAGTACTATTAAGTAACTACAAAACAACGTTACTGTTTCGAGATTTGTTTTTGTGTAGCTGTTCAAAAGTTGTATCGTTGCTGCAGTTCAACTTTTTTTTACATTACGGTCCTTGACTTCTCCCTTGGATGTCAAGTCTTGTATATCTTTAACCGTTATCAAAACACTCAAGGCGAACTTCAAGCGAACTTATTTTTGTACTGCGTTATCTGGATGCTGCTCCTTCAGAGTTAAGTGAACTAATAATCTGGATTAGAGCGACCGTTTCGTTTGTTTATTTAACATAACATATTACGCAGACGTATATTAATGTTCACCGTTTCCCGGTGTGTATACGTCTCATATAATAAGGAACAAGCCTAATGCCACTTATTCATCTAAGAATCAAACCCATTTACTTAAATTATTTTTTAAAAGGATTTGGAAACATGAATTAATATATTAACATTTCTATAATTTAGTATTAAATAATCATTTGTAAATTGTTGTGCAACTCATACTATAAATACCAGCGTTTGACATTAATAAGTTTCTCTAAGTAATGTTAGAATTCGAATAATGTTTATGTTGGATCTCAAACCGGAGTTGAGATCTCAATGTAAACTAACTACAACTTGCACTAAGTAGTGCTGCATGTCATATGCGAATATATCCTACATAAGTTGTAATTAACGGCTTGGCTAGGATATGATAAGCGTATTGGAGCTACAACTGACAGTTCCCAATCATTAACATCGGTCCCTGTTGGAGTTCGCTAGTCATAGCAATAAATTGAAGTTAAATTAGTTGTACGGGTCCACCAGACATGTGTCTCAATACTCGGCTCCAACTTTCCTATTAATAACTGTTAGCTGTACCTTCAGTAGTTTCGTAGTGTGTAATTGATACGGAAACTGAAACCTTACAAACAACTACGTGAAATGGAGCTCTATTGTATTAGTGGCAATACTGATAACTAATTTAATAAACTTGATCGTTTGTAATTCCAGTATGAAATATAACGTTAAAAGCTTTAATGCTCGAATTATATAATAGATTTGTCGAAATCAATTTTATCTACAAATTGAATCATTGCACGATGTATACAATAAACTTAAATCGGTGGTGTCATAACTTTTGTTGAAAATTACTTTTCATTACAATCCAATAGAACATTTACCTACATATATAATGCATTATCAGATATTCGCCAACGAACTGCCACTCACCACTCGCAGATCGCGAACAGGTAATGATTTATGAAGTGCGTACAAAGCGAGTGATACACAGAGGAGTCGGTTACATTAGACCACATCAAAATAAGAAAAGGGACCGTATCAAAGGCAGTAAGGCGGTATCCCCAGGGGTGGAGTGTGGGGACCTTTATTTATGGCCCGCGCCTTTGTTACACCGCTCCAGAAATATAAATAGTTCCCGTTGAAATATCGAAGACGAAGCTTTTTGAGGGTGCGATATTGTAGAGAATTAATGATGTGGTCAGTATTTGAATTGGATTAGGGATACACCGAATGGATCGGTGCGAAATGCTAAAAGGCTTGGACGTGTTTGTACGGCTTAGTAAAACATAAAACGGTGAAGTGAATTGAAGAGATGGGAGGGTTGAACAAGTGGGTGCCGAGATTGCCCCAGGCACCGTATCCTAATAGTGTTTTCAGGTAATAAATATTTTAAGCACTCCAATACATATAAGACACTTTGAGCCGTTAAAAGCCTTACATGTTAGATCAAAAAATTCATCGTTTTGTGGTATCTTCAGCAAGGTATAATCTGAAACAAATCGTAAAACAGAATTCTAATGCGGACCAATAAAAGTTTTATTGGTATCGCGTGTAACATGGTTCTACGAAACCGTAAATATTATCCAAATAAGGAATGTTGAAGCGTGCACGTTTATCAAAAAGGAAGGAAGATGTAATTCTTTAATAAAAATGTTATATGTTCAGTTTCTACGGTTTATGACGGCAACAAAACACAACCGAATGTTTTCTCTTATACTTTAGTACATTTATATCCTAAATGGCTAACAAAAAATCACGAATGTATGTCCGAATTTCTACGACAGCTGTCATAAAAAATACGTTCTATTTTATTAAAGTTACTGAAAAAAACACTCATTGGAACAGAAATAAATGTAAAAAAATAAACAGCTACACCCAAATAAATTGCAAGTATCCACATTACTTTGAAAAATGAATTTAACTTTAAAACTCGAACTCATACTCGTGATAGCCACAAACATTTATCATGGCCGTTCACTACAGAAAAATATTCCCGCGGAAAAATTCACACGGAATAAAAAGTGTCCGATGAAAAGCGATACGAGAGTAATTTGTCACGTCGAGTCTTAGAAAGAGTACCCCGATTCCATTCACTACGATAACCGAGGTCTCAAGCCCACTTATGGGATTACATCTAGTTTTTATTCAGTCTAGTTTTTGACTGATTCGTTTTTAAGCACCTCCACATCAATTTTTACTTTCTAAGCCGTATGGATGACGTAATCCTTTTAAGGTTTGATGTATCCGAACAGTAACCTTATTACGAGTTTTTTGGCTTTGCTCGGTGATTTTCTGACAAGCGTTGTATTCCGGGGAAAATAGAAACTGGCATATTCATAACTATGTAGAACGCTGAGAATACCCTAAAGAGGTTTTTATGATGAGTACTGAGGTCTTATAGCAACAGCTGCCCTTTATAAAGATGAAGTCCGGATTATTAATAAACCAAATGATAAGCTATGAAAGGATCCTCCTAACTCAGCATGTCCTTCACATAAGACAGTAAAATACATCTTTAATCATGCTCGACGTTATATGCAAATAACTTACTCACTTTACATTACTTATCGATGAGATATTTGACGTATTTTAACGCCGCTTACTACCTTACGACAGACATAAAAAGAAATATGCATGAGTAAACAAATGACAAAACTCTGTAAGCAAAATAAGCCCCAGAAATCGTAATACGTTGGGATAAAATGAAATAAAATCTTATAAGAAAATCAAATCGTTCAACAACGGCATCTAGATTAGAAAACTTCCACATTCTATTCTGTGCATACAATGCGGACGGAACCCGCACATTTACAAACGTTTGACTTTTATATTGTCATCTCGTTCATATAGATGGGTTATCGACCTCGGTCACAACGCTCGTGTTATGTTTCATCAAGTGCATAATTCATACCGGGTCCTCTTCCTTGCAGGTTACCTCTGATAAAAATTCCTCACATTTCGACCGTTAAACGCCAGCGAACTTGTGGGAGTTTATTTATGAATCACTCGGCAAAATCTCGATCGGCCGAGAGGAATGTATAGCCTTGGCATTCAAGATAATACTGGAATCGTGAACGCTAACCAGTTTTGCAGAAGACAGTATCTGGTGCGACCTTCAACTTGGGAATGTAGAATGAAAAGACACTTGGTAATAGGAGCTAGTGTATTTTTATAATGAGAATATCTACTTCTAAATAGAATTAAAAAAAATTATAAGTTTACCCAGACCAGCTACTAGTAATAATGTAACCTAACGGTAACGAGAATACAAACAATGTTATAACCATTAATATACATATATATTTGATTACTGTTCAGGTGATTATAGCCACTTCCTATGCACAATACAATGCCCTGTGAGCCTTTCTTTACCACGGTGGAATGACGTTTTTCTACATTATTTACTACTCTTATATACTACTGTGCTGCCCGTGTTATATTTGTGTTTCTTTTTAAGTTTCAAGCTGCGTTACTTGTATCATCTAAAAATACTAAAATTACGATAACATTTTCAGGGTTTCTTTCACCAAGTGATGAAATTTGAGGTTTCAGAAATCATCTTCTTAAAAATATCACACTGAAATTTATTATCATTGTTCAGCATTATCCACTTCATGCATTATCGCATACGATATTCTGGACGTCTCAATAGTATTCCCCAAAATGTGAATAATGGCCGTCTTATATCACGGTGGCGAGGCGACAATAACCATTGTCTGTGTCTCATGAATTCCACATGGAGCTAGGTATAACAGAGGTGCTATGACGGTGATAACGCGCTCCTGACCAACTGGTGAAATTTATTACTTCATATTTAACAAGAGATGACCCGGATACCAGAAGTAGGTAGCATTTTTGGTTATAATAACTTGGTGTTATCTGTTGTTAACTTTAATAACCTTTTTAGATCATACTTTACATTTGTTTTCAGCCTTAAATGTAATGCGTATGTTCGGCAAAATCTCTTGGGATTTAAACGATTATAAATTGAATTGTGTTTAAAATATAGTTTCAACAACATATTAATATTATCCTTCACAGTTAACAGCTGTAATCTAGTTTTTATTGGCAGATAGTTCAAGATATTGTATATATATACTATATAGAGAGAAAATTTATGTATGTGTGATCTTACTAAAGTCAAACACATTTTTTTATCAAATAGAAATCTTGTGTTATGGAACATTAACACTAGCTGCTAGATTCTAAATGGAATGTTTCTACTCCCTGTTAAGCATGTGTTAGAGCATTCTGCAAAACAAAATCGCAATACCATAAGAAATCCTGTGATGGGCATCGCATCTCGAATATTCCTTATAAGAGTATCGAATGACGCATCCCCCAAGGCAGACAGTCTTTTGTTATCAAATGCGAGCAAATGACGCCCTTTGTGAGCCATTGATAGTAAACAGAAAGGTAAGCTTAATAGTGCCTTTGTTTTGTTTGCAATTGTGTGTATCAATAATGTGTATGTAATACTATCTAAATAAGCTCTGGTAAACGCAACAATATTAAATAAAATGGAACATCATTCAGTAATACGCGTAACGAAATAGATATTATTGAAAATACGTTTGATGTTTTATTACGATACTATATAATTATTGATAAATGCTCGTCTTCCTAGCTGGTTGATAAAGTAAAGTGGGTTGGAAAGACCTGGACAATATTAGCGAAAAACATGGATGAATGGCATAAAATGGAGCAGGCTATGCCCAGGAGTGGGTAGATGATAATGAAGAAAAGCTCTGAGTAGGTGATAATGATGATGAATGCTCCTGCACCATTCCATCGAATATTTTTATAAATACAGGATTATTATCTTTTTGAACACAAGAAACATTACAATTACGTCTAAATTGTAGAGCAAATTTAAAGTTCTTACAGCTACTTGAAAAGTTTTGAATTTTCAAAACCCAGGAGAACGGACGTGACGGATTCTGGATTAGCAATTCAAAACTGTAACTGTAACTTAAATAAAAAATATAAAAAACAGCTTCGTTACAGTTTCGTTAAAAGTTAAATTATCAATTTTGTGAGGAATCTGAATGAGAAATTACATCTGTCTTTCATAAAGGAACACGTAGTGTGGAACTGAGCAAATACGGTTTAAATTTAATCCTGCTTGGCTTGGGATCCTAGTAAGGGCCTTATTACACTAGCGGTAAGCTGTTCTATGAAGAAGATTAGATTAGAGTACTTTATTTTCTTGTATTAAATTTTCTAATGTAAAATAGTCATGAATTATCGGTCGGTGTAGGATTCACATCAACTAACCCACATTTGTCAATTGTCATATCTAATTCAGTGTAGCAGCCAAAGCAGGGTATGTCGTACTTGTACTGACTAAAAGCCGCATTGGCTTCACTTACTCTATAGTCACGGGATCCGTGAAATTTGACACGACCATGACAGCCTGGTGGTGCATTTGGTCTAGCAGTAAAACTTCAGTGCTGCGAAACACACTTTTTAATTACACTTTTATATTCAGTCATTCAAGCATTGCCTCTCACACTGCTCACAGACTGATAGTGTGATAAGGCCCTAAGAGTACACAAGTTCTATGTACGATCTAAAATCACTCTGAAGCTAAAAGCCAGCTTTGTTTAAACACAGATAAAGTCCTGAGCAGTTCATCCCGACATTTCAAAGGTTCATCTTGATCATAGCGAACCATAATTCAAGTTGCTTCGTGATTTTGACAGTTACACAGCTACACAAACGTGAGATTACAGTACAACAAAGACAGTTAAATTAATAACGAGCGATAGATGGAACAAAATCGTAATCCCATATCGCAGCAGGACAAAGAAAGAAATCATATGAAATTGGGATCAAAGTTTTTCTATGAAAATGTACGCAATATCCTTTAAGATATCTTTTCAGTATAAATACTTAAAACGAAATTTTGATACCTATCTATACATAGAACTATAAGCAATTATGTTTATCAATATAACCCAAATAATTGCGGACCTCCTGATACTCCCAGCCTTTTTTCCCAGTGTGACTAGATGCGAATAAGGAAAACGAGGAAACGAAGAGGAAGACCTAGGCGAAGTTTTGTGGAACAAGTGAAGAAAAGGGTGGTGAACGAGTCATATCAAGAGCTGAAACGGAAAGCAGAAGATAGGGAACAGTGGTGATTGCTCCACCGACAAGAGCTGAGCTCTTAAATTGAAGAAGAAGAACCAGATGCCGCTGAATATAAGTACCTATTTCAAAACAAAATTTTGCTCTATTAAATGACGTTGACAGTCATTAATGGGTTTTAAACAGTGAGTAGCTATTTACAGATGGAAGTATGAGCGCTTATATTTGTCAACATACATTCAAAATAATTGCGTACTGTTAAGTATCTATGAATAGCAGATATTCCCTTGGTCACAGAATATACATATAATAGTACGAATACTTTCTGTGTACTAATAAAGTAAACGGACTTAAGCACAAAATAAAATAATTCGATTTTAAAGGTTGTCTGTCTGTTTTGTAGCGTTGATATAGACATATTATGATTAAAATGTATGATGAGCAACATTAGATTCGTTTTAATACCTCTTGTATGGATTCTCAAGGAACCGTATACACAATCCGCAGGTGGGAGCCGTACTGCTTTTATATAGACACAATGACAGGATCTGGCCATTTATACGAGTAGTAGGTACTCAAGCTGACTCTTGTCAACATTTCATGGCGTGATACGAAAATTTGAGCATAACAAAATGATCTTCCGCCAGCAAAGACATACTTCTGTTAACTGTCACTAAAACCCTCTTGAATTTGTCGAGGACTCCAGATACTCTCATCGACTTACTGTTACATACAAAATTATGCCGAGAAGAGGTCCGTACCTGACAATGAGACATTAATATACTGTTAGAGATTCCATACCATACGAATTTCTTCAACAAGTAAATCATTATTCTTGTTATTTTTTATATAGGAATTGTGTTAACATGATGATCAATCATAAGCCTAATGATAAGCGGCAACCGCAGCCTATAGACGTCAGCAACACCAGTGGTATCACTCGCACGTTGTCGATCGGTCTTCAGTTGTTATCATCATCATTGCGTATGGCAGTCGTCCTGCATGGATCAAATGTCTATATCTAAGGTTTTCAGCCAGGTTGCGGCGGCTGGTGTGAGTTTGTGGACTTCCGACATTCCACCGGGAAAACAACGAAGTGGGCATTCGTTTACCACATGCGACAGGGCCTGGTCAGGTGCTCCGCAATCGCACTGTGATGACTCCTTTAATACCCATTTATGGAGGTGGTGGTTAGTTTCCCATGATTGGAACGGAACCGGTTCAGTCGGGTCCAAGATTTACGGTCCGAGTCGAAATCTGGCAACTTCTCATTGGGATCCGATACTAAATTCGCATTCACGTGTTTAAAAAGGCCCCACTCTGAACGCTAGTTGTTATATCTCATAAATGATCACAAATTCCACGGGCTAAACAACAATGTTGCACCGCACCACATGTACAAAGAAATCTAAGCAACTAGTATCTTCAATTCTTCTACTCACCATGGTATATCTAACCCATTTCATGGTAAATACTGCTTGCATGTAGCTCGAAACTTGAGAGAACACAACAGGTAAATTGTTACCGCCTTAAGTTTTAATAAGAAAACATGCTGATAATCGCCGTGCTAAAGAGAAAAGTTTTGTAAACAACTTGTTTTCGGTCTTACGATCTTATCAAATGCTGTAAAAACTTCGTTTTGTTTCACCGGATATAAAGTCAGGCCTGTCATGTAATATAAAAAAGTCGTTTTTTGTTCTGAATATAAGTAACGGGATATCTTCGTGCTATAAGCGTTTGTTGCAAGTTCAAAAATTATTACTGAAATTCTACCGAATAATCCTAACGTCGGTCATAACTATTTACTCACAGCTTTCAGCGTATCTTTATTGCAGTAATGACCAAAATACTGTCGTAAATAAAGCCGAAGTATGATTCATTTACAATCATATTTTTAATCATTCAGCGTATTACCCATTTCGAGGGTATACGTCACAAAAAACGTTATGTATTAATAAAATGGAGTCTTCATTTTATAAAATTTACCGTCGAATCTCCATTTCACGTACCTGCAACAAGATTAACATACGTAATTAATATACAGTAGTCCTCTACTTAATTTTAAATACCTTTCGACATATGAATTTACTCAGTTTTATTCATAAAACGGTAGGAAAAGCTTGTTCTTATGCAACGTAGTGTAAAATCTGTCATTTTCTTTGTTGTCAGAAATTGATGTTGATACATACACATAGGTATCATTATGTCCGTATTCCTAAAGGAATAGGCAGAACATATATATTGATTTGCACCCAATTTTGATTCCCCATTCATTCCACCCATTGTTGATGGGTATGTTATAGGTGACGATGTAATAGCGGACGATCTTAGTGGCGTAAACCGAATAAAAATCCAAAAGTCGAGCTGTTATTGAGAATTTTATAGAAAAACCTAATAGCACTGTTGAACTTGGGGATAGTACCCAGCATCTCACACTAAACACATGCGTTTTCGACCATTAGACTAATTTACTCTACTACAAGCCTCACCGTTTTCGTTGACGGCAATCCTGACTAATTAAACTACTTACATAACTACACTACTACAAGATATTGACTTCTGACACGCGAAAATTAGACATTGAAATAAAACTAATCCCGACGTTGCGGACCCTTTACAGCGTCCATGGTCACCAGTAGACTTCACACTTCAGACCATGGACGCGGTAAAGGCTCCGAAACGTCGGGATTAATAATATCAGTAGGTACATCATCAACCCATATACTGTCCCACTGCTGGGCACGGGTCTCCTCTCATATTGAGAGGGATTAGGCTATAGTCCACCACGCTGGCCAAGTGCGGGTTGGCAGACTTCACAAACCGTCGAGAAAAATCTCTAAGGTCTGCAGGTTTCCTCACGATGTTTTCCTTCACCGTTTAAGCGAGTGATAATTAATTATTAATACGCACATGAATTCGAAAAGTCAAAGGTGCGCGCCTTGGGTTCGAACTCGAGACCTTCGACTTGGCAGTCCAATGGTCATACCACTAGGCTATCACTGCTTCAGTCAGTGATAGCCTAGTGCATCAGTAGGTATAACGCGATAAATCCGTAAAAAGTAGTTTTATTTCAACTACTACTTCATACTTACATAGGACCTAAAGCAAACTGTAGGCATATCTCTGCTAACTTTTCTAGTAATACAAACGTGATGGTATATTTACATTAATGTGAAACAAATTATAAATCAAACGGAACCAACAAACATAGTGTAGATTATATCATCTTCGTAAATGCGTTTCATTTACAGAAGATTAAATCTTAACGCGTTCGAGAAGTGTAAAACATCAATTATATTTTAATGGAGACGTTCGACGTATTTTAATACTTCCTTATAATAACGATTGTAATTAATGTAATTAACAGCTGAAACTTGTATCTAATTAGTGGATAATTAATGTTCATGCTCTAAATCTCAGTTTTAATGTATATTTGAGTAAGTTTGCGTCAAAGTCTGCGTGAAATGAGACTTAAATAGTGTTTGTTTTAGTTGTAAGACCCGTTTGATGTTCCGAAGTCTTGGCGTTTAAACTGTTGGTTCAGGCTGAAACTTAAAGCTTAATGGTATCTTTTATTATGTAACTTGATTTACTTAATCTTCCCAACTTTATTCCGGTCAAAATTATCTGCATCTTTAATTTAGTAATAGACTTTTACTATGCTTACCTATAATTAAAGTAGATATGTACCTACTAGAGCGTTTTTTAACCTTAACTTACTCGTATATAACTGATTATTACCTAGAGGAGTAGTCCTTTCGGTTGAGCATACTGGGGCGATATGGTTACTAAGCGACAAAACCATTGAGAAAAAAAAACACGGTATATAATTATTTTTAGCAGAAGTTTTCTTTTCTTCTTCTCTAATCTAATCTTTTAACCTTTTAATGTCCTTGCTCTCGCGAAAACAGGCTACCCACGGGCTCTATGATACGATCCGAAAGATTGAAATTAATAATATCAATAAATGCAAAACAAATAAAATTAAACAAATTTAAGCACGATAAAATACGTTACTTTTATATCAGACAAAACTGTATTTTTTTCCGAAGACCCATTACTGTACTTATACAGTTTATAATAATCATTTATTTCAGACAATAATAATAGTCCATATTTATTTACAGATACATTTAATTTAAAAATAAATAATGAATAAATATAAATAGTAAATAATTTAATTAAATTTAAAACTGTGCAACCCAAGCCAATAAAGAGTATTTTATTCAAGAACTGTCGATCTTTTGGCAGTTGTTTCATTATCATTTCCATAATTATAGTTTCTAAACCAATATCCGTCAACCGCAAATTAATAACCGCGCTTTCAGTTCATATTCAAGTTTCTCACAATTACGTCAACAGCTCCCGTATCTTAGCCCCGATCTTTGTTTAACTAATTAATACCATAAAACAAGCGGCCAAACGCGGGCTTTAACCAAACAATGGTTATGACACCATCATCAATTAACAATGTAAAGAATACATTGACAAGAGTAATGTAACTTTATGACATTTTAAGATCAGAGTACGAGTTCTACATAATTCTTTCTTGCTGTTAATTGCATTAATTTATGACCGCAGTGGGTGGTTCAATTGATTATTAAGAGGATCTTAAAATAGACTACAATTTAAATTTAAATGTGCATAGCGGCGCATATATCATGTGATGTTATGAGCAATTTAGTAAATAAAGGGTTTGTCTGATCTCATGACTTACTTGAGAGTCACACAAATTTTAAACAAACTACAAAAAATAAAAACAAAATTACATAATTTGACATATATGACTAATGATTAAAGGTAAACGAATCCCCTAGCCAGCTAGCTTTCCCAACTACATATTATCGGCTTCCAGTTTAACCAGATGCAGCTCAATACCAGTATTTTACAAGAAGCGACCTTCAGACCTCCGCTACCAAATTTCGGGGCAATACCGATATCCTGAGGATAGACTGGTTGTCTGACTATCACTGAAGACTATCGTAAATGTTCGTATGGCAGCCGGAAACACTTTACGTGCTCTCCGAGGGGTCTCGAAGTGGTAAGAACATCCACAGACTAACTGCGGCTAATGCAGCTTAACCTCGCAGATCAGTTGATCAGCATTGTCATTACTTAGCCAATAGGCCCTCAATCAATAAAGGTTGACATAAAATATAGCAGAAGCATTCTAGTGCCTACATTGGCAAGATTCAGCTGTATTTTGGTTCTAATATTGAATTGCAACCAGCTAGTGTTAGATCATTAAGAGAGGTAGGGCATAGTGGGAGTAATTCCATTCAAATTGGAGCTGCCCGACTGGGGGAAATAACACTGCTTTGAGCTGTGTTGTGTTCCTCACAGTGAGCAAGGCTGCCAGTGCTCCGCGAGGAAACGTTGTTTTGGCAATGGCTCTGATCCTTATACTGCCAACCCAACTATTCCTCTTTCGTTTTACAGGTTTTTATTGAAATAAAAAAGGTCTTTCACTGTGTGATTTTAGTTAGTATGAGTCCAATATACCCCCTGCCTTTGAGGATGTCCATACGTTAAACAAAAGGCCAAACCAAACGCATAATTCAATTATTCGAACACAGTTTTCTGAATTCATTAACACAAATAAAATAATAACGTTAATTCTATAACAATGTTGTGTGTGTTGAATTCTAAATCACTGTCTGCCAATCGTTGTGGTGAAGGCTGGTTGTCGAACCTGTGTGGTACACCACTCGAAAATTGATTCGTTACATGACAGGTACTGTGTTCTGTTCGCTCCGGTTACATCTGCGTAAACGCTCGTTTGAGTTACAAAATATGAAGTATGTAATAATATAACATACCATCACGGATGCATGCCCCCAAGGGTTAGGCAGAGGTATACCTATGTAGACCCACAGTTTGCCGTTCGTTATGTTTAGTTCCCATTTAATAAGGGACGAGCTCCAAACTCCGAGCTGCTACTGAGAATTTCATAGAAAATCCTAATAATACTTAGCTCGGGCTGGGAATCCGATGCAGCGTAGCAGTCGCGCTAGGTTTGCGCACCAAAATTTGAACATCAATTAATAACTATGAAATAACTTTGAAATCTTAGCATGGAAAATGCCAAAAATATACAAAAAGACATCAATTAATCTTAACTATTACGAATAATTAGTATTATGAATGAGCATCTAATACCAGTACAACAACAAAAATAGCTCATGAAATGTACTTTAAATTGAAATAGGTTTTATTTTTAGACACCTATTTCAATTTAAAATGCGTACAAATATAACAGTGCCAATTTATTATTCCCATCCTTATCATCAGTTCTTATTTTGGGTCCATTTGATAAGCTATTTTTAGTTTTTGTACTAAACATTTCTTAGTGGTTGCTATCGGCGTGACGGAAAGTACAGACGCCATCAGCTATTTAAAACTGTCAAATTTTCACAATTGAACATGAACATCTTTTTGTATTTTTTGGCATTTTCCATGCTAACATTTTAAAGGAAAAATTCGACTGCGGGCAGGATTCGAACCTGCGTCTTCTGGTTAGGTACACCAGACGCTATGACCGCTAAGCACTGGTGTAGCTAACCAGAAGACGCAAGTTCAAATCCTGCCCGCAGTCGAATTTTTCCTTTGCTTAATAACATGAACCTTAATATTTTAAAAATCTATCAAAGAAATTTGACGATTGGGGTAACTTGATGTGCTGACCTCTGTACATTGTCTTCTTCTACTTATTGATTAAATATATTTTAGTTTAAGTGGATTTTATATGATTTATGATTAGATATTGGAGTACATATTATTATAAACACGTTCTTCCTCTAATGAAAAAATATTGCCTCACGTTTTCTGATAAAATTAAATATTTTAAGAGTTTTGCGAAAGCATAAACATACAGCCATCAATATTTTGTGGAGCTTAACTTCAAGGTTATTGAAATAAACTGCCATCGTAAATACTGATAACGGTAGGTGTTAAAATATCAAGTTTACGATGTTAAGCATTCGCGGTTCCGTCGAAATAGCTGTAAGATATTGAACGTTATCACCTAAGAACATGTAAAAATATTTTGGGGAACACATAAAAAAACAAAAGTGTTAACTTTCGAGCCTAATCTAATATTTTTTCTGTCATCTTTATAATTACATCCTAAACTGAAGCGATAATAAGAATTGCGCAAGTCTCCACAAGCGATAAGGGACAGGAATGCCACGAGGTAGCGTCAACGGGCCAATAAGAACTGAAAATAATGATGTGAATAATAATAGTAACTGTTAACTTTGTACACATTATTAGAGATACATTTCCTTGTGGTACAAATTTCAGGATTTTATATAAAAAAATTAACACTTTTTGACTGGAGATTTCTTCTTTCCTCTATTTCTCAAAATGAATGAAATGTGTCTTCAGATAAAAGTTTAAACTACGCAAAACATATCGTTGTACATAAAGATGTTAGTGAAACAACCATAAAATTGCCGATGCTTAAGCATAACGGCCTGTTACTTGCAATGAACTTTATGATTTACTACAAGACCTAGCGACGTGATAAATGTTACAAGTTAAATAGCACGTGTATGTGAAAGTAGAGAGAAATTTTGAGTAATTAGTGTTGTATATTTATTTTGTTCCTAATATAAACACTTAGGTAGTACGTATTTAACTACCATCTTTAAGGCAAGGTATTACGAAGTACGCCCTTCTTATAAAGTAATTATTACTATGAAGTAATTACTATTAGGAATGAAATGTAGAAACTGAAGCGATGATTAAATAAACGTAATTATAACATTAATTAGTTGCTGTAGTAGCAATCCATAACATCAAGGAGGCAACGTGATAACTAGGAACAGTAGTTTAACTTATCCTAGAATTAGGTACAGAGGCCAGCACATCAAGCTACCCCAATCTGTCAAATTTCTTTGATAGACTTTCTTTCAACTTTAATACAAAGTAATAATGTTCATACTCAATTGAGAAAATTTGACAGTTTTGGATAGCTTGACCTGCCGGTCTGTGCCTACTCATGAAAAAGTTTGTGATTGTGCGACGATTAAAAAACACAACGATAAAAGAACAAACATTTTATATCTTAAAAGATGTTTTTGCATAAGAACACGTTATAATTTTTTCTTGCGGATCCAAAGTATTAAGCAAGCCTAAAGAAAAATGAAAAACAAACAATCGGCTTTGGAGGCGATGCGCACATTGCATAGCACGTTCTTAAAAGAAATGTGCCTTAAAATTTATGAGATTTCATGTTTTAAAGAAATCTTAGCGCAGACAAACAAAAAGTCCCGAGCACTTGACCGGATCGCTCGTCTCCAATGTTGCTAGGGGCGTCCTGAGGCCATAAAAAACAAAGCACTTTGGACCACAGCCAGCCACCCTCCGTTTCTGAATCAACCTCATTGAAAAGAAGCGTTTAAAGCCAAAGTAAGAGCACTTGAATTCATTTCGTGAAAATGTTGAAATCTCCTCCTTTGTGAAATGCTCAGGTCTCGAACAGTTTTAAAATAAAAGTTTGTTGAGGAATTTTATTAATTATGTTGGTAAAAATTTAGAAGTTCATTATTGAAATTGGTGTAAGCCTATTTGAAGCTTTATGTTTTTCCTGGTCTTCGTATTTTTAAAAACCTCCTTCGTAGTTTAAATTTAAAGAACGATATTTATAAAGTCTTCAAAAGAAAATACCTACAAAAGGGGACGAGAATCAATAAATACATTTTTGCACAGTCCAAAAAAGGAATCGCCCAATCGGCGACATCACAAGCCACCCAGGCGAATCGTTGTCAGCAATAAACAATTCGTCGTATCCTTCATCTGTGTGGTTCCGCATCGCGACCACATTGTTGGCTAGTTTTTAGGTCGGCACGGTCGTTAAACGACCCCCGCGATCATGGATTCCTTCACATGCGACAAATCTTTTCACATTCTTCTACCCGAAAATAGCGCGATTATGGACTGCCGATATAGGCACTATCCCGGTCAAGTGGCATTCCCTGTTTACCTATATTTAAGCTTAAAGTTTTAGTTGAATGACAGTATAAAGTAGCAATCCACACACCATCTTCAAACATTCCTTCAAGTGTAACGAGTTTTTATTTAAAAAGGCTGCACGACTGCAAGGTATTTCATAGAGGTTTTAATTTTGTTTAAAGCCGTGCATAGCGAAGGTAGCTGGGATTGCCTGGTTCTGCCAGATACTTGAGCTTAAAATAGAAATGTAGCCTCGGGGATAAAAAGCTGTAGATTTCATACCTTACTTGTTCAAATGTAGCCTTTGTGTTAAATTAAAATAGTTTTCTCTGACAATAAAATTCTTGTTAAACAAAAGTAGGCATAAATCATGAGTTAACCGTGTTAGAATTAATTAAGTAATTAAGTAGTCGTGCGCAAGAAGAGACACAATCAAGCCTTTCTTTAACGGGATTTGCAGTCAGCCGATGCATCTCAATGCTATCTCCGATTACAAAATGATCCAGATCTCAAGATGCACTTGAAATTCGATCAGTTCTACCACCGTGTTATTCTTAGATAGCACTTGTTTCAAACGGAGTAGGGTGTAAGAATAATGAATTTCAATGCTCAGCCGTGCGCGTATGATTGAATATGGATTAATAAGGATTGAATACGAGGAAGCAAAACAAAGGGCCCTCGGTATAGATGCACATAATTCATGGCGTAAATTGTTAGGGTTCGGACACATTACGGTGTGATGCAACCAGGTATTTAGTGATGGCATTTATTATGACGACACACAACGCATTATAATGGTAGAATGAATGCTCAGCGTGTACTGAGGGGTTGGTGACCGCACGACGCCGCATGCATCGCCCACACTTATTAGAGATGCAGTGTAATTGTTACGACGAAGCTCGCAGTACCGCAATGTGCGACAGTCTCCTCATAGAGAGAAAAGGTTAGCTTCAGAGGGCGACGCCACCGAAATTCGACTTCCCTGCGAATGCTATGGGGCAGGAACAATGACGATCGCTCCTGAGACTCTGTACGTCACGCACGCCATTGTTTGTGCCTTCTTTTGTTTTTTTTTTCTTTGTTATGCAATTTGGTGGCTGGTGGGGTAACTGTGAGCAAAATAGGCGTGAAGCTGGTGCATATTTTAGGGATAGTAAATGACTCTATTCAAGTTATTAATTTACTGACGGTAAACGTAATGTCCGTGGGCGTATAAAAAATGGGCACTGCTTACAATAAATTTGAGATGTTTTAACAGCCCAATTAATACTCTACAGCTGTGCACTCGTCTCCCACGTCAAAATTGAAGGCCCATTTAAGTAAATCTCGACCGAAAATATACACAAATCTATATATAATTCGACACCAAAGTAACATTTATTTCCTGTAAATTTTTGGTGCATAATGCATATGTAATAGCACGTTACAAGTCACAACAATTTAGGGAATGTTAGTGAAATGTGTCACACAACAATAGGAAACTATTACGCTTCAATTGTATGGCGTATCTTCAATCAACACGGGACCTCCTCCCCAAGCGCTTTACCCCGAGTCACCTCGCACAAAAGGTTAAATAAGTCGGAACGAGTACCAAAGAACTTTATAAAAACTCAAGCACGCGGGTCCCAAACTCCGAACAGGTATATTACACAACACAATAGCTTTAGAAACACAAATGTCGCTTACTTCCTTCCCAAAATGCAAGTAAATTATGTTTTCTGATATTTACGCCTGCGCTTTCAGTGAAGTGAATAAGTAAGAAAGTGAGCTAACTTTGAGAATTGCTACGAGTTTGTAGTTTGGATTTTATTCGAATGAAGTTGGTAATTTAAAGCTGAATTTTCGTAGGTATTCGACTTTATTTATTACTAGTGGTTTTTGCGTTCGGGGATAAATTGAGTTTCGCCATTTATATTGGAACGTGTAAGTATAGAAACACGTTAAGTTAAATGTACCTAGCACGAATATACATACTTGCGTCATAAAAATTGTTAACCGTTCCAAGACATACACACATACTTCAATCTTCGAAACGTAAGCTCTTAATATTATGGTGTAATTAGTTAGGTACTGCTGTTGTAAAAATATTCTTTTATTTTCATTAGAAACAACAATAAGTAATAATAGAATAAAATTAAATCTAATCCCTACTTTAATATTATAAATGCGAAAGTTACTCTGTCTGTCTGTCTATCTGTTACACTTTCACACCTAAACCGCTGAACCAATTTTGATAAAATTTGTCTCAAAAAGCCCTTTGAGATACGGGTTTTCACCCGTATCCGCGGAAAATAACTAGTTATAAATAAATCTTTAATATTCAAAGCTAAAACAATAATATATCGTACTGTCAAGCACAAATATTCCAATTTAGACCTACATTTGTTATAATTACCAAATCTATACCCATAAATAAAATTGAAGTGTCTGTTTGTAATTTCAAATTAACAACTTTTCGTAATTCTTTCATAGCTTGATGTGCTGGCTGTACTTACTTATTATTGTCATCAAAATATTTATTCTACTGTGCCTGAATTCTAAAGTAAAAAATTTGTTACGCTTTAAACTTACATAGTCACGAGACTAAGAGGCAACTTTTTTAAATCTGCCTCTTACGAAGAAAAGGAATACCTTAGAGCTTTACAAAAATCTCTTTAAGTGAAGAATGTTTAATATCGGCCAGCTGTTGAAGAATTTCGTTTTTTTTGCAGTCATTCCAAGAACACGTTTTGGCATTATTTCCTGCTGTTGGGGACGAAGCCTGTTACGTGCTTTAATAATTGCAAGCAACTCGAAATTAGTGGAAGGCGACAGTTGGCAAGCGGACATTGTTAACCCTTCTTATACATTCGAGAACTCACAAACTTACTTAATTCAAAAAGGTTTAATGTAGCAAAGATTTAAATGGCGCATAAATAATTTCATTACATCAAATTAAGATATATTTTAATATAATGCGATTATACGCAATAGCCCTGTGACTATAAATCGAATTGATATATTATGATTACATTACAATCATGACAATTTATTACAGATCGAAATACGATGCTAGCTGGATACTATTATTTCTTTTAATATATCATCGGCCTCATATAAAAATACTCAACAACCCTATAAAGACAAATATGAAACAGAATTTTTTTTTTCTACCTCATGTGGGAAGTCATCGTCCAGGCAACATTTTAAAATTGATGGAGAATCCTTTGAGATCATTCGTAGAGATTTTCAAAGCATAGCCTAGAATTAATAGAATAACAGGTTTTAAAAAAATAATTATGCTATCATAAACTGAATTAATTCAATGAGAAGCTGCAGTATACAGCTAGATTAAAAATAAAAATGTAACGGAAAATTTAATCGCAACCAGTAGGATGATTCAGACTATTGTTGTAACTAGTGGTATTTTTTATGAACGAAATACCACCGGTCCGCTAGGGTTAAACACCTCATTTTAGGCACAAATAAAAACAAATGATTAATTCAAATAATTTATGCTCCAAATAACAACTGACAATCGTGCTTGCAGTTTGAAATAATGAAATGGCGCCATTTAGATAACAATAGTAAGCCACGGAATGCGGCCGTGTAGCATTCGTAATTGTACCAATTAGCTGATGTCTCCGTTAATTTATAAACTGGGATGAATTTAGGATGACGTGGAGAAGAAACATGAGCTTTAAAAGCCTTGTTTACATGTGATTATTTATGATTATTTAAATTTATTCACTTGAACCGTCAATTCTTATGTCGTAAATTACCGAAATGTGCCTAATTATATTTTTTATTTGACTCAAATGAGTAAATAAAGAAGGAAGTACTTTACAGTTTACATAATATTATCCAATCTTACTCAACTAATTTTTATATGTTTGAGACAAATTCCCATTTTTTTTACAAAAAGTAAATCATAAATGTTTTTCCAGTGAAGGCATTTCGTTTGAATCGTTAGCATCGAATGTCAAATAGTTACTTTTATTATTTGAATTCTGATTTGATAAATTGATTCAATACTGAAAATAATTCTTTTGCGAAATTACGCTCCACTTTCACGTCACTGGTTTCAAGTCAACATTGAAAAAACATGATACGAATTTTCTATCAAAATCGGATAGCAATTATTTTTATTCATTTTCTCCATGAGAGACTAAGTATAAGCTATTTATACAATTTGACGTCTTTACAGCATCTTTTTTTAGATCTAAGCACTAAAATGAATACCGCAAAACTCTTTCGTAGTCAATGTAATTCAAAACTCAGCTCCCAGTAGACACCACGTCCAGTCACTATTCAAATAATCATAAACGGGGCCAGCTGAATCCAACTAATGTTGAACTTTAATCAACGTTTCACTTCCTCTATGTAGTTCGAAACCCTAATTGTCCCCTTTGTTTATTCAGAAGTAATGTGATACGTCACTCGGGCTCCCGCCGGATACGTTATGCGTTAACGTCAATAAAGTTGCCCAAATAATGCCCAGACAGACACTTATTAACGGCTGAGTCACAGCGATGGGTATGACGTGTGAAATGTCACGGGAGTGTGATTGTTCTGAAGGAAAGGAATAGGTGATTAGATGCCAGAGGATGTTTGTTTTCTTTAGAAGAATCTAAAATATAAACTTACAACGTCTGTGTACACGGAAGCTGAGATTCCTGTGTGAGAAATGTAGAATAACTTAAATTTCCGTTTAATAACCGATGACCATGGAAATGACGTATTCAAACTTTATTTACTTAGCTGTCTGTGTTTTTTTTTTTGCCTTGTTTGTCGTATTACCGAGAAATTGAGTTGTGGAGGTCTGTGCCTCATGTTTCATATAAAATACTCGTCTGGTCATCATAGTTTGGAAAAGGCTAGGAGGTTTGTACCAAATTATAGCGAATATGGGGAATAACGAATAAGGAGAAATATGAAAAACATGAGTCCTAAAATCCCTTAACTACTTTCAACAAGCAGAATAAAATATGAATTACTTTTTTTGTTGAAATTACTGACTTGGAACTGTGCCTTACAAATTTCCGTAGATTTCATAATGTGGGACCTAACCTGTGTTCATTTCCCAGAAGCATACTTCCTTACCCTTGTGGGAATTATAAGCATAACGAGTTTTGCAATATTGTGTATATGTATACTCGACCAAGAAATTGGCTTGCCACCCTAAGGTCGAACTACATTTGCAGTCTATAAAATAATAGGGTTTATTTTCGCATGTAAGGCTCCCGCGATAGTAGTAATGTCAAATGCCAACATAGTTTTTTTTTTGCAAAAGTTGTTAGTAGGTATGCACACAGCACTTATTCGATTATACTTATATGGGGAAGTGAGTAATTAACGATTTTTAGATCACAGCCAGCTTAAAGTAAGATAGTGTAATATAAAACTCTAATTACAGACAGCGAACTACCAACGAACTGAATTAAAGAAAACGACTGTTGTAAAATCTCTTAAGCACTGTTTAATTGCCAACAGTTTCAAGTAAGTACGTAACGTCAGAAAGAGTTTTGGTTACAAATGTCGATTGATGATGTAAATAGAAACTCTTTTACAAATCGCTACCAAATAAAAAGTTTGAATGCAAAGAAAGAACAATTGTTTTTTTACATTGTGATTCCAAACATTTTTTTTGTTAATTTAATACAATCTACCTACTTATTTTTGGTTATGACTAAGATAGTGTAGATATCAGTATTTCTCTGTAACGACTATTTAGTAGTTTCCTTGGAACATTTTATTCGAATTAAGAAAGTTAAAAATATGGAAAACAGAACTTTTTATATTTTATTAAACGTGTATTTTAGGTAATAGGACGGAAGCATCCGTTTTATGTAATATCACTAATCAAGTTTTACCTAAACTATCCTTAACCAAGTACATCATCAAAGTCATTTGCTATACCACTCGGCCTTTTTATAGGTGCCTGAAGAGCATCTCTTGTACTACTGTTAAACTTTTAGGAACTGTCTTCCCCCAGGATGTTGTTAATTGCGGTGTCTCGTTGAAACGTCGTAAACAACCGCTTGATGACACATTAAGCACGCCTCAGTTTTACTTAAAAACATATAACATTTTATGAGTACTAATGGAGTAAATAAGTTTTTATTAGCGGCTGCTGCGGCTTGGGTTGTAAAGAGCGTAATCGTAATTCGAAATTAAAAGAAAGTTTCAGTTAATGTTCTTTCAATATATGGAGAAGTCATCTTACTTATTCATCGGTTGAAAGATATAAATTTTCTATATCTTACATTCTCCGTGTCTTTTCCCAACTATGTTGGTGGCTTCCAGTCTTACCAGATGCTGCTAAATATCAGTATTTTACACGAAGCGTCTGCCATCAGACCTCTGCAACCTTATTTTTGGATAATACTAATACCCTGAGGATAGTCTGGTTGTCAGACTTTTTTTAGGCTTCGTACTACCACTAACGATTGTCATAAGCGTTTGTATGACAACCGGGACGGCGAAACCGACGGCTTTACGTGCTCTCCCAGGCAAGGAGGGGTCTTGATGTGTTAAAAATGGTCACCCATCCACAGACTGACTGCGACTAGCGCAGCTTAACCTTGCAGATCGGTTGATGAGGTTCTAAGTTATTACTTAGCCACGAATAAGTGTGGATAGTGGTCAACTGCCATGATGTCGCTTATAAAATGTGTTTAAGAAAACGTTACCCAAACAAAATCTGTAACATAAAGGCCAATAGCACTGCCACTGTGATTATCAAAGCTATTTCAGTTCATGAACTTACACAAAAGACACGTTTCAAGTTGAAAAAACTGTCTAGCTTTACAAAAGATCACGGTCATAAGTACCGAACAGTACACTTCTAATTCTTTACCAATTGGATCTTGATAAAAATTGCTGTAATTGCTCAACTATTACAAGCAGCCGTTACTTCACAAGCAAAAAATTTAGCAGAAACCTAGTTTTTCTAGCGCCACTGGTTTTTTCAAGTCGGGAATTCGTGTCACATTGCTTTGCTTTCATGATTACTATAAAAAAATATCAAATCGGTTTTGCTGTTGTTCAGTGACTTTTTCCTTTGTTTTTGTATATATTTGTCAGTCTTAATCTTCTTTAGTTTGTTTTTTTGTTTTATAAACGAATCCTCATGACTAATATTCAACCCCCGAGCCTTTTCCCAACTATGTTGGGGTCGGCTTCTATTCTAACCAGATTCGGCTGAATATCAGTATTTTATACGAAGCGACTGGCATCAGACCACCACAACCCAATTTCTGGGTTGTACCGATAACCTGAATATAGACTGTCACTGTGTGTGTGTCTAGGTGTACGTATGACAACCGGGAGCGATGGTTAACGTGCTCTCCGAGGCACGGAGTGGTCCCGACATGACTATTTATTAAATTAATATAAAATAATAGTATTACCTAACTAATACTTGCTACTTGTATAGTAATCAAACTGAATTTGCTGTTATATAATTATTTCAGTATTTTATAAATTTTAGTGTCGGTTACATTTAAATAAAAATGTAAATTCGAATTTCACGTCCAATGTGTATCTGTCACTTTTGCATTCTGTACTGGATGCAAAATGGCGTTAATTTGTAAAATTTAAACGCTTATTTTATTCACAACTGTATTTCAAGCGTGAACATTGTAGTTAATAATTATATTAATGATGATATACTGTTTTCCATAGAAATGCATTTCACATAGAATTATTAAATATTATTTTTCGAATATACCTAACTGAGGCAATAATTTGTGAAAAGTTATGTATAAATTTTACGGCAGTACCTTATTTTCTTCAACAAGATCTTAAAATATAACGTAAGTATACAAGAAACTAAAACAAAAGAGCATGACGCGCCATTTTTTCCGTCAATGATAAGAATTATAATTTCATCGCGAAAGGGGTCACAGTGAACGAGTTATGTTTCGAGCAATTGAACACATTAATTTTAATGCAAGACAAAGACAAGTGGGCTCCATTAATATTTATGAAGGCTGACAACCCTCTTATCACGGCTGGGACCAACCTTCATTGTTGTTAGACTAATTACCTTTAGCTCACAAAACGAATTCCGACTTGAGTGAAAAGGGAAGCAGCATTCGAACTGCCGCCGAACCTTGTTTGAAACTTTTTGACGCAAGGTTCTATCCTCGGGCCAAATGTTACTTTATCTTAATGATTTAATAAACCGCTAGAACTAATTACACCTTTCAAAGAACATAATTGCTGGGTATCTTGTTTTTATAATAATACTGACAAAATAAATTCATTTCCAAATTCATTTCGACGCCAACGGTCATCAAACCGAGACATATCATATTACAAGCTGATCAACTCATTAGTGTTACGACCTTATCGCTTCATCAAATGGCTCATCTAAGTTATAACCCTTTCAACTTAACCTACTTACAGACTACACATAAGTCCTTATGACCACTCGAGGAAACTGCTGGAAACCTGCTGGAAACGGTGGGTCATTACCCGGACATTAAGCATCAGGGTAACGGGTCGAGTGGCTATCAGTTGGCATGCGGCCAAAGTAGCATTCATTCGATGACGTCACAGTCGTAAAGCCGAGCCAGTGCCACCAAAACCACTGAAACTACTAATAAAATGCCTAAGCACTTGACCGCACCATGCGAAACATGTAAGTTGGGTATGAAAATTATGTGCGTTGCCGCTTTAGTTTTCACGACTGTCTTGGATAATGTTCCGTTATTTTAATTTTCTATAAAGATGACTAGAAATTTCTTTGCATGAATATTGGAAAATGAAAATTGGTACCACTTGTTGCTCATATATTAATTGTTACGAAAAATTGTAATCCTTACTAACATTATAAATGTGACAGTAACTCTGTCTGTCGGCTACGCTTTGAAGCCTAAATCGCTGAACCAATTATGATGAAATTTGGGGCCTTAGAGAAGGACATAGGCTACCTTTCGTCTCAAAAAGCCCTTTGGGATGTAATTGAAACCGTGGGCAATAACTATGTATGAACAAAATTATAAAACTAAACAAAGAAAATTATGAATGAGTATATATTACAAGGAGTATTTAAAGTGATTCAGGTAGAAAGTATTACATAGAACACCCCAAAATTCGTATTACATATAATATATACATTATTCCCACGACAGCAGCTACAGGAGACGATACTAAATATTGTGGTAAAATTAAAATCAATATAAAATTTTACACTCTCGCCGTGGACGATAAATATTTCGGTGTGTTTAGTGAATACTGCCAGGTAAATAAAAGGTACAAACAGAAGCTTGCCCTGACCTTGCGCCAGTTTCCTGTTCAACGGTCTCCTTATATAACCTTTGAGTTCCATCTACCGTGGTTAATGTAAAATCCTTTTTGCATTTCTGGCTTCATAAAGCGTTATGTATAAAGCAAGAACAGTTGCTGAATTAGATTTTCCTTGAAATTAGATTTGCAGGAAATTTTATGGTCCTTTCCCTTCTAAGAATTTCTGATGATAAATATAGAAGGACGTTCCGTGTGTTTACCTGGTGTTTATGTAGTCTTCTGCTTATCTGATTAATTTGATGCGAAAAATCTAGCTACTTGTAGTATCCAAATCTTATCTGGGTAATCAAGGCCAAAATCGCGCATTTCACAAGCAAATACCAAACCAGTACATGACAATTAATATCGAAGATAACATCTTCATACACTTAAGCAAAAGAAAGACGTTGAATCTTATACCAATCAGAAGAGATTTTACCCCATTAACCCCAAATACTAACCAAACTTCTTATCAAGATGAAGACGTTAGCCAGTCATATCAAAACACGGGCGTTTAATATCGAACATTAAACGGACCCTTCCCTTCCTGTTCAGTTAATGTTCCACCGATTGGTACTCCAGCCATGGTTATCACTCCACTTATGATCCAAAATAGAGGCACATAAAGATACCAATGAATCATTACTGTGCTCTAAGAGATAATGTGAAAGTACTTGAATAATTCAGTTTCTGTATCAATGAGAGCGAATTGTTTTATCGGAATGCATTCTCCAGGCCTTGTTCATTGTACAATGTGTATCATTCGATTCTTTCTTTTGTGACGTGAAGATCGTTATTGTCAATGATTGCGAATCCTGTGCCGGATCGTCTTATCGTCAGACTACTTACGATTCTCATACGTATGACTAATTTGAAGTGACAATTACATGTTTTTATTTGCGAAAAAGTTTTTTCTACACAATATTATACTATAGTTATTTTAGCGAAGGAAAAATTCTAATGCAGGTAGGATTCGAACCTGCGCCTTATGGTTCAATACATCAGATGCTATGACCACTAAGCCACTGCGAGTCCCACCCGCCAGGTCGAAATTCGCCTTCACATTCTGAATTTGCCTCTTTAAGTTGACGAAGATTTTTCCTTGGCTGAAATAACTTTATAATCTTAACATGGAAAACGCAAAAAAAAATCAAAAAGATGCGTCACAATAGTAGTTCGTTATTTATATTCTCTAATTATTTAATTTGAGTGGTTTTGAATTGTAAATTTTGAGATATTTGGCGTTCAAAATATTCAGGAGGTTTTTATTTCAGAATGTT
Source organism: Acronicta alni (assembly GCA_964056405.1). Taxonomy (NCBI): domain Eukaryota; kingdom Metazoa; phylum Arthropoda; class Insecta; order Lepidoptera; family Noctuidae; genus Acronicta; species Acronicta alni. The sequence continues at coordinate 9,898,863 of OZ043926.1, forward strand.
TCAAGTTAGACTTAGTTTCTGGATCCATTTACATAAGGATGAGACAAGGGAGAAGTTATGATGACCGCCTACTATCTCGAGTTCTCCAACACAACTTGCTTGTCTCAAAGTTATTAGTACATTCCACCGCAAACATACATCAGCCGCTGTCACCATGACGTTTAGGATGAAATAACTTGTATACCCCCAAGGAGGTTCATAACTCATGCTTATTAAGATCTTTTATGGGCTCAGTACTTACTTACAGTGCCTTTCTTAAGGCGACCTTTCTGCGATACGCTAGATTTTATTACGGATCTTTAAGTGGCTTTTACTCTAAGATGGAGGTATATTGTATGAATAAATAACAACTTCTACACAGATAAGGAACAGAAAAATTACACTGAAATAAAAGCATTCCATGGCGTATTCTTTACGTGAATTAGACACATAAGTGTAAGTGAAAACGTCATAAATATCTTCCGAAATCTGGAGCGTTACACACTTAATTAGAACGGCATGCAAGACTTTCATTTTTAGTACCAATATATTACATGAAGACGGCTTAATCTTTAAGAAATATGGTAATTATAAGCATGCGAGACGTAGCCCTAGCAAAGTGTGAAAATTGAGACGTATTCTTATACAAGAACATTGTTCAAAAAGTATACTAACTAACTAGCTTATAACGGCTGACGTTCACGGGGCGAGACAGCGATGTGAGGTGGATAGCGAAGATCGCGTGGAATCATTAACATTGTACAATTATACGGGTGTAACAATGGTGGGAAACAGTTACGAGAACGAAATTCGTGCCTGTGTGTGGGAAATAAAATGCAAATTATTGCATTTCTCTTGCTCCTTGGTTGGCATGCGCCCTTTTTTCGCGGTCTCTTTTTCAATGCTGTCCGCTACATGTTTTAACAGATGGTGCACTGCTAGATTAAATAATTCGATAGTTCTTTTTTTGCTTCATAATCTGAATAACATCAGTGCCTACTATATACATGGTGTTTCATTGGATAGTTGGTTAAGTTTTGAGTAATTTCTTATTGTTTGACGATAACACTAAACGTTCGCTTAGTTAAATAAATTCAATAAACACAATAGATATTATCCCGGACGTTTCTTACGACCAATATCAGGAAAGTTCTTTAACATGCTGCCCGCAAAATATTTTCTGGCTCATCAAAGATAATAATTTCATAACTAACATAACGTAACTTCGCGATTATGAATGCTTGAGTTTCACGGCAGTATTTCTAAATTATGTAAATAGTAATGAAGGTTACGTTTGAGGATATAAGAACAATTTTTCCTACCATAATATAACTATGTCTATAACTACGAGTATTTTCTCAACTTTACATAAACCATTTGTCACTTGTTGAGAGTAGTGACAGAAATACATTTATTTACTTCACAGTGTTTCGTTTTTTAAAAGCGAATAGAGCATTCAAATTGATTCGATCATTGTGAATGATTCAAGTGATGTGAATCTTCTGTATCTGGATAACAGTCATTAAAACTTTATTTACACAGAACCTAATAGGTATATTTTAATTATATTGGTGTCTAAACTAAATAGAATCAACTTTTCATGATAGAAAATATTTTACTAATCAAGGAAAATTTCTGCGGTTTTTAACTATCTATCTACATGACCGGAAACTTCAAAAAGTTATAATAGGACCTGATGAAACTTTAGGCAGACCCAGTGAGAACAAAAATAAATAAGTATATCAGTTTTATACAGAATTTCAAGTCTGGTATATTTTATAGTTTCTGTGACTGATTACTGATTAGTTAATTCACTCATTAACTGAATGTATACAAGATATCCACTTATTTATTAAAAGTGAAATACCATTCATTTACTCATTGTACTGATTCCTCGAACCCATCCCTACTTTTTTTATATATTTTTTTTAAATAATTGTTATTAATATAATATGGACCTGTGAAAGATTATCACTGGATACTTGAAGGTTGCTGGTACTTAAAGCACAGGTTATAATTTCTAAGTACCAGGAGAACATTAATTGTTAATCTTCAGTTACATTAATATGGATGTAGCTGAAGATGGATGGAAATACTTTTGTGGCAATAACAACTACGTTTGTTATTATAATTATAATTTCTGAAATTGGTGAGTGAGTGTTATTGCGCTTTTATATACAACGAGATTACTTACTTTAGTAAAAGTAAAAGCAATCAGACGCAATAAATTAATTACCAGTTATTCGAAAGCACGATCAATAATCATATATTTTTAATTAGCAATAATGGTATTAAATTAAACGATTTCACTGTAACTGCAATCGGTAAATTTTAATCAAATCAGCAATAAATTATATAAAACGGGAGAGATTTATGTCAAAAACACCTCTGAAAACAAAAACAAAACTACCATTTCATTTAAATTGAAATTAATTCACTGGAACACTTTGTACGTATTTTCTCAGTTGGCATTACATTAATTGGACCGTCAATTCAATTGACCGTAATTTGTCACTAATAAATTATAATGTGTTGCTAGTATATACGGAAATAATAAAATGTGAATTAATCATTCACGCTTTTATTGCCTATAATAAAAAGTTCCGTTGCAATAACTAATTTTTATCACTTTAAGAATGTCGACACGGGCAAAAGATACAAAAAAATATTGTTGTTTTAAACGTGGAATAAACAGAATGTACCGTCAGGAAAGACACCAATTTCTAAAATATATCCAGACCCGGAACGACTATCTGTGGGCCATAGATCATATTTTAATATTTATTCTTTGTAAAACTCGAAACCGCTCAACATCGTCAATAGAGTTAAAGTTTAAAGTCCTTAACTGTTACAAAGCTCAGTGTTAATAATTCAGATTTAAACACAGTCTAGCCGTTTCGCTTTCTGGTCTTCACAAGCGAAACAGTTAAATCTATTTAACGGTCTGTTCCGTTAACAGTTCTAACTTAACATAAAATTGTAAAAACTACTGTTTTTCAAACTTTATTTTGTATAAATTAGGCTGCTATATGATTTACGTCATTATTACCGCCACATTACTGACCACGACTTAACTTAAGGTCAGAGGGATTAGGTCAAGTTCCACAATGGCCTTGTGTGGTTTGATACACTTTACACATTTACATGAACTTAATGGTTTCATGAGAAACTTTACACCTCCATCTTTAAAGCAAACGATAATAATTCCAAAAGCCTAGGTCCCGCACCTTAAACTAAGTCTGCATTCAACTACAGACGAATCTTCCAACCACGGCGACCGGGAAAACGCAAGAGCAAAAAATTTGTAACAACTTAAGAGAGTCAGCGTTTTAAAAGGTACGATGCAAAAACTTGAATAACGTGTAGCGAGTAAATATGCAGTCAGCCCGTCAAGGCCCAGGGACGCGCACGCGCAGTCGTTAGTCCAGTCTAACCGACACACTCTGTTTGCTACATTGTACCGCCACAAACCCGTTGTCTTTGATGTTTTAAACGTTGACCAAGCACGCGTACTGCGTCCATCTCTCATCGGACCAATTGTACAAAGAAGGTTTTATTTCTGAAAGCCCGTGCTGGCAATTTCAAACAATTGTTAAAGTCATAACATTGCATGTGACATGTTTATGATTCGTCGTTGTTCGATTGTCTCTTAACTGTGAATTGGTTAAATTATGGTGACAGTCTAAACTGATGCGCTACCATCGCTATCGTCGAAGTAATAGAGGCACTAAGCAGCCGAATTGATGTTACGGTTGTTAAGAACTTCTATTTTAGTATCGTAATTCATGATAAATCGATTAAGATTGACACATCTACTATCTTGGAACTGTGTACCGATATTTTTAAATTATGATTTGAAATCAAAATTACAGACAATGATTTGTCAATATGCCTGAAACGCTTCCAATTAGTATGTATTAATTATGGCGTGGTTATAATTTGGTCTACTTAAATAATTATATACGGATGGAGCCGTTTGCAATGCTAATAACATGATATGCTGCCATCGATTTATAGCATCCCATTTTATTATTATCACCAGTTTATACGGCATGACAGTAATTGATATTACCTCCTTGATACTTAATAAAATTCACATCTAATCAATTACAACGTTATCTTTACACCGTGTTATCCGGAACAGCACTTCTGTTTCACATTCACACACGTCACGCACATCCGTACACACGGTGATTCATTAATTCACTTATTGGCAAGAGTGATTGATATGACGCAGAGCCCACTGACAACGTAAGTATCAATAACTTTAAACGACACTGTAATGTTTATGAATGGGGAAATTGTGTCAGATGGTTGTACTGCGTTTGCGTGTGAGAGAGCCTCCTTACTTGCTGCCACAAATGTTAATACATAAGTACATACTATGTAAATCAGCGCACTTGGCTAATGATTACTAATAGGGTTACTTTGTTCCTTTTGACACAGTCCACAGTACCTTTTCACGATATTAGAAATACAGATATATTTTCTTTACTACGAGACAAGGGACAAGTCAACTAAGAATTCTTCTACCAAAATGATCTGCCAAATGCACTCTAAACACAACTAAAGAAAGCTTTTGTCCGTTTACTGATTTAATTATAATCTATCGTTAATATGTGAATTAAGGAGCATACCATAACCATTTTCTCATGATGTTAGTCATTTTCTCTCTCTTTGACTAGTCGCTATATCTCTATGCACTACATATCGACTTGGTTTTAGATCTCCTTTTTTAAGTATTAGTTTTCACATGATATCAATCTTTATGTCATCACCACTAATGGATCAGATTGACATCGGATTTATCTAAAAAGTTCTTACATCGTAAGTATGAAGATATTCCAACAATAGAAAATTCAAACCTAGCCGAATATAATACAGTATTATTATCAACCTTTATGTCATCACCACTAATGGAGAAGATTGACATCGGATTAATCTAAAAAGTCCTTAAGTACATCGTAAGTATGAAGCTATTCCAACAATAGAAAATTCAAACCTAGCAGAGTATAATACAGTATTATGTTACATTGTAGCACTGAAAATAGTTGAACCTTCGACCTTTCATTGCGATATTTTCATGTAAAATTTGTGCGTCACTCCCATTGTTAATACAAAACAAATTCAGTTCATCCCGGCTAAGAATAGACCTTTCTTCTTGTTTCTTGTCTTGTTATGATAGATGATACGGCATGTGTTGAAATTGTACCTACTAAAACCACATTTGCCTTCGAACCTTTTTTATTTTACGGAAAATCTTCACGGATCGTCCGCCACTTGGGGACGCAGTAGGGTATGTTAGACTCGTACCGACTAAAAAGCGCACTTGCCCTATAGCCTTGGCCATGACAGGTGCCTTCTCGAACAATCTCTAATATTTATTCCCCGACAAGTGCAATTACAATAAAATTGAAATGAATTGCTTTGCGCTTAAACTCAGAGAGACAGTTTTCAAAAGTGTTTTAGTTTAACAAAATTTTAAGTTTTGAACATCTTGCTATTGGAAATATAATAATGTCATGAAATTCTCAATAACCAAACCGATATCTTAAAATATGGCGAAACGACTGCAACACAAACGCGGTTAATAACATCGATCATTCATCATTCCTGGAAAGGCTGGTCGATCAATTTTTGATAAAAAAAAATAAAGACTACTTAGTTATAATAGTCTGCTAACTATTGTGGTTTAACTATCTTTTATTGACGGATGATGAAAGTCCAAAGAAGTGTTTTGAACAGAATACAAAATCACTTGATTTAAAGAGTAATTTTTTGCAAACAATATTATAGTAATATCATTGCAGTTTGAATAGAATAGGTAATCTAATTTTTCATTTTTAATTCTTAGTATAAAGAAGGAAAACGGTTTAATGTCACTCTGGAACTTCCGGGCGCACAAAAGAAAATGAGAACATTAATTAAAACTCTTCCAACCATAGACCAATGATATTCTTGGAAAGAAATCTAAAATTATGACATCAAAATTGGTCACACCTCCGATCTCGACAAAGGGAAATCGTTCTACCATGAAACGCCAGCTATTACAAAAAAGTAACCGAACCATGGCTGATAGAAAACGATACACAATTTCATTTTTAGTTCGTAATACACTGACTTACTTATGACGTGACCTAAGATAACCTCGCCACAAAAACTGCAATGAAAAATTATTCGTGAATTCTCCTGCCTTCAACATTTATGGTGGACCTCTGAACCTTGCTATGAACATAGACAAATTAGAAAGCATTGCTTTTACTATTTAAAATTGAGCTCTTGGATGCTCACTTCTTTCGTCCATGTTATGTAAGTACAACGAATTTGAAATATTTTAAGCAAAGGCAGAACTAATTGTTCAGCTTTTCGTAACAGTAAGTTGGCAACGGTCTGTGACGTTTCTATTCATGACTGTGTTTTGTATGGTTTCATATGATGATGCTTCTAATGCGTATTGCTAAATTTTTTACCATCAGTAACAAATTCAGTTAATTACTACATAGACATACTAAATTCCGTAACTAAGTTTTTTTGTTGGTAGCCCGCATTACAAAAGTGATTAAATTCATCGCCACACCTACTCAGTCCGTATCTACTTAGACGTATGAAGGATGGTGAAAAAAAAAGAATGATTGGTTTTACCTCATTTAGACCTTCAATGTTTATCAAGAATTTTATCAGCGCATTATCCGTAACACAAAACAAGTCTACAAATTATGAAACTGGAACGGATATATTAGATCTATAAATCGTACAATGAAATGTTAGACAACACATTTTTGTTACTAAGCTCCATACAGCTAGTATACAATGATATTTAAATAAAAAGAGAACCAATTTTCTGATACAGGATCTTCAAACTCTGCATGGTAACTTTAATCAACCACTTGTTCCTGCAAACCCAAAAAGGCTTTTCAACACCAAATAGGTTGTGTACAAAAACATTTCATACGACATTACCGCGTAAGGTAATGTTGCGAAAATCGTCAGTTCGACATCCTGCCGACCAAACAGGTCTAGGCTACCGGTTTTATCCGTAACTCAACAACCACATGAAAGCGCTATCGACGCGATGCTTAGGGAAACGGAAACACATATCCTGGAAAATGTAATATTGTTTTAGTTTTTACTGATAATTTTGTCACCCGTCTTCTTAAACTTATTCAAGCCTAAAGCTAAGGTCTTATAAAAAAAGGCATTGAACGCATACAAAAAATGAGCCCACGCTATTATTATACAGAGGATATGCCTAGCGCCAAACGTAACACGATCGTTCCAAGATGTTAAGTTTTAAATATAACCTTGACAACTTTAACAATGCCTACCATACCATCATATTAACCTTGAACTTTGAAACGCTTTGAAATATTAAGTTTTACATAATTATGAGTCTAAATGGTTATAGGTTTAATATTAAAATTTGTGTTACAATAGTAGTTCAGTAATTCAAGTGTTCACTCTTTTCCTTCCTATCTTCTATAATAAATGTCCTCAGTATCAATTTCAGTAAGTGGAATACCACTGTTGAACTTTCTAAATATTGTTTATGGCTTAGACTTCTTGAGTTTATCAGGCGAGTGAGTTTTACTCTTGTGCTGTTTACTTTAATTCAAGTTCTTTTTTGAGCCTACCATAAAATTTATTCTATGATAAGTTTTAGATCTGCTCCTAAGATTATGAACAATACACATAATACAAGGTGTCAACAAAAACACTATTGCCATTCAGTCGTCCCTTTCTGCACAGAATTCAAGTCTTATCTCTAACGGTATTACGTCGAATGCGTCCATGATAGGGAAGCACCTGTACTAGATTAGATAAGGCTTATCAATTGATGACATAGCTCAGTAACGTGCTGGCCGGTTGTAGCATAAACGTGTATTGTTTACTTAATGACCTGCAGCTTGTGTATTCATGATGAAATCGAAATTGTAATTCAACGTTCTTGTGTCCAAACGTGGATTTCATAGTGTCTGTATTTGAATTAGCCTTGTTATCTTCGGTGAGATTTATAAATTCACGGTTACTAAATTGAGTTTTTTAATTCCTTTGTGTCTTTGTGTTTACCTGCTCTTCCTAGCGAGTCTGTCGAATTATTAATATTAGCCCAGAACTTAGTGCAGTACATACTTCTTCTACTATACGTTATATGCTCCAGCGTGCAAGTCACAAGTATTAGAACACTAATGATAGTGTTCAGATATCAAATGCCACTTCAGTTATATTCACTAAGCCACTTTTCTTTAATACGGAAAAGTAATGAGTTACCAGTTATGTGACAGTTTCTCCGAGGTTCTAAGAAACCTATCTGATCTTCGTTAGTACAAGATTATTATGTCACGTAACGCAAGGCAATTTAACGTGTTAGTCCGAGTTCACATGATTCATCAAGATGACCCACATCACGCGTCCGTACAGTTAGAAATAAAATTACTTCATTTACTTACACGTATTTTGATGTGAAAATTGTTTTTATTAACTTGACTTTAATTTTGAATGCAATGCGTCAATTTACAGTCATTATTAAAGCAGTAGATAACATTATTGAAATAACAATATCTAAATCATTAAACAGTAACAGTGTTGCACAATCAGAAAAGCATTAGATCCCAAGTTGCTATTTGCGTCCAGGAAGCTCCAATAGCCGATATAATCCTGAGAGCTAAATTCATATTGGCTCCAGAATGCATCCACTAAAATAATCCAAGGAAGTAACGAACTACTTCCAATAAATGCCTGCATTGACAGAAATATTGAGACGGATATTCAGTCGGGAAATGACATGACGTATTATTTCAGTTCCTTTGGTTAGTCATTACATTACTTTAGGTGGATTTTCAAGTAATCATCACATTACGATAGGACCGACTCCTCCAAATGGTCTTTGCGGGTAATATTATTATGTTTGATAGGTTATGGAAACTCACGTAGCATAGTTAACTGGGCAAAATTCCAACTCCCAATAACTTTGTTCAGCCTACAAATCGAATTTAGTATCTCATGAACTCCAGCTGTGTGCAATAAGACCAATGAGGCGCTATTTTCATACTAACTGAAATATAAAGTTATATCAGCTTGTATCTTATTGCTAGTCATAATCACAAACGGTCATGACCGTGGAAAGTGCCGTCAACATGCCATTACAGCGGTCTCGCTGCGTTAACAGGCTTAAATTACTAAGGGTAATGACACGGCAGATGCTCAGAATTTGTATGAATTGTATTCCGTGTGTAGATAAGGAGGTAATAGTTTCAATAGTTAGTGGAGCCTTAATGGAACACATCCACGACCCGCGTATATTATTCTCGATAATAATCTTCGGGATAACAGACCCTCTATATAATGTACATACTGGTTTATCTGAAATGCAATTCCAGCGCAATATCTTCAGACTATAGTTTGCTAACTTAATACTCATTACGGCAGATAAGTAATGAAAGCTCTCACGCTCCGACACGATGCCAGGTTATTGATCCACTGATCATGTCGACACTGGCAGCTCTACTTTATCAAATATTATGAAAAAATATTTCCCATTCTCATTATGGATTTAATTTTTCATTGTATTAATCGTCTCCGTCAATGAGCAAAATTAATATGTCCAATAATTAAACGAAATGTTACATTTTTGGGACTTACCCTCATTAAACATTATCATAATATCAGTAATTCAGAACAGATAAAATAAACTAACGAGTTTGTTTTTTAACATATTATACCTATTCATGATTTTAGATCTTAATTTGAGTGAACTTGGTTAATTTTGATCCTTTATTTTATACTCCTGAAGGCAAAGAATAATAACGTCAATTTCTGGTATAAATTAAAAGTTAATAAACCGATACTGATTAAAATAATCATATGAGTAACAGAATATAAGAATTCGCCCTTCATACACACGAGAGCACAGTGTTTTACCACAGGGCAATGTTATCCAGATTGATTGTAGAGGACTAGGAAGGAGAGATTTACTGTTATCTAATAGAAAAATCCGAACCGCGTCAATTCTTTCCAACGATGTAACAAGCAAAGGAAAAATTACTCCATGGGCTCGTAGAAGATAATTCGCCGGTTAGATTTCCAATTGATTGATCGCGTTGCACCGAACGCGAAAGTAACGCACGGATGCGCTTTGAACAAATGTGGCATAATTCGCAATTATTCCTGGAAAGTCGACTTCCGTAGTCACCACCTGTTCAATGTATAACGGACTACAACGGTTTTTGCACAACTAGGCCTTGGCTTGTCGCTTATCGTCACGTTCGACAATCCGCTGAAGTTTCTAATTGTTTTCGCTCCGGATTGAGGTGAATAATTATTGTTCATTTCTCAAGTTAATCGAGCATACAATTTAAAAAGAGACTAGAATTCTGTTTGTTTTTAATAAATTGTTGTAGACATATTTTCGGGAGATCACGTTTGTTTTTTTTTATGGCAGGTGCCATGCAATCTTTTTAATCTGTAATCCGTCCATAAACTTCGTAGACTACCTGTGTTAGGTTAGGTACTTAGTTGGATGATTTATTCTTAAAAACTTAGTGATATAAGTAACGAAAAACCTTTTTTATTGGCATCTACTTAATTAGTTCTTGTTTAATTATTATTTCATACAAATTAACTTAGCCATTCAGTAAGCAAACAAACGAAAATAAATAAGTATAAGTAAATGAATGTTGGTAGGTACCTTGGCAAAAATTGTGTTGTGTAAAAAAGATGTAAAAGTTAATAACAACCTCTATGATCAAAACATAACCTCGAAATTATTTTAATGAATCATACCTCCATGCATTGCCAACATAAGAAATTGATTTTTATCAAGTTTGATAAACTTACAAAAGTAGTACTACTACTACGTAGTCCACTGGCTTAAAATTTGGTACTATTTCACAATCTGCCAAGCTGAACTACTTTATGTACATAATAAATTAAATGAAAACAAGAAACAAACTTAGTTGTTGTCAACTAACTTACCTGTTATAGTTGCCAACAGAACCGCCAAAGCAACCACACCTGTCGCTCTTGCACGTTTGGATCGCATCTTGTCTCTTTTCAACACGCTAAAGGTTTGCGTCCTCATAAACAATCAAAACAACAGAAAATTCAAACTTCCCAACGAATTGTCTTGGAAAACAATAAACAACTTCACTCGCGTTTCTATTCCACCTTTACTAACCGTATCTTTGATCGAGATAATATAAAAACCACAAATTCCACAAGAAAAGTAAAATAAAATTAAGAAATTACATTGAGAAAAGTTATTTTAAGATGAGCACTCAAGTCCATTGTGATGTGTACTATTTTTTTTTTAATATTGTCCGAACCAAAATCGTGAAACTTGTTTCGTGTGTTAAACTGGAGTGCGGAGCGCAACAAGCGTACGTCCACTCTCATCAAGCGCCAGACAGTACTACCGCGATGGGGGCGACACACTGCTGTGACGGGCGTGCGCAGAACTATGAAGCGTCGCTTCGTACAGTGGAATATCGTGTGGTTGTGTTCACAGCGTGAGATAGAACATTGCAAGGATCAAAACTAGTTGCTCATAGTTTATTGGTTATTAACCAAGCTATGCGGCCCTACATTAGTGCATTTTTATTACATTCAAACTTTTTGGCTTGCCAAGTTCATTGTCAGTTTTCAGCTCTTTATTTCTATCGCTGTAATCTAAATTTCATGTCATAAAGTTTGCAATAGCTTTGTCATTATTTTCCATTTGGAAATTGTATAGAAAACTAACTGTAAAATAGACCCAACAAAAGCATATTTAAATGCTCCATTTAATTTGGTAACTAGCTGAGAAATTTTGATAATGCAATCGTGACTGTGCAATAGACTCTTTAAACATGTAACGGAGACCAGTTAGTGAATAGCGCATAGTGTAATCATGGCTGAGATCAGATGGGAGTTGGAGAAGATTCTTCTTAGGTAGTACCTAACCAAAATAAAATATTATCATCGTACAGTTTAGAGACGAAGTTAAATGGAATACATGTTAGAACTTGACGTGGTTAGAAAAAATATGTAAGAAAAAAGCAAAATAGTTATTGACTAAACGTAAAAACAGCAGTCACAAATTATAGTATAAAAAAGTGCTACTTTAACTGGTACAGGATTCTTTCATTCAACAAGGTACAAGCCCGTATCTATCATAAGTCTGATATATTTTACTGGGTTTCTGATGGAACCAAAAAAATAAACTCATATTTCTTTAAATATTACCACCCTAACCTCTGGAACAATCGGATTAGCTATACGAGGCAGGTTTGCGTTTCTCAACGTACAAAATACTAAACGTAACATTGACAATAATCGTACGTATACCTCCGTTTCCTAAAATTAAAAATAATTATTTCAGCGAGTCCAAACATATACATACCAAAAAAAAATTGCGCCAAAAAAATCGCACTGGCATCGATACATCGGCACCTGTGACTGATTACACAACGCGGCATGAATAATACATGATCGTCGGTACTAATACCGTGGTACCACGGTACCAGCCAGTCACGATTCTCGAGAACACGGCATGAACTGCTGTAATCCTATGCTTTGATTATACGAAGTCTGATAATAATTCATCGACCGGATGAATAGGAATCGATGTGTTTCGCAAGCAACGTGACATGACACACAGACATAACATAGTGCCCTTTAAAGATATGATCTTGAAAAAGACTTTAGTACACGCAGGTCATACTCAATTGAAGGAAATGTCGTATTAGGTACATTCCTATTGTTATCCACTACCAATACGGGAGCGGCACTAGCAGTCACCGAAGGAGAACGTTATTTGAAGTCAAATGCAAAATGTTTTTATTTGAAGCGTTGATCACGGAACCATTTAATATTCAAAACTAGGCGTAAGGTTCCAAGATTTCGATCCTATGGAGATGACCTGACTCTTAGATGAAACTCTTTTAAATGCACATCAAATCATTTTAAAATAAATCTTCATAAATAGAAAAAAGAAAGAACGATAAAACTATAATTGACAGACTCCTCGCTTTCTAGATAAATATAATGTAATTTATTATATTGGAGTGTTGAATAATTAATAGATATAACATTAATAGCCAATCTCTATATTTAAAAAAAATCAAACACATTTTTTTCTTATTAGCACCGTAAACAACCCTAGTTTTGCTCAGTGCAGTTGTGTCCATCCAAAAGTTGCCTGGAAGAAATCGCAGATAGTGATAAGGCGGCCCATTGAAAGTATGTCTTCAAATATAAAATGTATGTTTAAATATATATAATATATAAATGTATAAGTATATTACATAATTTGTAGTTTGTACGATAAGGCTAATGCCACAAATGAGGATACCACTGCGGTCAAACCCATTTGGTAAAAAATCACGAACTTTATGTAAGGTAAGCAAACTAAGCAACAATCCTGTAGCCAAACCGACATACCATAGCGACGACTTAGCTTACATATCCGGGCTTAAGTTCCTCGGATTTGTGAACTTGCCAGGATTTGTAGTAAGACTAGCTTTTAGGGCTTTGACTTAACTCCCAAGACGTTATGAAAATCTCCGACACGATGCATTACATAATATTATACTATAATTATCCTGTAACAGTTGAAGTGAATGACGTATATGTATATATATCATAGATCAAACAGTGATCAAATCATACTTAACGTGAGGAATATCATTGAATCTAACTATTGCCCAGCTTCTTTATATTGTACGAGCAAAATGTCCACTACTCTGGCTTAATGCAGGTTGGCAGACTTCACACACCATCGAGCAAAATCAGAGTCATACAGTTTTCCTCAAGAGCTTTTCATTCACCGTTTAAGCGAGTAATTATTAATACGCACATGATTTCGAAATGTCATGTGCGTGCCTTTGATTTGACTTGACATCTTTAACTTGGCAGTCGAATAGTCATATCACTGCTGTTTAAAGATCTTTGATTGATCTGATTGTATGATCATTCTTTAGTTCAAATATATTTTTGCAGCAGACGGCAAAGCTCACATGCATTGATAATATTGAGCGGAGCCACAATGCTTGTAGATAACGGCACTGCAACATGCCATTTCACGCCTCACCGTGACTCCTAAACAATATTTGTTTTTCTATGGTGCTAGTTGCGTGCAACAATGACTACCGTTGCTTTTAAGGTGGTATAATCAGCATAACGTAAATATACTTAGAATCTGTACTTAAGTGCTCTTTCCGTTTCATCTACACCTTTAATTTTCTTTGTGAGAACTATTCTTAAATTTATACGAATAAATTTCTAGCGTGTATGCATAGATTATTTTTTAATACAAGGGGGATTATTGTGCCGCTTCTTCTTCCTATCTAAAATACTAGAAGGCGGTGAAGGTTGGGCGTTTTGGGGGCTGTCTTAAATGTAAAAATGACGTTCAAAAAGTACTACCAAGTAGTCTGTCTTGAATCAATTATTTTGACTTTGATAATTATAGGATATCAATAAATATTTAATATTTAAAAAACTACCAATTAACCAACTACTATCGTTTATAGTATTCACTTTTTACACCTTTTTCAAACACAGTTTTGGGCAAAGACTAACTGTAGTTTTCTTCAGAAAATTCATATTAACTCTTTTTTAATTGACTTATTCTTGTATATGGTGTTTATAATGGATGGTGAAATTAGTTAATAGTACCTACAGAATATTTTTCACAATTGAAGATTAATACTGTGTAAAACTCTAAACATTATTCAGTATTTGCATCACATTCCTTATTTTAAGGAAAATTTGCAGTATAGGTAGCAATCCATTTTGCTTTCTATTTAAAAATAATCATTGTAAAGTTATCATCAATACTGAGTTCAACGTTCATAATAGTTTATTCCACAAAATTAAAATCATTTTTTACAATTTAGATTTTAATTCATTTTAACAGACCATTAAATTTAGTTTTCAGCTTAATCTTTAATGTGGGTGTTTATTTTATCAAGCGGTGACGTAATTTCAGTGAAATCAAGTGAAAGTTACACAAAATGGCAAATTGCTTTTATAAAAAAAGGGTAATTGATATTCAATTGTTACAGTCTGGCTCCACCTATAAAATAAGCATGACTAAAACCATTTGTTTTAAATTCAACAAGACCACAATTTTAACGAGCAGACGTTGTTAAATAAAATTGCATTGATTTACGAGAGTAAGTTGCTTTTGCTGCGGGTGCAAATAATTACTTACCATTCATAGCATGATGATATCTAAATTTTTTTTATTATATTTGGCTTAACGCGCAACGCATGTTAAACATTTTCACGGATATTTTATAAATCTTTTTTATTAGATTAAAGAACATAGTACCTATATCATAGTGGGAGTAATTCCACTCAAATTGGAGCTGCTCGACTGGGGAAGTACCTCCGCCTTGCAGAAAATCGAAGTAAAATAACAGTGCTTTGAGCTGTGTTGTGTTTGCGGTGCGGTGAGCAAGGTTGCCAGTGTTCTACGAAGAAACGTTGTGTATTGGCCGTGGAGGGACTTTCACCCTTATTCCGCTAGCCTAACTATTCCTCTTTCGTTTTACAGGGTCGGTATCGTGCAAGTGATACCCCTGGTGTTGCAATCGTCTATAGGCTACGGTAACCGCTTTCCATCAGGTGGACCGTATGCTTGTTTGCCACCTTTGTAGTATAAAAAAAACTCTTCGATACATGTCGCTAACGTCCCTAAAAGACGTCAAAATGTGGAAGAGAAATTCGACATAATAGGCTTTTCTTAGGCTTCTTTTTCTAGGCTTCTCGGTAGCTAAGTTGGCCAAAGCGTTGATCTGTTGCTGCTGTTGG
Organism: Acronicta alni; assembly: GCA_964056405.1. Taxonomy (NCBI): domain Eukaryota; kingdom Metazoa; phylum Arthropoda; class Insecta; order Lepidoptera; family Noctuidae; genus Acronicta; species Acronicta alni. The sequence continues at coordinate 9,914,634 of OZ043926.1, forward strand.
TTGCCTGGTAGGTATCGCTATTAGCGATAAGACCACCATTGTACCCTTAACTTAATTTCAAATTGTTGTTCTTTATCATTGTGTGCAATAAAGATTATTCTTTTCTATTCTATTCTACTAAACCGGAGGAGAGGACGCAGGTTCAAACCCTGCCTGACATCAAATGATGATATTTCTGAAAGCTGAGCTATTCTTTGGAGATAACCCAGTTGTCTAGTATTTTGGTAATGATGGTCAACAACCTCAATAAAGCTGCTTACGATGCGTCGCTGTATAATGATTCACTTTAGAAAATTGTTAAAGATATTGATTTCTGACATTTACGCCAATATCATACATTGAAATAAAACTACTTTTTACGGATTTTACCAATAGAGAAGATGGCTGGGTCTTACCACCTGCTTGGAATCCTGTTATAGATTCTATTAAATCAAAATCCAAGCCTACAACTGCAAGACCAAAGGATACTGTGAGCTCGTTCTGCGTGAATCGGATTGCCAATAATTAAAAACTAAATGCATGATCATTGAATATTGTTAATTTAAAAGAGACCATGATTCTCTGAGTTTGTTTCGGCGTTTCTTCTCAGAGGTCGTCAGCTAGGAAATGCCGGCTCCATCTAGTATTAATTAATAATTAGAAATAAATATCATTGATCATGTAACAATAAAAAAAAATGTAGGTAGGTAGTTGTCAGTAATTATATCATCAAGATGCCTACCACCTCAGTCTACTCGTGACCATGGACGCTATAAAGGGTCCGAAACGTCGGGATTAACAATATCAATATACGCGATAAAATCCGTAAAAAGTAGTTTTATTTCAAAATTGTTAAAGAATTAAAGAATTCAGGAAATTGATTGATTGATTTTTTTTTTTAATCGATTGATTTCAGAGAAGTTAAATCTTTAAACTCTGTACAGCAATTGGGAATTTTATGGAAAAACACTGCTCGACCCGGGAATCAAACCCAGGGCCTCTTATTCAGCGGTCACGCTAACGACCACTAGACTAATGAGACAGAGCGAACACTCGCAGTTATTTAGTTATTAAAAAATGAACATACATAATTACGTTGTTACGGTACGAACCATGAATTAAATTATAATCGATTAATTGATTATAATTAACACACGATGTTTGTTTTCAATTAGGTAAATGGTGTACAAATCGATTTAGTGACTTCGCGCCACGCGTTTTAAGGACTCGTAATACTAATTAATTAAGAAGCAATGATAGCTTTGTGATATAACCATTGGACTGCTAAATCAAACATCTCGAGTTCGAATACAAGGCACGTACCTATGAATTTCCGAAATCATGTGCATAGTAATAATTAATTATCACCTGCTTAAACGGCGTAGGAAAACATCTTGAGGAAATCTGCATGCCTTCGAGATTTTCTCGACGGCATGTGAAGTCTGCCAACCCGGTCTGGGCCAGCGTGGTGGACTATTATTAGCCTCTGACAATATCACTCTCATTTTGAGAGGAGTTCCTTTCTCTGCAGTGTTAAAACTGATTAATGATTTTTGAGTTCCGTTGTAGTTTATCCATGTCCGTTGTGGTTTCCAACATTTTCTGACCGCTTTCACTTTGATTTTATTGATCTTAGCAGGGACCTAAAACATGTCAATTTAAAATTGAACTTTAAACATCAGTAAAAGGACCATAAAGACTTATTATTAATAAAATACCATAATTTTAGTTTTGGCGGAATAACTTATATGCTATATTTTATAACGATTTTGAGTTAATTAGCCAAATTACAACGATAATTAAAAGTAACTTTTCCACGCGGACGAAGTCGCGGGCAAAAGCTAGTAATATATATTATTAGACTATAGTTCTTCCTTCCTACTTCTCTGGTGATGTTGCAAATCACCAGAGAAGTTGTTAATTTAACATAAGATAAAATCACTCCAAAATCCTCGAAACGTGAAGAGCAGCACTGTTACAAACCCACATTTCACCGATCATAGTTTTGGTCCCTTGTAACAGGTGGCAAGCCTAATTGCCATAATCCGGCCACAAGTCCTAACTCCGCTTGACCTTGCAATCAGACACGTTAATATGTTCAGGTGTCCTTTACAAATAAATATATTTTTTTCTTTCTTTCTTGCTTTCTTTAGACACGAGATCTCACACTCGGCAACCGCGCTTCGACCACTGAGGTTGTTGATTGATTCACAAAATATTCGAACCGTAGCGCATTGAGGTAATAAGACCGTTCTCCTTAAAGTAACCTCGACTTGGACCAGCAAGATTATTCCATGTGCTACTCTCGCTAAAAACATGTTCCAGCCGAAATATATTAGGTAATAAGACATTACAAATATGTGTGTTCTACAAACATTTCCCCTCACTTATGAGTGTCATAGAAACTCCCTCATGCTTATACCCGTACACTCGAGTTCACTTCAACAGTTACTCAAATGGATTTATATGGTTATAGAGTTATTACATTATTAGTATTATTTATTTATAATACCAACACAATATTGACAGCTGAAAAGATTTTGTACAGGGCCTCTTTGATTATTTTTACAGGCAGAAACTTATCATATCAGAATTATAGTAAAAGTTTAGGTACATAATAATATTTTTGGGACATTTTACACAGCACCATCTAGTCCCAAACTAAGCCGAGCTTGTACTATGGGTACTAGACAATGAATATAATACTTATATACTTTTTTTTTTGTAAATACATACTTATAATACATAAATAATGTACGATATGTTTACTGAAATGGTGACAGATTTAAGTTCAGAAATCCGATCCAAACATTTAAATCATTGAGATAGAATATTCATACGCCCCAATTAATTATTTCCAACTTACAATTTTATCAAAATCAATCTGGCAAATGAAAATCCAAAGGGACTATTAACTGAACAGAAACAACATTCCACCACAGTTGTCAAACTACCCGAATCAATACCGAAATTAATGATATCTGTTAGGTACGTTGTTATTGCCACAACGCACTCACATTTTCGATTTGAACCAAATGAAAATAGAGTAAAAAACAGTCCCGGGATAAATTAATTGAAAGGGGATCAGTTCTGGCCCTTGTTTTGACTGCACAAATAGAATTAAAGTACTCCCCACGTACACTGAGAGGTCGATTAACTGAACAAACACATTTGATACCTATGAGTATTACAAAAGGTTGGGCGCACCTCATCGTCCATTTTCGGACAATGGATTTGTTTTACTCGCGTTTGCTTCCTGTGGAAAAAATACGGTTTATTCAAGCCAGAAACAGAGTTTACTAAGTAATAGCTAGAAGTTAATCATCAATTTCAAAGGTAAAGCTCTTAGTATTAACATTAGTACCTACTTAGTATATTACCTACCTTTTTCCACGCGGGTACAGTATGGATCGGCAGACTTTACACAACGTCAAGAAAAAATCACAGGATATATTCGATCTAGATAATTAATACGCACATATAAATGTCGGAGGATTTAAAAGTTGGCACTCCATGCTAATATTACTGCAGAAGTATACTTACTAAGATGTTAAGTCTCTTTCTCCGAGGCTTTTCCCAACTAGGTATAATGGGATCGGCTTCCAAGTCTAACCAGATGCGGCTGAATATCAGTATTTTACTCTAAGTGACTGCCATCAGACCTCCGCAACCCAATTTTTGGGTAACACCGATACACTGAGGATCGCGATAGACTGCTCATCAGGCTCTTTGTGCTTCTGACTACCACTAACGATTGTCATAGGTGTTCATATCTGCCGCCATAAGAAATAAGGACGTATCTACCTAAACTTCGAAAAGGAGAAAAAAAAAAATTTGTCTTTCGGTAACTTAAAAATTCGCTGTGCAAAAGAAAAAAGAAAAAGTAATATGCTTTTTGTGCAAAAGTGTAGCCTAGGATTTGATCCATCGAAATATATATATAATTTTTAATAAAATTATATAATGTATTAAATATATTACATTTACTTTTTCTTTTTAGTAAAAAAAATACAGTTTATTATATGATACTACAATGAAAGGACGTTTCTGGCTAGATACGTCCTTTCAACTTAGTAATTTAAGAAACGTCTTTCTTACTTAGCGAAAATAAGTCATCAGGTCCCAATAACCTAAATAAAAAAAATGTTTTTTGCCATTTGCTGCTTTTTAACTTAGTAATACCAACCTATATTCAGTGAACTTAAAATATTACCTGCAGAAACGCCCATATTGCATATTTAAGTACTAAAACAACTACGTTATTATTATATGTATCATATTATATCATCTTCTATGAAATCAAACACAAAGTATCAGAATCAGCCTTATATTTTTCAAAAAAACAAAACAAAATTATCAACCAAGAAGCCCTTTCGCTTTCTCAACTAAAAATAAACTCTCAAAGTTTGTTATAATTTATAATTAGATACTTAAGACTAATTTTTTGTTCCTATTTCATTTGACAGAAAATATGATACGCTTATGTTTCTTGCCAGTTTGCGAGTATCCTTAACGGTATTTCTTCTAGGCTCTTCTTTAGAGGTGTTATTTATTATGAAATGTTGTTGTTCTTGCCAAGACATGTTTCTAAAGTAATGGTTAAGATTTTTTCGTGCTTCTTCTGTAAAATGAATATGACATTTTTTTTTACACACATCAGTATTACACCCTGGCTTCAGTTTATATTTCGATTCAGCATCTTTCAATTTGCCAATGATTCAATATACTTCTTTCGTTTTCTGATTTTACCTTTTTTGTAAGATTTTGCGACTGCTCTTCGTCGTTTGAGACTTCAGGTGACTCAGGGATTGTAACGTTAATCAATTGGGAATAGTATTAGAAGAAGAATCCGAGTCCAAACTTGAAGGTACATAATCCTTATCAAAAATCGAATCATTAGAATCGAAATCCAATTCGCTGACTGTGTGAAGATCCGTATTATTCAAATCTTTATTGTCGTTTGTCGGAGGCAGCTCATAATTATTTGTATCCACCTGTGCCTCTTGAGAGGAACTGGTTGATGGTTATAGTTGAACATCGATTACGCCTCATTATGTCACACTGAAACAAAATGATAATAAATCTTTTGAGAAGACGTCAAGCAATAATGGTAATTAATAATAATATACAAATAACGATATATACCTACGCTCGACAACACAAACTTCCACTAAGTACCTACCTGTGTAGAAAACACCCCAAAAAAGCAAAACCCTTAGCAAAACTTAAAGAAAAAAAGGAAGATTTACGGATCACAATTTTACTGTGACATCTAGAATACCTACATCAATAGATTTTGCTGAGGTCACCTTTAAAGACTTAAGAATATGAAAGCAAAATTCGACAGCATTCGACACAGCAAGTAGTCTCAGTAGCGAAATTGGCCAAAGCGTCTGGTGTACTGAACCGGAGGGACGCAGGTTCAAACCCTGCTTGAGATCTTATTTTATTATTATTTAAAAGAAAGAAATTTAAAACTTGTCAAAATACAATTTTAAACAAAAAAATTATCATTGAAATAAAACTACTTTTTACGGATTTTATCGCGTATATTGATATTATTAATCCCGACGTTTCGGACCCTTTACAGCGTAACGCTGTAACGTATCCGAAACGTCGGGATTAATAATATCAATATACGCGATAAAATCCGTAAAAAGTAGTTTTATTTCAATGTATAATATTCGCGTAAATGTCAGAAATCAATATAAAAAAATTATCATCAAAATCAGCCCATAATTACCTATAATTAATAACTGAACGTAATTTTCTAAAAATTACCAGTAGGTATGTTAAAAAATACCGTCGAATTGAGAACTCTACATGCTACTACATACTCTACATGCTACTACATACTCTACATGCTACTACATACTCTACATGCTACTACATACTCTACATGCTACTACATACTCTACATGCTACTACATACTCTACATGCTACTACATACTCTACATGCTACTACATACTCTACATGCTACTACATACTCTACATGCTACTACATACTCTACATGCTACTACATACTCTACATGCTACTACATACTCTACATGCTACTACATACTCTACATGCTACTACATACTCTATATGCTACTACATACTCTACATGCTAGTTTTATCTAATAACTTTTTTTAAAAGCTGATATGTAATTAGGAAGGACTTATCTGTACTCAGATAAATGCATAAATATACTTACATAAAATAATTTGAGAATTTTACTTACGATTTCACCGTAGCGCGTGCGTATGGACGTTCTGACTACCGGGGCGCAACTGATTGAAGAATGTACCAAACCGCGGCTCCCACTTCCCCCCGCACAATTAGTCGTACTAAGTAGAAAAGACACTACTACCACTTGCGCCTGACTATTTTTCGTAATATTAAGATGAAAAGGCATATCTACGCAGAACCGTCCTTTTTTCTTATGACCATCCAGAAATGTCTTTTCATTTTATGATTAAAGACATATTTTGTAAATAATTAAGACGCTTCTACTTAAATGCGTCTTTCCAACTTATTAGACGTCAGAAATGTCTTTTCTATTTGGTGAATATTATGATTTATAGCAGATGCGTCTTGTTTGAAAGTAAGAATAACAGGGTTGTGTTAGTTTTGGCCAAAATATAAAAATACTAGTAGATGCGTCTTTTTTTACTGATTCAGAAAATGTGTATAACTCAATTTCGAAAAAAAATGCAGATGCGTCTTTTTTCCTTATGACGGCAGATATGACAACCGACGGCTTTACGCGCTCTCCCAGGCACGGAGGGGTCTCGATGTGTTAAGAATGGTCACCCATCTACAGCCTGACCGCGACGAGCGCAGCTTAACCTTGCAGATCGGTTAATCAGATCATTATTATTTTTTGACGACCTCTGTGGTCTAGCGGTTCGAGTGCCGGACTGCTGATCATGGGGTCGTGGGTTCGATTCCCACAGGACACAAATATTTGTGTGGATAAAACATGAATATTTGTGTTTGTCTGGGTGTTTCTTATCTATTATAAGTATGTATTTACAAAAAAAAAAATATAAGTATTAGTATTATATCCATTATCTAGTACCCATAGTACAAGCTCTGCTTAGTTTGGGACTAGGTGGTGTTGTGTAAAAATGTCCCAAAAATATTATATTATTTATTACTTAACCACGAGCCCGTCAATACTAAGATGTTAAAGTAAAGAACTAAATTACTTTGAATAAAAACTTACTGAAGTTACCTCAAGCAAACGTCATGGTATTGTTCAGTATTAGCTACGCATTAATAACGCCAGTGACAAAAATATTCCCAGGTTCTGGGCGATCATTTATTTAAGGTCTGCAGATTCCAGTATTATATATTTAATCTGCAATTCATATAACTTCAGTAAAGTCATATCACGTTCGTGGTCCATATTTTGATAACCTTTATATACTACACAGCACAGAGCGCATGCTTTGTATTTTTGGTACAAATTAAAAGTAAACAGCACTTTGTTGTTCTTATTAATAACTGATACGGAATTTGTTGATATACCTACACATAAAGTTTATAACAGATAACGAATAATACATCGACTGTCAGAGGAATTAAAATATCCTCGCAAGTAAAGTTGGGGAAATACCTATTATTGCTTCTATAACACAGGTTCAAAGGTCTCCATACCATCCTTCCACTCCTCATTGTTTAAGGCTTTGGGTAAAATTCTCCAGTAGGAGTCCAGCCCGTACCGCCATCTTCGCTTTATCATCCCGCGTCGTTTACCTCCTTATAGAATCTAGTCTATGGCAAGCTACACAAGACAAGGCTAAAAGGCTTAAAAACATATTGAGCATTCTGTCCATTAATATCCTAAAAATATTACATCAGATTTCACGTCCAGACCAGACCCAGTACCTATGCCATACATACATACCATTATGTATCTGTGAATGTAATCTTGGGATTTACCGAAGTAGAAAAAAGGACTTTTATGAATTATTTACCTTACTAAAAATACATATTATATTGGATAATGTTTTAATTGCCTCATTAGCCAGTACCTTATTAGCAGTGATTGTAAATATGACTGCTAGATTTTAGGTCTTGGGTTCGATTCCCAAGTCGAGGTTTTATTGGGTTTTTCTATGAAATTCTCAGTAGCAGCTAGAAATTTGGATTTGTGGCTGGTTCATGGGAATAAGCCCGCCCCCTATTACATGCGACCTAAACATTCCGGCGAACTGTGATTGTAAATTAGTACACCTCTGCCTAACCCTAACCTATTTTTATTTTTACAGTACGGAAAATCCTCGGTTCGTCTGCCACCTGGAGAGGCGGCAACCCTAACCTGCCTAACTGGAATACAGGCGTTATGGTATGTTATGTTTTTTGAATAATTTTATTACAATAACTCAGCCTCAAACACATCCTTCACCAACTTTTGTTATGCCTAGTCACTGAACCAACCAGAAAACAAACATGCAACTCCGCAATCAAAGTCAAAGTAAACAATTTTATTTTAATTAGATCATTACGGCACTTTTGAAAAGTCAAAACTAGTTGCACGGTTCCAAAAAGTGGGTTTTATGGAGAAGAACCGGCAAGAAACTCCATAGACACTCTTTTTTTTTTAATATGTTCACAGTGTTCTTGGTTTACAATCTAAATCTGAATAGTTCATGAAAACAATGCAGTTCGACGTGTACTATTAAATTAATCCAGTACAGTAAACAGAAAAAAAAGAGATTGCCATTGACAGTAAGAGCTGACCAGCTCCAACAGACGGCACCCGTTCACTAGTATGACGTGCGTATCGGCGTCGTTCGACTCAACCATGTTTCAGGGAATAAAACGACCCGACACACAAACGCTATCATCAGCAGGACATTTTAGTGAGCATGACAAGTTCAGGCCGCTAGGCAACTGAAGGACACAATGTAATTTTAAATCTTTATAATGCATCAATTCAAGCAACGTCCACAATCCACAAAAAAAGAAAACAGAAATATCTAGCTGGTGGTTTCCATGACGGCAACAGACACAGCTAGGGTAGACACTCCTCCCCATACCCGTCCTGTCGAATTACTTACACTCCGGCAACTTGATCCCAACATCCCATCCTATATCGTTAAGGTAACAAAATTCTAAATATAGCAATATGCTCTGATCATGCATGAAATTATGGGATGATAGCATTGGGTTCACAGTGTGAACATGATAAATGGTCACGAAACTTGAACGAAATATATAACCTTCCGAAATAGGTCGCTAGACAAGGATTTAGGACAACTTAGTTTGGATAAACAGGTTTTTTAAAGTATTTTGTAACATTTGTCTTTTTGTATCTTTTGGCATTTTCCATGCTAATATGTCACCATAAAGACGTAAATTCAGAGTGTGAGTGTTACGACCTGGCGGGTGGGACTCGCCGTGGCTTAGTGGTCTGGTGTACCTAACAGAAGACACAGGTTCGAATCCTACCCGCAGTCGAATGTTTCCCCTGGAGAACAACTGATAAAAAAGATGATTTTTTGAAAATAAAAAGATAAAAAACAATTTGAAAGATTTCATGATATAAGTACATAATTATTATAAAAGAATCTCTTATCAGTGAAATTTTTTCAAACAACATACACATCACATTCGTCTATTTTGCATATTTCTCTTCCAAAGGGGTTTCTATTCGAGCCGATGGTTGTACCTGGTCCACTGAACAAAGCTATTACCTACTACTTGGGTATACTTATATTAGAATATCAGACTCATTCGTTTAGATAACATCACAAATTAAATGCATGCATAAATGAAGAAAATATTACTTAACATGGCTCTCACGATCTCTCGACGCCTAGTAGCTATTCAATTACTTAAAATACACTCAAATTAATCTGTCAATTACAGTCATACAAAAATATAATAGTAGGCTTTGACTTAGAAATTATCTGTTGAATGCTGAGTCACAGAGTTCATCGCCCTCAACACAAAGAATAACAACGTCTAGCGCGGGGGAGGCTGGCAATAAATCAAGTGACGTCATAAATAGGGAGAAACTCTCGTTGTCGGTAAGTGTCGCATTTTCCGACTCATAACGTAGGCCTAATGCAGTCCCGCGAATGTAAGGATGTAAGGGTTTCTTCGATTGTCGGGGTGTTGCTTATGGATTCATTGCTGTGAACATGGTTTCTTATGTATTGCAGTCGTGTGGAATCTTTTGAATCAGTGTTTAAGATCATTTAGCGAAGGAAAAATTCGACAGCGGGCAGGATTCTAACCTGCGTCTTCTGTTTAGGTACACCAGACGCTATGACCACTAAGCCACCGAGAGTTCCACCCAGACGCAGGTTCGAATCCTGAAAAATTCTAATTTTTCCTTCGCTAAATAACTTTACAATCTTAGCATGGAAAATGCCAAAAAATACAAAAAGATAGTCAATGTGTAAGAGTTATAAGAGCAACTTTTTAAATAATTATTTTAAGAGAGAATAACCAGCAGTAATCTCACACGGGACTCGATTATACCAAATTACCTATTTATCACACACACACAATAAACAATAATATTATGTAACTCCGATTACTCGGATTAACTTTGGGATTAATGAATAAGCCAATCAGGATTACTTCCTCGATGTTAATATTACCCAATACTATCAGAGACGAAAGAGAATCATACAATTAATCTTAATTAGCAATAGCCTGACCTTTACTTAATAAATGACTAAATTTAATCTGGAATCATTTAGATCAGAGCTTATTAGCAATTCATTGGTGGATTCGAAATTAGAACTGTCTTTTCCTCCAAGCCTTTTCCCAACTATGTTAGGGTCGGCTTCCAGTATAACTAGATGCAGCTGAACGTCAGTAATTTAACACGCAGCAACTGCCATCAGACCTGCCACCATCCCAATATTTGGGTAATATTAAATTAATCCAGTATATTAAACAGAAAAAAAAGAGATTGCCATTGACAGTAAGAGCTGACCAGCTCCGAAAGACGGCACCCGTTCACGAGTATGAGGTGCGTATCGGCGTCGTTCGACTCAACCATATTTCAGGAAATAAAACGACCCGACACACAACGCCACCAAATTGATTGGCAGGACATTTTAGTGAGCATGACAAGCTCAAACCGCTAGGCAACTAAAGGGCACAATGTAATATTTAATATTTAATTGATATCCTGAGGTTAGACTAGTTGTGAGGCGATTGTCATAGATGTTCGTCTGACAACCGGGACCGACGGCTTGACGTGCGCACCGTGGCACGACGGGTCCTCGATAAAATTAAAATTACGGTTTTTATATTATTATTCGTGGACGGTGGAATTCAGGAAAAAATGTGATAATTATAACAAACTAGTTTTCCGCCCGCGTCGAGTTCGGTTATATCGCGTTTCCAAGAGAACTCTTCAAAAGTCCGAGATAAAAACTATCCTATGTTCTTTCTCAAGGTCAACTCTATCTCTGTACCAAATTTCATTAAAATCAGTTCAGTGATTTAGACGTGAAAGCGTAACAGACAGACAGAGTTACTTTCGCATTTATAATATTATATATAGTAGGGATGCCATAGTTACAACGTGTACATAATGAGATCATAATAACACACACACCTACACATCTTTAATTTTAAACTATTGGTCGCCAACGTCCATACCACGTTTGTGTGAATTGTTAAGAGAATTGTTAAGAGTAAGACAAAGCATTGTAGTATCTTCTACAAAAAGTTGAAATTGAATACTGAAACAAATGCCATAGTATTGTGACGTCATTGTTTCATTACCTAATGCTTCATAATTTTTGATAACATGTCGCCAACGTCCATACCACGTTGAATACACCGGTTCTCGTCCGATCACCGAAGTTAAGCAACATCGGGCGCGGTCAGTACTTGGATGGGTGACCGCCTGGGAACACCGCGTGACGTTGGCTTTTTGCTTATTTTGGTAATTATTTTACGGCTAGTATTTAACTGCAAATCAAAAAAGTCGTTTTGTATAACAAAATAATTCCCAATCCTAAGCAAAAATTCTTATTGCACAGCAAAAATACTTATTGCACAGCAAAATAGTCACCTCAAAGTATTGTTATTAACTTATTATATACACTTTCTTGGTTTTCAGATTCGGTATCATTCTGATTTGGTTCTGGCCGATGTGTGGTCACAGTTCTAACCTAAGCGATATCTGTATTTTGCTGCTCAATCAGTAATTTTGTCGCTCAATCAGTATTTTTGATGCGCGGTTTATTATATTCCTTATTTTACTACTATTTTTTGGTTAGTCTGTTTACTTTCAAAATTAACTTACTTTGTTACGGTCAGTTTCTACGTTTATGCATTCGTGAAGTCAAGGTTAAAAATTCTATAAGTAAGTAAACCAAAGATATTATTATATTCAGAATATTTTTTAATGCACACCATAAATAAATAACTAATAGAATATCATGATAAACGTGTATGTAGGTAGCTGGTAGGTAGGTGTTTATGAATGTCATCCGAATGTCAACTCTTCGCGTGACTAGAGGTCTGGCTGACTTAGGTATGTCAAAGTATTAGCATCGGCATTGAACGTGTCCCTCAGCCCTCTGGTGTGTCCGTCGGTGGTATAAAACGCCAAAAAAAGCAAAAAGCCAACGTCACGCGGTGTTCCCAAGCGGTCCCATTACTGACCGCGCCCGATGTTGCTTAACTTCGGTGATCGGACGAGAACCGGTGTATTCAACGTGGTATGGACGTTGGCGAGAAGACGTTTTAAATTATCAGTCATTACGTAATTTACAAAAGTGACGTCATGATATTATGGTAGATATTTACTTAGTATTTCTATTTAGTTTCAACTTTTTGTATTATGTAGTAAGTAGAAGAAGATACTGCAATGCTTTGTGTTATTCAATTTACTTGAAAACACAACTACACGCCCGAGTCACCTAAATTAAAAGACAGACAAAAAACAAAAATGTCAGAGGCAATACCCTACAAAATAACAAGAATTCCCGAGCGCCATGTGAAAACAACAGTTTCAAATTCTGTAAGCTGCGTTTGGTTGCTATTTCTGATTCGTACGGCGTTTCGTAGTCCATTATTCACATTTCATTTGGTAGTGACATGCTGAGCACTCGCAGGACGCGTGACGCCCGATGCGACGCGATGTGAACGTTATTAACATTATTGTGCAGACTGCCATTTTATTTTGCTTAGCTTCACTACGAACATAATAATTATATTAGAAAGTAGAAACAGAGTGTAGTTACTTGTGAAGTTGTGACTGGACATGATGCGCTAAAATCATACCTTTAACACATATAGCTAACCAGGCCTAACCACCAGCTGCCACCAGCTGAGAGGATAAAAGAAAGATACTGTAAGGTGTCAAAATCGTCGTATAAACTTCAGAATTGATTATTTTTGACAGTTATGTGGTTATGTCTGATCCCGTCTGCTTTTTAATTGGATCAAAAATCGTACATGCCACGATAAACTATCACGCATCTAAGTTTAGGATGTGATGTACTGATATATTCTGATATACCACGGTCACGTAATAAATAGGTAGCAAGGAACAAATCCAAACCCCAATCTACTACTGAGAATTGTATAACGGAAAAGCCCAATAACACTGAACGGTACCAGTTGTGATTACTAGAACAATGGGCCTGATGATTATATGACCAATGATAGTAGGTTTGACCGCACCACGTGTTTTACCTTCATTCCACGAATGTTTAAAGAAACCGGAGCAAAGTAAATTTTCAACATGAACAGGAGACAAAAAATAATAGTACCAAATGCCAAAAAAAGTAAAGAGCCAACGTCACGCGGTGTTCCCAGGCGGTCACCCATCCAAGTACTGACCGCGCCCGATGTTGCTTAACTTCGGTGATCGGACGAGAACCGGTGTATTCAACGTGGTATGGACGTTGGCGATGAAAATTGTAAAATTAAAGATCTATAGGTATGTACACGTACCCAATGACATCATAATAACATCGTAGTCCATGACATTTGCTTTTATTCCTAAATTCCACCGTCCACGAATACCAATATAAAAACCGTAACATTAATGTTACTTTCAGTCTAAACAGGGATCAAAGCGATAAAATAATTGACAAATAACAAATCGGGTAACAAAATAGCAAAAAGCCAACGTCACGCGGTGTTCCCAGGCGGTCACCCATCCAAGTACTGACCGCGCCCGATGTTGCTTAACTTCGGTGATCGGACGAGAACCGGTGTATTCAACGTGGTATGGACGTTGGCGATGGAATAATTCAAATTATCAAAGATTATGCAATTAACAGAGCCCGATCTTCATAGTACCTACTTGCTTAGGTTTTTTTTGTAAGTAGGTACTAGTACACGATACTACCTACTTACCTACCTACATTATTTTGTTTGATTGATTTTCAACCTTAACACAAAACAATAAGGTTCATATTCAATTCGGAAAATTTGACAGTTTTGAATAGCTTGCATCTGCTGACGTATGTACCTACCTAAAATAAGAGAAAAAAAAAGTCGAGGATAAAAATAACAAAAATTACCGAGCGCCATTTGGAACAGTTTCAAATTCTGTAAGATGTGTTTGGTTGCTATTTCCAATTCGTACGGCGTTTCGTAGTCCATTATTTTCATTTCATTTGGTAGTGACAAGCTGTGCGCCCGCGCTGGCAGGACCTTGACCATAGACTAATACATATACAGGGTGGAAGGGACATCGACGCGCAACGGCTTACCATGACTTCAGTACATGATTCTGGACCCCCCTGCGTTGGAATTTTTCGTCGGCTTTTTCTTAAATTTTATAACTCGCAAGTGAACTCTAAGGAAACAGCTGACCAGAAGATCTTTCGAGTTTAATTTACAATGCTGATTTTAGTGAAAAAAGTGAATTAATTACCTTTTAATTAAAATTCATATTGGGTTAGATAAAAATAATGATTTTATACAGTTTTACGCATACAAGCAGCCGGAACCTGTGGAGTAATAGATTTTTATTCGTTCCGGACCTCATATTGATACCGTCCCCTTAAGAATGTTTAAGTACCATTTAGTAGTCATTTGGTCTTTGAGGCCGCTGGGAGAAGTATAAAAAGTGAGCCGGTGATAAATCTAAACGGTCGGCCTCTCAAAAGAGTATACAAAATTTAAATTTTAAATACCTAGGACACTTTCTAACCAGTGACCTCAAAGATGAAACGGACATAGACCGGGAGCGTAGAGCGCTAGCAGTCAGAGCCAATATGTTGATACACAGGTTTGCTCGTTGCAGCAATGAGGTTAAAACAACTTTGTTCAAGGCGTATTGCCAATCGTTCTACACGAGCGGCCTGTGGGTAAAGTATACCAGGAGGTCGTTAGACTCCCTGCGTGTACAGTACAATAACTGCTTCAGGATGCTGCTGGGACTACCGCGTTATTGTAGTGCGTCCAGTATGTTTGCGAATGCGCATACCAATGACTTTTACGCCATAATTCGGAACAAAACGAATTCTCTTTTATCAAGGGCACGGTCTAGCTCCAACAGCATCCTAAGTATGTTAGTAGAGAAATACGACACACCTTGGTTGTTGCACGCGATGGATGTGCTGGTCAAAAGACCTAAAACTTGATGTCTGTGTTTGTATTTGTTGTACCTATGTTTTGATTACTAACATAATTATTAAGAACTCTGTTACTAACAATTGGGCCTAGTTGCCATTAATAAACAAATTTATTATTATTATTTAGATTAGAACTAGACGAGACGGCAGGATGTGCACACTTATACTATAGGTGTTCTCCTTTATTATAGGTAATTAACATAATTATACATATATCTACATAAATGAGTGAATTTCAAACATATTTGAAGTACAGTCAGCGTCAAATAGTTAGTGACACTCAGGGTATTCAAATAAATAGACGCAATCAAAAAGTCAATAATATCGGTACAAACAAAGTTTCCATAATGTTGTCAACATTATAGTCGCTCAAAAGGTCGAGACGTTTAAAACGTCATATAGATAGGTTCAGTCAAACCGTCATAAATATGGTAACAGTCATCCCGCCAATGGTATCCAAGCATTCTAAGTGTTCAAAAATATGGAACACATTAGAAAAATAAACTTTACTGCTATACATTTTAAATATTATTTCTCACATCAATTAATGTGAAAACATTTATACACAAAAATGAAAGGAATAGAAACTACTGTTGTCCTTTTCATTTTAAGCATGACGTCATAGACATGTCTTTTGTTTTGTAAAGAATTTCGTGCATAGCCGTTTACGATACTTAGCAATATACAGCTGACTGAAAATAGATGTACCTAAACCTCATTGATAATGAGTATGACTATACATATATCTCATAGAGCAAGAGTGCATAATTAAAATATATGATTCAATATCATGATCATTTTATTTTATTTTAATTAACAATGAACGTCGACAAAACTAGACTCGATAGTGCTTGCAAAAAAGAGGTGCAAAGTTTTCAACCTTATTGACTATTATTCAAAAACTGCTATTTTAAACATAAACAAGTTAATAGAGTGGATGAATAACTAAAAATAAGCAATAAAATAATGTCAATAAGGTCGATAATCGCTTGCATCTTTTCAATTTTCTTTAGTTTTCGACTGCTTACCATCAGGCGGGCTGTGTGCTTGTTTATACATATATGTGCGAATATGCAGAAATGAGAATCTAGAGAGATGAGAATAATTCGATAGGTAACTACACGTAACATCTAAAACGATAGGTAGGTACCTACATAAGGATATTCCCAGTTCATTTGAAATATCTGTTACGGAGACATCTTCCTCCCTCAAATATATAATTCGATGTTTTGTGGTGTCACTAATGCGTAGCCATATTTCTAGCTTGCTTTAGTTTTGCACTTACATTGATATTACTGATCGATAGATAAATAGAATGACATGCAAAGAACACTAGATTGCCTAAAGAGGTTTTCATCTTTGGGAAACCGTTTATTTCTATAACATGCTGGTTTATTTTTCTAATGTGTTCCATATTTTTGAACACAGAATGCTTGGATACCATTGGCGGGATGACTGTTACCATATTTATGACGGTTTGACTGAACCTATCTTTATGACGTTTTAAACGTCTCGACCTTTTGAGCGACTATAATGTTGACAACAATATGGAAACTTTGTTTGTACCGATATTATTGACTTTTTTGTTGCGTCTATTTATTTGAATACCCTGAGTGTCACTAACTATTTGACGCTGACTGTACCTAAAACTAAATAATTTTATCGTCTGCCTCGTTGGTCTAGTGCTCATCGTTGACTGCTGAGTGTTATTTGACTTATCCTAACGCGAATCTACTACCTACTGACAGTTATCGTAGATTCGCGGTTGTTCACATACAAGGTAGGTTATTAATCTTTAGTTGTAGATACAAAATGTATAATTCAAATCTTCTAATTCAATTTCAATTTGAATTTGATTTGAATTCAATCAAAAATTCAATTCAAATCAAATTCAAATCACATCAGACAAAAGGTCTAGTTCAGATTTGCCTACATTGTAAAACACATCTAATAAGCATTGAATCCTGTTACTTTCTGGACTTTAAAAGAGACCATGATCTCTCGATGAGTCTGTTTCGGTGTTTCTTCTCAGAGGTCGTCAGCCAGGAAATGCCAGCGCCATCTAGTATTAATTGTATTGACTTGTAAATGTGTCTAGTTAAAAGATCTATTTACAAAAATAAATATAATTTATCAACATAAAATGGAACCTAACGCCAAAAAAAGTAAAAAGCCAACGTCACGCGGTGTTCCCAGGCGGTCACCCATCCAAGTACTGACCGCGCCCGATGTTGCTTAACTTCGGTGATCGGACGAGAACCGGTGTATTCAACGTGGTATGGACGTTGGCAGTTATGTACATAAAATTAAAGATATACTAAATACACGTACATAATGACGAATAACTATAGCATTTGCTTATATTATATTTTTTCCTGAATTCCACCGTCCACGAATAGGTAGGTACCAATACAGAAACCGTAGCATTAATAAACCGTAGCTTTCAGTCTAAACAGGGATTAATGTGATAATAGTACTTAGGTACATTATAAGTGCGGTAAGTTGAAAATTACAGCCGAGGCGACATTGCTACAAGAAAGCAGAGGCTGTAATTATCAAAGCGCACGTATGTCATACGACGTTTTATATTAAAAAAGACTCGGACTCTCATAAACGAATAAATCTTTAATCACTTTTTCAATTTTCAGATAAAAAAATTTGAACAATTTGTAAAATTGATTATTACTAAACTTGTTCACAAATTAGCGATGCGCGCGCATCAGCGTTTTTTTAAAGGCAAAGGCACAAAAAATAGCCAGTATTACTAATAAAGTAAATTAATATTTTTGTGTTTTTGTTACAGATTCAGTAATTTAATTAGTTTTGACAATAAATTACAACCATTTGGTTGTAATTTTGACAATAAATTACAACCATTTGGTTGTAATTTATTGTCAAAACTAAGTAATTAAATTAAAGAATTAAATATTTATTTATTAAATTTTATCGCCCAAAGTTAATTTTATTCATAAAATGTTGACCACTTTTCTGACATAAAAACTTTTTGTTAAGATTTAAAAAGTACCGTTCGTTTTAGACGGAGCATCTTGATAAACCGTGCGCTTTACATTACATTATCGCACAAGTACGTAATGAGATACAATACAATATTGAAATTGGTGAAATAAGAGACCCTTTACGAGCAAAAATGTGTTATAATAGTACATTATGGTACAAGTGTGTAATATTGGTGATTACCGCTGAGGCGCCATTGAAACCCGAGCCGTTAGGTGAGGGTTTTAAGAGAGCCGAGGACGGTAATCATCAATACACACGTGTATCATATGACGTTTTTCAACACACTTGTGAAGAAAATAACTATTTTCAACTGTGAAAACGAATTGTGAAAAATTTTTCGCAACGGCGCGGCGGCGGGAAAAATTAATCAGCTGTTTTCCTAAACAATGGCGATTGGCCATAGGCTAAACTGAAAGAATGAGGTTTCTTTTTTTTGGATATTAATGGATAGCGTTTAGCCACATACAAAATGAGGAATTCAAAGTTCTCTTTATTACAGAGAAAACAAAAGTTATAGTTGAGTGAAAGAAAGTTTTATTTATTAAAAACGTACAAGTTGAAATTATTTGTTTAAATACGAAGTTGCATGAAATGAGCAAGCAATAGGTACATTAATTTATTTCTACTATTTATTGAAAACGATCTTTTTTGTATCAAAGCAATTCAACTAATAAAATAAAACCCTATAACTCACTTGTGAATAATAGCAATGAAAAAGTCAGTTTGATTATAGGTGTCATGACGTGCCTAATTGCGGTGAAATAAGAGACAGACAAAATTATATAAAATCGGATAACAAAAAGCAAAAAGCCAACGTCACGCGGTGTTCCCAGGCGGTCACCCATCCAAGTACTGACCGCGCCCGATGTTGCTTAACTTCGGTGATCGGACGAGAACCGGTGTATTCAACGTGGTATGGACGTTGGCGACACATTATCCAAAATTATCAAGCATTAAGTAATGAAACAATGACGTCACAATACTATGGCATTTGTTTTAGTATTCAATTTCAACTTTTTGTAGAAGATACTACAATGCTTTGTCTTACTCTTAACAATTTACTTACAAACAGCTACACACGTTCCCTTCACGCCCGCGTTACCTACCTAATTAAAAGAAAGAAAACAACGTCATGAGGCAATTTTTTTTTTTTTTTTTTTTTTATGGGATAGGTGGCAATCGAGCAGACGGATCGCCTGATGGTAAGCGATTTCCGCCGCCCATGGACACCCGCAACACCAGAGGAGTCACAAGCGCGTTGCCGGCCTTTAAAAGGGAGTACGCTCTTTTCTTGAAGGTTTGAAGGTCATATTGGTCCGGAAATACTGCAGGCGACAGTTCATTCCACAGTTTAGTTGTGCGAGGCAGAAAGTTTCTAGAGAAACGCACAGTAGTGGACTGCCAACCATCTAGATGATGTGGATGGAACTGATGTCGCGTGGAACGATGGCGGAAAGTAGCAGCAGGGATCAATCCGAACAATTCCTCGGAGCATTCCCCATAGTACATGCGATAGAAGATGCATAGCGAGGCCACATCTCTACGCAGCGCCAAGGGGTCTAGCCGGTTTGAAATATCTTGGCAGTCGACGATTCGAATCGCTCTCCGTTGGATGCGGTCCAGAGGGAGAAGTTGGTACTGGGGTGCCCCTGCCCAGAGATGCGAACAGTATTCCATATGGGGCCGGACCTGCGACTTATAAAGTAGTAGGCGGTGGGCCGGAGTGAAATACCGTCTCGATCTACTGAGCACGCCAAGCTTCTTTGAGGTTAATTTAGCCTTGCCCTCTAAATGACCGCGGAATTGGACTTCATTCGATATGTCGACACCAAGTATTCCAATACTGGTTGAGGCAGTTAAGGGGATGCTCTCAAAACGAGGTGAAATGACCAACGGCAGTTTTTTGGCGGTGAATACGCAAGCTTGCGTCTTTGTGGGATTAAATTGGACCAAATTAAGTCTGCCCCACTCTGAGACTTTTTCTAAAATGGTCTCAATTTCAGACACAAGTTTGTTTCGGCTCTCGATGACGTTTTCCCGAGAAATGTTAGCGCGGCCGGTATAGAAAGTATCGCCTGTGCTGTCATCCGCATAACAATGAATGCCGCAGGTTTGCAACAGGTCATTGATATGGAGGAGGAATAGAGTAGGCGATAGTACACAGCCTTGAGGGACACCAGCATTTATAAACATAGAGGCAGAGCATTCACCGTCTACTACGACCTTTATGCTTCTGTCTGCAAGAAAGCTGGTGACCCATTCGCATAGTTTCTCGGGAAGCCCATAGGAAGGGAGCTTCGAAAGAAGCGCTTTGTGCCATACCCGATCGAAGGCCTTCGCTATGTCCAAACTGACCGCCAAGGCTTCCCCCTTAGTCTCGATCGCCTGTGCCCAACGATGTGTCAGGTATACTAGAAGATCACCAGCCGACCGACCCTTACGAAAGCCGTACTGCTGGTCACTAAGTAGCTGATGATCTTCTAAGAACCGAAGGAGCTGGCAGTTGACAATGGACTCCATTATCTTCGAGAAAAGGGAGGTTATGGCTATCGGTCTGTAGTTGGACGGATTTGAGCGGTCGTCGCAATGGTACTCTACCTACAAAATAACAAGAAATTACCGCACTAGCCGGCCATCGTGGTGGACTATAGCTAAATCCCTCTCAATCTGAGACGAGACCCTGGCAGTGGGACAGTATTTGGATTGATGATGATTAAGGAAACAACAGTTTCAAAATCACATTGTATTCAATGTAAATGAGTATAATCTTCTCATACTTACCTATATTAGTATTAATTGTTTACACGTTTTGCAGACAAACACTTTTTTTTGGTTTTAGCTAATCGATTGAACTGAAATTGATGTTTTATATTTTCTGTGCTGGTAACACTGAGTCAAACAACTGGCCATGCTTTAACTAGTGTACAAGCAGTTTAAATACTCTTTATTACGACTGTTTGTACGTGCACCTGGCTACTATGTGATGTGCAAAAATATTTCTTTCAGAATTCGCAATATTGCATAATAAAAATATCTTTGGGCATCTAGTCCACGCTTAGCCGAAACTGGTGATTCCCTTTACATTAGAAACATTCTTGTGACTGCTCACTTTGTTGTCCGTTTGTCTGTCTGTCAAGACCCTTTTTCTCAGGAACAGGTGGAGATAACAAGCTGAAATTCATATCAAATACTCAGGTTTACAGTCCCTTGGAGCTTGTGAAAAAATCAAACTCCTAAGCCAAAGCAATCAAAAGATATACTTAGTCGTTTATGCCGCAAATTTTCGACACTCGCAAGGGAATCAAAACCTACAGGGTAGGTACTTCCCGTGAACTCAGAATCTTGAAATTTGGTACGAAGCAACGTCTTATAGCACAAATAAAGGAAAAATTGCGAAAATCATAAATTTTTAGTTACATCTATATTTTTGATAATTTTAAACTTACTGCTTTCCTCATGAACGCGTAGTGATATAGGTTTGTACGGAACCCTCGGTGCGGGACTCCGACTCGCCCTTGGCCGGTTCTTTTTTTCTTTCTTTTAATTTAGGGAGGTAGCTTGGGCGTGATGGTGGACGTGTGTAGCTGTTTGTAAATAAATTGTTAAGAGTAAGACAAAGCATTGTAGTACTTATAGCTTCTACAAAACGTTGAAATCGAATACTAAACATACGCAAATGCCATAGTATTATGACGTCATTGATTCATTACCTTATCGTTGATAACTTTGGATACTACGTCGCCAACATCCATACCACGTTGAATACACCGGTTCTCGTCCGATCACCGAAGTTAAACAACATCGGGCGCGGTCAGTACTTGGATGGGTGACCGCCTGGGAACACCGCGTGACGTTGGCTTTTTACTTTTTTTGGCATTAGGTTCTATTTTTTGTTTGGTCTGCTGTTAATGTTGAAAATTAACTTTGCTCAGATTTTTTTATACATTCGTTGAATCAAGGTAAAAAATACGTGGTGGGTAATAAACTCCGTATAGTATGTAGGTTTAAGAAGTAATTGACTGTCTCATAATTTGTGTAATACTAATGCACAAGTGCTACCGTTGAATGATGATAATAGTACATTATGGTACAAGTGTGTAATGTTGGTGATTACCGCTGAGGCGTCATTGAAACCCGAGCCGTTAGGTGAGGGTTTTAAGAGAGCCGAGGACGGTAATCATCAATACACACGTGTATCATAAGACGTTTTTCAACACACTTGTGAAGAAAATAACTATTTTCAACTGTGAAAACGAATTGTGAAAAATTTTTCGCAACGGCGGCGGGAAAATTAATCAGCTGTTTTCCTAAACAATGGCGATCGGCCATAGGCTAAACTAAAAGAATGAGGTTTCTTTTTTTTGGCTATTCACGGATAGCGTTTTGCCACATACAAAATGGGGAATTCAAAGTTTTCTTTATTACAGAGAAAACAAAAGTTATAGTTGAGTGAAAGAAAGTTATATTTATTAAAAACGTACAAGTTGAAATTATTTGTTTAAATAAGTACCATGAAATGAGCAAGCAATAGGTACATTAATTTATTTGTACTATTTATTGAACACGTTCTTTTTTGTATCAAAGCAATTCAACTAATAAAATAAAAAAACCCTATAACTCACTTGTGAATAATAGCAATGAAAAAGTCAGTTTGATTATAGGTACCATTACGTGCCTAATTGCGGTGAAATAAGAGCCATTTTATGAGCAAGTGTGTTGAAAAATAATTGGCAAAATTATATAAAATCGGATAACAAAAAGCAAAAAGCCAACGTCACGCGGTGTTCCCAGGCGGTCACCCATCCAAGTACTGACCGCGCCCGATGTTGCTTAACTTCGGTGATCGGACGAGAACCGGTGTATTCAACGTGGTATGGACGTTGGCAACATATAGTCCAAAATTATCAACCATAAGGTAATGAAAAAATGACGTCACAATACTATGGCATTCCATTTCAACTTTTTGTAGAATTTTAATGCATTGTCTTACTCTCAACAATTTACTTACAAACAGCTACACACGTTCCGTTCACGCCCGCGTTACCTACATTTAAATTAAAAATTTGGAACGAAGTTCCTTATCGCGCGTCGTGAAAGGAGGCTAGACGGAAAAAAAAGTTGTCACGACACTTTTTGCTTGTCAACAATATTTGAATTTCGAATTATTGAGTGAATGACATTATTTGAATTTCGCGCGTTGTGAATTGTTCAGTGTATACAGGTTTTTTTATTTTTAATTATTAAATTTTAATGAAAGGAACTTCGTTCCATCCGGGTGTCCCTTGACACCTCTCAAGTTTTTTTTCTTTCTTTTAATTTAGGGAGGTAGCTTGGGCGTGATGGTGGACGTGTGTAGCTGTTTGTAAAGAGTAAGACAAAGCATTGTAGTACTTATAGCTTCTACAAAACGTTGAAATTTAATACTAAACCTACGCAAATGCCATAGTATTATGACGTCATTTTACCTTATGGTTGATAACTTTGAACTCTACGTCGCCAACGTCCATACCACGTTGAATACACCGGTTCTCGTCCGATCACCGAAGTTAAGCAACATCGGGCGCGGTCAGTACTTGGATGGGTGACCGCCTGGGAACACCGCGTGACGTTGGCTTTTTACTTTTTTTGGCATTAGGTTCTATTTTTTGTTTGGTTTGCTGTTAATGTTGAAAATTAACTTGGCTCCGATTTCTTTATACATTCGTTGAATCAAGGTAAAAAATACGTGGGGGGTAATAAACTCCTTAGGTAGGTTTAAGAAGTAATTGACTGTCTCACACATTACACAAATTATTGTGTAATGCTAATGCACAAGTGCTACCGTTGAATGATGATAATAGTACGTTATGGTACAAGTGTGTAATGTTGGTGATTACCGTTGAGGCGCCATTGAAACCCGAGCCGTTAGGTGAGTGTTTTAAGAGAGCCGAGGACGGTAATTATCAATACACACGTGTATCATACGACATTTTTCAACACGCTTGTGAAGAAAATAACTATAATTTCAAAAGTAACGATTTTTTACAAAAAATAAATTAGTCCCATAGGTAACTGTTACAATACTATTTATATTTCTCGCAGAACTTCATAGATTTCATTAAAAATATTCTTGCTTTGGGTTCCTGTATAATTAAAGTCAAGATATCGGTACTACAACCACTAATGAATTCCTCAAGCGATTAGTTTAATAGATTGCCTTTCGCGCCTAGAGGATAACACCTAGATGTGGAATAGCTCCAATATAGGTGATTAACAATTTGCAAGCTCCGGTAGTAGGAATATTAGATTATAGGTAATCAACGTAGCTAATACCAACAGTTCTAACATGACTTTAGTGAATGTCAGACGTTTGCATATCATACTTTGAAGCATTCACCCTTATAAGAACTAAAATCAGCATGCAAATATTCTGGTAGAGTTATTAGTCTAAGGTAGATGCGGAAAATGTAATATTGATACAGTTCCATCGGTACGAAAAACAGAATCCTTACGTAAGTGTAAGACAGTAAGGTATAAAATAGAAACACAAGATTTGAAAGGTCTTTCGAAGTACGTAGATTGCCGATGCTGATTTAGTTTTGTACTACTCTCATTATTAATAAAAAAATCACACTAATTAGTCGTGGTTGACAATGCTCCAAAGCTATTCTTTCCGTTGTTTCGTAGCAAGCGATGGAATAATAGTGAATAATTAGTACCTATTATTGGAATGGAATGGAATAATTAAATTAATTGAAGAGGGTTACAGGTATACGACCTACACTATCCACTGGGGTGTCATTGACTGAAATACCGCGGCCTAATAATATGAAGAAACTTATTAATTAAATATGTATGACATAGGTGTACGTAACCAAAGGCCGACCCAGACCGTATTTGGATCGCAAAGCCAGCAGAATAAACACCCATTCTACGACTGTCTTGTCTGGTCTATCGTAGCTTCTCAACGGTACAATTATTTTGATTGCTCTTTTTATTTATACATAATTCTGGTTTACTTCAAGGTTGAATTTATCTTACAAAAATATAACTTTAGAGTTGTCTTTGCATGCTTAAACGAAAAAAAAATACATTAAGCATAATAGTCATGTCCACGCAATTGGGGTAGTATTAGTGAGCATTTACTATTCTACATTGATATACATCGTAGAATTCGCAGGCAACTGCAGCCTAATAGACGCTAGCAACACCAGTAAGTAAAAGTATCCATTGTATACCTAGTATCCACAGAACAAGCTCTGCTTAATACTTTTAAATTTATTTAAGATTCAGCAATGCGGTGGTAGCATCTCATACGAACTCTGAAGCGTGCTTACGCTTAGGTTCTGCTTAGAACCTCCACCCATAATCTTAAAAATCCAAACATCATTATTACCGATTTGTTAATGATTTAGATTTAGAGCAAACTCACCCAACGATACGAAAGAGATTCTTAAGTGGAACAACGTAATTTTTTAAGAAATATAAATAAATAATTTATTACTTAAATAGGTTCAAAACCAATGCTTTTAATTATTTTTAAATTTAACAATGCTGTGTGCATAGTGATAGTGACATTTGATAGTGTGGACGTTGGCAGTCTCCCATTTAAGATAGCCTGGCTGGAAGCACGACACTGGCGTCGAAAAGTCTAGACAAAGTCACTCAACTGTTTAGCTAACGTTTAAGAACTAGGTACTAGGAACAACCACTTCTGTTTTTGTTAATACTAATTCTCGGAATAGCTGACTAGTATATGAGTAAAATAAAAAACCAAGCATTCCAAAAATAAATCGACGCTAAAAATCAATGAAAAAACAAATATTTTGACCCGCGGGAGGTTCATATATATTTTTTTTATTTCGTGCTCTTTTCGTAAATTAGATTAAATTTAATTTCGTTTTATCAAGTACCTATCATTGGGACACCGGCGCCTGTTGTCAGAGTTGACCCTAAACTATTTTCTTACAGACCATGAAAATTTTCATCACCATCATCAACCCTACTGTGGGACGATACTGCTGGGCCCGGGTCTATTCTCAGATTAAGAGGGATTAGGCTATAGTCCACCACGCGAGCCTAGTGCGGGTTCGCAGACTTTACATACCGTCGAGAAAAATCTCTAAAGCATTAATGTTTCCACTAAAAAAAAGTCGAGGAACCTTGTCTGTCAGTATCTACTTACATAAGAATTTGTTAGTTTGCAACGCAAACTTTGCATTAAACAGTGCAGTCACAACAGACAGCATAAAGTCTATCAAAACTGAGACAGCTGTTTCGAGACATCCAGATATATACTATGTTACATGGTTGCTCTAAACTCCTGCTACGCTAAACTATGTGACTTAGAAACTAAGCTAGAAGTTTAAACACGCAACAAAGTTAAGTTTTATTCGACTAAACACTTTTAACAGCAAAAGTTTTGTTAAAACGTGTTGCTATCATAAAATCTACAGGCGTTGTATCGTTACGTTTTATTCTACAGAGTTGCATTGTACTACCAGGAACAATTAAAAGTTAGGTAACTAACGTGCAAAAATTACCTTGGTGCTATGTAGGTATATAGATATAAAAATACTCCTCTACTCGTAAGTAATGATTAGAAACGATACCATTTTATCGATGAAAATTCAATTAGGTATTCAAATAATACTCAGACGCGGTTCGAGGGGGGTTGGAGTGGTCAAGACCCCACCAAACGTACGCGTCAAATTGACAAACCTTCTAAATTTCTGGACCGTTAGTGTGTCAACCTGCTTTACTATTAATATGACCCTACTATTAATATAAAACACCCCTAAAGTTTTTGGCTGCGACCGCGCCTGATTATACTCTAGTATCAAAATGTTTACGTTTTTTATATACCTAGTTACTGTGCTTTGGCTGTTGCTAGAAGTGTCCTCACAAACCTTTCCTTTCCACCCAGTACTATCATCCCAGCCTTTATTCACATTATCTTTCAGTCTAACCATACGCCTCAATAACCGCCGCAACCCAATTACTGAGCAAAGCCATAAGAAAAAATTATCAGTTTTTCGTGCGTGAGAAATCACTATACGTATTCATATGGCGTGCCAAATCCTAAATGAAAACAAAAACTAAAATGTACCACACCGAAAAAGTATTAATAACATGAATTCAGGGACAGAAAGTTAACCTCGCAAATTCACAAATAACCCAAATAAATCCAGTCCAACAACAATCAAATAAAAAGTAAATCAATATCTGACTTACAAACCTAGAAAGTAATTTCCCCAGTTTCGGTACGAAATTTATCGTAGGTACCTAATAGGGTGTCGTCACGCAAAGCCTGCACGAAAAGCTTGCGACCTACCGCAAGGGTTGATCGATGAATATCCAGGTCATTGCCGAGGCAACATGGAGTGGCTACCGGACTCTTACATAATTTGTTTTGACCGATTGATCGGACGGCACTACCTGACGTTGGGACGGAAAATAAAACGATGGCAGGGTTCGGAAAAGATATTGGTTTTATAATTTGAGTTGACGGTGAAGCTACCTACGTGTCATATCGCATTGGGTGGGTGTTAGTTTTTTGTAAATTTCGGCCTTTTCTAGTCAAAATTTTTTTTTTATTTATTTAGTAAAGACGAAGCCCGCATAGTTTAGTACAGTTTTGGCCAACAAACCCTGTGTCGCGGGGGACTTTCAACATAATCAATCCATATACTGTCCCACTGCTGGGCACGGATCTCCACCCAGCATTCTGGGAGGAGGCCCGTGGTGGACTATAGGCTAATCCATCTCATTATATCGATTAGGGTATAATCCACTGCGCTGGCTTAATGCGGGTTTGCAGATTTCACACACCGTCAAGAAAATCTCTAAGGCATGCAGGTTTCCTGACGATGTTTACCTTCACACTTTAATTATTAATTGGTGAAGGTTACATGATTTCCAAAACTCATAAATGCGTGCCTTGGATTAGAACTCAAGACGTTTTGACTTGGCAGTCGAATCATCACAGGTCACTAGGTTATCTTTGCATTACAAACATACAAATAACGGACACAAAGTCCAACCAAACTCAAAACAAGTATCTGTAGATCACACAAAGATTTGTCTCGGGCGGGAATCGAACCCACGACACGGTAGATAAAATACCCAAAGGTACGTAATCTACATAATTATAATGAAGTGAAGCAAAACTCCAAGCAATACTTTATTTCTGTCTTTTTACTCTTAATGTCAATGAACGTTTTATAACATGAGATAGAACGATAGGTGGGTGGTATTGCCATATCAAAGATTTTACCCTGATTTTTAGCAATACCAGATGCATGGCTCGAAGTCGAGGAGCGGAAAGCTTAAAGCAAACGCTTCGGCAGTTAGTTTGTTTTGCCTAAACCACTTATTTCGATGTAATGAAACAATTTACGGGATATTTTTTATTTGATTTTTAATAACGCCAAAATACACAGCACGATACCTACATACATTTTTGCCTATTTTAAGTACTATATTAAAGTTATACGCCAAAATACACAGCACGATACATACATTTTTGCCTATTTTAAGTACTATATTAAAGTTATTTCGTTTAATTCAACAGATGTTCACTACGATTACAAAGCAATCTATTTCACTATTCATCATACATTTGTATCTGTATGGTGGCCGAGAGAAATGGACTGAGTTAGTTCAATACTGCACACATGAACGCACCGGTGACTGCGTCTAGCTTTGTAATTAAATCGACCGCCCCTCTGTCACTACCATTTAAATATACGTCGATATGTACTCTTATGTACTACTTGAGTAATCTGATTATAGTTAGCGAGGAATTTGATTGAGCGCAGATTATAGTTTTAATATTTTTTTTGCTAATGGATCCCGTTTTTGTTTTCTTTAACCCTTATATTGCGACTCATGGAAGTCACAACGGGCACGTTGAGCATACAAATCTATTAAGTAGGTAATCCATTCCATTGGCACACGATAGCCTATGGCAGAATTTATCTGAAACCAATGCGCCTAAACATCTAATATACGTATATTGTGCCAGTGCTCCACGAGGAAACGTGTTTTCAGTGGGTGGACTTTGACCTTTATACTGACAACCCAACTATTCCTCTTTCGTTTTACAGGGTCGGCAACGCGCAAATGATACTGGTGTTACAAGCGTCTATAGGCTACGGTAACCGATCAGATGGGCCGTATGCTTGTTTGCCACCTCAGTGGTATAAAAAAAAGACCTAGCATAAATGTTCTATATTGCAGCTGACCTGCTTTCGTCGCGAATAGTATCCACCGACAATGCTTAGATTCACAGTGAATAGACCTCGTGAATACAGAGCTAAGCGGCCCGTTTACGCCATGTTGCTATGTAAGTATCTCGCCGAGATTGAAAAGATTCAAAAGAATTTAGTCGCTTCGGTATACTTAAATCTGTGAATTTCGAAGAGTTTTGAGAATTGATCATTTAAATTGATATGTTTTAGCCGTACGTATCGCGTAGCCGTTGGGTTTCAAGCTCTAAATCAAATTTGCTTTAGATGAATTTTACATATTATATTATCCTACGTGTATTGTAGGAGACTTTGGTAGAAGCGTACTAATACTAATAATGTATACCTACTGGTCGCCAGTATGTTTTAGTCCCATCATTCTGTGGAAGCGAACTTACTAACCCTTCATTATCATCATCATTATCATTCTCAACTTGTATTATCCCACTGTTGGTTAAGCCTCCTTTCTTTTAAGCTCCTTCCTTCTTTCTTTTATTGACACTTACCGAGCACAAATGAAGCACTTACGAGGCCAGCGTGGTGGACTATAGCCTAATCCCTCTCATCCTGAGAGGAGACCCGTACCCAGCAGTGGGTCAGTATATAACCGAAAACAATCCAAACAGATAATTTCTCAACATAATAAACCAATAACACTTTGCCTGACCTATGAATCGAACTCAGACCCGGCTAAAAGTACCACTGGACCAATTGGCTCTAACTTTATATTTTATCAAATAATTTAAGGGCATCCACTTCAAACACTTTTTTCTCTGCCCACTGTTCTAATCTTTTATCTAAGATCTAAATTTCCTTGTTTTACTTATGGATTTTATTTATTGTGTGTTCCCTATCCTCAACATGAGACCAAAATTTCAAATATAAAATTCCAAGCATAAAGAAATAAAAATAAAGCTTATATAAATACAATCACAATAATAATTTATACGCGAATTCTTCATAAGTTTGCACATTACATTTCTATATACAGGCTGTCCCTTTATTCTCGGTCGCTACGTTGCTGTTCTTTCTCATGCATACAAATCCGACAATGCGATGTCATTTCATTCCGGTGGCTCCCTGCTGTCATTCACATGTCACACTGGATGACAGTCGGCGACGGCTGGCACGTGGGTCGTGTCATATCAGCTTTATTTTTATTAAAAAAGTTTACTATTATGTAACGCTCTTTATTAAGTTAGAGAATGGTAATTTGAAGATGGTAGTGATAAGAAAAAATATACCAACTCATATAATAAAAGCTCGGTGTTAAAATATTATTCATTCCCAGTATTTCATTTAAGAATTTGAAGAATTTGGAGCTACCAAACGAAAACGTGGGCTATAATTCCACTATAATTTATATTTTTTCTGGAATCAATCCATATTTAGAATTTGTAATATACCCTCAGAAATTTTCTTATGAGATTAATTTTTATTATTAATCGAACGAGGCCTTTTAGCCCAGCTGATGTCAAAAGCATAAATTAACTTTGCACGTAACACATTATATCCAAACGGTTCCTGTAATTGCTGATACCATTGGAATCGAATATGTGGCAGTATTAATTATCAACCCATTAATTATGGATGTACATCTTGTAATTAGATTTAGTATATTTGCTAAAGTTCACTGCGCCAGTGTATCCGTCTGCATGATTTGTATGCATTAACCATTGCCAATTCTAGTTATTAAATCAATATAGTCATACCTATTACTTTTAATTATGATGATGTATACGATGATGATATGATGTGGAAATGGCCAGGAAATATTTTTAATAGAATAAAATCAAATAAATTTCAATACTACACTTTTTTTTCTTATTCACAAAACTCATTATCATCATGATTAATACATATACTGTCCCACTGCTGGACACAGGTCTCGTCTCAAATTAAGAGGGATTACCCTGTAATCCACCATGCAGGCCTAGTGTGGATTGGCAGACTTCACACATCGTTGATAAAAATATTTAACCTATTGTCTTAGTAGTATCATTTCAAGTTATCAGAAGACGTGTAGTATGAGTAAAATAAAATGTAAAATGAATAAATTGTAAAATACCTACTTTTTCGACTACGTATAGAAATAAAAGTATAAAAGAATTACTTACCAAATTAAAACTAACTTGCACTACAATTTAACAATACCCTTCCCCTAATCGATCATAACAATAGCAGTTAAGTCGAATGCTAAACACGTGTCAAACGCCGTGACATTGCTTTCAACATATAAACGAGAGTTGCAATAAAATAACCGTTTGATACGAAATCAAAATAGGGGGCCAGTTACCGCGTGCAATGCCGTTGCGAATGTGCGCACCCTGTATACATCTTTGTAGGGCGACGGGCCCAATGACGTAAAAAATTATATTACCGTATTAAGCCCATAGAGTAACTGTACCATGAAATGTACGAATATTGTTAAATCCTTGTCAGCCGCTCTGATTGCCACTCTCGATTTAGGCGCCTCTAACCGGATTAGAGATGCCCGTTGTAGTGTCAATTTCATTTTTATTTGCGCACACTGCAATCTAGTTTCCAGTTTTTTCGGTTACTAGCGAAGGCAAGTTTTTTGCTACCACTAGGCATATCTAGAGAGATAATTAGCTAGGCAATGCTAATTTTCTTCCTCTGAAATCGCAAGGTTTTATTTAAAACTGTTCGGGAGGCTAATTAGTGCCGTCCTTCGGCATTTTTCTTTCATTGAATAAAGCTGATACTTGGAAAATGATGTTTGTGTTCTGTTTTGTTTTTATTCTTCAGCATTTTTTATCAAATTGGATGAACAAAGGTTGGTTGCGTAAAGCTTGGCACAGTGGACGAGCAATCGGCTACAGCTGTGCAGCATTACTATCATTATTCGATTATAACCTACTTACGAGGTCCGAGCATAGAGACGTCGGCATTGATAGGTATAAAAACGCATTTGACAGCTTGTAAATGACACCCTATCGTCAATATATATTTTAATTTTGACGATTTTTACTTTGAATGAGACTCGGATTTTACCTCCGAAGATACTCACTGCCGTTTGCGATAAAATTATCGAATTATGACGTAAGTATCGACATTTTTAACGTTTGGTTTTATCACATGCGTTAAGTCTAATAAACACATAAAGCACCTCTAACCTACATCGGGCAAGCAATTATTAAGGTACCAACACACGATCATTGTTCCGACGCCGCCGCCGCGACGATGCGTTTAATATAAGTTTGGCAAGCCAGTCCGAAACCAGGCTTGCATATTCATGAAGCAACCCAACTTGTTCGATAGAAACTTGGCGTTTGACAAATCGGTTTACAGCTTACATTACGGATAAATAAACATGCAAATAGATTGTCAAGGATATTTCTCGTTTAAATTACACAGAATAGTTATAAAGTGAGATTGTGCGAGTTACATCTTGAATGAGTAGAGTGGAATTCTAATAGAAGAATATGAGTAGATAAGTATTATGTATCTGGAGTGATTAACAATACTGATTACGTTCATTAATAAAGAAGAAATCGTTTATTTTAATAACATAACTCTGGAGCACTCCTTTTAGGAACAACATTGCCTGCGGTAGCAGGATAATCATTTCCATTGATTCTTTAATTTTATATTACTACGTATACATACCATTCATACTTACTATGTCTACGACACTAGGTAGGTACTTGTACCGACAAATGGTCGGTATGTTTTAGTTTTCCCAATCTGCTAAATATAATTTTATAGAAAATCCCAAATAATTGCTGAATCTGGGAATCCAATCCAGGACGTTACGTTTTTTAAATATTAATCAACCGCAGACACTGGTTTTGCCGACTGTTCAGCAGACAAAATCATTATGCAAAACATAATAAATAATGATTGTCATTTTTGTCGATTTGTGAGTTGACATAATAAGTACTTGTTTGTCGTTAGATGCAGGCTTGCGGGGGAAGCCTTTGTTCAGCAGTGGACCTCTTGTGGCTGATAAATGATGATGATGATAATACTTGTGACTGCCCAGTCATCTCGAGTTTTATTAAACACTCGCGTAAACGGTGAAGGAAAACATCGAAGAAAACCTTCATGCTTGAGAGATTTTCTCATCGTCGTCATCCTGAAAATCTCTGGCGTCGTGTGAAATCTGTCAACCCGCACTAGACGTGATGGACAGCATAACCTTGCAGCCCAGCAGTGGGACATTAACAAATTGATGATAATATATACTGGTCTACGGTTATCAATGGAATCATGCTACAAACAACAGCTAAATAGGATCATGTTGAATTCCCCGAAGGGTTATTAATTCGCCGGTATGTTTAGGTCCCATGTAGTAGGGGGCGAGCCAAATGCTATTTATAATGCCAACTTAATAATGATTTTTTTAAAGCAACAACGCCCCACATAATTATGTCCCTCCTGTATCGTGGGAGAATTTACAAACAAAGATCTTCACATACACGAACACCCAGTCTCAGAACAACTACTTGATAAGTCATGCAAATTTTTTTTTCGTGCGGGGATCGATCCGAGTCGTTCAGCCACTACACTAACCCTTTACAGCGTCAATAGTCACGGGTAGTCGTACCCGTATGACGCTGTAAAAATAAAACTACTTTTTACGTCCGTATTTTAATCCGTAAAAAGTAGTTTTATTATTCGCGTAGGTAAGTATCAGAAATCAATAATATCATTACATTCACCTTTTACAACATCAAGGTGAAACCATGTGATAGACTTGCAGCTAAGACCACACGAGCGATAGATAATAGTTTAGGTCACATTTGAATATTGATATACGATCTCATTTAACTAAGTCGCTACGTGCCGGGCTCGGTAGAGAATATCTCAGTCTCTGGTTGGATATTGTATTGTAACCGAAATTTCTCAGTGATGTTTAAAATTGAATTATATAATAATCGGAGCTACAGGTCTAGTGATAGCCGCTTCGTGTAAAATACTATAATTCAGACGCATTTGGTTAGACTGGAAGCAGACCCTAACATAGGTACATAGTTGTGAAAAGGTTCGGACTATAACTTATACTTGGGGAAATTGTAGCTAAATTAGCATTAAGTTGCAAATACATTTGTTTGAAAACACATGGTCTTCTTTCAGACAACTTTCAGATTAACACCTGCTTTCAATTTCTATTCTTCCATCTGTACCTACGATTCCACTATTTCGTGCAATATCTCGTTTATTTGGTCACGTTGTAATCGTTTTGGCGGCTACTAACGCGCTCACGTGCACCCACCTGACGTCTGTTTGTCTGCTGAATATTTCATGAGCCGTCGGCGGTTTGGAGTTCCGTCGCTCGTTCACGCCTACCGCACGGTTCCTAAGATGTCGTAATTAATGAATTCCGTAGAAAATTGTTACTTGAAACAGCTGGAAGTTTGAAGTTTCGGATTTAGGACGATTAGTTTCTTGTGTTTCAAGCAATAAGTACAGAGGCCAGCACATCAAGCTACCCCAATCTGTCAAATTTCTTTGATTGATTTTCAACTTTAATACAAAATAATAAGGTTCATGTTCGATTGGAAAAGTTTGACAGTTTTGGATAGGTTGACCTGCTGGCGACTATTATTTAATTACGGTCGTTTTTTTACGCTTCTTATTGAGTACTTTTGCGTCCATTCCTCCCTTCCACATTTGTTTTGAAGTGGTAAATCAAAATCAGGTCCTTTTACGAAGTTATTTATGATTACCATAAATGTAGACTCAAAATTACTTAGGTGGGCTTACATTAGTATAAGGACTTACTTATTAAGGTGAAATGAGAAACGTTTATTACTTTTTGCTTTTCAGTTTTTCGGCGGTTTAATTTTTTTTTTTTTAAGTTTTTATTTATAACTTCTTGTGGTTATAATCTACTAATTCTACATGCTTAATTTATGATTACTTTTGCTTTAATTGTAATACACAACTCAGCATTAAAATCTGTGAGTGAACAATAAATCACCCCTATTTTCCCACCCTTAGGGTAGGATTTTTTTCCAAATTTATATGGGACCAAGTTCGAGGTATACCCTATCGAATAAAAAAAGAATTATCAAAATCGGACCACACTGGATAAAGTTATGCGTGGTCATACCTTACAATCAGTGAGTGAACAATCAATCATCTCCTGTTTTCCTACCCTTAAGGTTGGCTTTTTTTTACTAAATTTATATGGGCACAACATCGGGGTATACTCTTTCCAATAAAAAATCAATTGCATAATCAAAACACTCGTACAAACAATCGTAGCGACACCCTCTACTTACGTAAGTACCCACCTAAGTAAGTTCCGTGAACATCCCTCAATGAATTTGCCTATGCATCAAAACCTTCACGAATTTACAAGAGTTGATTCTCAATGATCGATTCGACTTTCTTATATACGTAGTCCAAAAGTTTCGGATGTGTAGACATTGGAAGGCCCGTAATTGGTTGACTTTGAAAGTAAAGTTAGTTCCAAATATTTCCTTTTAAACG
Source organism: Acronicta alni (assembly GCA_964056405.1). Classification (NCBI taxonomy): domain Eukaryota; kingdom Metazoa; phylum Arthropoda; class Insecta; order Lepidoptera; family Noctuidae; genus Acronicta; species Acronicta alni. The sequence goes on from OZ043926.1 coordinate 9,950,884, forward strand.
CAAATAGGTATATGATTACGTTTACATAAAACTTTTTCTACGATTTTTATTTATTTTTGTTTCATCCAATTTATTTTTCGGTCAATAATTTATAGAATCACGTGGCTACTAATGACTTCGCTTTTCAATTGATCTACAGCGGTCAATCTATTGATGGGTTGTCATCATTCTGAATTTTTAAGCACCACGGAGCCCCTCCCAGACCTGAATCTACGTTTTAAGGGGGATACAGAGTACCAATTTGTACCCACCAACAAATCAGGTCCAGCATAGTACAGATAAAAACCACCTATGACAATCGTTAATAGTAGTCAGAAGTCCAAAAAGCCGGCAACGAGTTTATCCTTAGGACTACCCATTGCCCAGATGCCGAAGATCTAATACACACAGGTACAAAATATTAATATTCAGCCTCATTTAGTTCGGCTGGAAGCTGACTCCAACATAGTTAGCAAGGCGAGGATGAAGATAATCAGAAATGGTTGTACAGAGGCCAGCACATCAAGCTACCACAATCTGTCAAATTTCTGTGACTGATATTCTACTTTAATACATCACGATAAGGTTCATATTCAATTGGGAATGTTGACAGTTTTGGATAGCTTGACCTCAGCTGCAGGTCTACTGAATTGACAACTACTCAGCAGGACTAACTGAACTGAACAACCGGAGCATGATACACGTATGCGGGCTACGTTTCTGAGAGATTATCTATATCTCAGAACTGTTGTAATATAAATACTAAATTGCTTTGATGAAAACTCTTTTTAGATCCAATAGAAGAGTTTTTCTATGTACTACTTTACACTATTGTAAAACCGATTCAGTTAGCATTCAATTGGAGCATTCGGTTACCAGACTTCAGGCAGTACAACAAGATGCTAAGGTGATCAGTTTTAGGCTGTAAGAGAGGGACGCCACTCTACAGATTATATAGCGTCATCTCTCTCTTACAACATGTAATCATTTACATGTTGTAAGAGAGAGATGACGCTAAATGATCACGATAAATCTTTGGGTTACGACTTTAGTACATTCCCAACTTTTACGCTTAAATCGGAGCTTTATCGGGATAACTCATTTTAAAACTAGGCTAACTAAGTTTTATTTGGAATATGTTTTCGTTGTTTTACTTCCTGATGCGGTTTGGCTACGAGTGTTATGCAATTGCTTTGAATTACGGTTCCAGTTCGGTTACACTCACCTACGGCTATATTAACTTTCGGTTTTGTCCATATTTAAATTCGCCCGATGAAGACTGTTGAGTCAATCGATTTGTATGATTGGCTGTATTAAAACTATATAGTATAATAGTAAATAAGGATACATACTCGTACTCATTTCCAAACTAATAACTATTTAAAATCGATCAAAAATTATCCGGGTCGATTTTTAGGCAAAATATTAGGTATGTATCGCTGCTACATAATATAATATGTTTTGAAATACACATTGTCTTTATAAACCCATTCCAGTACTACGAATAATGACGAATGGAACTATATTACACCACTGATGGTCTTAAGTGTAAACAATATTGAAACGTACATCACTAATCACATTATTAATAGGTACTATCAAGAAGCGACGAGGCATTTATATTCATGTACATTCTAGTGTTGTACCCAAGCATAAAAGGGGAAGTGCAGACATCCATTATGGTGGCGAAATTAAATCTGCATGCCGACTGCTCGCCTCTCTATTTACTAATGGATTGTACTAACTTGAATTGGGAACACCAATAAGTGGCCCAAATTGAGACACTAGACCATTGTGTAACGGCTAATGATACTGTTTCCTTTCCCTAGTGTGATTTTGTAGTGAAATGTACAGTCGACAAAACAAGCAACTTTACAAATGTTTCTTACATTTTGATATTTATGTTAAGTTACACAATGTTTCCATACCTAACTCTTTTGTCGACCGTACCGGGATACTGCTTTTTTATTTCCAATCAAGGCTTGTAGTGGTTAGGTAGATTGTTGTAACATAAAAATCATTGATTACTCATAGAGTCCATCTATTTTGGTAACATCCTACACAAAATCTTTCAAAGTAACCTATTTTAATAATAAATAAGTCGGAGTACCTCATCAGACTATCAGACAGTATATTTTATGTCTCACTCTGAAGGCTGTATAGCGATAGCCAATAATGCTTCAAAAATGATAGGACCATCTCATGTCAAATTAAAACCTATTTTACAAGCTTTTATATACTTTCACCTGTTCCGTTGTCTGTAATGGACTTATGCAAGTTAAATTATTTTTTCTACTGACAAACCAATTTAATAAAATATACATTTTAGACGTAAATAAATCTATATAGTTCTTTCTCCTAGGTAACGTCATTTTTGAGCTACGATACGTTTGTGCTAAACTCCATTGATATCATTCACCAACGTCCATCAATATATTTACATAACAGACGTCTACTTACTCTTAATTCGTCCCACCGTTGGGCACAAGTCTCCTTTCAGATTGTAAAGGATTAGGCTATAGCCCACCACACTGGCCTAGTGCGGTGCGGGTTGGCAGACTTCACAAACCGTCGAGAAAATTCTCTAAGATATGCAGGTTTCCTCACGATGTTTTCTTTCACCGTTTAAGCGAGTGATAATAATTAATTATTAATTAATACGTTTATGAATTCAAGAAGTCAGACGTGCATTGGATTCGAACTCGAGACCTTTGATGTTACAGTAGAATGGTCATATCACTAGGCTATCACTGCTTTTTGCTGATTGAATCCATAGAGGATGAAATTTATAGAAACTTTGAATAATCCTTGCTTTATGATTTCTAATAATGTCCGTACGTAATACGTATGAATATCAAACTACCTCCATATATCTGTACAAAGGAGAGTAAAGCTGCTGGATGTTGAAAGCTGAACTAATGCGTGAGCCTCAGGAGGAGTTCGACGTATTTTCTCAGAGCTAAGCGGATTACCTTTAATATTTCAACTATCCTCGGTTGAAACATCTACGGGATTTGCATCATATTGAAATCAAATGGGTCCTCGCCTTTACGGATTGGAAATACGAGTTTAGTTTTAGAATTGAGATCAAAGCAGAACGTAGAAACTAGTATTTATATATTTTTGTATCATAAATATCTTTTCTTGTTATTTTTGTTTAATTCATGCTATGAAATATACAGGGTGGAAGGGACATCGACGCGCAACGGCTTACCATGACTTCAGTACATGATTCTGGACCCCCCTGCGTTGGAATTTTTCGTCGGCATTTTCTTAAATTTTACGTTTTTTTTGCAGTTTTTTCAACTTTAGACTGTATAAAATCATTATTTCTATCTAACCCAATAAGAATTTTAATTAAAAAGTAATTAATTCACTTTTTCCACTAAAAACAGCATTGTAAAAACTCGAAAGATCTTCTGGTCAGCTGTTTCCTAGAGTTCACTTGCGAGTTGTAAAATTTAAGAAAAAGCCGACGAAAAATTCCAACGCAGGGGGGTCCAGAGTCATGGTAAGCCGTTGCGCGTCGATGTCCCTTCCACCCTGTATTATTCTTATAAAAACACTAGCTTCTGCCCGCGACTTCGTCCGCGTGGAAAAGTTACTTTTAATTATCGTTGTAATTTGGCTAATTAACTCAAAATCGTTATAAATTATAGCCTACATGTTATTCTGATGTATAAATAATAATACTGTAAAGTTTTATCCGTTCATCAAAATCCGTTTAGTATTTTTAGCGTGAAAAAGTAACAAACATCCATCCATCCTCACAAACGTTCACATTTATGATATTAGTAGGATAGGATAGGAGGCGAGCTTATTGCCAAATCCAAACGGAGTTTAGATTTATTTCAAATTCTCAGTAATCTCATATAAAACCCAATAACGTTGCTCGACCAAAGAATAAAACCTGGGACCTCAATTATATTTTTATAAGGAAATTATTTGTAGAAACTAGAGGGGTTTAATCCGGTACGTGAAAAGCCGATGTTTGACATACAAAAGTTCAAATTTGTAAAAACCTTTCTTATTATATTTGATAAGGAAGTTCCGAATACTAAAAATTTCGTGATACAAAGAAAACAATTTTACAGCACTTGTAAACGCAAAGAAAATGCAGTGACTTCACGGCTCCACTGTGCCGTTTCTTCATCCTCTTCATGTAGTTAAACACGCTAATATAAAATTATGGACTACTAGAATTTGCACTCTCGTATTACAGTGTAATCAAGGCTGTGGGGAGCCCCTTCAGAGCCATGCAGTGTACAATTAAAGCCTGCAAAACTTTCAGTTTACGAGGGAAGATACGTAATATACTTACTTCGTAAAACATAGACAGATGATAAAAGTAAAAAAAAAACAATTTCAGAAAAAAGACTCGAGAAATCACATGAAAAAGATATTTATGTTTCTAGCTTGTAATGAGGTTTGTTTCGATATTTCATATAATCCTTTTAATTAATTATAACACTAGAAAAATTTAACGTTGTAACATTATTTCGATATATGCGTCTAATAAACTCCGTTTCACTTTATATAGAAAGTAATGTAATCCTAAAATGCAGTCATTTCAACAGTATAATCTGATAACTATCGTTAGTTCACCGTTTTTATCACTAATGCTTGTATATTGATTATATGTATATTGTTTTTATCTAATAATATTAATTGGAGTGTAAATAAATTTAGATGCTACGATTTTTTTACTTGTTAACGTCGGCAAACTAGCTGTCGAGACACCTGATGGTAAGTGGTAATCGTCGCCCATAGACATCTGCAACACCAGAGGAGTTAAGGAACCAGTAAACGCGCACCTGTATAATATGGTTATTATAAAAGAATCTGATATAGTATGAGGAACGAACGCGGAAGATCTATTTGTCAGCCTTAATCTTAATCTTAGCAGTGGGGGCTGGCATGGCCAGCAACACTTCGGCCAAATGTGTTCTGTTGTGTTGTCCCCAGCATGGTACATTCCTTACTCTTCAAAGACGTCTTTGTAAGCCTTACGCATTTGTTATCAAATAGGTAGGTAAGATCTTTTAAAGACACTTTTGCAAGTCAGTTTTACTTTTTTTATCTAGATGGTTCTGGCATTTCCTAACTAACGACTTCTGAGAAGAAACACCGAAACAAACTCAGAAAATCATAGTCTCTTTTGAAGTCTAGAGTCAAAGTAAAAATCAACATTTCAATAGACCATTACGGCACTTTTGAATAGTCAAAACTAGCTGAACGGTTCCAAAAAGTGGGTCTTATAGAGAAGAACCGGCAAGAAACTTCATAGACACTCCACAGACATAGAGTAGTAGCAATTATGTGAGTGTTACGATGCAGGGCAATGACCTTTTGAAGAAAGAGCCATAGCATATACAGTTTCATATAAATTGACTTAACGTTATTAAATCTCATTGACAGTCTCTGTTAGCTATCTCACGAACTTAATATCAGTCAAATGTGTACAATTGTCATTGTATATGCTAAGTTCTTGATGTATTCGGATCACGTCGGCAGCTTAAACTAATGTGACAGATGGCGTTACCTGTACGTAGTTAAGACATTACGGATGAATCATTTCACTTGAATTGTTTAAGTTCAAAGTTGAACATTAAGCCAACTGTTACTAATGAAGTAGTGATGCTGACTTGTTGACTATGTACACTCAATTACGTTGGTGGTTGAGATCACATATCGATCTTTTTTTTGAAAAAATTTCATGGATCATCTACCACCTGGGGAGGTGGCAGGGTTGTCGAACTCATACCGACTAAAAACCACACTTGCCTTCACTGTCCTTATAGTTACGGCCATGGGATCAGCGAAATTCACCACGACCATAACAGATCACAATATATATACCTAGGACTGGATAGATAACGACTTCTGTGATCAACATTCTCAATATATATGTACCTAGCTTTATTTGGAAGAGGCTGTTTTATCATAATGCTCGACCATTATGATAAAACAGCTTCTTCCATCCGGACTGGTGGGTACACTTGACAAAAGAGTTAAGTATACAGGCAGCTAATTAAACATCCGTGTTTTGTTAAAGATTTCGTAATAATGTATCACGCAATATGTGTCAAAACGCAGGTATTGTAAGCTGCTACACATCAAACCCTTTGACTGGTAATTATTTAAATCACAATCTGTGTAAAGATGCAGATTTCGTTCGCTACCTGTATACCAAACTCTTTTGTTGACTGTACACTCGCAGAACAGCATGCGAGTGTACCAGTCCGGATGGTTCATCCATTCGATTCCACCTGAAGGTTTGATTTAGATAATTATGTCTAGTGAACATATATTAAAAAAAAAGCACTATTACACTAGACCGTTTTATTCACAGGAATATTACTTTACAATTTATTACTTACAAATATCGCAGTACATGTCGTATGTTTCATAAATAATTCATAATATGTATACTGCTTCAATATTATCACGTAGTCATATCATAAAACTATGTGGTGTCATTCACCCCTTGCAAGAGGGTTGGCACTGAATAGTTTTATTAAAGATTCACACACACTGGCAAACTAGATTTTTCTATACCGCGCCCTACATTGGAGGATTAAAGGAAAATGTCACATGTCTATGCTTATATGAAAAAGGAATATTTAATTCAGGCAGATGGGATCTATATAGCAACATTTTTTATTATGCTTTCGTAACTTTGACATTTGCTGTTGATATAACTTAGCCTCCAAAAATGTAGAAAATTGAAACATCTTACCATATATTACCCCCTCACGATTAAGGTCCTAGAGTCAACAACTAAGTCCAACATAAAAAGAAAGTACTTAGCACCATGACCATCAAGGCACAGCACTTGTTCCAAAGAGCTAAACTTGCAAGTGTTAAACATAACAACACAATAATTATTTTAACGCGAACTCAAAAGTGCTTTTATGGCAACACAAGATCCATTTACGACTACTTTGATTTTTACGACTGCTATAACTCGGTACATAGTACATTGTTGCCCGGACGCCGATTATAACACCTACACCGCACGGAAATTCGGAGATCCGTAGTAAAGTTATTGAAACGTCGCCAAATCCACTTAGTTTTATGACTTGGAAAATGCGATAGGATGCTTCGCAGTGGGGGCGTTGTATACAGACTAGTATACGAACAAAATTTTCTTATACCGCGTTGCTATGGTTACTGAGCGGTGATTGGACTAGTTTTTCATCTGATTCTATGTTTAGTAACTGGTACAATTCGAACATAATTTCATTGGAATTTTCTGTAGTTAATTTCGGTAATGTTCATTGGTTATCGTGTTAATTTCTGACAGCCCCCCGGTTCGGTAGGTAGGTACAAGATAAATTATTATATAAATATATTCTATTTTGAATATCTTAAAGGATTCTTTCTTTCTCGTGTCGTCAATATCGACACGAGAAAGAAATGTCGTGGTTTGAAAATGTTGAACAGTTGTTAAATGTAAATTAATATTAATCTAAAAGTTCAAGGATACTGTACCATTTAAATACTTTGTAATGAGATTGGCAGACTACCTATACAAATATAGAAATATGAAGCTTCTAAGATCAACCGTTTTGTTATTCAGAAAGATCACCAATTAGGTACAGTAAGGACTTAAGAGAACTTATCATCAGAAATGTGTTTAAGTCCAAAAAGTTATTTCAAATAGCTTTTACGAAAATTTTATTAATTAAATCTAATATATAAAATTCTCGTGTCACAGTTTTCGTTGCCATACTCCTCCGAAACGGCTTGACCGATTTTGATGAAATTTTTTGTGCTTATCGGGGAGGTCTGAAAATAGGCCAACATCTATTTTTCATACCCCTAAATGTTTTTTTTTTTATGGCAAAACAACGTTTGCGGCGTCAGCTAGTATAACTATTATAACAATTTTACTGTAAGCATTTCTCTAGTGTGTTCTCAAGATTAACACTAATAAGAACAACTCACTTTAAGGATTCACGATTACAAATTTCAGTTTCGTCCGTCGACCCAAATGCGGTACGAAGCTAAGGATACATAATGGTACCCTAGAATACCATCCGAAAACTTTATTTCTACGCACTTTATTAAGCACTGTACTCACTGAACAACAAATGTTGTTTTTTTTATCATTCAACACCGTTATTGATACTGAATACACGGTTGGCAGGATATTGCGCACTTCCTTCTAAGAAAGAGCACAACATCCTGCCTTATTACGTTTTTCTCAACTGAGTGCGTGTGTTCTGCTACTTTACAACTAGGATTTGATTATAGAATAACTAACGTTCGCTCCATCCGGCAGCTTTAAGCTTACGTCTTAGAAACTATGATCGCTTAATATTACCCTTTGTATTGACGAAATACGATAAGAAAGGCTTACGTATGGAGAGCAATAGTCTGTTGAATTGTTCCGAATGAATAAGGTACTCCATCGTATGATTTGCGTCAACATGCCGGATGTTACGACCGCTTCATTCCAAATTCAACTTTACTATGTTGTTAGTGACCCGTCCAACATTCGTCGGCTAGTGAATACACAGCTTAATTTACAAAGTACTAGAGAAAGAGTACTTAAGTTGATTTGTTGTCGTTTCGCCTTTAATTGCTGCTGGCAAAGTAGCGGCCATTGCCAAACTACTGCTAATATGGGATTATGCTGGTTTAAAACTGTATTCATTTTGTTTTGTTAGTGATAAAAGTAGCCAAGATTTTAAAGCTACCCTTATTTATTAAATTTCCTTCTCTCTTAGTTCTCACGCTATATGACCCTTAAAAATGCATCATCATCAACCCATATACTGTCCCACTGCTAGGCACGGGTCTCCTATCATATTGAGCGGGATCAGGCTATAGTCCACCACGCTGGCCTAGTGCAGGTGGGCAGACTTCACAAACCGTCGAGAAAAATCGCTAAGGCATGCAGGTTTCCTCACGATGTTTTCCTTTACCGTTTAAGCGAGTGACAATTAATTATTAATACACACATGAATTCTAAAAGTCAGAGGTGCATGCCTTGGATTTGAACTCAAGTCCTTTGACTTGGCAGTCCATTAATCATATCACTAGGTTATCACTGTTTCTTTATTATGTATTCTACCATTATCTATTCGTATTTTCATTTTATTATGACACTAGCTTCGCATGGGTGCAATGTACTCATAAAATACATGTATTATATACACATAAACCTTCCTCTTCAATCGCTCTATCTATTAAAAAAAACCGCATCTTAATCCGTTGGGTATTTTTAAAGATTTAAGCATACATTGGGATATAGGGACAGAGAAAGCGACTTTGTTTTATACTATGTAGTGATTACGGTCGCTCAATAGGCTTGCCCCCTATTACATGGAAAATGTGGGTGGAACATTAGTATACACCTCTGCCTGACCCTTCCGGTTAGGTTTGCGTGAGGATATGTTATTTCATAGTCGCTTCATAAATAAAAGCACATGAATAATTTACGAAAAATACAAAATCCCAGAACGATTAAAAGTTCGTATAATATCCACTACATTATTCCAGTACCGTTTTTATTTTTACGTGGCGAACTCAATGACAGGTAACCTTAAATGATTCCAATAAATTCGAGATCGAAATTCCCAACTTTTTGTTCACGCGAACACGGTTCATCTCTTTCCAGCAAATAGTTAGGGAGCTGAGTGAAAATCTGTGTCGACTTTTTTCGCCTCTCAATACGAATCAAGCCTAATGTTCCGGAAATCGCACTTACAGGGTGACCAGTATATTTTGGTTCTTCTTCTGACGTGTCAGCATTTCCGAGTTAGTAGGACGATAACTTCTCAGGGTACGACTGAAAATCATTTACATTATATATTATTATCATTCGTATTTTAATTATATACTCCTTTTCCGTTTTAGAAATCCTTCCTATTAATATTATAAATGTGAAAGTTTGTGAGGATGGATGGGTGTTTGTTACTCTTTCACGCTAAAACTACCGAATGGATTTTGATGAAACTGAAAACGTCTGGTGTACCTAACCAGAAGACGCAGGTTCGAATCCTGCCCGCGGTCCAATTTTTCCTTTTCTAAATAACTTTAAAATCTTAGCATGAAAAATGCCAAAAATATACAAAAAGATACTTTACAGTATTATTATTTATACATCAGAATAACATATATGCTATAATTTACAACGATTTTAAGTTAATTAGTCAAATTACAACGATAATAATTAAAAGTAACTTTTCCACGCGGACGAAGTCGCGGGCAGGAGCTTGTATTTTATAAAGTTACTCTACGCAAGATCAAGTTTTCCTACAAAAAATAATTTATACAAAAATAACGTGTGAAATAAATCAAAATTTATTTATGTTATGTGTCGATATTAGATCATAGAATTATTTTTTTCGTTATTTTAATAAATCTTTATTTTGACACTTCTCACCTCTCCGAACAGCACCGCCAAGGGTCCAGTTACTCTGGTCGTCATGTCGGCAGCCCTTATAAAAACTACGCCACAAAATTTAGCGTCATATATCCGTAACAAATTTTCAACGCTTTGGCATCGTTTTATCGTTAGCCATAAGTTTTGTATTGTTTTATGATATAATACAACTTTGTAAAAACAGTTTCAGAAAAATATAAAGTTTAACGTTATTTAACAGTGGCACGCCCGACTAATATCAACTGTGCCGTCCTTCACAATATAAGTACTTCCGATAGTTATTCGTCATCATAACTTCAACCATTTTTGCACAAATAAACTCTTCGGCTTCACCAAAGAGGTTATCGAAGCGTAACCAGGCCACGGACGCTAATAGATCCCCATCAAGCCTATGTAAGGCCCGAAAAAAGCGCCCGTGACGTTCTTTACTATGCCATACTCCATGCGATCTTATATTATTAGCTTATGTTCAGCTACTGCCTACCGCACAGTGAGAGTATTTGAATATCTTATTAAAAATTGTTGAATAATCTACAATGTAAACTTTTATTGATAATGTGCGCGGCATTCCGCAAGGTTCTGTACTAGGTCCTTTTTTATATTGAATTAATGATATCATGTAAAATTTGGTTGAACTATATATATATAGAGATATTCAGACTAAGCATTGACCACAAGCCGCAAACAGTAGTCTAACCTAGTAAAATACCTCAGGTTAGGATCCCTCCAACTTTTCAATTGGTTTAATTGAAATACTTTAGACCCATGAAAAACAATGGGTGGTTTTAAAAGATTTAATGAAATCTGTTTGGTGGGATTTAAAGGTTACACGCAAGGTTACTTCATAAACAATGGCCAGGAGGTTCGGATTACTTAAATGGAAGCTCCATTCAATACATGGAGTAAAAATAAAATGGAGTGACCATAGAAGTTATTGATTTGCTGGTGATAGTGACGATGCTACAAATGGCTCCTCTACAATAAACATACATAACATACCATCACGCCTGTATTCCCCAAAGGGTTAGGCAGAGGTGTACCAATGTAAACCCACAGTTCGCTGATATGTTTAGGTCTCATGTAATAGAGGACGAGCCTATTGCCATCAACCGGACACAAATCCACACTCCGAGCTGCTACTGGGAATTTTATTTTCAGTTTCACACTTCATTTATTAAGTATTTGTTCGTTGTTCACCATTTTGTGATCCACTTCCACCAGAGACCCACTTCAAGTAAAAATTCAAATATAAAATGATTTTCAAATACCTATTCCATGATACCCCACTTAACATAGTTCGCCAGCTTTCACTTTTTTACAATATAGCGTTTGGTGGTTGCCATATTGAATTTTAATTACTGTCATGTCTATAATGACACTCGCAAGATTACGCCAAATCAATTGAGTTCAGAATCATCACAATCGGCCCACACGTTTGGTGTCTAGAGTGCCACAAAATAATAAACATACATAGGTTGAGAAACACATTACTTTCCTTTGCGTCATGCAGTCGGGTAAAAAGGTCTTACTTTAACCCATCCTGTAACTTCAGACTCGGGGTAAGTTCTATTGCAGGAAAAGAAATGGTTCGTGTACCTTCAGGGAAGTACGCGGTATGCATTTGTTCGATGACTAATTTACTAGATCCATGATTAATGATGATAAACCTGAATATAGAATAAAATACGGCTAAGTCTTTTGAACCATCCAGCAAAAAAAAAAAGTAAACGAAAAAGTATGAAATCATTTTTAGATACATAAATCTCTAAACCGACATTTTATTCGAAAAGGCGAATTAATCCGCACCGTCGTTCATTAACTCAGCTCTGTGATTCATTCACTCATTCACTCTGCGGAGCTTTTGTTAATCCCGCAGTGGAAATCTACGTCCTCACACTTGATCATCATGAAAGCAATTGTCACCAAATGTGAAAACAGTTTCAGTTAATACGTATTGTTTGTTTCGGTGACTGAGTTCCAAATAAAGTTTGACATATTTATCGTCAATTTCATTAAAGGTAGTATATATTATTTATTTTCTAGATCAGAGCAGTAAACGCATAATTGCATGCAAGTCACCCGATGATCATCGCAGCCCTTAAACACCTGCATCATCAAGAGAATCCCAGGTGAATACCTACCTATTTTGAGTTTCTAGACAACAATCTGCTAATTTACGGCACAGAGAAACTCATGTTAAATTTATTTTGTACATAAAAGTTGCGAATTTCATAAAATAATTATTTTCATCGATATTGAAACAAGCAAATTCGTATTTCATAATTGCTGCATTTTGGTAAATGTTCAGTTCGAAATATGAACCGCCCATAGGCTCGAAATACACTCGACTGGCCACATAAACTGAAATACTGCGAAGCAACGTAAACGCGGCCGTCAGCAAAAGCCTTAACAACACAGACTGTGTAAACTACACCCGAAAACTGATGATACATCACAGTAGGTTTGTAACTGAGCCGAGTTGATCTACTGGCTAATGCTCTGCTGTGGAGTTCGTCTCAAATTATAACAAATGGCTCCATACATTACGTTGTCTGGCTAAACCCGTAACCCCGCAGGTGGGTACCGCGGAAGGTAAACTGGTGGCAATTTCACTTTGCCCCCTTTATCGGCGATGTCAGCTTGTGGTCCTAATATTATTTATTGCTGCAGAAGTGTGAACTTTAATTTTGGTAGCATCTCTAGAGTGTAGGCTTTTTATTTACACGTTGTACCTACAACAAAAAGATTGTTTACTTTTTTCGCTAAGCAAGTAATGTAATGTAAATTGTATTCCGTTAAAAGATTTTAATAAAGAAAGTGTGGGTTTATATTAGTACACCTGCCTAACCCATCGGGGATTACAGGCGTGATGATAAGTATTTTTTACAAAAGACTAACTAACATAGATCCAAACTAATGAATGATTTATCTGACTTTTAAATAACTGTTCAAACGCAATTAATAAAAATAAATGTCTTAATACGATTTAAAGTAAAGTATGTATGTACTTGCCTTATAAAGCCAGGAAATCCTAGCACACTTTGTTGTAATCCAAAAGTGTTCACATATTGTCGTTATTCAAATTCTTATACCAAACACATCACAATGCGTAATGGAAAAGCAAATATTAGAATGGAAATATGCGAAGATTTTACAGAAAAAAGTGTAAAGAATGTCATACTTCACCCCCTATTTACATTAGGTATTGACGCAAAGTAATCGGGAAGGGAGGAGTGTCCCTTATTGACAAAACGTGCCTCTCGCCAAAATATTAAAAATAATCCTGCTACGAATTTTGCTTGACATCGAATTCAAAAGGATTGAAAAAAGACGGAAAAACATCATTTTCAACGGCAGGAAATTATTTTTCTGTTTGTGAAGTATTCTTTTTTAATAAGTTGAAATTTTCATTCTCACATCGAGTGCATTGTTTCGGACTTAATGTTTAAAATATTTTACACGTTATGTATGAAGATTGCATGTACTTGAAAGTTTATTATATTTATGGACCAGTATGCCCTGTGACATTTGTACGTAAACAGTAAGCGGTCGTATTATTTGCTTCCTTAAGGCAACCGAGTCGATACACAAAACATGAACACAACACAAACATCATGTCTATAATGTGTGCTGTATACGGTCAACATGTTCCTAAGCCTTTTAGCATATAAAATGCCAGTGATGGAAAAGGTATTAACAGAATACTGTTGAAGAATTTGCAGGACCGCTTGCCTCAAATGACACTTAAAAATAAATAATAACATAAAAAAGCCTTTATTCTACTACTTTTACAATTATGTAATAATATCGTTACTCACACTATTTATTGCTAATTACTTACACTAAGTACTCAACCCTCTAAGCAGTAGTCCCCTCTCCGGCGTAGGGCTTCCCCATTTTCTTACGCTGATGCCTGTGTCTGCTTTTGGTCATCCATTCTGGATGATGAACTGATTCTTGATCATAGAATTTGCACTTTTAATCAACTCTTTTGCCTATAAGATGATGTTATTACTATCATAATTTAGCAAAAGAGCTGAAATGTTTAATGAAAATGGGAATGATATTCATGGAACCCATCAATGACAACGTATCGCATCAGCTTCAGTGGTTCCATGAAATGAGGTCAGATTCAATGATTTGCATCTGCATAAGCTGAAATGTGATGTGGCTTCCTTTTATTTACAGGGATTTACAATCAAAACGATTCTCTTTTTGTTAGAATTTAACCCTTAGAGTATACTAATATATAGGAGTGATGTATTATATGTCACAACTGACTTCTGACCGCTACTTCGTCTGCGTAAAATTTACTTGGATAAAAAGTATGTTATCTTTAGGTTTTCTGAAATTGTCCAATTTCTTGTGCAATTTTCTTAATTGATTCTCCGTAAGAACCTTCTACAAAATATTAGAAAAATTGAAATAAAAAGACGAATGAAATCGGCAAAGTCGTTCTTCAGTTAATAGGGAAACAGGGATTAATTTTTCTATACATATATATAGTTGATGTCAGTTTCTGCTTTGTCTATGATAAATAATAAACTAGCTTCAACTCGCGACTTACTCGTAGGAACCCACTATCACTATCGTTAATTACAATATACCAGGACACCCGGTGCAAAGTTAGAAGTTTCTAGAGTTTGAATTTGCGTTGATTGTTCAGTCACGGCAATTAGTAAGTTTGTTGTTCCATCTACGTATATGGATAAAGTACAGACGCCAGAAGGTCAAGCTATCCAAAACTGTAAATTTTTCGCAATTGAATATGAACCTTATTGTTTTGTATTAAAGTTGAAAATCAATCAAAGAAATTTGACAGATTGTGGTAGCTTGACGTGCTGGCCCCTGTACCAATTATGCCGAGGATATTTTCAATATCTATGCACACGTTTGTCCTGTACATCTCCATCATTACTATCCCACTACGGAGCACGGGTCTTCTCTCAGAATGAGAGGGATCGGAAGAGCTCTATACATAGATAGATATTGAAAATATTATTGCCTTCTATATGTGTATTAAAGCACAACAATGATAGCAAATATAACATTATAGCAAATACCTGTATTCGTACACCGCAGCCTAACCCTTAGGAATTCTCCTAAATAAAAAATATTAAAGAAAATGCACATCAACACGTGTGTATTCACATGCGTCATGTTATGTTTATTTACTATTTTTTATGATAGCAAATTAGTAGAATTATTATTTACTTCCTAAAAGTCAAATGCAATTTTTTCGTGAAATGACTTACAACTTTGAGATAAGACTAATATTAATTCGTAACACCATACAATTTCAGTCAATACCTTAACAGAAAATTGTTTTATAATTTCGATAAATGTATACATAGGGATGCTCGTAACTGTACGTCTTTTAACCACATTATTAACTATATATACACATTTTATACACCACTCAACTAAAAAGTCCCTTGTACTGTGTAATCCAACGTCATTTATATTCAACACCTAATTTCGACACCCCAAACATAAACAGCCAGTCCAAATGTGCAACATTTAGGCAAATCTAACTCATCCCATCGTGTACTCGTGATGGGCCACGGTGGCTGCACTCGAGGCCGCCGCATCGGCGCCACCATCTCATAATGATGGAGGCGCCACGCCCCGGAGTGTCCTATTTAATAACGTGTTTACCCTTAATGGATGTGCTACACACCGTAGTGTGTCAACGTAACATAAAATAGCCGTAAATAGGCGTTAATGTATTATAAATTAACTGGTTACACCGACGCACTGGAAGTACCATGTTAAATCCTCATAAGCATGAGAGTTTATTGCTGAAAGAGTCAAGGGTGGTGAGAACTCAATAATAACGACGATCTTCTTTGTCAATCTTTCAAATTTGACGACACGTTTAGCGCAGCTGCTGAGCAATCGACTTCTGCAACACGGGTTGTGGGTTCGATCCCCGCACGGAACAAATATTTGTATGACCTACAGGTAGTTGTTCCGGGTCTGGGTGTTTGTGTATGTGATAATTTGTGTTTGTAAACGCACCCACGATACAGGAGAAAATCCAAGTGTGGGGCTACGTTTAAAAAAAAACTTTTATTCACATGTAAGTACATGATGTTAGAATTCATACACAGTTTGATTTGAATGAAAGTTTTATTTTAATTTGACTAACTTGGAAGGAGCGCATTAAAAGGCATCATCCTTCGAGCCTTTTCCCAACTAATTTGGACTCGGCTGCCAATCTTACCAGATGTTACCGACTATCAGTATTTTACACGAAGCGACTGCCATCAGACAATAGGCAATTTTGAACCTCTGTGGTCTAGCGGTTCGAGTTCCGGACTACTGATCAGGGTCGTGGGTTCGATTCCCACAGGACACAAATATTTGTGTGGATAAAACATGAGTATTTGTGTTTGTCTGGGTGTTTCTTATGTATTATAAGTATGTATTTATAAAAAAAAAAGTATATAAGTATTATATCCATTGTCTAGTACCCATAGTACAAGCTCTGCTTAGTTTGGGACTAGATGGTGTTGTGTAAAATGTCCCAAAAAATATTATATAAAAAAATTATTTTAGGCAATACCGATATCTCAAGAATACTCCCGTTGGCAAGCTTTTTGGGTTTCTGACTACCACTAACAATTGTCGTAGGTGTTCGTATGATAACGGGACCGACGGCTTTACGTGCTCTCGGAAGCATGGAGGGATCTCGATGTGTTAAGAACTATCTACAATCTGCAGCCTGAAGACGACACCGCTTAACTTTGCCACAAGCCACGAAACCTTGAGTGCATTAAGAGTTGATAAAATAAACTATACATAATATCAGATACTGTTAAGCGGGTTCTTAACTCAAGTGCGTAGCGCGCACCCCAAACTCTTTATTCTCATGTAAAGCTAAGCGAAGCTAAATATTTTGGTGATGGTTTGTGGTACAGAGAGTCATTAAGTTTGCTAGCTCTTCGGGAAATACAGGCATATAATATGTTATGTTTATGTTCTTCTTTCCCCGAGCCTTTCCCCAACTATATTGGGGTTGGCTTCCAGTCTAACCAGATATGCCTGAATATCAGTATTTTACACGAAGCGACTGCCATCAGACCTTCGCAACCCAATTTTTTTTGGGTAATACTAATACCCTGAGTATAGACTGGTTGTCAGGCTTTTGGGCTTCTGACTACCACTAACGATTGTCATAGGTGTTCGTATGACAACCGGGATCGACGGCATTAATAGCTCTCTGAGGCACAGAGGGTCTGTCGATGTGTTAAGAATGGTCACCCATCCACAGACTGACCGCGACTAGCGCAGCTTAACCTTGCATCTTAACCTTGATCGGTTGATCAGCTTAGTAACGAACAAATGTAACTTAGCCACGAGCCCCTCAATGTTATGTTTATGTTATGAAATGTAAAAATGATTAAAGATAAAATTCAACGGACATCGGTGTAACAAGAGCCAGCTTTAATAGCCTCCGCTGTGTCACAGCTCACTTAATAATCACGATCAACGTTGTTTATTGCCGATACTCCATATTTTTGGCTCAATTAAGGCCTTAATTTTATTAACTTCCTCTCTCTTTATGGACTCTGAGTTTTGGGTAAATTACTTATTGAGGAAACCTGATGAGTCATCGTGTTATTTTCAGATGTCGGTGTGCTTAGGAAGCTTAATGGTACGAAACAATGGACTGTTACCTTTATTTATATAATTCTAACTAAATGTTCCTAAATAACTTTACACCCGTACCCCCTATATAGCATATATCAGGGTAAGGTTAGTAGCGGTGTCCTGATACACACACACAAACTGACGGTTTTTTAGGTCCCGTGCAAGCAAGCCTATTGCTATAGCATCCAACCTCTGAGGTTCTACTAAGAATTTTGCCCAACCCTGGAATCGCACCCAGTCTTTATCATGGTCAACAACCGGACTTGTAAGACCACTAGACTATTGTAACGTAAGGTAGAGGAGAACAGGAATGAGGAAGAACCATTTTGTTCCTAAATATTTTTTACAAATGTATGTTAACAAACACCTTACACAAACGATCCAATTCATTTGGTTCTGATGATGAAAAGCATCGCTGTTTTTTATAACGAACCACGAATAAACTAAACCATTTACCTGTTATGTATGCAAAAATAATCTGATTTTGTTTAACAACCGTGAACTGAACTGAAACATGGTGATATTTTATTTTTATATTTTTCATAAAAGCTTTAAATGAAAGTCTCTTTGTCGTATGTTCAAACTGTTTTACGTTCCACTTTTTACATATTTTCTGAATCATTCTATATGAATAATATTTTTTAACTAGGAATTAATAATACAATTTGGTGCTGCCATTTACAGCATTTGATAAAAGCTGAGCCCACAACTCTTAACGCTTCGATCGAGGTTTTCAAGCCTCTTCACCTTGACTGAACCACCCTTTCTATATGTCAAGGCTATATTCAGAGCTCTTGCCTCAAGGCTGCTGATAGCTGAAGTTTAAAAACAGTATTACAAATTGTAAAAAAATAAAAAGCTTTACAGGTTTTCGTTTTATCAATTTCCTTTTTCATGAATCAATTTAATCATTCAACATCATATTGGTATCTTTTTGTATTTTTTTGGCATTTTCCAAGCTAAGATTTTAAAGTTATTAAGCGAAGGAAAAAATCGACATGGCGGGTAGGTATCGCGGTGGCTTAGTGGTCATAGCGTTTGGTGTACCTAACCAGAAGACGCAGGTTCGAATCCTGCCCGCGGTCGAATTTTTCCTTTGCTTAATAACTTTAAAATCATATTGGTACTTTAAATAAAACAAGTTTAAAAAATAAGCATAAATAATAAATTGTATTTTTTTTCTATATGAATACAGTTGACTTGTTCGCTTTGAAATAATAAAGTACGTGCTACGAGTCGTAGGCCGTAGACTCGCTACGCGCCTACGGCGTAGCAACATGAGCTTTTGTTTGCAATCTGCATATTAAAACATTCTACTATAAAGAAAAAACAAGTTTATTCATATTTTACGTTACTTAGATGAAAATTGACATGGAAGATATTTTAACCTAGTTTCTTTTTCTGTTCACATTGTATAATTTTACGACTGAACCTTTTTTGTTGAAGAGAAAAGCCGAGGTTTTGCTTCTTAATAGAAATGATATACCTACTAAGAGTATTGCTAATACACAATAAATCTTTACAAAATACTTTTTGACAGCAACAGATGTAAAAAGTTATATTTAGAATACCTCCGTACACAATACACATTGGTAAATCCTCGAGTGCCGCTCACAAAGCGACGTAGAATACAACTGTGTTACAATTTCCATTTTTCTGGCTTTAGCTGGCTGGCTGCAGGCCATGGCTGTTACATTATTCAGGGCTGTGCACACTGTCCCCATGAACTCAATACGAGAAACGATACTTCTTTATAATAAACAAATTATAAAGAAATATTGTTATTATTAGAAGAATTGTTATATTATATTATATTTAAAATATTATTCAATCAAACAAACTAATAGATAGAACTAATTTCATAAGATAAGAAAATTTTATGGCCCTTTGTTTATTCGTGTCAGATAACTATTTCGTTGATTAACTTAAAAAAGTAAATATTTACCTGGTATGCCAAACTACAGTATAGAAATAAACTCTAATGTGTGTACAAACCGACCATATTAAATTTGAAGATTAATAAAAATAACCGATCTGCAAGGTTAAGCTGCGCTAGCCGCGGTCATTTTGTGGATGGGGGTCCATTCTTGACACATTGATACACCTCTTTGCCTGAGAGGACGTAAAGCAGTCGGTTCTAGTTATCATACGAACTCCTATGAAATTCTTTAGTGGTAATCAGAAGCCAAATAAGCCTGACAACAAGTCTATTGATATCGGTATTGCCCAGTAATTGGGTTACGAAGGTCTGATGGCGGTCACATCGTGTAAAATACTGATATTTAGCCACATCTGATTGGACTGGACGCCGACCCCAACATAGTTGTGGAAAGAATCGGAGGATGAAATGATTTGCGTTAAAATAATATACGTCCGGTATTAAACAAACCGCAAATATCCCGCCATACCTAACAAATTGTGTATTTTACATGATAAATATTGATAACAAATACATTAGTTTTATTGAAGTTACGAAGGCATAAGGTAATAAATGGTTTCACATTGACGGTTATTATTGTACCACTGTTATTTCCTATTCTGTGTTGCTTATTTAAGTTATGTTAAAATACACATTATCATTTTGATATGTTTTATTGTAATTTGTGAGTTAAGAGAAAATTGAATTAAGAGAAATAGGGCATAATGAGAGTAATTCCACTCAAATTGGAGCTGCCCGGCTGGGGAAGTACCGCCACCTTGCAGAAAATCGAAGTGAAATAACACTGCTTTGAGCCGTGTTGTGTTCCTTACGGTGAGCAAGGTTGCCAGTGCGAGGAAACGTTGTGTCGGCAGTGGGGGGACTTTGACCCTTATATTGCCAACCCAACTATTCCCTTTACGTCTTACGGAATCGGCACCGTGGTATCACTCGCGCGTTGTCATTTTCAGACCTCATTAATGTTTGAACCTCGTTTATTTAGTAATTTCACTGGCTACTTTACCCTTCAAAACACAAGAAATACACATAAACTTCCAAGAATAATATTTGGGTCAAATAAAAAACAAAATCTTCAATTTATATCTGCGTCCAATTCCTTCCATTCATTACTAGCAGAGCTAACACAATTGTTGAAGGCATCTTGGCTCTAATAGATAGCGATGGGCTCGCTAAAACAATTCCCAGCATCCGGCCCACCGTCCATTAAAGATGGCAGCAGCCGTTGCACTGGGAGATAGTCGTTCATATTAAAATACTGCGCTAGAAGATATGAAAGGAGATTGTGGAAAGTTTAATAAATTGCAGTTTTGTTCAAAGTAGAAGTTATTTGAAGTAAGTACTTGTAAGTTAATCAAGAGCCTTTTCTTACTTGTTTTTTAGAAAATAAATGGTGAAAACTTTCAACACGATGAAAGTTTTTTTTTAGATATACGCAGTACCTTTGTTCTTATTTATTTATTTAGTTAAGGACAACCAACAAAGCATACACCAAATAACTCATAGATTCAATGACGTCATACAGTTAAGTGGAGCCTTAATTATAGGCTGCCCCGGCATGCATTAAAATACTAGGAAATACAAATGTCGCTTGAGTAAGCCAATCTACAAGGAATAATGAATAAGTATTAGAACTTCTTAATAGTTTCGAGTTACTTTTTTGTTGAGTGTTTGTCCAATAATTTCCTTACATATATATTTCTTTTCTTACCAGAATAACGTAGAAAATAATAGTAATGGAGAGATTTTACCAATTGTTGAAGCCGTGCTTAGTATTCTCAACGAAGAAATATAAATCCGATCTCTACAATGCGGTCGGTCTTTTTTTTTCAAATTACTTCAAAATCTGCTCAAGACAAAATAAAGTTGTCTGAAAACTTATAGCGAAGTATTCTAAACACGTAGCAACATGACAGCGATTTCTTTGAAAATTCAATTCGGTGTTCCACTGTGCAGTGACTCTTAAGCAGCTGCTTGACTCCCTAGCTGTTCTCGTTCAGATCAAAAGTAGCTGCCGATACCTTGAAAGGCCTTTTTAGTTTGATTTTGTTTCTGAAACAGTTTTCAATCGACTTGAAAAGGAGAAGTTGCTCAATTTTTCTGTATACCTACCTTTCATGAATGAGTAATTGGGATATATGGCAAACGACCCCTGTTACATGGGACTCAAACGTACCGGCAAATTATGGGTTTCTTATTACACCTCTGCCTAACCCTTCGGGGAATACAGACCTGATAGTATGTTATCGTTTATGAATGCTCGAGCAAAACGTTGTTTATGACCCGATTTTGAAATTATTGTCTATTCAATACAATTGAGTCCGTAATTGATTACGTGGAGAAGCAATATCAGTATTATACAGATGTAAAGCTGTTATTAGTACTTATTGTTTAAATTTAGGATGTTCACTTGCTTACACTTCTGTTACGTGTAGACTTGTAATTGGCTGTGTTTTCTGTACTGTTAATCTATTCTAGTTTATTAAGCTGTAAGTCTAACATAGTAAGTAAATAAATAAATATACTTGATGCTAATTTAGCACCTAAGTTAAAGCTGCTAGCCTAACCAGATGTGGCTGAATAAAATTATTTACACGAAGGAACTGTCATCAGACCTCGGCAAACCTCCTTTTTTTTTAATAGTACGGAAAATCCTCATGAATCCTCCGCCACCCGGGGAGGTGACAGGGTATGTCGTACTCGTATTGACTAAAAACCGCACTTGCCTGCACCTCCCCTTTAGTCATGGCCCTGGGATCCGCGAAATTCGCCACAATCATCGATATCCTGAGGATAGACTGAATTTCAAGGTTGGGGCTTTACCACAACGTGTTAACGCGATCATTTTTAGGTTGTGAGAAAGGGATGGCGCTATTTAGTTTATAGAGCGACATCCCTCTCTCTCAATCGGAAAATGATCGCAATAATAGGTGGTGGTACGGCCCTTGGCTAGGTGTTCGTCTGACAACCGACAGTTAACCTTGCAGCAAAGTGCTCCCCGAGGCAAGGAGGCTCACAGTGCGTTAAGAATGGTCACCCATCTACAGGCAGACCGTAGCTAGCGCAGCTTAACCTTGCAGATCGGTTGATATGCGTAGTTAATACTTAGTAATTTATTATATATGTTAGTCTTTAAGGTATGTATTTATGGGCCGTAGTAGCCTGAAAATAAAAGATTTATTATTATTATTATTAGCCACGAGCCAACGGACCTACAAACGAAATCAAATATTTATTTTAATATTAGAATGCCAACGTCCAGAAATATCAACATGTTTGCATATTCCACAAAACTTGTACAACAATTCAGTTACTGCCTGCTCAGTGTAGATCGTTACGTCCTCGCCTTAATAAAGATAAGGCTTCCACTTATAATTGCAGGGGCGCCTTAATGTCCATTAAACCTGGCTCAGCGCCTTCAAAGTGAAAATTAGAACACGTGCTAGCTAAATAATATTTTAATTAAATAGATTAGAATAGATTATAGTTAGGTGTTATATGATTTTGAATGGATATTTCAGTGATAATGGATGGAAACGTAAGCTTTTCGAAATGAATGGATTCAATAAGAGGTCACATCATGCATAGCATTATTCTGTTTTTCAATATTTACTTAGTCTTAATAATAATATTATGATCATTATGATCATAAATTATGATCATAAATTATGATCTATTTGGCTAAGTCCAATGATAGTTTATAACACAATAGTCATAGAAATAGTATATTGTTGCAATTTAAATAAAAAAAATAAAAAATGATGTTAATTTATTAGTCACAAACTCAAAATAATTGATACGTAACGCAATCTTACAATTTAATATTGGATCATACTCTAAAACACATTTAGAATCTAATACTAGCCTTTTAATATTGTATATTAAATAAAAGTGGACTATAATTTCTGATATGTGCTGGTTTATTCGCCGTATAATAATCGCACAAAAAAAGTCATCCGACGGATATCGGATCCTAAGGCGAGTGTTCCACAAAATTAAGCTCTCGTGTGCCGGCGCTGCCCGCAGTGGTGGGGGCGCACTTGCGTCGCTCCGCAGAACCGGTCAGCGCTGGGTTATGCTGTGTCGCAACAAATATTGGATCATACACTAAAACACATTTAGAATCTAATAGTAGCCTTTTAATATTGGATCATACACTAAAACACATTTAGAATCTAATAGTAGCCTTTTAATATTGGATCATACACTAAAACACATTTAGAATCTAATAGTAGCCTTTTAATATTGGATCATACACTAAAACACATTTAGAATCTAATAGTAGCCTTTTAATATTAGGTCATACACTAAAACACATTTAGAATCTAATAGTAGCCTTTTAATATTGGATCATACACTAAAACACATTTAGAATCTAATAGTAGCCTTTTAATATTAGATCATACACTAAAACACATTTAGAATCTAATAGTAGCCTTTTAATATTGGATCATACACTAAAACACATTTAGAATCTAATAGTAGCCTTTTAATATTAGATCATACACTAAAACACATTTAGAATCTAATAGTAGCCTTTTAATATTGGATCATACACTAAAACACATTTAGAATCTAATAGTAGCCTTTTAATATTGGATCATACACTAAAACACATTTAGAATCTAATAGTAGCCTTTTAATATTAGATCATACACTAAAACACATTTAGAATCTAATAGTAGTGTTACGAGCTGGGGTTCGGGATAAATTAAATGTCACCAATTTAACCGATAAACAATCAAAACTTTAATTGCTCACACAAATACAAAACACAAATCACCAGTATGTCGCTATACTAGTTCACTTCACAATTCACTATCGCACTGTAGTCGCTTCGTAGTTCGCTTCGATCTTCACTTGTCCGTGTCCACAATTGAACTGCCTTGCCGGCCCCTTAGGACCGCTATTTATATGGCTCAGAAAGTTCCAGAATCGAATAATCCCGAAAATGCTACAAAAAATACGAGTAGGTACTCGCGCGCCTATTGTTTCGCGGTCGTTGACCTCAGCCTATTGTGTCGCGAGCCGCGTGTCCTTGAGGTATTGTTATAGGCACTTATAGATATAAGTACCTACCTATACCTACGCGAGTGTTGAGATTAAACTTCCACGTGTTTCTAGAACCTTCGTGAGCCATCTCAGTCGTTCTATTACGTATCCGGCGTAACACTGCCCCCTCCTAAGACATGCTCGTCCCGAGCATTATTAGATCCGTGATATCGTGCCAAGCGATCCACATGAACGATCTTCGCAGCACCTCTTTGTCCCTTTTGAATTCGGTAGGTGACATCGTTGATCTTAGTCACGACTCGATAGGGACCGTCCCATTCTGGCTGTAACTTAGGTGACTTTCCTTTGCTGCGCACCGGGTTATGTAGCCACACTAGCGAACCTTCGTCGAAGCCTTTATTGTTCGTCTTGCAGTCGTAGCGGGTCTTCGTTTCCTCGGACGTCTGTTGCCCTGACTGTCCGACGTGCTCTGAACTTTCTTTTCGTACTTCACTAAAGTCTGTTTTTAAAGTTCGCACGGGTACCAGTACTACAGCCTCTTTCCGGTCATCAGTGTACTTGCCATTTCCGTTCATCCTCCAATTTTCAAAGCAAGGTCTGCTCTCACTAGATCTTCGTTTCGGGCAACTCATCCGGAGGTGAACTCTTTCTCCGCAGAGGTGACATCTCGGAGCGGCCGACCTATTCCTTTCCTCATTAGGTCGATCCTCCTTCCGTACAAGACCTTTCCAGCAACCAGCCTTAACGTGGCCTTTCTTACCACAGGAGTAGCACCTAGGTCCTGTTACAATCTTCTTAACACGATAGGTTCCACAGTCATGTCTTGCTGCCTCCACCTCCAAGGCATGAGCCACGGCCTCCTTCAACGTTTGAGGGTGCGCTACTCTTACCGAAGCCCTTACCTCCAGATCTTTTATTCCATTGATGAATGCATCTACCAGGATAACGTCAATAAGTGCAGGCTTAGAGCGGTACGCTTTCCGGACCAATTTCTCAATTTCCAGAGACCACTGCTGTAAGGTCTCTGCATTTCTCTGTACACGGCTCCTCAACTGAGCACGAAACACATGCTCCAGGTGTGCGTCACCGTATCTTCTCGCTAAAACCTCAATCACCTGCTCATAGGTCACGTCCTTCCCGAGAACCTCTAGAACAGTCAAGGCTTCATTGCGAAGACTTAAAATAACTGCAGTCATGGCCTGTTCGTTTGTCCACCCATTTGCCTTCCTAACAGCTTCTAGTTGAATCTCATATGCTGACCACGAAGACGTTCCGTCGAATGGTGGCAACTTGAATTCACAACGTGAAGGCATCGTGGAACCACCAACCACAGGAGTCACAATTCTGTTTCCTGCCTTGAGATCACTTAAAGTCTTCTTTATATCAGATATTTCCACTTTGATTTCGGAAATCCAACAGTCGTGTTGCTTAACTTGCTCTTTCACATCCTTGAGCTCTTTGCCAAATGTCGCTTGAACATCCTTTAAAAAGTGCATTTGGTCGTCTTTACCACGCTGTAATTGCTCCTGCAATTGACGCGTCTGCTCCTCCTGCTTACGGGCCTGCTCCTCTTTGTCTTTTTGCAGCTGCTCCCGCAGTAGGCGGGCCTGCTCCTCCTTGTCTTTTTGTAGCTGCTCCCGCAGTAGGCGGGCCTGCTCCTCCTGCTTACGGGCCTGCTCCTCTTTGTCTTTTTGCAGCTGCTCCCGCAGTAGGCGGGCCTGCTCCTCCTTGTCTTTTTGTAGCTGCTCCCGCAGTAGGCGGGCCTGCTCCTCCTGCTTACGGGCCTGCTCCTCCTGCTTACGGGTTTGCTCCTGCATCAGCGCCATCAAAGCTGACAAGTCAACGGCAGGCGCTGGAAGGTCTCCAGATGGACCAGCGACTGGATCTAACGTCGGCTGCGGAGGGCCCGAAGGTTGTGACGGAGAATCTCCAAACCGTCTCTGGTCCATCTCTTGCTGCCGCTGACTTCTGGTACGAATACCGTCCATAATAGAGATGAGACGTATATACTGGTAGAGGTATATATACCAAGTATGTGCTTCCCAGTACATAGACCAGGTACGGACCGAAATACTGGGTAAATACCTTGAAGGTATGACGTCAGACGCATAGTACGATACGAACCGCTACCACAAGGTAGCGCCCAGTTTTATCGGTACTTCGGTACGCCGAAGCAACCCGAAGCTACCCGACAGCTTACGAAGGGACCCGAAACGTCATTCGTGCTTTATGAACATTCGGTTGATTTAATTTAGTGAGACAAAATGGGTACTTATTTTTACGTGCATAAGGAACATAATAGCATAATTACATTTTTTGTCACGACGTGAAAGAGTTCATTAGTTTGTTTATGTTAGGGAATATTATTACGTGTTTGAATGTTTACGTTGTCTAGTGGTACTTCTTATCTTAGGTCGACAATGTTTTGATTTTTTGCGTCAGTTGTGATTGCGATTTCGTTACACCTGTTTGTTTTTATCTAGAAAAGTGTATAGTAGACATGAAACGTCGTACCTACATTATATTGGAGGCATACCATACTTATCGCATACGTTTACTTATCGAAATCCTACCACACCCAAATACTTAGAAGTATTTTGATACGTGGTATTTGTACCAGGTATTTAGTGATACCCATACCTTAAAGGCCGGGTATGGAGAATGGCAGGTATATCTCATCTCTAGTCCATAATTTATCCCACTACTTCTGACACCAATTGTTACGAGCTGGGGTTCGGGATAAATTAATTGACACCAATTTAACCGATAAACAATCAAAACTTTAATTGCTCACACAAATACAAAACACAAATCACCAGTATGTCGCTATACTAGTTCACTTCACAATTCACTATCGCACTGTAGTCGCTTCGTAGTTCGCTTCGATCTTCACTTGTCCGTGTCCACAATTGAACTGCCTTGCCGGCCCCTTAGGACCGCTATTTACATGGCTCAGAAAGTTCCAGAATCGAATAATCCCGAAAATGCTACAAAAAATACGAGTAGGTACTCGCGCGCCTATTGTTTCGCGGTCGTTGACCTCAGCCTATTGTGTCGCGAGCCGCGTGTCCTTGAGGTATTGTTATAGGCACTTATAGATATAAGTACCTACCTATACCTACGCGAGTGTTGAGATTAAACTTCCACGTGTTTCTAGAACCTTCGTGAGCCATCTCAGTCGTTCTATTACGTATCCGGCGTAACAGTAGCCTTTTAATATTGGATCATACACTAAAACACATTTAGAATCTAATAGTAGCCTTTTAATATTAGATCATACACTAAAACAAATTTAGAATCTCATAGTAGCCTTTTAATGTTAGATCATACACTAAAACACATTTAGAATCTAATAGTAGCCTTTTAATATTAGATCATACACTAAAACACATTTAGAATCTAATAGTAGCCTTTTTTGGGTCCTTAGGCGTTTCGCACCGCGAGCGGTTCGAACCGCGGTGTGAAATGCCCAAGAGCTCTTTTTGAATGGGTTCTTTCGCACCGCGGTTCGAATCGCCCAAGAACATTTTGTAATGGGGTCGATTCGGACCGCAGTGTATCAGTATAAATAAATACTTGGAATTCTTAAATGTATGATACGAGTCAAACTGGACTCAAGACAGAAGCATTAGTTCGTTTCGCCCCGTGGTCCGAATCGACCCATTCCAAAAGATACCGTCGGCCATTCGCACCACTTCAACCACTACGGTGCGAATGGTCCCATTCAAAAACAGTACTTGGGCGATTCACACCGCGGTTCGAATCGCTCGTGGTGCGAAACGCCTAAAGACCCCCTTTTTTATAGTACGGAAAATCCTCATGGATCCCCCGCCACCCGGGCAGGCAGGTTATGTCGGACAGGTGGGTGGCAGGGTATGTCGGACTCATACCGACTAAAAACCGCACTTGCCTTCACCTGCCCTATAGTCATGGTCATGGGATCCGCGAAATCCGCCACGACCATGACGGGCTGCGGTCCAGCAATCGCTGGATCCCATCCATCAGCGAGGCCTTTCTTCGCATACCGATTGAAGGCACGCGTTTTCGCCACAGATGTGCCACCTACAAAATTTAAACTTGACAGAAAGGATAGGCTGGCTAAGAAATCATTTTTATAATGAAGATACAAACGGTGGTTAAATGTTCGAACAAAGCGAAGGGACACCGTAATCTTATTTAAACAGCTATTGAAAAAACCAATAATAATAATAATAATAATAACGTTTATTGATCTACAAATACACAAAAACAATACATAATGGTTTGTAACACTTAATAAATAAAATATAAAAATTTGTGGGTAGAACAAAAATTAAATCTACGTAGCAAACAGAATGGTAAAGTACGACCACTAAAACTAAGAACATTTTTCTAAAAAATATTTGTAAACTTAATACATTTAACATGTTTTGCAAAGTATTGTTTTAAGTGTACATTATACAATGTTATTGCTAGTATCTAAACTAGGCCGAGCCTGTATCTTAGATACTAGTCTCTTCCAAAAAACTTACGGGGTACACACTTTGTTGTTTTATTTATGTGTTTAGTTTAATATTGATGATGATTAGGAGTAGTTCTTTTTTATTTATTTTTTCAGTATTAATTTACCATTATTTGTATTATTATAATTATTGTATAATTTTAATTTTAGTTTATTTAAATCACTGCTTATTTAATTATTATGAAAAGATTTTCAATATCCTCGTAACATTGCGTTTTTAGCCACACTGTTAATTTTGCTTTACAGTCATGTTTATTAAGGGGGTATAAATTGAGCATTTTATTTACTTTATTATATAGAAATGGACCAAGAAATGATTGGAATTTATTGACGAAGAATGTTCTGGTGGGAACTTTTGGACACAATTTTTCATTTCTTCGTGTATGTGGCGCATTAGTATCATAATGCAGTCTTGCGTGCTGAGCTAAAATAGTATCAGTAAGAAATAATTGTCTCACTGATAGAACATCGCACAGCGTATAAAGTTGAACGGTTGGAAATCTGAAGGGCTTAAAGGTCATAACTTTAAGCAGGGCACGCTGTGCTCTTTCGACTCGGATAATATGCGATTTCTTAGCACCACCCCACACCCTTATACAGTAGGATAATATTGACTGAGCCAGAGCGTAATAAACTGTTTTTAATAATTTTATATCTGCAACATGGCGTAATGTTTTAAAAATATAAATCATTTTACGGGTCCTTTCCGCAGTCATCTGGATGTGTGGTATCCATGTTAGAGTTTGATCAATCAGTACACCAAGATACTTAATGGTAGTAGCTCTCTCAAGGACATCACACCGGCACAGAGGATTCATTATTTGGGCGTCATTACATGTGTGCGCTGCTATATTGAAAACGTTATCGGGAAGGTAACTATTTGTTGTGCCAAAAGTTATATATTTAGTTTTGGACGTGTTCAGGGTCAGGACATTTTTCCTAAGCCATTGCATCGCTACCTGAAGACCTCTTTCAGCTTCGAGCCTAGCCTCCTCCCAGGTTTTACCATGAATTACTAGTGCAGTATCATCTGCAAAAGTAAATATTTTACAGTTGTTAATGTTAAGATTGCATAAGTCATTAATGTAAATAAGGAAGAGGCTAGGACCGAGAACGCTCCCCTGTGGTACACCAAAAGTAATAGGACAGTCTACGCTAGTTAGATTTCCGATTTTAACCCTCTGTGTTCTATGGGAAATGTAACTTTTAAAAAGATGAAGACATTTTCCACGAACGCCCATGTTTTCCATCCTTTCCAGAAGCAGAGGGCCAGAGACCGTGTCAAAAGCCTTCGCCAGATCTAAAAATATACCTAAGCATTTATTTTTCTTGTCTAGATGATTAGCAATGTAATTGGTTAAACCGGTAACAGCGTCAGAAGTGGAAATGCCAGCCCTAAACCCATATTGGTTGTTTGATATAAGGTTTTCTTTTTCTAAGAAACTAAGCAATCGCTTATTAATAACCTTTTCCAAAACTTTAGAAAGGGCAGGGAGAACCGAAATTGGGCGATAGTTGGTGACACAATCTCTCGCCCCAGACTTATGGATAGGATGGATAACTGATATTTTAAATATTTTCGGGAAAATACCCGTATTAATAGATAAGTTGACAATGTGAGTTATGACCGGTATTATATAGTTTTTGCAAGTTTTCAGTAATTTGTTAGGTAAGCCATCCCAGCCAACAGCGCTGTCCCTTTTAAGACTCATAATAATTGATTCAATCTCTGTATTGTCGGTCTCGAGCATAACCATGGAATTTTTAGGAGAATTTGTATTATTTTTTGCAATTTCGCTTTGCCTGGTGGTTCTGCGATTACGTGGTATTTTGTCTGCGAATGATTTTCCCACATTGGCAAAAAAAGTGTTGACGAGTTCTACGGACTTTTGGGGAGTGTCACCAATTCTCAAGAGGTCATTTGGTATTATTTTTTGTTTGTTTGTGTTGACAATCGATTTTATTGTAGCCCATGTTTTTTTAGAATTATCCGAGTGCTTTTTTAACTCATTTTGCTCATATATCCTTTTAAGTCGCTTGAGTAAGTCGTTGCAGTAGTTTTTGTACCTTTTATAAGTAATATTGATTATTTCATTACTGGGCTCTGCTTTACACTTAATGTGCATTCTGTCACGATTCCGAATGCATCTTATCAGTCCTGGAGTGATCCAGGGCTTGAGACAGCGAGCTCTACGGGGTATTAAGATTTTCATGGAGTGCAATATTAAAATATAATATTCAAACATATTAAAAAACACATAATTTTTTCAATGAAAAATCGGATCTAGAACAGTGAATATTATGAAAAACATTGACGTCGCAACTACACAATACACAGATAAAACAAAAATACCCACCAAATACATAGTCAAGAGAGTAAAGTAAGTGAATTTAAAATTCAAAGCCCGCACAAAAGCCACACAAAAGGTCCGCAAGCCACAGCATTATAACGTTTCAAGCTATACTATATAACTGTACATACAAGTACGTTTTATTAAGTTTAAATAAAAATATCTAGTTCAAAAGTTATTTGATTTTGAACTGAGTGAATTGTCTAGTGGTCTCAACCGTGGCTGCTGAGCCAGAGGCCTCGCCTTCGATTCCCAGCTGTGTTATTAGTTTTTTCATGAAATTCTCAGTAGCACCTCGAAGGGTGAATGTGTGTATATTTAATAGCAATAGGCTCGCCCCCTATTATGTGGGACCATAAATATACCAGCAAACACTTCACCTCTCTGATCGATCGATGAACACAATTGTTACAACCACGTGATTATTTCAATGGTGTATTGCGAATATAGGTCAATAAGTTGTTATTGTACTGAGGCCAGCACATCAAGCTACCACAAACTTTCTTTGATTGATTTTATTTTTTTAAATCCTTATTTGAAATATAAGTTTAGAGGCTTTTAATCTTTAAAGATTATGCCAGCCTCATCGTACCCTAAAGTAAGAGGAACAGAAACAATAAGTCCTCTTTAATGCGCATACAAATTTATAAATCTTTATAGCTTTTTTACTGAACGGCATAGATAATAGTGTTTGAAAAACTCCTAGCTCCAAAATATTAATATTTAATTCGGTCATTAACGTTTCCCTTTCTCTTCTATATCGTTCACAATCCACCAACCAGTGGTGGACATCTTCTACAGTTCCACACAATTCACAATAAGATAACGAAATGATAAGATTCATATTCAATTAGGAAAATTTGACAGTTTCGGATAACTTGACTTGCTGGCATCTATACATAAATTTATCAAAGAACACACAATTTTGTGCAACTATACTCTGCCATTTTAACATGCAATATTGAGTAATAATAATAATAATAGGACGTGGACACAGCGATCATTGTACCGATAGTCGTGTCAGCCAATGGCTTAATAGCCACGAGCCTCGACCAACACCTCAGGAGGCTCTCGTTAGGCGGCTGGGTCAAAGGCTTGATCCAGAAAGCAGTACTGCTAGACACGGCTCGTATTGTTAGGAGATTCCTCTCTCTGGAGCCCTGACCGCCGGTAGCTTGGACCCTGTTCCCGATACCGGTGGGCCTCTATTTTTTATATTTTTAAATGTTTTTGTCTTTAATTTATTTTATAAAAATATTTAAAAATATAATTTATAAGAAAAAAAGTTAAATAAAGGAAATAATAATAGTATTAGTAATAAAAGTGTTCATATGCTGTAGTCGTGTTTACATAATAAAACTACTATTTTATTAAACCCAGCCACATAAATTCAAAGCTAAACATTAGTGACTAGAATATTCATATTGACTATAAAAAATATTTTCAGGTCGCAAATTTATTTCTGCAACAGAAATTTGAATATTTTGAGCATACAACACTACACGGATATTTACAAAATGGATACACGGGTACCTTTGTATACCTGATTTAATACTATTCACAGACTTGCCGATGAATTGAGTTCTTTCATTGAGCTCTCTATTATATGGTGGAGCAACACGATAACAGTTTATGATTGGCTCTTTCCTGAAAAGACCATTCCACATTATGACACACGTTTTTATACTGTCTGGATTTTAAAAGAGGCCATGGTTCTCTTAGTTTAATATCGGCGTTTCTTCTCAGAGGTCGCCAGTTTGAATGAATGTCATACCATCTTAGTACAAACAAATATAATTTTGATTTGTTTTGTTTTGTTTTTTACTAAACATTGCCCCACACTATAATTTTCTCCTTTATCGTGGGAGCGTTTACAAACAATTTTTTCACAGCGAAAATGTAGATCACTCGACCACTATGCCAAAAGTATCGTCAACCAAAACTTTGTAAAACTATCTTTAAATGATCTATAGAACTATCTTTTTGTATTTTTTTGAAATTTTCCATGCTAAGATTTTAAAGTTATTAAGCAAAGGAAAAATTCGGATAGTTAGTAGGTAAGGTGGCATCGTTCGACATTGAACTAACTGTAAAGTAAGTCGTGTCGGTTGAAGAGCAAAATACTTGCTTTTCAATAGGTGTCATTGACGTCACCTTAAAGACGTAAATTCAGAAAGCGAAGACAAAATTCGACATGGCGGGTAGGTATCGCGGTGGCTTAGTGGTCATAGCGTCTGGTGTACCTGATCTATAGTAATAAAAAATTGTTTGTTTAGGTGCATTAAATGATCGTACAATCAGGTATGCGAGCACCTATGGCAATCGTTAATGTTAGTCAGAAGCCCGGAAATCCTGACAACCAGTCTATCCTCAGGATATCAGTACCTATTACCCATTAATTGGGTTGTGGAGGTCTGATGGCAGTCGCTTCGTGTAAAATACTGACGTTCAGCCGCATCTGGTTAGACTGGAAGCCGACCCCAACATAGTTGGGAAAGCCTCGGTTAAACTGGGTGTTGCAATAAGTGGACTGAATTTATAATATAGGCGTGGTTTATTCTACCTGGTATGAAATAAATGATTATTATTATTATTCTCCTCCACAGTTACAAAAAATAACGTTCGTCGAGAACAAACAGAAGATTAACTATTATAAGTGTGTGTTGACTGTCCGTCGTGGTGTCAGTCAGCACGAGCGTAACTAAGCAAGCATAGGACAGGTATGCATGCTTAGTTACCGTCAGATGTTAGACAGTCTGGTGACTGTCTTCCTGACAGACAATTTTCAGGTCAATATAATCCCTTTTATGCCACTTCTCCCCTTATTTAGTTAAAATTTTATCTAAATTTTTAAATGATAATGACCTTAAACTGTAGAAGTAAATTTATGTTATAAATTATCTCAATGATGTACTAAAACCTACCACGAAGGCAACAGTGTTCGAAGAGCAGAATTTTACAATAACCACATCACACTTGACGCTGGCAGAATAGTCGACAACGACTCAATTGCCATCAAGGAAAAAAAAAAAAAGAATGCATTTCATTCTTATATTGACCTGAAAATTTGACAAAACCATACCCGTATAAGTATACTTCTAGTTTCTGTGACGTTGGTATTCCTCAACATTTATCCCAAAGACAATGTTATCGAGGTTTCAAACAAATTCTTTAATCCGCTCTTAAACTAGTTATAGCTTGCGGCTGTTCTTAAAGCCCGCCAAGTCTTGCGAGCACTTTTTCAAATTGAATTTACTGTAGGACAGGATTTGGTGCACGAGACCACAAAGAAAATTGTTTTTCTCTCATTTAATGTCGATCCTACTTAAGAAAGAAAAAAGAAAAATACGTTAGATATTTTTAATGAGGCACTTTATATTTGAGATTATATTTTTTTCAATATTATTATATATGTCAATGAAAATATAAAGGCATGCAGGATGGTTTGTTCCAAAATGAGTTTACAAAAATAATGATTGATTTTTTATACCACTAAAGTAGCAAAGAAGCATACGGCCCACCTGATTGTAAGCTGTACGCTGGCACCACTAGGGTTAACACTTGTGCGTAGTCAACCCTGTAAAACGAAAGAGGAATAAATAATAGGGTTGGCAGTATAAGGCTCAAAGTCACTGCCAACACAACGTTTCCTCGCGGAGCACTTACAACCTTGCTCACCGTAAGGAACACAACACAGCTCAAAGCACTGTTATTACACTTCTATTTTCTCCCCAGTCGGGCAGGTCCAATTTGGGTGGAATTACTCCCACTATGCCCCACTTCTCTTAATGAATATTCTGGAGCGTCATTTTTACGTGCTATGTAGGTTTATTTTGAGAGCTGAACAATAATTTTCTAAATATGATAGCTTTATTCTTTTCTAGATATTTTTTATATACAATTAAAACTTTTATTTTATACTATCTGTTGCCCTCGGCTTCACCTGCATCCGAAAGGGCTTTTTGAGACAAAAGATAGCCTATGTCCTTCTCCAAGGTCTAATGTATCTCTGTACTAAATCAAAATCGGTTCAGCAGTTTAGCCGTGAAAGCATAACAGACATACAGAGTTACTTTCGTATTTATAATATGGATAAGTAGGGATTTCCGATAGCGTGAATTTGTATTAAATACTTCCATTTGTGCCTTATGGATGTTATTTTTCTGTCAGTAGGTACTTAATGCTAAGAAGAAGTTGTCCCACATATCAACGCACGCAAAGACTGAACCTTTTAGTTAAAAAACTTAAAGGAGGAACCTACTCTGAGAAAGTTTTATTTAAGGGGATACCTCGTAAATTTACTCGATTTTCGATTGTGCAGATTTCTTTGATTTTGTATTACCCTGCTAAAGAACATAATATACTTTTATTATAAGGACATACCACAGACAAAACCGCAAGTAGCCGCAAGTTTTAATAAAAAAAATTCGTGTAGTAGTTAGTAGAGTATACGACTTTCATTATATGAGAATATTATGGTTGGCACAAAGGAGTCGCCGGCTTTTCACAAGATTCTAAGGTTGTATGTGTCTGAAACATTCTCCTTTGTGGACACAGCCGGCTTCTCATCCCATGAAACTGTTCCAACATCGTGGATAGTTGTGATACAGATGAACTGTGTCTTAAAAAAAACGGTTTTGATGTGAATGAACTAAATAAATATCACTTAATTTTAACCCCAAAATGATACTTATTTTCATCGTAACTTAGCATAAGAAGCAGCTGTTTGAACATTATGTAAAATCTTGAAATCTGAAAAAAAAAACCTTTGTACAACTATACAATGGTATATTTAAGCAAATGTAATGAACATTATAGAACCCAGAGAGCCTATAAAATTCTCTTGCAAAAAATATAAAATTGCCAAAGCGTATCCAAATTCAAACAGTAAATACTTTTTAAAAAGAGAATGGTATTTTATACGAATTCCAAGTATTCCTTGTTCAAATCCCTAGTAGCCCAGCAGGATAGCATGTCTGTGATAAATGCGTATTCCCGCCACGGTCGGCTTGGCCGCGTGTCGGCCATTTTTCTTATAGTATTATATTGAGTAAAATTTGGAGCTCGCACCGGAAAAATGCCGCGTGCGTCTCCACCGTGGGTTGAAGGTATATTGGCTACTAAAGAAATCCGTGTAGGCGTATGGATGTTGCATATTTTTGTAATAAATTAGTTCTCTTTTCATTTAATATCATCAAGGCAAGAGCCTTATTAATTGAATTATGGGGTCCATAGGCAACGTAATTTCATTTTGCAGCATTTTCTAGAAAAGCAAAAACCTATTGCTGTTTTGGAAAATGTAGTAGGTAGACACATTAGGTAAGTAGGACACATTGTCTCATCCATAATAAATTTATTTAAAGTTTGAGCTTCAGTAACCTCCTGCTATACTATCCCCAAAACTGCGTTAACATAATAAAATTATGCTTTGCCAACGATCAGTTGACACAGTTTCTGGGGGTATTTATTTTTAAAACCTTGCCCACACACAGTATTTTCTCCCATACAGTGGGTACGTTTACAACACTTTTCACATTCACAAACTAATCACTAATCACCCGGAATCACTACGTACAAATATTTTCTCCATACAGCGATCGAATCCACAGTCAGCGCCGCAGTTAATTGCTCCGCTGCTACAAAAATGTGCCCTAAATTAAAGTACTTAATTTTAGGGCACATTGTAGTCATTTTTGCCTCTCGTTGCAGAGAATCATGGATTTCCAAACCAGTTAACCAGTAAGTCCAACCTTTTGCATGCCAGTCCCACATCTGGGTACTGAGCAAGTTCTTAATCGAGCATCAGTACTGGTACAGGAGTACTATAAGGTGACGAACATTTTTAATACCATTTTTTGGGTAAAAAGTCTTTCGTTAAACACTCATTCAATTCCACAAAGAGAATGACATCATTACTTTCTTTATCTTCACTTGCTGTTTTAGTTCGGATTTTTCATTACAACCTCCATTGTCCGGTTCCCGACATCTTTAATGAAACATTGTGTGTTAAAGAAAGTATAATTAATTAAACTTCAACCCGGTTCATTAGCTTTGCTCAGCTCTAATGGCTCACCTCTACTGAACACCACAAGACATGAACTATTATTTTTAATTAGTATAATTATTTTACTATTATATATGGGAAAGATTAACGGAAAAGTTTATGTATATACTTATAGATAACTTGTTTTTAAAGAATATTAATAAAATAAGAAAATGACTACAAGGAGGAAAATGCGAGTGTCCGTTGCTTATTTTTACAAAACAATAGATTTATATAAAAATAATAGGTATATATGGCTCGCACGCACTAACGTATTAGATGCGTACTTAAGGCTACTAAAAATCCGTTATGATTGAGTTGAAATGACCATTAAATAACCAAAAAATGAAAAAATATTTATTTTGAGAATTTTAGATTGTATAGTCTTAACACCTCTTAAATGTGCAGGTCTCATCATAATGTTATCCTTTGCGATATGTTTTTGTGGTCGAAACAAAGCTTCGTAACATTGCGAAACATAAAACAACATGTACCTAGTAAACTGACAGGGTAAGAGACTGGAACACAACCTCACAGACAATATAACTTCAGTGCTCTATAGAAACAAGAGTAAGCAGCAAGGCGTACTTACTAGATAAAATCTTCTTAAGGAACTCACGCGAACTTGTAATAACATCGAACTACCTTGTAATACTTTTTAATTCCTTCCATATAGCTGTGACTAGGGATACCAAATATTCGAACAATAATTTTGGTTATTTAGAAAAGGAAAAATACGACCGCGGGCAGGATTCCTTTTCTAAATAACTTTAAAATCTTAGCTTGGAAAATGCCAAAAATATACAAAAAGATAAAAATTTTGGTATCAATATTGGAGGAGTTTTGGACATAAGGTTGTAAACAAGGAAAAACAGGTTTATTAAGAAATATACTAATACTTTTCCTATCGTATGGAAAATCCTCAAGGATCGTGCACCGTGGGAGGTAGCAGGGTACCTACCTACGTCGGACTCCTACCGACTAGAAACCGCACTGCCTATTATCCCTTTTTTAAGGTTTGACGTTTTTGGTCTAGTGGTTCGCGTGTCGGATTACTGATCACGAGGTCGTGGGTTAGATTCCCACACACAAATATTTATGTGATGAACATAAGTGTTTTTGTTTGACTGGGTGTTTCTTATTTAATATAAGTATTTACTTACAAAAAAAAATAGTATGTAGGTATAAGTATTATATCCGTTGTCTAGTACCCATAGTACAAGCTCTGCTTAGTTTGGGACTAGATGGTGCTGTGTAAAATTGTTCAAGTTTTTTTTTCTTTTTTAAATACCTTTAATTCTTTAAGCAATCCACACATACTATTTCTTTTGGGGTTGAAAACAGTCTAGCATTGCATAGCATTAACATTATTGCAGTCCACACGTACGTATACGTATTTATTATTTTACCTGATGATGAGACCCAAAACAAGAATAAGCCAAAGACAAAATGAGACTTATAATTATTCAAGCAAAAAATATTCCTTTATTCAAAATGTAATTACTTCATTTGAGAAAATGGTAAGAAGATTTTTCAGCCATAAAAACCGAACACACCGAACAAAATGTTGACTTCTAAATTCAAAGTGTTAAAATTCGGAAAATCCCGAGAATAAAGTACACATGGTAACACTAGTATTGATATATAGTCGGTAATCCATACTTCCTGTGTGTACTTCAATTTTTATTGAGTTATTATCTCCTGTAACGACTGAATTTATTTTATGGTCGCA
The DNA here is from genome assembly GCA_964056405.1 of Acronicta alni. Lineage (NCBI taxonomy): Eukaryota > Metazoa > Arthropoda > Insecta > Lepidoptera > Noctuidae > Acronicta > Acronicta alni. The sequence goes on from OZ043926.1 coordinate 9,990,491, forward strand.
ACAGCTTCGCAACTGTTCCTACTATTGACGAATGGCAACGTTTATTTTTATTGGCTATAAACCTTTTTGTTTATTCATACGAATTACGTGCAGGTAAATAAATTCTGTGCGTATTAATAACTAATTATCACTCGCTTAAACGGTGAAGGAAAACATCGTGAGGAAACCTGCATACCTTAGAGATTTTTCTCGATGGTTTGTGAAGTCTGCCAACCCGCATTAGGCCAGCGTGGTGGACTATAGCCTAATCCATCTCAATATGAGAGGAGACCCGTGCCCAGCAGTGGGACAGTATATGGGTTGATGAAAAAAAAAAAAATTCTCGAACTGTCGGACAAACGTTATTGATGAACTGATTCGGTGGAAAGCATGGTTTAAACATTGGCTGACTGAAAAATAATGGCATTGGGCCATTATTTTTAGCACATACGCTTTATATGTATAAAGTAAATATTTTTAACCTAAGTACTTAGCTATTAAGCAAAGGAAAAATTCGAGTTAGTAGGTAAGGTGGCATCGTTCGACATTGAACTAACTGTAAAGTAAGTCGTGTCGGTTGAGGAGCAAAATACTTGCTTTTCAATAGGTGTCACTGACGTCACCATAAAGACGTAAATTCAGAAAGCAAAGGCAAAATTCGACATGACGGGTAGGTGTCGCGGTGGCTTAGTGGTCATAGCGTCTGGTGTACCTAACCAGAAGACGCAGGTTCGAATCCTGCCCGCGGTCGAATTTTTCCTTTGCTTAATAACTTTAAAATGTTAGCATGGAAAATGCCAAAAAAATACAAAACGATACTAAGTACTTAGCCAGCGCTTTTTTTATTGTTGACGTCGACAAACGAGCAGACTAGCCACCTGATGGTCATCATCGCCTATGGACATCTGCAACACCGGAGGAGTTGCGAGAGTGCTGATGCGTTGCCGGCCGGTAAGGAACGCACCATTTGAAGAATTCTTACGTGCATTTATGTTAAACATCCTATAAATTTTCGATTTGGTAAATTGAGGAATTGTTTGTGGTTACAAATGCCTACAGAAAATACAGTCAATAGCCTATATTCGCACAGTCTGCACAGTTTATACGTACCTATAGGGATTCTATTTTCGAATAAAACAGTGTTGGTATTTATTTATTCCATATATCATATTATTAATAATCCACGGTTGGTATCAACAAAAAACACTTTACAGTATTGCCCCTTACGCTGTAAAAGAGCAATAGCATAAATAATGTCTTACCAATCTCATATCTAAACAATGACATAAATTACGTATCTCTTCCAAATCACCAAAAGATAAGGGATGTGAGTAGTATCTGATGTAATTTCATCTTAGAAGGGTGACCATGGGCGAAGTAAATTGAGTAGGGCGCACCCCGCAGCGTCTAACTGAGATTTATGTACTCAAGTTGTTCTGTACTCGGGTTTGCTTGCACTCATTGAATTGTGTGTGTAACCGAAAATGGATAAGTTTCTTTGAAAGGTTCTTGTAGGTAGAACATTTTTTGTCCTATAGGTTTTATTATACATCGTCACATGATGCCCATAAAGTTAGGCGGTACTTTAAAATCTTTTAATAATAACTCTTTATTTTTCTCTTCCACAAAGATTCTTAAAATTAAGGTCATAAAACTTTTTACACTAGTCCTTTGTGAGAAACTGGAATCTGCGTTACATGGTTTCCTATTAACCCTGCCACGCGTTTTAGAACTAAATTTGTCCTTAGGATATCGGTATTACCTAGCAATTGGGTTCTGGAACTGTTCCGGTTCCATGTAAAACACCTACTCAGCCACATCAGATTATGCAGGAAGCCGATCTCAACATAGTTGAAAAACAGGTAGGCATAGATTCTAGATAGCTTCCTGGCTGTTAATACATAAGTATTCGTTTGAATCTAGCATAACGTTTCCGATCCTACCATTCATATAAACCATCATAATATATACTTAATATAATGACCGATAAATACTACAGAGAAATACTTTTTTTCCGCCGGGAGGAGACGCCCTAGAAAGACTTACGTTGACCTTATTGGTGGGGTTCTTCAAAAAGGTCAGGTAGCTCGCAACCAGCGTATGTGTATGACAAGATGTATGAATGTGGACGAAGCGTAAGAAGTTTATAATAATCAATAACAAGTGACGGTCTTTAGTTTCTGCATACCCCATGGGAAAAGGCGTGAGTGTATGTATGTAAATACAACAAAACATAGTAATAAAGCTTGGCTTGTTCCTGGAAAACGATCTTCCTTGTAACAAGTTCCTTGGAAATCCGAAATAATGTCTAATTATAAAATTGGACGAATAGGAAAATCCTTATTACCTACTACACCGGTTTATTTTTGGGACCGTTTTTACATTGTAAAGATTTTCTACATGTTATTTTAAGAAATATAATTTCAGACCTTCGTTTGTTATTTTTTTTTCATTATTAATACATTAAAATTAATTTTAAACAAAAACCGCTTCCTTCAAAAGATAAATAAAAAACTTGTAATGCAGTGCGTAAAATGGACGAACATTTTAAAAGCAGAGTTTAATTTAAAAAGTGGGGAAAAGATAAGAGTGGTGTGTAATTTATGACGTCATTATGGCGGAAATTAAATGAAAAACGCCCCTGAGCCGACATTATGTCCACATGTAACGGAATCCTGTGTTTCAATAATGAAAAGCTGAATAACAGTATATTTTGCATTCAGTATTCAGTTATTTTTACAGAAATTCGACACACATTGTAATGTTTTGAATCTCAATTTCTCTCATACAGATTCCATTGTTATGCTTTTGGCTACATTTTCTTTTAATAAATCAATATTCAAAGAATATTGATGAAAAAACACTATTAAGTAAACGTTAATAACAATATTAAAGGTTTACTGTTCTTACAATATTAAATGCCCGCCCAAACTAAACAGAGCTTTACCTACTCTAATTAGTTTATTGTTTTATTCATATCATCATATAATGTCACTGCTGTGCACGGGTCTTCCTTACAGAATAAGAGGGATTAGGCTATAGTCCACCACGCTGGCCTAGTGCGGGTTGGCAGACTTCACACACCGAGAAAATCTCTCAGGCATGCAGGTTTCCTCACGATGTTTTTATTCATAAAATGTCCCAAATATTTATTTCATCATCATCATCCCATATACTGTCCCACTGCTGGGCACGGTTCTCCTCTCATATTGAGAGGGATTAGGCTATAGTCCACCACGCTGGCCTAGTGCGGGTTGACAGACTTCACAAACCGTCGAGAAAAATCTCTAAGGTATGCAGGTTTCCTCACGATGTTTTCCTTCACCGTTTAAGCGAGTGATCATTAGTTATTAATACGCACATGAAATCGAAAAGTCAGAGGTGCGTGCCTTGGGTTCGAACTCGAGACCTTCGACTTGGCAGTCCAATGGTCATACCACTAGGCTAAATATTTATTTACTTATATAAAACTATACAGACATGATATTTTTGAGGTATCCCTAGAGAACTATTTGGTTTAGTTAGTCAAGTTTAAGGTGGCTCATAAATCTTCATGACATGGGTCTTACGGCATGAAGACAAACTTACATAATAATTACGTCACAACAGCTCGTTGACTATAATACTTTTGTTAACGAACATTGTTTAAACTTTATCTTGACACATTCTTAATACTTATATATTTTGTGGAATCTCTCAGAGAACATGGCTTAAAGAATTAGCTCGGTGAAGTGGCAATGGACTGGTCAATTCTCCCGGAGAATCAAAATAAAAAATAAGAATAATAAATAATTAGAAACCCGCACGCAGAAATTTTGTAAATCTTTTTCCCTGTTAAAGATTTAATCTTTTATTTATATATTTAATGTGAAAAGCCTTTGCCTTGAAATTTCCTCATTGGTGTTTGTAACCTTAAGTTAGGATTGGTACTAGATTAATGGTAGGTACTACGCTCGCCCTCTATTATATGGAACCTAAACTCATACTGATGCAATCTTCTGGAGAATATATGGGTGTTTCTGGGTTTAATGAGAAAAAGAAACGATTACATTATTCTTATTGCAATTAAAACTTCTGTAGGTATAGAAAAATCTATTTATTTATACTGTTGCACGTACATTTATGTTAGCTAGATATTCTTAGAATTAAGTAGCCAGTAAGATAAGCACAGCAGTGACGTAGTTCATTGGCTGTATCTGTATGTACCTTTAACCAGTCGTTCATTAAACCTCATACTGTGAACACGCTTTTAATTTAGCGCCCTCCTGACATACACGCACATAAACACACCACCCGGCAAAATACGGCCGCAAGCCAATGACATTAATACAAGACATTGCTTTCAGACACAGCTCTCACAAAAATCCAGACATACTGACAAAAGTGTCTTCGCGAACACATCACACTCAGGCTTGGCCGCCAGGAGACCGTTGAGTGCAGTAGTCGAAAAACAAGAGGGTCAGCGAAAAATCTGTGTCTCCTGCTACGGCTATAGGTAGTGAGGGAAAAGTGTTTCAAGGAAGAGAGACAATTTAGTGCAGGTCTAAAGTGTGAATTTCGTAAAATTTCCATTATTTGGTCATGTTTCCTGACTTTCGCGAAATATATCCAAAACTGTCCCATAAGAAGTTCGTAGGGTACAACTATAAAGTGTAAGGCTAACAAACAAAGACGACAAAGTAAGTTTGAGTGCTTGGCGCTCTTGGATTTGTTGAACTCGTGCATGTATGCATGTCAATGTGTGCGTGCGTGTGTGGACGTCAGTTACCTTACCACGCCTGTCCCTTTAAACACAGATTCACCCTGTGGCCGTATTGGGCGTTGACTGGCTGTATTATGTATGCTGATGACCGACTAACGTCCTTCCCTCAATTGAGTCATGAATATTGAAGTGAACGTTACGAAGGTCAGGCAATATACAGGTACTTTGCATCATAACGTGGAATAACTAATGGTACCTTAACATTTTTGGGAAATTGTAAGGAAAAACTTTTTTTTCTCAAGACAAGATTAGAACTTTTTACTCGGAAAAACAGTCATTTTTGACAGAAATCTCTATGACAACTACCTTAAAGTAGCCGTTATTAATATATGATATTACATAGCTACTACTCTACTACTAACTAGTAATCAAGAAAAACGAGCGTGTTGATATGTGCGCGGCGATACGAAGCTAGGATTAGACCCGTAGGGTTAACCTTATAGAAACCCTACTTGAAACTAAATTTTAATGAGGTCATGAAAGATGTTTCTGTATTACCTTACTAACTACTATTTATTTTTTTAAATTATGCAATGTTGACTTTCTTTCGAGGATGCGTTCGATTTTTTTTCATAACTACAACAAACTCATGTTTTATCCCTACTAATATTATCAATGCGAAGGTAACCGCCCGACTGTATGTCTATATGTCTGTCACGCTTTCACGCCTAAACCACTGAACTGAGTTCGATGAAATTTGATACAGAGATAGATTAGACCTGGTAGAAGGATATAGGCTATATATGTATAAATAGATTTTTGTCTCAAAAAGGAGGAGGACGGAGGTCGGAAACGGAGGTCATTTTTTGGGTGCGAGTGAAGCCGCGAGCAATAAATGATAAATGTTATTTATTTCTGTAAATACTTAGATCTTTTAAAGACACCTTTACAAGTCAATATTTTTTTAAGCTAGATGGCTCCGGCATTTCCTAGCTGACGACCTCTGAGAAGAAACGACGAAACAAACTCAGATAATCATAGTCTCTTTTAAAGTCCAAACATAGAAGTTACAAATATGTGTCTTACAATGTAGGGCAACGTCTGAAATGGCCTTTTGAAGAAAGAGCCATAGCAGCTTTGGGTAGACCAGTCCCAACCGACGTCACGCATGCATCAGTCAATGTGTAGCTCAACCATAATTTAGGGAGCTCAACAACCCGTCGCACGACGATACTAGATCAGAGGAACATTTGCGTAGGCCACAAAAAAAAGACTCAAAGCCACCAGACTGTTCAAAGCTGAGTATGTATATTTAGCCTACAAAGTACTCACATATAAAGTAATAGCTAGTTCCACATAAAATGATATCGACGCAAACCACAGATGCCATCCACTCGCGCAAACCTATTCATCAGAAGAACGCCCAGCTCGTAAAGCTGGGCTTGTCCGCATATTAATCTCTATAATCCTAACATATTTTATTTATACCCTGTATTTTATGACTGTGTGTATAAAAATTGATGACGCCGAACAATTTTTTGGACGGTGTATTCGGTAAATACTTCATTTGTTTTTGGTCGCAGCATTTTCGGGTGCACTGAAAACATATTCTACGGTGAATCAGATTGGTAACCCTTAAAAGGTATCTACACTAATATTATAAAGAGGTAACGTTTGTGAGGTTGTAGGCAGTAATCTCTGAATTGATTTTGAAAATTCTTTTACCAATAGAAAGCCACAATCATGATTTGTTAGTGTCATAGGCTATATTTATATGCATAAAAAACAACACCAATATCGTGAGGAAAACTTGCATACCTTATAGATTTTTCTCGACAGTTTGTGAAGTCTGCCAACCCGCACTAGGCCAGCGTGGTAGACTGTAGCCTAATCCCTCTTAAATATGAGAGGAGACCTGTGCCCAGCTGTGGGACAGTATATGGATTGATGATCAATAAAAATAGATAGCCACTTTAAAATTAGCAGTCACACCGTTAGACTAATTTCTATTTGGACAAAGTCTGAAGTGTTGCCTTTCAAATAAAAATCCGCTGCAATTACAATACATAGTATATTTTGAGTTGCATTTATTATTCAAGACTGTGGTAGCGATACTAAATTGAGCAAATTGGCCACGCGTCGAGCTGCCAAGCGGAATATGCAAAAGGCTTATGCATAAACAAAGAGCTTCATCCGTCTGTACGAATGTGAAAATTCAAGCATACAGTATGTATAGGATAATGCGCTTCAACATTGTAGGTGCACTCTCCGCGTGACATTGTTGTTGCTTAATTAATAAAGTTTGTGATGCATACTGTCGTCTTATCTTAGTCAAAGTAGTTCAAAAACTGAAAAGCTTGGTGTGTAGAATGATTTCTCTCGAAAACTACATTTTAGTAAAAAAAAATTGTTTAATTTATGCTGTAGGTGTACATCAAGACAACACAAATTGTATTTATTTAATCAAATGTATTGAATATCGGAGTTTGGATTTATGAAAGGTTCAATTCAATTCGATTTATTCAGAAACAAAATGCATTTGTATATGAATATAAAATGCCATTATAGCGTAATTTATTAAAAAAAATTTAATTTATAAAATGGATTGAATATAGTGAAAATTGAAACATCAATATGTATAATTTTCGACCACAAACCCACGATGAAAATGGATTGTAGGTACATAAATATATGAGACTACATACCGAAACACGAAACCTCATAGCTTCATTAGCAACATTAATTAACAATTTTCATCACTCCGCCCAATTTCTCCGTGCATCTATGCTATGCATATACAACTCGTCTAGAAGTGAAGTAAGCCGCGACAGACGCGCCGCGAAATTTAGCTAGGGTTATCACACAGTTATTAACAATTTCGCGGATGTCCGTAATAATCATGATATTGACTGAAGAGATAATATAACCACGAAAATACTGCTGACTACCTGTTATTAAGTTTGGCATTAGAAACATGTTGTATGTATACTGTAATATCTACTTTATGGAAAATAATATTAAATTATTACTCTGCTTATGCTTCTATGATACGGGAGAATCCAGAATGTAGGTAATAACTTTGAGGCTTTTGTAAGTTAATTATAATTATACGAGCTTCTGCCCGCGACTTCGTCCGCTTGGAAAAGTTACTTTTAATTATCATTGTAATTTGGCTAATTAACTCAAAGTCGTTATAAATTATATAGTCTATATGTTAATAATACTGTAATTTTACATCAAAATACGTCCATTAATTTTAGCGTGAAAGAGTAAAAAAAATTCATCCATCCATCGATCCATCCATCCATCCTCACAAACTTTCATAGTGATAATATTAGTAGGATGCAACAGCCTAGTGTGCAATTTTAGAAAAATCAACGTAAAAATATTATTCGGAAATATTTTCATTATACTATTTTGAGTGGTATATGTTATAATCACTCTATCACAATATATTTTCAACATTTACTGATGTGTAATATTGAAAACAAAAGAATTTGCTTCTTGGTTTTTACGATGAAAATAAAGATTTCTACCTCAATATCACTAAAGCCAACGTTTCACTAAAGAAAGGAACAATAGCTTTCAAATTGAAAATCCCAAGTCAAGAACTCCATAGCACACCAATTTCGCAGCTGACAGCCCTAAAATTACCTCATCCGCGTTAGATTGCTCGTAACGTGCTGCTACAAGCATCTACTAACGTAACGGTAATGACGTCATAAGAGAAACGTCCAATCTGTGACGTTGACATTTTAGTGGTGTTTAAGTTTTAAGAGCTTTTTATGTGTTCACCACGAATTGATAGGTAATAGTACCTTGTATATTGTTCTAGTTTAAGGATGTTGAAGATGATCTATTTATTTGAAAAGATTTTTCTCGTGACCTAATCAAAATCAAAGTAGTCTTATTTTCTGAATCTTATGAAACTTCCAGACTTATGAAATCTCAAGTCTGGAAGAAGATCCCATGGTTACTCTTTTAAATTATCACTCTTTACAATTATGTTTGCTACAATAATAATAAAACTTGGATACGTACATGAGAGAGCAATTTAGGAATGAGCGAAGATGAGAGGATGTATTTTATATACTAAGAAATATATATAAAATACAGCTAGACATAAAACTAGCTGTATTTTATGAAAGGTCTGATAATTGATTGTCAGTAAACATTGTTCTTTTACATTTATCCTAGTTCTTCATTTAACCTAGTGGATAAAACGAAATTTTCGAATCATGGTCTCCAGAATAGATCTAGCCTGTCACTTGAAGATCTAGAAATGATATTCGTAATTAAGACTTAAGATCCAGCCTCGGTGAAGTTTCAGTGAGAATGGAAAACATAATCGAATGAGGACAAAATACGTTATTTCCCTCTTAATAACAGTAAACGTAAGTTAGAGTAACATAAAAAGTAAGTAGGTACACAAAATTAAAGGCACAATATAAATTTGCCCTCCCTTCACCGTTTCCAAGTTTTATTTTATTTTATTGGCACAGAACAGACAGTCAACACATTGTTTTTTATATAAATTAACACAACATGACAACTATATTATACTTTATACAAGTGGTATACTTTTCTGGCTCCTCTGTCATAGTATTATGTTCATCCAATGTTTTGTAAAGACATACTTATAATAGAAAAAGAGTTTACGCTCACAAACAAACACCTTCATTATCATCATATCAGCCTATTGCCGTCCGCTGCTAAACGTAGGCCTCCCCCAAAGAGTGCCAACCATTCCAGTCTTGGGCAGCTCGCATCCATCCATCGCTGCCAGCCTCCTTCAAACACTTTCATCACATAAGTATCTGTGTCCTGTGCGTCAGCTGTCCTGTGCGTTTGTCCTGTAAACCTTGCTGTGAACCTATTTACAAACGCAACCCGCGTATTATGTGGCCCCGTGACACAATAAGAACCTCTTTACAATCGCTAGCCGCGTATTCCGTGGCCCCATGACACAATAACAACCTATTTACAACCGTTACCTGCGTATTCCGTGGCCCCATGACACAATAAGAACCTATCTACAATCGCCACCCGCGTATTCTGTGGCCCCATAACACAATAAGAACCTATCTACAATCGCCACCCGCGTATTCTGTGGCCCCATAACACAATAAGAACCTTACAACCACTATTCCGTGGCCCCTCATAATTGCTTACCGCTCAGCTGATGCATTGAGCTGAGATAGAACGTCGTTGCCAAATACGCACGCCTCAAGATTTCTACGCTGTAGCGTTGATTACACTACGGTTTGGGATTAAGCGCTGCAGCTGCTGTGTGTATCATCACGCGATTTACTGTTATGGGTTTGAAGGAATTTGTAGTACTGCGGTGTTTTAGTGGCGTTAAGAACTTTACCTGGACTGTTCTGGTGTATCCATTAATTGGGCTGTGGAGGAAATATGGACGGTCGCTTTGTAGCATTCAGTACATTTAGGGGCGCATTAAGAAGTCATGAGTGACGATATGAGTACCGACTTGCTGACTATGACTAATGAAACCGAATCAAACACTACTAACTGTCCCGACAGTCTTGTTTAAATTTCAGTAGAAGTTCAAATGTAGAAAATAAAACCGGGCAGGTTTTCCAAATTTTCTTTCCTTAAAATTTCATTCGTAGTATATTTTAAATGATATTTATTTCTGTAAATAGATCTTATTAATACATAAATCAAAGATTGTTAGTACTAGATGTTGTCATGTCTACCTTACGCGTCAGAAAACTAAGGTAGTTGAATTAATAATTATCCGCGGTATTTTCAGACATACCTACCTAGTAAGTATATATCTCGTCCACCCTTGACTTTGGCTGGCCCCCTTTTACAAGGGACCTAAACATACTGGCGAGATAGACAGACGACCTGGCAAAAGTTGCTTTAAGCTGTTAGATGCAGGCGGCAAATAACCGGTCCTTGTGGAAGTCTATGGGGGAGGCCTTTGTTCAGCAGTGGACCTCCTGTGTCTGACATGATGATGAATGTTACAGTATATTTAAATAATTTGATCAGCTCTTTGACTGTATTACCATTTGGTGCTGAAATAAGTTTAATATTGAAATACATACAGCGTCCATGGTCACGGGTGGACGGGTAGTCTACCCGTGACCATGGACGCTGTAAAGAGTCCGAAACGCCGGGATTAATAATATCAATATACGCGATAAAATCCGTAAAAAGTAGTTTTATTTCAATGTATAATATTCGCGTAAATGTAAGAAATCAATATGTTTGATATCTTAAGAATGCAATGGTTACCCATACATAATTTCTGAATATCTTATGTATTTGAAAATATTGTAGATCTTAAGTTTAATTGTAGTCTTGGCAACGATTGCCGAACACGCGCCGGCTATACCCGAGTACGAGGAGTTATTGGCGAACGTGATACTATGGCCGTTCTCGGGACAATGCTTCTAGAAACATCTTTAAATAGTTCTCTGTTAAATGACGCGAAACGCCATGTTGATTTAAGGATAAGACTTTGTAACTTTAATGTTCTACAGTGTCTCATACGAGATTTCGTGAATTACTCTCTCTCTCTCTCTCTGTAAATAATTGTAGGTACTTGAGGGTAAAATTGTGTAATGTTCCAAATAAAATTAATAATGTTTGATACCTAAATGATTAGGCAGTAGTGTACCAATTTACATCCAGAGTGCGCCGATGTTTTTAAGAGCGGAGAGGATATTATGGGTGGTGACCCTATTGTGATTGAAGAATTTGATAGAAAAGCCCAATAACATTTTACTCGGCCTTGAAATCAAACCCAAGACCTCAATTTCAGCAGCCGCGCTTGCAACCACTGGATCAATGAGGTTATTTACATTCCGCATAATATAATTGTGATTGAAGAATTTGATAGAAAAGCCCAATAACATTTTAGTCGGCTTTGAAATCAAACCCAAGACCTCAGTTTCAGCAGCCGCGCTTGCAACCACTGGATCAAAGAGGTTATTTACATTCCGCATAATATAATTAAATGGAGACTAATTACTGATTAATTAGAAGTGATGCTTACCATTCACACTCCACCTTTTACCATATTCATTACACTTCACGCGAACGCCTTCCCAAGATAAGCTTCGAAGTTTGTAGCACTGGCATATCAAAGCCTGTATACATTATATGTATATACCTACAATGCCTTATTTATCATCACAGTTTGGCAGGCTAAAGGCTAACCTACGTGGGTTTAACTGCCAAAACGGAAAAAAGAAATTAAGAAATATTTTTATGCTGTTTGGCGTTCAATTTTTAGCGACACACGCGATATTTAGGAAATTATGCCTACTGAATTAAACTTCAATATGAAGACGGCAACCGATGAATAAATAAGTCTCGTATAAGTAGTCGAATAAGCAAAGTAAGCAAGATTAATACTTTACACGCCTTTTAACCATAACCGGGTAGCCAAAAACAACAAAACGCCATTTGCTACGATTCTTGCATACATCTTTTGGTTCATTTACGTTCACATCTTGCGACTACTACGCAACTGTTATTTTTTAAACAAACATAGCTGTCATTTATACAGCTAGCTGTGTTCAGTAATATCTAAAGATAAATACTGATGAACTTTCTCCTTGTGAAATCAGCTCGATAACTCATAATCTAATCAGAAAAGATTAAACACTTAATTTAAAAGTCTTTGATCATTTGCTTTTAACTTAGCGGAGGGGTTCAATTCTGTATTTACATTAGTCATAAGCGAGTTATGTTTTATAGCTCCCTTGAACAAATTTGAGATGATCTTCATTAGCATTTGAACGTTTGTTATAACTTAATTTAATCTTCTTTTATTTATTTATTTATACATGAAGGATCACCAAGCTTAAGTGGCAATGGGTGGGGCACATAGCTCGTAGAACTGATGGCCGCTGGGGCAAAAAGGTTCTCGAGTGGAGTCCACGCACCGGAAAGCGCAGCGTGGGACGGCCTCCAACGATGGACGGACGACCTGGTAAAGGTCACTGGAAGTCGTTCACACACAAGCGGCATGTAAGCGGTCCTTGTGGAAGTCTATGGGGGAGGCCTTTGTTCAGCAGTGGACCTCCTGTGTCTGATATGATGATGATATTATGGATTTCCAACAAGAGATATACAGAATTCGTGTTAGAGACCATCAACATGTGTCCAGAGAAATGTACTCCCTCAATTATAGGAGACCACAGCATCCAATTAAGATGTTAAAATTAACAATAATAAATACTACAATTAAGTTATAATCGTTGTATCCTTTATTTAAGTTTACAAATGTATATTACTTATGTATTTACAGTTATGTATATTCAAAAATATATTTACTTACATTTTATTAAAATATTTAATTATTATAATATCCCCGGGTTAGTTATTCTGTTTCCTGATTAACCACTTCCTTTGCAGTGTCCACATATTATGATAAGTAACTATTGTTGTAATGTTACCACCAATGTATGTATATGGTTCGCTCAAAGATCTAAAACGCTCATTGAGTGAAAACAGCTCACAAAGTGCTGTGGTCAATTATATTAGATGAGCTTCAAAATGTAAGGAATTATTAAAACTAAATAATAAAAAACTAGGTTTTAAAAATAAATACAAAAACTCGATGTCAGTTTAAATTAAAACAAAGCTAACAAATTGATTATACTGCTGTTTTTTCGCTCAATTAGTGTTTTCGATCTTTGATTGTAACATAACAGTGTTTTCTATACAATGTCTGAAACAATGTAAATAAGTGTATAAAAAATCATTTACTTGATCTTGGCATTGCTTACTTTGACTAAATATAACATATTTAACACTAGCTACTGAGTCCTGCGGTTTCACCTGCCCTGACTCTTTCCTTTGCTTGGCTCCCAAGGATCATAGCGTGATGTTAAATACCCTTTAACATTCCTTAAGGATTGAGCTATCAAATTCAAAGATTTTTTTTTTATCCGACTGGACGTTTCAGAGGTTAGCTCATTCTAAGAAACAAATTAAAAAAATCTCTTCAGCTTTATAATATTAGTATAGACCTACGTACTGATTTAAATAACTTTTTTTATAATATGGACAATCCTGGTCGGACTGTATAAGTATGTATGATGTATAATAATAATAATAATGCTTTATTGAAAACAAAGTAAGTACATAGTTACATAAAAGCACTGCCTCCTGAACTAGGTTGTTAGCCTGTATCTCAGGAGACGGTTACCTTCCAGTTTACATAATTACAAAACTATTATAGCACAGACAACAGACTGTATAAGTATGTATGTATGACTGTAATGTATCCTGTCGGATGACGAACTCGTACCGACTAAAAACCGCACTTGCCTTCACTTGCCCTATAGTCATGGCCATCCGTGAAAATCGCCAGGCCATGACAGGCTGTGGTCCAGCTGTTGACCTCTACTGTCTAAATAACTTAAAATCGTCACTTACATGGGTGTCGAAAACCAAATGTTGAAGCATCAGTAATATATTATATCTGGTTCAAGTGAAATCAAATAACTGTTCACGATGATTGTAAAATATATGAAAACACCTGCAATGATAAGTTTATTTTTGTAAATAGATCTTTTGGTACTTATATTAAAAGATTATATAATAATCCCCGAAGGGTTAGGCTACACCAATGTACAGCCAGAGTTCGCCGGTATGTGTACGTCCCATGTAATTGGGGGCGAACCTATTGTCGGGCACAAATTCAAACTCCGAGCTGCTACTGGGAATTTCATAAAAAACACCCAATAACACAACACACTGCTCGACCTGCGAATTGAAAAAATTGAAAAGCCTTATGACCTTCTGGAGGTTTTTTATTGAATTAACCTATGGACATTAATGCTAATAAGTAGATTTCTAATAGACCCACCTTGATAAATGAATCCCCCGACGACGGTAAACATTGTCTGAATGTAGTAACCTTTGAGATAGCACACGACGGCCCTCGCAGTGAACATGAAGCAGTACAGCGTCAACAACGACATGTGCGATACAAACCATAGCGACAACACGAAAGAAGTGCCTTTTCGCTAAAAAATAAAGTTCATAATTGCATGATTATATTCGCTAGGCAAGACGTCGCTGCGATCCACGGTGGAACGAAAAACGTCTAGGTCTAAATCGAATCTTCGATCTACCGTATAACTTAAAACGTTTTTCGCTTCACCGTGGATCGCAATATATGTACATACCATCACGCCTGTACTCCCAGAAGGGTTAGGCAGATGAGTACAAATGTATAGACGCCAGCAGGTCAAGCTATCCAAAACAGTCAAATTTTCCCAATTGAACATGAACCTTATTATATTGTATTAAAGTTGAAAATCTATCAAAGAAATTTGACAGATTGGGGTAGCTTGTTGTGCTGGCCTTTGTACATCCACAGTTGGCCAGTATGTTTAGGTTCCATGTATATAACGGGAGCGAGCCTATTCCCACGAACCGGGCACAAATCCAAACCCCGAGCTGCAGCTTGAGTTGCAACTGAGAATTTCATAGAAAAACCTAATAACACTGCTCGACCTAGGAATCGCACCCGGGACCTCTAGCGTAACAGTCGTAGTAATAAATGGATCAAAATCGTGCTGCTTACATAATTTATTAAAGCTTCTACTTGCTCCTGCTTGCTTCTACTTGCTTACTTAAAATTATTTTGCCTATAGTTAGTTAAGGAGCTAGGTGTATACATAGCTTCTTAAGTTTATAAGTATACTAGCTGCCCCCGCAAACGTTGTTTTGCCAAAAAAATAAAAAAAAAAACAATAAAAAAAAAAATAGATGTTGGCCTATTCTCAGACCTCCCCGATAAGCACAAAAAATTTCATCAAAATCGGTCAAGCCGTTTCGGAGGAGTATGGCAACGAAAACTGTGACACGAGAATTTTATATATTAGATATTTTAAAAAAGCATACAATCTCTGCTTAGTTTGAGACTAGATGGTGCTGTATAAGATTGTCCAAAATATTATTTTTTGTTATTATTTACCCATAGTGAGAACCACAGCAGCATGATAGTTACAACCATTTGGTACAACGAGGTGCTGATGAAGAACAGTGCGAAGATCATATTGATGGCGTTTACAGGGTTGGAGTTGAACAGCAAATCTTTGTCCCACAGAAACATGATGGTACTCAGCGATGTGAACAGTGTACATGTTGATACTATCTGAAAATAGTTAATTTATACATATAGTAGCGACCCATCCCGGTTTCATCATCAACCCATATACAGTCCCACTGCTGGGCACGGGTCTCCTCTCACAGAATGAAAGGGATTAGGCTATAGTCCACCACGCTGGCCTAGTGCAGGTTGGGAGACTTCACATCCCGTCCCGCCCGTCGAGAAAATCTCTAAGGCATACAGGTTTCCTCACGATGTTTTCCTTCACCATTTAAGCACGGTAATATTATCTAATATTACCGTGGTTTAAGCGAGTGCTTTACCCAAAAAAGGTCAGAGTGCGTGCCTTTGGTTCGAACTCGAGACCTTCGACTTGGCAGTCCAATGGTCATACCACTAGGCTATGTCGTAGAAAAACCCAATAACATTGCTCGACCTGGGAATCGAACCCAGAACCTCTATCGTAACAGTCGCGCTTAGGACCACTAGTCTAACGAAGCAGTGTCACAAGTGGAAGTCTAACCTATTTGTTCGTCTCACGTAAGCTTAAAAACTGCTTGATCGACGACCTTACGTGCTCTCTAAGGCACGGAGAGGTCTGGATGTATTAAGATTAGTCACCCATCCATACTCTTACCGCGGCTAGAGTAGCAGAACCTTGCAGATCCGTTAATCAGCGTAGCTACAACTTAGTCACGAGCCCCTATGATAATCACATGCTATTATTATTAAAATTAATTAATTTTAATCATAAATGCACTTCCACGAAGTTACCTGATGTCGACACAATTATATATTTCCAATTCCATGAACTGTTATTAATAATGCTTTATGAAATAACGTGTGCACTGAACAAAGGGACTACATGTAACGTCATATTTTAAATATATTTTTTTCCAATAATTGCGTAATTTATTTATTTATTTATTTCCAACAATATCCTTACAGACTAATTCCAGTTCGATATTGAGGTATCTTAATTTCTACAATAATTGGGTTAATTTCAACAAGAGATTTTTATGTATCATTTCGGTGGGATTTTTTGTTTTCAATGCTATCTACATATTTTTTGTGGCAAATAAAACTTTAGCCTATTTTATAACATTGTGCGTGAGTGGACATAAAATATCATCAAAACTTACATAAATATTTAAGAATTAATTTTTAAGAGTCCACTGAATTGAAAAGTGTCTACCGAAATGATAAAAAATACCACCGAAATGATAGACTGTGCACCGGAATGAAATAAATCCACCGAAATGATACAGCTAAGAACAACCGTGCCGGGCAGTTAGGGTTCCGTACTTTGTTAGGTTTGATTTCCACAAATTTTAGATAAACACTGAGACAGGACAGTACACAGTTATTTTAATATCATCATTAATATACAGATATTACAGTTAGTAGAAATATCATTCTTTGAGGTTACAATAACCTCAAAGAATGATATTAATGTAATGTTTATTAATGTACTTAATGTAATATTGATTTCTGACATTTACGCGAATATTATACATTGAAATAAAACTACTTTTTACGGATTTTATCGCGTATATTGATATTATTAATCCCGACGTTTCGGACCCTTTACACCCGTGACCATGGACGCTGTAAAGGGTCCGAAACGTCGGGATTAATAATATCAATATACGCGATAAAATCCGTAAAAAGTAGTTACTTAATGTAATGTTTATTATGATATGAATGAATTGTTTCTTTACTTATATAACCTTTGGTAATGTTTCTCGTCTTTGTTTGTTTATGAATTAATACTAATTTACTTGATATATTTTCAAAATAGTGAACGAAGCGCGATTAGAAAGCTTAAAGTTTTTTATTAATATGATGGCTGCATTTGTAAGTTACGCCATTAATAGTAATACATAATGTCTACCTATGCACTAACAGAAAAATGCGAGGTATAATTTAGTTAAATTGATAACGAGATGAGAATAGTGTTTCTACAGGTATATATTTAAAACTTCTAAAATTAAATCAACTCTTATGTTTTCATACACATTATATATTTTCACATAATACATCTGAACAATCTAATCTACACTCTAGGTAAAAATACATTACAAAACTATGACTTTGTATTTGACACAAGGATCTCTAAAACTTTATGGTTTTATCATTTCGGAGATACATTTCATTCCGGTGGACTGTAATTGGTATAACTGTCCACCGAATCCACTGAAATGATAACACTGAGATGATAAAATAGAGGTTAGTTCTACATTTAACTCCGAAATAAAATTATTAAAAAAAATATGAACACAACTCAAACAAAACAGTACTTACGGCGAATTTAATACACAATTTTGAAACAAATTAAACAAATCTAGCACGAGTTATAACAGCCACCGAAATGAAACTATTTTTGTCCCCATATCACTGAAATGATAAACTTACTTTTTTGACGGGAAACCGCAAGACGTTGGGACCGGGGCGTTCATGCTGAGAGCTTGAGTCGGACTGATCCGAAGTGAGGAAGCGAGAGAGGGGCGTAACAACGCAATGTTGACGTGGCTATTCTACTAAAACTTACTGTCCTCTAAAATGATAACTTTTTTCCGGACAAAAGTTGACTGCCTGTCAAATCCATGAGAAAGAAGATAAACAAACAAAAATAGTTTTATTTGATCGAATATATTATAAATTAATGATAACAAAATCAATGGAATCAAAGGAATGTATTTGAAGGGAAGGGTTTTTATGAGCGGAATTGGGTTCGGTACAGGCCACCGTGATGATAAAATAACACTTTGTAATTATTATTTTTTGTATATTAGAGGGTAGAAATCAATTTTTTTTTTGGTAGAGAATTACTTACGTTGTTGAGAAAAAATATATAAAATTAAAAATCAGCACATTGCACTACCGTTCTCAGGTTTGCCGTGTATATTTTTTGCTTGCGCAATTCACCCAATTATAGACTAACTAAACGGTAATAAATTACAATTACAATCCCGTGACTGGAGAGGCGGTATATACACGCATACAAGTTTACCTATATTTATTCATACACGTAGTCCCCACAAAAATCCACGTCGCGTCGTCAGCTATGAGGTTGAGCGTGCGTGTGTCAGAGAGTGTGTTATAATAATTATGTAAAAATGTCCTTTAGATATGGATGAAAGATAATAAAAATATTACTAGCTGCTGCCTGCGGTGGCACCCGCATCCCGCTGGCATCTGTGCAACAGTACAACTTTGCCTAAAATATGACGTCTTTGGTCTAGTGGTTCACGTGTTAGACTGATGATCACGAAGTCGTGGCTTCAATTCCCACAGGACACAAATATTTATGTGATAAACTTAAGTGTTTGTGTTTATCTGGGTGTTTTTTATGTATTATAAGTATGTATTTACAAAAAAAAAGTGTTTATATAAGTATTATGTCCATTGTCTAGTACCTATAGTACCTACAAGCTCTGCTTAGTTTAGGACTAGATGGTGCTGTGTAAAATTGACCAAAAATATTTATTATTATTGGGATCCTCCGGGGAATACAGACATAATGAATATGTTGATACAAAAACAGTATGTAGATGTGTAGATAGATCATAAATAACTTACTATAGTACTAATCCCTACAAAACAAACGCCTTGCTTGAGTGTATAACCAAAAACATTATCGACTTCACAACATTTGATCTGTTTAGTTGGCATAGTTAATTAAATAAATTATTTTACATACTTATACTGCTCCAACAGAACAACGTAAATTCTATGACTTTCAATTTTGTTAAAAAATACAGATAATTTATTAAAAAATACCATCTGTCATGATACAGAACTTGTAACCTTTAAAGAGTTTGTATATCACATTCTTTATAGTCAAAAATCCTGAGGATATCGGTTTTTACCAGAAATTGTATGACTGCCTCATTAGTTTAGTGGTCCTAAACGCGACTGCTACGCTAGTGGTCCTGGGTTCGATCCCCAGGTCGAGCAAAGTGTTATTGGGTTATAATATAGCAATAGCAGCTCGGAGTCTGGATAGCAGCCCGGTTAATGTCAATAGGCTCGCCCCCTATTATATGGGACTTAAACATACCGGCGAAATGTGGTTGTACATTAGTACACCTCTGCCTAACCCTTCGGGGAATACAGGCGTGATGGTATGTATGTGTTGCTGTTGCGGATCTGATGTCTGTCGCTTTGTGTAAAATATTGATAATCTGGTCACACTAAAAACATACAAACATAGTTGGGAAAAGGTTCAGAAGATGACGATGATGATGATAATTTCATTTCTTGATGATTATTTTTAAAGTCGGGGTGTCTACTAAACCAGCCCTAAGGCTTAGCACGCACTGCGATTAAACGCAAGCGGTTTTTGCAAAGCAAATCGAGTATTATTTCAGCAGCGTGTGTTGTGGCTTTGTTTTTAAAAAATAGATAGCGTAAACAACACCGCCATGAACATAGCTACTGGATATACATCCACTAACCGCAAAATGTAAAACTACGTGCGAAATAAGTTTTTTTTATTCTACTAAGGTAATCGGTTACCGTAGCATAGAGAATTGTAACACCAAACAAAAGAGGAATAGTTGGGTTGGCAGTATAAGGGTCAAAGTCCCCCCTCCCACTGCCACACAACGTTTCCTCGCGGAGCACTAGCAACCTGGCTCACCGTAAAGAACACAACGCAGCTCAAAGCAGTGTTATTTTATTTCAGTTCAATTTTCTTGCAGGCGGAGGTATTTCCCCAGCCGGGCAGCTCCAATTTGAGTGGAATTACTCCCTGATAAGTAGATAAATTTTATAACTAAGTACTACAGATTTCGATCGGTAGGTAATTTTGATAAATTATTATAGGCCGGTATCTACAATATGAAGACACTACATTATTTAGTAAGATATCTTATATGTCGAAATCGCTTTCAATAATAAATAAACAAATAACAGTAAAATAAGGTTAATAATACGGTTCTTAAGGTAGTGATAGCCTAGTGGTATGACCATTGGACTGCCAAGTCAAAGGTCTCAAGTTCGAACCCAAGGAACGCACCTCTGACTTTTCGAATTCATGTGCGTATTAATAATTAATTATCACTCGCTTAGGCCAGCGTGGTGGACTATAGCCTAATCCCTCTCAATATGAGAGGAGACCCGTGCCCAGCAATGGGACAGTATATGGGTTGATGATGATGATGATGAATACGGTTCTTCAAAAAGGTCAGGTGCGTAGTACTCTCAACCGGCATGTGTTTATGACAAGATGTATGAATGTGGTCGAAGCCAAAGATATATGCAAGAATCGTAGCAAATGGCGTTCTTTAGTATATGCCTACCCCCATGGAAAAAGGCATGAGTGTATGTATGTTAACGGTAAAATATTTCTTCTTACGAAAATCTAGAACTTATGCACTACACCTCAAAGCCGCTTGTCCCATGCTACAGAAACTGTAGATTTCGCTGTGTTAACACTTTAAATGCCACTTAAATAATATAGGTAAAACAATTTCCCTCAAAGTGCCTTACACAACTGCAAAATACCTTTTTAAAATTCATTGTTCATTACGGGAGTGCTGAGGTAAGTATGGGATGCCACTGTAAACAGTAGTAGCTACTGTTTACAATGGCATCCTTTTTTTTTGCCAAATGTATGCCAAGGCGCTTTCCGGTTTCGTACTGTGGCTTGTACCGTGCAGCGCTTAAGGCAGGTCCACATTATAGTCAAACTGTTTTTTACGGTTTGTCGTCCAATGTTAATTTTATTATGTTATCTATACTAATTTTACATCAAAAACCGATCGATCTCGTCTTTATCCCCGAACGATTTTGCAGGGATTTACTAATAATCCCCACTTATATCATAAATCCAAAAGTATCTGTCTGTCAGTCCTATTTTGATGAAATTTGGTACAGAGATAAATTAGATCTTGGAAAAGGACATAGGCTACCATTTGTTTCAAAAATCACTTCAGGATGCGGGAGAAATCGCGGGCAACAGCTAGTAATATAAGTTGACATATTTGTACTAATCTGTGTATTTTGACAAAGGTTATAGCTTTGTAAAGTAATTAGTCACAGCAGGTGTTGTTGTTATCTGCCTGTCAATAAAAGTAAAAGGGGTAAATATATATTTTTTCTTTTTTGGTCAATTTTTACACAGCATAATTTAATCCCAAACTAAGCCAAATTAAAAACAGTGTTCCAATTACAGAAATTATTGAAACTTCAACTAAGACGGTCATCCTAGGACGCGGGTTCAAAGTTGTACATCAGTATCTATGTGAAGTGTCTAAAACGGATTTCTGACCACGGCGGAACGATATTGTGCCAGGTCTTTTGTATTTTCTGTGTATTACAGTATATTTAAATAAATAAGCGATATTAAGTACAAAACATTGAGTACATTGAATATTGAGTAGTTATTCGTTGTTTTGTGAATATGGACATAACTTAAGACTAAAAAAATTATGAATACCCTGAAAAGTTTACCTGTTTTACTTTTTAATACAGCAAGTGAAAAACATAACAATGCACTAATCTACATAGAAATGTAATGTAATATATACGAAACGGCTAGTGTTGCTGACAAGCAGTTTGTTTTAAATTTAAGGTGAAAATTAAAATTCATGTTTTAAGTTCTGTTGAATTTATTAGTTACTGCATAACTTTAAACCTTAATTTTGTTAAATAAAATATTTTAATTAAAAATTCCTAATAAAAATTAAAAGTCTACTACTCCAAAAGAAAATTATTTATTATCATATCTATACCTTACCTATTCATCTAGTAGTTGCAATGACGACTGCTGAACCCGATAACGTTTGGGTTCGATTTCTAGCTCGGCAAAAGTGTTATTATAGTGTCATTTTGTTAAGAAATCTCAGTAGAATTACGAAGTTTATGGAAATAGGTTCATCACCCCTTATTTCCTACTAAAGTTTATCATCCCTTCGAACAATAATATTAACAACAAGAAAATATTTGTACTCCTTCCCAATTCACTAAACGTTGTACACAGTTTCATTCAATTAATCTCCCTGTAAACAAGCTGGGCCGTCCGCTATCGGCCACATTTCGTCCGCATCAAGCCAAACTTTCGTCGCAAACGATCAAGCGGCGATATGGTTCGCTAATTACTCACCAGCTAGCGCCAGCGTTGCACACGGTCTGTTTACCGTACTAACGTCAAATAGGGTATACGTCGTGTACTCCCTTTGTGGATTATGGCGAATTATTGTTACTCGATAAATGATAATTAATTACAAGCGATAATCGCTAAGTATGATGTTAATTTCTGTACCTATATAATATCTTGTTATTTCGATAACACCTGTCTTGTATGCAAATAAATATTTATTGTTTACGCAGAATCCACGTACTTTGTTTGACTGTTATGACAAAATGGGTCATTAATTTTCTTATTTCAATTAATTAAAAAAATAATCTTATTTAAATGTAGCAATAAAATGCACTATAATTTTAGTTTTCCCCGAATCCTTTAGAGGCGCTGTAAGTTTCATACAAAAACTATTCACGCGGCGCTTGCGACTATCAAGCATAAGCTCGTTGTAAGACTACAAATTGGTAAATAAGTATTTCTAGCTACGAAGCTCGCTACGCAGATATCTATACTATTAATCAAAGTAGTAACATAATATGTAGGTATTTGTTTTAATGACAAATATTGCCATGTCATGTGTACTTGGGTGGATGACATAGGGAAGAGCGCAAAACAGGAATCCTTGGCGTAAAAGGGACGAAGTATATACCCTGCAGTGGGTCAACAAAAGCTGTGAAAGATGATGATGAACTGGGACTAGGTGTACTGGGAACTTGCCCTTGACCTTGACCTAGAACGACTTCTATTATTACTAGAGACTTCCGCAACCCAATTCTGGAGAACAGGATAAACTGGTTGTCAGAATTTTCTGGCTTCTTCCTACATACTTATCATAGGTGTTCGTATGACAATCGACACCGTAAGCTTAACGTGCTCTACGAGATACGTAGGAGTTTCTATGTTAAGAATGGTCACCCATCCATTGACAGACCGTGGCAAACGCAGCTTAGTACGTAACTTAAGTAATAACTATGCAGATCGATTGATTAGCGTAGTTATTATTTATTCACAAGCACCTCGAGCCAGGATAAATTTATATTATACCTACAAATTATACTGCTGAACACCGGAAAGTACGTCGGTTTATGTAAGTAATTAATTAAAAGTAATTTTGGTCCTTTGGAATTAATTAGCGCAGTCTATGTATTTCCACCTTCTTCGAGGGTATTTTTATAAAATAGCGGAATACCCATGAACACTAATTGTTGTAGGTACCCCAAATTAATTGTAAAATCCTGTTACGTTTAAAAAGAAACAAGTAGTGGATCACTGGAAGCTAGTAGCCAATCGTCAATCAATACATCGTAGTTATAACTTAGCGCCCTCTAACTAACATGTATGAAAATATCATAACACATTGTGTGAGTGTACGTAGGTACCTACTCGTATATCGATAGACCCGTCGAGTGTATCCCGGCTCCCAAGTCTCACAAAAAATCTAACAAACATTTTACATTAGTTGTCAAAACCACACAATTTGGGTCACTCATTATTCTTCTTAGACGGGGCGGAGTACCCCATATTTTAGGTAGAACATCTTGGGACACTCCAGGACTGCCCCGCTCCGTGAGCATAAATAATGTTCCCGTGGGACAAGTTAGGTTCGCCAGACCTTTAGACCCTTTTATAACTACACATAATGGCGACACGTAATGTGAATAGCGGATATTCACTTCTCTACTTTGTGTCAGTGTGATGTTTGGCATTTTCGGAGCGTTCAAGATGAAGTCAATGTTGCGTTACATTGAATGCCAGTTCAAACACATGTCTGGAGTAGTTCATTTTTTACAATTGTAAGCAACCTCTGGAAGAAAAAGTTGAATTTGTCAAATATGTAAATACGTAATATAATGTAAATACGGTTTATTTATGTTTTAATAAGTAGTGTTGCCCCATACGGGGTAGTAAGTAGTTGAAGGGGGAACAATTACGATAAAACACGTGTTCGCTAATCGTTTTTATACGAATCCACATACTTAATTGTCCCAATGATTTGATAAAATTTCTTTGCCATTGGTTCCATTCATTTGTTCCAAGATACTTCAGCTATCAAAAATCTGTGAAGTTGATAGAATATTGTTGTTGTTGTTTTTGACGACAGTGGTTCTCGTTCTGTGGGTGGGTTCGATTCCCATAGGACACAAATATTTATGTGATGAGCTTAGGTGTTTGTGTTTGTCTGGGTGTGTCCTATGTATGTATTTACAAAAAAAAAGTATATAGGTATTATATTCATTGTCTACTTATTACCTATAGTACAAGCTCTGCTTAGTTTGGGACTAGACCGTGCTGTGTAAAATTGTCCAAGAATGTTGATCGTGTATTTGGACAAAGAAATTTGACGAGTGTACACCACTCTTATAAAAACATAAGTGAACTCCTCACAATAGACAAACAGAACTCCAGCGAACTTCCGCTCAGGGGTTGAGCAGGCTTTACCTCGGCATTCGCGTCACGTTTGTCATTTCACACCGATCCTCCGAGACACAGAATTTTCACACTATAAATTTTCGCCAATACGCGATAAGGAAATCCGTGGAGCTTACTCTCAATTCCGAAACGGGATTCAGTTCAAGATGTATTAACTGACTCCGGTAAATATCTTTTTGTATATTTTTGGCATTTTTCATGCTAAGATTTTTAAAGTTATTTAGAAAAGGAAAACATGACAGACAGAAAGATATTCGACATGACGGGTAGGAATCGCGGTCATAGCGTCTGGCGTACCTAACCAGAAGACGCAGGTTCGAATCCTGCCCGCAGTCGAATTTTTCGTTTTCTAAATAACTTTGACTCCGGTAAATATATGTATATGTTTTGATATGTTATTTATTTACAACCGCATGAATGTGACACATTTGTAAGAAGAACTGACGATAGTTGATGATATTTATAGTAGTGATGGTTAATATAGCATAAAGCAATATAAAGAAGCGTGCTTATTATAATATGTAGGTTCTAAGTAGGTTCGAGTCCCGGTTGTGATGCCAAAATAAAAGTCTTCCACCAAAATAAATTGTCTGTTATAATATCACACACATAGAACAATCATAATACACAATTAATAAAATCGTAACAATTTTGGTACAAATTGGTGGAAACGTCTGACGTATTTACTAATGGAATATTGCAAACCGACTGCATTATCCAGTTTATAGGAATCGGTGCAAAGCGACACCCCACACTTACATAGCCATGCACGTGCACTTACATAGCTACATATGTGTGTGTGGCCCTACATTATATACAGCAGCAAATGATATCGCGGTTCGCACTTTATGCTATAAAACTATTTTGCTTAAATATCGCATAGCACTCTCTGTCTTTATCAACCAACCTGTTTGCTGGCGTCGCGTATAGCGTTAGTAACATAAAAATAGGCAGTAGGCATATAAATTAAGCATGCTATAATAAGCACATAAAATCGCTTGCTTAAAAAATTAAGCATATAGCATTAAGCAAGTTATTGATATATAGCAACTTTGAACACCACTAATTTATAGCAAGATCTTAGAACGGTACTAATATAAAATTAAATGCAAAATTATACGCATAAACTCATTACAAATATTGTCAACAACATACATTACGTACGTATTTCGCCGTATTCAATGGTAACATAAATACGTCACTTATTAATAATAATAAATAAATAATTTATTTAAACTTTTTTTCTTAAGTTAAAATACAAAATGTAATACTAATTATACAATAGGTATTGCAAAATAGGTGTTGCCCTTGGTTGGACCCGCATCTGAAAAGGCTTTTTGAGACAAAAGGCCTATTTCCTACTCCCTAATAATAACAATAATCATTTATTGCCAGTAAACATTGTTCTTTTACATTTCCTTAGTCTAGTTGTTATTTCTAATTTAGCCTAGTGAATAAAGGAAATTTTTGACTAGTGGTCTCCACACTAGGTCTAGCCTGTCTCGTGGAGACCTTGAACAATCAATCTTGAAAAAAAAAAAAAAAAGTCCCTAATCTAACTCTGTACCAAATTTCATCAAAATCGGTACAGCGGTTTCGGCGTGAACGCGAAACAGACAGATGGAGTAACTTTTTACAGAGTGAGCAACGCGCAAGTGATACCCTGCTGTTACAAGTGTCTATAGGCTACGGTTACCATCGGGTGGGCCGTACGCTTGTTTACCACCTTGGTGGTATCAAAAAGCGAAATACCTCTCACTCACTCGCTCAATTCAAAACCATTATAGCCCATAAACTTATATTATTGTTATTATTTACCTGCATTTTTTATACAATATCACCACGAATAACACGTTGGGGTAAAGCTAGTCTAAGTATAAAATGTAACAAGGAATATCTACTTAAAGTACTCATAAAAATCTCAGTGTGATCATTCTATATTATTAATAGCATTTTTTAATGCACATTGATGTAGTATAATAATATAATTCCCTCCTCCATCGCAGAATATTTTGTAAACTAAATTAGAACTTTCATTAATACATACTTTAAACCGATACTTAGTAGACAGTTCTCAGTTCAAATTATCGCTTCTGCCCAATTCCCAAGCTTTCTTTAGTATTCCTTACTGTTAGAATAATTTGAACCCAAATTTAACTCAATTTTGTAAAGAATAAATGAAAGGAAAGTAAGAAGAGTTTTAGTAATGACTATTTTCCTCGGAGGTAGGCAGACATTAAAAAACGTGCTCTAATTATAAAGCTTAACCACGTTGTTACACAAAGTAAGGTAAAGATTAAAATTATTCTAGCTGTGTCTTCCCTACTTTTATTAAGGATAACAAATATCTATTTGTCTATATTAAGGAAAGTGGTCATAATTCCCCAGGCATAGTTTCGCTTAGAATAAAGCCCACATAATAAGGAAAACGAGAACACAACACAAACATATTAAATTTAATTAAACCTCGTTAAACAAGACCCTTAAATTTCCTAAACCTGTTTTTGGCTAATCATCTCATTTTGCTGAAAGCTGTGCGTTGACCGTGGCCTAATCACCTTACGGCACGTTACCGTGGCCTTCGACAAACAGACCTGTTAAAGAGCCACTGACTGGCTCGATCCGTGCCAGCTTGCAGTTTACATAATCCTTGTACTACGAACGGATTTCTAAGTATACACCCAGCACTCTAGTTATGGATGTTGCATTAAATGCTTTATGTATTTTGTTAAAATCGTCAGTTAATATCGTTTAGAAACAGCGATAGAAAATTTTAGGCTAGGTTTTTACCTGCGTTGCCTAATTAGCTTTTTCGTCACACCATCATCAAGCCTTATACAGTCCCACTACTGGAGGCGGGTCTCCTCTCACAGATTGAGAAAGATTAGGCTATAGTCCACCAAGCTGGCTTAGTCCGGGTTGGCAGACTTCACACGCCGTCGAAAAAATCTCCAAGGCATGCAGGTTTCCTCACGATACTTTTCATTTACCGTTAAAGACAATGATAAGTAATTATTATTACGCACATGGTTTCGAAATGTCAACGGTTCGAAGTGTAAAGGGCTTGGATTCGACTTCCACCTTCGACTTGGCAGTCCAATGGTTATATCACTAAACTATACGGAGTGACTACTACGGAGTCCATATTGTACCTACTTATACAACGTGTTACAAAATATCCTGTAATAATTAATTATCAAAGCCAAAAATTTTGTCAGCTGTCATGTCAGTAAACCAGATTATCTAACAGAAAGAGGCCTTTCTGTAGTTTCTGTACCTAATAATTGTCTACTTTAATAGTTTTTCTATTTTTCATTCATAAATGTTTTCTTTTTTTTGGGGTATGTTATACAGCGTTACTACGGTTCTTAAATATTGTGAATGGACTCTTTATAAGGCTCTATTTAACCTCATCTCGGCTTTATGGGTCGTTTTGTAACACCCTGTATATTGTGTAACACTTTAATATGACATATGGAGTGCAATAAAGATATTGTATTGTATTGATTAAGATGTAATACATTAACAGGAAATCCTCCCGATACACCTCTGCAGTAATCCGTATGTCGGCCGAATACATCCGAATGGACTTGCGAGCTCTGCAATCTGCTTTCTTTTTTACTCTCACGGATAAATCTATCAACGGCTACCAACTACAAACCCATTAGAACCGCATACAACCAAATAGGATTTTCTGCTTTAAATTCGTTGGGTTTGCAACATTTTAGCGGTCTGCGAAAATGTTTCAGTGGTTTTAATGCTAGGGTATTTTCGTTACTTAACAAGATATATAGCAGTGGTATATAGCAGTGGTATATAGCAGTGGTATATAGCAGTGATAGTCTAGTGATGTGATTATTAGACTGCCAATTCCAAGGTCTCGAGTTCGTATCCAAGGTATGCACCTCTGACTTTTCTAAATCATGTGCGTATTAATAATAAACTAAAAAATAATATAAGTAACGCGGTGGCTTAGTGATCATAGCGTCTGGTGTACCTAACCAGAAGACGCAGGTTCGAATCCTGCCCGCGGTCGAAATTTTCTAACTTTAAAATCTTAGCATGGAAAATGCCAAAGAAATACAAAAAGATGTATACAACTGTAAATTTTTTGTACTTATTCGGAATTGCTTTATTATAGAAGCAAACAATTAAGAAATGCATTTTGCTAAGGTAATTTATTTACACATAGTGACAACATTTTTCATACGTCACTCTCAAATCAAATCAAAAAATCAAAATAGTTTTATTTTCATATAAACCATATACAGGCACTTATGAAATGTCGAGTCTAGGTGCACGGTTCCAAAGTAGTCGTTTCCTATGGAGAAGAACCGGCAAGAAACTCCATGGTTACTCTTTTAAAATATCGTTTTGTATTGTACAATGATGGATTATAAATTGGATTGGATACTTACATGACATGACACTCTGTCGATGACATCACCGAAAAGTATTACGTGACCTGTCACTTGAAGATAATAAAAGAAATACTTGTTACTATTCTACCATGAGGTAGGTACAGAGGCCAGAACATCAAGGTACCCCAATCTGTCAAATTGCTTTGATAGATTTTCTAGTTTAACACAATAAGGTTAATTTTCAATGAGGAAAATTTAACAGTTTTAGATTGCTTGACTTGCTGGCGTCTGTACATAAGTATTAGCAGATTATATCATTTATCCGCGAAAGTTCTTTCTCCCTCTAAAGTTGTGAAAAATTGGACTGGAATTCTAAATTTTCGATCAACAGAATCGATCTCAGAATGTTGTGCTAAACTTCCATTCTAGACTCCATGCAATTTGCGGGGTGTTTTCATTATAAGTACCTAGCTATTTGATAATATAGTCAAATACGAATAGAATATTTATTAAACATTTATGTGGATTTTATAGATTTGACGTTTGGTGTTTCCGTTTTTTAAGAAGCAAGTCAAAGAACACTATCTATCATTAACACCATTACTTCATATGTTTGCATTTTTATATTAATTTATTTTTAGTAAGTATGTATGTTCAAGTATGTTGCTATATATATATATATATATATATATATATATATATATATATATATCTTATTTGTGTATTTATAATAATAATAAATATTATTATTATTTCATAAAACAATTGAAAACACCTTTATTTAAAGAATAAATTTCTACATAATATTACATAAGTATTCAAAGTTTAAATAACATTTCTGCTTTTGTTCATTCACATGTTAAAATATAGTCTAAAAAAAAAATTACCATATTATAGGTACCAACCATATACCTACCATCAACTAAAAAGGCCATATTTAACAATTCCTCTGGAATCAGTTAATTAATTCAGTTTCAGCAATTTTCGCCACTGATGCCGCAATTAACCACCACCACCAATTGGCCACCTACTGGGCTCAAATAATGTATTTACTATGGAGTCAAAAAGAAAAAGAAGCAATTTTCTAATATGAATCATAACATTTCACCAGGATACCAGCTTGGAACTTTTGACGCGGTCCAGAAACGAGCAGTTAGAATTGTCAATGACCTATTAAATCTGAGGGGATAATTTTCATCTCTCTGTGTGTTCTACCGTTTGTACAGCGGGCGGAGTTCTGAGGAATTGTTTGAGATGATGCCAACGGCTACTTTCTACCACCGTACCTCTCGCTATCGGCGTGGAGTTCATGCACATACCCTGGAACTACTTTGGTCGCGCGATTCCAGAGGCATTTTCTTCCACGGTTGTGGAATCAGCGAAAACATTTGAAAACATTTTTACAGGGTAGGCAACGCGCAAGTGATAACTCTTGTGTTGCAAGCGTCTATAGGCTACGGTAACCGCTTACCATCAGGTGGGCCGTATCAAATCAAATCAAAATAGTTTTATTTTCATATAAACCATATACAGGCACTTATGAAATGTTGAGTTTAGGTGCACGGTTCCAAATTAGTCGTTTCCTATGGAGAAGAACCGGCAAGAAACTCCATGGTTACTCTTTTAAATTATAGAGGTTTACAATTATGTTCGGTACTATAATAATTATAAATTGGATACTTACATGAGAGGACAATTTAGGAATGTTGCGAAGATTACAATTAAATAAAATAGCTAGCTAGCTAGGCATAAAAGAAAGTTCTAAACAGTTCTCCCATTTACAAAGAGTAGTAAGTAATAAACTATATAAAGCAACTGACAAAACTTGTCACCAAGATTTACGGAATTAGATGTAAGTATCACGTCAAAAACGTGGTGGCTAATAGTCTTACACATACGTCGTTATAGAGGTTCCAGGGAAGCCACATGTGCAGAAGTATCAGTCCAACTATCCCCAAATCCCTATCATCGACATAGTCTTGTACTTTATAGTATGCTTTCTTAATTAGGATGCGTTTAACATGTGCCTTAAACTTTCCATCGGTAAGTTCTATTACAGATTTGGGCAGCTTGTTATAAAAACGTACACCATTTCCTAAAAATAACTTACTTGTTTTAGACAATCTATATTTTGGTATTACTAGTTTATATTTGTTACGTGTGTTTATGTTGTGAATATCACTCCTAATATTATAATTCTGCTGATGTTTGCGAACATATAAAATATTTTCTAAAATATAAAGTGACGGCATTGTAAGTATATTGATATCCTTAAATATGGTTCTAAGAGACTCCCGAGGCCCCATATTATAGATAGCGTATGCTTGTTTGCCACCTTAGTGGAATAAAAAAAATGACTTAGCGAAAGCGGCCTATTTACAATTGCCGCAATACCTGTGATTGCTGATGCAAAAGATTTTGAAATCACACATACAAACAGACAAAACACTATTTGTATGTATAAATATAACGCATGCCCGTTGGATCCTTAATTTTAATCATCAAACCACAAATACTTGACGCACAGGGAAAATTGTTGTACGTTGTATAGAAATCAGTTGATTTGTCTGTAATGTAATAATAACGTAATAAACACGCTAAATGGATCAGTAGCAGTTTCATAATTACTGTGAAAAGACCGTGAATTAATTAATTAATACATAAAATGGCGCGATGAGTGGTGTCAAACAGTGTAAAGAGGAAAACAGAGTTGGGAACTAAATTTGAATTGAAAAGTTATACGTGAAAATTACCTAAGATTTAGTCAATAGTCTAGTTATTCCCTTGAAAAGTCGAAGGATGACAACAGCTTGCAATAACAGTATTTTGGAGTCAGAGAGCCAGGTCCGCTATGAGACGAATGAGGAGCTTGCGGCGGTTGAGCTATTCTGTGGATACCCGGAGCCGGTGCTTTATTTCGCTTCCGCGTGCTGTGTGCTCTTTGCCCTTATTGGCATACCTGGCAATCTCATTACCATCCTCGCATTGGGCAGATGCAAAAAGGTTTGTCTTTAGAACTACTACACCTACTAAGATATAAATTTTAGCAAATAAAAAAATGTAAGCCCGGCAGGATTCAAACCTGCGTCCTATATTTATAAAATAAATATAATCTTAAAAAATAACTATCAAAAAAAGGTAAAGTAACGTCATTCATCATTAAATTAGGTGTAAAGTAAATAATGTCAGTTGAAGAACATAAGTAATATTTCTTTAATAGATGTCGCTGACGTCGCATAATAAAATTAATAGTCGGAAGAGAATTTTTCGCAACACAGTTGTCTCGGTAGCTTAGTTGGCTTTACTGGAGGGACGCAGACTCGGTTCAGGTTCCTGCCTGATATCGAATTATCTTTAGCGCGAAAATTTATATCTATGTAAATGTTTATCATAATTATGTTACATATTGATTTTAGACACTTACGCGAATATTAGACATTGACATAAAACTACTTTTACGGATTAATAATATCAATATAACACGATAAAATCCGTAAAAAGTAGTGTGGAAACACTGGGATCACGTCGGTGTCGCCAGTGCGGAAAGGCGAGGTGTTTTGCCCCTCCATCCAAAGGGAGGAACCTCCAACCAGGCGGATTTCATTTCAATAACTACTACACAGCTATATTTCATCTGTCCCGCCAAACAGAATTTCCTGTTGTTAAAAAGACAATAATTGTGTCTCCAATATCAACGATCCGCTTGGTGGCATCGGTAAACTAACCTTATGGTGTGCCCTTTGATTATATACTTGTCTAGATGGAGCAATGCAAACAAACGACACGCGAAAACTGGGGCCAAATTGCGTGATATGTGTGAGTACCGCTTGTGTACTTATTGTAGTCAAACTGTCAAGGTGTGCGTGTTTAGGGATGCCTGCTCCAAATTTATTTAATGGGATGACAGTTAAACGAAATAGGCTGAATAAAGTAATTATTTTGTAGATTAGTGTTTTATTTATTTTAATAAAAACAAAAAATACAATGAAAAAATATATACAGCAATTTATAGATCAAAATCCATCTCATTGTATTTGTTTTCGAAATAGTTTTTTTTTTAATATTTCATTTCGTGTCCAGGCAAGTTATCATTTACTGATCAAATAAATTATGTAGGTAATTATTAAAATAATAAAATTTTCTCATCGAAAGATGATGACTGATATTTGCATTTTATCTCCCATAGTTTCGCCAAATCTCCCTTGTAATAAATTGACAACACCGGCTAATCTGTCGAACCTACAAATTAACGAATTGAAAAATCATGTTTTCATAAAACAATAGAGGTTAAATAACAAAACTTACCGATGTAATGTGATCTTAGTGTAATTATACGGTTTTCCCACATAATTGCGACACAATTTGACAGCACATACCGACATAATTAATTATTTTTCGAGAACTCCACACCCTGAAGTGATCCAAATGACACTGACGTAAGTGAGAAGAGAGTCTACCAATTTTAGTAGACTTTATTTGGGTCGTTCTGTACGTGTCAATGTGGCATCTAGACAAGTATATAATTAAAGGGTGTGCCGTTAGCTTGTTTCACGATCTCAATCATCATCATCAACCCATATACTGTCCCACTGCTGGGCACGGGTCACCTCTCAGAATAAGAGGGATTAGGCTGTAGTCCACCACGCTGGCCTAATGCGGGTTGGCAGACTTCACACACCGTCGAGAAAATCTCTCAGCCATGCAGGTTCGTTCCGTCACGATGTTTTCTTTCACCGTTTAAGCGAGTGATAATAATCAGAGGTGAGAGAGAGAGCGTGCCTTTGATTCGATCGCAATACCTACAAAAAAATGTAAATGTAATTGATTTCAACCTTATTTATGGATTTATGCATCATCGTAGTTTAATCTTGCACTGGGAGACTGACGCATGCGAACAACAATCTGCTTGTACCCGGCTATTGTATACCGCACGTCTCTACCGCAAATTTCAACTCCAGTGCAGTAAAACCACTGTATTATAAATCAGCTGTTCATAATAAGTTGCTAAATATAATACTTTTACTGACAGACGGGCTCGTGGCTTAGTTAAAACAACGCTGATCAACCGATCTTCAAGGTCAAGCTGCGCTAGCCGCGGTCAGTTTCTGGATGGGTGACCATTCTTAACTCATCGAGACCCCTCTATGGAGAGAGCAGTCGGTCCTGGTTATAATGCCTATTACAATGGTTAGTGGCAGTCAGAAGTCAGGCCCATATAGACTGGTTGTCAGGCTTTATGGGCTTCTGACTGTCCAATTTCTAGGTAAGACCGATATCTTGAGGATAGCCTCAGGATATCGATATTACCTAGAAATTGGGTTGCGGAGGTCTGATGGCAGTCGCTTCGTGTAAGTTGCCTGACAGTATATCCAAATTGTTTTTCCATGAATTCAGTTGTTCGAAACTTAAATTTCTTAGCTGAGTGATAGCCTAACCCCTCTCATTAGAAGTGACCAGTCGGACAGTAAATGGGTTGATGATCAATGATGATGATGATATACATCAGATAGAGAGAGAGAGAGAGAGAGAATGAAAAATGAGGACCATCTGATAAGGTGTGGTGTGTAATTACTACACGATGTTTAATGTAGTAATTATTAGATACGAGTATATTGTCGTTTCAAAGTTTGCTTACACTATGCAAAATTCAATGACATCATCTATACTACAATCGGTGTTCACTGCAAGATTGATGATGAGGTGATTGGTGATTTCAGGTGCGGAATGCGACGGCGATATTTATCATAAACCTGCACATCAGTGACTTGATATTCTGCAGCATGATCCTGCCAATGACGGCGATGACTTTCGCGCAGAAGCACTGGACGCATGGAGTGATCATGTGTCACGTATACCCATACTTTAAATACGTACTTAATGCCACCTCCATCTTCACCATACTAGCCATCAGTATAAACAGATACATCATTATTTGTCATCCACTGATTTACCCTAGGTAAGTTCTTAAAGATTACTTCACACAAGTAATACACAAATCGTTAATATTATGTCTACACAATCTTGCAAAACTTAATATAGTTTAATTTGATACGACAATTCTCTTCTAAAATATATTAAAAAAATATAATTATGTGTTCGTCTTCTTTCGTTCCATATAAAAAAATACAAATCAGAAACATTACAAGTTATAACATAGCATTGAAGCTGGTTGCATAAATAATAACTAAAATATTTACGTAAATACTAGTAGTTCAAAATATATGTTGTTTAAAATTATATTTAATCTGTTTGCGTCAATCATATTATGTTGGAAACTCTGCCTATTAAATGTTAAAGAGGATGTTGCGTAATTTGGTACCTACCTAGCACAAATCAATTAATTTATTTTTTCAGGTTGTATAAAAGAAGAAACCTATCAATAATGTTACTGATTTTATGGGCATCGTCCTTCATCATATTTTTGGCTTCTATGTTTGGCGGATGGGGTCGATTCGCTTTAGAGCGAAAAGGAGGATTTTGCACCATGCTGGAAGACAAACATGACAGATCTCCGAAAAAGTTTTTCTTATGTGTTGCTTTTTTTGGACCATATCTCACTATTGTCTTATGTTATGCACGAATATGGTGGGTGGTGAGAAAAACTGCTAAACAATCTCAAGATCAAAACACGAGACCCTCACACTTGGCTCTTTCACACACACAGTCTGACACCTCAAATAATACGAAAAGATTTATCAGTTTTGAACCTTCAACTTCTGGAAACAGTATAACTGATGACGAGAAAAGTACTAGTGCCACTACCACTCCCAATGAAGAAAAACCACTTGGAAAATACTTTAAAGCTCCATTTAGACTGACGAGAAGGGAAGTGAGGCCGAAAGCCCCAACGCGACGCGACAAGAAACTTTGCGCCATGATAGCTGCCGTAATGATATCTTTCTGCATTTCTCATTTACCTATAATGCTGACACGGCTCGTATACAAGGAGTATAAGTTAGAGCCCATAGGCAATGTCCTTTCCCATTTGGTAGAATATTTGGGCAATTGCATGAACCCTATCATTTATGTATTGATGTCGAAGGAATATAGAATAGCGTACAAGAGTCTATTTAAGGCAGTCATAAAAAAGTTTCAGAGACATTGAAGTCTGTTAAAAAGTTATGCGTCCCCAGCACATCAAGCTACCCCAATCTGTCAAATTTCTTCGATAGATTTTCAAGTTTAATTCAAAACTTTAAGGTTCATTTTTGATTGGGAAAATTTTACAGTTTTGGAGAGCTTGACCTGCTGGCGTCTGTACATATTTCGATAGTTATCGTCATTTACTTTTTGGATAAGAATTGTTGATCTCAATACCAACATAGACTTTTGGTGATATGC